>OU830594.1:33039419-35539419 GCA_917563855.2 Limnephilus lunatus
CCAATCAGACCGGTAATTTCCAATTGCAATGCTCCTAGCTATAAATTAGCGTCAACTTTAAATACTATTATAATTGAATCGAATATTTTTCAACCTAAGTATACAATTAAGAATTCCCTACAATTAGTTGAGCACTTGAAAGGTTTGGAAATCCCCGATAATGCATTATTAGTATCTTTTGACGTCGTTAACCTGTTTCCATGTGTCCCAGTTGAAGAAAGCAAAACAATTATAAATAACTTACTTAATTCCTCAAAATTACCTAATGACTTAGCCCAGGATTTACTTAAATGTCTTAATGTAGTTTTAAACCAAAATTTCTTTCAATTTAATAATAACATTTTCAAACAAAAAGACGGTTTGGCCATGGGGTCAAGTACCAGTGGCTTGGTAGCTGATATATTTTTAAACCATATAGAAAATAAAATCTTTAATAGTTCTGCCTTATTACTTAAATATGTGTATTTTTATAAACGTTACGTAGATGATATTTTTTGTATATGGACCGGCACCAAAAGACAACTTCAAGTGTTCCTTAATTTTTTGAACAAAATTCATAAAAACATTAAATTTACATTAGAAATAGGAATTAATTGTAGCATAAATTTCTTAGATTTAAACCTAACTGTAATTAAAAATAAGATTGAATTTAATATTTTTAGAAAAGAAACATACGCTGATATAATTATACACAACTCATCTAACCATCCATTTTCACAAAAACTCTTAGCATTCCATTATTTGATCAATCGATTAATTAATATCCCGCTATCCCCAAATAATTTCAAAGCTGAACTTAACACAATTAAAATAATTGCATCTAATAATGGTTATAACCCCAAATTAATAGACGACATATTGAACAAAAAATATAAGAAAAAATTTCATTTGTCCTACATTTACCCATTGCTTAGTGATAATATCAAAAAACAATGGAGAAAAATATTGTTTGTAAATCATCAAACCTCCAATTTAATCGGGAAAAAAATCCCTAATACAATACAGCCAGCTTTTTATACCAATAATAAATTGAAAAATTATATTTTAAATAACAAGGACAAAGACCAAAAAATGAAAAAATCCGGAGTATACCAATTGAATTGTAATGATTGCAATCATTTTTACGTAGGTAAAACTTGCAGAAATTTTGAAACGAGGATTAAGGAACACTTGAGATGTCTAAATAGCAATAATTATTCGGAATTTGCTAACCATCTAATTGAATTTAACCATTCATTTGATATAAATACGGGTTTTAAAATTTTACATACTAACGTTAGTGGTTTTCAATTAGATCTTTTAGAAATATTAGAAATTAGGAAAAATGTCAATAGTAATTTAAATATTATTAATAACCAAATTAATTTTGTGAATAACCCTATTTTAAACATATTTCCATTGTAATTTTGTCTATGATCTTCTAAGCAACCCCCTCCCCCCTGTCTATCTTCTAAGCTCCTCCTCTTTCCGCCCCTCCCCCCCCCCCCCCTCCAACTAATTTCATTTCCACCCACGCCAGTCTTTCTATGCTTGATAATTTAGTTTTAGTACATATATTGTCCTGATGAAGAGAACATCGTTCTTGAAACATGTCGACTTTTTAAATAAAGATTATTGTGGTAAAAACAAAGTGTTTTAATAATTCAATTAATTATATTAATGTTTACTCTTACATTAAAGATTTATGCTAGCCATGTTTGTAATACTTTAATAAATTAATAACGGCCAGCACATTTGCTTAGCATCCCACAATCCGATTTAGCTAGATGAAAGTTCTTTCGTATTCTGAAAGAATCGATTGTATGGATTTTTATCCTTGTCCACTTTCTAGATTTGTTGGACAAATTTCAAAGTACAAACGTAATTTGGGAAAAGTTTCTCACGTGTACAACACAGGCACATTTGTTGCGGAGTTCCACCTCGTAAAAAAGTCCGAAATGGGAAAGTTAAAGTAGTTAGCAGTGAAAAGGGTGAAATCTGAGTTTGTTGTTTTCAATGAAATTATGTTGGACCAAAAAGCTGCCACATTAACCCACAAGGGGGCCGTAAAAAGTTCAAATCTGTTTGTTTCGTCCGGACATTTTGAAAGAAAGTTTTGCAGGTACTTCATTTAAAACACTCTTGCTCAATTAAACAAGGTATTCTATGTAGCTCCGACTTAACTGGATTATATAATTTACTTTAAGTCTAAAATGAAAGGATTAATGGACCTTATATATATATTCAGCAGAAGGATTAAAATAATATTAAGCGAATGAGTGTTATCATTAAAAACAAACACTCCGGCAAACATTTACATTGCTATATTATTTGCGAACATAATAAAGGCATTTTCCGATTAAAGAAAATATGTGTGTAATTTAGCAATCATTTGAATATATATAATGTAATAATGTCTAGATATAGTTATCTATGGAGAAAATCTAAAAATAATTGATATCTTCGCAATTATAATTTGCCAATATCAATGGCCGTTCTTGACAATTGTGGGCATTCTTTATCATTACGTAGAATTAATAATAATAATAATAATATTTGGACGATTTATATAGCGCCGTTTTTGTGAAAAATCACCTCAAGGGCGCTGTACAAACTTACCATACATGCCTAATTAATTAATTATATTTCTGTTTTTTTTTTAATCAATATTTATATATATGTACCTATCATGCATATAATAATATGTGAAAGCTCAAATGGGAAGCGATTTTTTTTCTTTCACCATTATTTCGTTCCAACTGTAAAAATCATTAAAGGATGTTTAGCTGTTGGATGAGTTTCTCTAGTTCCATCCCTAAATACCTATTAAAGTTCCTGTTTAAAAGAGAACCAAACAATGGCATTTGTAAAATCGGAAAAACCTTTATGCTTGAATAAAATAGAATGTATGTAGTGGGGTTCCGTACCTACCCAATATAACGAATGTGGGGCCGTTCGCAAAATCTCATTTGCGATACACACCTTTCCTTCCAGTGGAGGCTTCAGCTACCCTCATCCCTTTAGGGGAAGGATTTCGGAAACAGCATGTTACATTAAACTGCATTCGTTCAACAACCTCGGCTGAATTCAAATTACATAAATGCGCAAGATGGAAATATAATACTCATACCTACCCTGGTAACGTGGTATTTTGTAACATTATGGCTTCAAAAGATTTTTTGTGCATAAAAAATTATTCTGCATTTTGTAATTTCGTTCTTTTTATTTTATTAATAAGCAGCGTGTTGACATGTAAATTTAAAAACACAACTGCACTATAAAGAGATAGCACACCGCGCAAATACATGGGTATAATAGATTATTACACAACATACTACGTTTTTCCATCAAACCATAATGAAATCTACTGGCCCAGATATGTATTTTGAAATATGTAGTTTTTAAATTATGTAATTTCTTTTTTTGGTTGGTTTATGTGATGTCCTCACATTAATTTCACTCCTGGATTAATGCATCTATATCTCCTCGTAGTTCTTACGTTTTATTATAGGTCTATTCATACATTTTTATTTCCAAAATTTCGAAATTATCTGACAGCAACTAAGGATTTTACGATTTTTTTTTCAGATGGAGGTAATTTTACAAAAAACTTCGAAATTGAAAAAGCGTGCTTTGATAGCGAAAAATACTATTAAAATCAGGTTATTTTTAGGAAAATGTATTTGCTGTTGAATTTTCTTGACGTTAACGATGAACAGCGGGATCAGTTTATTTATTTGAACAGATTATTTTATTTAAAATTTAATAGCGAACTGGGCGAAATTAGTCGGCATCATCTGAATTTCGTCCACGCAATAAGGCTTAGATTAAGCGAACAGTGCGGTTTCCATTGGATATGAGAGCTCTTTTAAATAAAACCAATCAGCCTGGACTAAGTCATACCTGCGGAAGACCCCTAAAGCCATCCGAGGGTGCTTCGCTCATCGATCTCAGTTCAGAGATCACGGAGTAGAAAGCAGCGAATAGATAATTTTTCGTAATATAAGAATGCTTTCAAGCGGCTGCTAAGTCGATGTATATAAATTAAAAATGATCTTAAAAGAAACGAGAAAAATACATCAAGCTTTCAGAGTGGTATTACATGCCTAGCAGTGTTCACGCAGGGTGCGTTGAAAGATGTGAAATAATCGATATATTTTGTTTGCCAATCGCATATTTATCTATAGACGCGCTAGAAGCGGGACGCGAGGAAAGTTAACCAACTTTGTAAAAAAATACATTATACAAAAATTAAAATAAAAAAATCGACTAACTCTTAACCGCCATGCTCGAGAGTAAGCTCTAACACAGACCTCATAAGAATATTATCATTGACTTCTGAACCCCTCTCATCACCAAAAAGGAAAATAATCACAAATAAAAGCGTGAAAATAAATGAAGAGGTTCAGAAATACACGAAACAAGCAAAAGAATTTTCCGAAAGACCTGTCCAAACTTAGAACTAGACTTGTAATTTAATACGACAAAGAATCTTCGGATTCGGTTTAGTTTTAAATAAAATTAGTAAAACGATGTAAGGACGAATATTGTATGTTTATTTAATGACTCACTTGAGTTAGATTAATTTTACTTTGTAAAGTATGCTGATTAAGGATTTTGTTTTAAGAACTGCTAATAGGCACACACCTCACATATATCTTAAACAGGTACTAAACGTGAACTCACTACGAATATAATGACTTAGATCTTAAATTTACGAAACTGCAAAAAAACTTATTTTAAATTCTACATGCAAACTTAGTTATGATTTTTGTCCTCTCCCCCATACACCTCAATGCACTGTGTGGCGATTTGAAATCGACTGTAGCCTCTATGAGCTTATTGTTGTTTCTTGATGTCCTCGAGTCTGGAATGAATTATAGCAGACCCGTTTCTTAAGGTGAAGCGGTTTGCATGTATCTTTGTTTATGTTCATCGTCGAATCTTGGTTTGCGGGTTGTGAGTTCGATTCCCGTAGTAGTGTAAACACATATAATAAAAACACTTAATACATAATAATAATGTAATAATTATTCCGGATGTGTGGGGAGCTTTGTGCTATCCCACACATTCCATAAAGAGTAAGCATTTGATTAAAATGAGTAGGAAAATAAAATGTGTATTTACGATTAAAAAAATAAGTGAAAATACTCGTATTAAATATACGAACGCATATGAAAATACATGAAAACGTTAATAGAGCTGTGGCATTTAAATTGTGAGGTGCCAGTATGCTTCGATCCTGGAGGCTGAACTTAGGTGGACACCCATGAAGAGGATATTCCCGGAGCTGTTTATACCATCATATAGATGTAATTTTCTACGCATGGATCCTGCCAGTGGGTAATGCGCGTTTTCATCCCGCGACAAAATATCCCCGACAAAATATCCTTCGAGAAAATATCCTACGGAAAAAAACATCCTCCAACAAAATATCACTTAAAACTTAACTTAACCTAACAAAAAATGGGACAAAAATAATACAGATATCCTGTAAAGACAATAAATTATTTCTTCAAACTTTGCAAAATTACTTTGTGGCATTATTTATTATTTAATTAATAAATTATTGACATTTTGTTTTAAAGAGTTTTATTTTCAATGTACATTTGTTACTTAAATTTGAAAATTAGTACATTGAAAATAAAACTCTTCAAAACAAAATGTCTAGAAATTGTTACATAGTTAATGCCCAAGAAATACAAAAAATAATAAATTATTGTTCAAAAATTGTAAAATATCTGTATTTTTATCCGTATTATTTTTGTCCCATTTTACTATTTTTGAACAATAAATAATTTATTGTCTTTACAGGATGTCCGTATTATTTTTGTCCCATTTTTTTTTGTTAAGTTATGTTTCAGTAGATATTTTGTTCGGGGATGTTTTGTCCGTAGGATATTTTTCCGGAGAATGTTTTGTAGGGGATATTTTATCGCGGGATGATAAGTCGCGGCACACTGCTAGTCTAGGTGTTGTTATTTGATTGGTGTTTTAGTCTGTTTACCGTACAAAAATGTTTCTGGATATCTCCAATAATTAAAAAAACCCTTTATATCGATTTTGAATTTAAAATTATTTATTATGTTGTTAGCAAATATTTTCTAACCAGTGCAGGACCCATGAAAAACGGCCTGATATATATGTTTATTTTTAATTTAAAACATGTAATATAAATAATATATGTATGCTAAACATGATAATAATATAACTATGATAATAATAATAAGAAAAAATTCTTATAAAGTTTTTTACAATGCGACTCTAATTATTAAAAAATAATACAAAGAAAAATTTCCAGCATAATCGTAGATTTCTTTTTATTTGGATAACAATTTTACCACCTTCACGTTTTAAATGTTATATAAATCTTGATGAAAACAATTTGGCCACCCTCATATTCTAAATCTTAAATAAATCCTCTAAATCTTAAATAGAAAAGTTGACCGAGTGGGAAGAATTAATAATTATTATGAAGTTGTGTTTAAAGGGAAGTTTTGATAATCGGAAAAAACACAACTTCATAATAATTAATAATTATTATGAAGTTGTGTTTAAAGGGAAGTTTTGATAATCGGAAAGCGTAAATACTAATTTATCGTTTTTTTCTTACTTGAGCAATAGTGAAAAAAAATGGCTTTTAACTTATTGCTAAGTTTTTCATAAATAGTCCCCCTTAAAAGTTTCACGGTAAGAGCACGGAAAACGACCTACAGATAAACGCATTTGACGTGATACAGACAAAAATTTAAAATAAAATAAAACAAAAAATTCCTTGGCCGTGTATCGAACCCCGATCAACTGATTTGAAGGCAAGTATGTTGACTATTACCCTACCAACTTTTAGCGGCCTAAATTCATTATACGTATCTACTTACACAGAAAATAATTTAAAAGAACTATTTTCACAGAAAATAATTAATTTTCGAATCCCACAGGCTCACATCGAATGACACCACCTGAAATAATGTACGCGTGTATATTATACATTTATGTATTATAATAAAGATTTACATACTTGTATTTTAAACAGATAAAATCGATTCACAAGTTGCCCATTCACGGCTGAGCATGTCCGCGGCGAACATGACGTCTCAGGCGAGCGACGAGCATTTTTATTGGTCTACGCCGGATAAATCATTACAAACACGCAGACATGCTCGTGCGATGTCATGCTCAGACTGCTCGACGTGGAAAAGCTCACCCATGAAGGGACCGCTGTACTGTCAAACTATAAACCTTCATTAACCACAACTATTTCAGAGAAATGTGGTTTTCCGCATACAAATTTCCGCAGACACAAGTTCTCAAGATTGGGTGCAGAGTAATGTTAATCTTTCAGTGGAGATTCAAAGATAATAACACAATATTATTGTGTTCGTATTGTACGTGCAAATTAACGGGAATAGTTTCAAAGGTACAGTTTCCACGTCCGGCAAGTAAGTACATTACCAAGATTAGTTCCACTATGGTAACCCAATCCTTCCGGGCATGATTGTGCTCGTATTTTCTCCTTTAATTTAGGAGAAATTCCTGCAGAGGTTATGATCCATTTATTGATTGTCGCTTGAAATAGACTTATACTCATATACGCTTAAATACATCTTATTTGACCGTAAAAATGGTTGATTAAAAAAGTCAAATCTATGACCGGTCACACGTGACTGACTGGGCTGACGTGACATCGCGTTTGGGTCCCACCCGGGCGTCGCGTGTTCGATTCATCGGTTGGCTAAGTCCTCCATCATAACACAAACAACATTTTCGGCTTACTGTAGTGGTAGAAGGAGATTTTCAAATCTTGTCAGGTTATTCGTAACCCGAAAATGTTTGACTTTCTTTTTTTTTTTTCAATTCAAATTAATAAAAATTTATGTTACTTTTTTGTAATTATTTATTTGGATTTCGTCGGTTATCCTGTAGCAGTCATCTTCCAGTTGATAGCAACGTCATCTCACCAACAATAAAAATCACGGAATAATTAAAAAAAAAATTGAACATCATTGCAATAATTTTTGCGTTATTCTGCCGTTTTGCGGTTCCTCCGTTGCCAAGATTTCGGCCAGCATTACCGTGTCCATCATCAGCCAATTAATCACTATAAAATATTTGCTCTGGAAATCTCATCTTATATTCCATAGAATTAAATTCAATAGCATCATCGTTTTACTCCAAATCCAGATATTAAGAAAATGTTAGCACGAGATTAAAATAAACTGAGTGTAAATAAAATATGAATCCGAAGAAGAGTAAAAAATTAGTATCATCAAAATAATATATTTTATTTATTTTTTCATAAAATTAGAAAAAGTAGAAAAAACAGGTATGACTGGTTGAAAAAAAGAGTTTTTTAATATTTCATTTTCTCACAAAGAAGAAATCCGTCATATTATTATAAAATTAATTTATTATGGAAAAACCAATAACAAATAACAACAAACCACAAATTAGTAAAGCCAATGTTTCAAATTGTGTTCTGTCAAGTACAAATATAAAGCCATTATTTCATTACCCTTAAAAATGTCAAGTGAATACCAGCAGTAAGCACCTACTTATCCGGCAGACAATGTACCCCGCAGGCTGTGTCTAGGCTTTATATCGTATAATGCCTATGTCTGTGTCTGAATGTGTCTATGCACTGAGTCTCCACCGCTTGGGGCCCTAGGGGTCTCAGGGGGGTAGTTAGTGGGCGGCGCGGACCGCGAGGGGCGGCTAATGTTTTCACGGTTGCCGCCCAAGCCCACCGCCTACCGCACAGGGTGTTAAATTTTTTATATCTTTGAATTAACTGAAAGAATCCGGCGTGCTAATTTTGAAAGGGTTAGCTTTAAATTAATTTATTCTACTCTAGATTTTTGAGAGGAGAAATTGAAAAAGTAAATTTTATTGTAATGTAATTTACAAACAACCATATTTTAAACAAACTTAGATAAAATATATATAAACAAATGTAAGTTCATTTTTTAAATAGGAAGCATAAAAATAACACGAGTAAGAAATCAATTAAAAAAATATTTTGTTATCGCTGCGATTGGACGACTGAGATGCAGAGCTTTGAAATCTGAACTTTGAAATCTTAGCTACAATGTCAAATATTAAGGATATTTTTTTCAATCATCTAAATCTAAGGTTACGAAATATCTAAAAAGTAAATAAATTTGAACTTGTCTCCATATATCAGAAAAATATCGTGTTGGAAAATAATAATTTAATACAGCAAAAAATGTATTAACTTAATTTTAATATTTTCAAACAAAATATACATTTATATCATGTTTTATAATTTCAATAAGAAGCACGCCTTTTAATTTTTTACTATCAACGTCTGGCTTAAAATGTGATGTTAATGTTTTATTTCATTTGTAAAAAATCTCGTAAAACAGTAAGTTAACAAGAATAAAACTCTTTTAAAAGCCATCAGTTTCTATTCCACATGAGCGAGCAAAAGATTTTTTTAAACAGAGAGATGGAAGATGGAAGCCTCACAGCCGCCTTTGGGGCTGCCCCTGCCTATGCGCAGTGTAATGCACATCGGAAGGATCGCAATCTCACACCGGAGATTGGAAAGAGATAGAATCCTTATGAGAATGATATGATGGAGGCTGTAATAACATTGTGAACCGAGCGATATTTTTCTTCGTCATTTTTTGAAATCTAAAGAAAATGACCAAACATGGGTTACTTGCATCACTTAACAAAATTGAGAAGGAATTAAGTTTTCTAAAAAAAACCTTCAAAAAGATCTTAATATTTTAAAATCTAACACACTATATAAAGAGGTAATATTTGTTTGTTTGTTTGTTTGTGTGTTTGTTTGCATCGAATAGGCTCCGAAACTACTGAACCGATTTGAAAAATTCTTTCGCTGTTGGGAAGCTACACTATCCCTGGGTGACATAGGCTATATTATATTTAAAAAAAAATAGGCATCCTTACTAAAACTTCAATAATGTAACCCAGGGTGTAAAAAAATTACCTAAAATATTCTTTAAATCGCGTGCGCTGCGAAAACTATTGATGATAGAATAAAATAATGTAGTACGACTTTATAGAACACATCATTATTTACAAAAAAGATCATGATAGCATATGTCTAACTATTATGGTTATGCCACAATAAGTATTCTTTTATTTTAAAATTTTAATTAATATGTCGCCGCTTGAAAAGGCTCTTTATTTGTATCTTGGTGTTAATCATTATCAAAATAAATTACTTCATATTCAAGACAGCTTCAATACCTTTATTTGACTTTTAGAATTTTTCAATTCGGATATTTAATTAGAAAGATATCACGAGTTTAAAAATGTTAGTATTAGAAAAAAGTTTCGGCTACGGGCCGCGCGGGAGAGGAGTCAAGAAATGCAGTGCCAGGGGGGTTTGCGGGACGGGGGAGCGGGAGAGCGGTGGCGGGGAAGGTGGAAGTGGAACGTTGGAGGGGAACGCACGGGAAAGGACATGTAAGGAGTAACATTTTATTTATTTGAATATGGCATGTATTATAAAAGAAAGTCCAAAAAAACGTGCAGCTCGCAAAAACTCAGAAACGAGTCCCGGTTCTATCAAGGGAGTTATATGGTGTGGTAGATCTCTATCCCCCCTAGGGAATAAGGGTATCCATTTTTACCTAAAGGCCGTGCTTTTACAGATATAAGGGTTGAAAGTTTCACCCTCTTGAAATTTCTAGAACAGTCTTCCGGAAAGTTCTAGAAGGTTCCATAGAGCTGTAGAAAGTTGTGGAAGGAGTGGCGGAGTATGTCGTGGAATGATCAGGAATAGGGAATCGGGAACATCATTGTGCAACATTCCAGAACACTATCTTATTGTCCTGAGCGAAGCCGGGTAACCCAGCTAGTATTTTATAAAATAAGTAAAAATACATAACTTCGAGTACGTATAATTGGTCAGTGGCTGTGTTGGCATCGCATTTGTGTCCCACCCAAACAGTGACGTTGCGACGGGTCGTGAGTTCAATTCCTCGGCTGGCTAAGTCCTCCATCACTACACAAATAACATATTCCGTTCATTGTGGTGGTGGTAGGAAATTGTCAAATATTTTCAGGATATTCGTAAATCGGGAACGTTTGCCTTCTTTTTCCTAAATTTTATAGAAAATGAAAACACATTATAGAAACCACCCACATATATGTGTGTGGTTTCTATAATGTGTTATGAACCACCCCACTAGGCTGAGCTTTTTCCGAGGTTGTAATATAGATATATTTTTCTTATATCCTTTGACACTTATTTTGACGCTTTTTCTTCCCGGTTTTGAACCTTCTATGCATGTAACAATCTGTAATATATAATGATAATGATTTTTATTTAATAAAGAAGAAAAAAATACAATAATTTTGTGTTGAATTGAAGTGTTCTTTTCGATTTTTGTTATATTCATGGCCAAAAGTATTATCGTGATTTATTTTTGGGCAACGAACGATGTAATACTTTCTAAATGTTGTAATACCTAAAGCACGTGACACACTGAAGAAATCACCAATACAGCCAACAAAATGCTAGGATTAACAATTCGTATAACTATTTTTTTTTCTTAGTTTTTCTTGTCTAGCTACTAAAAAAAAAAAAAATTATCTGTCAAAACATGTTTTTAGGCTTACTGTTTTATTTTAGCACTCTTTCTTTTTATGTATCTTTGTAAAGCTGTTTGTTTTCCAAATAAAGATATTACATTGAAAAAAAAAACAAAACCTTTCCGCAACATTAAAACTCTTTATTCCCTTTACACTGCGTACACCGTCCCCACTTAGAACACTGCACCACGATTTGGACTCCTTTTTACCAAGCCCATGTCGAAAGAATCGAAAGAATTAAAAAAAAAAAACATATTAAACACGTATTTAAAAAAAAATTACACTTTTCAAATTACACAGAGCTTTTAAACTTTCACAACTTCAACTCCCTCTATACACGACGATTAATTTTTGACCAAACTTTGCTCTTTAAAATTCTGAATAATGGCCTGGACTCGCCAGAGCTTACCAACTAAATACAAATCCATTTTCCGACAAGATCAACAAGACAATCTAACTTATTCCTTTTGCCCACATGTCGAACTAACATTAGAAAAAAATTCCCAATTCCCCATATATGTGCGCAATATCATACAAAATTTTAAAATACAGACATATTTAACAATACCCTTCAGAAATACCAGATAAAAGTAAGGCGTACGATAGAACATTAATACAAGAGTGTGGAATGCATCGGGAACATCTCCTATCCGTCTCCTATTTTCCTCTTCCTCTCCTCCTCACCAAAATTTTTTTTTAAGATATAATAAAAATCCATCTCCAGGTACCTTTAACGTAGGAGACATTTTTGGCTTGACTTAATTTAACTTTGTATATCTATATGTATTCTTATATTTATGTATAAGCTGTTTGTCGCTTACAAATAAATAAATATATTTTTTAATGAAATAATTTAAAACACTTTGTTTTTATCACGATAATCTTTATTTAAAAAAAATCAACATGTTTCTAGAACGATGTTCTCTTCATCAGGACATTAAATGTACTAAAAACTAAATTATCAAGTATAGAAAGATACTTATCAAGTATAGGTGGATATAAATGGAATTAGTGGGGGGGGGGGGGGGCCAGAGGAAAAATAATTTTTAGGAATTTTTTTCATGATTAAATTGGAGGTTTGATGATTTACAAACAAAATTTTTCTATTTTTATAGGAAAAAATAACTATCGAGGTCACAAACCAATTCTTAGAATGATTGTTCCCAATAAAAAGGGTAGTTGCCCGTAATATGGAGAAAAAAAAATTGTTGATAATAATGGAATTCTAAAAAATTTGTAAATATGAGATTGACAATTATGACGTTTTGACAGAAGGTGGCAATAGCGAAATTGGTTAACGCACTCGTTCCGGTTAGACGGAGAGTCCCAGTTGCGACCATTGTCTTTTTCTGTTTTTCTGTGTCTTGTTCTCTTTCATATTTTCATTTAGATTATTATTGTTAACTTATTCTAATATGATATATTTTTCTACATTGTTTTTTTTTATATTATCACTAAGCAATGGGTAAATGTAGGACAAATGAAGTTTTTTCTTACATTTTTTGTTTAATATGTCGTCTATTAATTTGGAGTTAAAACCATTATTAGATGCAATTATTTTAATGGTGTTAAGTTCAGCTTTGAAATTATTTGTGGATAACGGGATATTAATTAATCTATTAATCAAATAATGGAAAGCTAAGAGTTTTTGTGAAAATGGATGGTTAGATGAGTTGTGTATTATATAAGCTTATGTTTCTTTTCGAAAAATATTAAATTCAATCTTATTATTAATTATAGTTACGTTTAAATCCAAGAAATTTATGCTACAATTAATTCCTATTTCTAATGTAAATTTAATGTTTTTATGAATTTTGTTCAAAAAATTAAGGAACATTTGAAGATGTCTTTTGGTACCGGTCCATATACAAAAAATATTTTTAATAAACAAAAATATCTTTTAATAAACAAAAAATATCATCTACGTAACGTTTATAAAAATACACATATTTTAGTACCTAATAAGGCAGAACTATTAATGATTTTATTTTCTACATGGTTTAAAAATATATCAGCTACTAAAGGACTGGTACATGATCCCATTGTCAAACCGTATTTTTGTTTGAAAATTTTATTATTAAATTGAAAAAAAAAAAATGGTTTAAGACTACATTAATACATTTAAGTAAATCCTGGGCTAAGTCATTAGGTAATTTTAAGGAATTCAGTAAGCTATTTATAATTGTTTTGTTTTCTTCAACTGGGAAACTTGGAAACAGGTTAACGACATCAGAAGATACTAATAATGCATTATCGGGGATTTCCAAACATTTTAAGTATTCAACTAATTGTAGGGAACTCTTAATTGGATACTTAGGTTGAAAAATATTTGATTCAATTATAATACTATTTAATGTTGACGCTAATTTATAGCTAAGAGCATTGCAATTGGAAATTACAGGTCTGATTGGTTGAGTCTTCTTGTGAATCTTTAGTAGACAGTATAATTTGGGAACTTGTGGATTTGACAGTTATTCTTTTATTTCTAAATAAATTAACGACAATACACTTGTGCAAGTTTTTAAAGTGTCCATTATCAATTACTGACAGTTATTAATTGGGTTTGTTTTTACTATTTAAAAGTTATCACCTTGTAGAAAGTCCATAGTTTTATCAATGTTATTACTTTTGTTGATAATAATCACCTTGTTTCCTTTGTCCGCTTTAGTAATGATGAGGTTTTTTTCTTTTGAAACCTTCGATATATTTATTGCGTGCATTTGTTCTGACGTATACTGTATTTTGTTAAAGTTCGATTTAGGATTGGTGTTTTTTTATCACTTCACCACATTTGTATTGAAAGGATTTTGCTTATTTAACCCTAGAGTGCTCGCGCTATGAGCATTTTACCGCCTGCGGAGAAAAAATCGTGTTATTTTTTACACCATGCATTTGTCAAGGTCATGCGACCTAGTAGCTGACCCCCCTTACCTCAACTACTTGTTTTAGAAATTAGAAAAAAATGGTGCACGGGTAACCGCAGGAGCCAACGGTTGTTGTCGGTCGGGACTACTCACGTAAGTAAAATTCTTGTGACTGGTTTTTAGTGTAGTTTTTATTTATTTATTTATTTATTTATTTATACTGGGCTTTTACAGATTGTTCACACACATGTGTGAACAACCCAGTTATAAAAACTCAGTTAATTATACAAATAAGAATTATATAATAAAGTAAGAATTTATATACAATCAACTAGATAATACAAATAATACAATCATAAATTTTGTAACCGTTTAAATAAAATTTTAGATAAAATAAAACATAAACAGTTAGAAATGGAAAATTGTTAAAATACTAAGTTTTCTCAAATAATAATTAAAGAGAGGCAAAATAAGAGACACAATTAGAGACATAAATGATAGGTACATAATAAATTAGCACATATTTTTCAGCAATCTCAGGGCATTTTTTTTGAATCCATATAAATTATTATCGACAAAAATATCTATTTCAGCACACTCTATCTTATTATATAGTCGACACATTTGGGTCAGAGGGCTAAAATAGGCGATATTGTTTTTAAATATATTCAGGTGAAACATATTATGGCGTCTTAAACAGTGGGAATTGGGAACATTTATATCAATATTGCTAAGACACAATGAAGTATCAAAATAGCCGTGAATTATTTTATGTAAACATGTTAGATCAGTCAATTGCCTTCTGATTTTAAGTGTATTAATTTTGAAGTATTCAAGTCGCTGTTCGTATGTTCTAAGATGTTTATGTAATTGACATTTAAAAGATAACAGTCTTAGCATTTTTTTTTTAACTGATTCTACAATGTTTTCATACTTGCAGTAATGTGGATTCCAAATAGTACTTCCATAATCAAGTTTACTTCTAATTAAGGCATTGTAAAGGGTTAGAATTGATAGAGGATTTTTGAAAGGTTTACATATTTGTAGTTGAAATATTATAAGTTTTCTTTGCATATAATATTGGTTTGGTGTAAATACTGTAATAACATTGATATTTAATTTGTTTTGATGAATTATTGGGCAATTATAGTCAAATAATATACCTTGCAAGAAAATACTGACCATTCATTTATTTTTTTACATTAGCTCCACACAGGAGGCCCTGAGAAATTTGAAAAGGCTTATGTCATCTTTGGGGATGCTGTGTAGTGGGTATTTTAAAGGAAAGGAAGGAAACGAAGTTCTGGGAAGGAAAAAGTTTAGAGAGGTGGGTAGGAATCTAGGGTTCAGTGTGTCCAGATCATCCGTTACCAGATCCATACAAACCTCACCCCATGATCCCTGGCACCCCTTCTAAGTCACCAAATGTAGCGAACCACTTGGGGGTACCTACGGCAGAGATGTTAGTTATCTGATAAATGACGACCAAAAAAAAAGGGACCAAAAAAGGGTGCAATAGATGTGCAAAGTTACTGTGCAACGAACATCGTATGTACATGTTTCAGGACTATTTCAGGCGGCAAAATGCTCCCCGCGCGAGCACTCACGTTTCACGGAGAGACGCGACTACCTGGGGTTAAATAATGCACAATTAATATCTACTGCCAAATACTCTAGTTGTTTGCTATTATTTTTTATCTGAAGATTATGGTTTAAAACTTTTGTTAACAAATTTAGCTCATCTATTTTAATTTTTATAAGAAAAACTTTATTTTTATACTTTTTTGAAGGTTATTCCCATCAGTGAAATATATCATGTTAGAATAAGTTAACAATAATAATCTAAATGAAAATATGAAAGAGAACAAGACACAGAAAAACAGAAAAAGACAATGGTCGCAACTGGGACTCGAACCCAGACCTCTCCGTCTAACCGGGACGAGTGCGTTAACCAATTTCGCTATTGCCACCTTCTGTCAAAGCCGTCATATTTGTCAATCTCATATTTTCTAATTTTAGAATTACATTATTATCAACTAATTATTTTTTCACCATATTACGGGCAACTACCCTTTTTATTGGAAACAATCATTCTAAGAATTGGTTTGTGACCTGGATAGCGTCTCGGATAGATATATCCGAATTTATTTATATGGAACAATTGACTTTTACGAAAGTCTAAATGAATATTCAATTTTTATAAGAAAAACTTTCTTTTTATACTTTTTTGAAGGTTATTCCCATCAGTGAAATATATCATATTAGAATAAGTTAACAATAATAATCTAAATGAAAATATGAAAGAGAACAAGACACAGAAAAACAGAAAAAGACAATGGTCGCAACTGGGACTCGAACCCAGACCTCTCCGTCTAACCGGGATGAGTGGGTTAACCAATTTCGCTATTGCCACTTTCTGTCAAAGCCGTCATATTTGTCAATCTCATATTTTCAAATTTTAGAATTCCATTATTATCAACTAATTATTTTTCTCCATATTACGGGCAACTACCCTTTTTATTGGAAACAATCATTTTAAGAATTGGTTTGTGACCTGGATAGCGTCTCGGATAGATATTTTTTTTTCTATATGTTAAATAGTAAATAGTTAATAGGGTTAAATCTTTCCAAAATGAAAGACAAAACCCTTCCACACACTTTTCCACAAATGATTATCTAGTAAATTCACGCAATTTAAGTGCACTATATAAGTATAATAAATACATAACAATACAAGAACAATACGTCAATCCACCAGAAATATAATGGGAAAATATTTCACCGACTCCAGATATTTTCATATCAGAGGGTTCGGCTCTGATAAAATCCTAACTGGTCCGATAAATCCTACTGATCCCTCAATATAAATATTTTCAAAATCTTTCGTAATCCTGCATGTATTTAAAATGACTGACTTTTGCAAAAAAATTATTTAATTAAAATTTTATTAGCAGATGAGTTTATTATTAAATTATTATTAGCAGGTATCAAAATGATGTTGTTACATTTTTCAAGATTATTATTACACAATTTAACAAGTTTATTTTATAATATCTTCCTTCGTTTTTAAAGCTTTAATGCTGGCTATAAATCTAACGTGATCCTCGAATAAACACCATTCAACCGGATGCAAGTTACTAGCGAGATCCATGTATAACACTTTGATTTGGAGTTTAATAATATTGCGTTTTTTAAAAACACCTTTTAAATCTTCTTTTAACCAGGCTATCTTAGCCTTTTTTAAAGAGTTAGACATTGTTTTTAATTTCAAATTTATATACTTAGGAATAACTTGACGTTTTTGGCACTCACGTAGATAAAATAAATTTATTCCAATAAGTCTATTCTTGATCATTAGTTTTTTATACACTTTTGCTTTTCAGCCGTACTCGCTTAAATAACTTCTTAAAATTTTGCAAATTCACTTTGTGGCACCATTTTATTCATGAAATAATTAAAAACACTTTGTTTTTACCATGATATCTTTATTTAAAAAATCAATATGTTTCGAGAACGATGTTCTCTTCATCAGAACATTATATGTACTAAAAACGAAATTATCAAGTATAGAAAGACAAGCGTGGATAGAAATGGAAGTAGTGGGGGGGGGGGGGGGGGGGGAGAGGTGGAAAGGGGAGGTGCTTAGAAGATCAACAGGGTGATGGGGGGAGGAGAAGAGGGGGTTAAATAACAAGGAAAAAGACCAAAAAATGAAAAAATCTGCAGTTAACCAATTGAATTGTAATGATTGCAACTATTTTTACATAGTTTAAGAAATTTTGAAACGAGACTTAAGAAACATTTGAGATGTTTAAATAGCAATAATTATTCGGAATTTGCTATCATCTAATTGAATTGAACCATTCATTTGATATAAATACTGGTTTTAAAATTTTACACACTTACGTTAGTGGTTTTCACTTACATCTTTTAGAAATATTAGAATTTAGGAAAAACGTCAATAGAAATTTAAATATTATAATAATCAAATAAATTGTGTAAATAACCCTATCTTAAGCATATTTCCATTGTAATTTTTGTCTTTGATATTCTAAGCAACCCCCCCTTTCCACCTCTCTCCTCCCCACTACTTCTATTTCTACCCACGCCTGTCTTTCTATACTTGATAATTTAGTTTTCAGTACAAAATATAATGTCCTGATGAAGAGAAAATCGTTCTAGAAACACGTTGATTTTTAAATAAAGATTATCGTGGTTAAAACAAAGTGTTTTAAATTATTTCATTAATAAAATGGTGCCACAAAGTGAATTTGCAAAATTTGAAGAAGAGATATATTTTTATAATATTTTTATATTGGAATTTCAGATTAGCGTTCTTGTTATATAAACATCGTAATATTAATATTATTATTGTTCAATTTCAAGTAAATATTTAGTTAAAAATCCTTGGGAGGCCTTAAATTAATTCTTAAAAAACACTGTATAATTTGAAAACACGAAAAATAACTATTTTCGCGTTATTAAAGGCGTAAAGAGCGCCTGGGAAAATTTCTATGGTTTAAACAATAAACAACGCTCATAACAATAAAACGTGCCTTGGAAGACAGAAGATAGTACGAAGTTTCCCTTTGAGACCCCCTTTGAACTAAATTTTTTGTTAAAGGTAATTGGGGGCTTTTTATTGCAATCACGGTAAATATAGAGCCTTTGTGATTTAGAAGCATTGTTAAAAAAACTCATTTCGGATATTGCCACTACCTATACAAATTGCCCAATTTAATCCGTTTCGCTTCTAGGAAAAGAGTATAAAAGTCAAGATTCAATATTTACGACGGACAACCTTCGGAGGGTCGCGACTGATGCGGTAATTCAAAAACAAAACATTGTCAAGGGTCCGTAATCCGTAGCCCCCAGTCGGGAGCCTATATTTGATTATGTACTTTCGTGTAAACTACAGTCGGCCTAGACAAGCAGCTTTGTTTATTATTATTGGATTTATTCAGAAATTTGCTGGCTAAATGACAATAAGGTTTATGGGAGACAAAACACTTGTTGAAAATACTATAATCACAGCACTTGGCTAATTTTTACAATTTTTTTTGTTATAATAATGTGAAGACCGCTGTTTTATTTTATTTACATGAGCCCTAACTGCAACTAACTGAATGGAGACAGTGAAACTATGGCATCACCAATTACGTTGTGAGGCTAAATCTAGTGGGAAAGAGGAGGACGTGGGAGGAAGAGGAAGCTGGAGTACCTGGCTGTTCATATAGTTACCAAACACGGCTGAATCCATTTCAATCGACGTTCCGATTGTGAATGGTGATATTTCACTAAGGCAAAACTGAAAGTATCTGCCACCCTGGAAAGTGCCAAAAATATACTGTTTGTTATTTTAAATGACTAAATATATTTGGTGAAATACCACAAACTAATCAAATAAAATTTAATTAATGAAAACAATATTACCGACACTTAATCGAAAATCTGAAACAGAGAAATCAGAAAAAAATACGGTCACATCTATTCACATCGATTCCTAGATATGTCCGTATATTTGTCTGTTTTAGATTTTCGATTGAGTCCGCTAATATTGTCTTCATTATTTGAATATTACACTGAGCGGTTTTACTCCTTAAGTTAAAAATAAATTAAAAATACTTGCGTACGCTGGGATTTGAACCTTTGCCTTCCGGAATTGTTTATTGTAATTGTTGGATTGTAACCACTACATTAAAAGTGTAAAGCTTGAAAAAATGTAAAGGATAGTGAAATACCCCCAAAACTATATTATAATAAATAAATAAATAAAACAATATCCATTGATTGTCATTAAGAACCCTTTGACAAACTGCTATCTTACAGTTTAATGGGACTTTATTAACGGTTTAACGGGACGGGTAATTATGAAACCATAAATTTAAAAAAAAATCTCTGTCCGCTTATCCGCATAATAAGGATGAAATTTTTTGTTTCATCCAATCAAAATTACATGGTAATAAGTATGATTAAATCGATTGTGAAGAAGTCAAGGAAAAGTTTATCAGAATCATTTTCAGCCATTGTTATAAATTTATTATCCTTTTACAATCCATTTCTCGCTCCATTAATTTTCATTCTTAGTAAATCACTTAAAAAAGTGCACATTCTTTGTGGTATTTGTTTTTTGCTCAAAGTCAGATGTCACTTTAGGCCAGGCAAAGTATACAATTATTGTTTCGTGTTTTCTTTTTCATCCCCTACTTTATTCCCGGAAGACCACCGATGGACGTCCCTTATGCCGTCGGCCTCTCACACCCTTGTTTTGAGGTCGGCAATCAAAAGTTGGAGCCGGTGGAAAATTTCATCATTTTTAATAAAACACCACTTCAACCCTTTCATCTTCTAAAACGTAGCGTTAGTTCTAACAGAAAAAACTAACCTATTACCGTTTTCAATGGTATACAAAATTGAACATAAGAATGGTTGGTTATAAAGGCATTTAGATCGTATCTCAAATACTGAGATTATGATAAAAAAAGAAATGTCGGAGGAATTTGAAGGATCGTCAGTGAATGTTTGTGTGGTCAAATTGACATTTTCTATTATTTATAGGTACAACACGTAGATCTTCATTTTTTTTCCTTATTAAAAGAAAGAATACATGGGAAACAAAAGTTCACTTCTTTATTCCTAAAACAAAAGTACTTATCAAGGACATCTCGCCACAATTTTCTTTGATTTAATTCACTAAACATAGAAAAACAGCATTTTCTTAGAAATCAGCTCAAAAATCTAATGAGGATTTAAGAAAGTGTTTATGTAGAATATTTTTAATTTGACGGCCTCCGTAGTCTTTGACTCGTGGGTCGTGGGCTCGAATCAATTTGTGTTAGGGGCCATTCATAAATTACGTCATACCTTAAGGAGGGGCGAGGGGGGGGGGGGGGGGGGGGTAGAAAAGAAGTTAGACATTGGGCGACAAGAGGGTATTGATTGGGAGGTCATAAGCAAGCTCTGTGACGTCGCATATAAAAATGTATGCATTTTGTCAATTACTTAAAATATTTGATTTGTTGTTGATTTAA
Organism: Limnephilus lunatus; assembly: GCA_917563855.2. Classification (NCBI taxonomy): domain Eukaryota; kingdom Metazoa; phylum Arthropoda; class Insecta; order Trichoptera; family Limnephilidae; genus Limnephilus; species Limnephilus lunatus. The sequence continues at coordinate 33,060,883 of OU830594.1, forward strand.
TTAAAAAAGTATTTTTTATAAATATAATTTTTTTTAACTATTGTTTTGATTATCTTCAGATGTAAAATTACAAAATATATGACGCCACAGCAGGGGGAGGGGGTCTCACAAATGTGACGATGTGTGATAGAGACAGGGGGGGGGTTGAAAATCTTGTGACGTGATTTATGGATGGCCCCTTATTTGGCAATTAATTAATTAAAATTAATATATTATAAAATTGCGGCATTTTTCAGAGTGGAAGGTACTCTCAGTACAGTATCGCCCTGGTATAAGACCACCATTCAGAATTGAAACCTTGCTTGAAATGACTTCAGCCGTGTTTGGTGACCAGATTTGAATAGCCAGTTACTTCCCCACCTTCCTCTTCCCCTTCTACTCTCCCTCCCCACTTCCTTCAGCCTCGAAACATAATCCAATAGGGCGAATAGGGGATGCCATAGTCCCAGTAGCTCCAGACTGGGACTCTTGTGTTGTATAAAATAATGTATTGATCCATACTTCAGTACTAGCACAATATTTTATTTTTATTGTTTTTTTTTATTTATTTGTTTATTAAAAACAAAAGAGTCTAAAAAAGTAGTAATTTCCAACCTCAATCCTATTTTATTTTTCGAGTTCATCGTTTTCAAGAAATTAGAAGTCATTTACGTTATCCTCTTTATTTGTGCTTTTAAAAACCAACATTGCCTATTGATATAACCATAATTATTAATTATTGTAAATCCTGGTATCCCAAAAAAATTAGGCAAAAATGTTTTAAGTAATTTTATTTTATTTTATGGATCAACTTCGCATAGTATGTTAAAACGTTATTTGGTAATGCAGGCCTCACTGGGCTTTACCCATGCTGAACTGATGATGCCCTTATTTTACAATTTACTAAAATTTAACAAAAACATACCATGAAATAATACATAGAAATAATATTAAATTAAACTGAGACATAATTTAATTAATAACAATAATAAAGGCGGTAATGAAAACAATCGGCAAATAATATGAGATATAATATTTTATACTTTTCTTCCTCTTCTTTTCGTGCCCTGTCCGTTGTTGGCTACACGGACTTTGTTTACTGCGGCCCGGAACAGCTCTACAGCAGACTGGCCAAACCACTGTTTCAGGTTTTTACAGCCATGATGTTCTCCTTCTTCCAGGACCCCGACTTCCAGCAATCTTTCAAAATTTCGTACTTCTCGTTTATAGTTTTACATCATAAAATTGTTGTAATATTGCATTTTTTTCTACTTTCAGTTACAAGAGTTTTTTTATGGGACGTGCTGCTGATTTTAACAAATTCATAATTAAATCTGTTAGTAAAAGAAGTTTGCTGAACTGTATTTTTCTCCACTTCCATGAGAATTAAATGAATTATTCTTAATCTATTAAAAATAATGTACATCTCTTTGAAATTGTTGTTAACTGCTGAAACTCCCCAGATATATTATATCAGTCGTGTCTCTTGACGTTAGCGAGCTAAACCCACTAATTATGTTTATCTCCCGGCGTAAACTACATTGTAATAATCTTTGATCCGTCATCTGATCCGCTCTTTGAGCTCCTGAAGGACCCGTCAGTCGGAACGGCCCGGAAGGAGCACGGAAACCCGGTATACCGTACCAGGAACCAGGTAGCGGGAAGCGGGAAACGGGTAACGGGTAGGTACGGTTTAACCGGGAATTTAATTGGCGGTTGTGAGACTGCGAGGATTAACGCTAGAATCTCATGTAAACATGGCTTACGGGAAACTATCGCATGATAAGTATTTATTTATAAACACATGACTATTGACGAGAGTTTAATTGGTTACAATTTTGAAATGGATTTTCTATTTAAAATATTCAGTTATTAGGGTACCTGGGTACTTAAGTGGTTTACTGATTTTTTATAGAATCAATTAAAATTTTGAAATCATACATAAATTCAACGCACATATGAATTATTTGAATCAGATTTCACGCAGGACTAACTAACGCACAGAACAGACAACCGAAGTTAGACTGTTTGATGATTGTGTAAAGTGGGAGTGTTGCCAGAAGGCAATTTCATCCAACCGTTCTAATACACTATTAACTTTGAAAATTCAAAAGCGTTATCTCTCTGGCTTTATTATTGGAGGCGTCTACTAATATCTACAGGAATTCCAAAGACTGAACAAATCGAACTAATATCTATGAAAACCAAAGTGAGGACGAATATCTACAGCTCAAACTGCTGACTAATATCTATGAGAACCGAAGTGAGGACGAATATCTGCAGCACTGGCAGAGGTTGGATTTTAAATTATGTGTAGCATATTAGAATAACGTAATATTGCGTATGCAGTTTGAAAAACTTAATTTATTTATGTATGTATGTAAAAATCCCTAATATCGGACTATTGGACACATTTAGCTGATTATTAAGGATTTGCCCTCTGTAGATATTAATCCCACTTACGCTCCATAGATATTAGTCACCACTGGGATCGTCATATATATTAGTCCGACCTTAGATCTGTAGATATTAGTCCTCACTCTGAAGTTCGTAGATATTTGTCCAACATATGAGCTGTAGATATTCGTCCGACATACAGGCTGTAGATATTAGAACCAGGAGTCGATTATTTACTACCTGACTTCCCTTCGAATTTCAGCACACTATATTTTTTTTTCTTATTTATCACTTTCTGACGAACGGTGTAGTCTAGGGGAAGGCTCTTGACTCGCAATCCGAAGGTTGCGGGATCAAATCCCGGCGTGGGCAAATACATTTTATTTGATTGATTTGTGTTATTCATAATTAATTCATTTAAAAAAATGTATAGTATATTTGCGACACGTTCCAGAGTGGAAGATACTCTCAGTATCGCCCTGGTGTAAGACCACTATTCGGAATTGAAACGTTGCTTCAATATACCTTTAGTCGTATTTGGTGACAAGATCTGAATAGCCAGGTACTTCATCAACTTTCTCTCCCCCATCTCCTTCCCATCCCCACTACATTCAGCCTCACAACGTACCCCAATTGGGGATGCCTCTTGTGAGGTACTTATTCACATAAAAAAAATCGTGTGACAGAAAGATGGTAGAGCGAATTATGATATATTTTTAGGAGCTGCTACATGTTGAAAATATATGAATTAGCAATTCCAGACAGAAAAAAATGTACTCATTTTTGGAACCCAATTCTCACAGATTGAGATCTAAAACATTGCAGAATTTTTTTGACTTACTTCTAAAAGATGTAACTAAATAACAATCCTATCATATTACGGATACCTTAATTTACATAAGCACACACTTCACCACAATCTACACATCTGCCCTCGTGATGGACACTGTAACACGTTAGGGAAATGAGAAACTAAAAACTAAATCGCCATTTTATTCAATATTTTTTATAGATAGGCAGGTAAACTGAAGAAAATTTAAAGTAAAAATGCCTGATTCACTTCAGTAATATTTCACGAGAATCGTTAATCTATTAGAGCAGGTTGACACATCATACCATGACTTTGCGAAGGCTTTCGATAGGGTGGATCACTTAGTGCTCCTAAGGAGGCTCGAAGAAATTTGTTTTTCCGAAAACTTACTGAAACTCATTCTTAATTATTTGATCGAAAGGGAACAATTCGTGTCCTATGGTGAGTTTAACTCTAACACGTATGCTACAAACTCTGGTGTGCCACAGGGATCCAATTTAGGACCCTTATTGTTTTTAATTTTTATCAACAATATTCCTGAAAAAATCAAATTCATTCGTTTTTTACTTTTTGCAGCTTACATTAAACTCTTCTTGAGAATAAGATCTTTAGAAGACTGTAGAAAACTCCAGGAAGATGTAAATGCAATTATTGACTGGAGTATCGATAATAAACTCGATTTCAACTTCCAAAAATGTTCAGTTATGTGCTTTACGAGGTCTCAAAAGACCATATATTTTAATTATAAAATGAAAGACACGTCATTGAAACACATGGTGACTTGCAAGGACTTAGGAATTGTGTATGACGCTCGCTTAACATTTTATGCTGACATTGAAAAGATCTGTAAATCAGCCACAAAGATCTTGGGTTTTGTCATACACAATTCAAAGGAATTAACCAACCTCACAGTTATAAGACTGCTTTTCTTTAGCTTTGTGCATAGCTTTCTCGAGAGTGGATCTCAAATATGGTGGCCAGAGGACATCGTCTATGTACTAATGGTCGAGAAAATACAAAAGAAATTTTTACGATACCTCTATATGAGAGAGTTTGGTTTTTACCCATGGCTTTTTCCAAGAGTATTTATCTCGGGAATGCTGGGTATCTGCAGCCTTAGTTACAGAAGAGATGTCGCATTACTGCTGATGGCTTATAAGCTTCTTAATGGTTTTGTATCGGTACCAGATATTCTGGCTGAAATAGGATTCTATGTCCTGGATAATTTCACGCGAGGCCGCCAACACATGCTTTTGATTCTTTCAAGGTGCAGAACTAACATAGTGATGCCCCTGGGACGACTCACTAGGTTTATTAACTGCCTCGCAGGAAATGTGGATATATTCCACATTTCCTACAACGATTTTAAGCGTGAAATAGCACTTATGTTTTAACTAAATGTATTACTTTAACTGTAAATGTATTTATTATGTATCTTTTCTTACCGCTCTTGCAATGTATTGGTTTGATGCTGTTTTGCAAATAAATAAATATTACATATTTTTAGATTCATGATTTAAAACGGAGACATAATTGTAAAAAGTTAGGACTTGAGAAAGGAGTAGATGGTTGTTTTAAATAAAGCACCCTTTTGAGAAATTGAATCCATCGATTTATTGTTACATTAAAATTTACATATGTTACCGACACATAACGAAATACTCCACTCAACGGACAAAGGTATATTAAATACTTTATGTTTTCTATGCGAGAAATGATCGAAAAGCGGTAATTTTTAGCTAGACTAAAATATATACAGATTTATTCCTCTGTCCATTGGGAAGTGAGAAAGTTCATTTAATACGTTAGCGACACGTGTAAGTAAGTACTGGCACCATCCTTTGTCCCAAATTAATTAACTTGTATTGAAACCTTAAAATTGGTTTGAGACTTAACAAGAAAACTAAACAAAGATTATTGTGATTTTTTTGGGGTTTTATACCGTGGTGCGTTTTCACCTTCTTTAGTCAGCGCCACAGTGTTCATCATCAGGGCAGACGGGTGACATCTGATATTAAATGCTGTCTTAAACGTTGGATAAAGAATGCGGTAGTACAACACGGCATAACACCACAAAATGAAACACAACAATACTTTTGGCCGTGAAAATCTAAAACCGTGTTCGGAGACAAGATATTTAATTTCAACAGTGGAAACACCCTCTCAGCAACTTTTGTGTTTCGGTTGGTTGCAATTTGTGATTCGTGAAATATTATTACGAAAGCAACCATGTGTGGTTGCTCACTGTAAATTGATTTGGCCCGTATTTAATAGAACGGAGATAGACGTCAATCAAAGACGTAATAACCGATTTGGTCGGCTCAATTATTTGTTTTTGTGTGCGTTAAATAGGCTTGGGTAATGTGAAATTGTGATGACGAAATCCCCAAATGAGCAACATCCTGAATGACCAACTTGTGCCAACCGAGTGTTGTGTTAAATGCATTTAAATTAAATACAGATCATTTCTACTACTGAAATGCGGAAATCGTTTAATAACCAGGTACGCTTCATACGTAATACGTATGTCTAGTAATGTTATACTGTCGTGTAAACAAGATTATGGGTCCGAATGGTTAAACAAATAAATATTAAAACGTGAAAATTAATGATCTTTTGTATGGTTTAATATTTTGCCACTGAATAAAAATTCTTACAACAGTGATCAACGCGGATTTGAAAGAAAACTTTTGTCAGCAATTTCCATAAGATATCTGTACCCTTAAGCATCGGACAGGCAAATAAAATGAAATAAATGCAGAAAATATTTGTAGGAGTTTGATCAACTTCAACCCAAGTTTGTAATAATTATTGTCCTTACCTCGGACACTCACACACGCCTACCACATACTTCTGTCGATTTATCTCTTCAGTGTTTTTTTTATACTTTCATAAAAAGATATTGAAAATGTTTTTTTTCAGTTTTTTAGGAAGTTGATAGACTTCGTGATTTCGGCTTTCATGTTTTCAGACTGGCAGTATGTTATACGCACTTGGAAGAATAATTTGTGAAAATAAGGGTTGAATGCACGAAATCACATTAAATAGAAATTTAGGGAAAATTATGTTTTTATCCTTTCATTAACTGAAGATTCTCAACCGTGATTTTGGAAATTAGGCTGACATTGGCACGAATTGTAATCCCGAAATGCCAATTGATGGCAGCTGTAATCCTACATCTGTTGCGTTAAAGTGCGTTAAGTTACCGCCTATCACTGTGGCGGCACTCGATCGATTTTCAGCTGCAATGTCATCAAATCACCATTAGCTGATAATAATATCACAACTTTACTAATGTATTATGACAGGAAGAGAAACCTTTGCATTTTTGAAACGCTGCGCCGTCCACACTCGTCCGTGTGAATGCACGGCTAGCGTTGTACGTGAGCGGACAACAGCTTTTCAATATCGTATTTCTTTAATAATAATTGGTTACGCCAATACATATACCCACACATACACACACCTACATAGCACACATACATACTGTTACTGCTTGGGATTGGTATTAATATTGTTGCAAATCCTGTCCTACCTTGTTCCCAAAATCCGCACCTATAACTACCTTCACCAGGCCAGTCTGCAATCAACAGCCCGCGCCGCAACATACCTACTATAGCCACCGTGCTCCCGCTATCTGTTAACCTAATTCCGCCGTGTTCGCCGTGTACACGAAACGCACGCTTATTGCTGTTTTCAGTGCCAATTGGACGGGGAGAAAGAAGACAAAATTGCCAGCATACAAGTTCTTTATCCTGTTTCGGTGAGTCCTTTCCTTTATATGCAGCATATGTTTTTCCTCATTCCAAGCAGTAAACAGTAACACAAAATTCAAGGTCCTTCGTCAGTCAATCTTCGCACATATCAAATCCACTCTACACACTATCTCATTCATCTTGATCCAAACGAGCCGGACATTTTTGAACCATAATATTAGTAGATAATAATCCAGCAGAGTGTGAATACGTTTTACAATACCGCATATAAATAATTACCCGCATACCCGCAGTTTGATATACCTACATGAGTAATTTTATTTCTTTATACCTATCGTATTATGGTTGGAAATAACATATTTACCCGCTATTAGAATAAATAGATACAAGACACTGCTTTGATATTTATTTCTGATAACTCATGTAATTATATCTTGCTAATCAAATCGCATTACCTACCTTATAAATAATACGATTATTTCTTAATGTTCGTATTGTTTATATTATTGGATTACATTACAAATAGAATAATACGATCGTAATATTTATAATTTGTTAATGATAATAAACGCAAAATAAAATAGTGCACGGCGCATCTGTTAACCTTTCACAGCTCACCAGTCAATTTAACCCCGTGCGGTTATCACTGTGAAGTAATTAAATATTTATTAAATATTAATTAATTAATTCCGCATAAATAATACAGACACATTATTTTAACCGCAGTTTTAGTTGTTTATCGTCTCATATTTTGTAAAATATAACCGGAATAAATAAAATGGCTACAAGCGCGTCATCCGGGTCGTCTCGGGACGAAAGACGTCTCAAACGTTTAAATGCTAAACTATCAGCTAGCTTTGCAAGCTTACAGTCGGTGTATGACAAGATAAGGAAAGCTTCGGAAAGCATTAGCAATCGCCAATCTTTTTTGTCAGGCGCAACTACTGTTGAAAAAATTCGTTCTGAATTTATAACAATTTTAGATGAAAAAGTGGATTGCGAACTGGAATTGAATCCGGAAGCAATTGCTGAATACTCTCAATTAAATGCATTTGAAGAACTCTTCGGGGTTATTAAATATACCGAAGCAAATATGCTGTCCAATCCAGTTGCGAAACCTCGCCGTCAAATTAAGTTACCGCCTTTGGAAATAGCGTGCTTTGACGGAAAATTAGATAATTGGCCTCTTTTCTATGAAACATATAATTCGGTTATACATTTGAATGATTCTCTGGATAATGCTGAAAAGATGCAGTATCTGATGTCTAAATTAACCGGAAAAGCATTAAATATTTGCAAAACTATTACGCCTACTGGTACAAATTATCAAGTTATTTGGGACGCATTGTGTACTAAGTATAATGATCAACGCGTTCTTGCTGAATCATACTTTGACCGATTGCTGAAATTGCCTCCAGTTAACTCGGCCACGCCCGCTTCTTTAGAGAATTTCGCAGATGCATACTCCGCTAACATCGCCGCGCTGAAGCAATTAAAAATAAAAGACCTCGCAGAATTCATATTGCTACAACTGGGTCTTAAACGGCTTGACATAGAGACTGTAAAGGCTTTCGAATCTTCTATTAAAAATAATGAAAATTTACCTTCCAGCGCGGAACTAATCGACTTTGTAAGACAACAGCAACGAATTCTCAACCGCGCGCAATTCACGCAACCGACCTCGAGCCGCGTTGGCTCAAACATTAATTATACCGCTAAACCGCAAAAAACTAATTCCGCAAAGGCATTTATTAATGTCGAAAAAATCGATAATCACTCCATCGAAATTTGTTTTTGTTGTCAAAAGGGATCGCACCCTTTATACCAATGTTCTAAATTCATAAGTCTAGAACCGCGCGATCGATTTAACTTTATTAAGTCATCGAATATTCGTGTTTGTGTGAACTGCCTCAGTACTAGGCATATCACGAAAGCTTGTAAATCAAAAAGTACATGCAAAACATGCGCGCTCAACCATCATAGTTTATTGCATTTCAAACAAACTGATGGGCGGAAGTCACAAACAGACCCAATACCATCTCCCGCGTTACAAGCAGATGCCGATAATGATAACTTAAATTCTTTTAATCCGGTTTCGCTATGTGTAACAAATTCATGCCCTAGTGCAAATACTACTGCACTCTTAGGAACGGCTGTTTGCACTACCAGAGACGCTAAGGGCCAGGTACAGACGATACGGGCTCTAATAGATAGCGGCTCCCAAAGGGACATAATTACGCGCAAATGCTGTTCACGCTTGAATCTTACGGTGCGGTCATCTCCAAGTACTTACGTCACGGGAATAGGTGACGTAAGAAATGTGACAAATGGCGTAACTTGCTTAAAGTTACATTCCCGCTATGACATCACTCAGTCGTATACGATTAAACCATATGTAGTAGAAACTATAACCAGTGAGTTGCCTACTGTTAACATTAACCGTTCCTCTTTGTCGTATCTTGACAATTTGCCCTTAGCAGACACAACATTCTGTACGCCCGGTGAGATTGATATTATCTTAGGATGTGACATATTTGCTCGCATTCTAAAGGCAAACAAAATATCAGGTTCTCTCGGCCAGCCATTTGCTATTGAAACCACTTTGGGATATCTCATCTTGGGTACTGCCCCAACGATGATTGAAAACCCAAGTATAAACGCCACGCAATCATTTTGTACGTTCACGCAAAATAATGATTTTTGCCTGTCGCGCTTCTTCGAATTGGAAGACATTCCAGATGAGAAGTTTTTAACGCCTGATGAACAAGAGTGTGAGGACATTTTTAAACTCACTACCTCTCGTGACACGGCAGGTCGTTATATCGTCGCGTTGCCGTTTCGAAACAGTCCCTCTGTTCTCGGTGAATCGTTACCCGCCGCCGAACGCAGGTTTCGATCTCTCGAACGCCGCTTGATATCTCAACCCGCAATAAAGTTAGAATATGACAAAATATTACGCGAATACCTACAGAAAGGGTACATTTCGCCGGTCGACAATTCTGACTTACCTCATTACGTTATACCGCATCATATTGTAGTTCGTGAAGATAAACTTACTACTAAAATTCGCATGGTGCTAGACGCGAGTATGAAATCCGATTCGGGTTATTCGCTTAATGACATCCTACATACCGGAAAGAATTTACAAGGTGATTTGTTTCGCATTATCCTCAATTTCCGATTGTTCGCAATAGCTATAACCGCTGACATAAAACAAATGTACCTACAAATCGTAGTGCAAGAAGAATGCCGTCGTTATCAGCGCATGCTGTATAGATTTAACAATAGTGACCCTTTACAATTGTTCGAATTTAATCGCGTCACTTTCGGCATGTCTTGTAGCCCATTTTTGGCTATGCGTTCACTGCGTCAACTCGCAACGCATGAAAAACCTCGTTTCCCACTCGCGGCAAACTTGGTGGAAAATGGCTCATTCTACATGGATGATTTCGTCACCAGTTGCTCATCAGTCGAGGAAGCTACCGAGTTGTCGACGGAATTAATTCAGTTATTCGCTGCCGGAGGATTCGACCTTGTAAAATTCTCTTCTAATTCTCCAAAGTTTTTATCCACGATTCCTACAGCTCGTCGTGTTAAGGAACATGTGGAATTTAATCCCGATGAAAACCTAAAAATACTAGGGCTTCATTGGATACCCGCTTCTGATCATTTTGTATTTGTCGTACACACCGACGAAAGAACGTGTACTAAACGAAATATTCTCTCGACGATTGCTCGTCTTTGGGATTTGATGGGTTTCGCCGCACCAGTTGTATTATTGGCTAAGCTGATAATTAAATCTCTATGGGAGTATAACCTGAATTGGGACGATACTCCTCCTGAAACAGTTGTCACACTTTGGCGACAGTTTAAAAAGGAATTGCCATTACTGCAATCTATTAAAATTCCTCGTTTTTTAGGAATCGAACCCCAATGTGTATTAACGCTTATCGGGTTTTCAGACGCAAGCGAACGCGCATATGGAGGTGTTATTTACTTACATGTTTACTGTCCGAATACCGATAAAACCACAATTAATTTATTATGCGCTAAATCCAAGGTCGCTCCGGCTAAGACGATTTCACTTGCGCGATTAGAACTATGTGGAGCGCTAGTACTTGCACGATTAATGCATACGGTCAGTAATACCTACACATCAAATTCAAAAGCTCATACGACTTTAGCTTTTTGCGACAGCACGGTTGCACTAGCTTGGATAAATTCACCGCCTGCAAAATGGCAGACCTTCGTTGCCAACCGTGTCTCACAAATACAAAACCATCTTGGGGCTGAATGCTTCCATTATATAAGAGGTCAAGACAATCCCGCCGACTGCTTATCGCGGGGTCTTACTCCCGCTCAGCTAATAGACCATCCGTTATGGTTTAACGGTCCCGTATTTGCCCAATTACCTAAAAGTGATTGGCCTTTACAACGTTTTGATACGAAATCGATATCTGATCCACCCGAATTAAAAACAAAAATTTTGATGTCCGTTCAAGACAATAACCGCCCCAAAACAATTGCTCCACCGTTATTGTGTGCACTAGCTTCTCGTGTTAGTTCATGGCCGAAATTAATTCGAATAGTAATTTATGTTTTTCGTTTCATTAAGAAATTACCACGAGCATTCGAATTAAGCCATATCTTAGTTGCAGAAATCGCTGTTATAAATTCTATACAGCAAGAACATTTCTCCGAAGATATAAAGGCAGTCAAAGATGGGAAGAAGGTTCGGCGAGCGATTGCAAAATTAAATCCGTTTCTTCATGACGGAATTCTAAGGGTAGGAGGCAGATTGAGTAACGCTGAAACAGAATTTGACAGTCGTCATCCCATTCTATTGCCCGCTCGGGATAATGTAGTCAATTTAATAATAGACTACTATCATATAAAGAACATACCGCAGGGCCGTTGTTAAACTCTGTCCCTTACCGTCACAATAGATTTAACGACATCTTAGAAGTTAGTTCATAATACTTTAATTTTTAAAAATCAATTAGATTAGTTTCATTGTTAAATAGGTACCAAACCCTACTTCTAGTTTTCGCAGGTTCAGTATTATTTATTGAATCCTTTCAAATCATATTTTTCGTTTCAATGTTTTTTATTTTTTTTATTTCCTTGCTATATCAGTCATTTTGACCATTTGGTAAAAGCATTTATATAACTTACATAATAATTTCTTAACTTTTACATAATTTATTACATTCTACCGCGTGTCATTATAATTTTTTGTTTGCGCGTTGAAACGTATTGGCACTCTTTTGGTTTATGGAAGTGGATTCTTTCATCCCCTTCCAGGCGGGGGGCATGGTTACGCCAATACATATACCCACACATACACACACCTACATAGCACACATACATACTGTTACTGCTTGGGATTGGTATTAATATTGTTGCAAATCCTGTCCTACCTTGTTCCCAAAATCCGCACCTATAACTACCTTCACCAGGCCAGTCTGCAATCAACAGCCCGCGCCGCAACATACCTACTATAGCCACCGTGCTCCCGCTATCTGTTAACCTAATTCCGCCGTGTTCGCCGTGTACACGAAACGCACGCTTATTGCTGTTTTCAGTGCCAATTGGACGGGGAGAAAGAAGACAAAATTGCCAGCATACAAGTTCTTTATCCTGTTTCGGTGAGTCCTTTCCTTTATATGCAGCATATGTTTTTCCTCATTCCAAGCAGTAAACAGTAACACAAAATTCAAGGTCCTTCGTCAGTCAATCTTCGCACATATCAAATCCACTCTACACACTATCTCATTCAATAATAATAAAGTTTTTTTTTAATTCAGCTGAACAGAGCGGTTTGTGCAATTCTTTGTCAGCTATATGAAAGTATAAATTTATAAAATTACATTGTGTTAGCAATATATTTTAGTAATAATATGTTAAAAATGTAAGCCTTTACGTTGTATACCGCAATTTTTGTGAAAATTTTCCAAATTGTTTATTATTGCTTTGAATTATAGAGAAATATAAAGATGGGCGTATCGCCAGCTATTTAATTGTTCTAACCAACTCAGATTCTTCAAATATTTATTCTGACTAGTATAATATTATCACAAATTCAATTAAATCAGATCACATTAAATTGAATAAAATCAAACTACCATGAATTAAATTAAATCCTTGTATTTAAACAAACAGCAAAATTGAATTACATTTTGTTTTGTTCCACGCGAGCTAAATTAACTTAACATATTAAAGCTCCAAGAATTATGTAACGTTAAATTTTCTCAAAACGTAAATCACAGTAGAATTTTGAATAATAAAACGGATACATCTCCAAAGAATAGAAAATTCTTAAAAATATTATTAGAGTTCCTCAGACGTGATGGGTTGCAGCGTCTCGTGGAAGCGGTATAACATGGCAGTAAAAACAAAATGTGCACAAATATTTCCAACGCTAAATTTTGCATCTTCATAAAACCTTGTGGGTATCTCGTAAGCAAGATTTTATCTGAATTTCATCTGAAAATATTATTTTCTTGTTCAGCTTACAATTTTCCCCGTCCCACGTTGGGGGAACGAATGGGTGGTCATGAAAAAAATCATAACATTTTTTCAGACCGGCTCTGAAATTCTATCAGGTTTTATGTGCCCCGCAATCATTGATATGGAGCATGCTAGGCTGACCTTTACTATATTCTGTACCCTTATAAATAATGCAAAGTACGAAAAATCTGATGTTCATGTCAACCGCACCAACCAACGCCTTTATTTTTATTTTTTGCCTTTTTTATGATTATTGTAAGGTGTATCAAAAGAAAGTTACTATTTACTTATATACGTAGGTATTTGAAAGGGAATGGAATTTGAGAAAAGTATTAATTTCTACCGAAAAATGAATTTGATAAACATTGTTGAACTTATTTTTGGATGATTCTTGAAAGCATCATAACAAACCTCCAATGTTAAAGGACCTGGACATTTAGCAACGTGCTTTCTGCCACATAGAATATGTATTGGATGTCTTGTCGACCCTGGTGGTAGTCGTTCAGTACGAAAAATTTATATTATTCCAGAAGGAATGGGCTGTCAATGTAATACTTTATTATTTTTAACTCTGTTACTGTAAGGGACCCATTCCTTCTAGACAGATTTCGTAGTGCGTCTCAGAAAGTAATTCCATGTGATACATGAATCTTATAGACATCCTCTCGATGTACGGACATTCCTCTCTCAAATTTAAGCGGGCTAAATCGGCCGCTCGTTCCTTGATAAACCGAAGAACAGATCTTTTTTAGCCACCCACGGTGCGGCGTCAGCAGTGATTCATGTCAAATTTGACATTATTTACGTAAATAATTGTATGCTTTCTTCTTACCGAAATTTGCATAAGTTGCCTAATTTATCATTACGGACCATTATATTTATCTAAAAATGAGGTATGTTGATGTTATTAACTGACAATCTACCTAAAATAAGCCAATGTTAAGGTAAGGTTCGCTAAGACGAAATAAAATAAAAAAAATCAATGTAAGAACAGTTTGTTTTAGTTCGCCATTATTTCATAAACAAACAAATACCATTTTCAGTTAGGTTCCCCGCATATGGCAGAGATTGATTAGCTTTGAAATGAAACTATTATTAGAACTTGTGAAATACAGTCATATACAGTCTCTCCTCAACGGCTGAAATTCAAGAAGTCAAAAAACGTTCTCGCTCAAATGAAACGAAGGAATGCCTTCCAAAACAAATACTTAAATAAAAATAAACAAGATGTTATACTGTTCACTAACTATTTAATGAAGTTAAAAAGATATTTATTCATATTTATTTAAATAATTTCACGACAGAAAAATTATTTGTAATCATTAAGATGTGACAAAAAGTTTTTCTCTCATTACTTGTCATGAGAAAAGATGTTTTTTTTTATTGTCATTTGACCTACTCTGGAGAAGTTGAACTATACACAAGGGTTAAAATTCGACTTTCGAATCTAGTGCGGTTATTTATAGGTGAAGGGCTCATCTAGAATATCATGTACCATTGTGCTCAACGACGGTATCCGCCCCTTGCTGCTGGTACTGTCTATTTGTAAGTACGCCCGTGGCCGGAAAATTGACATTTTGGGCTCACTCCAAAACTATGCAGTGGAAAAACGTACAAAGAAGGCGCAAGTAGTAAACAGTGTATATGGACAGGAATAATGTATTGTGGTATGTTGTTTTGCAGAAAAAGCAATACACTGCTTTTCCCACACATCCCGTAAAAGGCAAAGCAAATTAAAGCCTAATATATTATTATACTCCGCACAAAGATAAAACTTGATGCTGGCTGCACAAATTTTTTAATTTCGAATTATTATGACCTCAATGTAAAGCTGTTTAGATGAAAATATTGTTTTTTAAAGATGTGCAAGAGGTTTTAAAAAAAAATCTGCGAATTTTGTGTTTGACTCTAAAAACCACCCAATAAAACAAAATAAATTTGATTGTTTATACAAACATTTGGTAACTAAGCGTTTTAAGTAGCAGAAAAAAAGTAATTAAGCCTTTTTTATTTTTAAACCTATTTTTTGCTTATAATAGAAAAAGCATGTTCTATCACTATCATATTATGGATATGAAACTCATGTTCAAAATCGAGGCCTTGATTTTTATGGCCTGCGTTAGTAACCACTTACGTGCATTTGTTTATTTCCACCCTTACCAACTGTATTTATATTCAAATGGTGTGTACGGAATATGTATTATTATCTTAGCATCTTCATCTCGACTAATACTAAAATATTCTATTATTTGAGTATTACGACTATAGTTTAAAGTTAAAGAAGCCCCAAACGGCGTACTAAACTACCAACAGGCAAAAATATGTTGGATAGAATACACGGCGCAGTTAACACCGCAAACAATTTCCTCTGGAGACTCGAACGTCATAAATATATTCTTCCACCAGCCAACATCCACCAGACACCAGCCAGGAGTTGATACCCTGAGAGATGGGGCTGCGCAGTGCGGCACCCGATTGCTGGCAGACCCATAACAGGCTGCTGCGCCTAAGAAACAAACAGGGACTGCAAAATTGTAGAGGTGGCGAGCCAACGATGGAATGAAATTTTTGTTTTTTAAGTTTTCACATTTCAAGAATATCAATTTATTTGTATGGCCACTATTTTTCTTGGGCATGTCCAATACGCCCTCTGAAGGGCATTATACCAGAGAACCAAAAACAGTTTAAAAAATTGTATTATATTTTTTAATACATATACTTTTTTAAATGTTGATTTCCAACAGTATCTGTGTCATCTTTGGGAGCGTCGAGCGTGGAGCGTCTTTTCGATTAAAGAAAGAATTGAACGTGTTTCTTGAAATTCCCGTGTTGTTGGAGGGAGGAAACATAAACATGGGGCAAATTCCACAGCCATTATTATTGTAACATATGTAACAAAGTTACTGAAAAAGTTCTTCTAATATATGTTCATCGAAAAAATCAATGATAATTATAATTACGCATTTCTACAACATGAGATTCGACAATGCGGCCATTAACTTGACTAAAATTCAAATATGCAATTTTAGGTTATTATGGATGTTTTAATAAATTAAAATTTATAAAAATATATTAATTGTAGGTCAGAATGGAGACCATTGAATTGTATCAAATAAATTTCGTTTTTGCGCTAAAAATCATAAGCAATTAAGAAATGAATGTTTATATCCACTTTGTTCCAGAGTAAGCGACCACCATTCAAATTCGAAAAATTCCTTGTTTAGACGTTGAAGATTAGTTACTTACCTTACCCTCACATATTTCCACAAAGCCCATTTTATTTTTCATAAAAAAAAGCCATGATCCCACGGACTCTGAGCAAAGAGGGACATCATCTATTAATGTAACCGAATTTTTAAATATTGAATCTTATTTGTTCTTTCGTCGTTACCATGACCGCACCGACACACCCCACTGTACTTTGTACCATTCTTCTGTGAATGACAGAAGAACATTTTATGTGCTGCAGACGTGCAATTGTTTCTCGTGTTGTATTGGATATTCAGGTAGTCTGTTGGAAATTTGCGACATCGTTCGGGCACGTTATTTATTATGCTGTTTCATATTCTAAGGCTAGGGTCTTCGGCGTCTTCGCAGTCACGGGGAATGGGAGCGGAAAATTCCATCATTTAAAAATGTATTGAGACTTACAACTTATTTTGTTGTATCGTACCTACCGTTCCAGGCCAACTCACAATAAAGTCAACTCAACAACTCTTTGAAATGTTTTTAAAAACTATGAAACAAATCATTTTAAAATAGCCGTCAACTTAACCTAACCTAATATAATCTATTTAACCAAATTTTTTATATTTTTGAAGTAAAACTTCTTTACGAACGTTTGACTTGGGGAGTAAGTTGGTGAATGCGTGACGAGAGCGTAACGAAAAGTGTGATCGGGTGATGCGAATGGAAGTTGAGAGGGAGATATAAGTTAGTGAAGATAGAAAGAGAGTGAGTTACGTTTCGTATTTACTGTAGGGGCAAGAGAGAGAGGTGCGAGCAAACATTTTCTTTCTCTCTTTCTCTCATAGCCAGTTACGTTTCGTATATCTTAAGACACAGTGCAGGCCTATTGTCTGTATCACACTGTAGGAGCAAGAGAGAGCTGTGCGCGTGTACATTTTCTTTCTCTCTTCTTTTTTAGTGAAGTTTTACTTCAGTCGTGTGTTCTAAAGCACACTCGTTTTTATCATCACTCTTTTTGACTTTTCTGAGGTGGTTCTGGGTTGGTTTCATTCTGAGTTGGCCAGTCACCGGTACGTAAATACGTAAATATATTTTATAAAATTCTACCTCTATAAGTCTGTTGTAAACTTGATTAGATCCACCAATTTGATGAACATAATCGCAACTCTCATGCTGGACCCATGGGAAAGCGTTTTTACTTGGTACCTACCTATTATCGAATAAATAAACACTGTTAGGCAGGTACGCTACCGTGGTCATTTAATTCACGATGAATCTGAAAAAAAAACCCAATTATTAGTTGGCGTCATAAAAAAATCGTTTTTTTCTCTCATGAATTTATAGAACCAACGATTATTGTCTGTTCCTAATGTTGTTTCCACAAGCTATAATTTACCTTAATTGTAAATCAGACAAGCCATCATATTAATTTTCCAATATTTTTAATGAGAAAAAAATATTAAAAAAATACGGTTTTGAAACTCGGGAAAAGCCGGGTAGTAAATCAAGTATTGAAATATCAAACGAGAAAGGGTGTTGACTTCCAAGAAAATGTTAAAAATTTGATTATGGTACCAAAAAGTTGGAAATAAATCCACGGAAATCAATGAGTAAACTCCCACGCTAGCTCGTAGCTCACTGTAACGCCGCTCGCGACTTCGATAATTCAATCCGAATCTTATGGTGCTACAAAGTAAAAATGGGTATAATAAAAGCGGATTGGTATTTGGTACATTGTAATAAATACGTTGGCAATTACCCACTGCCAATATAAACAACCGTAAAAGGAAATACACCCTTCACTTCGTTACACGCGGCGCGGCGCACGGCGGCAGGCGACGGCTTGTGTGCTAGGTGAAATGATCCGCACTATGGTAATATGAGTGTCGTTTCGCGGGATGAAGTTGTGCAACAACAATAAAAATCAACTTTTGCTTTAACGGTCCTCCACAATAGCAACCATTTTTTTTCCGATACAGATTAGTCGGCTTTTTAAGGTTGCCTGGAAATGTTTTTATACAAAGATGATCAATGTGATGCACTCGTAGTAAGCGAATATAAATCATTAAATCATTGTGATGAACGACACTCACTCCCATACAATGACAGCTATTTATGTATGCAGATCATTGACGTATGATATCTTGGTCGAAGATGTAGATACTTGATATAACCTATTAAAACGGACCAATGACAACAAAAATGTATCTGGAGAAGGGTACGTACACGAAAAAGGATTTGTTTGATTTGTCATAAAAATCTATAATATTTTCATAGAGTTATCATGGCATGACGTTCTTCACTATATTGTGGCTTAACGCAAATATTTTGGTCAATAATGCCATATAATAATAATGCAATTAATTATTAATAATAAATGGCATCCGGCCTTGCCGGAAAAATATGTCATATAGGTATTTTATGTATGAATTATTTGAGATATCATTAAAGATGTATGTATATTTATAATGTCTATTATACCAGAATGACACACTCGCAGCAATTACTTAATATTATTTTATTACTCAGTTTCTAAAAGTATTATTTGCTTCTCAAACTCACCTCCTCCCCCACTCACTTTCTTCAATCGCACAAAACTACCCATAAGATAGGGGATGTTGTTCTGATTTAATAATCACGACCGGCCAGTGGTTGAGTTGGGCATAGCGCTTGGGTCCCACCCAGGTCGCATGTTCGATTCCTCTGCTGGTTAACTCATCACATCACAACACAAGCAACATTTTCGGCTTTCTGTGGTGGTAGTAGGAGTTTTTCAAACATTGTTGGGTTATTCGTAACCCGGGAATGTTTGTCTTTTTTTTTAATTTAAAAAAAAAAAGTGCATTGAAGGATCGCGTGTTTTGATCGCTACTCGAGAAAATTAATTGCTGTAGTGTTTTTACCCAAAAAGTTCTCAAAAATTTATGAAATTACTTTATTTTATTTTATTTATATAAATATTTTTTTAAATATATTTTAATATTTTACATATCATCATATTTTTACATTTTTTTTTTTTTTTTTTTTTTTTTTTTTTTTTTTTTTTTTTTTTTTTTTTTTTTTTTTTTAAACTATATAATAAATTTTCACTGATATTTTTTTTTTTTTTTGTATGATATTTCTCTTCTATAGAAGCAGACGCTTGTGATTAGAAGAGGGACGAGTATCGGGATGAAAAAATATTTAAAATATATTAACAAAATATATTTTGAATCTTTTGATTTAATTGTGGTAGATACTTAAAAAAAAAAAACAAATTTACAAGTTATATAAGTTATGATGATAAATTTTATCAATTTGTTATTTTTACTTTAAATTGCTCTTTAATTGCTTTTAGTAGGCATTTATCGTCTTCGATTGTTCTTATTTTTTCAAGTAGGCTATTGAAGTATTTTTTTCCTAGATATGTGTAATGATGTTGTGCAAATGAGGTGTTACATTTTTGTGTTGGAAATATATGCTTTTGACGAGTACGACTTTCAGTTAAAAAGCTATGATTTTGTTTTTCTTTTATTATTTGGATTATTATATTTTTTCGAACTAGATCATTAAATTTTAATACTTTAAATTCTTCAAAAATAAGGTGAGTTGGATAATCTCTTCGTTTTTTCAATATAATTTTTATAATTAGACGTTGCACAATTTCAACAGGAAGTAGATTTGTTTTGTATGCAGCTCCCCAGCTTACTACAGAGTATTGGAGATTTGACTGTACTATAGCATGGTAGACTGATGTTAGATTTTCTAATGAGAGAAAGTTTCGGATTTTTAAAAATATGTAAATTAATTTCCTTATTTTGTTAACGGTAAGGTTGATTTGATCTTTCCAGTTCAGGTTTTTGTCTATTGTTATTCCTAAGTATTTGATTTTATTCGAAATTTTTAATGTGGAACAGTTTATTTTACAGTTATTATTTTTGTGATCTTTAGAATTGTCATGTATAATTATATCAAAATTTACCGGAATGTCCTTTGATTTTATTGCAAATGGTATAACGTGAGTTTTTTCACTATTAAGAGATAGTAGATTTATATCAAACCAGTGTTTAAGTATGTTTATGTCTTCTGTTGCTTTTTGTTTTACAACTTGCCATGTGATTCCACTTTCAATAAGTACTGTATCGTCGGCATAAGAGGTTACACTACCATGAAGTGACTGTGAGAATATACCGTTTACATATAAGATGAATAATATAGGACCTAGCACAGTACCTTGTGGAATTCCATATTCAGATGTCTCTTCGTCGCTATAAATGTTATTTATTTTGACACATTGAGGGCGATTTTTTAGGTAGCTTTTTATCCAATTTGCTACGTTTTCATTAATGTTCAAATTATCTAATTTTTTCATAAGTTTTTTATGGGATATGCTGTCAAACGCTTTTCTCAGATCTATAAAAATACCTATACATTTATTGCTCATATCAAGGTTTTTATATATGCGTGATGTGACATTTGCAATCGCGTCTTGTGTGCTGCGCGCTTTTCGGAATCCGTATTGATTGTCGTGAAGTATTTTGTTATTTTCAATAAATTCCATTAGTTGAGATTTTACGATTTTTTCAAATATTTTTCCAATATTTGAAATGAGGGAAATTGGTCGATAGTTAGTTACATTTTGTGCGTTTCCACTTTTGAATATAGGTGAGATAATTGTCCTCTTATAATTAGACGGAAATATTCCATTTTTTAAACTTAAATTAATTAGGTGAGTTAATGGTTTTATCACGTGGCTTTTAATAGATTTTAACATATTTGCAGTTATGTTGTCAAAACCCGGTGACGACCCTCCTTTCATATTTTCAATAATGTTTAGAATATCTACTTCCTTGATCATTTTAAAATGGGACAATGAGTTTACACTATGTATATCTTCAATAATTTGTTGAGTTGTCGCTCCCTTTGTTACATTAATTTTTTTAGCGAGGTTTTGTCCAACTTTCGCGAAGAAGGAGTTGAATATATCCGCGCATTTTTTAGGGTTTTCCTCTGCATTTATTTTTACGTCATTTTCGTCTACAATTACCTTGATTGAATGTTTTTGTTTATTGTTATCTATTGCACAGTTAATTGCTTGCCAGATTATTTTTGGATTGTTTTCAGAACTTATTATTTTATGTTTGTAATATTCATCTTTACTAATTTTTATTAAGCGTGTTAATTTATTTTTATATTTTTTATAATTAAATTCTATTTTTTTGTCGTTTGGGAATTTTATTGTTTTTTTGTAAAGCTTACCTTTTTCTTTGATTGAATTTAATAAACCCGGTGTGATCCATGGTTTCAAGTATTTATTTTTATCTAAATTACGATATGGAATATCTGTTTTTGAGTTTTCTACATGTTTGGATAAAATGTTTTCAAAGTACTTTGAGCATATTTCAACTTCTTCGCAGTTGATTACAGGTTGCCAATGTTCCGTTTTCAAGTTTTCAATTAATTTTTGCAGATTTATTCTGGTATATGATTTTTTTATTGATTTATTTTTTGTTTGTATTGTTTTTTCTTCCTCGTACAAAAATATACACGTATGATGATCGGTGATGTTATTTTTCCAGACAATGGTTTTTATTTTATGAAGATCTTTTATGTTAATATTCGTCCAAAAATGATCTAGGCAAGATGGTTTCTGACCTTGAATTTCGCGCGTATTTTCATTTATACACGATTTAAAGTTGTTTTCAGTCATACAGTTCAAATATTCATGTTTTATTCTATTGTCTATATTTTTGTTAATATTGATATTAAAATCCCCTGTTATTATGCATGTTTTGTTTTTTAAATTTGATATTATATTTCGTATTTGTTCGATAAATAAATAAGCGTTCGATTCATGCGTTCTATAGATTGCTAACAAATAATAATTGATTTTGTTGTGGTTAAGATGGATTTCTATGCAGTTTGATGAATCTAAGTTGTGTTCTGAATGTGTAACAATATTATATTTCTTACTTACGAATATCGCAATGCCACTGTTTTTATTTATGTTTGTATTTGTTTGCATGTAGATATAATCACTTAAATTATAATGTGGTGAGTCACTGTTTGTGTATGTTTCAGTTAATACTATAACATCCGGCTTTACATTAAGATTATTTATATTGAGTATAAATTCTTCTATGTTTTTTTGAAGGCTGCGGATGTTAAGATGGAGTATTTGTATACCAGAGAATTTGTCAGTGATGATTTCGTTGCACTCTTTTGCACTTTGACTATTGAATTCACTGATTTATTATCTATGAGATTGACTGATTCTTAGATGATGACAATGGTTGTAAAAGCACACGTCCCGGTTAGACGAGATGTTCTGGGTTCGTATCCCAGTTGCGACCATTATCTTTTTCTATTTTTATGTGTCTTTTTGTCTTCCATATTTTCATATACCTAGATTATTACTGTTATTTTCTTCTTCAATGATAAATCTAAGACACTGTATGAAGAGGTAAGATTTGTTTGTTTGTTTGCATTGAATAGGCTCCAAAATTAATGAACCGATTTGAAAAATTCTTTCATTGATGGGGAGCTACACTATTCCCGGGTGACATAGGCTATATTATATTTTCAAAAAAATTAGGGATCCTTACTAAAACTCCCATAATGAAACCAAAGGTGTAAAAAAATTACCTAAAATATTCTTTGCATTGCGTGCGCTGCGAAAACTATTCTTGATAGAATAAAATAATTTACTAAGACTTTGCAGAAAACATCATAATTTACAAAAAATGTTGCACAGCGTATGTCTTACTATTATGGTTATGCCACAATAAGTGTTATTTTATTTTAAAAATTTAATTGAAATGCCGCCGCTAGAAAAGGCTCTTTATTTGTATCTTGGTATTAATCCTTATCAAAATAAATTACTTTATATTCAAGACTGCTTTAATACCTTTATATAACTTTTTGAGTTATTCAATTCGGACGTCCCATTCGAAAGATATCACGAGTTTAAAAATGTAAGTATTAGAAAAAATTGCGTGTTCGGCGGTCACCCCGCTCGGCTAGCTAGGCAACATCTTATGCGATCTAGGCGTCACTGGGATACGGGCCGTAAGGAAGGGGAGTCAATGTCAAAAAGATGGAAGGGGAACGCAGGAGGGAAAAGGGACGCATGAGAATATCCATTTATTTATTTGTATATTAACGCTAAACATTTAGAGATAAGCAATTTATTTCTTTTAATGGCATAGCAACGTATGCCGGGAACCAGCTAGTACATTATATTTTGCATAATATTTATTTTTTATTTACGTCACTGGTTTATGTAAAATTAGTCTTCAGATGTCATTTTTTCATCCTCTTTCCGAGGTAAAGGGAGGAAACCTAATAATGGACAAATCGTAAAGAAAATTATACATTTGTGGCATCGGTCAAAGGCTAAATGGAGGGAGATTAATGGCTGGTTTCTGAAAGACACAGTTGCTGGAGCGTCCAATCCCCGCGGCACCACCCCACGAGTCTTTTGAAGGTTTTTTCCCCTGTTCTTTGTATTTTTAGGGGAAAATGTCTTACACTCTAAAACACAAAGAAGGTTTCAGGTAATTAAATGAAAATGCGTTTTCAAAGGACCCTATCAGTGAAGTTTTATCTTACACTTTGTGTCTTCGTCATTCGTTAAAAAACATAAATGAAAATCCTGTATCCTGGAGTTACTCCAATTTTACAAAACATTGTTTGGTCAACTTAGCCTCACACCCACCCTTCCTGAGACTCCCATTTTACAAATTACAGATGCAAAATATCTATGTTAATAACATTTATTAACTATTATTTTTAATTGATAAAGAAATTAAAACAAGATTTAAAGAAATTAAATTTAAGAAAAGATTTTTATGCATAGCACAAAGGGTAACAAATATTATAAGCAATAATTATCAGCCTGAAACACTCATCTACACTGAAAAAATCTTCCGAGAAAAGATACATGCCGCCAACGGGACTTGAACCCGTGTCCTTCTGATTGCCGGTCATGTGTTCTACCACGGAGTTATGTCGGCTTATTTAATACCCACCAAATAATTCGATAAATACTAGTGTTTCATTCAACAATTACTGCTTACTACATTTTTCCACCTGAATACAACCAACTTTAATTTTGTGAGAGAGGCGTGGTTAGAGATTTAGCACTAACATTTATAATGTTTATATATAATCTGTTGTAAAAGCCGAGTTCATTTTAAAATTCGGTGGTGGTGAGTAAGTTAATTCCATTTTTGCTCTAAGCATGCTTATTGAGTAAGTGAAATCTGAATAATTTATTTACTGTCGCTCCAGCCATGTTGTCAACCCAAATCCTCTCGCTAATTAAATTCTCCGCTCGTAGACGGCCTCCCGCCATACTGCACAATCTCGCCACACTCTGCAGAATCTTCGCCACAATTCGTGCGATCTTGCCACACTCTGCAGCATCTAACCACAATCTGTAAAATCTCGCCACAATTTGCCGGATCTCGCTACAACTGACTGCGCCCGCCCTGCTGATGGCCGTTTCGCTGGTTCTTCCATTACCATGGCCGCAAATCGAGCCCCAACTGTATTATTTGCTCAAACGTAAACATTTATGTCGTTTACTTAATCAAATTCACTGTGTTAGTTTTAGCATTGGGAAACTGAAACACAATGTCGCAATCATGGCGGGCAAGCTTCTAATAATAATTAGACTGTTCATTAGGAGAATCCTCCAGTAATATTTATTTTAATAAAACTAAATAATCATTTTGAACTTCGACTGATAAACTGTCAGGACTTTATTATGGGTGACTAGTATTTATGCAAACTCTTACGTTTTTCAAACGTAACATAGAACGGAGATGGTTTAACGTTTTTTCTTTGCATAATATTCTGAAAGCCAATTTATTGATGCGCATTTCAATGACTGTTATATTTGACATTCATCAAATTCTAGAAAAGCTTTTTCCATTATGCATGTCTCCTCAAAATACTAGGGACATTATTGGTTTCGTCCACACGAATAACGCACTAAGTGCTGAGCCGCAAAGTGTAATGTTCTTCCAATTCGAAGAATTTTGCGAATTGTTTAATCAAAATCAAAGCCTTAATAATTTCTACTCATATTTTTATATGATCAGGAGATACTTTTTGTAAAAAATTGGAGACAGTTTTCCTTTAAAAAAACAACAACTTCTGCTGGGTGTTTTTTTAATTTCTCTGTATAACACCATTTATGATTATTTTTTTCACTCTAAACTTTCTAAAAAATTATCTGTAAGCGTTTGTTTATGGATATTGTGTACTTTCTCTCCTTTTTCTACGGAATATATTACATTCCTTTTAATTTATGTGCAAAATATTTTTAAAGGTTTATTTATTTATCTGCTGCAAATAGGTAGTTAGGATGCAGGATAATTTAATTATCCAGTTAATTCTTTATATTTTTTTGTTAATTTTGTTTTTTTTTTTAAATTTTATGTTGTTATTTTTTTATTATTAAGAAGACACGACTTCTATAATACCCACTCATAAATATTGAAGAAAACAAGTTTTCGTGGCTTACTAAAGCACAGGCTAATTTTTGTCCTTCGTTATTTTACTAAAATTGTCCCTTTTAAAGAAACTACTATTATTATCATCGCATATCTTAAAGATAAAAACAGGTTTTGGGACCATGAAAATGTGTGTTGCTTTATATTTTTACAAATAATATTTTAAGAATCTCATTGAAAAGCTGCCCACCATCTTCCGAAATATCTTTTCTCGAATTGAATCCCGAGTTTAAGGGGCCGGGCGGCCGCAAGCACCCTGTTAGGAAGTGTGGGAGTGTAGTCTCCACATTGTTTATACATATTGCCCTGGCAGTCCGCCATTGAACCTTCCATGACTTGCAAATTCCCCCAAGAGAACATAGCCTAATCGAGTCGTTATGAACAATTTTAAAAGGTACAGAGGAAATTTATTTTTAAATGGTCCTGAAGATAACAAAAGCTAAGTTTTTTCAGGGAGCATTAGTTGCCGATTTTTTGCATTCTTTTCTACAGCAAGAACTACAAGTTTATGGAAAGATACATCGATCGTCCAGTTGACTAGTCAAATATCTACGAAATATGCAAACGTGTTATCTCTATCTGGTTTAATACTCAAATTACTCAACAACACAACCATATCAATTACAATGCAGAAAAAATCGTAGTGAAATAAACAAAAAAATTATGTTTACTGGGTTTCTAGTAAATATTTCAAAATTTCAGATTAATGTACTGGACCTTTATGCTTCCCAGTGTTATTTTATTGCATATTTAATATATAAAACACAGAAATTTTATTTGGTTTATGGTGACCACTCGAATATTGCTTTTCTCATTATTTCAGAACTTATTACTTATTTGGAGACCTCTGACTAATTAACTAGAAAATCGACATGTAAAAATAGAGGTTATCGAAAACGTTATATTAAACTGCATTATAAGGACGTACCTTTTTATTCTTTTACTAGCGCAGTCATACTAGTCAAAAAGGTGCTATTACTAATGTTTTGTCAAAACATGTTCCACTTTTATTACGCGAATAGCAATGCGCGGGGACCGTATTTTCAGGTGAGTTTCAAGTCGTTCGACGTTGGAGCGTTGGAGGTTAAATTTGAATAATTAGAGGTGAAAAATCGGGAACAATTTTGTTGCTTCGTATCTCTTCTGAATATAAAAAATACATGGGGAAAGTCTGATTTTCCGAAAATTCATTATTATTAAAATAATGAATTTGCTTAAAATATTATTTTAAAGGTAGGTACTTTAACGCGTTTTTTATTTATTTTTTGTATTAGCTCCATCGGAAGGATGTTGGTTATCCAAAGAATGGTTCCCTGGGTGGTGATACCCATATCCGTCTCCCAAATTGCTTCTCGAAAAAAACACTTCCAATTTTGAAAATAAAGCCGAAAATTCAAAGCAAAAGTTCTAGAGTACATCGAACCGAAGGTACAGACAGGCACAACCAAAATTAGTATCGTGTAATTAGGTGTTGAATTTTGTGGTCGAGTATGTACCTATTTGTCCGTGATATTATATTTTAAAATATGTATATGACATCTGAAAAGTGAAAAGGCATACCTTTTGTACAATAATTGCTAGCAAACAAAAACATATATGGTTGCTATTCGTTTCTTGGTGTTTTCCGGATAAAAACAATCCTTGGGCCCAAAGAACACCAACTTATTTCCAAAAGAAAACTAAAAATTGTATTATTTTTAGATTTATGGGTTTTTCATAATTGAAACCTTGTTTGCTTGAAATAGCTATGTTAACTTGCCAGTTTCGTAAAGCCAAGAGTACCTCACCTACCTTTACATTATATCATACTCCTTTCTCTTTCTTTCTTAAATTACTTAGGTACTTATCATAGATCATGGTCCTCGTTGCCTCCGATGCCTTACAAAAATCAGTAACTAGGTTATATTTGTTCTACATTTTATACTGCAATCTTATTTTATTCAAATATGCTTTGATTTATTCGTTTTTCAGTAAATAAAAGTTATTTTCTAATAATATATAATCTAGGCAGTGTTTGTCGGTCTGTACAAAACGTTCGGCAGTAAAGCACCAGCCATACACTGGGATCGGCTTCCGTTCGGGTAAGATATTTCCGGAGGATTTTTAAAGTAGAAAATAAAACGGAATTACGGGCAAGGAGATCACAAACAAGAATACGAATGGTCAAATTAAAGTCAACTCTCAAAGCACCGGATGAATTATAGGCAAATAAGGAACCATGGACGTTCAAGGTATATCTACATTATACATTTCCTGATCTATTTAATATAGATAGCAAAATCTATACACCTAGTACGTATATCACTAATCGTCGTTCTGCAGAAGGGTCTTACTAATAACTAAGCCATTCAAAACAATGTTGTAATTTTTAAAATTCTTATTAAGAGCGTATAACCGGCCAGCGGCCGAAAATCCACATTTCGTCGAAAGTGGTTCTTACGATCGTACAGGGCGGTTCCAATGAGAAAGATTAATTACTCTCCGTACCAGCTTTTTAAAATTATAACTCATTATCGGTTTTATTTCATTCCAAATTTGCTTTAATTTATACCTACATCCAAAAATGCTGAAAGGCTTGTTGATAAAACTATTAAAATTATGTACTTTTTGTAATTATTTTTTGATCATAAGTATTTAACATTTTTCAATAATGTCTCAGCAAAATAAGAATGTAAAAAAAAGAAATATATTAGTCTGTAAGTGCGCAAATAAATACACAAACGGACCAATTTTCGTCAAGAAACACATGATTTTTTTAAAACTAAAATTAAAATTTTGTTACATAGTATACGTTTACCAGATAATGTATTGATTTAGTTTACTGCATGATTATATGATTTTTTTTACATGAATACCTCACAAGAGTCCCAACTTCTCCCGTCTGAAGCCAGTGAGACTATGGCATCCCCAATTAGGGTATGTTGTGAGGCCGAGGGTAGTGGGGAGGGGAAGGAGATAGGGAAGAGGAAGGTGAAGAAGTATCTGCCTATTCAGATCTGGTCACCAAACACGGCTAATGCCGTTTCAAGCAACGTTTCAATACTGAATGGTGGTCTTACACCAGGGCGATACAGAGAGTATCTTCCACTCTGGAACGTGCCGCAAATAAACTATTTATTATTTTAAATGAATAAATTGTGTAATAACACAAATTAATCAAATAAAATTTATTTGCCATTCGATTCGATTCGATTCGATCCCGCGACCTTCGGTGCGCGAGTCAAGCGTCTTACCGCTGCGCTACGCAGGGCGTATTTATTTGAAATGGGTGTTGTATAATAAATGTACTTTTTGAAAATTTAAGAAGTCCGCCAACGACCTATGGAATAACTTTATTATACTAAAAATTACATTTTTTTCTAAAAATTTAAAACATACGTTTACTAGATAAAAGAACGATCTTTCGAAACCAATTTATATTTTTTTGTGGAAAAGAGTCAATACGTCTAAACACTGATTTAAAAATGACATATTTCTGGTGTTCTCTGATAATACGCTCTTAAGGTCAATCCACTTAAACGGAAACAATATATTATATGTATAGAAATTGCTTGATAGGGCTAAGATAATTACATAAATTATATTCAAAATATTATTTTGCATTATTTTTAAAAATATTAACCTCAACGCAGGCTAACCCTATTAAGGTTATTAGTCCTAGTTGTGTAAGTTTTTATTTTTTTATTATTTTATAAAATTATTAACTTCAACGCAGGCCTAGTGAGGTTATTAATCCTAGTGGTGGTATTTTTATTATTTTATAAAATTACTAATCACTTATCTCAAAACAGGCTACTCCTAGTGAGTCCTGGAGGTGTTATGTTTATTATTTTATAAATTATTAATCTCAAAACAGGCTAGTCCTAGTGAAGTTATTAGACCTAGTGATGTTATTTTTATTATTTTATAAAATTATTAAACTCAAAACAGGCTAGTCCCAGTGAAGTTATTAGTCCTAGCGGTGTTATTTTTATTATTTCATTAAATTATTAACCTCTACACAGGCTTAGTCTTTATCAGGATAAATATTGAAATAAAAATAAGACTGTCTGAAGAAACATAAACCACGTATTAATTTATTGCAATAACTTTTGAAGGTTTTACCCATCACAGTAATATTCAATAATTGAATAATAAGATAATATTAATAAAATCTAAACGATTCATGAAACCGATTAAGGCATAGAATATAAAAAAAAGCAAAGGTCGCAACTGGGAATCGAACCCAGGATCTTATCGGGATAACGCCTTTAACCACTCGGTCATTATTAGTAAAAAAATATATAAATTACGTTGAAAAGCGCCCTTGAGATTATTTTCTCAAGAAAACCGATGCTATAGAAATGATCATTTTTTATTTATTTTATTGAACTATGTCATAATAATAAAACATAAGTTACATCCCACGTAAAAGCAGTGGAACTAGGCAAACGCTGCAAATAAAAACGTTAATTTAAAAAATGTCCCCTTTCCAAATAATGGTTTTAAAAGGATTAGAAACTGTCCATTCTCTGTTTGTCTTCTTCGGGTCTAGTTGTATTAGTTTTGGAAATTTTTAATTTTGATTTTTTAAGTTGGGAAGATTTATTATAATATTTGAATGAAAATTCTCATAAATCTGCGTTTTCGCTGGAAACTTCATTATTCAGAACAACGCTCATTTAATAATTAGTTCTGCTTGAAGGAAAAAGAAATTTTTTTTTTCTTCCTAGGAAGAAAATTCCAAATCAAAGAATTTCCATCCGTTACTACGAAGCTGAAGCTTTTTATAATAAGACATGGCACTATAAATATCCACTCCCCTGAGTTAATTGCTGCACTTACTCGTAAGTCTTAAGTAATTAATTAAACTCCGTTCGCGAATGGTCCGATGCTCTCTTTTTACAATTCTCTTGTATGTTGGAGGAATGGGTCAAATTGTCAAAGGAAGCGAGGTAAGCAGTTCACCTAGTGTGATGTATAGTACTGATGCATGGGACTGACTGAGGAAATATAAAATAGACGTAAGTCCAGATGTATTTGATAAAACTATGTACAACCGTATTACGCGTGAGAATGTTAATGCGGAATCTTAAGTTAATGAATGGACTATTAGGTACACAGATAATATAAACAAAGGGAGATATGCTATGGGCAGTTTAAACTTTGTGGAACTGTATTTCCTCGTGTCGCCGATATTATTAACCAATACTATTACACACCTTCGCTTACGCTAAAGTATACGCCCCTATTCGAACTCACACTTAAAACTTGTCATTTTCGTTGGCACTAATACTTAGAACAGATTTCTATGCGTACACGTTTCGAACGCATTCGCAATTAGCAATACATAGAAATGATGACGAATAAGGCTTACAAGAATACAAATCGACAGAGATCGACATTTTAGTTAAAAATGGTTCCAGTTAAAATTTTGATGAAAAATTCTTATTCTCAGAACCGATAAATCGAAACAAGTGTGATTTGGACTCTGGGCACGTTTAACGTGTCCCATTTGTAACAAATCCAAATCAATTGTTTCTAATCTATAATTAGATAACTGAATTTTAACAGTTTTTGGTTTTGTTCAATAACTTTAATAACAATAACACTCACAGTGTGTTTTTGTTGTTGTAAAAATCCATAAAAAGAAACTCTAATTTTTTACTCATGTTAATTTATTTTGTATTTGAGTACTTCACAAGAGTCCCATCCGCTCCCAACCATCTGGAACCAGTGAGACTAGGGCATCCGCAATTGGGGTATTTTATGAGGTTTCAGATGGTGAGGAGTGGAAGAAGTCGAGGAAAATGAAGGTGGGGAAGTACCCGGTTATTCAGATCTGGTCGCTTAAAACGGCTAATAAATTTAAAGCAACCTTTCTGTTCTGAATGGTGGTCTTTAACCAGGGTTATACTGAAAGTATTTACAATTCTGTTTCACAATTAATAATTTTACAATAATAATGACAAGTATTTTGGACAACGTTGGGTGCTCTACCCGTGTTAGGGCCTTTATTTTGCGATTTCATATTTTGTTTCATAATCTATTTATTACCCGTGTTTTACAGGCAGTTTTTTTAAATAATATGTAAACAGTTATTTTCCTCCTCTTTTGAATGTCAAATGTGCTAGTTTTCATCAATCTCGAACATATGTAAATAAAAAAAAATTAAAGAAAAAACCCACCTTGGTATAATTAACAAAAATATGTAGAAATATGTATGTACACGAGGTATTTCATTTAGCAAACAAACATTTAAAAAATATATATTATTGACCGGTAAAGTGGAGATATTTGTTTAATACTTGTCGCTTCGATAATTTTGGTGTTACGTTTTTAACTAAGTAATGTAAACGGATATCAAAGTATTTTTCCAAAACGGCTTTAGTGAGTTGAACTGAATGATTATTCATTGGTGATTGGTCATATTGATGAAAATAAATATTTTCAAATACTTTGATTCCAACGAAATGTCGTAAGGCTTTGGTTACTAGTTCCTGTTTAATATTATTTTTTTATTTAATTTTCAGTTTATTTTTATCTACAATAGCGTTCTTTATTATCTCTTCCATTGTTTTGCAAATGTTTATAACATCAATTGAAGGGAAAAAAGGCCAGGTTGCTGGTTTAAAATCGTTTTGGCCAAAGTGAGACGAGCAAATGATGCTATGGCGAGTCGGAAACCAGTTTCCCTTTCTCCCCGTTGCGTCAATCCATTTTTCTTTAATTGTTCCGTCCTTCGGAAATCTGAAATAATTAAAATACTATAATTTACTGCATTTAAAAACGGATATAAATTATACGTTACCTAAGATAAATAAACTATCACGCTTTTTTGTTATGCTTCTCCCCATCCCGCGAACCCCCCCTCTCATCACTCCCTCACCCCCGCCAACCCCCTCCTTCGTTTCCCTCCCCCACCCACATAATCCTCCCCCTATCAGATCCCTCGTCCCGGATTCTCTTCCCCTTCTCCTTCCCTTCTTGAGGCTAAACTATATGAAACACGCACATTTCTCAAACTGATCATGCGCCAAAAAATTTACGAATTTTATAACGCCAAAGCTTACCGTTATATACATTGAAACCTTCACGGGTGTGCCCACACGAAAACACCAAAGTTTCATCCCAGTCGGATGAATGGTATAGGAAATAATTTTATAATGCTAGAGCCCACCATTATACTCGTATATAGAAACCTCCATGGGCTCCGGCACTAAAAATCACCAAAGTTCCATTGAAAATCGAATAAATGGTACACGAACGCATGCGGAACAAAGAAAGATTAATTTTTATAAATAATGATTTTAAAAGAAAAGCATTGTATTTGTTTCTACCAGCAATCAGCATCTACAACAATAATTATCTACAAAAATAATATGTTTATACATATTTATATTTTTTTTTATAAAGCCCTACTAATATTACGAAATATCGATGGTCGGTATTTAAAAGAATTCGCGTCCCCATCACTAGCATCCTAATGGCGGCGATGTTTGTTTTAACGGGGCCTTATGTCAATAAAAACTTCGAATAATCATTAAAAAGTGATAACGTATTCTAATTTTGTACTTACCGGTGAAATGAAACTCCATTTATCTTGAAGTTCACATTTCTTGTATTATTTTTGCATAGTTGCACTGAACAAGACGGCATTTTGAATAAAACGGGCACAAACTGTACGCGGTTACGACACAAAACCAATTGAATGAACGAATTCTTTCCGTATTCACACTCCGCTCCGTAGGCCGTAGTCCGTCCACGGTCTGGCGGCCAACATAGCATATCTCGGGTTTCTAATATCTTTGATTAGGTATGTAGAACGGAAGACCCCAGGAAAAGGAATTATCATAATACGAGGGATGTTCAGAAAGTAAGTGTACTGAATTTTTATTTTATTTTTGAAATAGTGTATTAGAAAAAAAAACAGGATATTTTTGATACACTTGTTGACTATTTTTCCAAATAATTCTCCCGCCAGCTCCTTCCCCCATTTCAGGACCACTTTATGCACCTTCTCGTCGGTTGAAAATTTATTTTTATTCTTACATGCCTTAAGGAAGGTGAAATTATGATAATCTGAAGACGCCAAGTCAGGGGATTACGGGGAGTAGTTTTGGTGGCCAAGGCTGTGTGAGGACGGACGTTTTCGTGAAAAAAAGCACACTTCTCCGGTCAGCATTCCCCTCCTTTTGATTTGAATGCTCTTTTTAAGTTTTTTCACGGTACACAATATTGTTGTGCATTTATAGTCTCAACTTGAGGCCGAAATTCGACCAAAATGATGCCTTTTCGGTCCCAAAACGCTGAGGCCATGATTTGTTTTGCCCGAAATTGTGGTTTTCAATTTTTTGACAGATGGGGAATTGGTGTGATGCCACTTTGACGACTGTTTTTTTACAGGTATGTAATGAGTCACCCACTACCATCTCCAGTGACAACATAGCTCAGAAATCCTCACTTTTTTTTCTTGTAGGTGTTACTCCTTCCGTGAGTAAAAAGCGGATCACAGCACTTGGCGGGATTTTTAACCAACATCTTCCACGCGACTTGTCACTACAGCGTGAGTCCACGTACTGCAGTGTTTCTGCGATGCTTGTTCTGTTCAAAAGACCCCCCTCTACCACTCAATGTTGCCAAACCTCAAAAAAACAAAAAAACACAGCCCTCTATATTCGCAGTACACTTACTTTCTGAACATCCCTAGTATATAACGAGCAAGTAGATGAAAAGTTGGGGATGCCCAGGAAAGCATAACTGGAGAAAAATACTTTAAGTATCGGATATATTATCATGAAACAGACAGTAAGGGTAAAAACACTGTAGGAATTTGAAATAAGATGTGGCTTGTCAGTCAAAATTTTCGGCCTACACCTACGGTGAAATGGCCTTGTTTGTTTACGTATCTTTGGAAGAGAAGGTTTGCCCACAATGCCCACGAAAAGAAAAGAAAAAGATATTAGCTTTTAACTTATGTTCTTCAACATGTCGTTAATTGTCTAAAATTCGCTTTTCTCCTTCATTTATTCTGAGCCTCTTTAAGAAATTAACGCATTATCAATCCTTTCCTTAATCCTTCTAACAATATCATCCAACAGAATGGCAATACGTTTACCTGCCTCCATATTGTACTCTAAATAGTACAATGGAGCTCGAATTATACTTGACTAAGAGCATTAGAAAATGACGACGTCACACCACAATTTTAAGGCCTATGTAAACGTAAATCCTAGAACTTTATCGAAACAGTAAAATAAATGTAGGCATAAAGAGGAAGAGTTAGGTTAAGTAGTTAGGATATCGTTTGAACCATTAACACTTTCCACAGCTTTGTAAAGAGTTAAAGCGAACTTAAACAAGAAAAACTTATTTCAGATTTGAATTTCCAGGTAATTCGGGAGATTAACTCGAATTTATCGACAAAGGACTATTATTCCTGTGACTTAGTTTTGAGTAACCTTCGGCGGTTGGCATAGTCCTGTCTTTGGCTCAAATTTTGTGTTGACTTCCAGTTTGAAGGCAGAAAATCCGGCCAAAGCGTAATATTTACTTTTAATCATTCACCGGTAAAGTTTGGCAAGTTTTTAATGAATTTCGCTCCCGTTTCACTTGTTAAAACAAACTCGCCCGCTATATTTTTCAAGTTTTCTCCGGGCGGAAATAATGGCCAGTTTTGTTGTTCTATTTTATATTTTAATATCAGTTTTGGACTCTTGAAATTTTATGCAAATATTTTAACTACTTTAAAAAAAATACTATAACCTTACGTATTTAAAAAAAATATTTTATAATACGGGCCCCACTGGATGCTTTACCCATTTTACAAATTAATGAAATTCAATAAAATAAGATTTTATATACTTTAATAAAATAAACTAAAACTATGATAAAATATAATAATATGCGTAAAGGCGGTAATGAAATAAATTTCAAAAATATTATCGTAGTTGTTTACAATGATGTGAGATTGTAATGGTATTGTGAATATATGTTTTATAATTTTAGGTTATAGAGTTTTTGTTATATTGCCTTTTTTGCTCTATAATCCGTCGTTTAATTTGGCACCGTTTTTTTTGGACGCTTGTCTAATTTGTATTTTAACGATAGTTTGTGTTTGTTGGAACTTTTTTGTTGTTGTTGTTAATAATGAATTTTAGTAGTGTTTTTATTAATAATTGGAGATTGGATTTCTTCTAGTACGTTAAACGTATTATATAATATTTGGTTTGTGTATGTCATTCTACGTTTAAATTTTAAAATTAAATTCATTATGGATGGGTTGTTAAAAAAATGTTTACAATTCATCAAATATTTCAAATTAATTTTCACGTTCTGTAAAAGTTCTAATCAAGTTCTGTAATTATTTCAGTTTTATGAAACAACTGGCTAATAATGATGTAACAACAGAACTTGAATAGAATTTACACAGAACGTGAAAACTAATTTGAAATATTTACTTCAAATATTTGATGAATTGTTCAAATTTTTTTAAACAACCCGTCCTTAAACTATATCAGCATTTAAAAAACATTCTCTAAAACCATTGAAGACATGACAACAGTACAAATATTTATTGACAATATCTACGTACAATAAAAAAACAAAGTCGTGTAACAAAAATATAGGTTAAAATAAATAGTTTTTTCTGAAGTGCTTTTTCTAATTAACTGTTCTAAATGCGTAGTTGCCTACACATATATAAGTTTTTATTTTTATTTATTTAAAATACGTGATACATAATTGTATAGTTAACATAGTGTGGATATATTGGATCACCATACTAGGCGGATGCCTGTTTCATTTCTTTTTTCATTTTCATTTTTTCATTTTATATTTAGCAAAATTTAATTTAATTTTAATGAGCACTGTTTAGTTACAAATCACAAGAAATGTGTCGCGTGGATATTATGACGGAATTAAATAACAACAAAATAACATATGTTCCCAATTTATTAAATACAATAATATTATTATTTTGTAATAGGTACAAATAGTTTGTATCTTTTATAATAAATGAAATAATATGAACATCCAGGAAGTTACTGTTTTCTCCCATCCATCCTGAAGTATCATTATGTCTTGAGAAAATTAACGATCGGACCTTCATTGTTAGGTGTAGCATAAAATATGCACATATTTAAACCCTTTTATACTTTTAAAGCAAACTAATACTATTCAGATCGAATTTGTTATAAATAAAATAGAAACTTTAAATATATATGGATATATTTATAAAACAGCAGAAAAAAGTTACTCGATTTACCTAGCCCAAGAGAACTGCAAATTTTGTCACAAGAAAGAATTGAATAATTTACATAAAACCATCGTTTTATGCCTTTATAATTGAATGAGAAAATTTAAAAAAGAGAATTGACGTTTTTAAAAGGCCAAGCCCTAATGCTAAATTTACCAAAATATGCGGGGATTCGAACCTCAATTCGATTCAATGAAGTCAGTTTGAGAAGCATTATTGCAAAAGTTTGCCAATATTTAATTTCCGTAAGTTTCTTTTAAAGAATTCTATGTAGTTATTTTTATTGTGTTTGTGTTTTGTAATAAAAAAAACGGTATGAAAATGGCCTTTTAAGCCGAAAAAGCTGTCACAAAAAAAACTGAAATACTTGCAGAACTGACAAGTTTTTTGATTTTCACGGCCAAAAGCATTTTTGTTGTTAGTTTTTGGGGTGTTATGCCGTGTTGCGCTACCTCTTTCTATAGCCGACGTTTCGGACAGCGTTACAGTTTCCATCATCAGGGCACTGTAACGCTGTCCGAAACGTCGGCTATAGAAGGAGGTAGCGCAACACGGCATAACACCCCAAAAACTAACAACAACAAAAAAAACTTGCAGAACTTTCTACGTAGCACGTTTAAACTTTCAGTAGAATTGTAGAATACATTACATTTTAAAGCTTTACGGCTGGTGATGAAAACGACGTTACGAACTGAAAATTGTAACATTACAATACATTTCAGGCATTAAAGACTGTATAAGTCTAATGATGCCGAAGCTAACCGTTTGAGGGTTTTTTCGATTCTGAACACAGTTTTTTTCGGATTTACATGTAGTTGATTGTATATGTACGTGATTTTTCGTTTTAAAAAATTACAATTGCATTATATATCTACCTAAGCCAGCTTAGGTAATCGATGACCGATTTCAATAACAACATTCGCTTTTGCATGTACTTGTGTGAGTTTTTACACCATTTCCTCCATAGAACTACACATAAATTTTCTAAACAAAGACGTAGAAGTAAATCAGCACGAGGTTCGCAGATTCCCGAGAAAACAGAGCGATAATGGCCCAGAAAATCACAGCAACAAGACGAATAGTTTCATTTACGTTCTCAAAATAACGGATCATAAATATACATAGTTAGTCTGCAATTATATTGTTTGCTGGAATCGCCATGGACATTAATAGCGTGAAACCCGCATGGGACTACGATTACAGAACTGTAGACGATTCAAGTATATCAATGAAGTTAATTTTACTAATTTACCAACACTTGTTTGTAAGAACCCAGCGATTGTAGAGTGTAGTTTGCATATCTTAAAATTATCGTGATTATTCGAGCTAATCTTATCTAACCAGACCCAACATAGCCTAACCTAAGCAATAACTAAAATAGCTGTGTGAAACATGTTTTCAATAAAAAATAATTCACAAAAATGCATTTATATTAAAAAAAACACATATCTTTAATTCGTAGATACAACAAATGCATGTGAAATATCCAGGCAAATTTTATGATAGGGAATCTGAAACAATATTTTGGTGTTATATTATGACTGGGGGCCTAAGATACACTGAATTAAGATAATAATGGCTCTTCTACGTTATATATAACTGCCTAGTTATTTCATTTTTAGATAGATGAAGATTGGTAGATATATGATTATTTTCTAGTACATATAAATAATGTAAATGTAATGATTTGTGAAAATTTGAATAAGCAATTTCGAAGAAATTTCTCTTTGTGAAAACGCTCCTCAAGCGGCATTTCTAATACTAGGATTTACTGGTTAAACTGACTGTTGGAATCCAAACTATCACAATAAGGCACACTAATTTCTCATCGATTTCAGCGCGCAGTTACTTGAAAAATACATCTCCATAAAATTGAATAAATACCTCGAGTCTTTCTCAATAATAGATCCACACCAATATGGCTTTCAAAAAAGAAGAGCTTAGAACTGTTACTTCAAGATTTTTCAAATTATATAAATAACGAACTAAACGATAAAAAACAAATATTAGTTTTGTTCATAGATAATTCGAAAGCTTTTGATACTATAGATCCTACAAAATTACTTAAAGTTCTAGAGGCGATGGGGGTGAAAGGACGTTTTCTTAAACTTTTGAAAAACTACCTAAGTGATCGTAAAATTCAGGTCAAAATAAATGGAAAATTGAGTAAAGTGGGAACATTGTCAACTGGTGTGCCGCAGGGTTCTATCCTAGGTCCAACACTATATATAATATTCGTCTCTCTTATGAATAAAGTATTTTCTTTTATCAAACACTACGTATACGCGGATGACACAGCACTTGTCATCTCACATAGGGATCTGCTCACGGCCATGAATATGCTACAGCAGGATTTCATAGCATTACTAAAATGGTCTCACGACTCTGGCTTAATTATAAATGCACAGATATACAATAGCACCTTCAATAGTATCATATAACTTTGACTGCATACATAATAACTGTACACAGCCCTGCACCTGTGGAAGTATTGACCTAGTAAAAGAATATGTCTACTTAGGGGTGACGGTGGATTGTAATATGAAATGGGATATCCATATTGTTAAGCTATGTAAACGCCTTCGAACGATTGTAGGCAAACTGTATAAACTTAAATATTATGTGCCCATCAAAACCATGAAACTAATCTATTTGTCCCTGGCTGAATCTAATGTGAGATATGGTATAACTTCTTGGGGGCACTCATGTAAGACAAACATCCAACATGTACAGTCAATTCAAAACGCCATGGTCAAATTACTCGTCAGCAAAGCAGTTTATGACCAGCGTCAAAATATCACTAGAATGTATAAATCCATAAATGTTTTACCTACTAGAGCTCTTTTTTGGTATAAAATCTGTATGCAACATATCCTAGATAGCCCATACAAAACAATCGTGGATCACGAGCACAATACTAGGCTTACACAAAATGAAGGTATGATAGTAACTAGATTTTCTAATAAACATGGCCAGCGAACTTTTGAATACATTGTACTATTTATATTTAATATGCTGCCATATGATTTGAAAAAATGTTGCTCGACACCTAAATTTGCACTATTGTTAAAAACATGGCTGTTGAAATCAGATTTTCTATATTAACTGACTCCTCGTGCATTTTTAATTTTTTTTAGACGTTGTCTTCATATATTTTTTATTTTTTATACTTATTTATACCATCTATTATTATCTATTATTATTTATCTATTATGTACTCGTATTTTATCGAATTGCATCTATTATTATCTATTATTATTTATCTATTATGTACTCGTATTTTATCAAATTGCAATATTTTTTTCTTCTTTTGTAAGACTTTATACTGTACTATATTTTTGTCCACACTATTTTCCTGCCGACAAGCTACTTGCAGTAGCTTTGCAGGTTGTATTGTAAACAAGAAAAAAACCTATTTTCTGTAATAAAAAAAAAAAAAAAAAAAAAGCAAAATAAAGGAACCTGCTTTTTGCTAGCAATCTATGAATGCTGGGTGCTTAGTCGCCTTTTACATATTCGGATTTTACGATTCTTGTATTTACTACACAAGTTTTATCAATAATACCTCAGTTTATTACCCTTAATCACTCTTAGATACAAAGCAAATGGTTGATTTCCGAGATAATGTTGAGTTTTGAAAAAAACACGTTCTTTAATTTTCGTTTACGTCTTATAGGGCTTTTTGCATCATAAATATGTTGTTTTCATTTCGACCAAAATAACACTCGCTCGTGAATTAGTTTATCATAATGAATACAAGTCCACACTACGAGTGTAGAATACAGCTACAGGCTACAGGGTGTTTCAGAAGCGACCCCCTATAAAGCCAAGTATCAGTGTAATATCGGCGTCCGGGAAAATTGCTTAATCCAGTCACATAGTTTCCCCACTTATTTTCAAATATTACTTCGCAACACGTCGCCATCTGCCGGCCCGTTCCAACACTCTCCGCTCTGCGATTTCCCCTTTTTATCCTTGCGTTTTTTTTTCAATAATAATGTTTTATTATGGTCGACAGCTATACATATTGGGGATAAATGTGATATGAAGCCTGCGGTCGAGAGGCAAAAAACTCACGCGTGCAAAAAGAGTGAAGTATTCCACGCTTTTGGAAAAAATGTTATATTTTTTACACATTTAAATCCAATATCACCCGCAATTTATCTCATAAGACAAGTAAAGAGGTATCTGACTATTATGATATTCGATTGTTTGATAATCATAAAATTCGAGTTGTGTGCTATGATAATAGGTAGATATTATTAAAAAAGTATAATTTTTTTGCCTCAAATAAATTTTAATAAATAGGTTTTAAGAAAATATTATATTAAAATCGTATTTTTTAATTTATTGTTTTTGAAGGCCGACGTTAACCTTACATTTTGCATATAATTAGATTTATTTACCCTTCAGTATGACATATTTTTCAAAACCTTTCTTAATAGTTTATAGATAGGTAGAGCTTAGAGTAGTTTGTTTATGTATAACCCTCAAATCAAACGGCTTTTTCAAATGGTGAGAAGTGAAAAAAAAGTTTTCAATACATTAGTCAAATGTTATTGAATAAACTAGCCTCAATACAAATGGGCAGGAGGCCAATAGTTTTCTCATATTTCTTTTAGTACACATACTTTCTCCCTTTTGGTTTTTGCTTATATAAAAATATAAGGTTTTGATATTAAAACAAAACCACTGAAAAGTTTAATTACTTATGGGTTACGAATAACCTGACGATATTTGAAAATCTACTACTCCCATCTCTATCTCCACCTCTACCCACAATCTCTACTACCATGAACGTAAGCGGAAAATGTTGCTTGTGTCGTGATGGAAGACTTAGCCAACCCAGGAATCGAATACAGTACGCCTGGGTGGGACACAAACGCGATGCCAACTCGGCCACTGACCGGTCTAAATTCAGTTCAACTTCAATTTTTTTCCCATGTCTTAGATGCGTGCATTGAATCGCTAGTAAAATCTCGTAAAGGGGTCTCATTGTATTAATATTTAATGTATCCAGCCTTTGACCAGTGTACGGCGTATGTGTCGTCCCTATAGAATCTCGCCAGCTCTCTGGAAGAAGAAAAAGGAATTTGGGAATAAATGCTTTCAAAACTACTTTATGATAAAACTACTTTGTCCCCATCACGAGGGGTTGACGCGATCAATAGATATATTTTTTCTGACTGGTGTAAAAGCTAAGCATGGCAAATTTCATTTTGAGCCACCTTGTCGAAAAATAGTACCCAAAAATTTGCTTTGCTACTCTTAGGACATTATTGAACCGACCCCTTTTGTGGAAAAGTATAGTGGCTTGATAAATTAAATAGCGAAGGACAGAGGCTCGATTAAATACCTAACTGAAACAAAAATCAAGTTATAAAGGCATTTGAATTTGGTATTTGAATGAAGGATTAGG
The DNA here is from genome assembly GCA_917563855.2 of Limnephilus lunatus. NCBI lineage: Eukaryota > Metazoa > Arthropoda > Insecta > Trichoptera > Limnephilidae > Limnephilus > Limnephilus lunatus. The sequence continues at coordinate 33,103,640 of OU830594.1, forward strand.
TATAATAACACCTGTACACATTTGAAATATTTTCAGTTATTTTGAAATACTATTATTATGTTATTTTTGTTGTATAAATGTATCTAATGTTATAAATAATAAATAAATAATCCTAGAAAGATAATATTAATTTTACCTACAAAGATAATGATACGTCTTAGAGAAGTATAGTTTTAAAGTGTATATTTGACATATTATCATACTTACACAGTTTAAAAGTAGTTGAGTAATTAGTTTAGGGTTTTGTACTATAAATATAAATAAAATAATTATAAAAATATATTGTTATTAAAAAATAACAAAATTCTGTGAATCTCTTACAAATCAACTACAACATAATATTAAGTATTTTTTTTAAATGATAAAATACTTTAATTTTATATCTAAATCGTATTTTTATGTGCTATGAAAGTTTAAATGCTAATAAGTGGTTATACTCAAAAGTAATATATTTTTATTTCGCTAAATCACATTTATACGAACAAGTCTGAAAGTTACAAAAAATGAAATCATACGTCTTTCGGACGTATGGTACTTCTCCGTAATCATTGTTCTTATTTACCATGGTGATGGAGCCGCCCCGCGCAAGCTCTGCTCGGCAACTGAGCTAACTGAGATAGACAGCGCGCTACGGCGTGAAATAAAAAAGACAGCGATTCTTGTGAATCGCTTACATATCTAAGACGTAGATTATCTTTCTAGGGTTAATACAAAGGATTTTAAATACAGTTGATTATTTTTGTATATGGAATAACCGAACAAGCTTAATAATAAGAATAATACTTGGCTAATGTATATAGCGCCGTTTTTGTGAGAAATCACCTCAAGGGCGCTGAACCAGTAAATATAAAATAAAATTTGTGTAACTAAGAGTTATAATTATAACTAGTGACTTATATCTAAAACTTGTAGCTAGTGGCTTATATCTAAGACTTATAGCTAGTGACCTATGACTAAGACTTATGATAGTTGACGTAAAACTAGTGGCTTAATGATATACACATTTACAATTGTGACTTAAAGTTAGAGACTTAAAACTTACATAAGTACCAACATTTCAAAATACTTGATTTGCCAGGGTTGTCAACGATAATGAGATCATTAAAAACTAAACAACAATCAAGTTCTGTAGGTATATGTACAAACTCGTAACATAGATAGGGGAAACCTGGGACAGTAGTACCACGGGTCAGTAGTACCAAGGCGAATAACTCCCTAACTATAATAGGTACGAATACTATATGTCGTCAGGGATAGCCCTGACACGTGTGGACAATCTTCAATAGCCCACGGGACATAGTGGAACCCGGACTTTCACAATTGGAAAAATAAAAATTTCAGCCGTAAAAGTTACTTTTTTCGATTGCGTTTTTTTTATGCCGGTAACACGGACGTTTATTAACATCAATAGTATATACGTTATGTGCGCTACCCGACTCACTAGACAATATCTGTTCTGAGCCGGGTAGCAGTATGTATCATTACATAAAATTTTAATAAAAGTAACTAAAAATACAAAAGAAAATAAATAAAAATACAAAATACAATAAAAATAAATAATGATAATAAAACTTAAGTAGAAATACAAAAGATTATCTACATAAAATAATTTAAAAATAAAATATTACATATTATATAAAAATGTTTTTTTAGTGTGAATGAAATAATCAAATAATTGAACATTTTTTTAGTGTGAATGTTTTTTTTTTTTTTTCATATAATATATTTAAACATCAATATACAGCGTATATAAAAAAATATGTTTTGCTATTTCATTGGACAATTGAGTTTATTTTAGGACAGGTTTTGAAGCGTTCGTGAGTTTATTATTTACGATTGTACCAGTACAATCGACCCCGTGCTACAACTAACCCCGAGGTTTTTTTTTAAGATTCTGCGAGTACAGCTCTTAAGTCATAAATGAATGTCCGTCCGTTTTACTTTCAGTGTCCAAACCCTTTTCATTTTAAGCATTTATATTAATGTTGATTAAATTACCATGTCAATGATCTATCTCTACTTTTAATTAAACACTGGTTTAATTGAAGCATCTATAATACTTCTAAGCGATTAACTATTCAAAACAAAAACATATGACTTGTAATGAAATGTATGATTTTGCATTATTAAGTATGGCTTCATCTTAAAAAATCTTCGGGTTAGTAAGTTCTTTTTATTGATTATAGTGATTTGACAGGTCATAGTAGGAACCACGATCCTGTTAACTCTGTATAAATAAACGGGTAGTATCCAACACGCCACCATCTTGAACCGGAACTGAAACCTAGCAAATTTACAGACAAGTCAGACACCAAATGGTTGAAATAAAAAAGGAGTTCGCTCCACTCATGAAGTTATACAAGTCATATCAAAACAACATCCATAGTGGTTTCTGCCAGTATATTGATAAGACTTCTCAGTACCTGGGTATGTAGCATGGTCGATCTATATAGGTTTTATCGAAAATGTCGGTAACTTTTCATCGCTCCCGATAATGACTGCAGGCCGCTAACGAATAAACAACAATTCACAACGACTAATAGGTTTCCGAACTTATTTGACGTGAACTTTTGTTTGTTCGTTAGCGCCTGCAGTCACGCTCAAGAGCGATGACAAGTTACCAGCATCGTCCACGCTAGATACCCAGATAGTACCTCAGTACCTACCGTTAGGTTAATTTTTCGATTCGCCATTCCAAATTAAATAAAAATATAGAATACAGATTTTCTATTGTCGTCCTATTGAGAGGCCATCAAGCAGAAACAAAACGTTGCTCAAATGATTGTAGGTTGAAACTTTTCAGTCGACCACTCGCACATAATTTTAAAAGGTATATTTTTGCGATTGAAGAAATATAATTTTCATCTGAAATGAGTTTTTTAAATGTACTCGCACGCAATGTTATTTACAAGCTTATTGTATCAAGCAATAACTTAGGGGAGACCGGGAACAGTTGTACCAATTTGACTTTTACCATTTTCTACATCTTAGGTATAATATTTATGAAAAAATGCTCATACTCAATTTAGTTGTCTACCAAATTCTCATTCTATGATTTTTCCAAATCTTATAGAAATTAAGCTATAAGCGCATGAACAGATCGGGAAAAACGCTACAACTGACCCCTACCCCGGGGTTAGTTGTACGTAGAACATACCTTGGCCCTCAAAAATATCGGTCATTTTTTTATAAGTCTTTTAATGAGCCTATAAAAAAATAAAGTATAAGGTCTATAAAAAACATGTTTATGTCCAAACTCTCCTATTTATAAACCCCTTTGAATTTGGTTTTTCAAAGTAAACCCTATGCCGTACACCGAAGAACTACTGACTACGCCACACCTATTTTGTATCAGTCACGCCCCGGCCGGAGCGGGAAATAGACGTGTGGCTCCCGGTCACTTGATTTCGTGAAATCAATTTTAAATTTCCGTTTTATTACAATAAACAATGCGTAAAAAATGAGTTAATGTTTTTTACAGGTTCTTACGAAAAAGGTTTTTGTACCAAAAAAAATTTCTCAAATACCTTTTCCATTTTCAAACTACTCCCTTAAAGGGGCCTGAATTCTGATTTAGATTTTTTCCTGGACTATTGGATCGCCTTTAACATTTATGGTTTACAATTATAGAACTACTTGTATGTATATTAGAAGATGACAAACAGGCGCATCATACTCCACGATATTAATAATTACGTTTTCACGACACGATCGTCATTATAAGCGTTTTTCGCAATAACAAATTTCTTCATAAAACTCTCTAAAGTATTAAGCGAATAATGACCGTGCTTTTATCATTTTCTTCATTAGGCTGGCGCAGTAAAACAGTCATTTCGAACGAAAATTTAACGATCGATACTAACAAAACCATGAAAAATTTACGACTTTAAATAAGATCATTTACACTGAATTACGCACTAATGACAGAAAACCTTCTCCAAAATGGTGGAGAAATAAAAATCTATGTTTTTATCTGAAAATTTAGTATCAAATGAATTATTGGAAAACTGTTAAATGAAATTCGGTCTTCAGAGAGAGGAGGATTTTTTAACGCAATTAAATCAAGTACCTGTTACAAATAATTCCATTCGTGCCCTCAATTCGATAATGAGAACCTCGCTTGGAGATTTTAAATGAAAAATCTAAATTATTATTTATTACAGCTGATGTATTGGGATGGAGCCGAACATGAATCTGTTGGTATTGTAGGCACAAATGAATGATACTGAGACGATACATTTAGTGTGTGGGATGATGAAAAAGACTAAGGCATTTTTGTACTAAAACTCTTAAATTGGTACATTAATTTTAAAAGACCAAAAAAGATAGAGCAAATCGAGAATTGAATGTTGAATATTTGATGGACGAGGCTGTTGTGAGCGTGTACATTATTACTTATGTGCAAAAACTTTGCAAAGAAGTTACTTTTTCTGACCAAACGGTTTTAATTTAAGAATTCAAAATGGTTCTTATTTGAAACTGGTTCTTGTAAGTATAATTGAATCCAAAGTATGTTACTGCGAATGTACGGCATTAAATTAAATATAAAAAAAAAACAATTTTTCTAATTCGTGGAGCGACCACCATTATTGAAAACCGTCAATAATGTAATCAATATATATTATAAAAGAAAGTCCAAAAAACGTGCGGACCGCAAAAACTCAGAAACGAGTCCCGGTACGATCAAGGGAGTTGTATGGTGTGGTAGATCTCTATCCCCCCTAGGGAATAAGCGTACCCGTTTTTACCTAAAGGGCGTTCTTTTGAAGATATAAGGGCTGAAAGAATGTTGTCCTTAGCGAAGCCGGGTCCATATAACCAGCTAGTAAATAACCCAGCTAGTAAATAATAAATGTTAAAAAATTGAATATATTTTCTAATTTTTTAAAAATGTATGTTCAAAACGCCACGGGATCGGCCTTCCCTTTGTTTCTTCCATTATGAATAACGTTGGAAGAAACAAAGCAGAAAAGATCTTACAGCGACAAATAAACGCCATCTGGATTACTTACTAACAGCTATTTATTAACTTTCCCGTTTGGATGAGATTTGGATTGCAAACCAAGGAACTACTGCTCGATGACACCATGGCAGTGCCCATTTTAAGTTGATGATTGTTGTGTAGTATCGGTCTTCCATTACTAAAATAGCTTATATGGACGAGGCTTCTCTTGTCTTCACCAATTTAGTTAAATATAAAATCACATCGGTCCGTTGTGGTTTGAGGTCCTGTGATTTTTAAATGTATTCCCAATAAAGATTTATCCAATGGCCCGCCAGAAATAAGTCCTTGTTTGATGTTATTATTTTAATTAATGCTTAAGATAATTTTTGAAAAAATGTATATTTAATGTAAAAAAACGTATGTACAAATATAAAATAATTAAAAAAAAATGTTTGTGCGAATTTTTAAGAATGTACAGCAATTTGTAAGAAAGTATGTGTCCACTAAAAAAATGATTGCGCACATTCAGCTATCAATTCGGCGAAATTGTAATAAAAAAGGTGGCTATTTGTAATTTTACATCAATCAAATCAACTCATTTTAGATCACAATTTTTTGTGCCTGATCAAAGTTATTTGCCCGGTGATACACATTTTGGGCCGGTGAAGAGAAAAGAAAAAAACGCCTTAAATATATTTTTGTTCATAGTAATGGTAATACGAGCCAAGAAAAAAAATAGAAAATGTAAGATTCTGAAAATGAAAATAATTGACTTTTAAGTATCAGTATATATAATTTAAGTATCTCTTATATGATTGTCTGAAGATTCTTCAAATGCAATAACAATGTAAAAAAACATTGTTCAATGCATTTTGCACTAGCCTACATACATGTTGAACATGGTGTCAGTACCAAACCAGCTCAATAGAACGACCCCGGATCCAATATAATGATGCTTGCAGAATTATATTTGGATACAGAAGATACTGCAGCGCATCTGCAATGTTTATTTAGCTAGGACACCGGGTCACTATAACACAGTGGTGATCGCAGCCTTCCAGCACCAAGCGCCACTCCTGAGTGAGCGCTGGGCCAGAGCTCACTCCAGACCACGTCCTACATTATAATTGATTATTTATTTTATTTCTATTATCGCTTTTGTTTTTTTCCCTATTCTATTTACTTTTTTTACTTTATCTGTTATGTAAATACCTATGTATAACTTTATGGGACGTGTGGGATTGGACTATCCTCCCCACATCCTGGAATAATTGTAATTAGATTTCTATCGAATTAATTTTTTAGGATTTGGATGTCATTATTAGCATTTACCTTTACAATTTTTGATATTATACAAATCTTTTTTTCTAATATTAACGAGTGTATATTGAGGTAGAACTTGCAGACAAGCAGCCATGTGGCAAATTGTCTAAATTATATATATATTAATGTACAGGGAAACTGAAAAAAACTCAAACGACCTTCAAAAGTCCTTGCCGTATGTCCCACCAATCCTGCATGAGTTTTATCAGATATTGCAGACGAATAATACAGTTGTTGAAGACTGTGAAACTGACTTCACAGAAGAAAGGGACGAAGGTTCAAGTCACGAATAATTACATAAAAAGTACGTTTGAAAAAATTGAGTGGCCCAACTCACAAGCTATTTTGATATTCTTTTAACTTCGAACAATAATTTTAGCAATTAAAAAAATATTGTTAGATTGTAATTTGAACTTGAATTAAATCGCAATTTAAAAAAAAAAAACAAAAGGTGTCGAATTTTATTTTGCTCATATTTCAAATTTACCTCACAAATGGTTAGAGCTCCGGAGAAGCTAGACTCTTGTGCACTTTACATCAGAAATAATATATTTTACTATTACAATGCCTAAATCGAATATTTTTCAGCATTCTTTTGTGACATTGTATTGTCCATGACAAGTGTTGTAGGATACATCATCATAGTTACCAGGGAAAAAAATTTAGGCAACATGAAAGCTTTTTTTTGTTAGCTGAATAGTATATTTTATATATATATATATATATTTTATAATATTTTATTTTAGAAATACAAAGTATATTATAAAATGGCACTATCCATCCATCGCAGACCGAGACAATCCCCGTAAAGATTCTGAAACGATAAAAAGTTTACGATTTGCTGAAACGACGCGAGATGCTCTTCTTTCTCATGCCTGGTGCACCCTAGTCCTTTGTCCTCTACTGTCTGCTACTGACTACTGACGTGCCCGAGAGTATTGGAGCAAACATTTTTTTAAGAGATATATTTATTATAGTACCATATTTACTCTATTGCAGCAGATTTTTTTTTATGATGAGGTATATGTACCACAAATTATTACTGTATTGGAGAGACATATTATGAAGAGGTATGTGTACTGCAATGACAGTATTGGAGCTGACATATTATTACAAGGAAAAAAAGAAAAATGATTTTTTATGTCACTAAAGACCTGCTCTAATATAAACAGTAACATAAAATTACTTTCGGACAACAAATTAGAAACCGATGAGATCTTGTACCTAAATATACAAAGCTTGCCTGCACATCACAAAGAGTTACAAATTTTGCTGGATGAACGAAAACCTCAAATGATCATGCTCATGAAAACCTCAATTGAAACTCATGTCACAGCAGATAAAGATGAAGTTGAAATAAAATTTACGAACTATAAGGTAATAAGATGTAATTCGAATAGTCGGCATACAGGCGGAGTAATAATATTACTGAAAGATTATATAGATTTTGAAACAATTTCCAACGAAAATCACAAAAACTGTACGTGGATCTTAGCAATAAAAATTAAGAAAGGATTTAGACCAGGAGTATACTGTGTAATTTATCACTCCCCAAATGCCAGTAAAAATGACTTTTTAAATTATTTTGATAACTGGTGTTCAAACTTTTTAAAAGAAACTGATCTCAATATAATTATTGGAGACTTTATTATAAACATGAAATGTGACACAGATTTTTATACAAAGAAAATGAAAAACATCATAAACATTATAAGAATGAAACAGTTAGTCAAAGAATACACTAGGATAACACAATCTACCTGTACGCTCATAGATATTGTTTTATCAAATGAATATGAACTAAATGTGAAAACATTAGATACACCTAAAATAACAGATCACAGCATCATTAATATAGTGATGGCAAAAAATACAAATACAAAAAAATATCAAAAAGCTATTGTAAGAAGAAATCTGAAAAGATACGATAAGAGCAAAATGATTCAGGAATTATTGATTCAAGATTGGAAAGATGTAAATAACTTAGATTTTCACAAAAAAGCCGAAACTATAGTAACCAATATGAATGATGCAATAAACAAAATAATGTCTGAACAAAGTATATTAATTAAAACCAATAATCAATGGTATTCTAAAAAACTAAGACAAATGCAATATGAACGAGATACTTCTTATAAAATAGCGAAAATTACAAAGGATAACGAACATTGGAATAAATTTAAAACAATTCGAAACAAGTACTCAAAACTGATAAAGAATACAAAAAAAGAATATTTCATCAAAAAAATTGAGCAGGAAAGGGAAGATCCAACGAAAATGTGGAAAACACTTAAGTCACTTATGAAAAATAAATGTGAAGATGTGGAAAAAGATATCATATTCCCAAAAGAATTGGCTGACGAGAAGAACCTTGCCGATAAGTTTAATAAATATTTTGTGACAAGTATAGAAGAAATTAACAAAAATATCCCAATCATAAAAGAAGAAGAATTTTTCAATTTTGAAGAAAAAACTTGCGAATTCAAGTTTAAGAAAATAGACGGCCAGAAACTCCAAAGAATACTGTCCAACATCAAATCAAAGCCCAGCCAAGATGGGATCACAATTCAAACATTAAAAAATGCACTACCTGTAATAGGAGAACAGTTTCTTAGTTTAATAAACGAACCTTTAGAAACAGGGAAGTTTCCCGAATCATGGAAAACGTCTATAATGATACTAATTCCAAAGATTTCGAACTCAAAAAAATGTGAAGACTTTCGACCTGTAAATATGTTACAAAAATATGAGCAAGTGATGGAATACATAATTAAATCTCAACTTGAAGAATACTTGGAAAATAATAGCATCCTTTGTGACGAACAATCTGGATTTAGGAACAATAATTCATGTGAAACAGCGTTAAATTTAGTGATTGATGATTGGAAGGAAGATACAGATAAAAACTTGTAAACTGTTGCGGTGTTTTTAGATTTTCAAAGAGCTTTTGAAACAATATATAGAAAAAGAGTGATTAAAAAATTTAAAAAATGTAGAATAAAAGGGAAAGAATTGGAATGGTTTAAAAAATATTTAAGCAACAGACAATAAACAAAGATAAGAAACAATGTATCAAATCCGATTGAAAATATGCTGGGGGTACCGCAAGGATTGGTATTGGGTCCGATATTGTTTATACTCTAAATAAATGATATGGTAAAAATACTAAAACATTGCAAAATAAGACTGTTTGCAGACGACGCACTGATTTATATTGCAGAAGAAAATTGTGAGAAAGCAATCAAAAAGATAAATAGTGACTTAGAAACTTTGTCAAAATGGCTCAAATTAAATAAATTGAAACTAAATGTAAATAAGACAAAACACATGCATATAGGTAGAACAAATACGCATGATGAACCAAAGGTTTCTATAAATGGAGAAATCATAAAAAAAGTGAAAGAAATTAAATATCTTGGTGTCATCATAGACTCAAAATTGAACTTCTCAAAAAATGCAGATTACACAATTAAAAAAATTGCAAAAAATATCATTTCTTGGTAGAATCAGAAACAAAGTAAATAAAGAAACCTGCCAGATAATATATAATACAATTATATCACCACACTTTAATTACTGTTCAAGTATTCTTTTTCTCTGCAATGAAGAGAAAATTAAAAAAATGCAAATACTGCAAAATAAAGCAATGCGAATACTACTTAAGCGCAACATAAGACGCGCAACTTAAGCGTAGCGCAGCAGTAAGACGCTTGACTCGCGCACCGAAGGTCGCGGGATTGGATCCCGGCGTGGCAAATAAATTTTAATTGATTAATTTGTGTTATTTCACAATTTAGTAATTTAAAATAATATATAGTATATTTGCGGCACGTTCCAGAGTGGAAGATACTCCCTATATCGCCCTGGTGTAAGACCACCATTCAGAATTAAAACGTTGCTTGAAATGGCATTAGCCGTGTTTGGTGACCAGATCTGAATAGCCAGGTACTTCCCCACCTTCCTCTTCCCTATCTCCTTCCCCTCCCCACTACCCTCAGCCTCACAACATACCCCGATTGGGGATGTCATAGTCTCACTGTCTTCAGACGGGAGCAGTTGGGACTCTTGTGCGGTATTCACATAAAAAATAAAAAAAAAACATATACACACGGATACGAGACATGCTAAAAGAGCTAAATATGTTAACGGTGAAGCAAACTGTGTATTTGAATGTACTTATTTTTTTACATAAAATTAACATGGGGACGATGTCTAAGGAATTAAAAAGAAGAAAAAAATTATAATAACGAAACACTCGGACACGGGACAAGAAATTCAAAGCAAATTAGACTGCCGACAAGAAAAAAATCAAGCACCCAGAAATCTCTGATGTACCAGGCCGTCCAACTGTATAACAACATCCCGAATGAAATTACTGAGATAGAAAATACAAATAAGTTTAAAAAAGAATTACGAAAGTATGTCTACCTCAATTATTAATGTCTTTATTTATGTGTAATATTTTAAGAATGATTATGTTTACCAACCAATGTAAATGTTTATATCTTTATAAAATATTAGCACACACAAAGATGTGAGTTAACTTAAGATTAATAAATAAATATGTTCCGTAATTACTGTGAGAGTATTGGAGCGGACATATTATTACGGTATAAGTAACGGTATATCATTACGAGGTATATGTAAAACAAAAATTGTATAGGAGCGGACATATTATTATGAGGTATACGGAACCTAATGGCTGTATTGCAGCGGATATATTATTATGAGGTACATGTACCGTAATTACAGCATTGGAGCGGACATATTATCATGAGGCATATGTACCGTAATAAATAATAACTGCATTGGATAAAAGATATTATGATGCGGTATATGTCAGTGACCGGTCAGTGGCTGAGTGGGAATAGCGCTTGGGTCCCACCCGGGCGTCGCATGTTCGATTCCTCGGCTGATTAAGTCCTCCATCACAACACAAGTAACATTTTCGGCTTTCTGTGGTGGTAGTAGGAGATTTTCAAACATTGTTGGGTTATTCGTAACCCGGGAATGTTTGTATTTCTTAAAAAAAAAATGTACAGTAATGACTAAAATTGTAATAATTGCGTATTTTTATTTAATACAATAAATTTAAATACTATTTATAATATTACTTGATAATAAGTGCTTTGCAATGCCACGTCAAGTTTTCGCAATAACTAGACTAGACAATAGGTGTTTTGTATCAGTCGATTACTCGATGGTTTTCTTACTCTATAAAGGAAAAGATTGCAAGAAAGAGACAAATATGTTCATTAAATTTTAAGTAATTAATTCATCAAGTAATTAATTAATTACTTAATTTAAACGAGTCTTTGTAAAGTAATCACTTGTTATTCATGTAAACATCAAAAATATAATTTGTGTACAAGCTGACTTCCAAAGTAAATAGTAAGGAAAAAATCTGTCTGCCTCGCGTAAATGAGGCTCGCAACGTCTCTTCATGGTGATTGCCTAATATCTCGCTACAATACCGTGCCATTGTTGGCATCAGAAGCGCCAAGCATAAAATTACGATTGAACAGTATCTGCACTTATATTGGTAGCGAATTCATAATGTGCCTCGAAAACAATGTGAATTACAATAATGATTTTCCATTCTACCGACGTGGTTCGGTATTAAGGCCATTTCACAGAATGCCTTTCCGATAGCGTGTTAATAAAATCAATTTGAAAAAGACGATTAAGCAGCTAGCCTCCTCGACTCTGCGATTAAAACGATAAATTTGAATTGGAACTATCCTATAGGCACCTTAATTGAACCATAAATTTTTCCAAGCTTGAAAATTGCAACGGATGCCGTTTCGCTGCCATCAATTAAAACACGAGTGCTGTCTAGTTTCAAATGAAAAATACAACGAATGGAATCATTAGAGAGTCAAGCGGAACAAAGAATCTTTTAATGAGCTTTCAATTTACATAACCAAGCGATGGCGATTGCTCGAGGCATTTCGATGCAACTCCAATACTAATTATTATTTCCCTAACGATGTCATAATAATATTGGGAATAATGATCCAATATTCCTGCATTATTACACAACATAGTTTTACTGGTAGAAATTTTTTGTAACACCGCATACATTTTTTGGAGAAGTAGCCATTCTTACTATGGTGATGACAGCCAACTTCCCCATATCTCGCATCCTTCAAAGATTCAACTCTATTCAAACAAGTACAAACATCGATATATTTGTTTCCCTCCTTCTATGAAAAACATTTCTAACACATTGAATTTGCATGCATAACACATACATCCACACACACACACACCCTCACACACACACACACACACATTCACATATGCACGCAAATACACACACACACATACACCCTCTCCCTTATACACAAACACTCACACACACCCCTCTTCCTCAATAATTTACTAATTTTATATAGGTAAAATGTATAATTTGTCGCATAAAAACATATATTATATACCTAACAGCGACATGTCATTGGTACCAATTATTGTATTAATTCTATAACTTGTAACTACTTTCTAATATGTAATTATGTATGTACTTTTTCAGCAAAATAAATAAGGTTAGATTGCTTATCCAGGATAGGAACATAACCGTACATTTTAGTAAGAAAATAAGTGGATGAAATGTAATAATTATTTTTTATAATATTGTTGTGAAAACGCGTATGTGCTGAGAATAAAATTTCGATATTTTTTATACATGCACCATTAAGGTTTTATTTTTATTGAACAATGGACAGTGTCTGAGTGGCATCGCGTTTGAGTCCCACTGGCTGGCTAAGTCCTCCATCACGACGCAATCAACATTTTCCGTTTACTGTATCTAGTGGTAGGAGATTTTAAAATATTGTCGGGTTATTCACAACTCGGGAATATTCGTCTTTCTTTTAATAAAAAAAAAATAATACTAACATTACGTTACCAAATTTAAGATTTGATCAAAAATGCACAAGTTTCATTAATTAATGTGTTTTACGCCGCGTCATATTTATTTATAATACTAGCTGGCTTACCCGGCTTCGCTCGGGACAACATTCTAAATAGACTGGAATATTTCACGTTGATGTTCCCGATTCCCTATTCCCGAACATTCCACAATTTTCCAGAATGTTCCGGGATGTTCTGGAACGTTGTGGAATGCTCTCAAATACTCTGACTGGGGTGTCCGATTTAGCTCATGGTGTTGATGTGAGATTGAATTGATGTTCGAATTCATGACGGATCTTGCTTTATATACCCCGTATGGGTAGCCCCATACAAAAAAAAAAATTACATATCATTCCACAATATTCAGGAGTGTTCTGGAATGTTCCACAATGATCTGGGATGTTTCGGTATGTTCCTGAACGCTCCATCCTATTGCCTAAGAATGTTCTGGAATGTGGTGGAATGCTCAAGAATACTCTGGAATGTTTTGAACTGTTTTGAAAAAAAAGGGGGCGAAACTTCCAGCCCTTATATCTTTAATAGCATGCCCTTCCGGTAAAAACAAGACCTTTTTTCATGGATGAAGAATAGAGGGCCATCACAATATAAACAATTCATCAAATTTCAAAGTTAATATTCAAGTTCTGTTAAAGTTCTATTCAAGCTAGTGAAAGTTCTATTTAACATACTATAGTTTAGAGAAGTTTTTTTTTTTTTTTTTAGATTTTCACGGCCAAAAGCATTTTCGTGGTTAGTTTTTGGGGTGTTATGCCGTGCTGCGCTACCTCTTACTATAGCCGACGTTTCGGACAGCGTTGCAGTGTCCATCATCAGGGCAGATCCGGTAGATCCGACGATGTGTAATTGTTAGTGTAGAGTGTGTGATTATTTACTTGGAAGCGATACCGTGTCGCCAGCTTCAATTCACTACGAGCTGGTAGGTATTTCAGGAGAAAGGGAACTGCGATTTTAGTGAAAGCGCAGTATTTACGTTAGCCTGGGGTCCGTCCATGTGAGAATTGCCGACGAAAGTGGCGCCATCGTTATTCTAGAATCAGACAACAGAGTTCAAGTGGTTAAAGCGAAAGTAGCCAATATAAGCAAAAAAGGTTTTATACCTTTATATTGTATTATTATATGGTATTACAGTATACTTAGACATGGTGTTTTTTTGCGTTTAGCTTTGGTGTAGCCGTCAATTACCGGATACCAAGAGCTGTTGAGCTTAGCTCCGTCGTCTCTATTAATATTAATTGGATTTTTGTAGATTTCGATTGCCTCCGTAATCAGGCGTGATCTGTAAGTTTTGGGTCTTCCCAGGACCTCAGGAACGAATCCAAAGTAATGGCCGGTCTCAATTAAGTGCTCGGCGATTGCCGATTTATCAGGGTGGCCGAGTTTACAAGCACGAAAATGTTCAGCTATCCTTTTGGAAATCGTCCGCTCTGTTTGGCCTACATAAACTTTGTCACATCCGGAACAGCTGAGTTTATACACTCCATCTGCTTCCAGAGGAAACTTAGTCTTTGCAGACCTCAGTAGGTCGTGGATTTTAGTAGTGGTTCCGAAGACAGTCTTGATGCTTTCTTTTCTCAATAGCCTGGCAATTCTGTCTGTCACATTGTGAACGAAAGGCAGGAAAGCACAGGCTTTTGACTCTTGTTCAACTCTGTCTTCGTTCGGTGTAGATTTGGCTCTTATAATTTGCCTTGTCTGACTTGCCGGGTAACCGTTGCGCTCCAGTGCATCGGTCAGCTTTATAAGTTCTGCTCCAAGTTTTGTTTCTTCACATATTCTGGTCGCTCGGGTCACCAAAGTATGGATAAGTCCTCTCTTCTGCGCTGGGTGGTGGTGCGAATCGGCATGTAGATACCGATTTGTATGCGTTGGTTTTCTATATACTGTATGTCCTAGATTACCATCTTCTTTTCGCATCACCTCCACATCTAGAAAAGGCAGGATTTTATCGTCGTTTTCCAGCTCCATTGTGAACTTAATTTTACTGTGGAGTGAATTAAGATGATCCAGAAATTTGTTTAATTTTTCTGTTCCATGAGGCCAAATGGCGAAGACATCATCGACATAACGCCACCATACCTTGGGAACAGCCGAGGCTGTGTCGAGTGCCACTTCTTCAAACTTCTCCATAAAAAAGTTAGCTAGTACTGGCGACAACGGACTGCCCATCGCAACTCCTTCCACTTGCTCAAAAAGTTCATCCTGGAATGCAAAATATCCCGTTTTGAGGCAGTGTTCAAAAAGTTTGCAAATGTCTTCCTCATAGATCTCCTTGAGCATTGTCATGGAGTCTTCTAGTGGTACATTTGTGAAAAGGGACACTACGTCAAAACTGACTAGGATATCTCCTTCCTCAGTCTTAACCCTTTTGAGCTTACTGATCAGATCTGCAGAATCCTTAATCCAGGATTCAGTTTTTCCAGTTTGCATCTGTAGCAATCTCGAAAGGTATTGGGAAAGTTTGTACGTCGGTGCACCAATAGCACTGACAATCGGTCTTATTGGGATATCCTTTTTATGTATTTTTGGAAGACCGTACAGGGCAGGAGTTCTGGAGGCTTTAACGAAAAGCCCAGATCGATCCTCTTTCCTAATACTGGAAGCTTTTATTAACTCCCTTGTCTTCAGGTCAATTTTGTTGGTGGGATTGTTTTTAATCTTCTTATAGGTGCCGGCGTCGCACAATAAGTCTTCCATCTTTTTAATGTAGTCTACCGTATTAATCACGACAGTGGCATTTCCTTTGTTGGCTGGCAGAACCAAGATGTCCTCATTGGCGCGCAATTCTTTTAGGGCCGCAAACTCTCCTTTTGTGATGTTTGGGCGGGGTATTTCAGCCCTTTTCAAAATATGGCAAGTCTCTTGTCGTATGTTCTCTGCTTGCGACTCTGACATTTTACTGTAGTTTAGTTTTAGTTTTTGATGAATAAAATTCTCATTCACTTTACGTTTGTTATAAATCACGAAATAATTATGCAAACATTTAATATTTGCCTTTACCCACATATAATATGCATTTTTACAAAAAACACAGCGAACATTCGATAAGAGAAATATATCAATGAGTTTATTTTTCTTTGTTGTTTTACTGTTTTAACATATTTTTTTTTTTTACTTGATTTTCTCATTAGCTTTATTTCTACTGATAAACATATATTTCGATAATGTATTGCTTTCAGAACCTAGTAATTGAATGTATATCATATTTGTAGCTATGTAAATGGCACTTGTGACTGTACCTACCTAATGTGAACTAAGTCTGTCAATTGGACTGTCCTAAAACGGGAAACATTTCTAGTAAAAGTCCTAGTCTTCCTAGGACAATAAAGCTTCCTTATACTGTTAACTGTATTTTTGCATGAAATAAAAAAAAACGATTAAGTTTAGTTATTTTTTTTCAGGGGCCGGTTGTTTCTCAATACCTGAACAAAAACGGAAGTTGAATGGAACTTTCCCAGCACTTGAATATTAACATTGATATTTGATTAATTGTTCAAAATTCTGTGGAACAACCCAACCTAAGCGTAGGTTTCATACAAATCTGGCAGCAAAGGTTAACTTTCATTAATATTCGATTTTAATTACGGCATGCATGTAGCGCTCACTGGCCCGGGGCTAGATGCCACAGCGGCAGGGGAAGTGGAGGGGTGGTGAGAGTATAGGGTGTAGCGTAGAGCAGGGGGTTAAATATTAATAGATTTCCAAGCTTTGGCCGATCCCGTAACAATCAATCGGGTGGCGCTCAGATTAGCTGCCTCTCCCCTAATTGCCTGTCCTTGCCGTAGACTGTATGCTAATCACGTGACCGTACAAGGCAGAGGGGAGATTGGGGCAACACGGAGCCACAAGATTACTAAAGGTTTATCTTGAAGACGCCCTCAGGTGTAAGACTGGTTAGGAGACGATCAGGGGTGAAGGAATGGTAAGGAGATGATCCGGGTGAAGTTAGGTGGCCCGAGGTGTAAACGCAAGAAAGGATCGCTGATCATTCGGTGAGGCTAAGGTGTTAATGGGATAATGCTCAGCCTTATTTATTGTCTCAGGTTCGATGCGTGCGCAGCGACGATAGGGTTTTTTTTAGCTTAAATGTAATATATTTGATGTTGGTAGGTAGACAATTATTCGTGCATTATTAGGTTATTATGCAATATAACTCGATACGTTTAATGAAATCTTTTGAAGCCGTAGATATAGAGAATCCGTCAAAAGGTTCCATTTGTTTCTTGAGTTTAAACCCAACTGACTTTCTTAATATAATTATTGAATCTAATTATATAATTAAGTCTCGGCAACCCGAATTTCTACCGATTTCTTACATTGAAGTTTTTAAGCTCGTAAAAAAATATATATTATTTTTGAAGATAATGTCTAGATGCTGCCCACGCCGAAACGCAAATTATATGAAATTCCCGCGTTATAAAAAATCGCAAAGTATGCTCCAAAAGTTATTAAAAACAAGTTAGTTTCTATTATCTTATACATTATATTTGTGACAAAATTCACAGTGTTTCTGTAAATGATACTTAAGATGCTCCCCACGAGATTTTTGCTCTATTTTAAACGAGTCGGGTTTTGTCGCTTTAAATGTTAGCGCGCTCCTCTAACATTCGTAATTTCGTATCTCTCCACCTTCTTCTTTTCAAGCCCGGTTGCGGAGCCTTAAGTACTTTCAACTGGCCTTATACCCTTCCTTTCATTTTTCTTCTTTTATCCTGTTTACATTCACCAAATATTGTGGTCCCATAGAAGCTAATCTTTTGACAGTTGGAAATTGAATGGTTATCACATTAAAAATTTGTTCAAGATCAGTAAATTTACATCCAATTTGTTTTTATTTTTATTTTTTTATAGTGAATACCGCACAAGAGTCCCAACTACTCCCGTCTGAAGCCAGTGAGAAAATGGCATCCCCAATTGGGGTAAGTTGTGAGGCTGAAGGTAGTGGGGAGGGGAAGGAGATAAGGAAGAGGAAGGTAGGGAAGTACCTGGCTATTCAGATTTGGTCACTAAACACGGCTGGTGCCATTTCAAGCAACGTTTCATTTCTGAATGGTGGTCTTAAACCAGGGCGAAACTGAGAGTATCTTCCAATTTGGAACGTGCCGCAAATATACTATATATTATTTTAAATGAATAAATTGTGAAATTGTTGTAGAAGATTGCAAATCTTCTTAGTCATCATCCGCCCAATCGATCCCAACCGTCTGGAGCCCATATGACATCCCCAAATGGAGTATGTAGTGAGGTAGAAGGTAGTGTGGAGGGGAAGGAGATGGTTTAAAGGAAGGTAGGAAAGTACCTGGCTATTCAGTTCCTACCATCAAACACGACTGAAGCCATCTCAAGCAATGTTTCAAATGCGAATGTTGATCTTTCATCTGGGCGATTATGAGAGCATATTCCATTCTGGAAATATAGTATGTATATTTTTTTAATAATTAATTGAGTAAAACCCAAATTAATTACATGAAATTTCTTAGTTCTCATCGGAATTTGAACCCACGACCTCTGATTTCTTGTGAAGAGCTTTTTAACATATACCCTCTAACTCCTGCCCTCGACCATGGAGGCCATCATTGCGCATCTTTCAAATATAATCTCCTTTATACGATAACTGACAAAATATCATAAAGCTATAATTCTGAGATATAGGTCTGGTATAACGTAATATATTTAGATGACATTTTTTCACTCTGCATAAAATAAACTATAATATTATGCTTTTACTGCTGAAATCAAAACCAAAACCTACCAACTATTGTCTATTCTATTCAACTAAAAAATTCAAACATATCCAAACCATACCGCTCCTTTTATTTTTTGTCGTTGTCTTTATTATCTTAACCATGTGATTTTCCTACGGCACGTACATTCTAATATGTACCGAGCCTACTCCACTATTCCTACGGTCCATTAAACAGACTATGAGACTTGTCAACATTAAGCAAATGGAACTGATCGACTAGGCTTGTTTCAAGTTACCAAATATTGACAATCAGCTAGCTTCGTAAGTCGGAACGGAACCACTAACTGCTTCAGTCACATTCACTGCTACTATTGCACTATTTGGCAATGATGCAAATCAATGAAGTGATAGGCAAATAAGGCAGGAATTTGCATTACACAAACGGCAATTAGGTTAAAACTGTATGCTGAAGTTTAGTTCAGCAAGCAGGAAAGATGTTATTACTTCTAGTCTTATTGCTCATTTGTTTATTACAAACACTTTCTGGCTGGAATTTGATATTTTTATTGTTTAGCTACATATAAGATATTTTGTTGATTTCTCTCTTTATATATAATTTTGTAGTTATAACAAAGGAAGAAACTTTATTTTCATAAAACCAGAATACAAAAAAAACTAGTAAGAGGCTAGTAGCACCAGATGTAGGATATGATTACCACCCCATAACCACATTTCTTGAATAATGTATGAAACTTCATTTAAAAAATATCATATAAAGTTCTGTGAAAAACTGACCCGTATTGAAAATTTACTTTTTTTTATTTTTTTTTATTATTTATTTAATACAAGAAAATACATTTTTAAAATACAAGTTTTATGCAGTCCCACAAAGCTGTCACACATGACGGCTTGTCTGTAGGTTCTACAAAATAATATGTATAATTTTTTTTAATTTTTAATACATGAATAACACAATATTATACAATAAACAATATCGCAAAATAATATATCTCAATGTACCTACCGATATACAAATTATTTAGGCAGGTACGTTGAGATGTTCAGGGATACATCAATAATTATAATGTTCAGAGATACATTGATTCGTCGCTTATTAGCCAACGCTTAGTGTTTTTGGGGCAGGGTCTCTCATTATTCTGAGGTTTAAAAAAATTATTGAATTTATTGAAAATCTATGGTATTAAGTATTTAAGCGTTCGGCTTCCATACTTATTTGTTACTCTTGGAGTAATGAGGCCCTTATTTTCAGTGAATCTTGTTGTATGATTATTTATTTATTTATTTATTTCTATGTATTACAGTTTTTACCTTATATATTTAATATTTTAACATAATATATTTTGGAAAACATTTTTACATATTATTTATGTATAACATTTTATTATGTTGGGTGTAAGGTAGGTTTGAGAAGGTGAAACTGTTGGTTTATAATGTTGTATGTTTCGTGAACACCTCACTAGGAGAACCTGTGCTGAGGTGTTTACGTGTTTATGATTCAGTGTGACAAGTATATAAAGTATTTATAAATATATATGAATAGTTGTTTAATTCTTGCAAGATATGTTTATTTATTTTACTTTTTTTATAGTTTTGTTATGTTTGGTTAGGGATTAGGAAATTTTGTATAAAGTGAATATCTTGATTTTTGATCCAGGCTGTGATATGTTTTTTGTGAATGTTTGTGTATGTATGTGTAGTTAGTAGTTGTTTTAGAGTAATGGGCATATAATTAAAAAGTTTGGTTGCGTAATACTGAAAATGTCTTTGTCCGTGTGTGGTGTGTGTTATCGGTATGTTCAGGGTTACATTTGTTATGGACCTTGTTTTTTTTATTGTTTTCGGTTGCATTGGAATATGGAGTTTGTTTTGGAGGAGGTGTAGCAGAGCAGATTTGGCATAAAGTTGTTTTATTGACATGACTTCTAATGTTTTGTAAATTTCGCTTGAATCTGTGTAGAATGGCACTTGCAGGATTAGTTTTATTATCGCTTTATTTTATTATGCACCGGTTGCTTTTTGTACTTGCTATCCCCCTCATTATCCATTATAATAATGTACCAAAGAAGACCCTTTATTGGAAGTAGGCTCTCAGAACCATAAAGTAGTTTTAGATTACTTCTTTGTCTGTAAATATTCGGTGGTACAATTTTTTTTATTATAGCAATTTGTAAATTTTGTATATATTTAATATAAATATTGCTTTTGAGCCCCCAAGTTCGTATGCCATATCTAAGGATGGATTCGACCATAGAAAAATAAATAATTTTAAGAGTACAATGGGGCAAAATAAATTTTAATTTATAAAAATTACTTGCAAAAGATCGGAGCTGGTTACAAATTTTAGCCACTTGTTTATCCCATTTAAATGTATTATCTACTATTAGACCCAGATAAGTATATTCGTTAGTAAAGTCAATTGTTTCACAGTAGCAAATATTTTCAATTTTTTTATGAATACATTCAGAATTATGAGCAATTATTTTGGGTATATTCCATATTCCCAGGCTTGGTGATCTTATATACATACATTTGGTTTTTTTAACATTTATAATTAATCCAACATCATGAGCCCATTTAAGTAGCTCGTTAAAGTCACTTTGCAATTGTTGAATAGCTATGATAGGATTTTCATTGCATAGTACAAGTGCAGTATCGTCAGCAAAAATGAATCTAAAGGCTTTTTTAAAGAGTTTTGACATAGCAATAACATATATAATATACAATTTTGGACCTAAAATTGATCCTTGCGGTACTCCTGATTTAACATTTCTTGCTTTACTCATTACATTTAAAATCTTCACATTCGTTTTTCTATTTGTTAAGTAGTTTTTAAAAAATGAGAGTAGTGTACCGCGGATTCCAATGTTTTCAAGTACCTTAATTAATTGTATATGGCTGAGAGTATCAAAAGCTTTTGAGTAGTCAATAAAAAGCACCAGTACATGTTTTTTAAAATTAAGCTGTGAATTTATAAAATCAGAAAACTTTTCCAGCAATTTATCACAACTTTTTTTTTTCTGGAACCCGTACTGGCATTCATCTATTATACTCAATTTATTTAAATATTTATCTAAATTTATCGAAATATATTTTTCTAAAATTTTTTCTAGTGCCGGTAGAATGGAAATTGGCCTGTAATTGTTAATTTCGGAGTGATCTCCATTTTTGTAAATAGGCCTTACAGTGCTATATTTTAGTTCATCAGGAATGAGGCTCGTATCAATTATTCTGTTGATAAAGTAGGTAATTACAGGGCTAAGTAATTTGACATGCTTTTTTAAATCAAACATACGAATTAGATCTATGCCCGGTGACTTGGAATTTTTCATACCTCCGATAATGTGTTCAATTTGCTTAACATTAGCTCTAGGTAAGTACATTGAATGCGGTAGGGATTCTTGTAAGTGTTCAGACGCTCTGAAATCACATTCATGCAATAACTTATTAACTCCTTCATCAAAAAAGTTAGCGAAATTTTCTGCCACTACATCAGTAGATTGAGACTTTAGTAAATATTTAGATATGACTTCATCGCAACCAGATTTATTTTTCCTACCCAAAATTGTATTTATTTCATTCCATGTTTTTTTAATGTCCTTGAAACAGTGATTAAATTTGTTATTATAGTATATCTTTTTTGTGTTTAATATTTGTTTTTTAAGTTTATTTCTATATTTTTTTAATGCGATTTCATATTTTTTATTATTAGGCGTGTTTTTCCACTTTTTCCACATGGCATCTCGTATTAGAATACTTTCAACGAGGCTGTCATTCATCCAAGTTTTTTGGTTATTTCGATATTTTTTTGTGTTTAATTTTGTAATGGTACTTTTTTCATAAATATTTTTAAAAATCGATTTTAATTCTGCATATTTAATGTTTGGTTCAGACAATTTTAACATTGCATTCATATCGGTGATTTCGATCAATAAATCAATCCTTTTGTCCGATAGTGCAGTGTAATACTCTTGGTGCGATTTGTCGACGGTACATTTATCATAATAACAGAAGTTAATAGTAGCTGCAGTTATGTAGTGGTCCGCTATTATTGAATCGCATACGCATGAACTGATTTCCGTCGTCTCCCTCACTCTTACATAGATGTGGTCTAAACATGAAGCCGTTAAATAGTTAGTCAATATCGCTTCTCTAGTCACATCATTTATACATTTGGTCATTCCAAAATGAGACATTAGGTTTTCATACTGCATATTTATGGGTTCGTGTACTTTTAACAAGTTAATATTCGTATCACCTAGTACCAATACGGATTCTTTTATATCTATATTTTCCAATATTGTCTCTAGCTCATCAAGAAATAATTTTTTTATTTGTATTTGGTGGTCTATACATTGCCAAAAGATGTAAGCGAATATGTTTGTTAACTGAAATAATTCCGTAAACGCATTCAAATTTATTAGTCATAATATTTATTTTTTCGAATGTAAGGTGATCTTTCACGTACACAATAATAACGCCTCCAGATCTTTTTGTTCGACAAAAATGGTACGAATTAAATCCCGGTATTTTGTAAAGATTTATATTATTTTCATTTATCGACGTTTCGCACACTTGAATAAAACTGTCACAAAACTTAAAAAATAACTTTGAAATATAATGAATTTTTTAAATTTGAGAAAAAAAAAATGGCCCGTAATGAAATTATATCTTATCTAATCCTTTTTTTCTCAAATCTTCACCCCGCAACCATACAAATAGGTCTATATCATAGATTCTCAATCTTTTTTGCCCACCGCCGCCTTTGAGAATATTATTTTTTCTAGCGCCCCCTAAATCGCAAAAAAAAGCAATTGTTGTGGTATATTTACCACAACGGGGAGGGGAGGGGGGGAAGCGTAATGGGGTGGGGAAAGATGGGATATAATAATTATTTTTATTAATTTAACAGAACGTATTGATTCTGAAGGCCTCCAGCTTTCCAAAGCTTATGAGGGCATGTTTGATATCTATATTCGAGATGACTTCTCTCGGGGACCACTTTGGGTACCACCACCGCCTGTCGTTAGCAAAAGAAGCGCACTCGTTTCCTCGTTGATATCCATTAGGATAAACTTGTAAATGATTTTAATAATTTTAATATTACGCGCGCGGCGAAAAAGACGTACGTCCTGCCGGCGAACTATCTGGAGCACTGATGGGGTGGGATGGGTTTCTCTGGGTCTCTTACCGCCCCCCTGAAAGTCTGAAACGCCCCTCAATTTTCTCTTGGTCTTCTACTGCCCCCCTGAAGGTCTAAAACGCCCCCAAGGGGGCGTTATCGCCCACGTTGAGAACCTATGGTCTATATGGATCGGTAATGAGCCGCCCGTGAGCTGTTTGGTTTTATAAAAAATATTTTTAAAAATTTCGGTAAATAATATGTAACGGGGTTTGGCGGAAAATTTCAGTTATTCTTCTAGTTTTTGGATTAGCTGCTCAAAATAGATAGATTTTCTGAAAAGAGGCTAAACTTCGGGGTTCGACCTTAAGTGCAGAAAAAAATCACTTTCACATTTTTTGTCGATATCTATGTTAAGGTTTCCATTTTATAAAACATCAAAGGATTTCTTCACTTCATTTTATTTAACTTTCAGAACGACAAAATTGTTTCCCAAAATTTTTGCCCAATATCAAGTTGCCCAAAATTATAGTTCGTGTTTTTTATACGTTCTTTAATATTTATGAATGATAAGAATCGACAGCATTTATTGGTTTGGCTTTGGAGATAAAATGGTAGAAATAGTTATTCAACATCACGTATTTTTAAGTTAGGTTTTTTTTATTATTTTCATGTGAAGGAATCAGACTATTTGTCATTGGGACTGCCTTGTGGTTTGTAGAAAACCTTCACTGAATATTTTCTTTTCATACATTTTATTTTCTATCTGTTATTATTGTAAATACTTGCATTATATTGTAACTGTTATTTTTTCAGTAATAGCTGTTGTTTTAATAGCTTTTATTTTTATTTACTAACACTTTTATCTGCATATATTTTTCTCTATAGATTTCAGAAGAATTATTCCACGGGCTGCCATATTTATTATTATTTTGTATAACGTTAATGTAAGTACTTGCATACTGCTTTCTAACCCCGTATGCATGGACATTGGAGGGTCTAGAGTTATTCAAATAAATTTTCACTTATAATATCATCTAGAATCACCTCCCGAAGTTAATGCACTTTACCCCCGGACACCATGTAGGTATATACTCGTACGAGGGCTGTCCGTAAAATAAGGTCTCCAAGGTGCAGCGGTCGCGAGGAACGATTTCACGCGCGATCTGGCAACACTGGCGTGTAGCCTGGTTCCCCCACGCCAAATACCCACCATGTTGCACTCTTTGTGACGTTTAGTCTTGGCGTGGCAGCCATTCAACTTTCGCTCACCACGCCCGCCTGGTGTGAATTAAGCTCTTACCAATTGACCTTACAGACAGATCGCTCTTAGATTTGGCACACGAAATACGCTCATTTCTTGTTTTTTTTTTTTTTTTTTCAATCTGTGGGTGTCAATCATCATTAAGAGGACATTACCAGAGAAACCAGAAATATGTCATTTTTAAATCAGTGTTTAGACTTATTGACTCGTTTCCACAAAAAATTATAAATTGATTTTGAAATATTGTTCTTTTATCTAGTAAAGGTATGGATAAAATTTTGAGAAAAAATGTTTATTTTAAGTATAATAAGGTTATACCATAGGTCGTTGGCAGATTTGTTATATTTTCAAAAAAGTACATGTATTATACAACACCAATTTCAAATCATATAATCATGCAGTAAAATAAATCAATACATTATCTGGTAAAATTATTTGTCAGAATTTTAATTTAAGTTTAAATAAAATTATTAAAAAATATATACGTACATGTGTTTCTTGACGAAAATTGGTCCGTTTGTTTATTTATTTGCGCACTTACTAACTAATATATTTCAGATTTTTTTACATACTTATTTTGCTAAGACATTATTGACAAATCATAAATAATTTAATGGAAAAATAATTTTAGGGTGTATTTAATATTAATTAATTTACAGCTTCGCGTTTCACAATTTTTCTTATCAACGAAAACACGAATCGAGAGCGCTCATTCAGACCGCAACTGCGGCCACTGGCGGTTGTCTTCGCGGCGCTCTACATCGCAACATTTTCAAACGAATAACGAAGCAAAATAAATAGGATTTCATGTTTGTAAAATTTATAGGGTTGCCCCAACGCAAAATTTCATGTTCATTGAATATTTTTATGATAAAATTTTTATAATTTTGAAATTTTTTTTATTGTAAATTATTTTTATGTGAATACCGCACAAGAGTCCCAACTGCTCCAAAATATTTATTTTCAAGTAAAACTTCTTTACGCACGCTCGACACTTGGGGGGTAAGCTGGTAAATGTGTTACGAAAAGTGGTGATTGTTACGAAAAATTTCCTTCGAACGGTAATCGATGCGAACGGTGATCGATTGCTAGGTGGGTCGTGCCTTTATGCACGCTTGTTATTTGTGTTATTGTTTTGTTGTTAATAGACTATTTTTGCGTAAATAAATAGATAAATTAAATTATTTAAAAATATATACGTACATGTGTTTCTTGACGAAAATTGGTCCGTTTGTTTATTTATTTGCACACTTACAAACTAATATATTTCAGATTTTATTACATACTTATTTTACTAAGACATTATTGACAAATCATAAATAATTTTGATGGAAAAATAATAAACACGAGAATCGGGTATGGGTACCACCGCCCCGGGAACCAATTATTAGATAACCAACACGTCTGCCATAGGTCATCCCAAGTGGTTCATAACATTTGGTGACTAGCAGGGGTGCCTAGGTTCAAGGGGGTGAGGTTTGTTTAGGTCTTGGCGGCGGATGCGTCTGCCCACCAGCTGCATGGCAGGTCGGATCTGGAAAAGTTAAGGGAGTCCCTTTGACTTCTCCAGCCTTACTCTCTCGGAACATCGCCTTGCACCGCAGTGGGAGGGATGGATTCATACATCCGCACTCCTGGACACGCTGACCCCCAGATTTCTACTCACCCCTAATATCCCTTTCCTTCTCCGAATTTCCTCTTCTTCCTTTCCCTAAAACGACCCTCCACACAGCATTCCCAAAGAAGAGATAAGCAGTGTGTCGAGCGAGTGTAAAAAAAACGGTCTCTCCCGATCCGGCCTTCCATGTAGTTGGTGGATGTACCTTCCAAATTACTGATACTACCTATTGACGGCCGGCGTGGTCAAGGGGTAAGGCTCTTGACTAGCAATCTGAAGGTAGTGGGATCGAATCCCGGCATAGGCAAATAAATTTTATTTGACTAATTTGGGTTATTTCACAATTATTTAATTTAAAAATAATATATTTGCGTCACGTTTTAGAGTAAAAGATACTTTCAGTATCGCCCTGGTGTAAGACCACCATTCAGAATTGAAATGTTGTTTAGTGACCAGATCTGAATAGCCAGGTAATTCCTCGCCTTCCTCTTCCCCCACCACCTTCAGCCTCGCAATATACCCCATAGTCACGTCATAGTCTCACTGGCTCCAGTAGGAGCATTTAAGTCTCTTGTGCGGTATTCAGATAAATATAAAATAAAAAAATTGTGCATACGAATAAATATTTCAAAATGAGACATTTTTTACAATCCAACTGAATATTACACTTTTTTCATAAGTATACCGCACAAGAGTCCCAACTGCTTCTGTCTGGAGCCAGTGGGACTATGGCATCCCCAATTGGGGTATGTTGTAAGACTGAAGGTAGTGGGGAGGGTAAAAATATAGGGAGGAGGAAGGTGGGGAAGTACCTGGCTATTCAGATCTGGTCACCAAACACGGCTAAAGACATTTAAAGCAACGTTTCAAATCTTAATGGTGGTCTTACACCAGGGCGATACTGAGATATCTTTCGCTCTAATGGCCGTAAAATAAAATTAAAAAACAAAAAACCAAAATATTAAAAAGAATTTAACACATTGTTTATTCATGTAGGTATCTATTTAATACCTACTGTGTTTACGCATTTTACTTGTATCTATTTATGTTTATGCACTTCGATATACAAATTACAAATAACTACTATTAATTAAAATTCTGGACGCTAGAATATAAGCATACCGTAGCAATGTAGCCGCCCTAGCTCCGCGCGATACACAAAAGCCAGTTTACAGCGGAACGTTATCTAATTCCAAAAACTTCCGCTAACAAGCTCTGATATGAGAGCGCTGGCGCAGGAATCAGAATAATGATTAGCTGGTAAGACACTCTTAACGTAAAACAGATATCCTTTTTCTTACACGCACGTTTAACCCGACGAGCGTTAGGTTCAAATTTGTAATAAGGATTTAGTTTTTTTTTATTCTTTACTTCTTAATATTTTTTATTCGCCAGTTTATTTATTTTACCCGTTTTCTAACTAATTAACTAACTAACTAACTAACTAACAAGCCGTTTCCACGCAGGGGTAGGCAGAGAGGACGGACCGCCACACAACTCGATCTTGGCACACACTCTTTGCCTCGTTCACATACATACATCGTCTCAAACATGCTCTTCTATTATTCCGACTCTTCACATGGTCCGACTCAAGTATCTGATTCACTTGGTCGTGCCATTTCTTCCTCGGGCGTCCCCGACTTCTTCTACCAATTTTTTAAAATTTTTTTTTTACATTAACTCCACACAGGAGGCCCTGAGGAAAAAAAATTCCCTCAGGGCCTATGTCATCTTTGAGGATGCTGTGTGGAGAGTCTTTTTGAGGAAAGGAAGGAGTTAACATGGGTCTTGAAGAGGCTCATGTTGTAGGAGGGAGGAAACACAGAGGCCGGTAAATCGTTCCACAGCCGAGCTGTTGAACTCAAGAAAGAATCGTAAAAACGACCCGTTCTCATGTGACTAATATCAACCGTGTACAAATGTTGGGCGCGTGTTTGGCGTGTTTCCCGACTATGCACCGGTGCCGAGGGGATCAATGACGCTAGTTCCTCGGAGCATGTTCCATTGTAATACCGGTAGAACAAGGACAGCATTCCCACCTGATGCCTATGCTCTAAAGATTGCAATCCGTCTGTTAAGATGGGAGAATCTATCAAACGGACCGCCCGTTTCTGCACAGAGTCAAGGGTTTTTCTTAGGTATTTTGGAGCTCGAGACCAGACGTGGCTACCAAATTCAACCGTAGGGCGCACTTGCGATTTGTACAGGGTTAGCAGTTGTGTACTTTTAAAGTATCTGCGGGCCCTGTACAGTACGCCCAGTTTCTGAGAGGCTAACTTAACTCTGGTTTCGATGGAGCCCCCATACCTGAGCTGGTCAATTAGAGTTACACCAAGCATATCAATGAAGGTCCTGTTCGGAAGGATGCTTCCGTTGAAGGTGACTAGATTATCATTTCGATCCCTTTTAGACGTTATCAAACACGACTGGGTCTTTGAAACATTAAATTCGACGAGGTTATTCTTACCCCAAGAGAAAACACTCTCGAGGTAACCGTCCATTCTTTGCTTCAAAGCCCTCCGAGCTATTGGGGTTTGTGTGCTCTTTGGAGGCTTGTCAAACAAAAAGCTGTCATAGACTGTACTGTCATCCGCGTAACAATGAATCGGTGCACATGACAAGAGATCGTTGGTGTGCAACTGAAACAAAGTCGGAGATAGAACCGATCCCTGTGGGACGCCAGCATTTATCGAATGCGAGAAAGAGGTAAAACCGTCAGCAACCACCTGAATCGACCTCCCCCTCAAAAAGTCGGCAATCCACGCACACAAGAATGCGGGAAGTCCGTAAGAACGCAGTTTGTTGACAAGCGCTCGATGCCAAACCCGGTCAAAGGCCTTGGAAATGTTCAGTGGAACCGTTTGGGTCTCACCAAAACATTCCAGGCACCGTCCCCAAACATACGTCACATACGCGAGAAGATCACCGCAGGAGCGGTTTCGCCGGAATCCGTATTGACGGTCGTTAATAATTTTGTTTTTCTCGAGGTATGTGAGCAGTTTGTCATTGATCACACGTTCCATCACTTTTGACAGAACAGATGTGATCGCTATGAGGTGGTAGTTGGCTGGGTTGGAGCGGTTACCCTTCTTTGGAATGGGATGAATGATCGCTTTTTTCCAACCAGAGGGCACAGAGCCAGACTTCAGGGACATTTTGAAAAGCTTCGTCAAAATTGGAGCTATTTCTACAGCGCACCTCTGCAATACCAGGGCAGGTATTCCGTCAGGCCCGCTAGCTTTTTTTAACATCAAGCCCTCGTAAGACTTGGAGTACATCCCGATGCCGGATCCTCAGCCTTTTCATACGAAAACTGCAATGAGGAACCGACGGCGGGGTAGCACGTTGATCATCGAGGGTCGAGTTTTCCGCGAACATTTTGCCTAATAAGTTAGCCTTTTCGGCGGCGGTATTTGCTAGAGAGCCATCAGGTCTGGTAAGAGGTGGCAGACTGGATTTGCAGAAATTGCGACCTATTGAGACCGCAAGCGACCAGAACGCTCTGCTGCCGTGCTGGCAGGCAGCCAGCTTACTGCTGATCTGCAGGTCGTGCTCGAATTTTGACCTATTAATGATCCTCCTGCATTCATTTGCCATTTTGTTATATACTATTCTGTTTTCAGAAAATCTAGATGTGTTGTAGGCTCGGTAAGCCGCGTTTTTTTGTCGCACTGCTTCGGAGCATTGTCGACTGAACCAAGGCTTTGAGCCCACACCAGTTTCTTTAACAGTGGATTGGATGAAGCCATCCATCGCGGATGTGATGACTTCACCAATTTCCTGGGCACATCTTGAGGGATCCGAAGTCTGGAAACAGACAGCTGACCACGGGAAGGCATTGAAATGAGCCCACAGACCAAACCAATCTGCTGATCTATAGTGCCACACTTTTCTCTTCAGCCGCTCGTTTGGCGGTCTGAAGGTTACGGGGATTGATGTTGTCACCAGGCAGTGGTCGGACAATCCTAGAGGCGCTATGACTTCAATCTTGTAGCCATGTGGCACAGTGGTTAGAAACAGACCGGAGCGGTGAGTCTGGACATCAGGAACCCTTGTAGGCTCCTGAACCATTTGCTCCAGTCCGTAGCAGAGGGCAAAGGATTCCGCCTCTCGACCAGCCGAGTCCGTTGGTCCTGAGAACTTTAACCAAGGTCCGTTATGAACATTGAAGTCCCCCAGGACCACAAACTCTTCTGTAGGGAAGCGGGACAAGAGGTCATCAACAATATTGCTTAGATGTTTGAAGAGTTCGGATGTATCTGAAACGCTAATGTTCGGTGAGCGGTATAAACACGCGTAAAATCTTACCGTACTGGCAAGATTGACGCGCACCCACATTACGTCGAATTTGAAGTTCTCCAGATTCAACAGTCGCACACAGTTATCGTCAGCTCGGCTGAAGAGACATACACCTCCTTTGGGTCTGAATTTGCCCATGAGGGTGAAACCCGGGCAATCCAGATAGGAGGCGTCTGTAGGCTCAGCTATCTGCGTTTCAGAAAGGAAGAGAAGGGTGAGACGTTGGGAAACAGGGTGGTGGTGGACTGAATTTAGGTTTTTTGCAGGCCGCGAATGTTGGTGAAGTTCACCAACAGTTTTGGCCTGCAACGGGGACTCCTGCTTCTCGCCGTTGTAAAGATGTTATTTATGTTTTTTGTGAATTCATGATTGAGTTAAGTTTTTTGTTTTGAAGAGGAGAAAGGAAGATCTGGAAAGGAAAAGGTATAAGGGGTGGGTAGGAAGCTGGGGATCAGAGTGTCCAGGAGTGACGTACGTATGAACCCAACCCACCCACTGCGGTGCAAGGCACATTTGCATCATATATTCTCCTTACACTCCTTTCCTCGTTCATTCGCTCTACATGCCCAAACCATGGGAGAGTCCCTTTCTTAATCTTACATATCATGCTTACATCAGCCTTGCATTATTTGCGGATATCCACGTTTCTCTCACGATCGTACATGGTTTTACCACACATTCGCCTCAGGGAACTCATTTTTACAGCATTCAGTCTACTTTCATCCTTCCTCTGCCAGTTCCATGCCTCACTGCCATACATCAGGGTAGGTACCAGCACCCCATTATGGACGGCTAGTTCCGCGTCTTTGGACAGTTTTTTATTACCGCCAACGGCATTCAGTCCTCCATTAATGGAGTTACCGGCATTCACCCTTCTTTCAATATCTCTATCAGCCTTCAAATCTTTCGTAAACATACTACCCAGATACACAAACTCATCCACCTGCTCAAAGTATTCATCATTCATAACTATATTGCATACTGTTTACGTACTCTCTCTTTCAAACACCATGACTTTAGACTTACTTACATTCATCATTAACTCATTCTTCATATATACTTCGTCCATCATAGACACGAGAGACTGTAGATCTTCCATACTGTTAGAAAGTAGCACCGCATCATCAGCATACAATAGGCAACATACTTCCAGATTACTCAATTTCACGCCCAATCCCATCTCTTTCAATTCTTGCATACAATTATCCATGTATGGATTGAATAACCACGGTGACATTACGCACACAACACCTTTTGTGATGTCAAACCACTCCGAAAAATCGCCGTTCACCCTAACACATGCAACGCTTCCCTCATATAGCGACGCAATTGCCTGAATGAGCTTCGTATTCACTCCGTACTTGGACAACACCTTCCATAGTTTTTTCCTGTCAATTCGCTCTTACGCTTTTTGTAGATCTACAAAGGCACAGAAGAGTTTCTGGTTTTCTGTTTTTACCCGTTTTCTAAGTACTTATTATTAAAAACTAGGAATAAAAGTGTTATAATTAGTAGTTAAATCATTTTTATTCGAATCAAAATTTTTCTTAGAGAATTCAACTAGTAACAATAATAAAAATAATATTTGGATGACTTGTATAGCGCCGTTTTTGTGAAAAAACACCTCAAGGGCGCTTTATGGCACTTAATTGTTAATTTTTATATAAAAACCAAATAAAATCACAAAAAATGAACATCTAATATTTTAATCATAACGAACCCAAATTATAATAGTTTTTTTTCTTCTACAACTAATATTAATAATAACACCAAGCGCTATGTGGGTAAAACTCACCCGCCGACAATTTTGACGACGTCTAACTATCTTGCTGAACGGTGGCTGACTAATTCCTCGTTTATTGTAGCTTCCTAACATCACCACCCCCCGCGCAGCTACTGAGGGGTACCGAATAGTTAAGAATGGCAAACGAAAATTTTCGAGCAACCTAAATTGCCTCGGGTGAACTTTACCCAACTTTACGCTCGCTGGGTTAATAAGTCAGGTACACCTCATACGTCATTACATATGTCCGGTGGACTAGCTTGAAAACAAACTTATGGGTCCGAGTTGTTAAAAAAAGATAAAGGTAAAATCAATTTACTTTCCTTTAGAAATTAGTAAATTCATAAACTCTGAAGTAGGTGGATTGAATACTATAAAATGATAAGCAAAATTGAAAAGAAGAAATGCTATTAAGAAAATTGCGTTGAAACTCTGGCGACCTCGGGTAGTACAACTAAGCCTTCTTATTTTTCATTTCACTTAAAATCTAATTTAAATTTCGCATTTCATAACTCCCGTACCTACTTCTTAAATTTACCGCCGGTGGAATTTTTTTTTAATTTTCGACAAAATGCAAATTTAATTATTTATTCTTTCCCACGCTAGCCCATCGTGTAAACCCCAATAATTATACAATGGGCCCCGCAGTAAGGGTGTAGAAAGTTTCCACGTATTAATTCACAGCTAATGGAGGCGAAATAAAAATAAAAACAGCTGTATAATTTATCAAGGCGATGCAATTTTGCAAGGAAAAGAGTACAGTTCCCGTGCAACGAGTGTACGTTTTTCCAATACGAAAGGTGTTTTGGATTTTTTGTTGGTTGTTTCAACAGAGATTGGATTTTTACGATTATTTTTCTCCGTACTGCATTGTCTATGCATATATGCATGAATGTGTTGCAAGCACATTACTGTAATTTTATGTTTTCTCTATTTTATTTAGGTTTGTTTAGGAAACTTGGATGCTAAACTAAATAAAAAATAAATTTTTATTTTTGACACTGAAAATTCGTGGTGGAAATCCATTACTTTAAAATATTAAAATAATTTCAAACTCTTTTCCACTTAATTTATTGCTGACCAAAACCGTATTCCTTATGTAAAGGGCGTCTTCAGACTGGTACAATAATTCCTTAAATTATGGTTTATATACGGAAGACTTGGGGGAGGAATCATATTCAAAATCTCCGCTCCCAAATGCATTGTAATTTTATTACATACTAGCTTTTACCCACGGCTTCGTTCGCGTAGTTTCAGAGGGAAATCTACATATATAAAAATCAAAATATGCTAGCTTCTGGGTTTGTAGTTCCCGGCATGCGTTTGCTATGCCACTTAATAAAGATATTGTTTCTCCCTGCGTGTCCTTTCCCCCCGTTCCATTATTCTTCCGCCTCCTATTCCTCTTCCGCATCCCCTTCCCCTCATGCGTTCAAACTATGCCTTCTCCGCTCTCCCTCTTCCCCCGTTTCATGAACCCCCCTCCCGATTTCCCCTCCCGCATTCCACAAATTCTATCCCTGTACATTTAGTTTTCAAACAGCTCGCGTGCCACCGATTGCAATTTTTTTATACAAATTTCGTTATGCCAGAGCTCACTAGTATATATACATATATATATAGAGACCTTCGATGACGTGCTCACAACAACTCACCAAAATTTCATCGCAATCGGATGAACGGTATGGCAGCGCATAGCATACGGACAAACAAACAAACAAATAAACAAACAAAAATTGATTTTTATATTTAAGATTACCTCCACCCCGAGAACCATTTACTGAATAACCAGCACCCCTAGTGGTTCGCTACTTTTTATGAATGAGAAGGGGTTCATGGGGTGAGGTTCATCCGCGTCTTGGCGGTGGATGTATCTCCCTACAAGCTGCATGGCAGGCCGGATCGGGCTAGACTGGTTGAAAGAGACCTTTTGACCTCTCCAGCAGGACTCTCTTGGAACATCGCCTTGCACCGGAGGGGGTGGGATGGATTTACACGTCCATCACTAATGGAGACACTGACCCTCAGATTCCTACCCTCATTCCTTCCAAGAACTTCATCTCCTTCCTTTCTTCAAAAGACCCTCCACACAAAATCCTCAAATTCACTAAATAACAACAGTCGAAAATGAGACACACGATGAACATATGTCTGCACCCTCCAAAGGAAATATCAATCATTACTAGACATCGGATTATATGCACTAACAAAGTGCTAAAATATGCTCTAAAAATGCCGAAATATGCACTAAAAACTCTTGATATGCACAAAATATGCACAATGCAAAATCAAAAAACCACTTTTATTTTTATATATGTTTTAATTACAGACAATTCAAAAACAGCGAAATATTCTTAAAATTATGCACAGTTTTTGTGACAATGTACAATTAAGTATTTTTCCAAATTTTCGAGCGCAAATTTGTGACGTTTTTCACCCAGTATTAATTTTTACGCCGAAAACGACCTCTCTATGTCAACTGACGTTATTCGACAAAATTTAAAATTTGACGCCATTTCTGGAGATACCTGCCGACTCGGTACCAAGCGATTCTATATCTTTTGTGGGATCGTTATCGAGATAACGGACGTGATCTCCCGTCGGATTTGTGTAATTTTTACATACTTACTGTCATATATTTTAGTTTGGATCGTTTTAAACACGAATTCCTGTAAGCATGCATGATTATTTATTCATTTAATGTACATTTGGGAGGCGGAAATGGGTACCGCCACCCCAGGAACCTTTATTGGATAACCAACACCTCTGCCATAGGTCACCCCAAGTAGTTCGCTACGATTTATCAGGGGTGCCCGGGTTCATGGGGTGAGGTTTTTCTAGGTCTTGGAGGCGGATAACCTGGACACACTGAACCCCAGATTTCTACCCACCCCTTAAACCCTTTACCTTCCCAGAACTCTCCTCTCCTTTCCTCAAAAAAAAACCTCTACACAGCATCCCCAAAGATGACATAGGCCCTGAGGGAAATCATTTTCAACACTTGACACTTGTCTTGCCGAGCAAGATTATGGCCGTCAGTATTGCTATGCGCCGCCAAGATTTCCGGAATATATAAGACAAATTCATAACACAACAAAACGATCTCCCGCAACAACTCCACCAAACTTGCATAAACCTGGAAGAAAAATTGCGAAACTATTTTTCAAGGTTAATTGCGTTTGAAATTATGACGGGTTGAGAGGGACTTTTTGACCTCATGAGCATGACTTTCTAGAAACAACGCATTGCACCGCAGTAGGAGGGATAGATTCATACGTCCGTCACTCCTGAACACACTGAACTTCAGATTCCTACCCACCCCTGATACCTTTTTCCTTCCCAGAACTCCCTTTCCTTTCTTTCATAAAAAGACCCTCCAGACAGCTTTCCCAAAGATGACATAGGCCCGGAGGGAGTTTATTTTGCTCAGGGTGTGGAGCTAATGTAAAAAAAGGCGAGTGAACTCACCGTCACGACAAGGCAATACGTCGAGAAGAGTGGGCAATACGCGATAATCTTACCCGAAAATACGAAAAATCTTAACGTATCGACGCCTTACAATAAAGCCTTTGAAAAATTGAATGATAGATTTTGCAAAAAATTTATCTGTATTTTGTTGCCGAATTAATTTTTTTTACTAGTATTGAAGGTCGTTCACCTTAACAAGAGTTATTCTTTGAAATACGTTATTTTCTCAGGAAGTACGCCATTGGGATCGCACCGTGAGCCTTCAAGGGAGTACCTACCTTGATTGAAGTAGATTTGCACCTTCATTCCAAACGACTTACTGGATTTGAATTTCGATGTCATTCCGTAGTAGAGTATCGCTGTTAACATCCTTTTTATATTCTCAGGGGGGTAACTGTCTCCCGCCTTGCAGTGGGTAGGACGACATTCGAGAGGGCTGGGAATATGGAATCGGAGTCAAGGGAGAATGTTCGGTAATAGTCACCCACCTTTTGCATACCTATGCTATCGATTTTTAAATGTAACACTGCTGGACCATACTTGAGCACAATGGGGTCTAGGTAAATTGATCGAATTGCAATTTTTTTCGAAATCAATTTTTTGAATTCAATTGTTCGAAATGCAATTTTTCGAATTCAATTGTTCGAAATGCAATTTTTCGAACTTCAATTTTTCGGAAACATATTTTTCGAACATCAATTGACAGAAAAACTTGTTATAAGTTTAATATGTATATTTACAAGAGTATTATAATATAGGTTGGACAATATCAACTAACCAAACCTAACAATACCTCGTTAGTCATAAGCGAGTGTAATATATATTTTAAAAGTTGATTAACAAATTCGAAAAATGTATCTTTCGGCCAATTGCTGCGCGGAAAATTAGTCTTTGGAAAAAATAGTTTTTCGAAAACTTAAATTCGAACAATTGAATTCGAAAAACATGTCTGCCCCCAGAATTTTCGGTAATTTTCACCCACCTTTTTCATACCTATACTATCGATTTTTTAGATGTACACTGCTGGAACATATGTACATGAACACAATGGTCGTGCATCGTGGTCCGTGCAATGGAGTGCGCTGAATTAAGTGTAGCCGTTCCTAACTTTTTATATGAGAATGCATACCGCACAAGAGTATTAACTGTCCGGAGATAGTGAGACTAGGCGTCACCTCATTTGGGTAGGGTTCTAGCTGACATTTTTTTCAAAAATTATATTTGATTGCCAAGGCATTTCTTTTGCTTTTCTATAACCAACATAATTTTCAGAACCATTTGTGTTGTATTTTCGTAGATATACATATATATGACAAAAGTCTAACATAAAACATTTTAAATAATCAGTGTTCTAGCTGACTTTTTTTCTAAAATTATATTTGAATGCCAAAGCATTTCTTTTGTTCATTTCTATATCCAAAATAATTTTCAGAACCATCTGTGTTGTATTTTCGTAGATATATGTATGAAAAAGTTATAACAGCAAGTCAAATAGTCATTTATTTTACAAGGGTCTAACATCACTTACACTCTCTATTTTGTTTGAATCGGACAGCTGATTACGAGGCGTCATATCATTTGGCTAGGGTTCTAACTACTTCTTACCACTTTCTGAGGTTTCAAAGTTTCCAAAGACAAATTTTCGTAATCTTTTTAAAAAGTTTAGTTCAAAGTATTTTTGTTTTTATCATACTTCAATTGAAAATATTCAAATAGGACGTGGCCCTAGCTTGGAATTGCATTAGGAAAATGTATTAAAACCTTATGCAATGAATTATTATGCTCTAGCTGGTTGCATATGGTTCTATATGTATGTTTAGGTATGTTCTAAAAGGATAATTATGCGTCCTATTTAATTATGTTTAATTAAAATACTTTACATAAAATTCAACCTCAAAATCGGAAATTGGTAAAGCGATTATTAGAAGTCGTCTTCACAAACTTTGACACCTCGAATCTTAGAAAAGATGATGTTTAGTTAGAACCATATCCAAATGAAGTGGCGTAGGACATCCTCAGTATGTGAAACATTTTGAGGCTGAAGAATGTTAGGCGGTGTTATTATTATCTCATTCAAGTAAAGCAATTATTCAAGTAAGATTTATTTTTTATTTTATTCGGAAGACATAATTGAACCATGTGAAATATTAATGTATGGAAATATTTTTTTAATTTGAACCCAACAGCACAAAATCTAAAATGCATCAAAAAATTTATTGCAGGATCCTCATTTTGAATACGCCATATCAGTTTGTTTTCACATGTTACTTATTACTTGTATTTTGTGGAAAATTATCTATCATCTTTACTTCAAGTGACTACTTTACTTGTACCTTCAGAGTCTAGTAAAAAAAGTGGCTTTACAAACGCGAAATTAATGCCGAAACCTTTGCGAAACCACCTGTTGCGGGCGCCAGTATAACATGATATAATTTTAAAATTAGAATTGTAAAGAAGGTGACTACCGCCGCGATGGGCGACACCATAAGCCAGAGGGAGTCAGCGCTCCAGGCGAATCAGAGTCCGGATATATCAATTTGCTGCATAATTTTCCCGGCTTTCCTTGTAAAAAAGAATTTATTTATTCCTTGAATAAATCGCTGCCAAGTGATAAATAGCACCTTTTTATTAAGTGGTTAAATTTTTTATTTTTTTTGTGGTTGGAGATTGCACAAGAGCTAATGATAGAGTGCAAGAGACTAATTAACCAATTACCTACGAGTTCTTATTGTCCCCGTTTCTCCTTTGATGTGCGCCACTACCTTTAAATTAAGGTTTCGTTGGTGCAGGAATTAGGATTGGGAGGGACGGTGCACAAAAAACGCACAGCCATGTATTGGCTTCTAAGGAGCGTGACTTTTAAAAAAATGTTAGCATCGAAAATTTCACTCAACTATAGGGATTTTAATAAGGTATTTTTATACCACTATGACGCCGTTAAATCCCAATAAACTCTGAATG
Organism: Limnephilus lunatus; assembly: GCA_917563855.2. NCBI lineage: Eukaryota > Metazoa > Arthropoda > Insecta > Trichoptera > Limnephilidae > Limnephilus > Limnephilus lunatus. Next base: position 33,143,057 of record OU830594.1, read on the forward strand.
CATAGACCTTTTTTAATAGAAATGCCGATATGCGAATCTCTTAAAGAAATCCAGTAAATTTTTGAAGAAATCCAGGCAAAATTTCTTGCAAATGGTCGGATAGTTTTGAATATTTGATATATCGTCTGGGTTGCCACAGTGATATAAATTAAGTTTTCAACCTCGGTGAACCCCTGCACCCGGCATTACCTGGTAATTCAGCAAAATTTAGCAGCTACATATTGACTCGAATAAAGGGAAATGTAACCTGCTCAATGAACGATCTGATAAAATTATATAGTAGGTGCGCAAAGTATCAGTTTGTTCAAACCTTTCACTTTTTGCCACCCAAAATATTACGTGAGGGGCGAGAATTCAGATGAATCCGTAAAACAGAGCCTCCTCCGGCCGAAAAACATGTAAATTTACTTACACATTTACTATAAACATTGACAATGGGGGCGTAGCCTTTCTGCAGACGCATACAAAAATGTGCTAGGCCACGCCTCCATTGGTAATGATTATAGTATTGTGTAAGCAAATTTTCATGTTCTCCGTAGCAGGAGATCGGACTTGATACTTTCGAATCACAGTTTTAACTAAAGAATGCACAGGTGGACAGAGATATAATACATTTTTTTCACCAAAACTTTTTTATTCGCTTCCTGTCTTACTTCACAAACTTTTTTTACGATTTTTGAGCGTTTGAGAAAAAAATCATAAGAGATTACCAGTCTGGTACACTGAGAGAAGGGAAGGGGAAGAGCTATCCAAGTTCCTTGGCTGTGTTTTTATTTGAGAGTTATCTCGCCGGGAAGAAAGCAATAATAAAAGTTTGCCGAACAAGACGCGTTCTTTTGAATGTTCAAAGTGTTGTTGGAGAAATTCTCCTGCATGTAGTAACGATGCTGGCCGCCTATTCAAAAATGGGAAACTTTGGAAAGTTCCGACCGTTACCTATCTTTCTTGCAGTTAACGGCATATTTTAAAATTAAATATTAACTTTTAAAAATATTACTAACGAGAATACTTTCAAAGGTATTTAATAAACAATTTTATTTCATGTGAACTGAATTTCGACGTTGAAGTTGCATTAGTTTGGAGTCTACAAAAATTTCTTTTATTTTTGAACGAGCGAAATGTTACCCAACAAAATAATTTTTAAAATTTTGTGATCATAAACTATGAAAAAGTATTCATAATATATTTAAATGCATAGAAGACAGATGGTGGCTTCGTTGTAATCCTTTACCTACTTTAGTGTTGGTGTAAAGATTATGGCTTTTGCATCCACGCGTTTGCGCGTAAATAATACATTTAATAATAATTTATAAATATTAACCCGTTAATTTATCATCATCACCTTATTTTATATTAACCCCACACAGGAAGCCCTGAGGAACATTTCACATCACATTAATTTCTCAATTGAAAATATTTTAAAATGCATCATGTGATACATAAAATAATTGAAGAAGAAGATTAAACTAACAAATCTGAACAAAACATGAAACAGAGTGAAAAGAAATATGTGATACATACCGTACCCACAAATTTTCAATAAATAAAATTAATAGATCGATATTAATTTGTTTAATAATTAAGAATGCCATTGCATATTATTGAACGCTGGTTTATTGGTGTCGATTTATAAATATGAACATTTTATATTTTAGAGCTTTCATGCATTTAACCATTGCTTAGTTATTCCCATAAATAACTTACTTAAAGTTGTAAGGAAACGTGTGGGTGTAGTACTTGAATATTTTTATTCAGTTCCTGTTCTGCGCACAACTTTGTAATCCCATTAATGCACCCATTTTGTTTTAATAACGGCGTCTCGGAGCACGCGGCTCACAAGAGCGTCGCGACGCTAAACTCGCTCAGGTCGGGCTGAATTATTTAAAATGCGTGTTGTAATAATTACAATAAAAAATATATTTAAGAAATGTTCTCATGTTGATTTGTCATGAACGTGAATATAAGACGAACCGTATAAAATTCATTAAATTGTTTCCTCGTTTATGTTTTTTTACTTTTCTAAATCGAAAAATACCTTAACTAAAAAATATTAGTAAGAAGTGAATAAAATTTTGTACCGATTATAATGCTTATTTTCATTTTCTACAGTTATCTCAAAATTCTGTTTCAAATGTAATTTAATTTTTTCCTTTTCTAACACAAAACAGACTTTTTACTAGAACATCGGGTCATGCTTTATACTTCATACCTAGAGTAATTTGAATTTTCTAAAATCCACAATTAAGATTTTATACGTATAACCTACGTCAGAAACCACCTAGAGTATGCTTCAATAGTGTGGAACTCTCATTGTTCTACATATAAATCAATTATAGAAAAAGTTTTTGTAATATGTTTCTTATCGCTGGCGATATGATGAAAACTTTTTTTACCGTGAACTTTAAATCTCTTGATCTACGCCAGATATCAAAAACCGAGTAAAGCTTTATAAGATAATTCAAAAATTCATTGATAGCCCATACCTACCACTAAATATTCATTTTAGATGTCCATTAAGAGTTATTCGATCTCCGGACACATTTTATACTTTATATAAAGAAACGTATTTAAAAGAAGAAACCGTATCATCTTTAATGGATTATCCACAGACATCGATGTATTTAGCAAAAATCTCACTAAATTCGTAAAAAAATAACATTTGATTAAATATATTTAACAGCAAACATAATAATTCATTGATTTTTTTGTTTTTTTGTTCATTAAATTGTTTTCTTAGTTTTCGATAATTTGAATTTGATTTTGAATTAGAATAACATCACTTCCCAAATACATTATTGATATCCATTCCAAGTTTGAATATTTAAACCTTGGAAATATTAAATCATAAAACACTTTTGTAGATTTAAGTAAGTAGATTCACTTTATCAGAACTGCTTATATTAGTACATTGTTGTGTATTTTTCCTATATTTGATTTTCTTTATTTTATTGGTCAATGACATATTCTTAAAAGTTTTTATATTTGAATTTATAAAGACTGTTTATAACGCTAATAAATACAAAAAAATTAAAAAATACTTAAAACCACAACAGTAACCAAGAAAATGTAGTTACCAAAAAACCAGTCTGTGGTAAACTTTTAACGATACACTCGAAATACTACTTACCGAATCGAAAAATTTATTATGTCCTCTCATTGGGCGCCAACTTACAATGGTTTATTATAAAAATCATGATTTATTGTGAACCAAAAAAATTGCAAAGTCATTGTTTAATGATTAATTACCCTTACCTGGTCGTAAGGTAATTTTTTTGAAAACTTTAGTCGAAATGGAATTTTAACATTATTTAAAAAAAATCAATAATCATAAGGAACTCAAAATTAGTAGAAAATGAGTGTTTCCTTGCAAGGAACTAACACTCTAACGCAAAAGCTCCCATCTTCGGAAATGAGGTGGTGCCACCTTCGTTTTACCTAATAAATTTATAATAATTTATATTCTGTCTATATTTTCCATGCCTCAACTCGTTTAAGGAAACTGTTGGAGTTTTTCCCCCCGGTCATAGATGTCAGCGAAGTGCAAACCCATGTCCCGTAACGGCCACAGGCGGTGGCCCGAGCAGCTATTGCTACCAGCTAATGCTAGCTAGATACCCTCACGACCTGTATATAAGCATTTCCTAGGTAGGTCCTGCTAGCTAGGTGCTCCACACCACCGGAAAGGGAGGGGGAGGGCCTCCGGAAATGGATGGGAAACTGGATTGGCGACGGGCGTGCGTGTGTTAAGTGTGTTCATCAATTAGAATGATTCAGAAAACCGCAATCCGAGTGCATAGTGCTTCCGGGCGGTTAGTTTTGGAATTGGATCGTGCATTCTCCGTTCAACGATCAACAATCCGTATTGTCTCCGGAAACTAGTTCAGATATTTTAATGAATCCTTAAATAAATGCCGTTTTATACAATACCTCTGTAATTTCTCCAACTCAGCCTTCTCAATAATTTGTGTCGCTTGGATTGGAAATTTTTTAAATTAAATTATTAACATTAATTTAAGCATATATACAAGAAAATACATAATCTTTTACAATAATATAATCTTTAATAATAACATTTAACTTGGCCAGAAGTCCGCCCTGTTGGATGTTTAAAGTAATTCTGACGCTAGAGGCCCCGACACCGCGGGAGCCCAGCTGTCTACCATGTATCATCGGCTGTTTCCGTAACCGATCGCGCATTAGACACGAACAAAATGGTCGACACTCTTCTAAGGTACTACTTAACTGACATCTATTGAATGATGTTGAAACTATGTATACGTATAATCCATACCACAGTTTTCATATAAATATGGTTCGGGGTCGCTTCTCCTTTGTTCACAACGTCAATGTTAATTGTTCACTGTAACTACCTTCGTGTCACCATAAGTTTTCTGCGGTGGCCTTAGTAAGGCCGAGGTCCTCGATGGCAGCTTCTGCAGTTCAAGAGATCAGGCCCTCCGAGCCGAGCCTCCTACCAAGTCTCCTGCCTGCACCATTGTCTTCGCTCTTTGGCCATGGCTGCGTCTGGTCACCGCACTTTCTTCGTCTCACACCTAGCCTTTCTTCGCCGGACGGAGGATTACATAATATCTTGCGAATTACTTTCACGAACCTGGGGAACCCATGCTTGGTGTTCCATCTTCGCTCATATCTCGGTCTCATCTCTCTCCCGTCTCGATCTTGACTGTCTTACCCTTCTTAAGACCCATTCCATTAAAAAGCATTAGCTCGGCTCAGTTCTATGTTGCAATTCCCCGAGCCAATGTGTCGCCGGCTTTACCGAATGTGTGCAATCCCCGAGCCAGAATCCGCTCAGCATGAATTCAGATATCGAGTCGGACGAAAGTATGGTTCACAGAGGAAAGATTCTTCCATGGTACGGTCTCTTCAAGCGGACGCGATTTTGTTCCGGATGTTGTAGAAAAATATAAAAATATACTAGTAACAATATTATTTCTTACTTCTTCATTAGAAAATAGAATGCTGTAAAAATGAGATCCCCGAAGCGTATGAGTGGTAAAACCATGATCTTAATTTTAATTAGTAAGATTAAGAAGGGGATGCTCCAATGGTTTGGGTTTTTAGAGAGAATAAACGAAGAAAGGCGTGTAAGGAGAATATAGCTATGGCACAAATGTGAACGATAGAAGAATTTTGGGTCGCCTGAGGAAGATCAGGCTTATTAAATATTTGAATGATGTATGAAGCTTTAACGACCTCTCCCCACCCAATATTTTCCAAATTGCATTTTCTTGGTGAAGTCCATTATACCAGTATAAAAGTTTTGAACGTAACCTGATATCGCTTGAACTCACAAATTTTATGAAAAATAGTATACCACCAAGGCCAACCTGACAAATCAAAATATATCACTTACCCACAAGCAGAAATAACCTTATTAGAAATTTCTCATTTCCTCGTATATGCGCACAGAATAACACGTGCTTAATCTTAACAATAACATTCAGAAATATCGAAGCGTAGTAATGCGATGATTATAAATTGAAGCATGAGTACAAATGAATCCAGAGCATCTTCTATCCCAATCACCAACTTCTTCTTTCGCATTCTTTTCCCGAAGAGAAAGGGAAATGAAGGAATGGGCATGTGAAATAAAACTCCTGTGTATATCTAGCATGCAAAACTCTTTTGGCTTAACTTTGTTTAATCTCATATGTACCAATCTATTTGTGTATGTATAAAAATAAAAATTATTTATTTCTCACAAATAAATAACACATTTCATAAATTGCATCATCTTTAAGGGATAAAGCAAAAAAACTCAAATGGTTTAGAGATAGTTTATAAATAACGTCCAGGAATTCAATATCGGATCTCTTGAAAGCGAGTTTATTGATGTTTGTTAGGCGGTTAACCGGTGTTTACGTTTACTTGACCCATGACTCTTGCTCACTCGCAGTAATAATACGGCCCGCAATATACGGAGACCAATAGAGCGGAATATGAACTCCAATAGAACTTCCCGGAGATAATTTGCTTTTACAGCCAGAGGTGGTATTCGCGGTAAGAAACGTTCTAGGATGGAACCGAGGAGGTGGTTTTATTAGAAATGGTTGCGATAATCCAGCACACAATTGATATTAAAAAAAAAAACGTGGAAAAATAATAATATTTTCATAAAACGAATTGAAATAAGCAGCTAAAATCATTAAAAAGAAGCATATAAGTATTAAAAAATCACGACATGTGACACCGAAAACTATTTTTTTATTTTTCATAATAATACCTCTCAAGAGTCTCGGCTGCTCCCGTCTGGAGCCAGTGAGACTATGGCATCCCTGATTGGGATATGTTGTGAGGCTGAAGGTAGTAGGGAGGGGAAGAACCCCTGGAAGAGGAAGGTGGGAAGTACCTGGCTATTCAGATCTGGTCACCAAACACAGCTGAGGCCATTTCAAGCAACGTTTAAATTCTGAATGGTGGTCTTACACAAGGGCGATACTGAGAGTATCTTCCACTATGAAACGTCCCGCAAATACACTATATATTATTTTAAATTAATAAATTCTGAAATAACACAAATTCAAGCCGTCAAACTATGTAGATAATAAAAAGTTTACGGTCGCAACTGGGAATCGAATCAATACTGTCTTAGTTGAAATACTGAGACCTAGTGTAATAAATGTGGATCTAAGTTTAAATAGGAAACAAAAAAAAAATGTTTGGGATTCTTGGTTTGGACAGAAGTGAAGGTTATACACTTGTATGAGAAACGATATCTTCTCCTTCGACCACCACGTAGTAAACATTAAAATAAATATTCTTAATTTGCATGAGTTACATTATTTAACTGTTCCGAACACTCACAAGATATCAGTATCAAAGTAAAGACATCTTACCTAGTCATATATAATTTATTCCCGAATTGAATTTTAATATCGCTTTAAATATATGTCATCCAGTGCAGGAAATTCTACTGGCTACGGGATTTAATGGCATTGGCACTGTTTTGAAACTAAGTTGAGGAAGGAGGAGAGGAGGAGAGGATGGTTTGAAATGTACGGTGACTGGACAATTCAACAAAGTGGCACTTCGTCAGTTTTGAGGAGAAGAAAGAGTGATCATGGGTCTTTAATTTTGTAGGAGGTTTTTAAGATTTTACGATCGGCCGCCGACATATATATTAGGGGCGCGTTCGGCGTGTCTCCCAAATTTTTAACAGCGTCTAATGACGCTAGTTCCTCGGAGCATCTTCCATTGGTATACCAGTAAAACAAGGACAGCATACCTTTCCGACGCCTGTGCTCTAAAGATTGCAATCCGCTTTTTAAGATAGGGGAATCTAAACTGACCGTCCGTTTTTGCACAGAGTCAAGGGTTTTTCAGGCATTTTGGTGCTCCAGACCAAAAGTAACTGCCATATTCAACAGTGGGGAGCACTTGCAATTGGTATAGGGTGAGCAGTTCGGTACTATTAAGGTATCAGTGCGCCCAGCTTCTGAGTGGCTTGACATTGGCTTCGATGGAATGATGAAAAAAATTATGCTTAATAGGTCACTTTTAATGATTTTTCAAAGGGGTGTAGAAATGCATCCGGAGCTAAGGAGCTTACCGTTTTGTCATGAAAGCGTCAACAGTCAACATGTGCCTGCCGTTATTTTTATCTGAAAGGAAACATAATTTTTCTTTCGATATATTCCACAAATTGATTTCACTTTATGTGGATTTGTGAATTTTAATTTTAGAAATTGGCAAAATATATATATATAGTTTCGTCACATGTCATAAGTATTTATTGTTGCAAGAATTTCAGAATAATATTTCCATGATACCGGTATGCGCTCTCAAAGCAGCATTGCTCATAAGTGCTCATAAACTATGAATACATGTGCCAGGCAATTACTTAGATTTGGGAGCATTAAGGGCAAAGTGTATGTGTATCTCATCTCAGCATGAAATCTGAATTCACATTAATGTCTATGCGCAGTGGTTGTAACTGCTAGCCGGAAAACATTTGAAAAATATTTTTTGAAAGCATTCACTGAATTTGAAGTCGCTAGATTTGCGTTATACCAAACACCAAAAACGTGATGCGATTACGCAATATTCTTTGTAACTGTCGACACTTAATTCTAACCGATTTCATAGCAGTCACAACTATCCGTTTATGAATGGACCCGACTATTAAAAATCAAAAAAATATTAATTATACAAATAAAAATACAAAAGGTGTAGATTACGGGTAGACCCTATTTATTCCAGCTAACCAAATACATGTTATATTGTAATGTTTATAGGAAGAATAATATTATAATGTTTATTAAAATAAGAAAAATACAAATATACAAATAAAAATACAAAAATATGTGTTTAACTTATGTGAGGTATTCACTTAAGGTATAATGACATTTGTTAAGACCTTAAAACCAAACAATTACATGTCACATTATATATATGAGAAAAAAAAACTCAAAATAAAAGAAAAACAGAGATGATTTAGGTACATAAGGTATTCATTAAGAGTAAAATGAAATTTGTTTAGAAGAAATGTTTTTAGTGACGATTTGAATTTGTGTGTATCTTGTATTTGTTTAATGTTGTGTGAAAGGTTGTTGTATACTTTAAAGGCCATGTAAAATGGTCCTTTTTGGAATATTGCTTTGTTTGCTTTTGGTATTAAAAAGTTTTCTGTGAACCTTGTAGCGTATTTATGTGTTGAGTTTTTTTTTGTGGAACTTGACTGCAGATGATCGCATTAACATGCATAACTCCATTAGGTATATGTATATGTCTGTGACTGTCAGAATTTTCAGATTTTTAAACATAAGTCGACATGAATCCAGACGAGCAGAGTTTGTAGTTTTTCTCATGCATCTTTTTTGGATGATAAAAGCATTTTTGGCCTTTACTGAGTTTCCCCAAAAAATAATACCGTATTTTATTATTGAATATACATAATTATAGTATGCGGCTATAACTGATTTTGATATTTAATATTTTTCTCAATGTACCTAGAACAAAAGAAAAGCTACTGAATTTTGCTACTATTTTTGATACATGTTCTTTCCAGTTTATATTTGTATCTATGTTATATGTGTTTCAATGAATATGAATCATCCATCGCTTTAACATCATCTCATGGCGTTTTTTGAACACATATTCTAGGCGTGCCACTGTAAAATTGGACGACGCGCAATCATTTTTATGTTTGACTAAAAGTTACCTCCGTAAAGAATTCTCATTCTATTTTCATGCTTCTTCATTCAATTGGGCAAAAAGTGAGAATAATATGATTTCAGAAGGCGAAAACCCATGAAATGCGAAATGTTTTTTGCATGAACCCATGCATCTTTTTTGCACGAATCCTTGCCCATATTTCCCATAGAGAATGCACAGAACGCAACAGATATTAATTATACAACCTCACAAATCCACGAGCGACGGAAGAATTGCATGATAGTTTAATCCCAAAAGTTTGACAGATAATATAAACGAAATACGATGTATCGGTGTTTGAAATTATGGTCTTTTTTTAATTTATGGTCTAAATCAGTAAAAAAAACTAGTGTGCTTTAGACCACTAGTTTGAAGTAAAACTTCACTAACTCATAAAATAAGAGAGAAAGAAAATGTGCGCACGCACTGCTCTCTCTTGCTCCTACAGTGTGAAACAGACAATAGACCTGCAATGTGTCTTAGATATGCGAAACAAAACTGGCTACGAGAGAAAGAGAGAAATAAAATGTGTGCTCGCACCTCTCTGTCTTGCCCCTACAGTAATTTACTAAACGTAACTCTCTCTCTTTCTATCTTCACTAACTTATATATATATATCTATATATATATATCTCCCTCTCAACTTCCGTTCGCCTCAACCAATCACACTTTTCGTAACGCTCTCGTCATGCGTTCACCAGCTTACTCCCCAAGTCAAGCGTGCGTAAAGAAGTTGTAAGTACTTCAAAAACACTCCAGCAAATAAGTATTCGAGTTTATTTTACAAGTTCCGTTTTATATACATGTCCTTGAACTTTTTTAAAAATCTGCACCGCTAATAATCTACATGATGGTAAACTAATATAATGCAAAACAAACACATAGCTAAGTAAGTCACATCCTTAAAATGCCTATGACTCCAGCAAGGGAGAAATCTGTTGGACCATAGGAAGATCAGTGTATAAAAAGACGCTTAGTATTTAGCTAAGTGCCGAACCAAATTTATACATTTTATTCCATAGAGGGCGATGGTAGCTAGTTATTGATTTTAACGGTGACCCGACAATTCATCCGGCCGACAGTTCATCCTGCCGACAGTTCATCTGGCCGACAATTCATCCGGCCTGATCATTTAGAAGATTTTTTCTTCAAGTAAGTATGCAAAGAGGATATACGGCCGTACAACCAAAATCGATATACTTATATCTGAAGGAATCTTGAGTGGAAATCCGCTGTAAAAATATTTTTACTAACAATAATTTCGACTCTCCGAAGAAGCATGCGTGAATAACAAAATACGACATACTTATACGTGCAGTCGGCTTAGCAAAAACCGTAAAGATTCCTACTTGCATATAATATAACTTTTTTATCTGAAATTAACACCATCTTTTTAGGGTGAATTGACTAATTTGTTAAGTTAGGTTAGGTTAGGTTAGGCTACAGCGGATTTCCACTCAAGATGCCTTCGGATATAAATATATCGATTTTAGCTATACGGCCGTATATCTTCTTTGCATTACTTGAAGAAAAAATCTTCTAAATTATCAGGCCGGATGAATTGTCGCCGGATGAATTGCCGGCCGGATGAACTGTCAGCAGGATGAACTGTCGGCAGGATGAACTGTCGGCCGGATGAACTGTCGCCGGATGAACTGTCGCCAAATGGATTGTCGCAGGATGAACTGTCATGGAACCGATTTTATTACAGTATTGTTATGAAATTTATTTCATATAAGTTTTTGCTCTGCCTAACTGTTTTCTATGCTCCCGAATAATAACAACTGTACAATTGAAAATGTTTTTACCACAAGCTGATGAAAATCCCCTGTGTTTTCCGGCAGCAGTCAAAACAATATACTTAATTAAATCATATTAAGCAGAATGAAATTCAATATATTTTTTAAATCTAACGTGCAAATATACATAGATTTGTTCAGCAGGTGCATGTAGTTTCTACTTTCGCGCTTCTTTTAATTATCCTAAAATCCTCATGTTACAATAGTTGGTAACTCCTGACCTCAGTAGGATGACGCTCGGGTAATTTAAATTTCGCTCCTCGCGCCGCCGGTGATAATAATTATAAAATGAATGGTGTATGCGGCAGAGGTAATCAAGTGTCACGGTGCGATACAAGCTCCAGATTCAACGCTGTGCATGTGATACAATCATTGTAATGTGATAACAACCCTGTGCATGCTGATACCCTGCTGACGTTCTGCCAGTGAGAGGCATGTATTACCTTTTCATGGATTATACTATTTATTAATATGCAATTTATTGGTTATCGCCGCCCCGGGAATCATTTATTGGATATACAACACCTCTGCCATAGGTCGCCCGAAGTGGTTCGCTACGTTTAGTGACTTAGCAGGTGTTCGAGGTCATGGGGTGAGGTATGTCAGGATCCTTGGCGGCGGATGCGTCTGTCCACCTACTGCATGACAGGTCAGATCGGGAGAGACTGGTTGAGGGAAACCTTTTGACCTCTCCGGCAAGACTCTCTCGGAACATTGCGTTGCACCGCAGTGGTAGGATAGATTAATACGTCCGTCACTCCTGGACACACTGACAAATAGATTCCTACCAACCCCTCATACCTTTTTTCCTTCCCGGAACTACCTATCCTAAAAAGACCCTCCACACAGCATCCCCAAAGATGAAATAGTCCCTAAAGGTAATTATTTTCTTCAGAGCCTCCTGTGTAGAGCTAACGCAAAAAAATATACCTTTAAAATACACAATGCATACAAAATTGATAAAATCGACTTTTACATTTGGAATACCTACATACACGAAAAAGTGAAATTTGCAATCCATTTGATCAATTTCTGAAAAAATCATTTAAAAGTAGAAGGTCGGGTAGTAGCAGAGAAATATGCTTTATATGAGAAACATTACAAATTAATACTGGATATGAAATTTGGAGACGGTCGACATTATTTGTTAAATGGGAAAAAAAAGTATTTTACTATTTGTTCTTGTGATCACCGGCTCGTTCGGCTGTTGATTGACTTTCTGGCTTTTGTATTTAGTCTTATGTTTCCCCTTTGTTTAGATTTTGTGTGAGCAGAGGCATTAAAAATTCAATATTCCAAATTGATAGATTTTAATCACCTTCAGAAAAATTGGAGACTTCTCGTAGTATTCCAATCACACACCAAAGCTATCATGGACTGCACCATAATGTTGATTGAACATTAAACAGGGTTGTATGTAACGAAATTATTACATAAATTGTGATGACGATACAAGCAAGTTTTACTGCAAATTATACTCTGAATAACAACACATTATAGTGTTATAGAATAATATAATGAATTTTTATTTTATTTTATTTTGCTTTAATAATGTAGAATTGTGAATCGCAGTATTAGTATTGACGTATTTAATACAATTTATTCGGGTTATGTTGGGTGTTATTCGTTTTTAGAATTGAAGTTCATACTTTTATTAACTATTACGGTTGATTTTAGCAATTTCAGGACGAAACCTTATAATTATAAATGGTTTTTAGTAACAGTCTCATACGCTATGGCGTTGTATTGAAGCATCGATATTCGTTGAAACTTTTCAATGTAATTATATAGATAAAGCAATTTCTGGTATCGGTAAAATACTAACAGTGGTTTGAAAGTTATTTGTACATATACAGCTCCTGATGAAAGGGAAATTATTCATATTAAAAACAAGACATTTAGTTTTTTAAAATACATTTATTTACCGTTAAAAGGAAACATATATTATATATTATTCAGGAAAATTGTTGTATATTCTGTTGGTTACAATGAAAACTATATTTGATCTACTTTGGATTTATTGTTGGAGTAAAGACCTAAAACTTACACAAACCAAACTTAAACATTCGGTTTACAGTGCCTACTTTTAAATACACAGAATTAATCATTTTTCCCCGTATCCGGAGGTTTATTCGGCTTTATATTTTTGATAAACGTTTTGAGATTTTTTAGTTATAATTTTCATTTCCAATATCAAGTTCATAATTAAATATTTTAAAGATGTATGCGGAATTTTTTCAATAGTATTTGAGCGAACCTTGCAATGTGGTGACCAAATATGTGAGTTATACTCGATGTAGCTCCGGACTAATTAAGTAAACAAAAATTGAGTATATATTTTTTAATTTTTTTATTTATTTTTATTCTTTTTAAAAAGAATGAGCATTTTCATTGTTTTCTTCGTATTAATTTTTTTATTTATAAAGAAACTACTTATTACATTAACTGAAATGCGCTTTTTTATAATTTGTTGAACCTGAAGAGTTAGAGCTGAGTTATTATTGTCATTAAGTGAGAATTGATAGATGATCGGGACTTTGGTTTTATAAAATCTAAAAGCTCGAAATTTACCAATTAATTAATTGTTCATAGACTAATCGTGTACGTTTTGCACATTATTCAGTAGATATTATTGGCCTATTATGCATTTATTATTGAATAGTTTTGCTACACCTGTGAATAATAAGAATTGCCGATCGTTTTCCTAAACACCACTTTTAATATGAGGTTAGGTATATATTTTTTTCCCCTTGTGGATGCTCACCGTGTGACATCATAAAATTACATTAACCGCAAAAAAAACAAATATTTTCGCAAGTATATACTTTTCTTCAATAATTTATTGTTAAAAAAAATTAGGTCTAGAGTTAAAAATACGTAGGTACCTGTCTGTACACAAACTATAAAATAAATTAATAATTTAAATAATCAGCTCTGGTATTGAGTAACGTGAATATTGAGCTGATAGTTGACAGTTCCGTTGACCTAGGAACTTGAAGCAGAATATTCTGTTCCATAATAACGCTAATTTGTTCAGTCTACGAGGTTTCACTGGGAGACACAAAAATTCAACTTCGCATAAGCACTACTAATTCAACTCAGGTCCATGTAATACTTCCTGATTTTAAGACGAAAATGATATCAAATGTTCATCGTAAGGCCTGCATACAAAGGACTCTCAATATCCTGTAAGCAGCTTTTCTCCTTCGGGGAAGATTCCGCATTAATTTAAAGCTCTGATTACTTCAACACCTGTGGCGGACTTCAGAACCAAACTTTTCCAACGCCAAGTAAAAGCCATCCTCTCAACAAAATGCGTACTCCTGAAACTAAAAAAAGTTTCTGTCTTATTGGTTTTAGTATGAACCTTTTGACGTGGTGGAATAGAATTTCTTGTTAGTTATCTAGCTCTAGTACTAACGTCGCTGATAGACCAAGTTTTGTAATATATCCTGTAAACTTGACGAGACTGAGCGAGACTGTAAAAAGCGTGTAATCGACGCTTTGATTCTCAACCGTTTTAATATTATTTATGTTTATTTGGAAGCGTACATAAAATTTAATGAACATTGTCATAAAGCTTTCAAAAACTGTACCAATAACGTTTCCTCTAAAGAATTTTAATTTTGCCGAAAGCAGAATCTCTGTTTATATGACACAGCCAAATCACTCGAAGGATGAACTATAGCATTACAAAATTAGTCGTTTTTCTGCCCGAAATTTATGGGTTTACCCAACTTCAGTATTATACTTAGACTTTTAAAAGTCTTACAAAACGCCATGTTATTTTTTATTTTTATTTTTAAAAATATTTTTTATAAATATTTAATTTTTTATTTGTTCCATATTTTTGAATAAGAAAAGAATTGTTAAGTACTGTTGAGATGTTCGATGTAGCCGAAAACCTACATAAATCATATATTAAGGGTGTGAAAAAAGAAAGAGAGAAAGTAAGTAAGGGTTGATGCACTCAATGGAAAATATGTTTTGCGTGAAATAAATATGTTAGATAAGCTACCGTGAACGCCTTTTCCATTTAATTCTCCGGGTTGTTGAGTGGACAAACCGATAGTGATAAATAATACAATTTTACATATTTAAGTCGGTTTCAGAGTAAAGCAAAACTTCGAACGTAACATTTTCCTTCTTCCCAGTAACATACAAAGAAAACACTAGACTTTTATTTATAAAAATACATTAAATATTTTGGTTCTTATCAGTTTAAGTGACTTTATTGCTTTTCACAGCTCCCGCTGCTTATGGTGGTTACTTATTTTTAGTTTCGATTTAAATATTAACGGAAGTATCTGATCTTCTTTATCTGGCATCCCGTCTTACTGGTGGAAACTGACATCGCATTAGTCAGGTACATGTGACGTCAAACCTCAAGGATATGACTGTGATTTCTTCATTTATTATTCAGGTAACTTGGCAATCTTAGCTTCGCGATTAGTATTCAGATTCCAGAGTGAAATATGACTTGCTAGCACCTTGTTCATTAAGGCTTAACTGTGTAACTATAATACAACGTTTCCTTTGTCTGCGTTAGTACGTATGATCGGTTGGTTAAGTTTTTGATAAACAAAAGGTTAATATAAAGTTGTCATTGAAATTTCAATGACTACGTAAGGATGTGAATGAATGGCATTAAGGATGGGTTGTTTTTTTTATTTTTTATTGTAAATTGATGAATTAATATTTGAAGTTAATTTTCACGTTCGGTGTAAGTTCTATTCAAATTCTGTGATTATTTCAGTTTCATTCAACAACTGGCCTAAAATGATATAATAACAGAACTTAAAAAAAAATTTATATATATATTTATATAAATTCAATGTAAATTTATATTATGATTTAATACTTTAAGTATGTACATGTTCTAATATTTTAAAACCACTCTTCCATGGAAGCATTAGCTTTTGTCTGGAAGAGAGTTGAACATTTTTTTATTCTATATTATAAGTAAATTACAATGTGAAGGTAAAAAACAATAAGCTGTAAGTTTGGTGTTATGTAATTATCTACTAGCAAACAATTCTACTATGTATTTGTATCTAAAAATATTGTTATTAGTTATTAAAAAACAAAACAAAATTTAACTTTTTTGAAGAATGGTGTATCACTTGGAAACTGTGTTATAAGTTTTTCTCAATTTTAATTATTTATTATTATATTATTTCTCGTGTTTATTAATCGGATTTTATCGTTAATGTTTCTAATTTCTTCCGGTAGTAGATGAAAAATGTCTTCCTTGGTATGTAAAATAATTTTGTGCAAAGGAAATGTTATATTTTGGGCATAATCCTTCCTAACATTCTCAGTTGACCACACGTGAAAGCTTTTCATATTCTGTGAGGTATTATATTATTGAGAATGTCCCTGTATGCTACACGCTCATCACATAAACTCTCTTTGGACTTTATTGGCCGATGCTATAGTGTTAATGTTTTTCCTAGGTACAACAAAATATTATTTTAACTATATTACCCACGCACAGGCTGCGCCTTAGTGGGTCCCATTACTCTTATGATTTTCAAAATATGTATGTATAAAATGTAAAATTGGGAAAAGTAAAGGATTTTAAAAAAAAATAATAAAAAAATGTTCCAATGCTGTCCGCTGCCCGCTGCCGCTTGGCCAGATATATTATTTATTTCAACCAATTTACACAGAACCTTGACAAATTATATACCTATAAACCTTCCTCATGAATTACTCTATCTATTGGTGAAAACCGCATGAAAATCCGTTGCGTAGTTTAAAAGATCTAAGAAAGAAGATACCGGTGGATTTGGGATGACGTTATTTCACGAATTGATAGAGAGTTAATTGAAAATACTTGTATGCCTACGAAAGATGGGAAGGCTGATAGAGATATTGAAAGAAGGGTGAATGCCGGTAACTCCATTAATGGAGGACTGAATGCCGTTGGCGGTAATAAAAAACTGTCCAAAGACGCGAAACTAGCCGTCCATAATGGAGTGCTGGTACCTACCCTGATGTATGGCAGTGAGGCATGGAACTGGCAGAGGAAGGATGAAAGCAGACTGAATGCTGTAGAAATGAGATCCCTGAGGCGAATGTGTGGTAAAACCATGTACGATCGTGAGAGAAACGTGGATATCCGCAAAGAATGCAAGGCTGACGTAAGCGTGATGTGTAAGATTAAGAAAGGGACTCTCCGATGGTTTGGGCATGTAGAGCGAATGAACGAGGAAAGGAGTGTAAGGAGAATATATGATGCAAATGTGAATGGTAGAAGAAGTCGGGGACGCCCGAGGAAGACATGGCACGACCAAGTGAATCAGATACTTGAGTCGGGCCATGTGAAGAGTCGGAATAATAGAAGAGCATGTATGAGACGATGTATGAATGTGAACGAGGCAAAGAGTGTGTGCCAAGATCGAGTCGTGTGGCGGTCCGTCCTCTCTGCCTACCCCTGCGGGGAAACGGCGTGATGGTTAGTTAGTTAGTTAGTTAGTTAGTTACTTGTATGCCTACGCACTGTTGTAAAATTATCGGAAATAATCAAGGTTTCATCTAATTCTATGACCTGATTCTGACGACCTCTGTGGTCGAGAAGTGAGGCTCTCGTCTAGCAATTATTAGGTAGAGGGCTTAAATCCCGTCGCGCACAGCTAAATTTTATTTGATTAAATTGTGTCATGCAACTTATCTTCTGAAAATAGTACTTAATATATTCGCGCCACGTTCCAGAGTTGAAGATACTCTCAGTATCGTCCTGGGGTTAGACCACCATTTAGGAATCAAATGTTGCTTGAAATGGCTTTAGCCATGTTTGGCGACTAGATCTCAATAGTCAGGTACTTCCCCACCTTCCTCTTTCCCATCGCGTTTCTCTCTTCACTATCTTCAGCCTCACGACGTACCCCAATTGATGATGTCATAGTCTCACAGGCTCCTGGCGGGTGGGAGCAGTTGGGGCTCTTGCGCGCTAATCGTAGCAGGGTTAATTTTTGACACTGATAACATGGCTGTTCGTCGAAATTTACAAATACTTATGTTAATAATTATAATCATGGATAATTTTTTTTTATTATTTCACCTTTCCTAGATATATATTGGTATTATATTTGTATTACATTAATATTATTTTTAAACCAATGTATTTTCAAAAACCGCTTAATTTTACTTTGCATTTAGCGTTTCTCTACTTCTTTGTTCTTTACTTCCTTTTCTTTATCTATTTTTTGATTCTCTATTTCATAAATTCATCAAAATCGAAACTAAAACTTCATGGAATGGTTGAAAAGCAAACGAAAGTAAGCGAAAAGTTTATACATTTTTGGTTTCTTTTTGAATTTTCTTTTTATTTCTCTAATCTTAAAATTATATTGTTTATATTATTTTAAATTATAATTATTTTCATTCATAAGCAACTTCTTGTATATCTATACCAACAAAACTTCAATATATTATCCACTAAGTGTAATATCTAAGTAAAAGTCAATATAATAGATAAAACAATAATTCATGCAGTAAATCTTCTCATTCTGACTGTCCTAAAACGGTTAAATTTCCTAGTTGGACAGCCAAAGATTATTGTAATATGTGATGTTTAAAAAAAAAATGAACTTTGCAATTTTGCTTGTGTCGTGGTGGAGAACTTATCCAGCTGAAGAATCGAATCGGTGGGACCCAAACGCGATGTCAATTGTAACCGATATAATTCATTCACTCTTGTATGCATTTAAATTTATTTATTTCTAATATATGCATGAAAACTGCAATAATTTTAGAGGGACCACAGCTTAGGGCCAGCGAGACAGTCATTTTCAAAAACGTTTATTTGAATTTCGGTTTTGTTTACTTGAATAAATGCAAGTCTTGGAAGTGGAAAATAACAATCTTTCCGACATTTGATCTAGCTGAAACTCGGCAGTTATACGCGTTGTCGATGACAGTGCATTTTTTCAACTTGGCAGCACTTACATAAATGCCCATACGCACACATTCCTCTGGAATTGTAAATTAATTATGTTAGAAAAAAAACGTTTTTACGGTTAACTTTTTACTTCTCTGCATTCCTTTGGAACCGTTGGCTACTTTGCTTTTTGTTTATACACCGTTTACCACGTACCAACATTACAAATCACATGTAGAACGATTCATACGTGTTAAATCATATTAAAAAGTAAAGCTGGTAATTTGATAAAGAAAATATTAAAATTAAGCCCCATACAAAAAAGCAAAACATATTTTACGTATACTGGTTAGTCTGGAACAGAATATTCTATCTTTATTTTTCCATTTTTTCTAAAAATACGATATGTACGGTGTTACCCGCTGTATGCTCATAGGAACGACGTCGACGCCGCGACGCCGAGGTCACGCTGTCATCGTCTGCGGCGCAACAAGGCGGCCACGGCGCCGACCCCCGTGCGTTTTAATCAAAACCTTAATTAAAACCTAATGAGAAGATATTGTGTTTACACGGGGACGGTATGGGGAGATTGCTATTATTGCCTCCGTCTTCACTTACCCCTCACTACCCGGACTTACCCCCGTTATCACTGCCGCCGTGTTGTGACGTGCGGGGGCCGTTTTCATATCGGGGAGAAGGTGTAATTTGATAATGAAGCTTCAGTGTAAAATGTATGCGAAGTAATATACAAAGTTTGTTGGTACATAAGTAAACATTCGTGAATATTTTACCACACACGAACATACTGTTTCGATGAATCTGTAGAAAACTGCGGCTTTTAGCTAGATGAAAATGCTTGTAATCACGATCCTTTTCTTCTTTATATGATGGATGTAAACTGGTGGACAGTGACGGTTCTTCACAGGGGGGGCAAAACCTACTAAAGGAAATAACAGTCGATGCTTTGTCTTCGCCAAAATGAATGAATTCTTTAAACATAAAAGTAATTAACATTTGCAAAAAATAAAATACAAACAATTATGATTTTTAACACGGATGATTTTAATAAGACCCTACGCGCGTTCATCGAACAATGTACGGCGCAATAAACAGCGGGTCTATTTCTCAGTGCGCAGAATGTAACGCGCACTTAGGGGACGATCCGAACTATCCCTATACTTTCCTTGCGTTGTTTCGCGATCATATGCAACTGCGCATGCGCAGTCGTATGTGAATTCAAATACCCGTGGGGATAATCCTTCGAATTCACACTTTGTTTGCGAAGTTACGGGAGGGAATAGGCCACTTGCATCACATTTTTAAAATTTTGTTTCCGGTTATGGCAAATATTCTAAGACATTCGGTATTTTTTTTATCGTATTTTTGAAACCCTGGCGATTTTTTGAAAATTTCAATCCGAAAAATCAGACCATTTTTTATAAACCGGAAATACGGGATATAATTTTATGGGTGTGAAAAAACGATAATTACATAGCCGAAAATCATTTTAAAAAAAGAACGTTTTCCACACGAATAGCACTAAATTGTACGGGGTTCTCTTCGTAACATCTGTAAAAACACCGCCATCTTTATCAAAAAATCAAACAAATGGATGAGTTTGCATAGAACAAACAATAAATCTAGTGAACTTTAAACGAAAATTCAAAAATTCGCCAGAAATTAAAGTGTTCCATATAAAAAAATTAATCAGTGTGGAATTTTACAAAATTAAGGGAACATAATCCGAGACGGGAAATTTTCATGTAGTGACGTCACGAGCTCAAATAATGGATTTATTTATTTAAAAAAAAAAAAAAAAAAACTATACATTTCTAAAAAAAATTACTAACATTTTCGAAATCTTAGTTCAAAAATCTTTCCACACGATTTTTTCCAAGTCGTTATGACATCCATGCAAGTGGCATATTTCTCGCGTTCAAATTAGTTTGATAATAATAAAGCTTTATTTTTATTGCACTATTTTGTAAATTGGCATATATCTATAGACATTTTATATAATTTTGTGATAAATGTATACGCCTAGCATGATTAGACCATGAAAAATTTTTTTGGAGAAATTTTATATTATATTCTACGAGTGGTGAGATTACAGTACATACGTAAAAAATGTCTATCCCCACCACTAAAGAAGTGCTCGAGCCGCCACTGCTGGTGGAGGTCATAATATGGGGTACTGAGGTTATTCAGTAAGTTATTGGTATCAGGAGTCATTAGATTCGAAAATTTGTGGCGCGAAAATTAATATACATACTTACGACATTCGTCGTGTTTGCACACACAATCAAGCAATTCCGAAACCAAAGATTCAGTTAGACACTTTGTAACATTCTAAAAGAAGAGCTCTTTTTTTAATAAGTCTGAACAAATTTAAAAAAAAATCGAGTGCAGTTCACACGCGGTAGAAGTGAAACCTTGTCTCACCAACGGGAAAGCTCAACCAATGGGAAAATAGCCTTGAAAAGTGAGCTCATAATCAAAACGGCCAATGCGTAGCAAATCAGAGCTCGACGCTTCGTAGGTACCTACTGTACGTATGAAGGTAAGGTTTCATTCTATCTTATTCTCTCGCAGGCTAAATCCTATTGATGTATGTGTTTGTATCTTTTTAGTGTCAATCGTTTTCGTTTCATCGAGTTTCAAATCTCAATGGCGCTAAACAAGTTTCACTTCAATAATAATAAATAAATTGAAGAATATCGGAATAAAATTTTTATAATTTTTCATTCTTTGAAATAAATATAAACTTAGGTGAATGAATTTATTTTTTATATAATTTTTATTTTTAACTTTATGAGTAAAACCTCAAATTGTAACATTTAATTAAATGAAGACAATGTAAGCGAAACTCAACCAAAAAATCTGGAAACAGAAAAATAGAAAAAGGTATTGGCACCTCTGGGACTCGAACCCAGGACCTCTCGCTTTCCGGGCGAACGCGCTAACCACTGCGCCAAGGTGTCGATATCGTATTCGGTCACTTTAACTGTATCATACTTCGACTAAGAACCACCCACACTATCTTCGTTTTCTTAACGCATATATTATTGGCTGCTATCTTTATGTATGATTGCAAGATTCAAACCCGAACTAAATGCTCTATAGATAGTGTCTGGATAAATCTTTATCCATTTTATTAGATATGCGACATCTATTGACTTTTCTGCAAGTCTAGGATGAATATATAATTTTTATTTTTAACTTTATGAGTAAAACCTCAAATTGTAACATTTAATTAAATGAAGAGAATGTAAGCGAAACTCAACCGAACACTATATAGAGAGCATTTAGTTCGGGTTTGAATCTTGCAATCATACATAAAAGATAGGAGCCAATAATATATGCGTTAAGAAAATGAAGATAGTGTGGGTAGTTCTTAGTCGAAGTATGATACAGTTAAAAGTGACCGAATTTGATATCGACTACTTGGCGCAGTGGTTAGCGCGTTCGCCCGGAAAGCGAGAGGTCCTGGGTTCGAGTCCCAGAGGTGCCAATATCTTTTTCTGATTTTTCTGTTTCCAGATTTTCGGTTGAGTATCGCTTACATCGTCTTCATTTAATTAAATGTTACAATTTATTTTTTATTAATTTAGTGACAATTGAGTGGATTTGTAAATGGCACTTACACCCTTTTAAGTTTCCTGTATTCAATTTTAGAGGGACCACAGGGATTATGTACGTTTGCCATACTGTGAACTAGTTCCAATACGACATCTTAAGGTTTCTTGGAAATTAAATCCAATATTCAGATATTATATTGATACTCCACTCGTTTCGGTTTCAAATTCAATTTACATTACTTGAAGATTTCTAGGAAGCAAAGCAAATTTAAATTATCGAAGAAAAAAATTTTATCGTATTATATTCAACTAATTAATTCGTAATGCCAGGAAAAAATCATAAATAAGTCTAACATGTTCTCGCAGTTTCCTTACAAATTAATTAAAAACTTAAACCAGCCTAAAGTACCTACGTTATTTGTAGAAGGCAGACTTTATTATAATTATGAGCATTAAATTTATGAATTCGATTTATTTTTATTCGTTAAATATATACTTATTGAAAAATCTGGAAAAAAGGTACCGTGTCTTATTTGCTCAATTCAATTTTGGCTTGTTTAACTAACTAAAGTTGTTATACTTTACATATATATATATATTAATATATTTTTTAGGAAAAACAAACCGTAATCTGACAATAAATTGACCATCTCCTGCTACCTCCATAGTAAGCGGAAAATGTTGAACGTGTCGTGATGGAGGATTTAGCCATTCCATGAGTGAACAAGCCAAACGCGCGGCCAACGTGTTATTATGTACTACAGAGGTTCCCAAACTTTTTTTTCTCGTAGACCCCTTTCAAAATTTTACTTGTCTCGGTGGACCACCTGCTGCTACATTTCTACCATATTCCCAAAACTCATGTGAAGATTAGATCTAACGATGGAAATTTGCGTCGCGGCTGAGTTCCAACCCTAAATTCGTAGTGGTATAAATAAAAATAAAAAGTATTATGGTAAGGTATATATCTTGTGTTTTATTTTTTAAAATAATATGTTTTTTTTTGCATTAACTCCACACAGGAGGAATATAATTTCCCTCAGGGCCTATGTCTTCTGAGATGCTGCGAGGAGGGTCTTTTTGAGGAGAGGAAGGAATGAACATTGGTCTTAAAGAGACCCATGTTGTAGGAAGGAGGAAACACAAAGGCCGGAAAATCATTCCACAATCGAGCTGTTGAACACAAGAATGAGCCGAAGAAGCGACCCGTTCTCATGTGACAAATGTCAACCATGCACATATGTTGGGCACGCGTTTAGCCTGTTTCCCGACTATGCACGGGTGCCGAAGGGATCAATAATGCTAGTTCCTCGGAGTATCTTCCATTGAAATACCGGTAGAACAAGGATAGCATTCCCACCCGACGCCTGTGCTCTAAACATTGCAGTTCTTTTGTTAAATTAGGAGAATCTATCAGACGGACCATTTTGTTTTTTTTTTTTAAACATTAGCTCCACTATGTCATCTTTGGGTATGCTGTGTGGAGGGTCTTTTAAGGGAAAGGAAGGAGAAAAAGTTGTAGGAAGGAAAAAGGATGAGGGGTGTTAGGAATCTGGGGGTCAGTGTGCCCAGGAATTACAGACGTATGAATCCATCCCTCCAATTGCGGTGCAAGGCGATGGGTTGAGAGATGGAAAGGTCAAAAGCTCAACCAGTCTCTCTCGATCCGGCCCGCCATGCAGCAGGTGGGCAGACGCATCCACCGCCAAGACCTGGACAGACCTCACCCCATGAACCCGGACACCCCTGCTAAGTCACCAACCGTAGCGAACCACTAGAGGTGACCTGTGGCATAGGTGTTGGTTATCCAATAAATGGTTTCCGGGGCGGCGGTACCCAAACCTGCCTCCCAAATTGAGTTTCTGCACGGAGTCGAGAGTTTTTCAGGTATTTTGGGGTTCTAGATCAGAAGTGGCGGCCAAATTCAACCGTGGGGCGCACTTGTGATTTGTACAGGGTTAGAGCAGTTGTGCACTATTAAAGTATCTGCGGGCCCTCTACAGTCCACCCAGTTTTTGAGAGGCTAACTTTACTCTGGCTTCGATGGAGCCCCCATATCTTAGCGGGTCACTTAGAGTTACATCAAGCATATCAATGGAGGGCCTGTTCGAAAGATTGCTTCCGTTGAAGTAGACTAGATTTTCATTTCGATCTCTTTATACGTAATCGTACATGATTGGGTCTTTGAAACATTAAATTCAATGAGATTATTTTTCCCCAAGAGAAAACACTCTCGAGGTTACCGTCCATTCTTTGCTTCAAAGCCCTCCGAGACGTTTGAATTTGTGATCCCTTTGTGGGTTTGTCAAACAAAAAGCTATCATGGGCTGTACTGTCATCCGCGTAACAATGAATTGGTGCCAATGTAAAAAGGTCATTAATGTGCAACAAAAACAATGTCGGAGACAGAACCGATCCCTTTGGGACGCCAGCATTTATCGAGTGCGCGGAAGAGGTGAAACCGTCATCAACCGTCTGAATCGACCTTTCCCTCATAAAGTCGGCAATCCTACTACACAAGGATGCGGTAGGTCCATAAAATGGCAGTTTTTTGACAAGTTGTCGGTGCCAAACCTGGAAACTTCCATTGCAACCGTTTGGGTCTCACCGAAACGTTCCAGGCAC
This sequence comes from Limnephilus lunatus, assembly GCA_917563855.2. Taxonomy (NCBI): domain Eukaryota; kingdom Metazoa; phylum Arthropoda; class Insecta; order Trichoptera; family Limnephilidae; genus Limnephilus; species Limnephilus lunatus. Next base: position 33,168,121 of record OU830594.1, read on the forward strand.
CGCCCCCAAACATGCACCACATATGCGAGAAGATCGCCACACGAGCGGTTCCGCCATGCAGAATCCGTATTGACGGTCGTTAATAATTTTGTTCTTCTCGAGGTATATGAGCAGTATGTCATTGATCATACGTTCCATCACCTTGGACAGAACTCATGTGTTCGCTAGGTGGCGGTAGTTGGCCAGGTTAAAGCGTTCACCCTTCTTTGGAATATGATGGATAACCGTTTTTTTCCAACCAGAGGGCACAGCGCCGGACTTCAGGGATATTTTAAAAAGCTTCGTCAAAATTGGAGCTATTTCTGCAGCGCACCTCTGCAGTACCAGAGCAGGTTTTCCGTTAGGCCCACTAGCTTTATTAACATCAAGCCCTGGTAAAATATGGAGTACTTCTCGATGCCGGATCCTCAGTTTTTTTTTTTTTTTTTTTTTTTTTTTTTTTTTTTTTTTTTTTTTTTTTTTTTTTTTTTTTTTTTTTTTTGGTTTGTCAACAGTGATTTACATCAAAGTTTTCACAGATACAATTACACTGAACATGGTTGATGCTATCACTAATTAAAGACAAACACAACATTGATAACATAATACTTACGTATATATACAATCATTCACACACACACACACACCATACATTACAAAATTTTGAAACAAGTTTTTAGAACAATAATATTATAATATAAGTTTAAAGGTTTAGTTTATAAGTTTATATAACAACTAGCTGTGTTACCCGGCTTCGCTCAGAACAATAAGATAGTGTTCTGGAATGTTGCACAATGATGTTCCCGATTCCCTATTCCTGATCATTCCACGACATACTCCGCCACTCATTCCACAACTTTCTACAGCTCTATGGAACCTTCTAGAACTTTCCGGAAGACTGTTCTAGAAATTTCAAGAGGGCGAAACTTTCAGCCCTTATATCTTTAAAAGCACGCCCTTTAGGTAAAAACGGATACCCTTATTCCCTAGGAGGGATAGAGATCTACCACACCATATAACTACCTTGATCGAACCGGCACTCGTTTCTGAGTTTTTGCGAGCTGCACGTTTTTTTGGACTTTCTTTTATAATATATGCCATATTCAAATAAATAAAATGTTACTCCTCACATGTCCTTTCCCGTGCGTTCCCCTCCAGCGTTCCACTTCCACCTTCCCCACCACCGCTCTCCCGCTCTCCCGTCCCGCCAATTCCCCTGGCACTGCATTTCTTGACTACTCTCCCGCCCGGCCCGTAGCCGAACCTTTTCCTAATACTAACAATTTTAAACTCGTGATATCTTTCTAATTAAATATTCGAATTGAAAAATTCAAAAAGTTAAATAAAGGTATTGAAGCTATCTTGAATATGAAGTAATTTATTTTGATAAGGATTAAAACCAAGATACAAATAAAGAGCCTTTTCAAGCGGTGACATTTAAATTAAATTTTTAAAATAAAAGAATACTTATTGTGGCATAACCATAATAGTTAGACATATGCTGTCGCAACCTTTTTTGTAAAAATTGATGTGTTCTATAAAGTCGTAGTACATTATTTTATTCTATCATCAATAGTTTTCGCAGCGCACGCGATTTAAAGAATATTTTAGGTAATTTTTTTACACCCTGGGTTACATTATTGAAGTTTTAGTAAGGATGCCTATTTTTTTTTAAATATAATATAGCCTATGTCACCCGAGGATAGTGTAGCTTCCCAACAGTGAAAGAATTTTTCAAATCGGTTCAGTAGTTTCGGAGCCTATTCGATGCAAACAAACACACAAACAAACAAATCTTTCCTCGTTATATAGTGTGTTAGATTAGATATAAAAGGGAGCTTTAAATCTTGTTAATAGACGATTTGAAGTTGGCCAATGTTGACATTATCAAATTAATTAAATGTTTTTTATAAGCCTCATTAAAATTACGGCACATTCTTGATAAAGCTGAGTCATACCCCAGCTTAGTTCGATATTTTTTAATATTTAACGGAACATAATTTACAAGTCGTGAACCAATTCTAGGAACATTGAACCTGATTTGAAGAAGTAGAAAAGGGCAGTTTATTAAACCATTAACAATTTTGAAAAGAAAATTTAAATCTGTATTTAGTCTTCTCTGTTCAAGGGTGCGTACATTGTAGAATTTTAGTCTATCGGTGTAGTGAGGAAGTGATCGAGCTCGCTTATCGGTATACGCTAGGTGGTACATAAAATGTTTTTGAACTCGCTCTATTCGCTGAATATGAACTTTGTAGGTTGGACTCCATACAGCACTTGCGTACTCCAACACGTTGCGGGTGAAGGAATTGTACAGCGTCATTTTTGATATAGGATTTTGAAAATGTTTACTATTTCGTTTGATAAATCCTAGCATTTTCAAGGATCTAGAAATGATGTTGTCGATATGAGGTGTGAAAGTAAGTTTTTTTATCAAATAATACGCCTAGGTCCCGAATGGTTACGACTTCCTGGAGTTTAGTACCGTCGATAATTTTTTCGTATGAAAACCGCAAGGAACCGACGTCGAGACAGCGACGTTGGTCATCGAGGGTTGAGTTATCCGCAAACATTTTTCCTAATAGGTTAGCCTTTTCGGTGGCGGTGTTTGCTAGTGAGCCATCAGGTCTGGTAAGGGGCGGCAGACTGGATTTGCGGAAATTGCGACCTATTGAGTCCGCAAGCGACCAGAATTGCATGCTGCCATGTGGGCACTCATCCAGCTTTTTGCTGATCTGCAGGTCATGCTCGAATTTTGACCTATTTGTGATTCTCTTGGTTTGCTTTGCCATTTTGTTGAATGCTATTCTGTTTTCGGATGTTCTAGATGTATTGTTGGCTCGGTAAGCCCCGTTTTTTCGTCGCACTGCTTCAGAGCATTGTTCACCACGGTTTTGAGACCACACCAGTTTCTTTAACAGTGGATGATTACAGACTTAATGGAATTAAATATCAAATATGCAAGTTTTTACAAGAAATAGTCGCTGACCCTTCTAAAATTACACTACTAAAAAAAATAAGGGAAGTTTAAAAAAAATGTTAAAGAAACAGGCTATCTGATCCATAAACCGGCCTTACTAAAAAAAAATTACCAAAAAAAAACAAAAATTTGCACAAATATTTTATCTGTTAGGATTACATGAGAACCGTAGGTCCAAAAAAATTGACAACAAACTGAAAATTAGAATGTTAAAGCTCAATAGTAAGTAAGTCTCAATACGACCATTTTTCAGAAATGCAGCCAGTTAAAAATCACCGAAAAAATGTTTTCTTTTTGCTCCCTTTATTTTTTTGAGTAATTTATTATCTACCTACATTGATAGGTAAAGCCAAGCCAACATTTTTGTTCTTTACTATTGAAACCAGATAAATTTTCGTGGACCCCCATTTTGTTATCACGCCACCGTAGACCCCCCTCGCGGACCCCTGGAGGTCCACCTGGACCACTTTGGGAATCACTGACGTACACGGTTAACATTTGCCATATGATAATGGGTCGCTTCTACGATTCGTTCTTCAGTTCGACAGCTCGCCTGTGGAACGATTTGCCGGTCTCTGAGTTTCCTCCCTCCTACATCATTCGTCTCCTACAATATTTGACGGCAGCAGTGGTCGAGAGAAATGATTTAATCCCGGCGTGCGCAAATGAATTTTATTTGATTAATTATGTTAGTTCACAATTATTTAATCAAAAATAATATATAGTATATTTGCAGCACGTTCCAGCGTGGAAGATATTTTCATTATCGTCCTGGTGTGAGACAAGCATTCAGAAATGAAATGTTGCTTTAAGTTTCTTTAGCTATGTTTGGTTACCAGATTTGAACAGCCATGTGCTTCCCAACTTCCCAAGTCTCACTGGCTTCAGACCTAGGCGGTTAAGAGCAGGTGGAGCTCTTGAGCGGAATTCACGTAAAAAATGGACACCCTTCCAAACAGCATCCCTAAAGATGACATACTTTCGTAGTTATTGTTAAAAAGTGTTCCATTTATGTCGAGGAAAGGGGATATTTAATAAGTAAAATTTAAGAGTACTCAAATAATTCTTTAAAAAATTTAATAATTGTTTTGTGTGAGTGGTATTTTCTTGCTCCAGTACTTACGTTAATAACCATTGCCTGAAAGTCTTCAAGAAACATTTCACTTTAATGTAGATACAGAAAATATGTTAAAAATTTCATTTTCTTTCGTTTTTTTTACATGAGCTCCACACAGGAGGCCCTGAGGAAAATAATTTCCCTCAGGGCCTATGTCATCTTTGGGAATGCTGTGTTGAAGGTATTTTGAGGAAAGGAAGGAGAGGAGAGTTGAGGGAAGGAAAAGGGTTTAAGGGGTGGATAGGAATCTGGTGTTCAGTGTGTCCTGGTCACCCGCCTCCAAGACCTAGACAAACATCACCCCGTGAACTCGGGAACCCCTGCTTAATCACCAAACGTAGCGAACCGCTTGGGGTGACCTACAGCAGCTATTTGTTACATTATCATTTCTGTAAAACATATAAATGTGACATTGTTTGTTTTATTTATGTATTATTTTAAAAAAATAAGTATGTAAGTTTATTGTAATAATAATAACTGTCTAACACCATTTTAAATACATGAGAATTTGTTTTTCGTCTTAAAATAATGACGAATTTTCATACTTTATTTAAAAAAAAATTGTATTTTATTATTTCCTATAGATATTCGCCAAACATCGTCATTGTTCCGTACATCAAAGATTTCAGATCTTCTAACACAGCGAAATTATTTTGAGGTAGCATTTTAAATTCAAATTAATAAAATACTTTTTACCACTTTTATTGTTTATAAAAACCTAAACCTAGGTTTATAAAAGTGGTAAAAACAAACCATTTTATTAATTTGAAAGATTGTCTTGAAAGGGAGTCTAATTTGCTTAATTTTCCTCACCTCATTTTATTTACTCGCTTCATGAGTATTATTAATTAGTCTGATGATTTTGGCTAAACATATATATATTTTTTAATTTGTAATATCTTTTCTGACTTTTTATTAGATCAGGTAAATCGTTAAATAGCTTTAAAATTTGTATTGTGTAGTAGGTATTAAAGTTAAAATGCGCAAGTACTCGTATATTACCATGAAATATTCAAATGATGGAAATCATTTTTAAAATGTACAATTTTATCATTTAAATTTCTCATTTTTATTCAAAAGCGTGATTTAAAGGAGACGTAGTCAGTACTGCCATTCTTCCGTAGTACAAAGTTTAAGTTCTACATCATAATAACTAAAGGAAGGATCAGATCGTTATAAAACTTTTTCTCATTAAAAGTTCAAGGAAGAAGTTTATGTTTACTGAATAAAAATTTATTTTAAGCTTGTTTCACAATATAACAAAGTCATGTTTCAGAGAATTAAAAATTATTCTTTGTATGTTATCTCACAGAAAGTTGACTTGCAACTTGTGATTCGTTGTTTGCTTCTAATACATCAGAGTGCAGAAAATAAAAATATATTTCTTTTTAAAGATTTTTGTTACCTACTTCATTAAAATAGGGTAAATTAACACAAACAACAAAAAAACAACAAGGGGTACAATTCACACGCGGCAGAAGTAACACCTTCGTAAAACTAAAATTGACAAGAGTGGGGAGACTACGAAGCACTTTTTTTTATCAATGTGAAGAAAGATTTTTTTCATTGTCCTACATATGTATTTGATCATCTTATTATTATTTGTGTTTTCTTTTTCGGAGTCGCTAAGTGTAGCTTTCTTTTGCGTTTTCTATATATGTTTAGTTAAGTGAAAACTTCTTTAGCACTGTTGTGATTTTAAACTCGATGAAACGAAAAATAGCGACAACAAAACGCGACAAAAACACACATCCATAGGATTGAGCTTGCGAGAGAATGAGATAGAATAATCGGTCTCCTCTATGTATGGTGCTTCACAGCCTATGGGATTCAATCTTTGATCCGCTGAATGTCTGGCCGCTAAGGTTCGTCAGGCGCTTTTTACCGCGAGACCATTGGAGACTTGCGTGGGACGGTGGAATTATCGTATTATATTGGAACCGAGTACCCGTGCATTTTATTGCTATCTCATTCTCTCGCAGCCTACATATCATCACCGGTCACTCAGCCGAGTAATTGCTCAAAACGGCAGTCAAGCAATTGCTCAAAATCACTGGTTTAAAGTAAGTCAACGTTCCTAACACCTCGCATAATTAAGTAGGGTTTACACATATTTTTATTGTGCCTGACACAAGTAAGTCAAGTACGTCCCTAACACACCGCTTAATTAAGTAGGGTTTACACATATTTTTATTGTGCCTGACACAAGTAAGTCAAGTACGTCCCTAACACCCCGCTTAATTAAGTAGGGTTTACACTTTTTTTTTGTGCCTGACACAAGTAAGCCAGGTACGTCCCTAACACCCCGCTTAATTAAGTATTGTTTACACATATTTTAATTGTGCCTGACACAAGTATGTCAAGTACGACCATAACACCCCGCATATTTAAGTATGTTTTACAGATATTTTTATTGTGCCTGACACAAGTAAGCCAAGTAGTACCTACGTCCCTAACACCCCGCTTAATTAAGTAGGGTTTACACATATTTTTATTGTGCCTGACACAATAGGGATATACTGATGAGACAAACTAGTTCACAAATATTTTATTTTAATATTAGTAGGCACCTACATTTATCGATATGCTTAATTTCTATGGGTAAATTTTTTTGATAAATCGGAAGTAAACATATTTGACAAAATAAAACATGATTGGTATTGGTAACAATAATAGGATCCGCGAAAGCTTATTATGTACCCAGCAACGTAAAGAGAAATAAGAACATATGTAAATACTGCACTAGATTCACGCCCAACGACGGGTTAATAGTTCCGAAATAAGAACGGACAGAGAACGTTTGAATTCAACATACCGAAGATATTTAATTTATTACCATATGCCATCATAAAAAAATGTAATTCTATGAATAAGGTTAAATATATGGTGAAAAATTGGCTATCGAAAAAAAAAATTATATTTATTTGTATGAAAAAATGTTGAATCTGTAGATATAAGATGTAAAATTATAACTTTTAAAATGTATATATAACTTAACTGTAAGAACCTGTTGACAAGCCAATTCAAGGACAGTATTAAATATTCTTACAAAAAAAAAAAAAAGATTTGGGTGAGTTGACTATTTATTGCACTACTTTTATTGATGACCGAAAGTTTAGTCAAGATTAAGAAATTGTTTAGATTTATAAATTGTTTTGTTTCGTCATGCAGTTTATTATATATTTTAGTCAGCCTACTTAATTTTATTTGTCCAAATGTCGTTTTTTTTGGTTTAAGCATTTTTTAGAATTCTTTTTTTATTTCAATTTTAAGCCGCATATTTTATGTATTTGCATAAAATATCGAAGCACAGTGGTAATTATTATAAAGAATTGTTAATTTTTAAAATATTTACCAACTCCGTACAAAAACAACTATTCTAAATCATTACTATAAAATAAAACAAAAATGCAATGCAATGTTTGTAATTTAATATTTGTTTTCTAATTTGTAACCCGCAGTACAAAGTATACATAGATAGCATAGAACATATTCAAAACAAATTTATAAAATATCTTACCTTCAAATTCAACAATAACTATGAATGCACATTTCAAACTTTGCAACAAAGGCGAGTAATAGCTGATTTGACATTTATACACAAAATTTTAAATAATAACATTGACTTTACTGAACTTCTTTCCCTAGTTAAATTTAACATACCATTAAGACGTACACGCCATACAGAACTATTCCACACGCTTAATTACAAGACAAATGCAGTAACTAATTCGCCAATCAATCGTCGGAAAAAAATATTTTTAAAATTTATTAACGATAATTATTTTAATTTTTTTTTTCACAAAACTCTTATTTTTCAAATAATCACTGCTCTCACATTTTTTTATTTATTTTTTATAAGCAATTTTTTTTTGATACATGGAGATATGTACACACATAATAACATAAAATAAAAGTTCATGTTCGATACATGGTAAATGTTATGGTCAATGTTACATGTGCAATAATATTGGTCTAAATTCTATTTTAAACATTTTCTCCGATTCACTGCTCAAATTTAAAAAGAGCATCACGTCAATAATATAAATACACACATACTCACACACACATGCACACCCTTCCACTACACACGTCACCCGCAGGGGCGTGCACTCCATATAGGCACATAAGCACTGCCTACCCTACAGTATTTGTAAAATATAAGCAGGTAAATAAAATTATAATTTACAAAATTATTGCTTAAAAAAAATACACACTTTCAAAAATAAGCGCGAAAAAGCTGAGCAACCGAAACTACGCGAGCGCCACATCAAACGGCAAACGACAAACGCGGCATAAACTGTAACTAGAAACTACACGCGCGCCCTCCGACTGCCTCCCTAAAATGTGGCCTAAGCAGGAATTATTTCTGACTAGAGGTAAATTCATACAAGATATAATTCAATATTTACGAAATGCACAAAGCATCGAGTAGAACTGTCGTTTTGAATTTGCCTCTATGATGTTGATGTTTTTTTGTTTTAAGCAGTGCTTTCTAGAACTTCTTCTTGTTATGTATTTCTATCAAATAGTTGTCTTTCATAAATGCTAATTGTCGGTTCAGAAAACGTTTGTCGTACTTTAATTCTGAAATTATCTGATGAAATATGGAAATTTTAACCTGTGAAACTTGTTGTATTTTCCTACTGCCTACCCTGATCAAAAACTCTGTGCACGCCCCTGGTCACCCGGTAATTACTTAATACGCATATGCATACCAATAAATTAATAAGACACTACCATGAAACACATAATAGGTACCCACCATGATATATACTTATTAATTGTAAATTGTTTTCACCAATGTAACTAATGTACTGTTTGTATCTGTTTATAAATAAATAAAATAAATAAATTATCCTATAAAAACTCATTAATATTAGAAGAAGATAAAAAATGTACATAATTATAAATTGTGTTATTGTTAATGTAAGGCGAAATTTAATGGGAAATATGATTTTTAGATTTATCTTTACCCCAAATTGGTTAACATTATGAATTTTACTATCATTTCGCTTGAGTATAAAAATGTTACTTAACTTCTAAAAAATGTTTTTTTTTTATTAGAAATATATTAATGTATATTAGAAATAGATTTTAAAAATAAGTTACTATGGATAAGATTATCTGTGAAGTTTTCTTTGATTAACTTTTGTTCCATATAAAAATATTCACAAAATTATATGAAAGTCACTTTTAGGCTTGAAATCGTGGGCTGCCAGCCCACGTTTGCCAAGCGATTTTTATGCCAACATATATTCCGAGTATTACACGGCACCCTGAGAATATACACATTTTTGGCGAGTGGTATCTTGGTGTGAAGGGGTTGATGTATGATCCTCACCATCCAATATCTTTTCGTGTGGTGCCCTTTCTCATCGGAGGTTGGATCTCCTATTATTAGGGGATGAGGACACAGAACTTTGCATGCTGTTACCAGCCAACAATAAATCAGCGGAATTGCAACGTTCTAGTCACGTAGTACGACCTCCGAAGCCATGTTGTGTGGCGTGTTCCTCTATCACATCTTCCAATCATCCAACTACTCTTCTAATAAGCGCGAATATTTTTTCCGCGGAAGGATGTGCGACGGCTGTTGAATGTTGAATAACGGATGTAATATTCACTATTCCCATCGACACTCGCGTGACTTCGCCTGTCAAATTGACATTTCGCAATTGAAATTCCGCACGATCGCTGGCAACGAATCGCTTGGTTCGGAGCCGCAAATGACTCAAATTTCACCAGAGAGGCCTTTGTGGTAAAACCCTTCTACTGGGATCGAAACTTTCAAAACTCTACGAAAACACGGTCTAACTTTAAAGAGTTAATGATAGGTTTATAAACAAAAAGTCATCACAAACAAATGTGTATACCAGTTAACAAACAATAATTTATCGTGACGTTCATATACTTAACACATTTCTCTGTTTGATGTTGTTCAGTTAATTTGTTATGAATTGTAACTCTTGCTAAGGAGACTTTGAATGATTTCCAAGTAAATGATGACTTTAATATTGACAAGTTTTTGTCTATTAAAATATTCGTTGATTGATATGTGTTGAGAAGTTATGGGTGAATGCTGCTATTATGGTCCTATTACAAGAACTAAGAAAAAACCAACTTGTAAAAACTTAGTTTCTTTTAAAGTGAAAATTTCTTTAGCACCGTTGTGATTTGACAGTAGATGAAACGAAAAAGCGACACTAAAAAGAGACAAACACAGACAACTATTGGATTTAACCTGCGAGAGAATGCGATAGAATAATCGGTCTCCTCTTCGTGCAGTGCTTCTTAGCCTCCCCACTCTTGTCTACTTTAGTTTTTTAGGCATCGCGTTTGGGTCCCACCCAGGCATTCCGTGTTCGATTCCTCGGCTGGCTAAGTCCTTCATCACGACTCAAGCAACATTTTCAGCTTACTGTGGCGGTAGTAGGAAATTTTCAATATTGCCTTGTTATTCGTAACCCGGGAATGTTTGTCTTTCTTTTTAAATAAAAAAAAACTGGAGAGAGCTGGCACAAAACCGAGATGAATCCAAGACCCACCAGGGGTTGTGGAGCCAAGAGATGATGATGTACATAAAACAATATTTATTAACGAGTAAGATTAAGCAAGGTATGCTTAGCACTAAAGAGAGATTAGATTAGATTAAGCAAGGTATGCTTAGTAGTTTCAGCACGTAATGCAAATAACTAAAAAAAGAGTGTAGAGACAATATGTGACGCGATTATGAATAGGTATTCCCAGGTACCTAGATCTCACATCACAACATCATGGTGCATTCGAAAGAAACGTTCGCCTTAACTTGCTCCTTATAATTGGGTATCAGTGAGCATTCTTCGATAATTTACGGGTTATTTAAATTATATAGCACATATGGAGAATCGAAATAAAAACTCGAGTTTTCGAGCACAGTAATTTTATTTATTTAAATGCTAATATTACTTGTTTCGTTGAAAATAGGTTTCTAAAGAAATAATCATAAATATATAAAATTATTTCCAAATAAAGTTGTATGAATTACATTCTTATAAATAATAAACCAAAATATCGTTTAATAACACAATACGAAAATAACCCATTTAATTAATATATACATTTTTGAAGTTTTAAATTTCCAAGTTTCAAAATTGGATGGCCACCTTACCGTTTCATTACGTTGACATTTTAATTTTGAAATCGAAGTTTTAAAAATAAGTCGTCTCGGACAGGAACTAACATAAATTAATAATGATGTTATCATATTATTTTTAAGTTTAAATTATTAACTAATAAATAAGTATGTAAGTGGGAATATTAAAAGCGCTTATTAGGCGCTTTTATTATTCCTATGCATACGACGCCGCAACGGAACAAAAAGGAAAAAAAAACTTTTTATCACAATAATGCTACATCTCTTTCTAACACACTTAATAATAGTGAGATAAACGATGTACGTATATCTGCTTCGCCCATAGGAAAAATATATTCCTTATCATGCATCTCCCTCACTCGTATTAAAGAAATGAATTGCCGCGTGCCGGAATTATAAAGGCAGTCAATGAAAACCCCCGCGGCTACAATTGCGGCACTAGAAGAAGAAGACGCCAGGAGCTGTCGGTCTCTCAAACTATCTTCAGCCTCACAACATACCCCACTGGAGTGCCATAGTCTCACTGACTCCAAGCGGTTGGGAGCAGTTGGGACGCTTTCACGGTATTAACATTAAAAAAAAAAATCATTTGATTGGTTAAAATCACAATATTTTTTATTGCATTACTTAAAATTGGATTTTAAGACTATCAATAGTAACTTTGGTTGTTGTTGGTTATTTTTCATATATGTAAGGTAGATTACACCCTCAGCCTTTGCGTTTTTTTTAAATGAAAACTTCTTTAGGACCGTTGTGATTTGAATCTCGATGAAACGAAAAATAGCGACACTAAAAAGAGACAAACACATACTGTAGGATTTAGCCTGCAAGAGAATGAGATAGTATAATCGGTTTCCTCTTTGTGCGGTGCTTCGTAGTCTCCTCACTCTCTACTTAAGGTTTCCCTTCTACCGCATGTGAAATGCACACTCTGATTTTTTTAGGAAGGTACCATTGTGTTCGTTTCACGAAAAAAAGATTTTTTTTGTTAGTTTTTATGCCTGGCAATACCATAATAGTTATGCTATAGGTACATAAACATACAATTCAAGGAAAACATACGTTCGCCAAATGTCTACATGAATATGATTAGACATTTGACATTCTAGTATATTCTATCTTTTTCGTTTTTATACAAGTCGTGTGAGAAGGAACATTGTGAATGGCTTTTAGGGCGATCGTCTATGACGTGCATACGATCTCTCCCTAGGACTATTATAGTAGAAGCACTCAGGAATGCCTGAGGAAGTTACGGCACGAACAAGTGAAATAACTGCTTGAATCGGGCCATATTAGATGTCAAATTAATAAAAAAAAGAATGTATGAGACGACGTATAAATACGAATGAAAGTGTTTGTGCTAAAACCAAGTTGTTTGGCTGTCTATTCTTTCTGCTTACGAAATAGCGTGGAAAATGTAGACAACTGGGAAACAGTGTAATGGTTAGTAAGTAAAATCATTAACTTACATGTGCGGGCTCATGTAGTGCAGTCAATATCGATGGCGGCCGCCATGTTTCCGTCACAAACACGTACACGTACATTACTGTTTCAGTATTCAGCCCGTGTGTGTAATATTCATAAACACATGCGTACCGTGGGCTTGTCAGCTCATTTCACGTTGGGGGATTTTCTCATTATCAGATCACAATGTGCTGCATAAATACATGTGAGAGGAGGGGGTACAGAGGGTGGTATGTGCTTCCCTCCCTCACAATGCGCATTTACGGAAGCTTTCCCAATTAATCACAAAGCAAACTTAACAAAATCCGGCAATTGCTAGTATTACCGGGCTAATCAACTACAGTAGGTGTTAAGGCAAAGGCGTTTCGAACAAAGTTCATATATAAACCAGGTGTAAGCCCTTTATAATATGCGGTCAAAACCAATTGTGGAAATATCAATATATTCCGTGGGTCCATGAAAAATCATGCTACGTTGTGATATGAGGGAATTTCCAAAAAAGCGCCATAAAATAACGCGTGTTCTTGAAAAAATCTAATTAAAAACTTATTCAAAAATAATATAATTTTATTTTAAAAAAGCTTTAAGAAGTAAATATCTCTTATGATAACAATAAATTATAATTCAATCAGAACTTTAAATATAAAAATCGAAGTTAAGCAAATAATATCCACCCCATTCCGCTGTAATCCAAGACTTTTAATTTTAATAACTGCCGTACTTTAAATTTCCTTTCCAGACACAGCGCCGAGTTATCACGACAAATGTGAAATATTTTTTGTAGAAAAATATATTTTGCTTTTCAGTTAAAACATTTTCCATTTTAATGGAATGTGCTGAGGTTCTTATTTTTTAATTATTTTACTAACAAAGTAAGCATTTTTTTTAGCGATAGTCAGTCTAATCACGTTCAACTGCGTTAGTGACACTGAGCTTATATTAGGTAGATATGTTCGTAGGTGAGAAAGAGGCTGTCAAAACATTTGAATTTGATCCCACAGCAAGTATTTGGCAAACTTTTTAACATACTTATATATTATATTACAATATGTAGCGTATTATCTGGACGAAATCCCTTTCACAGATTATGTATTCTCGACAACACATTTTTGTCACCGAATAATTAATAACGAAATTACGCATAATCCAATAAAATATAGACACACTCCAAACATTACTTTACAAGTTAACAAATCTTTAATTTTATTAAGCAATTACCAACTTTTAGACCTCAACCAAATCACGAGATTTATTCAATTGATTTGTTGGTACTCGCACTCGGTAATACTGTGTCTATGTTCCTTAGGGTTCTGAGTGAATAAGTAAGGCTTTGAGGCAAAAGTTAGTGGGCTGCTGCGGTCAGATAAGGGTGTACGTTCAGTTAGAATCACCGCAATTGTTGGTTCAATTCCACCGCCGACCGTTTTTCAACACCCCTGGGAATGATGAAAAATCCACCTCGATAGAGAGGTGATGAAATCGTATTCTGAAGAATAGAAGTCTAGGATATTGAAGCTTTTGTATGGGTTCTCTATGCTCATATTAAGGTATGTAGATATAGCAAAATCTAATATGATTCCGGAAATTGTATGGAATATATCATATTATATTGTAAACCTACTGAATATTCGAGGCATTTTATATTCACGTCTATTTAGAATAAAAGAATAACCAGATTTTAAAAAGCTCTTGCTAGCTACAATTTTCTTAACCCTTTGCAAGCGAGGTAAAATTTTACCCTGAGCTTGCCTGGTAGTGTCTGTGGAACCAGGCGATTCTCAGTTTTTTTTTGTGTATTTATGTGCTGATAAATACAAAAAAATATACTTCTTCTAAAACAGCAACTTGTTTTGTGGCACCATTTAATAAAAAATAATAAATTACTTTGTTTTTAACACTATAATTGTTATAAAAAACCGACATATTTCGTAAGCCAAGCATATTTCATCAGGGTTTTAATAATACTAATTTTTAAAAATAGACATAGAACATGGTGTCAAAAGAAAAATAACAAACATAGACAAATAATAAACAGAGAAAATAGTAACAACGCAAAAATGAGAATGGGTAGGGACAATTTGGAACAATTTACAAAGGAAATAAGTTTAATATTGGATCATTTAAAAACAATTTTTGATTATTAATAATTTTCAAATATTAGCATTCACACTCTTTCTGATTGACACCACAATGGATCAGTTCTATACCACTGTTGAAGTCAAAGGTATGACTAGTTTCCAACAAATGGTTGGCAAACTCAGAGAAACTGTTGTTATTTAATTTGAACAAAAAATATAACTCCTATATTCACCACAAGCCAGGAAAAATCCCTCTAATTTTGATCTAACAAATATGTATTTTTAAACGACCTCAAAAAGAAGGAGGTTCTCAATTCGACTGTATTTTTTTTAATTTATTTTGTGTTATGTTTGTTACCTCAGAACTTTCGACTGGATGAACCGATATTGATGATTCTTTTTTTATTTGAAAACTGGTGCTTTTCGTGCGGTCCCATTTCAATCGCCGTCCAGTTTTGACTATGGAATCCATGAGAAAACCATATACATATATCTTAAATTTGCATTAAGTATATGCGCGACAAATGGACGAATAACTCAATATCACGCCAACCGATTTCGATGATTCTTTTTTTATTGGAAAGGATGTACTTCAATGGTAATTTTATGAGAGTTTGGTTAGGTTCTGATTATGGGATCCATGACAAAGTAACGGAACTTATCAATTCTTAGAAGCAAATTAACGATACTCGGCTGAATCTTTTATACGCTAAACGGATCTTTCAATCACCTACCGTAACGTCGTTATGGTCATCTAATTTTCTGTCTCATATGAGCAGGACGTTTAGTAGGTCTACCGATATTCAGACAAATTAGTTAGTGTACTTCAGATTCACTAAAAATAAAAATAAAAAAACAAAAATTTTAAGAAAAACAAAAAAACGACTTAAAAAATGCATTAAAAAGTAAATAAATAATTTCGTATTCTTCTACATCATAATAATCTACTTCTTTTTCTACTCATCGATATGTAGGTACGATTGGAGTTTTTGGAGTCGGTGTCAGCCAGGCGTGTTCACTTGACAGCTCCCCTCCCGCCGCGGCCCCGCTCTCGCCTCTCGGCTCGTTAAGTCGCGCGTGCGGCACAAGCACATCTCACCTATAACTATGTATCTAGATACAAACTTACCTTGGCTGACACCGACTCCAAAAGTAACAATCGTACCTACATATTGATGAGTAGAAAAAGTAAGTTGATTATTAAGTTGTAGAAGAATACGATATATTTTTTACTTTTTAGTGCATTTTTTAAAGTCGTTTTTTTGTTGTGTTAAAATTTTTGGTTATTTATAATCGCGTTAAACTTAAAATGTAATGAAATTTTACAAAAAATTAAACCTTTCACAAAACAACATGTCGTACAAGAACTGTTTTTCAATATTTAACTTGAAAAATATTTTTTGTTATTAAGCTTCGTTAGATTTTTTGGCTTGGAAATTGACACATTTTTGGCAGGATAAAATTGATCTAAACAAATATGAGCATTGCAGGAATGTCACACATGTTTTTTTGCGATGTTTTGTATTAATAAATATCGTAGTTACATCTGTGTTTTATATCAGGGAGGTGGTTGACTATCATCATGACAATACGTAAAAAATGGTATCGGAATTTAAGTGAATTAAATGCTTTCTTTGGAAACATAGTTTTCTTCAATTAAAGAAAAAAAAACTTTAAGAAGTAATAAACACTTCTTAAAGAAAAGGAAAAAAAATCTACTTCAAAAACTACACGACTACATAAATACAGTAACAATGATTCCAAATGCGGCATCGGGTGAACTTACTTCTCATCACGTGAGGCGCATGACTCTTTAGCGTCAGCTACTGAAATGCATGACATTCGCGCACAATATTTTAAATGGTTCATTGGTGGTTTAAAATGCCCTGGGCCTGTAAGACCACACCACGCATGCGGAGGGTTAAATGAAAGCTTACTTAGGGAATAAAAATTTAAACTTGTTTGTTTGTTCTACGTTTTACTGGGAAGCTTTGGCTTAAATTATATTAAGATAAAAAATTCTAAACATAGAGTTAATATATATATTTTTAATGATAAAGACAACAAAGGTTAGAGGACAAAAAGGTTAACATTTTGGTACACATACAAAACTTAAAGTTGGTACTTAAACTTTTTATAGGACATGAAGAAAAGATCCATATTTCGCACGATATAGTTAATTAACCTAGAAAGTCTTCCCACGTGCATCCGCATTGGTAAGTTAGTTGTGCAACCGGGAAAAATCAGAGGCAGCTTGAGTTGGCGGCCTAGAGTGAAATTATCCGGGATATTCTATTTCAGCCAGGATGTCCGTATTAATAAGAAACCCTTTCAGAAGCTTAAAAGCCATCCGCAGTAATGCGACATCCCTCTTAGAACTAAGGCTGCAGATATCCAACATTTAGGAAGTAAATTATGTTCGAAACAGCCATGGGACTATTGTTATACATTATATGCTGGATAATTAAATTTTTTTAGAACCGTATGTAATTCTTTCATGGAAAACACTCAGTTGTGGAGGGCGGGGCAAGACCGGGTAGTTAACGTTTATTGATAAACAAAACATTGTTCTTTAAGTATTATAAAATCTACACTTTATGCAAATAAACTTTGGTCATGTAGAGTATTGAGCTCATTGTTGTAATGTCTGCGCCAAAATCCATGTTCTAGAACCGGTCCGAAGATGCGCTACAAAAATTTCCTTTCGAAAACGTCCAGTGCTCGCTAATTCCCCATAGTTAGTACCCATGACTTAGCTGCGTACGTGAGCACTGGTATAGTAAGTGTTTTGTACACTAATATCTTGGTGTTTAAGACAGCAGTCTGGATTTCATCTGAGGTCATCCGTTGTGATTTGATATCATGTATGTCACACTTTGGTTTTACCACTATTTGATATTTTAAACCGCAGTCGACTTGCAACGAGAAAACGGTCAGAGTCAAAATTAGCTTCCTTATAAGTGCGGACATCTCTTAGATTTGATTTATGTTTAGCACTAATAAGTATGGTGGGTTTGCACCAGGGATGGTGAAAGGTTCTTGTGGTCGAATGCTTCCACAGATTTGATATAGTGGTGAACAATAAATATAATTCGGTTGTTCTTATTGAGTTTTAATGTACAAGCAAGTGCATAATATACAATATTTGTCAAGTGGAGATTTCGAGTGAAAGACACAATGGACAAAGTACATCCCTAATATAGGCATACATGCTGTCTCTTTCATGCATACGATCTCTCCCATATCATCGTACAAACAACAATCACCACAATAAGTACATGGTCTATTTGGTTATTTGTATTCCCATTTGGGTGTTTCCACATGGCTTTGTGTATATTTTTGTGTGGAAATAACGTACCACCTATGACCGTATCGTGAGATGCTGCAAAGATTTTAAAGTGTTCTACGTTCTCTTTTAAGTGTAGGTGGAGACTACGTTTTCAAATTGTTGGTGTAAAGCAGGGCTCTTATGATTTTAATGTCACGCGGTTGGCATTCATCAAAAGCCATCTCCAGCTTGTCAGAGAAATCTTCCTTTTCATCGGTGGGTTTGTCCTCCGTGGGTGCATTCAGTATGCTCAGGTTGAAAAATCGCCCAACCCCCAACTTGGAGGACCAGGCTTTTCTGTTGGAGTATTCCTTCCCTTAGCTGGCTGGTTCCCGTTGTATGGCACCGGAGTTTTGCCATTCGCCCTCTCTCTATCTACTGTGATGTTATAATGGTGGTCATTACATTGCCCGGTGTTCGCGGGGTTTTCTGATAACGACTCGTGGACGCTAGAGAGTCGGACTTATTGGTAGTTTTGCTGATGGTATGCAATTTGGCGTTATGCAGCATTGTATAAGCACTTTCCTTCCAGCAGAGACCACTACCACTACGAGTACCACTACGACCCTTACGAAAAAAACGAAGCTTTTGCACATCAGATCATATATCACCATTACTCCTAAAATTGTTTATAATGATTTTAATTGCATCCATGCTTCTATAATACAACCATGCTCAAGTAAAACTACAACAATCTGATTTTAGAAATAAATGTTCTTGTGAAACCGCTATTAACTATGTAATAGATGAGTGGAAAAATTTTAAAGATAAAAAAAGTAAATTTATTGCAGTATTTCTAGACTTAAAGCGGGCATTTGAAACAATCGACAGAGATAGATTAATCAAAAAATTAAGTAATGTTGGAATTATTGGTAAAGAAAATAAGTGGTTTGTTGATTACCTATCAGAAAGAACACAAATTACAAAATATGGTGGTAAAACATCTGAACCACATAGTACTTTTTTTTCATTTTATAAATATTTTGTAATGATCTCGTAAGGAACACTGTAGGATTATTTTTAAATTTATTATAGTTAAGCGCACTTGAAGTGAAATGACACAAAACTGCGCTATACAAATATTACGTTATTATTATTATTACTAATAAAGGCGTTCCGCAGGGATCTGTCTTAGGTCCACTGTTGTTCATTATAAACATGAATGATATTATCAAAGTGTTAAAGCATTGTGCAATTAAACTATTTGCTGATGATTCGTTGTTATACATAGCCAGTAAAAATTTGCAGGACGCCATTGAAAAAATACAAACTGATTTAAATTATGTAGCGCTTTGGCTTCACCAAAACAAATTAAAATTGAATGTTACGAAAACAAAGTTTTTAATTGTGGATAGCCTAGGTGGAAACGAGCAGGCGATACTAAAAGTCGATAACGAAAACATAGAAAGGGTTAGCAGTATTAAATATCAGGGTGTAATATTATATGATAAATTAAAATTCGACGAACACTTAGAATACATAACAAAAAAAATTGCTAAAAAAGTTTGATTCCTAAAAAGGATCAGAAATAACTTGGATCTCGAGACTTGCTTGCAATTCTATTGTAACTCCGTATTTAAATTATTGTTCTAGTGTTTTATTCCTATGTAACGAAACCCAAAATAATAAACTACAGGTTATACAAAATAGGGGGATGAGGATGATTTTAAAATACAATATGTTTACTAGAGTCAAAATTATGTTACAAAATCTAAATATGATGACGACAAAACAACATATAACATATAATGCATTAACAATGATTTACAAACTGAAAAATAATATGCTACCAAATTATCTGAAGAGTAACATTATGTTTCACGAAAATGTTCACAACTATCCTACGAGAAGACGCGGAGACTTTAGTCTTCCCAAAACTAAACTTTCGTGCACACAAAATAGCGCGTTTTATAAAGGACAAAAACTTTTTAACAGCCTGCCGAATGCCGTAAAGGAAGCCTCAAGTCTTAGCACTTTTCGTAGGATGTGTGCATTATATGTGAAGAATGTTTTTTGATTTACATCAATCTTACCAATATTATTGTCACATAGTTATCTGTTTCCTCAAAATGTACTTTTATTTTTTTCCTCTTAATATGTATTTGTTAAAATGTAACTGTATCTTTAAATTGTATTTGTATATATTTTCTTACTAGATGTATGAAAAATTTTTGCATACATCTAAATAAATATTCAAAAACAAACAAAAACAAAAAACATCGAACTTGTTTCATAATACGTATATCTAGGCTGAACAATTAATTGTAATTTCAAATGGGATATACATATACAAAAAGTTTCGACACAGCTAAGAGCTATAGTTAGCAAACTTTATAGATTGTAGTTTTTTGTTCCATCAGATAACCTTAGATGTGAATATCTGTTATTGTCGGTATCCCTAATAAGATATGGAATAACCACACGGGGATATTCAACAACAAAAAAATCTTCTTTCAGTGAAATATCTACAATATTCTTTGGTAAAATTATTATTAAACTCGGCTGAATTCGAACAAAGACACGATGTAAGAAAATCATTAAATTTAACAACTCTGTAAATGTATTCTGTTCGTGCTATATTGTAGCTTTAACTTGCGAGTCAGCATACATCTCTATCTGAATATAATATATTACATAAATAAAAAAAATCATAATAAAATAACCCGTTGACAAACTGATATCCATCAGTTAATAATAATATTATTTGGACGATTTATATGAAAAATCACGTTTGTGAAAAATCACCTCAAGGGCGCTGTACAAACTTACCATCATTGTACGGGCGCATTAAAATGCAAGGGCGCTGCTGTACGGTCGCATTACACTGTAAGGGAGCTGTACGTGTACAAACTTACCACCGTTGTCAAGGGCGCTGTACGTACAAACTTACTATCATTACATAGTATAAAATGAAGTCGCTCAAAAAGTTTGTGCGCTTAGATCTTTTAAACTACGCACAGGATTTTCATGCGGTTTTCACCAATAGATAGAGTGATTCAAGAAGAAGGTTTATATGTATAATAAATGCTTATTATAGTAGAAAAAACGGAGAAATTCAAATATTCAATTCAGGCAGCGGGCAGCGGGCAGCTTGCAAGCGAGTGGTGTGGATTTTATAAAGGTTAGGTAATGGCGTTGTGTTTCGTTAGCTACAACAACGTGTGTCCGGGTCTGCTAGTTTAATATAAAAATGTAAATAAATAAATAAATAAAAATATTCCCATCCTAAAAGTAAGTCTATCACCGGGCGATACTGATAATAATATATCTTCCAATCCATCTTCTACGAGTATTAATGCTTTACAAAATCAACATAATCATTGAGACCTTAAAAATTAGTACTGTTCTGAAACAACAGAATTATCGAGGACGATCTAATCTCTCTTCACTCCCATTATTGAAGGTATTAGAAGTTCTATTTACCCAAAACTTGTAATACATTACGGGATCGAACAGAGCTTATCGAGTTATAATTGAATACCCAGTCTAGCGTAAGAAACCGCTAATATGACCTTCTAACCGAGTCTTGATTTATGTAGGGGTAAATTCCTAGTTACCTGTTCTGAGTTCTATGGTTCTATTGCATTCGTGGAACAGTATTATTACAGTCATTCTAATGTCTAATCCTCTTGGGCGAAGTTCTATTATTGTCCCAAAACAATATTTCGCGGTTGCCGCGCACCGACATCTGAACCGTTACACAATTGAATAAACCAAAAACGTATTTCCAACCCGTTCATTCTATTTAATGGACTATATTAAAGTGATAATATTTGGATAGAAGAACCTTTTAATTTTTGTACAGCAAAATCTTTGAATTACCATTGGATAGATATAAGATTTTATGGTTTTGTACTAAATTTTATGGTTTCGTACTACATTTTATGGTTTCGTACTTATATTTAGAAAATCGATTCTTATGGTAAATGTATGCTTTTTAAAATATGTAAAATTTCTTTGCAAAGTTTATGAGAAATCGCCATTCACTCAGCTTCACGCACAAGTGACCCTACTACTACTGCCGTCTGAAGTCAGTCAGACCAGTCAGGGTATGTTATGAGGCTGAAAGTAATAGGGAGGGGAAGGAGGTTGGCCAGAGGAAGGTGGGGAAGTACATGGCTAGTTAGATCTGGTCACCAAACACGGATAAAGCCATTTCAAGCAACGATTCAATTCTGAATATGACGATACTAAGAGTAACTATCTATCTATTGCAAACAAGTGCTGCCTGCTGAGAATATTCAAAGCATATGTTTTTCATTTTCCCTTCAAAAATGAACGTGAAATGATTCGTAATTCGGCCCAATCTCACAAAAGTGTTCCACGCCTGTCTTCAAAAAGATGCTCTGTTTATGAAGTGCCTAGGTAATATTATTATTTAATAAATGTGATATTTTGTTTGTTTTTGATTTTGTTTTTTTATTTTGTAATGCACATTTAGATTTAGATGTTCTTTGTTTAAAAAAAATGCATGTAAAAGCCCAGCCGGGCGTGAAATTCCAAATAAATTAATAAATAAATTGACTGACAATTTTAAGAACTTCAATCATCTTCTGTTACATAGGAAAACCAACTTTTAACCTACTCATGTATCCTTGAAAGTCAACAGTAGGTATGCATCAATATGAAGTAACTTTTTTAAGTAAAACTTCTTTACGCACGCTCGACACTTTGGGGTAAAATGATGAATACGTTATGAAATTACGAAAAAATATGAAACGTTACGAAAAAATGTGACACGCTAATCAATATGAAACGTTATTGACGTGAAACGCTAATCAATGATATGAGTTGAGTTGAGTTGGGTTGAGTTGAATTGAGTTGAGTTGAGTTGAGTTGTGTTGAGTTGAGTTGAGTTGAGTTGAGTTGAGAGCTGAGAGCTAAGAGTTGAGAGTTGAGAGTTGAGTTGAGTTGATGGGGGTGTTGAGGGGATGGGGATATTTTTATTCCTGTTATTGTTATATTGTTAATGGACGGCATAAGTTAGTGAAGTTTTACTTCAGTCGTGTGGTCTAAAGCACACTCGTTTTTTTTGCAGTATTGCAAATATGGCGCTTCATTCATTTTCACAAGATACAGGTTTGAATAATAATATCGTTAAATCTAATATAATATACCTATGTACATTAAATATATATTTTGTACTTGAAGCTTTCAACTAAATAAAACCATTTGATATAATAAAAATGTAATATACCCAAACTCACACTTCACATACTAATACTCGTTTTTTTCTGATTTACACCGTCCAAACGATTGCCCTACACAATTATTCCATTTGCGCATTATGGCTAGGGTTTTCAAATAATAATGTTTTCGTAATGGCGCTGAAATCAGGATTCAGCAGATGGCGCACAAACAGGAAACTCGCATTAGATCGGCCCCAGCGCACAAACAACCCCCAAATACTACACAACACTATTAAAAAGAACCATTTTATTTGTACAAAATTAAATTTGAATCAAATTAATGCAAGGTCCCTTTCTACGTGAGATTGAATACTATTCTGGAAGTTGATGAGTGGGGATATAATTGTCCATTAAAGAAAGCAATTGGATGACTATGTGTTGTCTCCCTCATACCACCTGAGGTGCTTATCCCATAAATTACTTTAGTAGTTAATTTCTTATCACTTATCCAGTTAATCATACGGCGGATGGGAAGGAAAGGGATGTCCGAAGAGGATAAGCTTGTTAGGAAACTTGTCATGTGTAATAATCTACAAAGTTCTAACGAGAAAATTCTCATTATATTAGTAGATAATATTTTTTCTCGGAAAATGCTAATTAATGACAAAATGGAGAACATTTGCAATAGGAAGTCCTTAATAAAGGAGAGAAAACTGTAACTTTTATTTTTTTGTTTTGCTACCACTAGAATTTTTTTAATCGCAAGCAAAATAGGTCATGATGTCACCTACAAACAGGGAACTTTTTGTGGCGTATACGCAAAAAAAATATTCTATAACTTCATATATAAAGAAATTAGTGATGAAAGTGATGAAGCTATGGATACTATAATTTTGGCCTTGGAGTGTTTTTTTTCGATTTTTTTTTTCAAAATCAACCAAAAAAGAATTTTTTCCGCATTTCGATACTGGTAACTCAGCCCCAACTGCCCAACCTCTTACCTTGCCTCCAACTTTCCAACAACTACTATTTTTTATATTTTTGTAGACCATGGACCAAAAGTTCATGTACATTTCTTACTCCAAATAATTAACTGCTTTAAGTATGTTAAGTACCTACATCTCTTAACACCCTGTATATATTATACTATAAGTATATTTTTAAAGAAAGACTAACATTCCCGGGCTACGAATAACCTATTTATTTGTATTCTGTATTGTATCTGCCAGTATTTGAAAATCTCTTGTTACCACCATAGTAAGCGGAAGATGTTGCTTGTGCAATGATGGAGGACTTAGCCAGCCGAGGAATTGAATTCAAGACGCCGCTCGCCGCGCCTGGGTGGGAACCCGACGCATTAGTCATTTCAGCCACATGGATGGAGAGAGCGAAAGAGATAACAAGATTTAGTTTATGGCTATTGTGAGTCGCTACATAATAGTTCTAAGAGTATTTATCTCTTCTGACTAGTGATCTTCCATTGGAGCAATCTTGAGAACATCTTAAGCTAAAAAATGAAAATTGCAGAAGCACACAAACTTAATTTAATAGGTAACACCCGCAAGACACTGAATTGAGAAATATTATTTTCCTTGACAAATAATGCAATATCAGAGCCTTTGAAGGAAAACAAAGCGACCACCATAAAAATAATTGCGAGATACAGGACAATATTGGGCTCTTAAGTGAAAATACGAATGAAAAAAAAATATCTTCGGATATTTAATTAGAGAAATAATTTTTCTTTGTCTTCAAAGGTTTCCTTCGTGGAGGTTGAACAAAGGAGATGGCTGTATAAATTTTCTTTAACTACCTAATAATGTAAAATTTACGTAAAAAATACTTGTACTCTTACCTACACTAAAGTTAGATCATAATCACATTCCCTCCTTACATGTTTATATACAGTCAATCTAATTTAGCTATCCTTATGGCTTCTTAGTAGTTCCACATCGTAGGAAAGATTTTTGACCATATCATAATCAGAAACATGGAGTCCAATAGCTCCAATAAGTCCAATAACTTAAAGCAAATTCCGATATCGTCTGTTGGCGCATATTTAAGAAAGTAAAATAAAAAAATTGCGCGAATGTAATGGGCTGATGACTTTAAATTATTCCTGGCTTCAGATGGGCGATGATAGTGGACAAAATTCCACCGTAAAAAAATTGTTTTTAATTTTTTTGATGGTGTTTCAAAATAAGAAGTGAAATTTAAATCACAAATTTATTTACTTATAAGATTTTTGGGCTACCAACAAGAATATATACTAAAATATTTATATAAGCTGAAAAAAAGGCTCATATGATAAAGATAACCCTACAACGGCCTTGTAGTACTTAAAAATGTATATATTTTTATTTCTTTGTAGGTTTGTTGAGGTAAAACCATCACCCGATATATTTCAAAGGTACCTACTACATACATGTTTGTAGGTGTTAGTACCATTGTGATTGTGTTGAAGCGTTTAATTAAATGTTACTATTCTATCGTTACGAGTTCCAAGGAACTTAAGTTGTATTCATTTTCATAAAAACACTTTTAATTTGAGAAAAACTCTTCATACCTACATATATATTACACAAAAGAACTTTCTGAAGTTCAACTAGCAATGCGAGCGCCCCGCGCCGTACTACGCTTTGTGGGAGACCAATGAATTTGAATTATTTCATATTCTCGGGTAAGGAGCACTCGAATAGAAGCTATTAAAATTACAATAGTGCCCCAACAATAGACTGGATCCTGGAACTGAATTTCATGTAAAACACTGGACAAAGGCGTAGTAGGTAAATGATGTAGCTAAAGTATATCCATCCAGATATCAAGTGGAATTCAGAATATACGCTTCAGTTCTCTTCCTCCTACAGAATTTACCTATTGTCAGTTGTCCTTAGTTCCCTGGGCATGTGGAGCGTAGAACCAAGGAGCAAAGGTAAAAGGAAAGTCATCGAATGATATTAAATACAAGGAATGGCCTGATCAAATTGGAATTCCTGGACATTCGACTAAAATTATTAATAAGGCTTGGCGTTCAATCGCGTCCAGGGAAAAATAACATTCTATTTCTAAATCCTTCATAAAATTTAATTCGAAATGTATCCATTACGGTTTTTTAAATTCCGCCAATTGTGTTTTTCAACGCGTCACACCCATTTCACTTGATGAAAGCATTTTCATCCTGGCGAACAGTTTTACACTATGACGATTTGAAAATGTGAAGAATTGATTATTTAACTCATGACAAAATAGCTGCCATTCATGAAATGAACATGTTTTGCAATGACGTTATATTGATGTTATGTAATAAATTATTGAAATCCATGGTGTTTTAAAAAAATTGTAAGGGGGATATATAAAATAAAATTATGTTATATAGCAGGGGTTCCCAATCTTTTTCAGCAAAGCGGCGCACTTACAAGTTTAGTATTTTGTGACGGCGCCCTAATTTAGTTAGCTATTTGGAATATATATATTGACTATATATATCTTAATATATAAAACAAAGTCGGGTTAGTTACACTATTTATAACTCGAGAACGGCTGGGCCGATTTTGATGATCTTTGATTTGTTGGATTTGTCTCCGCCCCGGGTAGGATAATAACTATTAAATTATCACAATAATTAACGAAAAAAATAGTAGTAAAGAAAATTCTTTTCCCCATACATTTTGTATGGAACGAATTCACATATTTGAAAGAGCTGTCGGCATTTTGTGATAAGTACCTATAATATTGAATAGTGAGTGAGTTCCGAAAATTCAAAAAACGTCAAATGTCAACGCGCTGGTGGTTTTGCTTTTGTTATTTAACTTTTTTTTAAAATTGTTTATGTGGCTTTTATCCATTAAGGGTGATCTTTGCCATTTCCTTAAATTATTTACATTTTCAGTTTTTTTTTTTAATTAGTCACAATTTCAGTTTTTTTTCAAATAGTTACATTTTCAGATTTTTTAAATTGGTTACATTTTCAGTTTTTTACATGGAATAGATAAATTGTATCAGCGAAAATATACAATTGGCAAAGACAAATATTTATATGATTCTACCAGAGTTGATATTAACAGTAATTACAAAATTGTAGAGTAGGAAGATGTAGAGGTCTCCAAAAATAGGATAATACCTGTAAAATTGTACATAATAACACTGCAAGACGTGTGGAAGTGAAAGAAATGTGATTGATGCTTAAAGGTTAAGGCCATTTTTAAACGACTTCGAAAAGGAGGTTATCAATTCGACGGTACATATATTTTTTTTTTTTTTTTTTTTTTTATGTTTGTTTCCTCAGAATTTTTGATTGGGTCAACCGATATTGATGATTCTTTTTTATTAGAAACCTGATGCTTCCCGTGTGGTCTCATTTTAATTTGGTTCAGTTCTGACAATGGGATCCATGAGAAAACCATATATGTCTTAAATTTGCAATAAGTATGTGCGCGAGAAATGGAGGAATAGCTCAATATTACGCCAACAGATTTCGATGATTCTTTTTTTGAAGTAAAACTTCTTTACGCACGCTGGTCACTAAAAATAAACAAAAATTTTAACAAAACAAAAAACGACTTCGAAAATGCACTAAAAAGTAAAAAATAATTTCGTACGATTGTTATTTTTGGAGTCAGTGTCAGCCAAGATCTCCACATCTCATCTATAACTACATATGTATGTAGTTACCTTGGCTGACACCAAATGAAAAAATAACAATCGTACGAAATTATTTTTTTACTTTTTAGTGCATTCTCGAAGTCGTTTTTTTAAAAAAAAAAATTTGTTTTGTTAAAATTTTTGTTTATTACAGTTGAGACTAAGAATGCAGGGTACTCTGGAAAGGAATTCAATTTTAAGTTTTATCAATTTAAAAATATTTTTAAAAAATAGGGAAATACAGGAATAGGTATACTACTTAATGGACCATGGACAATGGATTCCTTAGAAATAAAGTCAGCCTTTTCATTTCCAACAATACTAAGGTGTCTTGGGATCCAGGCCAAGACCACTAACAATTGAGCCAGCCACATGAAATGCACGAGGTCTCTGATAGAGCAGGTAAGAGATTCGCTATTGGAATTGAACTGAAAGGATGAGGGCATTTCTAATGTTGAGAGATTTGACGAGTCGTAAAACTTCTATGATAGCTATGCATTCAGCAGAAAAAATAGAACGCTCTTTGGGAAGTCTGCGTGGGAAACACAATTTCGTGTGAGGTGCATAGACAATGGCCTCAAATTGGGAGTCCGAACTAAGTTTGGAACCATCTGTGAAAAAAATTTATATAATTTGGCCAGTTACTTTCAATAATTTTGTTGAATTCTGCATTATTGGACTTTTTATATATTTTTTGAACATATTCCAATAAATTGGTGCATCTTTGGATAGAAAGTAAGACTTTCACAGGGATATGAGTATAAGGGGAGAGATTCAATGCGATAGGAGTTTGTGCCCCTCTTTCTTACACAATAAATATAAACAGTCAAAATTGGGGAAAAATTGTGAAAATAATGTATACAGGAAACGTATGTCTACCTCCAAAGAAAAATACAATAATTATAATAAATCTCCGTCAGACATATAAAGAAAATCAAACGCAATCCCCGTAAGTAAATCGAAAAGTAAGAAAATCACAAATTATAAATCCGTATACAACGCCATCTCCGATACTGACAAAAACAAAACGCGGACAGTAACGCATCGAAAATTGATTCACTGTAAAATTTAATAAAAAACTGAATTTAAGTCAGCTAATAAGTTAACAAAACAATTGATTCTGAAGCGGTACGAAATTCGCCGGGTCAGCTAGTATATATATATTTTATAGTCGAACTTACCTACAATAAAAGTAGTAAGATAGATAGGCACAAAAATTAAAACATGAAATTGAGTTTTATTATGTTGGAAGTGTTTGTTAGTTAGTGTAGGAGTGGATGGAGAGTGTTTGGTGTGATGATCCTCTCCACGTCAGGCAGGATTGCCTTCGTACCTTACCAATACAGAGGTTTAAAATGCTCCTTGAGATCACGGCACTTCCAAGCCGTGATCCTGCGTTCAGGTTTATAATAATGATGATGTTTAATTGAAAACACTTATTTGTCCGCGATATTAACTTTTATTTTAAAATATTATTTACAACAAATATGCGTTCGCGTACGAACGGGTAGTGAGGTAAATTGCCGTGCAACCGGATTGATCGAGTACTGGAAGCGGAATAATAATATAATTGCATTTCGGAGCATTTGGTGAGATTTAGTGTGGGTCATCTGGGATACCATACGCGTGAAAAAGTGTTGTGAATAAGTTCTGCCATATACCTCCCTACCAGCGTTGCACACGAATTACAAAATATGGCATTCAAAAAGAAAATAATTATATACACCTAAATAGGGTTTAGTATGTGTCTGAGATATACATATATACAAAATATAAACAATGTTTTTCATACTTGAAAATATAATTTAAAAAATAAGTAGTTTTGTGAACAATGCTAAATTTACATCATTAACTTAGAACATAAAATGTCTATTAAAAAAGAAAAAGTAACAAAAGTTACAAAATGTTTGACGTATTAAAATTACTTATAATGTTATTTGTTTACAAGTCCTAATTATCGTTAGTAATAGGAGTAAGTACCTATTTCTCAGTCGGTATTGACCGATTAAAATTATTATTACTTGTTCCTTCTTACGGCTAGACTTATAGTGTTGAGGTAGGTAGGTACTGCTAGAATGCATAACGGTGATTATTTACAAAGGTGAGTAGCTGCTGGCTGACTCGGTACATACTTATTATGCGTTTATACAATTTCAACGAAAGTAAACATAACTATGCGTAATTGAATACAAGTGTTATTTTAACGTCTCTTTGTTAAATGTTGTATTTGAATTAAAATATAAATAAAATACATGAACCTTATTATTCAAAATTAACTTTATAAATCCTAGACTAAGGAGTGAATTCATTTTTAATCGAGGGAAAATAATACTTCGAATTCCAAGAGCTGTCTTTGTTTATTACCTGACTTTAGGTACGTACTTCCGCAGTGGTATTGGAATGTCGAATTATTATTTATTATATTGTTATTGTTAAACAGATAAAGTTTGGTTAGCATTTATGATGGTCCGATCTAATATGTGATCGCTTTTTAATAAGATAACACTAGGTAAAATTAATAGAGATCGGAAATTAACAGAAATTATATACAGGTTGGATAACATATTTGCTAAATTTGATATACCTTACTAATCTTATTAATTAGTTATTAACAAACAAAATGTAGACTGTATACGTTGCTAGTAACATACCTTACGACAAGTTAGCTTTGTATTTATTTCTAGTTTGGTATTCGGGATACGAAAATGAATTAATATAATATTATTATTTGTTAGAAATACTGACTACGTAATAATACAATAATTTATAGGGCGGTGTTTTGCTAGCTGAATACCTAAATAAACTTAGTTTTATTTCACAGTAGTGCATTAGAATTTTAATCAATTATGAGATACAGTGATACAAATCGTATAATAAATTTTAGATACATCAATATAAGTTTTCTAATTAATTTGTTTAAACGATAACTTTCTTCATTGAAGTATTGCCAAGTATTACTAATACGACTGGTACCTTTCAGGAAAATGTACGTGTCTTCCACAGCGTGTTTTTCTTGTTGTTATTGTGGGCGGTGTGCTTGCCGTTTTTTGCGGTATTTCCTCAGAATTTTGGAAAAATGCAGGTTTGAGACGGTCGACCGAAACTCTTTTCGATTTTCCATTGATAGTTATAACGTATGTTTTGTCGTCTCATTCCTGAACTTCATAAGGTCCGTCATAGGGAGCCTCGAGTGATTTTCTTCCGCCGTCTGTGCGCAGGAAAACATGTGACGAGTTAGGTAAATCTTTGTGGACAAAAAATTTTCGATTGCTATGGTTACTAGTGGGAGTAGGTTTGATTTCTTCAAACCTTTCTTGCAGTCTTCTTATGTAGGTGTCAGGTTCTTCGCGGGGAGTTGTAGTACAAAAATCACATGGTAATCTCAATGTTCTTCCGTAGGTGATTTCTGCGGGTGAGCATTTCAGATCTTCGCGAACGGTGGACATTAGACCAAGAAGTATTAGTGGGAGGTTTCCAAACCAGTCCGGGTTGCTATAAGCCATAAGAGATGCTTTTAGTGTTCTGTGCCATCTTTCTATTATACCATTTGCCTGTGGATGGTAGGCAGTGGTTCGTGTATACTTGATTCCGAATTTCCGCATGAGGCTCTTGAACAGTCCTGACTCGAATTGTCGTCCCTGGTCCGTAGTGATTGTTTCCGGTACGCCGTGTCGAGCAATCCATTGTGTGGTTAGAGCGGTCGCTACCATCTCTGCCGTCATATCATTTAGGGGGACTGCCTCTGGCCAGCGAGTGTATCTATCTATTATTGTTAGGAGATATTTATACTCACTGCGAGCTGGCAGTGGGCCGACCAAGTCAATGTGGATGTTTCGGAATCGATCTTCGGGAAGTGGATATGTTGCTGGATGTGCAGTTGTGTGTCGTGATATTTTGGCTTTTTGACAAGCGACACAATGTTTGACGAAGGTTTTGATATCCTTTGTCATCTTGGTAAACTGCTGTCAGTTCTCGGTCGAATGTACTGTATTTACATTGGGCAGAAGTGAATTTACGAGAAAAAAATCCTAAGGGTTGCCATTCGTTGTTATTAAGTTGTCGTAGGGATGCGCCAATTGCAAGGTCAGAGGCGTCCACCATTATGGCAATTTTCGCCTTGGGGTCGTGATGCGCTAGCAGGGTAGCGTTGGCCAGTTGGGTTTTGCATTCTTCGAACGCGGCCGTCAGTTCCGGAGTCCAAGTGAGAATTCTTTTGTCGTTCTTCTTGTATCCTGACGTGAAGTCGAAGAGTTTGGCTTGTGTGTTGATAGAGTTCTTCAAGAAACTTCTATAATAATTCAGCATCCCGAGGAAACGACGCAAACCTTTGGCTGTCTTGGGTAGAGGAAAATCTACGATGGTTTTCACTTTCTCTTTGACGGGAGTAATACCGTCGGCGATATTGTGTGTCCCAAGAAATCAACAATGGGCAAACCGAATTTACATTTATTTAAATTAATTACTAGTCTGTTGTCGGAAAGGCTTTGGAAAAGGGTGTTTCCTGTGCTCCTCTTCATTTTTGGAGGCTATAAGGATGTCGTCCAGGTAGGTGAAACAGTAGTCTAAGTCACGCGTGACAGCGTGCATGAATCTCTGGAAACTTTGTGCTGCGTTTGACAGTCCGAACTGCATCGCTGTAAATTCGTATAATCCGAATGGAGTGATGATTGCAGTTTTAGGGATGTCGGCTTCTTCCACCGGGATCTGGTGATAAGCTCTCTTTAGGTCTATTGTTGAAAATATTTTCGCTGTGTTCAATTTGTGTGAAAAATCATGAAGTTGAGCGATTGGGTACTTGTCGGGGATTGTGCTTACATTCAAGCGCCTGTAGTCCCCGCACGGACGCCACTCTCCATTGGGTTTTTTAACCTGTGCAATGGGCTCACCCAACTACTCTTGGACGGGCGGCAGATTCCGTGCTCCATGAGGTACCTGAATTCTTTTTTGGCAGCTTCTAGGAGATGTGGTGCCAGCTTGCGAGCTCGTTCTGTTACGGGAGGTCCCCGTGTTTCAATTACATGTGTGACGTTATGTTTTCGAACGTTTTGGATTTGCATGTTGGGACGAGTTAATGACGGGTATTTATTTAATATATCCCGGTACTTCTGGCTTGCAGATATCGTCGAGATACCGGATGAGGGTCCTTGAGATTTTAGTCCTTGAATCTGTCGTCCCGTAGACTGGTCCGTCAAGGTAGAATTTTTTAAGTTGACACTCAGGTTGTAGTGATGCAGTAAATCCGCTCCGATAATTGCTCTTGAGACGTCGGCGACGATGAATGTCCACTTTATTTCACGTCGTAGGCCGAGTTGCAGATCAATAGTCCGGGAACCGTAGGTTTTTATGGGGGATCCGTTGACGCCGTACAGTGGGATTCGGTATGTATCTGTAGTGATGGTGTTTTTAGCCATTCGGTGTGTCCTCGGTAGAACTGAAATATCGGCTCTTGTGTCGATTAAAAATTTTTGTCGTGACACGAGCTCATAAACGAAGAGGCGGTAGGAATTATTATTATTATTAATAGTTAAAATATTATTTACAACAAATATGCGTTCGCGTACGAACGGGTAGAGAGGTAAATTGCCGTGCAACCGGA
Source organism: Limnephilus lunatus (assembly GCA_917563855.2). Taxonomy (NCBI): domain Eukaryota; kingdom Metazoa; phylum Arthropoda; class Insecta; order Trichoptera; family Limnephilidae; genus Limnephilus; species Limnephilus lunatus. The sequence goes on from OU830594.1 coordinate 33,201,568, forward strand.
TTGATCGAGTACTAGAAGCGGAATAATAATATAATGTTCGCCCCCTGTTCGCCGTATACAAAATTTGGCTAATGACTATAAAGATGTTGTTGACATATTTAACACATCATTCACTAAATATAAACAAGTCATAGTTAAATTAATATCAGAAACAAGAACCACAAATTTAATAATTCCAACTGCATAGCTCTGCTTCGAATTATTTCACATGTATTGCACTTTCCCCAGTCTACAGTTTTTCCATCTTGCATGGTGGAGTATTTTGTTTTTATTTCAATTTGTTTTTTTACTTTATTTTTGTTTTAGATTTGGTTATGATTTTGATTTTGATATTGATTCTGATTTTTATTTTGATTTTGATTTTGATTTTGATTCTGATTTTGATTTTGATTTTGGTTTTGATTTTGATTTTGATTTCGATCTTGATTTCGATCGTGATTTTGATTTTGATTTGGATTTGGATTTCGATTTCGATTTCGATTTTGATTTTGATTTTGTTTTTGTTTTGTTTATGATTTTGTTTTTTATTTTGTTATGCACATTTAGATTTATATGTTCTTTGTTTTAAAAATAATGTATGTAAAAGCCCAGCCGGGCGTGAAATTCCAAATAAATAAATAATTGCAGCGCCCTTGAGGTGATTTTTCACGAAAATGGCGCTATATAAATTAGCCAAATATTATTATTAATTGCATTTCGGAGCAATCGGTGAGATTTAGTGCGGGTCATCTGGGATACCATACGCGTGAAAAAGTGTTGTGAATAAGTACTGCCATAATTATATTTATAAGAATTCAGAATTGGAACAGAGAACAACAAAAAAGACTTACTCAGTCAAATCAATGTGATGGGTGAGTGTGAGGGATGATTTCCGCACAGTTTTTCAAAGCGGGGAATAAGACTTGAGACTGCTACTCTCAATTCTTGCTCCACATTGATATTTGTTCTTGATTAAAGCTACAGCTGAAAATCCAGCTTCACATAAATATGATGTGGCAAGCGGAATGAAAATTTTTAAAGCTTTCGAAGTTAAATTTAATTTGGATATTCATTTTGAATCGATAACCAAAACTCCACCAAATCGGAATTGGTGAATCTTTTTTTGAGGCTGTTGTCGCAAGAGAGTTCAAAGAGACTCTCTTGTTCATGTGTTATGAATCCTGGTGGAGCTTGTGCATGGAAAGGATCTTGGATCCACGCAAGTTTTTCAACATCATCATCTGCAAAGTATTTCGAAACCATTCGGTGAGCTTCGATAGGTGTCATCCGGCCATCAGGTCTTGTGAGACAACCAGTTCATTAGATGCCGCATATTTATACAATTGCGGGAAGCAATCTTGACCGCTGCCTTCATTTATTTTTTTTATCCCCTACTGCAGTTTCTTCCTAAACGCCTCAATTCTCTCCGATAGTTTCAAAATGTGCGTGTTGTTGCCCTACGAAGAAAGATTCAAATTATTTAATTTCTCAAATATATCGCACAAGTATACTAGTTTTAGCAAAAAATCTGGTTCAGTAAAATATTTGGCGTTTTCATGACATTCTACCTGTAAAAAGTACAAATTTTTTCGTGTAATTCGAACACACGAAATAAGACATTTCCACCTGAATTGCAGTAATACAGCATGGCCATCTGTTCAGCTCCCATATCTAGGCATAGTTTTTTAAAAAGTCTGGCCTTTAGATGCCTAGTTTTTATGTAGTTTACTGCACCAATGACACATTCTAGTACTTATTTCAGTTTAGAGCTCATTGACTTTGATGCAAGAAATTCCCTATGGATGATGCAATAGATCCACAGAGCATTCGGTGCGAATATTTGTGGTTTTGGATAATGATAGAGGATTGACTCACGGCCGCGGCGCCCCTCTTTACTTTCTACGGCGCATCACCAGGGCGCCGCGGCGCACACTTTGGGAACCCCTGTTATATAGGGTTGCACAAAATAAAAATGTGTTATTTGTTAAATAACTGTTGAGTTAACTTATTAGCTGCATTAATTTTTTTTTATTAAGTTACAAAATGAAACAATTATCGATGCGCAACTATCCGTGTTTTGTTTTTGCCAGTATCAGAGATGGCGTTGTAAACAGATTAATATTTTTTTGTAGTTCTCTTACTTTTCCACTTACGGGAATGGCGTTTCATTTTCTTTATACGTATGAGGGAGATTTATTATAATTATGGTATTTTTCCTTTGGAGAGGCGCCGACATACGTTCACCGTTTGCCTTATTTTCGACTGTTGATATTTAGTGTGTAAGAAAGAGGGACAGCATTATATGTTTAAGACCAAAACCAAAACAATCAGCGCATTGATATTTGACGTTTTGATTTTTTAGAATTCCCTCACTATTCAATATTCTACTTATCACAATATTGCTGCAGCTCTTTCAATAGATGAGAATTCGTTCCATTCAAAAAAGGAAAAGAATTTTCATAATATTTTTTTCGTGAATTTTTTCGATGTTTTAATAGCTATTCTGCTATTCGGGGCAGAGACAAATCCAACAAATTAAAGATCATAAAAATTGGTCCAGTCGTTCTTGCGTTATAAATGGTGTAACTAACCCGACTTTGTTTTATATATAAATAAGAAGATGATGATATTTACTCTGCTACTTTATTCTAGCAATTTACAAGTCTTCTGTCACAAAATCAAAATATCACAAAATATCACAAAATCAAAAAAAAGTTATGGAATTGTACAAAATAAAAATGTGACAAACGGTTGTACGATAAATGTTATAGGGTTACACAAAAAAAATATTAATCAGGAAATATTATAAAGCTGTAGGTACATATGTTATAGGGTAAAACATAATAAAACAAAAAAAATATTAAACAAGTTTTCAGGAAATATTATAAAGCTGTAGATACATAAATTTTATTGTCATTTTGTAACACAACTACCAGCGTATTAATGAAACTCTTTTGCGTTTTAAAGACCACAGGGATATTTATCAGGTGAAATTTTTTTCTTTATTGTTTTTTTAAACATATATCTAGTACAAGATCCCGACGAAGGTCGACCTTCACCCATCCGACCGATTAAAAAATATTTTTTAGCAATCTTAATGCATCAACATCAACGTCAACATCACTGCATCATCAACATCATTGCAACATCAACAACAACATCATTGACAACAACATCATCAACAACAACATTGCAACATCAACATCATTGCGTATAGATTTCTCGTTAAAATTACGTCAAACCTACCGTTAATTAAAATTAATGTAATAAATATTTTTTAAACTTAGTACATGTTGACAATAATAAACAGAACAATTAATGTTTTTTTTTATTTAATTTTTCAGTTTGGTTGTGTACTCTGATGTCAAATCCAAAATTAATGTTTTTTTTTTTAAATATCTCTAAGCTATCAACTTTTTAAACTAGACACAAGATTTTGCTTTACATCGTAGTGCTTCTTCACCTTTAATGAAAATACTATTATCAATATATATGGAATACGTGAAAATATCATAATGGTTTAATTAACTATTTTATTGTTGTATGTATATATAATTTAAATTTTCTGTCACCTTAACCAAAGGTAAATAAATAAACATTATCTTATTGTTTTTTTTACGAATAACTTGATAACATTTAAAAATCTCCTACTACACCACCTCATTAAGCGGGAAATGTTGCTTTCTTAAATCTTGAAGTTTAAATTTAGGCAAATGAACAAAATCAAAACAATAAATTCTAGGTACACAATATATTAACCTGAGACTTCTATTTATTATTTATACGAAACAAATACTAATAATGAATTAAAAACTAAAAAAATTTGCTTGAAAAATGTTTCTGTGAAATAATATAATCCATTATTAAACCGTGTCGTGTCACTTCATCAATTATTGGTATTTGCTTGGTATTATAAATAATAAACAATACTTCTTCGAACACAGCACATTTGAATTAATAATAATAGTTTCAAGTAAATGTATGTTGTGTTTATATTTAGAATGGTCATTAGCACCCATCAATATATGTATAAGAAGCAACTTAGAACGCATGCTGATGACGGATGATGTGGATACACCACTGCCCGGTTCTACTTTAGCAGAAGCTTCTGTCCCAACTCACTAAAAAGTAATTCGATAAGGTATCTGCTTTGTGATATTCGCCACCAGAAAGGAGAAATTCGTATTTAATGATGTTCAATTATATCGTTTATATTTGATCAGAGGATTATCTGCAATTTAGCGGATGGAAACATTATCTCAGCTAAGCCGTTTTACCTCGAACCAATATTCGTATAATTATCTACGCTTGATAAGACTTTGATCCATTCTGCATATTCAGTGGAGTAGCTTAATTTGTATAATTTCTAGCAATTATCTATTGTTGTAGGTGCTGAGAAATTATCTTGAATAAAATCTATAATTTAGTAATAGTTGTTCGTACATTGATTAAGCCCAAAACGATATTCTACGTAATCTTCAAATTCCTTATCCCTTACGTTAAGATATCCACTCACATAACTTCGTGATTCAAGTATGATAATAGGGCAAACTATTCCTATTTAAATTTATCGGATCTTTTTAATGAACGGTAATATATTAAATAAACTAGTAGCTCTTACCCGGTTTCACACGAGATTCAACGATGTGGCAATTCTAAAAGTAGTGAATTTTCGAAGTTTCTGTACGGGTAACATTCAGCATTCTGAAGGTCAGGAGTCCGGTAAGTCGTATAAGCCGTGTAAGGGCCCGTTCACACATGGGAGTCCGTTTTACTGGTACGTTTTTAACGGATACGTCATAAATTTATGCTCTGTTCACACTGTAATAACCCCCCCCCCCTCTATGCGAAGTAGTAAAACCTTCCTCTTGCTTTCCAAATGCTGCTACAGTGCTACAGCTACCCCGCTCGGCCTTTAAAAAGCTCGTAGCTCGCCCGTTCTCGCGTCTCTCCCCTGCATTTCTTTTGAAGCGCCTTCTCAACCCCATCACGTAATACTTTTATGCAAACGTGACGAGATGCTCTTAATTAATCAATTGTAATTAACCCCACAACGTTGTGTACTTTTTTGTTTGAGTGGTTTGGTATAGTTAATCCAATTTAATTAATAATTTATTTGTGGTAAACCCTTGTTCTTTTAGATATGGCGTGTTACAATTTGCAAGGCTTCGAATAACAATGACTGAGTCTGACTAGCTTGAGAATTAACTAATTATCTATCTATATTCGTTCAGCTTCCTCCCCTAGCACCTGTTATACACCTACGCTCATCGACGACTATTTTTATTGAAGTAATCTGCATTTTCCCTCCTAGCATCTAATATATAAATTTACATTCAAACGGCGAATTGAGAAGATCCTACCTTTCGATGCGATGTCACGTACTCTCTGCAGCTCTATAAAATGCTATCATGAAAATAATTTGACATTTATGTATATTCTAACAAAAGATTTACACTCAAAGCAGTACGGAGTGCACTAATTCTACACTTACAGTGCTAGATGCAGTTTGTTAGTTAGCTAGCTTGTTTTATTTTGTTAATTTGACTCTACGGGTAGGTATTTTGGATTAACATGAGACAGAACATGTGCTGTTTAAATAATTGGACTCCTCCATAGCCCAACTGATAAGGTGATGGTCATAGACCGCCGAATCAGCTTCCAATTCCAACGCCTCCGGAGAATGTTAAGGTCGCAAGCGACGAATGAAAATCGACATGTTTTGCCTTCTGTCGGGAAAGGGTTTGATGTGTGTTTCTGGATCATAGAGTGGTAATGGGAATAATATCGACCACTACGCCGCCAAATTATAAATGTGTTGATGATGATGATGGAAGGTCATCTCATACCGTTTGATATGAGGGTCTGGTTCATAGAGTGGTAATGGGAATAATATCGACCACTACGCCGCCAAATTATAAATGTGTTGATGATGATGACGAAAGGTCATCTCATACCGTTTGATATGAGGGTCTGCTCCGATTAATGGCGTGATAGCCGATGTCAGGAACTGTTCAGGAAATGCGTGGGTGGCACGAGGTTTTAGATCGTGACATCCTACTCTGGATTGATGATGATGATGATGATTTTGAAGTTCTTCAGCATGCCGATGACTTGAGTTCCATTTACTCCTAAAGTACCGGCATAAACATTAAACCGAAGTTGATTAGACAATCGGCAATGTCAGGAGATCGGTGGGGCCGCTCTCTCCTCTGATCTGGCGATGTATGAATTGAATTAAAGAAGATTTTGATGTCACCGATCCTCGCCTTGGCAGTCACTCATGTCCTCAATAGTCCCGTTCTCCGTCCAGCACGCCGCCTCGAACCAGTAGAAATAATGATTACGTTTTTCCTAGGCACGCTACAGAAACGTGCGCCAGCCTGCAATCGCGATGGTCATCGGTATTTGATTTGAATGAAAAATACGTCCCCTCGCATAACATACACAGGCGTAACGTGGGACCTTCCCCGAAATGTCACGGGCATATGCTCTACGATAGGCGTACCCCAACCTCAAACTCAAATATCAGCTCAAAGAAAGAAATGTCAAGCTCGGCTTCCAGGGTGCTGGGTCCAAGAATGAAAGGCACCAGGTCGTGAATCTGGCTTCCCTCCCTTCTATTTTCCCGGCTGCCCTTTCGTCCAGAGTACTTTCCCACCCTGATGCTGGATGATCCCTATTCCTAGTGTGAGGGAGTTAAGAGAACTTTTGCTACTTATGTAGGTGGATATAACGCATTACGCTTAAAATATGAATACCTACCGACGGCTTCATTCAACCGACAATGTGAAAGTTTTTGATAAATCGAATATCGAATGAAATATACCTACCTAAGCGTAAACCAAAAAGTAGTTAAGAAAACTTATCCGGATTCCAACAAAGAACCGCCGATCGGTTGCCAAACGATTCCATATGTCATGTTCCCTTCGTTCCGACGACAAGGCAGACCCCACACGAGCGTAACCTAAAAGGTAGTGAAGCCCACGCAAATTTCGTCACTTCGTTTCCCCCATGACGAAGGTAGTCCGGCCAGATCGTAATCTTCGTCCTGCATCAAACTGGCCTCCCGCGACGACAACTTTTATCCGCTGGTACCTCGGAGCGGCATTAGAGGGAGGGCGAAATGGGTGCACGTCCTTTGTTCTCCTGAAGTCCCCCAATGCCTTAGTGACGTACATACGTCGACATCATGGAATGGCTCCGGCCACGCTTCCAATCCAGTCTAGAGCGGGTACGAGATCCACGTTACCGAGATGTGATCACAAGGGATTCCAATTTGCTCGGACCAGACACGACCATCGCTTACTTCGCCTCCACATTAGAAAAATAGTGTAGCCCACCTGCATTTCGATCACATCGCCCCCGATAAAGTCGCGTGAGATACTTCCTCATGGTGAAATAGGAAAGCCGGACCCGTTAATTCATTCGACAACCGCCGTCCATTCTCGAGTCGTAACCCGCTCAATTAAGTTTGAAGAAAAAGAGTTTGTTAATTAAGTAGGTGGATATAGCGCATCACGCTAATACGTGAATACCTACCGACGGCTGCATTCAACCGACAATATGAAAGTTTTTTGCTAAGTCGAAAGAAATATACCTAAACGTGAACCAAAGGTGATTATATGATTAGATATCGAACCAAGTTTATGCAAAGTCCTATGTAATAGACTTGTTGTGATACCTAAAATTTGGAATAAGGTGTGGGAAGTTTTTGGAATGGGAATTCAATTATGTCAGATTTTGTTAGTAATCAAAAATGCCCATGCTACGCACCCTTCATAAACCGTTATATTACCCAATGCCTTTTCAAAATCCCTTTCCTAAATATAGTCCCCTAGCTACGTTTAAAAATATTATTACGAAACTCGTAAATAATAATTAACACCTCCAAGGCGCTTTACAAATTAATTTATACCTACATTCTATACCTATGTATTTTGGTACCCGTTATGTATTGGAGAATACCCAGTAACCTAATTTTCTAGGTCACCAACAAAGCACTTTAAAGGGTTTTATTATTGTTTTGTGGTTTCAAAATCCCGTCTTTTAAATGAAGTCTCTCGTCTAAGATTTATTGCCCGAAAGCGCACTTTGTGCTTCAAATGCTAGTTAGTTCATTGAACTCCAAATTATTATTTTACAACGTTATTGTCTCAAGAATAACTTCACCCAACAAAGGTACTTGCTAGCCGGTCAACCCGGAAACGTGCAAAGCCCCTCGCTCCCCATCGCTCGACAAAAAAAAGGGGTCCTAGATTCCTAAGGCTTGTAGTATATAAACCCTAATTGACTCTTCCCTGCAAGGTCCGTACTAAATATGTTAATAATTTTATACAAACTTACCAAATTCGCCTTGTTGCACAAAATAATTTCACAAATCAATTCACTACAATAATATTTAATTCAAACAAGCACTTATAAACCACAACCCGTCATGCAGTTATTTATTCCAAGATGCAGCCGTCAAACACAATTCTCGCGTAGATTTCTTTTTTAAATTTCACCCTGACCCTGATAGGCGCCCCGAAAGTACGTCCCGACCGCCTCAATTTACAAATTATATTATTTAACTTCACCGATATGAACTCGCAAGCCTCAATCTCTGACTTCCCTATTCGCGTGGACCCTTTTTGTTTAATAAAACGGAATTTCCTTTGTTTAATTAAAATGAAATATCCCCGGTTTAGACGCACCAAACTGGTCTCCTCGCGACTATCGAACCTCGATCCCTTAATTTAAACCTTGCTTCCCAACGACCAAATCTTGACTCCCCTCAATCGCGTGAACTATTTTCCTTTAATTTTATGAATTATTCCCGGTTTACGCGCACCAAATTATTACTCTGCCGTTTATCAAAACTCGATGATTTTTTCCCGTCTGCGCGGCCCTAGGTTCCTTCCCTGACTGTCCTCTAACACTCCTCTACCCCGACTGTCCTTCCAACCCCCTCCCCCTGACTCCCCCCCATCTACTTGTGTGGTTTCAATAATTTATTAGTCACTTTTTTCAAATCTTAAGTGATAAGCACATCTCCCAATATGCATATATCAACTTTAATAGTCAAAATGTCACACTTTAACTATTATTTCAGAGAATTTTGTGAAGGAACCATGTTCGTTATTTTTTGTGGTGTAAACTAATTTCGTCTGAGCCGGAGTCATAAACTATCCCAATAACGCTTAAAAGAAGAGCTCAGTGGCGTACTTCAATCTAATACTCTTTCTCAATACTTGCGTTGACTCTATTGGTTATATAATAACATTATATATTCATTGTCCGAACACGCTTTTGTCCTTTCTACGTGCGTCACTATTTAACGAATTCTGCAATCCTATTTCGACAAATATGTCAAATATTTCAACCCGTAATCGGCGCGTCGCGCTAGTATATTTAAATGCACCAACGAGCAATCCTTATTGACTAATTTTCAATTTTCCTACTGCCATAGAAAATTCACCAGATAATTGTTTCGTAAATCCAATCTGCCCGCGTTAAGATCAACCACCCCACGGGCAAATATCCATCGGCCGCCCCTGACTTGATAATGAACCTGAAATATCCATTAGAATTCCTCCTCCAACCAAAGTATTTTGGCACACGTGTTTTTCCTAGTAATGACCCGGTTTCATAAATCACCCTTAAGAGTTGGAACAGAGAATTGTATTCTGAAACCATACCCTGTTACAAAATCGAATATAATTCCAAATTGATCTCTCAATTTTAAAAGAATCATTTCGTAGGCCCAAAGGCGAGATCATCACAGTCTCCCCTTTATGGAAAAAAAATAGTGGAGGTAGATAGAAATCCAAACTACAATCACCTATTTTGTTCCAGAACTTCAGCAGTAGTCAGCCCGTTTGAACTCGCCTTAAATCTTTGTGCCCTTTTTTTCCAAAATTGTAATGATGAATATTTCCTAAACCGGTCCTGTCCTGTACGTCATCGCATCCCTTCCCTATTCCGTTTTTTTCGTCGGCCTTGCCCAATGTTTGTCTAATGTTGAAACTACGGTCAATGTACCTTGCGTTATGCCTACATATTTCCAGGAATTTGTGCCGGTTACGACCTACAACGGTACCTAGTCATGGTACTCTAACTGTCTCCTATTGTACTCCCCACATAAACCGACAATATATTATGTGAGTATTTAGGTGTCTATTATTGTCTCCAAACCAATTAATCCAAATTTTAATTTCTGCCTAACTTTATCACCTATTTACACTGATTTTAAATACCCACCGCTTCACAATAAACTTTGTTTGCGTAATTTGTAAACCCTTCCACAATCTACTACTAAACATTGTGAATGCTTCAATGCTCCACATCTCACCTTTTCTAAATTATGAGTTGTAATCCGATTCTAAAGAAAATCATTTAATATTTTGCTATCTATGGCGTTACTTCGCTGACGGAGCCCGTCCTTCACCAAACATTGTATTATAAATAATTTACCGCGGTTTCCTTTCTTTCTGTAAATGTTTTTACCACTCGTCCGTCCTACGGATGTAAGGCCCACCCCCGTGTAAGACCACACCTTCTTTTATGATTTTAAAGTATATTTATTTATTTTATTGGTCTAATTAATTTAGGCACTATAAGGCACGGGGAATTAAATAAAGCGTCTCCAAAACGTAACGGTATCAGCACTAGACTAGTGATGCGTTGACTTTTCTGTCCCATGGCACCTCGTAATTGCACGGCTGTCACCGGTATAAGGGGGTACCGCCTGTGGTCGCGCAACTTGCACTGCCACAATTCTTCTGCTACACATGTTAACTGGCTACCCGAATCTATCAAGCACCACACCTTTACTCCGTCTACATCGGCTTCGACCTCTGGCAGCTGTGACAAGGAGCAACCCTTTTCTGTCTCATCATAAACCCCATCTTCAAAAATGGTGTTAAACCCTGCGTACCGTTCTTCTTCCCTGAAATCCCTTAGTTCGCACTCATTCCAAATGTCACTCACGTGCTGTAATAATTTAACACACGAAATGACATCTATTCTCTCACACTCTTTATTCCAATCTTCACCGCCTAACGCCGTGCTATCTCCCATTGTACTCGCCTTTACCGGCGCAACCCTCCCATTCTCCCCTCTCCCCAACCCCCTTCCCAAGTTCCAATTTTGTCTTATCATTATTCTTAAAGCTATATTGTAGTTTGTTCCTGGCGCCCCGCCTCCTGCTTGTTGAGCCGATATCCTCAGGGCAATGGGTTCGACTCGTTGGCGTTTCCCGCTTGTTCAGCACTATTCAGCCTCTGGTCCGCATTAGTGTCCTCGATCATCCGCTTCCTGGTGCTCGCCTCCGCCGCCCCGTGACACGAGCGCTCCCTTACAATCACATTCATGTTACCTCTCGCCATGTGACGCCCTCGTGGTGGCTCCCTCTCTCTTCTCCCCTTCTCCCTTTCCTCCGGTTCCCTTCTCCTTTCTACCTTCTGAATGTGGCGCTCCGTCGGTGGACTCACCATGTTATCCATCCGCCTCAAGAATTCGGCAGCCTCCAGCTCATTGCCTTGTTCCCCCCGGGAAAACCACAGCGCTTGCGTCTCCTTCGGATAGTGCCGCATGATTTCATTTATCACGCCGGTTGGCGAGCTAGTGATTTTCAGGGCCTTTGCCAGCTCCCAATATTCGGCAAAGTGCGTCAGCATTGTCTTGCCACCGTTCTGGTCCCAGGCCGCATCTGACAACTTCCTCCTGAGTTTATTTTGGCAGACCTCGCCCCAATAATTTGCCAAGAAGTCCTTCTCGAAATCTTCGATCGTCTCCCATCTGCTACAATAAATTTTCGACCAACTTTTAGCCTCTCCCTTGAGACTCTCTCGGGCCACCATTACCTTGTCCGTCCGCCTTGTTTTCCTTATATACTCCCGCAAGTCCTCCAAAAAGGAAATCGGATGCTGATGCCCTCCTATAAAAACGGGCTTCTCTTGGGCCGGAAGCAACTCTACAATCTGGCGCCGATTCACCGATCCCAGGAGCACTTCCGCCTCTCCCGTTCCCGGCCTCGCACCTCCCGCTTCCGATCTCGCCTCTCGCACTTCTAGCTGCCTTTCAATGGACTGTATTTTCTCTACTAGCGGTCCTAATGCGTCACGGATGATGCTGGTCACCTGCCCCAGGCTCACTTGCAACAACGTCTCCCCCACGGTCTCGACCGCGGCGGTGACCTCCTCTCTTGCTGAAGGTCGCCCACGTCCTTTCCCTCTAGACACTGATCCTTCCATGATCGCTTATTATTTAAACTCACTAAAAATTTGGGTTTTTGTTCTAATTTAAATTTCGTAATCTTTTACGTAAAATTTCTCACTACTAGCACTTTAAGTTCAAGGATTAAATGTATCTTTATTCTGTTCGTATCACTATTATTATTTTAATCGATGAAATGATTAGATTTTATTTTCATTTCTTCAACATGTATTTAATATTGTTGTGTAGAACTATACCTCAAGCCCCTGAAAAATAAAATTGTAACTATTATTATCTTGTTTCTTTGAAATTATTCAGTTAAGAAAAGTTTGTTTTCCTAGCCCAACGTATGTCTACCTACTGGTTAGTTTTATTATTGTTTTACCAACTACGGTTTTTTTTTCTTCTATTATAGGCACCTCCACTAACCGCTACTCGGTTTAATGACCTACTTATCCCTTTAGAAGTACCTACACTCGAACCATGCATCACCAAAAGGTATGCTCTTTATTGTTTCTGTTTCAAAGCCGCACTGTCCCACCACTCGTGGCTAGACCTCCGTTCATGGTTTCAATTTACCGTTACGTTAAACGCACAAACCTATTTGACACATATCTCCGCTAGTCGGCACTCGGTTTAATGACCTCCCCTTTTTTTTGTTCTCCACACTGAGCGTTAAATGTTTAAATGATCTGCCCTCAAAATGAAAGAGACCCTTTTTTCTATTGTTGACACTAAAGGACACTAATACTTATCAATATTACAATTGTAATGTTTTGTTTACTTCGGTAACCAGAACTACTCCTCGATGTTTTGTATTTTTATTATTTTAACTAATCGTCCGGTATCCAATTTACCAAACGTTCAAACCCAATTGAAAGTTGACTAACATCGATATTATCACCTTGGCGATTTGATATTGAATGCATTATTGAAGGACTATCTCCCCTAATAACGTAACACCCTTTCTCACTAATACTTATCGAAGGTTGGATATCCTTAATTTCTCTTGTTTAATTTTGTAACACTTTTTATTGACGTACAGCGCTCCTCCCCTCAAAATATGATACCTTTAACCTGCGTCTTATCGGAAATTGGACATCGTCAACCAACCTCTCCTAAATTTATCTGGTTAAGCTAATGTGTACATTATTACACTACCTACTCTCTTGATTAATTTTTGTTTCACTTTTTATAGACGTACGGCGCTACTCCCCTCAAAACATGATATCTTTAATCTGCGTCTTATCGGATGTTGGGCATCATCGTCTTATCTCTCCTATTTTTATCTAGTTAAGCTAATGTACCTATACATTATTTGAAGTACCTACTTTCTTGGTTAGTTTTGTTCCACTTTTCATAGCCGTACGGCGTTCCTCCCCTCAAAATATGATACCTTTATCCTGCGTCTTATCGGAAGTTGGAGATTATCGGCCTATCTTTCCTATATTTATCTAGTTAAGCTAATGTAAACGTTATTGTTAATTCCTCTGCTACACATCTATTTTCCTAGTACTTTACTTTTTTTTCGTTGTGTTTTCAGTCATTTTCGGATGACATGCGAACCGTTATACCTACTGTATTAATTTTTTTTTTTTCTATTCTTGTTTAAGTCATTGTATAAAACCCAGCAAAATGCAACACTTTGTAATACCATACCTCCTGGTCACTTAGCAAAACTGTAATAACCCCCCCCCCCTCTATGCGAAGTAGTAAAACCTTCCTCTTGCTTTCCAAATGCTGCTACAGTGCTACAGCTACCCCGCTCGGCCTTTAAAAAGCTCGTAGCTCGCCCGTTCTCGCGTCTCTCCCCTGCATTTCTTTTGAAGCGCCTTCTCAACCCCATCACGTAATACTTTTATGCAAACGTGACGAGATGCTCTTAATTAATCAATTGTAATTAACCCCACAACGTTGTGTACTTTTTTGTTTGAGTGGTTTGGTATAGTTAATCCAATTTAATTAATAATTTATTTGTGGTAAACCCTTGTTCTTTTAGATATGGCGTGTTACAATTTGCAAGGCTTCGAATAACAATGACTGAGTCTGACTAGCTTGAGAATTAACTAATTATCTATCTATATTCGTTCAGCTTCCTCCCCTAGCACCTGTTATACACCTACGCTCATCGACGACTATTTTTATTGAAGTAATCTGCATTTTCCCTCCTAGCATCTAATATATAAATTTACATTCAAACGGCGAATTGAGAAGATCCTACCTTTCGATGCGATGTCACGTACTCTCTGCAGCTCTATAAAATGCTATCATGAAAATAATTTGACATTTATGTATATTCTAACAAAAGATTTACACTCAAAGCAGTACGGAGTGCACTAATTCTACACTTACAGTGCTAGATGCAGTTTGTTAGTTAGCTAGCTTGTTTTATTTTGTTAATTTGACTCTACGGGTAGGTATTTTGGATTAACATGAGACAGAACATGTGCTGTTTAAATAATTGGACTCCTCCATAGCCCAACTGATAAGGTGATGGTCATAGACCGCCGAATCAGCTTCCAATTCCAACGCCTCCGGAGAATGTTAAGGTCGCAAGCGACGAATGAAAATCGACATGTTTTGCCTTCTGTCGGGAAAGGGTTTGATGTGTGTTTCTGGATCATAGAGTGGTAATGGGAATAATATCGACCACTACGCCGCCAAATTATAAATGTGTTGATGATGATGATGGAAGGTCATCTCATACCGTTTGATATGAGGGTCTGGTTCATAGAGTGGTAATGGGAATAATATCGACCACTACGCCGCCAAATTATAAATGTGTTGATGATGATGACGAAAGGTCATCTCATACCGTTTGATATGAGGGTCTGCTCCGATTAATGGCGTGATAGCCGATGTCAGGAACTGTTCAGGAAATGCGTGGGTGGCACGAGGTTTTAGATCGTGACATCCTACTCTGGATTGATGATGATGATGATGATTTTGAAGTTCTTCAGCATGCCGATGACTTGAGTTCCATTTACTCCTAAAGTACCGGCATAAACATTAAACCGAAGTTGATTAGACAATCGGCAATGTCAGGAGATCGGTGGGGCCGCTCTCTCCTCTGATCTGGCGATGTATGAATTGAATTAAAGAAGATTTTGATGTCACCGATCCTCGCCTTGGCAGTCACTCATGTCCTCAATAGTCCCGTTCTCCGTCCAGCACGCCGCCTCGAACCAGTAGAAATAATGATTACGTTTTTCCTAGGCACGCTACAGAAACGTGCGCCAGCCTGCAATCGCGATGGTCATCGGTATTTGATTTGAATGAAAAATACGTCCCCTCGCATAACATACACAGGCGTAACGTGGGACCTTCCCCGAAATGTCACGGGCATATGCTCTACGATAGGCGTACCCCAACCTCAAACTCAAATATCAGCTCAAAGAAAGAAATGTCAAGCTCGGCTTCCAGGGTGCTGGGTCCAAGAATGAAAGGCACCAGGTCGTGAATCTGGCTTCCCTCCCTTCTATTTTCCCGGCTGCCCTTTCGTCCAGAGTACTTTCCCACCCTGATGCTGGATGATCCCTATTCCTAGTGTGAGGGAGTTAAGAGAACTTTTGCTACTTATGTAGGTGGATATAACGCATTACGCTTAAAATATGAATACCTACCGACGGCTTCATTCAACCGACAATGTGAAAGTTTTTGATAAATCGAATATCGAATGAAATATACCTACCTAAGCGTAAACCAAAAAGTAGTTAAGAAAACTTATCCGGATTCCAACAAAGAACCGCCGATCGGTTGCCAAACGATTCCATATGTCATGTTCCCTTCGTTCCGACGACAAGGCAGACCCCACACGAGCGTAACCTAAAAGGTAGTGAAGCCCACGCAAATTTCGTCACTTCGTTTCCCCCATGACGAAGGTAGTCCGGCCAGATCGTAATCTTCGTCCTGCATCAAACTGGCCTCCCGCGACGACAACTTTTATCCGCTGGTACCTCGGAGCGGCATTAGAGGGAGGGCGAAATGGGTGCACGTCCTTTGTTCTCCTGAAGTCCCCCAATGCCTTAGTGACGTACATACGTCGACATCATGGAATGGCTCCGGCCACGCTTCCAATCCAGTCTAGAGCGGGTACGAGATCCACGTTACCGAGATGTGATCACAAGGGATTCCAATTTGCTCGGACCAGACACGACCATCGCTTACTTCGCCTCCACATTAGAAAAATAGTGTAGCCCACCTGCATTTCGATCACATCGCCCCCGATAAAGTCGCGTGAGATACTTCCTCATGGTGAAATAGGAAAGCCGGACCCGTTAATTCATTCGACAACCGCCGTCCATTCTCGAGTCGTAACCCGCTCAATTAAGTTTGAAGAAAAAGAGTTTGTTAATTAAGTAGGTGGATATAGCGCATCACGCTAATACGTGAATACCTACCGACGGCTGCATTCAACCGACAATATGAAAGTTTTTTGCTAAGTCGAAAGAAATATACCTAAACGTGAACCAAAGGTGATTATATGATTAGATATCGAACCAAGTTTATGCAAAGTCCTATGTAATAGACTTGTTGTGATACCTAAAATTTGGAATAAGGTGTGGGAAGTTTTTGGAATGGGAATTCAATTATGTCAGATTTTGTTAGTAATCAAAAATGCCCATGCTACGCACCCTTCATAAACCGTTATATTACCCAATGCCTTTTCAAAATCCCTTTCCTAAATATAGTCCCCTAGCTACGTTTAAAAATATTATTACGAAACTCGTAAATAATAATTAACACCTCCAAGGCGCTTTACAAATTAATTTATACCTACATTCTATACCTATGTATTTTGGTACCCGTTATGTATTGGAGAATACCCAGTAACCTAATTTTCTAGGTCACCAACAAAGCACTTTAAAGGGTTTTATTATTGTTTTGTGGTTTCAAAATCCCGTCTTTTAAATGAAGTCTCTCGTCTAAGATTTATTGCCCGAAAGCGCACTTTGTGCTTCAAATGCTAGTTAGTTCATTGAACTCCAAATTATTATTTTACAACGTTATTGTCTCAAGAATAACTTCACCCAACAAAGGTACTTGCTAGCCGGTCAACCCGGAAACGTGCAAAGCCCCTCGCTCCCCATCGCTCGACAAAAAAAAGGGGTCCTAGATTCCTAAGGCTTGTAGTATATAAACCCTAATTGACTCTTCCCTGCAAGGTCCGTACTAAATATGTTAATAATTTTATACAAACTTACCAAATTCGCCTTGTTGCACAAAATAATTTCACAAATCAATTCACTACAATAATATTTAATTCAAACAAGCACTTATAAACCACAACCCGTCATGCAGTTATTTATTCCAAGATGCAGCCGTCAAACACAATTCTCGCGTAGATTTCTTTTTTAAATTTCACCCTGACCCTGATAGGCGCCCCGAAAGTACGTCCCGACCGCCTCAATTTACAAATTATATTATTTAACTTCACCGATATGAACTCGCAAGCCTCAATCTCTGACTTCCCTATTCGCGTGGACCCTTTTTGTTTAATAAAACGGAATTTCCTTTGTTTAATTAAAATGAAATATCCCCGGTTTAGACGCACCAAACTGGTCTCCTCGCGACTATCGAACCTCGATCCCTTAATTTAAACCTTGCTTCCCAACGACCAAATCTTGACTCCCCTCAATCGCGTGAACTATTTTCCTTTAATTTTATGAATTATTCCCGGTTTACGCGCACCAAATTATTACTCTGCCGTTTATCAAAACTCGATGATTTTTTCCCGTCTGCGCGGCCCTAGGTTCCTTCCCTGACTGTCCTCTAACACTCCTCTACCCCGACTGTCCTTCCAACCCCCTCCCCCTGACTCCCCCCCATCTACTTGTGTGGTTTCAATAATTTATTAGTCACTTTTTTCAAATCTTAAGTGATAAGCACATCTCCCAATATGCATATATCAACTTTAATAGTCAAAATGTCACACTTTAACTATTATTTCAGAGAATTTTGTGAAGGAACCATGTTCGTTATTTTTTGTGGTGTAAACTAATTTCGTCTGAGCCGGAGTCATAAACTATCCCAATAACGCTTAAAAGAAGAGCTCAGTGGCGTACTTCAATCTAATACTCTTTCTCAATACTTGCGTTGACTCTATTGGTTATATAATAACATTATATATTCATTGTCCGAACACGCTTTTGTCCTTTCTACGTGCGTCACTATTTAACGAATTCTGCAATCCTATTTCGACAAATATGTCAAATATTTCAACCCGTAATCGGCGCGTCGCGCTAGTATATTTAAATGCACCAACGAGCAATCCTTATTGACTAATTTTCAATTTTCCTACTGCCATAGAAAATTCACCAGATAATTGTTTCGTAAATCCAATCTGCCCGCGTTAAGATCAACCACCCCACGGGCAAATATCCATCGGCCGCCCCTGACTTGATAATGAACCTGAAATATCCATTAGAATTCCTCCTCCAACCAAAGTATTTTGGCACACGTGTTTTTCCTAGTAATGACCCGGTTTCATAAATCACCCTTAAGAGTTGGAACAGAGAATTGTATTCTGAAACCATACCCTGTTACAAAATCGAATATAATTCCAAATTGATCTCTCAATTTTAAAAGAATCATTTCGTAGGCCCAAAGGCGAGATCATCACAACACATAGGCACCGTATAACGTTCAACGGATCCGTCATTACTGGATGCGATGTGTGAACAGTATACCGCCGCTATTCTACAAGGATGGACGCTGTCGTGTTGTATTGGTAGGTACTATCGTCGGAGAAGGAAGATTCGACGTTATTGGCAGCATCCACTTATGGCCCAAAGATCTAGAGAAGGTGCTTACAGTTGTACAGCTGTCGCATCACTCCCCCTCCAACACCCCGCACACACCTCCCGCCACGCACACAGTATCTATCCGTTAAAATTCTACGTATCCGTATATTTTTACTGTTCCGTCGTCCAGTAATCGATGACAAAACGGAATGTCATTTTTTTACGGAACGATATTTTTTACTGTATACAGAATACTGTGCCATGTGTGAAGTCGCTCATACAACTACATACGCCATCGACGAAAAAAAAACGTAAACAATAAAAAGGGACAGTAAAACGGAGACATGTGTGAACGGGCCGTAAGTCGTCTTCCTTTGTGGTGACTTCGATCTTTTATCTTTGCAGCGAGAAATGAGATTCATGTGGATGCATATTGGGGTGCAGTGATAATGGTACTTATATCCAGTAAAAACTTTGAAAGAATTTATGATTTACCGTATTAATTGTACCGCCTCAGAATCGATAACTGTTGAGTTAACTTATTAAATTCAATTTTTTTATTAAGTTACACAATGAAGTAATTATCAATGCGCAACTATCCATGTTTTCTTTTTGTCAGTATCAGAGATGGCGTTGTATACGGATTTTAACTTTTTGTAATTCTCTTACTTTTCCACTTACTTACGGGAATGGCGTTTTTATTTCCTTTATACGCGTGAGGGAGATTAATTATAATTATTATATTTTTCCTTTGGAGAGGTGCAGACATACGTTCACCGTTTATCTTATTTTCGACTGTTGACATTTAGTGAGTAAGAAAGAGGGACAGCATTACATGTTTAAGAACAAAACCAAAACAATCAGCGCATTGACATTTGACGTTTTTAAATTTTAGGAATTTAATATTTGCTTATCACAATATTGCTGCAGCTCTTTCAATAGATGAGAATTCGTTCCATAAAAAAAAAGGAAAATGATTTTCCTAATTTTTTTTTCGTGGATTTTTCCGAAGTATTAATAGCTATTCTGCTATTCGGGGCGGAAACAAATCAAAGATCATACAAATCGGTCCAGCCCTTCTTGAGTTATAAATGGTGTAACTAACCCAACTTTGTTTTTTATTAAGAAGATGATGATATTTACTCTGCTGCTTTATCTTAACAATTTACAATTCTTCTGTCACAAAATGAAAATAAAAATATCAAAAAATTTAAGATAAAAGGTAAAATACGTCCGTTTAAACATTGGTAACGCGACCATGCAAATATTAGTAAAAAATATAAAAGGTAGAATAGACAGAAAAAAATTAGCTTTGACGAACAATTCAAATATGTATATGCAATTATACGTGTCAAAGGTGTCATTATTTATTATATAAATTATAATGGGCTAAAAATGGTTACAATGCCTTAAATCGCAGCCAAAAATCACGAAAGCTAGGTAGGAAAAAAACAATACACCATGTGGTGAAATTCAGGAAAACTTGAGAAAAGCGCATTTCCGATACTGAATGCCTGAAGCCTCTTGAAGATGATGAAGAAGATTTGGAGCACATTTGGAAAGTTGCAAATTTCATGACATATTTATACGTTTTTATTGAAAAATGGAAATGTTTTAAATTAGTCTTATCACTTGTCCCACAACTTGTCGCTTTTTGTGAACGTCTAAATATACTTAGTTGGAATTCGTTGAATTTAGCACTGACGGTTATTATAAGTTTGGCGTTCATCATTTTCTATGAACATGCACCTCCCGTAAATAAATTGGTAACGCTTTATACTTTTAAGTCTTTGAAGCTTCTGAACGTCGTAATAATTAAGGATTGAATTTATTATTAGACGAAATATATCGCACAATTATTGTATTTCTTTGGAGCCCGACTAAATTTTGTACGAAAATTAATATTTTATCTCCATAGTCATGACTGAAAATAAACCGTTCGTAAAGATGCTCTTTTTAACTTTTTCGTGATATTCTGTCCAATGATTATACGTATTTGATGTAAAAGCCATTATATTTAAAAGGACGCTCTTTATTTTGACGCTCGTTATAAGGTTGTCTTTTTACATTTGTTGAATGTCAAAATATCTATTAAGTGTTAACATAACTGCCATTTAATTGTTAAATATCGCAGTCATAATATTTTTTTCGGTTATTCATAGATTAATTTTTAAAAATATCTACTTTTCTTACTTCAATTATTTTAATCAAAATTGTTGCGTGTTTACAACACACGATTCTAATCATTAACGAAATAATATGGTACCCCTATTTTTTATTCTTCTCATTTCATATAATTAAATAATAAATTTTCAACGTTGTAAAGTGAAAAAATTGTGACAATCCTAATTATTAGAGTATCTCCGCCATAATTTCTACAACGCATAATTTTGAGCTCTCTTGCCTTATTCATAATTTCAGATCGTTTAAAAGATGATCTTTGTTAATATAATATTTCTTGTCAAGAACTATGAGTACCACGCTTTGGTTATGAATATGTACCCAGTCTTCAATAAAAGAAAACATCCTGTCAAAAAAAACCCAGCCATGTATGTTGGTACTAACGAGGTAACTAAGTACCAAATACGGTCATATGGTCGCCGAGAAATTTGAAAAAAACTTTTACTACTGTACGACTGTTGTATCACAACTGTACTAGTATTGACGATATAATATTTATGTAGAACTTTACAACTGTCGCCGTTGCCCCCCCCCCCCCCCCTCCTCCGAATACTGAGTGAAAGGGACAACTGCACCTCAGGGTGATAATACCTAAAAAACGAAATTTTACATTCGCCGTTTTTCTCCTCCAAAACTGGACGGATTTTAAAGTTTTTTTTTATCAACTGTATTAAAAAAAAAAATTCTATGTCGGTATGTTTTATTTCTTTTTAAATATATAGTATTCAAACTTGGAAATTTTAACGATATTTGAAGGGTCTTGAGTTCTGTAAGAGACTAGTAACAAAAAAAATCAGAGTGTGGAATTTACATGCGGTAGAAGTGAAACCTTCAGAAAAATAAAGTAGACAAAATTGGGGAGACTACGAAGCACTTTTTTTATCAATGTGAAGGATGATGTTTTCCATATTTTAGTCGTCGAATTCCAGTGCACCTTTTCCTACGAATTTGGTCATCTTATTAACATTTATGGTTTCTTTTTTGAAGTCGGTTTCTTTTGTGTTTTTTTTGCCTGTTCAGTTTGGAGTGGTTTGAAGATAGGATATTGATTTAAAAAAAAAAAAAAAAATTGGTTTCGTAGGATTTTTTAATTTTTAATTTGTTATTTATGTCTATTCTTGAACACAAATTTTACAAATGATTACAATGGTTTATAAAGTAGTACAAAAAAAAGAGTGTGCTTTTCACTAACAAAAATATAACAACAACAGGAATAAAAATATCCCCATCCCCTCAACATCCCCATTAACTCAACTCAACTCCAGCGCTCAGCTCTCAGCTCTCAGCTCTCAACTCAACTCAATTCAACTCAACTCAACTTAACTCAACTCAACTCAACTCAACTCTACTCAACTCAACTCATATCATTGATTAGCGTTTCATTTTAATTAGCGGCACGTTCCAGAGTGGAAGATACTCTCAGTATCGCCCTGGTGTAAGACCACCATTCAGAATTGAAACGTTGCTTGAAACGGCATTAGCCTTGTTTGGTGACCAGATCTGAATAGCCAGGTACTTCCCCACCTTCCTCTTCCCTATCTCCTTCCCATCCTCACCACCTTCAGCCTCACAACATACCCCAATTGGGGATGCCATAGTCTCACCGGCTTCAGACGGGAGCAGTTGGGACTCTTATATATAATATATAAAATATAATATAAAAAAAAAAATAAAAATACAGTTTCTGTACGTAAAAAGTTTTTTTTTTTTTTATTATGTTGGGTGTAAGGTAGGTTTAATAGGTAAAACTGTCTTTGGTTTCTCCCTTCGGTTCTTGGTTCGCTGAGCGTCTGGCCGCTGAATTTCGTCAGACGCTTTATATGGATTTATCGTCGGAACCGAGTACCCGTGAATTAAATAAATATTTTATTTCTATCTCTTTATCCCGCCGGCTATATCGTATAGATATATGTGTTTGTCTCTTTTTAGTGTCGCGTTCCGTTTCATCGAGTTCAAAATGCAACGGTACTAAAGAAGTTTTCTCTTCAAAATATGTTTATTTTTTTGAATTTCAAAGGATTCGATCCTTGGTTCGATAAAGGTCTGCAAAGGTTCGTCAGGAGCTTTATACCACTACACCAAAGGAGACTTGTTTTGGGCTGTGAATTTATCGTTTTACATTGGAACCGAGTACCCGTGAATTAAATAAATAGATATTTTATTTCTATCTCATTCTCTCGCGGCCTAAATCCTATAGAAGTATGTGTTTATCACATACTTCTATAAGTTTAACTTGTAAAAGCAAGAAGTACCAACTTGTTAGTGGTTGACATCTATATTATATTTCAAAATATTTGCACTAACAACGAAATCCAGAAAGGAAATTGGGGGATACGTTTGTGTGGAGAAAACGCCTCCATGTTTCCTGTTAACCCAATTGTGTCACAATATAATGATGTGAATATACCTATCCCATCTTCAAACCTATCCCATAATTCGTGTGATACTTATCATCCCGTAAAGTTAATAAGTTAGTGTGACGCAATCGATACTATAAAAGCTAACAAACACTTCTCGATCCACTTATTCCAACACCGGATATTATATTGCTTCGCGTAGCGCTGGCGCTGGGGTTGTAGCTCACGTAACCATTGTTTCGTGGAAATATTGTCGTAACATGTACACGTGAAATTGTAGAATATCTATGGTAAAAGCTTGTACTAGTAATTCTCTATAAGTGATGAATATACATGCTTATAATTGTTTAATTTTTGAAAAAAATTAAACTGTTTTGCACAATAATTTGTGAAACAAGGATGTATAAAATGGTGCTTCATAATAATTTGATCCTCGTAAAATAATTTTAGGCTAATGAAGAGTCATGTTGAAAAACAATTTTCAAATTTCCGGCATATGTGAATAAATTTATAACAATAATCACTGTACCTTTTATTGTTGTAGATTTAGAAGAAAACAAAAAAAAAATGTTATTATGCTCGTTTTTACTTATGAAGCCTGCATGGATTGGTAATATTGAAGTAGGTAGTTTTTAAATTATTATTACGCGTGACAGATATTCTGCCTTCCCAATACTTTATCAAACTGTCTGTGGTAGACCGTCTTGTAGACGTTATATATTATATTATCCACATAATAAATATATTTCTATTCTATTTACATTATTTAATACAAAAAATGTTACTAATTTTTTCGCGTTACCTTTTAATATAAGCAAAGAGTTTAACTGATCATCATAACTCAATTATGGGTATTTAATATTATTTAACTTTTTTTAACATTGTCTCAATACAGTAGGCCCTGAGAAAAAAATTCCTCAGGGCCTGTGTAATCTTTAGGGATACTGTGTGGGTGGTTTTTTAGGGAAAGGAAGGATGGGAAGGAAAAAGTTATGAATCTGGGGGGCAATGCGTCCAGGAGCAACGGACATGAATCCATCCTTCTCATTGCGGTACAAGAGTCCGGCTGGAGAGGTTAAAAGGCAGTCGCTAGGCAGTACGTGAGCAAAAGCTTATTTATTTATCTATTTATTATTCAACGCCCAGAGGGCTTTTACAGTAGTACAATTTGTTTATGACAGATGATTTTTAAACAGATAGAGAAATGATAAGAATAAAATGAGATAAAAATGCACACAAGTCACAAAAATACAGCGATTTGATAAGTTTACAAAAATACACATATGTTTAGGAATAGTTTTGGAATGTCTTTTACAAGATCCACAAAATTCGCCAAGTTGATGTTGAGTATGTCAACATCACTTAAGTACTGATTTCCCATAGTGTGAAATCTTTGTATCGGAGAGTGGGCAATGTAGTTCCGCTTATGAATGCTGCAGCAGAATAGTGTATTTGTCGTGTGGTTACTGTCGGTATTCGTAAGGTTATGAGTTGTAGGAGTTCGCAACAGTCGAATTTAGAGTTAAGTATTTTGAATAAAAATGTCAAGTCGTTTATTTTACGTCTGTCTTCTAGTGTGTGTATTTTTAGAATATTTAGTAATAGATTACATTTTAAGTCTTCTAGTGGGATATTTAATTTAAAATTTATAAAACGCAGAAATTTTTTTTGTATTCGCTTAATATTATTAAAGTGAATTTTGTAAGATGGGGACCAAACTACCGAGTTATACTCAATTTGGCTTCTAACTAGAGATACATATAATAGTTTAATGGCTTCTATAGAATTAAAGTTTTTAGTTGTTCTTAAAACGAAGCCTTGTGTTGTCATACCTTTGTTCATAATTTGGTGGATATGATTGGCGAAACTTAGTTTTTCATCCAAAATGATTCCAAGATCCCTCATTTCCGGGACTCTTTCTAAAGCTGTGTTATTGATGGAATATTCGAATAAAACAGGATATATAATATATGCTTATATTATAAGACCTACAAAAACCTCATACACCAAAGTAGTCACCAAACTTAGCGAACTACTGGGACAGGGGTGTTGTTTATTTAATGAATGATTCCCGGGGTGGCGCGCGCTACCCACACTTGACTTCCAAATAGAAAACTTCGTAGATATCAGCCAAAAATCATCAGAACATTTTCAAAATAACAAAAATAATAATGTTCATAAGGTTAAAATTCGACACCAACAAATGTTGACGCAGGCGACTTTAGCCAGCTACTTACTTTAGTCGCAGCTAATATAAAATTTATACCCCTAGAGGTGTTTACTTGATACGTTTATCCTTCACCTATGTACATAATGTTCTGTTAAGCTCAGGGGTCATGTGTGATTTTATGAATAATTATTTTCATCTTCTACTTGCATCACTACTTAACTACCAGAGATTGGGTAAAATCTTAGATCTTTTCATTTTATATTCAGTCACTAGAAACGATAGTCATGCTCCATGGATATATTACTCATGATATTCTGAAAGGTTTTTCAACGTGGATTTATTCCATCTTTCGGAAAGTTAAAAAGAAGCATTTTTTGTGTGGGCCATGAAGATTTTGAGTTTTTTCACCTGGAATACTTTTTTTTACCACCTACTGATGTTTATTGAAGTGAAACTTCTTTAGCGCCGTTAGTGATTTGAAATTCAGAAGAAATAGAAATGCGTTACAACTCATTTCTACACAAATACTCGGTTCTAACATAATACTCATATAAGAAACGAGCATAGAATATAGCTCAGTGGGCAAGGCGCCTGACAAGTCTCAGCAGCCAGAGAGACAGACATTAAGCGAACGGAGGTTCGAATCCTACGAAATTAAAAAAAAAAACCTGAATTTTTTTACGAAATCAATATTCAATCTTCAAACCATTTTGAAAAACAGGCAAAAGAAAAGAAAGCAGCATCTTGAGACTTTTTAGTTTCACTTCTGCGTGTGAAACGAATCGTCATACTCACTAACTTAACTATCTCTTCCCTTGCAAGTATTTTTTTTTCTTTTTCGATTTTCTGACTTGATTTATTTATTTAATATCAACAGTATAGATATACTGTAAAAAATAATATCGCGCATTAAATTTCAGCATAAGCAAATACTAAATATATTTTTAAAAATAACCCTTAAACGTGGTATTAGATCCTACACTGATAACAGAATGAATAAAATGAATTCAACATATAAAAGTGAGAGATACGCATAAATACAAAAAAAAAACAAGAGTGGAGGATACTCTCAATATCGCCCTGGTGCAAAACCATAATTCAGAATTGAAACTTTGCTTAAAATGGCTTTAGCCGTGTTTGGTGACAAGATCTGAATAGCCAGGCTCTTCCCCATTTCCTTCTCCTCCTAACTACCTTCAGTCTCGCAGCATCCACCCCAATTGGGGATGCCATAATCTCACTGGCTCCAGGCGGGGGCAGTCGGTACTGTTGTGCGGTATATATATATATATATATATATTTTTTTTTTTTTTAAATATATACATATAAGTAGACAGAGGATAACTTAATTATGATAGATATGGTAGTTTAGCCTTCTTGCACCTGTCTTCCGTGTGGTTAAATAGATCCGCCACCTCTGAATTGTGAGACTAATGATGTTGTTTTCCTTACAACAAAAATGAACCTAATATATTCTTTAATTTACAGACAAATAAATTGTGTAATTTTTAGGAAGACATAAAATAACATTTTTAAATCGGAGAATTTCATGCCTGAAAATTGTTTGAGGTGAAGGCAAGTCTTATTTTTTTATTTAATACCAGAAACAAACATATTTTGATTTATATTTATTTATATATTCCTTAAATTATATGAAGTCACTCGAAATAATTTAGTTTTTTCAAACCTCTTCTTTTATCCATTGCAAACATTGTTTTTACATTTACAAAAATATTTTTTTATTTACTTGTCTCCGTAAATAGAACATGTATTTTTTTAAATAGTATGATCGAGTGGTGTTTAAGTTATAATGAATAGTGAATAAACATTTCACGAAATAGAAAAAGGGAAGTATGAAATTTACATGTATTCGTGAACTTTTACACAACATTGGCACGTCCTATTTTTACTCCTCACATTTATAAGCTCTGAATTATTTGTACTGAGAAAACATTTCTTTGTCACATTTCTATTTCACTCATTAATAATGATAAACGTATTAATATTTGATGAAATCTTAAAAATCATGTATAAAGTCGTTATTTTAAATATTTGTATTACATCGCGTAGGTACCCTCCACGAATACCAACATTTTCTTGAATAATTGAATAAAAATTACCTTAATTGGGTACACGTTTTAAAATTTAAAACAAGGAACTTAATAGATTGTCCTTCAACATTTCTGATTATTTTTATAAATAACGTTGTGAAATCTAGAGATGTACCGTCACCTTAATTCCCATTGGATTGGTTTTCCAAAAGTTTAGTTTCTATATTTGTCTTTAAAAATGTGAATGAAAACTTCAAATATTCAGTAACTTTCTTGACTCTTCTGTGTCTGTGTATTGTTTTATGTAAGGAAATCATTTCGCCACTAAAACACTGGGAAAAACTTATCCTTATTTAACGACATACTTTATACAATCTTCATACTCCCATTACGTGAATTGAACAAATATTTGATTAATTTTAAAAAAAATTAACGATAAATTAATTAGTATAACCAATCTAACTTTTTTATAGGGAAGACTTCTAGAAACTTAAATGCCCCGCATTCCGAGTTTTCGCAGTTGTATAAAACATTTATCTTGAACACTTTAAGTTTTTGAGTTTTTAAAAACTATGTGCTATTTTTTTAGATAATGTCTATACATTTGCCACGTCGAAATGGTAATTATATGAAATATCCTCGAGAGAAAAATATCGCAAAGTATGCTCTGAGAACTATTATAAACAAGTTTTTTTGTGTTGGTGTACAAGTTATAAGTATTAAAAAAATCACAGTGTTTATTTTAATTCTGTTTAAGACATTTCCGACGAGATTATTGTTCTATTTTGATTGAGTATTTTCACAATTTTTGCTTAGTTATTATCGCTTTTAATATGAGCACGCTCCCTCTAACATTCGTATTTAAAACCAGGGTGAGCCATTTTAAAATATTTTTAATGTTTGCATTCAATTTTTTAAATTAAAATTACATGGTTATTTCTAATAATAAAATTTGAAAGCGTATTTCATAAAGTTTCGAAAACAGTTTTTAGTTTTCTGATATATTTACAAAATATTCCATTTATTTATATTTTATTGAAAGGCAAAAATGTTTTTACCTACCGACAAAATACACCCAAATTTTGAAGAGTTAATACCATACTTACATTATTTATAATACGTATCTTATTTCTGTTTTTTGACATCTTAATTAATTTTTTTTAGTTTTTATTGAATAAATACATTTTTTAAATATTCTAAAACAATTGTTTTTTATGATACTTTAGTAATTAGTCATCACTCCCTATAATTTTTTTTTGTCTATAGTTCATATTTGGTGTTATTTTTATTAATGTTAATCTTATTCCGACGAAGAAACTTTTGGTTTTTGAAACATACAGATAATTTTGATAAATTTTGTGATGTTTTATGAAGTGAGTTTTTTATAAAGTGACTTGTTTTCATTTAAATAAAAAATGTGATTAATTGGAAACATCAGATTCTTTCGATTGATGAAATAAAATATTTCAGTGTTTTTCAAACATACATTAT
This sequence comes from Limnephilus lunatus, assembly GCA_917563855.2. NCBI lineage: Eukaryota > Metazoa > Arthropoda > Insecta > Trichoptera > Limnephilidae > Limnephilus > Limnephilus lunatus. Next base: position 33,230,738 of record OU830594.1, read on the forward strand.
TCTCAATTATAGAAACGTATTAATAATATAATACGACGATACTCAAATTCACAATAAACAAAGTTAAAGACAAAATAATAGACATAATTAGATGTCGTGAATTTGTGACAAAATATGACACGAGTTTTCGTTGTTTGTTTAATTTTATACAACATAAATTTGAATAAAACATTTCTAGGTATGTACCTTCTGAAATCCTTTCCGTGTGATCAGAATATACAAGTAACAGTTTAGGAAGTACTGCCTTATTCGTGTAAAGTAAAAATATTTTTTTTGTTAATATAAATCTATGTATCTTGTTAAGTGTAAAAGCTGATTCATGAAATATTAAAAACGGTAATTTCGATATTGAGCAAGAAGAATGTTATCGGAGTTAGATGGAGTTTGGCAAATTGTCAAGATTTATGGATTTCCCTGACCGTGATTACTTAATTTATATGAAATATTATTTAATGTCGTCTATGAATGATATATATTAGAGAAAGAAAATTATTTGTCATGGTTTCTTGTACATGAACCTATCGAATACAATCATTCTTCTACGCGTATGTATTCTCCTCTTCTTCTGATTATATTACGGTATTACATCACTCCCACGGTACATTACTTGAATTCCCTACTAACTTATTAAATATTTTTTGATAGAGTTTTGTTGGCCATGGAGGATTACAATACGTATATAAATAATAATAATTTATTTTAATTACTACCAGTTATCAAAACTTTGTACCACTTTCACACTTCAAAGGAGCGAAGTTCCCGAAATAGTTCAGCGGCGAGCTAATTAACCTATTTATCTGTAAAAAAAATTGCACTCAAAAACTTTAAAGAATCCAACTCCCTTAACGACTATAAAATATTTCACAACTTTAGAACTCATTGTAAAAAACTTACAAAAAAATCGTACTATAATTATATAAACTAGCAGTTCCCGCTCCGCAGGTTTTTACTGCTTGGCCCTGCGGGTGGCTTTTGGTTTGGCTTCGCCCGGTTAATGTTGGTGATCATTTTGTAAATCCAATAGGAACTGGTTCCAAAATTAGCCCGTTCCTCGTATCCACTATTAACGTGTCACCCAGTGTGGCTAGTCGCGAAAAAGTTACCGGGACGGGCGGTGACGTCATATTTATGTAATATACAGCCGCTTGCTATAACTGAGTATTACCGTCAATCTTTCGAAATCCGGGAGATACTCCAGGTTTACAAATTTGTAGAACTTATACCTAGGAAGGGCATGTCCCTTTGCGTCTTGCTGATGAAAGTGGTGACACCTTGTAACGAATTCTTGAATTAGAAACCGAATTACAACAGTAGCTTTGTTTGAAAATCCACGTACACGGATGTTAATATGGTGCGACGGGTAAGGCGCGGCGGCATACATGCGTTCGAAGCCGGATTCTTACCTTCAACCACGCAGATGCCACGGTATTAATAACGTTCGATTCAATGGAATAGAAAAATCTATTCCCTTTAATATACAAAACTTTTTTACACATGTTTACTCTCTTAGAAAAAATAAGCAAGGTTTACCCATCTCAATGCACTTTAAAGGAAAGAGTAGTACTGATATGAAAGTAAAGGTTAACTATTTTGCTGATACTTTAAAAGCGTCTATGACGAAGATATCCCAGAAAATTGTGAAAACTCTACCATCTGCATCCCTTATTGAGAGCATACATATCCCTGCCGTACACTTTAATTTAAACAATGTTAAAACTAAAATTAAATCTCTGGACAAAGACAAAAAGGCCGATAATGTGCATCCCAATATCCTTATAAATTGCATTGCTTCACCGGCCGAGCCGATTTTTTTATTGTTTAATCAATCCCTTGACACAGGTTGCTTCCCTGCAAAACCTGAAAACGTTGTTATCTAACACCAATATCAAAAAAGGGTAGTAAAAGTGATATCACTAACTATATAGACCAACATTTAAGGTATCCATACTTCCCAAACTTTTTAAAAACTATTACTTGTTAAAGTTTCCCCATGTATCATCTCATTGTTCCTAATAAACACGATTTTTTGTCGGGCAGATCAACTCTAACAAATCTCTCATTATATGAAAATTACATAATATATCAAACGCATTAGCGATCAGAACTCAAGTTGATTCCATGTATACGGATTTTATAAAGGCCTTTGACAAAGGATGCCATAAAATTCTTCTGATTAAACTACGAAAGCTCGGTATTGATGGAAAACTTTTAGAATGGTTACTTGCAAGAAATCTATCTGATAAAGTTCTAATTGTAAAAATTGATTTGTCCCTTTCCAATCAATTAATAGCTAACATTGGTGTACCAAAAGGGTCTCATTTAGGACCAATTTTATTTTAACTATTTGTAAACGATATCGTTAATATATTTGATAAAGATGTAAATGTGTTGCTTTCTGCAGACGATTTCAATATATTTAAAATAATTGAAATGACCGAAGATTGTATCTGTCTACAAAACAACTTAACAACAGATTAAGTAACTGGTGTTCTCTTAACAAAATTTATCTGGATATAAATAATTGTCATTCAATAAGATTTTATAGAATCAGTCAACCAATTATTTACGTGTATGAACTTAACAACTTTACTATATTATTTTTAATTGATAAACTAACGTTTAAACAATATTTTTATGCATAGCACAAAGGGTAGATAACAAATATTATAATCAATAATTATCAGCCTGAAACACTCATCTACATTGAAAAAATCTTCCGAGAAATGATACTGGCCGCCAACGGGAATTGAACCCGTGTCCCCCTGATTGCCGGTCAGGAGCTCTGACCACTGAGCTATGGCGGCTTATCTAATAACTTTACTATACCCTTAACTCTCTCGAAGAAATTAATGACCTGGGCATGACTTTCGACTCTAAATTACACTTTTTATGCCATATAAACACAATATTAATAATAAAGGAATTAAAATGCCGTTGATACTAAATAAATAAATTCATTCTTGAATTAAGCCTAAAAATCTAATATCGGTGAATAAGTAATTCTTATCGATCCGCGAGAAAAATAAATATTACCTGCAATTAGATAAACGACATACTTGAAAAATATTAATTTTAATTGACTTTATTTCAATTCTTTATTTTGATATTTAATTTTTAATTGACTTTATTTCAATTCTTTATTTTGATATTTATTTTTTAATTGACTTTATTTCAATTCTTAATTTATTTGAAATGAATTATTTCTTTTAAGTAAATGATGGTCTCTTCAGATCGTGATCAGATTTCATGAATATTGCCTAACAAATACAAATAAATTTCATTTTAGATATCCCAAAAGAATACAAAATACACAATAGAATAGTTAAATCAATAAATTGAAAAAAAATGATTATATTTCGCCCCTAACTCAAATGAAATAAATTATCTAGGTTAAGTTTAAAATGTGCCTATCTTAAAACACCTTTCGTAGTTAATAGTGCGAAATCAGTCAGGCTCGAAATAAATTAATGGAAAAATAAACAAAGTTACAATGGAATTTTTCCATGAAATACAGTGCATATATGTACAATTGTACAGGCAAATAATTTCAAAGAGGATAATTTTGAATATATTTGTCTATACCGATAGTACAAACGCCAGCATACATTCTTAAACTCTAAATGCATACTGTGTGCCTAGCGACGTTTATCATTTCCATTTGAATTTAAACTTAATTTGATTCATATGACGAGTACATTTTTATGTTTTTAAGTACATCTATTTGAATATCGCTTTTCTTTTCTTGATTAAATGATTGCCGTGGAATCTTGGAAGTGAAAATCAACCCACTTCCCGATATCAGATCAAACTGAAAATGCGCTAATTGGCAAGTGTGTCATTGATTTTTTTTTAAATTTAATTTTTCAAAATTATTATTGAATAAAATTACTTTTCGATTTATTCAGTACACCACTATACTTACTATAAAAAATGCAATGTTTCTCATTGTTTAAAAAATTGGAGTTTTAAACTTTTTCCACTTATAAGACGAAAAACTAATCTAAGTTTGAGAGTCCTTCAACATTTGTTGACTGGCAACAAATCGAGATGGAAACAATGTGTAACAAAGCGGTAGCACGGGAAGTTGTTGGCACTCGTAGCGCAGTCTCAGCCCGCTGTAAGATGTAGTTGGCTTAAGTCGGAAAGCATTTCGCCCTCATATTTCATCTCTCGGATATCGAATCTCGGACTCAAATGTGCTAAGGATTAGCCGACTTGATAAACGTCCCTCGTGATACAAGGGACTCAAGTGCATGGATGTGCAAGTCAAGTCAATATTTTGTTAATTTTTAATAATTACCGAAAACCGACTAAAATATTTCCCAACTAGATGACGACACGGGGAAGAAGTTAAAATGAATTAATTTTGTTCGAGATTTATTTATTATTATTTACCTAAACTAGAAGGCTCAGTTTTAGTAATTAACTGGCCTCATCCGAGATTTCAATACTAATTGTGGAATGTTTCACTATTTGTGGAAAAAACGTTGTGAATGAAACGACGCGTTGCTCGTCGCGTCGTTTCATTCGTTGCGACGCCGACGCGACCGCGACGCCGCGACGCGTCAATACACCTAGAATTTTCAGACTTGAGGTCGAGGCAAAGCAAGCAAATTTCATTACGCTAATGAGCACAGCGGAAAATATTGGCGATGCGATGCTTTGCGTTGCCAAAGCATTTTGAATATGGTTAAATATGGTACGTCAAATTTGCGAGAAATAAAAATATAGATTAATGTCACATCTTAATAGAAAGTTGGAAATTGTTTCTTGGTTGCGCAAATTACCACTGAATTAATATTAATATCATATCATATCATAGTGTTTCCATACAAACGAAGTATTGAAATCCGTAAGTTAAATTTTTAACTAGGCATATATATTGTTATTTTTTTATATTGATTTTAACTGTATTGTTTTATTTATTCTATTATATTTTCAAAAATCGTTTTAAATCTTCAATTTCTGTATACCTATTTAAGCATTGTGATAATTTGACTCCATCGTTATCATTAATAAGTGCTGTGTTGAGTATTTTATAAATATTATTATTTACAGTAAGCACAATTAAAGTTATATCACGAATATTATTTTATGGTTAGCCATTATCATTCTGAGCCATTTGCAAGAGTCATCTTTCATATACCGAGAGTTCTTCAGAAATTTTATGGATCAGATTCTAAGTTTTAACGTTAAACCTACGTTAGATGTAAAACCGTCGTAAGAATTTTATTTTCGAAGTTGAAAAATGAATTAACTAAGAGAATCTGTGCAAAATTTGGACTCAGGTACGACTGGTACAATGTTTGCACTAAACATATTTTTGTGACCTTACCACCCATTCTTAATTTTGAAATTCATAGTTATTCCCTAAATAGGGCAGATAGAACAATCTAAAAAGAAAAAATCTAATCATCTTAGCATTATATAAATATTTGACTGTAAATTACAAGTATCCAAGTATTTTTCAAAATCTTATCTCTAATACAATTAAACTTGCTTACAGACAAAGCTTTGGTCAGAAAATCTGCCAGTTGACATGAACTTTCTATATATTTAATATTAACAATTTTCCTTTCAACATTCCCTCTTATTAAATTATATCTAACATCTACATGTTTACTTCTCTTATGAAATAAAGGATTATTAATTAATTTAATTGCACTCTGATTATCTATATTCAAAGTGACATAGTTTTGTGGCTCCCCAATATCAAACAACAATTGTCTAAGCCATAATATTTCTTTTGTATTAATCAAATAACGCAGGATTCTTTTCACAGCAGTTACAGTAACAGCAGTTACAAGGACCTGGATCATTGACATATCTACTTACATTAACAGCATATGCTATGTCAGGACTAGAAACAATGAGATGTTAACAATGACAATGCTCCCACTGCTTCTCTATATGAGAAATTGGTATGCTCATTACTTGTATTCTTAGATAAATGTACATTTATATCTGCAAGGGTATTACTAGCTTTATCATCTGACAAATTCTTCTCAGTTCTTTGAGTTATTATCCTGGTTTTGTTATTTTCACGTGACTGTAGCTCCTCAGAAATAGCTTTCTTCCTTTCATGACAATTGACAGTATTAATTGCCTCTTCATAACTGTTAGGTATTTCTAATTACTAATCTAAGTTTACTTCCATCTTATTATTTCGTCTAGAACGTAATGTGATATTTCTTCTTTCCATTTCTTCTAAATTGATATTTACTAGGAGGATAATAAGTGTCATATGTGTCTTCACTACTCTTCGTACTGTCTTCTGAAGAGATTTCTTGAGTTGTATTTTGTTGATCCTGAAACTCGCTTTGTGGGGATGTCAATATTGACTGTTATTTTTCTTCTTCATTGACTTTCATCTCTGTGAAGTTTTGTCTTTTCTCTGGTATACTACTTTCTTAAAATTTTACATCCCGTGACACTGTAATTTTTCTTGAACTCTGATCATACATTCTGTAATTATCATGCTCATATCCAACTAACAACATTTTTATGCATTTCTTGTCCAGTTTCTTCCTTTTTTTTCTTTTGGTAGATGAACATATCCAATGAAACCAAGTATTCTTATATGTTGTAGATTAGGTTTTACTCTATAGCAGAGTTTAAATGGTGTGACATTTTCCGTTTGACTTGATGTGTTTCTATTCAATAGATATACTGCGTAGTTCACAGCTTCTGCCCATAAGTTTAGAGGAATGTCTTTAGCATATAACATGCTTCTTGCACTTTCCATTAAGATACGCAGCTCTCTTTCCGCTTTTGCATTCTGTTGTGGGATAAATGGAGCTCTACGCTCATGAAATATTCCATTATTATCTAGAAATGACTTGAATTCTTTATTCATATACTCACTACCGTTGTCAGTTTGTAAAATGTGCACATCATGTTGAAATTTATTTTTCACAATTGCATTGTACTTTATAAAACAGTGAAACACTTCACTCTTATATTTCATGAAGTAAATATGGCGATAGCTAGTATCTCCATATTTTAGTAAAATAAAGTATTTCATACCTGATAGAGAAAGCTCTTTAATAGGGCCACATACATCATTATATACTATTTAACTAGGTTGTGATGGGCCTCTAGTAGATTTCAAAAAGGGTAATCTTGTTTGCTTACCATATTGGCATGCTTCACAAATGACATTTTCATTCCTAGTAAGTTTAATTGGAATCGTCGCAATTTTATTCATATTTTGAATTTCCTTGACATTCAAATGTCCTAATCTTTCATGCCATATTTTGGCATCGGTTTGTAGAATATTGCAATTTTCTTGTTTTACTATTTTGATTTCAAACTCATAAATATTGTTTTCTCTTAATTGTGCACACATTACAACTATATTATTCTTTACTATCATTACTTTTTCACTATTCTTCACTATGACATAACCTCTCCTGGTAGCTGCTGCTTCAGAGAACAGGTTTTTTCGTAAGTCAGGCAAATATTGTAAATTTTCTAATACATTGTTCCCATCTTCCATTCACTAGTTTATTTATTAAAATAGTGCCTTCGCCGCATACCTTAATGCTTTTTTTATTTCCCAATTTAACTTCTTTGTCAATATCATGACATTGAGACTCATTCAGTTCACGAAAATAGTCACCTCTAAATGTCATATGCATTGATGCTCCACTATCCAAAATCCAAGCTTCTTCACCATTCATAGATAAAGAATTTTTATTTTTTTTAATTTTATTTTTATTTTCAATAATATGTTTTACTGGATTTGGGTTTTATCATTAATGCTTCTTCTGGTAGACGATTGAAAAAAGTTCTTCTTTTGTAAGTGTAATGATGTTGTGCAAAAGACGTATTTAGTTTTGGGCATATAAAAACATATTTAAGTCGCGTTATGTTTTCGTTTAAAAATTGATATTTATCTTTTTCTTTTATAATTTGAATTAATGATATTTTTCCACATTGAATGCTAACATATCATCAAGCTTCTGTTTTTTATTGAATGTTTTCTTCGATTTTCTGCATTCCCTTGCAAAGTGACCTCTTTTGTTACAATTGTAGCATATAAATCTATGATTTGAATTTCTTTGAACAATTGAATTATTCTTATTATCTCCTTTCCTTGTTTTGGAATTTCCTTTTGTGGTTACAAGTGCAGTCTCACTACAAGATGTGTCATTGGCAAGGCTTCCCTCTTAATATATTGAGTGTTATGTGAGATTTTGAATAGTTTGAGTATTTTGATCTAGTGACAACCATGCTTGTCTAAGCGAATGGTATGTTGGTTGCAGTGTTCTGAGAATCTTGGTCATAATTGTGTCACTGAGTTTTTCGCCAGTTTCTTTCAGTTTATTTGCCAAGCTTTCCACTTTGGAGACATGCTGTGCCATCGTATCACTAGCGCAATAAGAATACTAATAAAATTTCTCATGAATTATCATTTTATTAAATTCAGATTTTTATTCGTAAATAGTTTCTAATTTATTCAAGACCTCCTTTGCAGTCTCGCAGTTTTCTATTAGTGATATCTGATTCAAATCCATTGATGATGTCAAGATAAACATGGCCATTCCATTGCACTTGCGAACTGGCTTCTTGCGGTCTTACTGAATCAATATTTAATCCTTTTGCTCTTAATGCACATTTAACTTGAAATTTCCATTGCTTAAAGTTTCTGCCATCAAACTTTTCAATTTTCATTGAATTGGCGACCTCCATTTTGTAGGTTAATTATACAGCACATATTTGACGAATTGCTCACGTTAATATCTTGCTCTTTACTCAATTTTTCACTGAAATTATTATTTACTACAATTTCTGGGCCTATAAAATGTTGGGTTCGGGCTATATTTCAATAAAAGTGAGTAAGAATTCTTTATAATTGAAGGATTATTTTTTATAAGAACAAAAACAAAATACACTTCAATATGTCAAATAACAGAGCTAACTACAGAACTAAAATGACAGTATAAGAACATCTTTAAATTTATCTCTACTCAAAACATGCACTGTTTGTTTCTCTTGTACGCTGATGATATAAAAAAAATATTTGCCATTGTTAGAAATTTTAATGATTGTCTGCTCTTCCAAAAATATTTTATAAGGTTTGAAGCAAACCATTTGTAACAACACATGTAAAAAAATAAGCTTTTATAAAAATCACAACGTTGTCACATACAATTATTAATTATTCACTCGAGCGCTTATAACGTATAATAATAACAATAGTTTATTGCAGAATAAATGCAGGGCATGCAATCTAATTTATTTCATATTTCGATTTAATAAAAAAAGAAAGTACTCAAAATAATAATTTAGGTACATAAAATAAAAACGGAAAAGAATAAAAGGCGGAAGTTTAAAATGTGTTAAAGCTGCCATTTATGGGGGATATTTTACCGTCTCCCATTTCCAGAGGGCCATCAGGGGGGGACTCCATCCTGGCAACCATGGCAGTGATGATTGTATTATTCGATTGGCGTAGTTTGCGCCATAAGCTTCCCATACGGTGGCGGAAAAATTCGCTGAAAAAGTGCACTCGTCTCTTCAGGAACATTTCATTTCCGTTGCACTTCCGTACCTATCTCGGTAGGCAGAATAGTTTGGCGATAAGCATTATTGTAAACGACTTTTAGCTTATACCATTAGAATCCAAGAGATATAAGAGACCTAGACGTACTTTTTGATTCCAAACTTCATTTGATGAGCACATAATACATGGTAGGCTTTGTTAATGGTTCACCTGAACGGGGATAAATACATATGTGATCGAAATATAACGTTAATACATCTAAACCAAACATGAAACAGAACAATGCACAGAAAAATAGAAGGTAACAGTCGCAACTGGGAATCGAATCCAGGATATAAAATAAGAATGGAAGACACATGTAAGACAAGAGATCCTGGGTTCAATTGCCAATTGCGACCATTAACTTTTTATTTTTGTGCGTTTTGTTCTGTAATAATAGAAAAAAACTCTAATGCATTTCTCATGATATTGATAAGTACAGGTGACGTTGACAAGTAAAAACATTAGGTTTTCTTTAGAAAAGGGGTTCGACTGCGACTTATACCTCGTCTTCTTCAGTTAATCTTCCCCCGACATGTTTTGTTTTAAATTTTCATAGGAATGAAAATCAATTATAGCGGGTAGCAAAGCTAATACATTATTGTTTTAAAGTTTACTGTTTTGGTGTTCAATACACCAAACAGTGGTTCAATTAGGTTCAAAAAGTGATTCAAACTGCCACACGATTTATCTTTACACCGGCCTTTATGCTTGTTTGCTTATTATGTGGTGTATGGTATTGCCATGATAATTACTATTTAATTCAATAACCAATCCCAGTCTGTATTTTCACATCACGTGTTTTCAGAATTGAAAGCATTAAGCCTAGGAATGAACTGATTATTTTATATTAAATTAATTCCAATTGCGATTTTATCATGGTGCCTACATACAGTGGAGAGGTGCAGATACACGTGCACGAATGTTGTATATAAGAACGTACTTTCTGATTTATTCCAGTAGTACCTACATACTTAGATACATATTCCAGTAGTACCTACATACACCTAGGTACGTTTTTGATGTTATAATTATTTCATTGAGTGCATATCTTTGCACGTTACTTGCTCGACGAATTCCTAATTTTTTTTTAACCAATTTCATATTTTAGTAATAAAGTATCAGCTGGCCATGTGATTTGAGTGTATGTACATTTCTACCATTAATGGAAATGATTGTGTGAATAGATGAGTTTTAAATGAATTCTGTCGAGTCTTTGATCATTGTTAAATCATGTGGCAGTTTATTACAGGCTTTGGGTCCCGGTACTCCAAAAGCACGCTCACCAAACTTAGCATGTGGTGTGCGCTTTGGTTCCTTCAACCTTCCGATAACTGTTGACGCTGCTGATCTAAGGGTTAACTGTCATGAATTGATGTGGTCAGAAAATAAAAATAAAATAAACCTTAACTCTTCGTTTGTCGCTAATCTGATAAGAAATACTGTAAAGTAAATAAATTTATTGTGCTATGTTTTTTATGTTGTGTATACACATTTATTGCCTCTTATCCAAGCTTAAGCTTTCTAAATAATCTCAGTTTATCTTAAGTGACCTGTCAGGTAAGTATGTTTTTGTATCTGTTTGCATGTAATAAGACAGTTCCTAGGAATTAATATTTTTACTATACCGTTGGGGATATTTTTGACCAAAATGGCCCTAAGCAACTCACCAAATTATTATTATTATGATACAAAAGATATTTTTAATCATATTACTGTAAGTAAATCATTATTATGTTATTTCATTTTGGTAATGCGATCGTGATACATGTAGTTTTGAGCTCGAACCATTTGTTAAACACGACTTAAATCGAACTCACCCATCCGTCTTCAGATTTAATATTTTGGTGGTATACCTTATTTGGTGTTATTTAAAGTGAGTGGTATGAAAATATAAGCGTGTTGTCATTGGAAACACGTTTATATTTTTATATGGTGGTGTGGGTGGCATAAAATATAAACTTGTCAGGTTAGTAGAGTGGTATGAAAAAATTAACGTGTTGAAATGAATGTAAAATGAAAATATAAACGTTTTGTAAGGGTAGTGAGGTGGCATGAAAATATAAATGTTTTATCGGGGTAGTGGGTTGGCATGAAAGTATAAACGTTTTGCTAGGGAAGTGGGGTGGCATAAAAATAAAAACGTGTTGTCAGGGTTGTGGGTTGGCATGGAAATATAAACGTTTTGTCAGGGTAGTGGATTGGCATGAAAAAATAAATGTTTTATCAAGGTAGTGGGTTGGCATGAAAATATAAACGTTTTTTCAGGGTAGTGGGTTGGCATGAAAATATAAACGTTTTGTCAGGGTAGTGAGGTGACATAAAATTATAAATTCTTTGTGAGGGTAGTATTGTGGCATGAAAATATAAACCTATTATCGGGATGGTGGGGTGACATGAAAATATAAACGTGTTGTCAGGGTAGTGAGTGGTACGAACATATTTTACCACTTAACTTCAGGGGAAGATATTTGGAAAGTTTTCTACCTTATTAATTTTGTGAATTTACAGATTGAAGTAAAATAAGGTTGGTTCAAGTGTACCGAATCGATTCATGTTACATTTTAATTATTAAATATCATGAAAGGAATAAAAAAACAACGATATATTGAACCATCAGGCCAGTAAATTGCAAGAATGGAAATGAACAAATTGTGACGCATAATTTTTGCTATATACACATTAATACATCATCATCTAAATTCATATCATAATTCTGACAAGTCTCGAGTGTTTTTCTTGATTGTGCCGATTTGAATACTGCTTTCGATTAGTTCATCGACGAAAATAAACAGCAAAGAAAATAAAAAGTACATGACTTATGACAATCGGTACCTATTTTAAAAACTATACGTTTCTATTCAAACCTTGTATAAAATTGTTAAATATAAATTTTCTATGAACTTTGGTAGTTATCATATTTTTTTTAATGAATGTGTTTTAACATTTCATGTTTCCATTTATCGCTACACGTGTAGAGAAAAATCAACATTTAAAAAATGTTCAGTCACCCACAATATTCGTGAAGGGTGAAATCAGTAATTGACACTGTGCCATAAAATCTATTTATCCTCAATAGATACATTATTGGCCGTAGCCAGCGCGGCTTAAAGGGCGGTTTCAGGCGCCATTTGGATTAAATTTCCATTAGTTTTGGTTGTCGGGGTTTATCGTCACGCCGTTCAATTCTATTACACTTTTTCACTATAACGACCGCCCGCGTTATTTGGGATGAGTATTTTAATAAATCGTGGAACATATTTAACAAAATACTTAGTTTTATGTTAGATTATATATTATAGATTTTCCCAATAAAAAAACTAGAGCATAGATTTCAAAATGTATGTTCGTTTTTCATGTAAAAACATATATGTACGAGTATGCATGCATGTTATACAACAAGTGTGCTGAAAGTGTTGAACGACCCCAAACGCACATCTTCAATGCAATAATAGGTTTCTCAGCTGATAAAGATAGTATCTTTAAAAAAAACAAATGGTTTGTGAACGACTTTGAACCACTGTATACTTCTTAAAATCAATTATAAATAAATAAATAATAAAAAAATATGTATTGAATTGAAATGAAAATTTGGATAATAACAAAAAATGAAGTTTAAAATATCAAATTTATGGTACATTGCTGCTTGATTAAGGACAAATAAAGTTAATGCGACATAAATATAAATTTAGGTTTGATATTAGTAGTATTTACCTACACACTTACACAGTAAGCATGATAACGAAATTAGATGAAATATCTATTTAATTTTTTATAAGAACAACTCTCTTTTTATAACTTTTGAAGGTTATTCCCATCAATTGGTAAAAACGCCCGTTCAGATTAGATGAGAGGTTCTGGGTTGAAGTCCCAGTTGCCATAGGAAAATAATAACAATTGTTTATCTAGCTCGCGCCGCAAAACCATTCATCGGCCATCCTTATTGTATGTTTTAAACAGTTTTTTCACAATATTTCAACCACTCTTTTCCATCTTCTATTACACATATCCATTTTGACAATATTTTGTCCATAAAAAAAAATTTATTGTCCATACGCGGATATCTAGATATATAAATATCTGTGGATATCTTTGGACAATTTTGTAATTTTTTGTGCACAGAGTAATTGCTCTAAATCTTTTTGTAAAATATCATTTGATTTTGTATTTTGATTTTGGGAGTCAAATAATTAAAGAACTTTCATTTCGTTTCGTTCCTCAGTCGGAGAGCCAACTTAACACTTACATGGAGCGCTTATAGTTTTCAGGTATTCGTTTCGTGACTTCTGGGACTGCCCGCCATTGTAAATTATACATTGTTTCACAGGAATTCACAAACACGCCGAATTTTATTTTTGTTGGCGTTCAGATAGTATAATTAATTAATTAACCTAACAAAACACCACAAATTCATTGGATTTTGTACTTCTTATTGCCAATAAAAGACTGGGTTATTCTTATTTTTATATAATTTTAACAAAGGCTGAAAACACCATGACCTTCAATTTGGAAATATGTAATCACAGCCAGAATCGTCTTTCTTCCTGGGCTGCTATTCTTGAAGCCTCGTCGCTCGTAATCGCTGTCGAAAGTACGTCCATTGGTCGACTTGGTTATTCTTGAGCTTGGTCGAAGGAACATTCTTAGTCGCCAAACGTCAAAAGTCATTCCACAAAACAACGAGTGGGGCAACCCAGTAGAAACTTGGTAGGCGGGTTTGGGTACCGCCGCCCTGGGAACCATTTATTGGATGACCAACACCTCTGCCACAGGTTACCCCAAGTGGTTCGCTACGTTTGGTGACTTAGCAGGGGTGCCCAGGTTCATGGGGTAATGTTTGTCTGGGTCTTGATGGCGGGTGCGTCGGCCCACCTTCTGCGTGGCAGGCCGGATTGGGAGATGCTGGTTGAGGGAGACCCTTTACAACCGGTTACCGTTGTCCGGGCCGCTCGGTAGTACAGGGGCCCGACCCTCAGGCTCACGACTGAGGGTGGGCTGCCCCATCAACGAGTGCAAAAACCCCACCGCTGCTGTTGTGCCGGTTCGTGACCGGAGGGGACCCAGCAGTTGCGTTTGGGGCGCATTGGGCGACCTCTCCAGCCGGACTCTCCCAGCCCATCGCCTTGCACCGCAGTGGGTGGGTTGGATTCATACGTCCGTCACTCCTGGACACTCCGATCCCCAGCTTCTTACCCACCCCTTATACCTTTTCCTTTCCAGATCTTCATTTCTCCTCTTCAAAACAAAAAACTTAACTCAATCATGAACTCACAAAAAAACATAAATAACATCTTTACAACGGCGAGAAGCAGGAGTCCCCGGTGCAGGCCAAAACTGTTGGTGAACTTCACCAACATTCGCGGCCTGCACAAAAATCTAAATTCAGTCCACCACCACCTTGTTTCCCAACGTCCCAACCTTCTCTTCCTTTCCGAAACGCAGATAGCTGAGCCTACAGACGCCTCCTATCTGGATTGCCCGGGTTTCACCCTCATGGGCAAATTCAGACCCAAAGGAGGTGTATGTCTCTTCAGCCGAGCTGACGTCAACTGTGTGCGACTGTTGAATCTGGAGAACTCCAAATTCGACGTAATGTGGGTGCGCGTCAATCTTGCCAGTACGGTAAGGTTTTACGCGTGTTTATACCGCTCACCGAACATTAGCGTTTCAGATACATCCGAACTCTTCAAACATCTAAGTAATACTGTTGATGACCTCTTGCCCCGCTTCCCTACAGCAGAGTTTGTGGTCCTGGGGGACTTCAATGTTCATAACGAACCTTGGTTAAAGTTCTCAGGACCAACGGACTCGGCTGGACGAGAGGCGGAATCCTTTGCCCTCTGCTACGGACTGGAGCAAATGGTTCAGGAGCCTACAAGGGTTCCTGATGTCCAGACTCACCGCTCCAATCTGCTAGATCTGTTTCTAACCACTGTGCCACACGGCTACAAGATTGAAGTCACAGCGCCTCTAGGATCGTCCGACCACTGCCTGGTGACAACATCAATCCCCGTAACCTTCAGACCGCCAAATGAGCGGCTGAAGAGAAAAGTGTGGCACTATAGATCAGCAGATTGGTTTGGTCTGCGGGCTCATTTCAATGCCTTCCCGTGGTCAGCTGTCTGTTTTCAGACTTCGGATCCCTCAAGATGTGCCCAGGAAATTGGTGAAGTCATCACATCCGCGATGGATGGCTTCATCCAATCCACTGTGAAAGAAACTGGTGTGGGCTCAAAGCCGTGGTTCAGTCGACAATGCTCCGAAGCAGTGCGACGAAAAAACGCGGCTTACCAAGCCTACAACACATCTCGAACGTCTGAAAGCAGAACAGTATATAACAAAATGGCAAAGGAATGCAGGAGGATCATTAACAGGTCAAAATTCGAGCATGACCTGCAGATCAGCAGTAAGCTGGCTGCCTGCCCGCACGGCAGCAGAGCGTTCTGGTCGCTTGCGGGCTCGCAATTTCTGCAAATCCAGTCTGCCACCTCTTACCAGACCTGATGGCTCTCTAGCAAATACCGCCGCCGAAAAGGCTAACTTATTAGGCAAAATGTTCGCGGAAAACTCGACCCTCGATGATCAAGGTGCTACCCCGCCGTCGGTTCCTCATTGCAGTTTTCGTATGAAAAAGCTGAGGATCCGGCATCGGGATGTACTCCAAGTCTTACGAGGGCTTGATGTTAATAAAGCTAGCGGGCCTGACGGAATACCTGCCCTGGTATTGCAGAGGTGCGCTGTAGAAATAGCTCCAATTTTGACGAAGCTTTTCAAAATGTCCCTGAAGACTGGCTCTGTGCCCTCTGGTTGGAAAAAAGCGATCATTCACCCTATTCCAAAGAAGGGTGACCGCTTCAACCCAGCCAACTACCGCCCCATAGCGATCACATCTGTTCTGTCAAAAGTGATGGAACGTGTGATCAATGACAAACTGCTCACATACCTCGAGAAGAACAAAATTATTAACGACCGTCAATACGGATTCCGGCGGAACCGCTCGTGCGGTGATCTTCTCGCGTATGAGACGCATGTTTGGGGACGGTGCCTGGAATGTTTTGGTGAGACCCAAACAGTTTCACTGGACCTTTCCAAGGCCTTTGACCGGGTTTGGCATCGAGCGCTTGTCAACAAACTGCGTTCTTACGGACTTCCCGCATCCTTGTGTGCGTGGATTGCCGACTTTTTGAGAGGGAGGTCGATTCAGGCGGTTGCTGACGGTTTCACCTCTTCCTCGCATTCGATAAATGCTGGCGTCCCACAGGGATCGGTTCTGTCTCCGACTTTGTTTCTGTTGCACATCAACGACCTCTTGTCATGTGCACCGATTCATTGTTACGCGGATGACAGTACAGTCCATGATAGCTTTTTGTTTGACAAGCCTCCAAAGGGCACACAAACCCCAATAGCTCGGAGGGCTTTGAAGCAGAGAATGGACGGTTACCTCGAGAGTGTTTTCTCTTGGGGTAAGAATAACCTCGTCGAATTTAATGTTTCAAAGACCCAATCATGTCTGATAACGTCTAAAAGGGATCGAAATGATAATCTAGTGTCCTTCAACGGAAGCATTCTCCCGAACAGGACCTCCATTGATATGCTTGGTGTAACTCTTAGTGACCAGCTCAGGTATGGGGGCTCCATCGAAACCAGAGTTAAGTTAGCCTCTCAGAAACTGGGCGTACTGTACAGGGCCCGCAGATACTTTAATAGTACTCAACTGTTAACCCTGTACAAATCGCAAGTGCGCCCCACGGTTGAATTTGGCAGCCACCTCTGGTCTGGAGCTCCAAAATACCTAAAAAAAACCCTTGACTCTGTGCAAAAACGGGCGGTCCGTTTGATAGATTCTCCCATCTTAACAGACGGATTGCAATCTTTAGAGCATAGGCGTCAGGTGGGAATGCTGTCCTTGTTCTACCGGTATTACAATGGAAGATGCTCCGAGGAACTAGCGTCATTGATCCCCTCGGCACCGGTGCATAGTCGGGAAACACGCCAAACACGCGCCCAACATTTGCACACAGTTGATATTAGTCACATGAGAACGGGTCGTTTTTACGATTCGTTCTTGAGTTCAACAGCTCGGCTGTGGAACGATTTACCGGCCTCTGTGTTTCCTCCCTCCTACAACATGAGTCTCTTCAAGACCCATGTTAACTCCTTCCTTTCCTCAAAAAGATCCTCCACACAGCATCCTCAAAGATGACATAGGCCCTGTGGGAAATTATTTTCCTCAGGGCCTCCTGTGTGGAGTTAATGTAAAAAAAAAAAAAAAAAAGAAACACAACAGCGAGTGGTAGGTTGTTGGCGTATCTATGCAATTGGCTGTCAAAATTTGTTATTATTGTTTACCCGCGCGAACTTTTGCACCCGAAAAGACATCGTCTATTTTTACCAAGTCATAAACTTTACAATTTTGTACAAAATAATAAGCCTCACCACCGATAGCAGACGCCAGACTCTTTTGGGTGGGTCTCGCTCCATGTTCAGTATTGTATTTATGTAATTTCGAAAGTGAATTTCAAAAAGGTTTTATATATTTTGTGATTATATAACTAACTAATTATTCATCACGCTGTTTCCCGTAGGTATAGGCAGAGAGGACGGACCGCCAAAGAACTCGGTCCTGGCACACACTCTTTGCCTCACTCACATTCATACATTCTCTTCTATTATTCTGACTTTTGACATGGCCTGACTCAAGTATCTGATTCACGATCGTGCCATTGTGATATAATAATAATAATAATAATAATTGGAAAATTTGTAGAGCGCCGTTTTTGTGAAAAATCACCTCAAGGGCGCTAATATAGTGATGTAAAATAAAAGAAAATAATGGTGTGATCATAAAAAATGTATTTAACATTAAGAATATCATAATTATTATCAAATAATATATAAAACAACACAGTTCTCAATATACAATGTCAATATATTTTGTAATACAAGCTAAAAATAAAAAATGACTTAGTTCACTGATGAACTAATCAAGCATGATATTTTCCAGTAAATTACAACTCTGGTGATAATTAGTAAAACATTTTATTTATCCATGATAGAAATAAAACACTCTCATTCATTAAGCTGATACGATGATAATGAAATCATTATATTTATCCACGATAAAACTAAAATGCTTCTAAATATTTTTGTTATTAGTTTTTGGGGTGTTGCGCTACCATCTTCTTTAGCCAACGTTTCGGACAAAACAAGTTTGATATTGTCTACTAAATAATATCTTCAATGTTAAATTTAAAGAAAAATATTATATTTATCCACGATAAAACGAAAACTAACGATTGTAATTATAATTGAAATTATTTCAACATATTTTGTATTATAAGCTAAACAAGAATAAATGTGCTGACAATAAAGTATGATTTTGGTTGTAATTAAATTAAAAATGAGAGTAGTTGAGAGATTCAGAGAATCTAAAACCCTCCGTGATGCCGCAGTACGCCTCGGAGTCTGTACGGGTGGAGGCTCAATGGTAGGGAGTTCCATAAGGGAAGGTGTGACCTCCAAGAGCAGTGGCACCTCGGCAGACTGTCAGCCAGCAACAGTCTGGAAAGAAGAGAGAATAGCAACGAGAGAGGAAAAGTCGAAGTTGATCTCCGACTCTTCAACTCCCGTTCCGCTAATTGCTTGTAGTATCAGCTCATCACATCTGCTGCTGGCGCTGGTGGTTCGTCTGTAGTCCCGGCCGCATGCCGCCTCAAGGAGACTTTTTTTTATTTTGGCCTTTGAGCGAAAGTCTTGCCGTGCCTGAAAATATAATTATATTCATTATTTACACTAAATATTAGTGGAAAGAGATTTTCTAATATCTTAAAATATTCAAAAAGAAGGACAACGTCAAGATCACACAGTTTTACTTGAATTTTGAAAAAATTGGCTTTGAAGTAACGTATACCCATTATAAATATTTTTATTTTTAACATACAACGAACATCATGTGAGCGACTTAAAACGAACACCATGTGAGCGGTGAAGTGATATAAAAAAATAATTAAATAGGTTAAGGGCTATTTTAAAATGATTTATTTCATTGCTTGACTTTTCAAAGAGATCTAGTTGACTTCATTCTGAGTGAGCATCTTGTTCGTTTTATTGAATAGAAATTAGTCATAGGCGGAGCTTCGTCTGAACGAAGCGTTAGGGTAACAAGTAGACATTTTAAATATACTGTACACACAAATTAATTGACATGAACCTTTCTCCAGTGTTTGAATTACGTCGGGATTCGCCGAAGGTGAATGAAAACAAAAACTTTCCACTCAATAACGCCATATCCGAACTTATTCGATTATTAGCAGTTGCTTTTAACTGTTTTATAAAGCATAAATAATATTTTATAAAGGGAGTAGAGTGAGGAGAGGGAAGGTGGAGGAGGAGGAGTCGGAACGCGAGAGGAGAAGGGGACGTGGAGGAGGAAGGGGAGGCGGAAGGTGAATGGGACGAATGAAAGGACGCGCAAGTAGAAACAATTTCTTTATTAAATGGCATAGCAACGCATGCCGGGTACCAGCTAGTTATTACATAAAATACTGCATTACAAAATTTAATGTCCTGAATTACTTCAATTAATAACATCCATATTCCCAAAAGATTTTGCCGACACTTCCTACCCTTTTACTTTAACAACACCAGGACACTCTCTTACCAAAATTCACCAATTCCGAGACTTCATAATCTCATAATCTTAAGGCTCCGCAACCGGGCTCGAAAAGAAGAAGATGGAGAGATCTGAAATTACGAATGTTAGAGCAGCGCGCTAACATTCGTAAATACAGCCACACTTTTGTCACTGTAAATACAGCGACAAAAATTTTTAATCAAATACGACTCGTTTAAAATAGAGCAACAATCTCGTGGGCAGCATCTTAAGAATCATTTAAAGAAACATTGTGAATTTTTTCACAAATATAACTTATAAGATAATAGAAACAGACTTGTTTTTAATAATTTCTGGAGCATACTTTGCGATTTTTTTCTATCGAGGAAATTTCATATAATTTGCGTTTGGGCGTGGGCAGCATCTAGACATTATCTTAAAAAATAAAATATATTTTTTAAGAGCTTAAAAACTTCAAATGAAAGAGAGATATGTAAGAAATCGGTAGAAATTTGGTTTGCCGTGGCTTAAGAATAACCAGTATAAACATTGTTAATTCCGATTTTTTATACATCTAGACAAAAATAGTCGTGGATAATTTCTGCAATTTTGTTTATTTTCAGACTTTTATTTTCTATTCATTTACTATTTCTTTTATGTGAGACTTCTTATGTTTTTTACAAATGTGTTTTATTTGTATTATGTATATGCTTTTTGTTACATTTTTTTTCATTATATTATATTTTCTTTGTTGTTTTAGTTTTAAAGTATTTAAAATAACTGTTGATACTTAACTTATAAACAAAGAATGTTAAAGCCCATTAGGGCGTGTAATAAAAAAAAAATTAAATAATTGAAAAATTGAAAATGAATTAGCAAAATAAACTGAACCTTACCGAACCTGAGATAATGTTCTGTACTGAAATCAAAATTAGTATGATCAAATTAATTTTACCTATTAGCAGAAAAATAAAAAAAGTTGGAAGGTTCTCCAGCTTTTGAAACACCCACTTAAACAAACCGCTCTTCAAGCAACAGTGAACTTCTTTCAGCTTCCCAGATAAAACGTCGCAAGGTTCAGAAAGGGCAGGATTTGTACTGCCGTCACTTTGTTAGGCTTCGTTGGACCGCGTATGGAAAATTATTATTGTTCACCGGTCTACTCGCTTTTCAAAGAAGTGCTACTACTAAGCTCACAACGGCGTTTACGGTTTATGAAAACTAATTTAAAAATAACAACGAATAATAAAAATAGAAAAACATAATTTATCAGTGAATACGACGAAATAACGACCGCCAGTATTTATTTTATTTAACATTTACAATGTTGTATTTTTGTAAGCTTGTTAGCTCACTGGTATAGAACCCTTAGTTTTTTTATTATAACTTTAAGATGATTTTATGTTTTATGTAAATAATCTCTTGATTTTGCCAAATTCTTCTTCTTGGTGTGCCCCATCAGGTCCTCCCGATGCTGGCGATCACTCTGGAAAATGTTTCTGTGTCTTGCGCTGCCCGGAATAGCTCCTCCACATTTCCAATGCCGGTCCACTCTCATACATTTCGCAGCCAAGATATTTATCTAAAATTTACACATTATCCCAAATAGTCTAGTAATTATGTTGTATGTATAGTAATTATGTTAATATGTAAACCACTTTAAAAACGTTTAACTGTCTATGAAACAGTAAACTATAAGGAATTATGAAACACATCAATCATATTATCAACTCTCGTATTTTTGTACACAAATAATTGTGAATTTTTACTATAAAATATTATTGAATAGGTCTTTCAGAATAATTTTTGTAAATTTCTTAATTAGAAGCATTTAATATATATTTTTTTATTTTTTCAGAAAAAAACCTTTTAAAATATTTACATGTCGGAAAAAACGGACTTATTATGTAGACATATTTCGACAATGCAGATCGAAATAGAGAAAAAAGGAGAAAAATAACATATTTAACTCTATTTTCTATTTATTGTCTGTTACAGCATTTCAATTTTCCCCTATCGATGTGATTCCACGATAAACAGGCGATTCGCAAACTGACGCTCGACTTCGCGTAGATCTCTGTTTAACTTAACTATTTTTACATGGACGGAACTTCTACCCCTACCGGAAGAGAGTCGAACATCCGAAGACTCGAATGGCTTGACGTTTATACGGATGTAGGTTTTATCTCAGCGGAAACCGCTCTGCCAACTGTACCACCAGCAGAGGTAAACAGATACTAGACGAGGGGAGGGGGGGGGGGGGGGAGGGAATGGGATGAAGGACATCATTTCGCTTCCGCAAAGTGGCCAAGTCACGTGGGAGGCAGGATTTAGGAATGCATTATTTATCATTTCAATACGAGTTTGAAAATTAAAATAATTCAACGATAAAATTCAACATTTTAGTTTCGGTATACGGCATCATGCCTTAATTTTAGTATAGACTTACTTTTAAATACACAGGCAACGTATCTTGCTTATTTTTCGAAATAATCTAGGTTTATAAATTCTGATTTTGTTATGTGCTATAGTATCTGAAGCCAGCGCAGCAAAACAAAAGTGAGTAGGTAAGGGTACGTAAGTAAATATAAGTACGTATGAATGGTGGGAAGAATCTGGTGGTCAGTGTGTCCAGGAGTGACATATGAATCCATCCGTGGGCCGACACATCCGCCGCTAAGATCCGGACGGACCTCACCCCATGAATCGGCACCCCTGCTAAGTCACCAAACACCTCTAACACCTCTGCCGATGCCGAGATGTTGGTTATCCAATAAACGGTTCACGGGTGGCAATAGCCATACCCACCTCCCTAATTGTGATATAC
This sequence comes from Limnephilus lunatus, assembly GCA_917563855.2. Lineage (NCBI taxonomy): Eukaryota > Metazoa > Arthropoda > Insecta > Trichoptera > Limnephilidae > Limnephilus > Limnephilus lunatus. The sequence goes on from OU830594.1 coordinate 33,253,724, forward strand.
GAGTATTACAGATCTCATCAAAAAAACAATTTTTAACTTGGTTTCAGTTTTGCACTGCAGTCTCTCAATAGGTTTATATACGTTTGATCCTGATGAAGTAAACATTGTTTACGAAACATGTTGATTGTGTACCAATAAAAGTCATGTATACAAAGTTATTTGTCTTTTTATTAAAATAAATAGTGCCATCACAAAGTGAAAACCTTTCCGAAGAAGTTTAAAAAATATATTTATTCTGGCACCGGGTTTTGAGTCCGTGACCCTTGGACCCAAGACATGGATCTTACCGCAATGAAAAGCTAGTCAATACTACTAATAATAACGTAGTATTTATATAGCGCAGATTTGTGTTATTTCACTTCAAGTGCGCTAACTTACTATAATACCCACATAGGTTTCGAAAAGTTCTACATATTATTTTCACTACAATTACCTACAATATTATGGAAAATCATAAGGCACTAGTGACGTAAAAAATCTTTATATAAAATTAATATAATAAAATACAAAAAAAAATCAGATATTTTCGTAAACGATATACCCTGAAAAACAATATTTTTAAATACCCTTTTAATCATTCACTCAATTGTAATTGTTCGCCCGCCATTTAATGTGATTTATACAACATAATGGCGTCTAAGCTAACAAAATTTGAATGCAATGACGAGCAACAGCGACGCCCGCGCCGCCTAGCTGAAGCAAAAGAAGTGTAACTACCCCCTATACAACATTTCGGCCGTGCCCACGAATTTCTCTTTGAATATTATGCTTCATTAAAACTATAAATCTGTGTCGACTATTATGAAATCCCCGCGATCTTGCTGCGACTTAAATGTATAGAATAAATAGGCACTTATTCTGCAGGGCGATTCGTAGTTGATGGGATAAATTAAGGTAAGACCTATTTATGATTCTCTTGATTTCCTTTGCTAATTTTTCATACATGCTGTTCTGTTTTTCTATGTTCGAGATGTGTTGTGGGCTTGGTAAACAGCGTTTTATCATAGAACTGCATCGGAGCGTCAACTGAACCATGGCTTTGAGCCCATAGCAGTTTATTTTAAAATTGGTTTGTTTGAAGCAACTCTTCGCGGATTTGGTGACTTCACCAAATATTTAGGCTAGGCACATCTGGATGGATTCAAAATGAAAACAGATACATAACTGACCACAGCAGGGAATTAAAATGTGCCCGCAGACCGAACCAATCTGCTGATCTATAATGTAATATTTTTCTCTTCAGCCCCTCGTTTGGTGATCTGAAGTTTACAAGGAAAGATGTTGCCAAACGGCAATGGTAAGACGACCCTAGAGGCGATTTGACTTCAATCTTATAACCGTATAGCATCGTGGTTAAAATAGGTCGTAGATTAGAGTGGCGAGCCGAGTCTGTTAATTCGTTCGTTATGAACATAGATGTACCCCATAACAACAAAGTCAGCCGAGGGGTAAGAAATAATCAATAGTTTTGCTCAAATATATGAAGAGCTCGGACTTGTCTGATTTTCTGAGATTCTTTGAGCGGTATACGTGGGACACGCAACCGTACTGGTAAGACCGACGTGCATCTGATAAGAATTTGAAGTTTTTAGATTCAAACGTCGCACACAGTTGAATTCAGCTCGGCAATAGAGGCAGACACGTCCTTTGGGGCTGAACTTGCATACAAGGCCTGGGCAGTTTAGAGGGGGGGAGGGCTAGTCTGTTTTTCGGAAAGGAAAAGAAGGTTTAGACGTTGTGAATAAAATTTTTTTTATAAAATATAAAAAATTTTCACACACATTTATTGACTGAACTCAGCGAAGTCCTCTTTTAACTCAACAATTTCACATGATGTCAGGATGATGTCCGTGTCGAATATTACCTATTTATCCAGCCAGAGTTTGCACGATCGTGGGTCCTTCTACGAGCTTTCAAATCAGAATAATCAATATTATATACCTACCAGTAGTGAAGAAAGTTTGCAAAAAGAATTTCATTGTCATTGATATGGTGATATTCTTCAGAAAAATTGAACACAAATAAACGCCATAAAATTTTAAACAGTTTCCAATTAAGTATACACTCTGATTAAATACCTAATAACGCATCTTATGATTTCGGAAGAAATTTTGGTTTTAATTTATTAAATTAGAGAAAATGAGAAACATGCTTTTTGGACGTAAGGTACAGTATTCATAGAACTAATAGTGTGGATAAGAAAATCACAAAATAAATAGACAAAAGGTTAATTCAATGTAAAACTACTGTGTAGTGTCTATCACACAAACGCTTTTAGATTTTTAAAATATTATTAATATTGCAAAAAGAATACATCAAATTTACAATACTTAATTTTCTTTTGGTCAAATATATTATTTGTATCAAACTCATATTTAATAGGCTTGAATAAAATCATCATCATTACTTAATATTTTAATCTAATCCTCATAGTGTCATTTAAAAAAAATTGTTAAATTATTTTTGGTTTTAGCCAAGTATTGCCAATTTTTTTTCGCCTTTGTCTTTTTTAAATTAATAGCATAAAATTTTATGCTGATGAAATATCAAAATATTATTTTATGTTATTTTTATTATTTTTTAACACTATTAACCTCAACACAGGCTATTGAGTAAAAAAATTGAAATGTGAACATTTATTTATTTGGAGTTATGTATCCTATTGCACGTTTATTATAATTGATTTACAAAAATCTATAACACACATTATTTTTCTTCACGTAATATATATATATATATATATATATATATTTCTGGGACTATTATAGTTGTTATATATATATATATAAATATATATATATTACGTGAAGAAAAAAATAACAATGGAGTATCATTTCTCAAGATGGCAGAAAACAAATAATGTTTTTTTATAGAGCCGTCCATACACAAGTGTCGATTTTAAAGGCTAAAGGCACGAACATATAGTTTTTTTTTTCCATCTAAAAAAAGTTGGCTTGCTAATCAACCCTTTGTTAGCATGTTCCTTGTGCGTATACTAGTAATATATATACTAGTCCCAGTGATAGATCATACGTGACGTTATCGTTCTATAATCTTCTGTCTCTTTCGTTTTGATACAAGGCGTGTTAGAAGACGATGATCGCGCGTACGAGCTCTTTCTGGGACTATTATAGTTGTTTTCTATCAAAAATTCAACAACTTAAATGTACTAGTCATATATAAAAAAAGTGTTATGTATAGAAAGTATTGCCTGCGACCAAAAACTTCCACAACCAAAAAAATTACCTGTTGCTTTACTAGGTGTAAATCCGTCTTGATTCCAAGTTTAACTATTGTAGTTCTAGCATTTTAACATTTTTTAATTGAAAGAACACTCCCAAGTCATTAGGCGGACCAGTACTTACAGAAAATCCTGCCTCCGGCCATTTTATCAAAAGATGTTTCGCATCAAGTACAAGTTATTCTGTACAACGCCGAACGACTCGGAAAAGTTTTACTAATTACTCATCTTCTTAAAGCTGGTTTCGCATTATAAGCCTGTGTTTAATTTTTCATTTTAGTAAGTCTTTTAAAAGTAAACACATTTTTACTTGAACAACAGAACTGAGACAAGATTCTCAACTTTCTTTGCAGGTTACGCAGGAAATCAAGCTTCAACAAAATACTGCTTTGGAAACCTCTTAAGTATTTTGGGATGTATTTTTGTTAGAGCTGTTTCGACTTGTAAGGTCATTTTCCAACTGTGGTGAAGCCACATTCGGAAGAATTATTTATAATATTTTAAATGTCAATTTTTGAAAGTGTCTAAATTGATTTATTATCAGTTAAACCAATTTGCAGAGACACTAATTGAGAGCGTAATTATGTGGGGTTATTATTGTGGTTTATTTTCAGACCTAACTCTAATTTTTTATACTATATATATATATATATATATAATAAATAATGCAGGCTTATGAGTATTTAGTAATTCACAATTTTTTTTAATCGTTCGATAAAAAGCTACTTCCTGTCATGGATATTTTGCAGATACGCCTAAACCATAAAAAATCATATATCAATTTGCAAATAGCTTTTATCCCTTCAAGCAATTTTAGACGTGATTTAAGAATCTTTTTTTTTCGAAAGGCGATCATTATAATCTTTAGCATGCCAAGATGCAAAACAAAACTTGGTATTGCCATGAACTGTGACTCTGTTGCCTCACGAATTTCATCATTTTATGTATTTTTTTATACATTCATAAGTTTTTAGCATTTTTATTTTATTTTTTACATAATTAATCATTCAGTACTCACGATTGGTGTAAATACTCGAAGTATTTACATAGGTACATTTTAAACTTTTTAAATAACGACAAAATGACATCTCAAATTCTTTCAAAGCTGCGAGTTTCAGTGCTTTCAAACGGATGTGTAACACGCGAGCTAGTTCATATTCGTTTAGTTACACCCCCGCGTTCGTCCAGTAGGGACGTGTAAAGAGCTGCCGGGTCGTTTTTATCTGATGCCAGTGTTTGCGTAACTAAATTTTTCAACTGAGGATTTTTATCGACCCCTTTTTTCACGATGAATAATGGACCGTTGAACAAACATCAAATATTTGACGAAATTGTACATGAGAAAAAATCCTCGCATTCTCATGATTCAAAAACATGCCTGGTCTATTTCGATCATATAATTGTTTCGACGACGCGACCTAATATGTATAACCGCTAATTAATAATGGAACTGTATTTATTAACATTACTGGTGTTTATTTTGTAGAACCTTTTGGTAATGGATAACCTCCGTCCTCCACAACTATTAACTTTGTTCAGATTACTCATATAGATTAAATTGTTGTACCGGGAATGTTGGGTGATGTTAGAATTAGACCCCAGTACCTATCCAAACAGGAACATTAAAATTCCATTTCCGGTACATGAAAGGAAGTGAGAAATGAATAATTACCTCCTACGCTCACGCACCAAGATTTATGAAATATATTTGTTAAAAGTTAAAGCGATTATCTAATGTGCTTGCGTTTCGTTGTTTCACGAGCTTAGATTCATCAATCAGTCTTCAGAATAAGCCATCGAACAATTAAAGGCCTCCCAAAATAGATTTGACTATTTGACTAGGTACCTAACTACGTGGATGAGCGGCAAGATCATTGACTTTGAAATAATAATTATTTATTTATTAATTTTCAGGAAATCGACAGTTTACATTTATTTCAGTTTGTACATAATATTAAATAGCCAAAATAAAACCAATTATGGATTTCCTCCTTGTGACTTTACTTGTACTGAGACAGCATAATAAGATGTAAATTAATTTTATAAAAAGCAATATGAATCCAAAAATTATATAAAACAAAAACCAAAAAACCAAAAATATAAAACAATTTTTTACTTATATAAAATGAAACATTACTAAACAAAAAATCTCTCAATACATTGGTAGCCATAGAGAGAGGTTGTACATATAAATCAAATCATAACAGAAATATAAAACAATAAAAACATAACATTATTCACGTAAAACATAACATTATTCATAAAAAAATTTATTTCATTAATTTTTTTATTTCATAAAAAAAAAAAACATAACATTATTCACCATCAGAGAAATATTCTTTTACGGACCTCTTATATTTGGTAAGTTCGCAATTGAAAATGTCCACATTGGATAAAACGTTATTATAACTATTGCATAGTCTGTTCAGGCAAGAATTCTGCTTACAGTTTGTCTTGCATTGATCCACCCTGAACAGGACAGAAGAGCGTGTTGAACGTGCAGGTACATTGAAATGAACTTTATTTAGCAACTCTGGGCATTGAATATTATTGTTAACTACTTTATACAGGAATAGTACATCCATATGATGCCTTCGTACACTCAATGAATCAATTTTAAAGTGTGAAGCAGCCTCTGCATAGTTATTAAATCTTACAAATGACTTATAACAAAGATATTTTAGGAATTTGTTTTGAATTGCCTCGATTTTGTTTACGTGGATTTTGTAAAATGGAGACCAAATAACTGATGCAAACTCCAGATGACTCCGTACATAGGCAAAGTAGAGTTGTTTAATGATATTGATGCTATTAAAAAGTTTTGTGTTTCTTATGATGAAACCTTACATTTTAGCAGCTTTATTTGTGATTTGTTGTATATGAAGGTTATATTGTAGTTAACTATCAAGGGTTATTCCAAGATCACGAATATCTGAGACTGTTGCAATGTTGTTGTTATTTATAGAATAATTAATGTTTTATTTTTATTTCTTGAAAAGGTAATGGGATGACATTTTGAGACATTTAGAAATAGTTGATTTTGTTGGCAATAGGTAAATATATTGTTTAAATCATGTTGTAAATTGACACAATCATTTTGGCTTTTTATTGACTCGTATAGCTTGGCATCATCAGCAAATAATTCTATTTCAGAGTATTTAACAACATTGACCAAATCATTGATATACAAAATAAAAAAAACAATGGTCCGAGATGAGAACCCTGTTGGATCCCAGAGGAAATTTCACTAAAATCTGATTCGAAGCCGTTTATTGCTACTGCCTGTGATCTCTTGAGTATATAAGATGTAACCCAACGAAATAAATTACCACGTATACCTAATGATCAAATTTTTCTGAGTAATAGTTTTTGATTAATTTTATCAAATGCTTTGGCAAAGTCTGTATATATGATATCTACTTGAGTGCGGTTGTCCATGTGATCGACAATGAATTCAGTAAGAAGAACGAGGTTACTTTCCACATTTCTGCCTTTTGTAAAACCATGTTGCTTTGTTGTAATGATGTGATTGAGTTGTTGACTTAGATATTTGTAAAAAATTATTTCCATTAACTTACTGAATATTGTTAGTTTTGAAATCGGCCGATAGTTTTTAACATTATTTTTTTCACAATTTTTGTGGATTGGTGTTACGTATGCTCTTTTCCATATTTCTGGTACCGTGCCTTCGTTCATTGATTTATTATATATAATGCAGAGAGGTTTTGCAAGTGTTTGCGCACAATTAACTATAAAGTATGAGGTAATGTCATCACACCCCGCGCTTGTGTTTATGTCAAGAGCTTTTATTTCTTTTAAGACTATTTCTCGTGTGAATTTAACCGTGGTGATATTTATATTATTTCTGTTTTTTGGTATATCTAATGTTGTTAGGTTATTATCATTTATGTAAACTGATTGGAAATATTCCATGAAAATATTGCATATGTCTTGGCCATTATCTGCTTTTTTGTCATCTAGGTGCATCGTCCTTGAAAGAGACGATTGTGTATTTTTAATGTTATTGAAATGATTCCAGAAGAGTTTAGGATTACCATTCATGTTACTTCAGTATGTATATAATTAATGTAAAGTTGTTGTGCAATTCGTTTTTGTCTAGATCTTAAGAGTGAAAACGTTTGGTAGTCACGTGGATTTTGAAATTTTTTAAATTTTTTATGATATTTTTTTTTCTTTAATTATTTTTATGAGAGATGACGTGTACCATGGTAGATAATTACAGTTTTTAGCCGGTTTAGTTGGTACATAATTTATTTTAATATGTTATATAAGACGTCAGTTGCGGGTTGAGTATTCAAATGGTTAAGTTTATGATCCCAATCAATTTCATTTAATTTTGTGTTTATTATTGAATAATCCACTTTTCTGTATAGTAATATTTGATTTGCGTTAGTTTTCAGGGTTTTATTTATTTTTTTAATAGGAATTGAAATTAGCAGTGTTTTATGATAAACATCTTCTGGCACTAATGAGATATTTTTGTGCGAAATTTTCAGTAGTGTGTTGCTTACAGCTAAATCAAGAATGCGATTACTTATACTATTACTCTGAGAGTTATATTGTTTCAGATTATTAAATGATAAAAATTCTATAAAGTTCAAATGGGCGGGGTTTAATGAATTGATTGGTTCACTATACATATAATCACAGTTCTCATTAATTGGTAACCAATGTAAGTGAGGTAAATTGTAATCTCCAACCAAAATGAAATTATCATAATTGTTATCCGTCATAATTTGTGATGTTTTGTTTATGTGAGACGTAATATTTATGAGATGTTTACTATCAGGTGCAATATACGAAGTGCATATGTGATTTTTTTTGCCAGGAAGTGAAATCGTTACCCATATGTCTTCCGCCTCAGAGCTCCATTCCGTTTTTTGATCAGAAATAAATTTATTTTTTACTGCAATTAAGACTCCACCACCGCGATTCTGATTGAGGTGATGGTAATCTCTATCTCGTCTGTAAACCTGGAATTTTGTATTTAAAAGTTCCTCATTAAATATTGAATTGTTAAGCCATGTTTCACTGAGACATATAATGTCATAGTGGTTTAATAGTACATTTTGAAGAAAATAATTCGTTTTAGACCTCTTGTGTTTTGATAGTACCATTCTAAAGATTCCATTTTAAGATACAATGTAGTTAAATTGAAAGTTACTGTTATGTTCTAAGCGTTATTGATGGAAATATCGTATTTTTTTAGTTTTTCTAGATCGTTATAAGAGTTAATACAATAGTGATTTGAGTTTTCATTTAGTCTCACATAAATTTTACAATTATTAATCCAGCAAAATTTGAATTTATTAATTTTGGAAAACTCTCTGACCTTTTTGTAGAGTACTTTGTTTTTATGAGTTAAGTGTTCATTAATATAGATCCGATTTTTTCCATTCAAATTAATATCCTTTGCTGTTAGGCCCCGTCTTGTCCGGATTGCTGCCATGATGTCATCTTTTTGTTTTCTGGACTTCAGTTTAACGATAATATTTCGCGGTCTTCCTTCAATCTTCTCCTTAGGGGTTACTCGGGTGACGTATTCAATTTCTTCAGGACCTACTATTTTTAATTCTGAATAGATATTTTTGATAATCTCTGTCAGGTTTTCTTGTTTTTTTTCTGGTATTCCAATTATCTCTATGTTATTATATTAATGCGTGCGTGTTGTTCGTTAGCGTCCAATTGTTTTTGTAATTCGTTAAATTCACTTTGAATTACGGCATTTTGTTCCAGGCTTTTTTCAAGGTTGTTGTTTTTTCCGTGTCAATTTTTTTTTCAAGGGTTAAAATTTTATTTTTTAATTCTTCGATTTCTTCTTTATACTCGTTTCCTCACGATTTCCAGAAATTGCACCTTAAATTCTTCAAACTTTTCGTCAAGGAGTTGGAGGAGTTGTGTGTCAGTATTATTTAGTGCAGTCTTTGCAGTTGCCATTGTAGTCATATTGACACTTAATATTAGCTAATATAACTGATATCACAACACTCCACTATTATAAACTTATTAAATTATATATATTTAGGTTTTAGCTAAAACTTTTGTTTTATTTTGCGAAATTTCTAGAGAGAACTAAAAACACGACAACTGTCATTGAATGTTATTGTTGTATTGACATTATATAACATCTTCAAAACCCACCGCACAAAAATGATCCCAATCTGCAATCTTTCGATTACACAGGCGCTGGATTTTCACTCATCTCTCTTTCAAACAACAAATTTTAAATGATGACTTTTTATATATTCACATTTTTTTAATTGAAAAATTGAAAAAAGATTTTTTTGTAAATTGTTTGTACCGGTGATTTGTAACGGGGCAGTACCGATCCCCCAGGGTCGTTGATAAGATCCAGGTGGCGGACGTTGTGTCGAGAACAAATGAAAGATGGTGAAAGGCTTCAAGGAGACAGTGAAAGACTGAAATGGCGGTCAGAGAATTTTTTTTTAAATCTCAAAGAATTCAAATAAGTCGCAGATGCATCTTTACATGAATCTTGAATTTGAATCTTTCAATTAGTAATTGCTGTTTGAAAATTACTGGCGGATTCAAAGTACCTATATTCGTTATTTTGATAATCTTATTTGGAAAAAAAAAACAGTTTTTAATAAAGAATATCTCCAGGTTACAAATAATCTCAAAACGCTGAAATCTTCTACTAGTTAGTCCCCCATTATCGCTTGTGCGATAATGGGGGACTAACTAGTAGAAGATCGAACCAGCATCGCTGATAGGGAACCAATAACTACCACGCTACTAACCTGTTGGTCGTGATATATATATATATTTTTTTATTTTTTTATTGTGTATTTTATTTATTTAGATATATGAAAATATGCAGTTTTCGCTTTAAAAAAATCCTGCTGTTTTTTGTATAGTGGTGGGGCAGGAGGATGGGGGGGGAGGCGTTGAAGAAAAAAATATCCTTGGAAAGTGGGCGGTAAGCCAGAGAAGATTGAGAACCTCTGGTATACACGATCAAGAACATATTGTGTAAAAAGGCGCAGTGATTGATTTCGGTACTACAATTTACGATTGTTGGTAATGCATACGGATTTAAATTACTTTCCTTATAAGGAGAAAGCAAAACATATATCTTAGAATGCCAGTCACATTTGAAAAGAAATATAAGAGCAAATACTTACTTTATCTAGGACTTCCATAATAAACTTACCTTCGTCCGAGGAAACAGAATCAGATTACATTGAATATTATGTCCGGGTTTTAAATCTCATTTGTCCCATTGTTCCACCGGATAAAAATATGATAAATGTATTTTAGGTTACAGTGAATACACTTAGGGAATTAATCAGTATCTGCTTTCATCTTTTTAGAATTCTAACTTTGATCAAGCCATGATGCCGGAATCGGGTATTAGATACACACCTTCGATTGCGTAGAATCAAGATTTGCCATTAATCATTTTTCCAATGTCCCCTCTTTTTTTCAAAAATTCTACACGTTATGTAATTGTTGTACAATACAAGATGTACATTTTGTGCAATACTCAGTAATGAAAAGGCAAACAAGGAACGATTTTGAGTCTACAATTATTACGAAGCTCACTCTAATTTAATAATAATTATTGAAGCGAGGTTTCCAATGCTTTTTCTTGCTTCAAATTTTTAGTTAATTCACCGCTTTTTGGATCGATATTTATTTGTTTAACTTGATTAGTTGGTCGAGTGTCCCAATGCGTCGGGTTACCACCGTCGTTATAGATTCAATCTTCTGCCAGCTAAGTTATACATCATTGCACAAACAACTATTTACGCCCACAATGACGGTAGTCGGAGACAGATAATAAAAAAATCGTAACTTGAATTAGGTAAGCCATCATTTTGTTTCTTTCCCATTTTTTTTCTTCTTTATAAATATATAAATATATGTATATATATGTATATTTTTTTTAATTAAAAAGAAAGACAAACATTCTCGGGTTACGAATAACCCGACAATATTTGAAAATCTCCTACTACCACCACAGTATGCCGAAAATGTTGCTTGAGTCGAGATGGAGAACTTAGCCAGCCGAGGAATCGAACACAGAACGCCTGGGTGGGACCCAAACGCGACGCCCGCTGGACAACTGACCGGTCATTTATATTACTTAGTATAATAATATATATATCAGTATATGAGATGTCTATGTTTTGCTATATTAAGCATAGGAAATGTTTGAAACTTTCCAAATACCTTCTTCAAATTCCCGCGAAGGTTTCTGAATTATTACAACCACATGATAATACATCTGAAAAGTTTTTAATTATTCACAAAAACTCTTGAAAAACTGTCAAAAATTTCGAAATTTGAGAATGATATTTTGCAAAACAATGATTATTAAAACAAAATTCAATTATTCGAAACTATTTAAATCAATGAATTTATTTTTAGTACTCGCCTAATCTTTTGAATCGAATCAAGAATTATAGATATTTTAAATAGGTATCCATGTTAGGTACCAGATTTTATTGATTGTTCTTATAATATACAAAAATTAATATTTGTAATACATGAAAATTTGAATAAAAAAAGTGTGATAGGTGGCACGCGAGCCGGAAAAACGTGTTTGAAAACTGAATGTACCAGGACTGGATATATGGAACGTGGGAGGGGTGTTGGCGGGATTGTGGAGCGGGAGAGGGGAGGAGGAAAGGAGGGAAGGTGGAAGAAGAACGCGGGAGGGGAACGGGGTCGCACAGGAAAACAAAAACAAACAACAAACGTGGTGAGAAACAATTTATTTCTTTGAATATGGAATTGCAACGCATGCCGGGAACCAGCTGGTATAATAATAAATAATAACCAAGCAACATCTCTGACATGGCTGCATCTGAGTGGTTCAGCTCCCCACTAAATGAGCAAAGGATGCAGATGACGCGGCAACCTACCTGATGGACAATCATAGGTACTTTTTTTTTTAAATAACTTAATTTTTAATTTTACTCATTTATATGATGTACATTTTTATTTAATGTTATCGTTAAGACCTACCTAATATGTTATTTCATTTAATAAAAAAATAATAACAATTCGGGCCTCTTCAAAACCTGAACCAATCCATTTGTACAGCCTCTCCCTTAATCCACCTCACAACGCTGCCCAACCGGGTGGCGACATAGTTCCCCTGTCATTACACCTCACAGACTCTTGTGAGGCAAAAGCCGACATTTACAATGAGTATTGAATAAGTCTGTTTTCTACCGAACTTTGAATTTTAACCGAATAGTCGACATATTTTTGCCTGGCATACCTACAGCAAAGATCGTGCGCAAATAAATCTGTTTGTATTAAATATTAGAATAATCTGCATGATTCGCTTTTACGATCGATTTACCCCAGAATTACGTGCTCCGGCTGCCGCCACCCGATGGAAGAGTTCGTATAACGTATTCTCTTTGGGGTGCAATCGGGGCGCGTGCACTGTACTAGTGTACTGCCTGCAATGGCGGACCGAATAATACTTTTAATAACAATTTAAGGCTAAAATATTACATCCACCGGTTCTTTAATCTTCATTGGAACCTACATACTTATTTTTGAAGTGAAACTTCTATAGCCCCGCTGTGATTTGGATTTCGGATAAAACGGAAATGACGATTACTGCACCTGCGACGCGTCAACTGCGCTCATTGGCCGCTTTGATTATAATTTCACTTTTAAAGGCTCCTATTGGGTGAGATGTGAAACGGAAATTACGCTAAGACTGCGATCATTGGTCGCTTTGATTATGACCTCACTTTTCAAGTATTAGTTGAGATTGTTTTGGTGCAACAGTCGCCTCCAACTCCTCCTATCCTCAGCGGCTGACTTCCAGTTTGGTACCTGGAGAAGCTGTGCTGCATCCCATCTTACCTCGTCTAAGTTTCGCTTCTACCGCGTGTAAACTGCACTCGAATTTTTTTATCTTTTGCTTAAACTTAATGCTTCATTTTTTAAATTATTTTAGCTCTTACACAATTTTATACCAGAAGGGTGATTCTGTATATTTTGTGTTAAGACAGCAAAAAGGTAAAATCCGTCAGTCGTCAGGCAAAGGCGTCCGTCGTGCGTTATCGGCTGTCAAATTTCTACAATTTTCTATGGCTTTCAATAGCTTGTCTATGCCTGTTGTGTGATGTTCTTAATTGGTGTAGATTATTTACCTACTTAAAAACACGAATTACTATTTATTATTTATTACAGCTACATGCATACAAGCCTAATAGACATTCAGAATTGACAATCCGTTTATCATATTATTATTATTTTCATGTTTGTACGCGATGACATTCAATTCGCAAATTTTCCCGCGACTAAAATCATTAATTATACACTTTAAATGTTACCTAGTGTTTTGGCTATAAAAAATTGAAAAATCAACATTTTAGAGATTTTCAATGAAAAAAAAATGAAAATTTGACAAAATGAATAATAATAATAACTTTGAATGCTGAAAAAAATTCAGTTCTTACAAATTATCCTCCATAACTTTTTTGTACGGTATTAAATGGACTTCTCATTTCTTTTTCGTAGTCTACACGAAAAACAAACATTAAAAAAAATATATATATTAAGCTTTGGAAATTTTTTGTGATTAATTATGTCAATGGTTTCGTCCATATAACACCCGCGCGACGAGTCTCTCCCAAATAGCAAGTAAATAATTAAGTATTTAAAAGGAAAAAAATAAAGTGTTCGTAATCAATTTACTATTGTATAGGTATTCGAATCTTTTCATAAATGATCCAGTATCTATTTTCTTACTTATTAACTTACTTTATATTACCCATTTATTAACTTATTTAATAGTTGGGAGCGGTTCGGTGCACCTTTTAATATTTTCATAATTGCACACATATGAAAATGCAACGAATTTAGTCTTTGAAGTACCTACACAATCCACGTACAAGTAAAAAAAATCTTATAATGTCTATTTCATGCACGTATAATTAACTATTAAAAATGAATGTCTTTGAAGTATTTGCATTTGAACCTAATTTTAACTTCATGAGACTGTCATTAGAAATACGTAAAAAGTAACCTTCCTGGTACAAGTCGTCTTAATTGAAGCGCGTTGTGGTTAAATTGAGCATATTTCAGTGGTTGAACTTCAGCTTTACTTGAGGCTTAAAATCATAATTAGACATGCTTAAAGATAATAATATTACGCCGAAATCAACGACCCTTAATTTCCTTCTCTTGAAAAAGCATCTTGTTGTTATTTTTAACTTTATCTCTAAACCGAGCCTTAACCCTTGGCATTGTTTACCACCGAAACTGACTTTTCTTCGGCTGTGTTGAGATTAGAACGTTAATTATTTCAGTATCATCCTAGAGGTATTTGATGATACAAAGGAATAAGTTTTATCTGTCTTCAGATTCAAAATAAACAATTTTTTAGACCTTCTTGGAAAATTTGGCAGTTATTTCAAAGTGTAGAATAACAGAAATCCATTTTAGAATGGAAATTGAAAGTTTTACCCAAACATTAATAAGCCTTTCGTTATCGCCTGGTTTAGGACAACTGGTACCTCGTTATGCTCTATAAAATAACGACGATGGATTTTCTCCAACAATTGAGCCAGTTTTTACCTTTTTTTAACAAACGCCATTTAATATAGGTAAACTTTTGCGCGTGAAGCAACAATATTTCTCCAACGATGAGTTTTGTAATAATTGAACTTGAACATTTCTCTGTAAGGTATTTTTTTGGATCAATGTAAATATTTAATTTTTTCAAACTCTATTAATATCACGAGCATTTAATTTGAATCTGTTTGAAGTATCCTTTGAGAATATAAGCAATCCTGTTTGTTTGAATTTTGAAATATACAAACACTGTGATGACTTGATAATAAAATTTATCGATTTATGTTTAATGTGAAAACAGCACTTTTTGTATTAATGTGCCTGTGAAACTTGTATAACAACAAACTATGATTGCCGGGCTTTCAAAGTAAAGCTTTCATTCCGCTTAAAAAAATAGAAACGACAAGTATCTTCTTCGCACACGTGTACCCGCGAGTAGGTAGTTGGATTCGCAGACGAGTGGCAATACGTGGAACTCGTGTGAGGCCGTTGCTAAGTGGATTCTTAATACAACGTAATCTTGCCTTACTACTTAACTTGAGCCGAGGGTACTATTTGTGCTACGGAAGATAAAATTAAGGACATAATCATATTTAAAACAATTCAAGACATACAAACGTACAAAAATTAAAGCAATTTATAGGTACCTACTTTATGATTTGTTATTGCCGTATTGTACATATCAGAAATTAGTTTTCTATTTCGAAAAGCTGTTGAAATTTATAAAACCATTTTTTTGTTGTTGTAACTCTCAGTGTTGTGATACAGCAGGCACCTGCATGTTTGCAGAATTTTCTTAATAAAGATGTATGTGAAAGGTTTTCAGAAACGTTAGCTCAGCTAAGATGAAGAAGCGTGATACAACAAAGATATAATTAACATCACACGATAACTTCATCATACAAAAACGAGTATCAAATACTTACAAAGGGGGGTTGGAGGGGATGGTGAGATAGCATGTTATTGGCTTTTTCGATTTTCTTATCATTTATTAATTCATTAATTGAATTTCACTCCCAGTTCGTTGTTTTTTTGCAGGTTTTATTTTCCATTATTAATTTTGCTGGTTATTATACTTACGATTTTATGTTGTTTGATCCCTTTATTAATTTTCTGTTAATACGTTTAAAAGGTATATTTGCGGCACGTTACAGAGTGGAAGATACCCGCAGTATTGCCATGATGTAAGAACACCATTCAGAATTGAAACGTTGGTTGTACTGGCTTTAGCCGCGTTTGGCGATCAGATCTGAATAGCCAGGTACTTTCCCTCCTTACTCTTTCCCATCTCCTTCCCCTCCCCACCAGCATCAGACCCTCAACATACCCCAATCGGGGATTCCTTAATTTCACTGGTTCCAGACTGGAGTAGCTGGTACTCTTGTGAGGAATTTGTATTTGAACCACAATATTTATATACAGTGAAAACTTCACTGGTTAAGCAATAAATTAATTATGGCAATACTTTTAGTAAAACCGTAGTAATCAATTGTGTCGCAATTGTCTCCCTATCGGAGGCGTAAATATCTGTCATGGTAACGAACAACCCCTCCTGAGGCCCCGACTGTCACTGAGATATATCATTTGCGACAACATTGGTTTCCCGATGGGCCAATGTAGTAGCCATTATTTGTCACCAAATGCGACACGAAGATCCCTCGTGCATATGTGGCCAGCCACTTTCATTGTACGCCGTACAATTTTAGTTGTTTCTCAACCAAAGGAAAGACCGTACACAAAGCGGATGTCGTTATAAAAGCAGCATCAAATGTAATTTTTATTTCTAAGATTATTTAATTTGATGGATAATCAAAAACACCCATTTCTTGCACTTGTCGTTGAAACGAGTGCGCACTTTTCAAGTATTCGCAGGTTAAGATAACCTGACAATATTTGAGTTCCCCCTACTAACAATATAATAAACGGAAAATGTTGTTTGTGAAATTATTTGTGGTTGAATTGTCAAGATCATTGTCTTTGAATTTGGAGGTCCCGGGTTCAAATCCCAACATGCGCAAGTATGAATATAAATTTTATGGGATCAATTTGTGATATCTCTCACAATATATTCAGCATTTTCGACACGTTCAAGAGTGGTACAAAAATTAAACATTTGAGATATTGACGAAGAGGTTTATTTGTCTTATGATAAGTAAATGGTATTAGAAGCTGAAGATTGAAATGTCTACTTTTCACCATTCTTAGTGATCTCTCCACAAAAATAGGGATATCATTTTTCTTGGGGCCTCTCGTGTAGTAATATTACACGATAGAGAAATACGTATGTGTAATTGGAAATTTTAGTGAAATAAATAATTTATTTTTGTCCACAAAATAACGCTTCTCGTTTTTAACAAAAGTTGTTTTTGCGTAAAGGGTTCAACGGTTTTTCAAAAATATTTCACAATTATTTATAATACACAGTTAGCTTAGCTACTTTGGAGATCACGAAAGAATAAATGTTTCAAAATAACAACTTTAACCATACGTAATTATCGATGTTCATCATTCCAAATCTGTATCCGGTCTGTTAGCAAGCAACACACTCCAAGGCGAACACAAATGCTGAATTGACGTAGGCGATAAAAGCTACGTACGAATTTTATGTCCAGGATAAATTGTGCGTCGTATTTGTCGTGGCCTATAAACTCTTGGAATATTCTAAGCCCTGCGACCCATGCATCAAATAAAACGCTGGAAATCCAAGACAAGGAACCCGAACGTATCGTCTTGTTAAGGAATGCCGGTATTTTATTGCGGTCCCTATAAAATAAATAACAAAACCAGGGTTTACCAAGTCTTCCGACTTTACCTGGTGTCGTAAACTATGCCAGTGACGCCACGAGACGGAATTAACTTTTGTTCGGGACCCTCCCTGCAACTAAGTTATATTAAATTTATGTAACGTCTCGTTTCATTTTTATTTGGGAGGTCGGTTGGAGAAGTGTCCTGAATATTGATCGGAAAATTGTTCTACAGTAAAATTGGTTTGAAAATTTAGACTCGTCGTATTTTGAGTATGTTTTAACTCGACTACTTAGCATTTTATCTATCTACATATGTTATCCTCATTATACTAATGTATTATGTATTTTAAAATTAAAAAGGATATTTATAACAACTAAAAGATATTACATAAATATACATATAATCATAAAAGGAGATACTCCAGAACACATGTCATTACATAATGTTCCATTTCATTATATGCAGTTTGGTACACATTTAACAAAATTTAAAGATTTTTTTTAATAAAGTATTTATATTTATTTTCGTTACAATTGAAGATATGTATGTATATCAGCCTGCGAGAGAACGAGATAGCATAATCAGTCTCCTCTTTGAGTGGTGCTTCGTGGACTCCCCACTCTTGCCTACTTTAATTTTCTGAAGGTTTCAATTTTACGGCTCGGCGTGTAAAATGCACACTCTGATTTATTTTTTTACAAAATTTCAATTCTATATGTGCAAAAAATTCTTTGCTCGGGCGTATCTGCAAATCTTACAATGCCAAGAGATATTGATATATTCCACTATCCCTTTGAAACTTTCAAATCAAATTAACTTTGCAAATCAAAACCAAAAATCAATTTAAATCAAAACAATTATTTTTAAAATTTATATTCGTTTTAGTCATACGCAATGAAATATTGTAACCTAAAAAAAAAAAAAAATGAAACACAACTGGCTCGTATTAAATTCACTATATTAAATGTAAAACGAATATATTATATAATACATCTACTACTTCACGTTTCTTAAATAAAACTTTTTTTTTTTAAAGTAGAGGGGCTGCTTAAAATAGTTATTTTTGGAATCAGCACACCATCAATATTCAAAATTATTTCACAATTTTCCCGCAACAAAAATGTTTTTTTTTGTAGGCCAGTGTGATTACCACCATAATTTCCACAAAACAATACATAGATAATAACAACTCAATATCAACCACAATAAATAAATAATTAATTACTTTGCAGCTCAAAGGAATATAAGACTATATTTCACACCCATCTCCCACCCCTCCCAACTACCTTTTAGCCTCACAACATATCCCTATTGAAGATCCTTTGTCTAATTAGCTCGAGCAGTTGGGACTCTAGTGCGATATTCATATAAAAAACACTCGTAACCAATACGATGCCGCTTAATACTTTCAGCAGAAAAATACAGACTTAAGCCGATAGAATAAATTTCCAGATAAAATTTAGCAGACGTTTGCATAAGGCGATAAACCTTCCTAGAGTTTTGGAGCGGGTTAAATACAGAAGCTTAATAATAATCGACCTAGCAATTATTATTGGTTACCAGAATTCCCAGATATATCACTAATATTTATTTTTTTTAATCCATAACAAATCTCGAATTTTATTTGATTATGATATTTACATTGTGAACATAATCTATTCTGCTTTTTTATGAAAACTGTGGACTGTTAACATGATGTATATTATCTGCGAGAGTATTGTTAATCTATTTATTTTAATTTTTATTTTTTTCTACGTCATTATCGCACGATAGTTCCAACTGCTCCCAATTATTCGGAGCCAGTTACACTACCTAAATATGATATCTCTAATTAGAGCACGTCGTGAGACTATAGGTAGGGGGAGGGGAAGGAGATGGGGTAGAGGCAGGTGGGTAAATATCTCGCTATTCAATAACGGAATGTACCGCAAATATACTATAAAATATAATTTTTAATTAAAAATTGTGTAATAACGCAAATAAAATTTGAGATGAGCCCTCGGATTCGTCACCAAGGATCGTAACCACCCAACCACGAAGGACGTCAGCGGTTTTATTTTTTCAATAGGTTATGATGTGTAAATGTGAAGCCTGCGCGTTTTTCGTCAAAATCCCGTCATACACAGATCCCGATATTGTGATAAGTTGAAACTCTAATGCATAAAATCATCACCATTTACGTCATCAGCAAAATTTTGCTATGCATGATCGACTCATTGATACTGGGTGTTTCATAACTTTAAATATATATATAAATTGAAAATACTGTCAAGATGATCGGAAACCGAGCGTCTGAAAGCAGTGGTGAAGATGATTTCATCTTTAAGAACAAAAGATTTTCATGATAATTTTATTTATTTTTTTCAAAACGTGTCTCTACTTGTGAAATCACGTAAAACTATATCCTTTCTCTGGTAATCACGATTTACAGGATAATAACGATCGATATTACATAAGACAAAATAATTTAAAATATAATGGGGTCTAATTTGAAGATAAATGAATATTGTATAGGTAATGATAATGACTACAGGGTCAATGTAAAAGTTTTTACTTCTTGTGCTTACAAAACATGTTATCGAGCATCGGTGAAAGCTATGGTGTAATACAATTTTAAAGATAGTTAGTGTTCTTTGGTTGTGAGGATGACCAACTATTTAAAATTACGGTGAAGTTGTTGCCCGTAATTATGGTCCTCTAAAACTGAGATTACCGGTGTAATCGGAAAACTGTCAAAATTATAATTATTTAAACGTGAAGGATGAAAGAAGGGCACTTCTGAATCCGATAAAGCAATCTGTTAAAATAAAGTTGTCTAAAACATATTCATGTTTATAATGGCATAAACACTTGATATTATAATTGTAGGAATTATGAAATTTTTTTAAAGATGAATTCCGCATAAGGGTCTGAACTGCTTCCAACCGACTAGAGCCAGGAGGATTATGGCACCCCCAATAATGGTATATTGTGAGGCTGGGGGGCTAGTGGGGAAGAGAAGAAGATGGAAAAAAGGAAGGTTGGGAAGCTCCTGGCTATTCACATCTTATCATCACCAAAAATGCGTTTCGGTTCTGAATGGTGGTCTTACACCAGGGCGATACTGAGAGTATCTTTCAGTCTGGAACGTGCCGCAAATGTAACTTATATTATTTTTATCTACTCAATTATGAAATAACACAGATCAATCAAATGAATTTTACTTGCGCACGCCGCTATTTAAATGCGCGATCTTCGGATTGCTAGTCGATAATCTTACCCCTCGACCAAGGAGGCCGTCGAGCTGTAATAGCTACAGCTGTACGAATAAAGACCGTACATTTCCTATCTCGAATTACTATTAAAAACATGTCTCTAAATGTGTGCGAAAGAACTGGCAGCATTGGTACACTTTTGGCTTATGATATGTGATGTACGATTCAAATCATATTTTCGTTAATAATTTTTATTTTTATGATCTATTCACTAGTATATTAGAAAAAAAACATGTATTTACTATCAATTTCGTTTATTTTTCGTCAGTTTTAATCCATTAAAAATGTTATGTTGTGAATTTAGTTTTCGGAAACACATTGATTATCTCTGACACACTATTTTTTAATTGACTTTCATCGCGTGAATTTGATTAACATTTCCTTGAAAGTGATGTTTTTTAATTTCATAAATGCCTTATTATTTAGGGAATTATCAATGCAATGTTTAAAAACAAAAAAAAATTATATTTCTTTTTTAAATTTATTTTATTATATTAGTGACTATTTAATTACAGGTTTGATGAGAATTACAAGATATGATGGTGCATATAAATATTTCATCTGTTTGTTCTTAGTCCTCCTCACTAGGCGGTCCTGTGCTGAGGCGGACTGGTAGATTTCTTTGATTTTCCGTTATTTAGTTTCTATGATGTTTTTAATACATTCTCTAGTATGACTGCATTAATTTCTTTCACCAATGTTTTGATTTTTTCCTTAAACTTATTTATTTGAATGAGATAAAAAAACGTGTAGTGACAGTTTTTTTGAAAATTAAGGACTGCGTTTTTGTATTTTGAATTTTCGGAAATTTTTCACTTTTGTCATGATTATAGCTATAACGTAATATTTGCAAATTATAAATATCACAGTATATTTCAAATATAACAATTAAAATGGTGTTTTATCTAGTTTCCAAAATGGTAATTGTTTTTACAACATCTTAAAAAAGAAGAAATGTATAGGACATTTAAAACACCTTGAAAAAATTCTGAAATTCGACGAATTGTTAGTATTCCTAATAGTTTATTAAACAGATTAACAACCCTTTTTGGTTGGGATAAGCAATATATATATCTTTCCCATAACTATTTTATGTCAGTTTCTACGTTAATAAGTTTTTCACATTCACGGTTCTTTATCAATTGCAGAAAATTTTCTTCACATTAAAATGTCCAGGTAGGTGCAGTGAACAACTTCAGCGGGCCGTTCGGCGACAGATCAGTAGAACCACGCGTGTTGTCTCAGTAAGGTATCTTCACCCTTTTACATCGTGTGCTGACGCATAATTTTACCCGTGGGCCAACTGATTCAATTTTCGTAATACGAAATTATGTTTTAATAATTTGTACCGTCTTACCGACAATGTATTTATCATGGAAGTAAGAAGCTATCTTACTGCCACGATATTTATATAATTTAATGTAAGTAGAATGTAATACACTTAAATATATTCCCCAGAATAACTTACATAAAGAAAAATGTTTTTCTTTTTATAAACGAAGGGTTTATTGTTAGGAGAATTTTTAAAACGTCAAAAAAAACATTTCGTGAAATAATTATTTATTAAAAAAATTATTTTGGTTCCTACTTTATCGTTAAACAAATAGTTCCATTTTGAATTATGAAACTTTAAAATGTCATTTATTTATTTATTTTTACATGTTCTCCTTAAAATAATTATGCACTAAAATATTATGGAGAAATTACAAAATTTAAGTGAAAATATGAAGTGCACGAGGGGCAGTTTTACTATGTTGTGAGGTATGTAAAAAGATATTTATTGAACTCTCTGTTGAAGATGTCAATGCTCATTGTTAAGCAGTTGAGTTGCTCTGTTTAATGGCGCATTTTGATACGCAGAAGTTCTCGCTTTCGGAGCATAAAAAAGCGCGTGGGATCTCCCACGAGTATACGCGTTAGGGACATATAAGTTAATCTCTTTTAACATAGGTGGATTTAGTAAAGTACTGAAGATTACAAATATTTTTCGGCGGACTTCTAAGGTATTAAGATCGAGTTTTCCTGTTAAGAACAACAATGGATACGGGAATGGGTAGTATGTGTATTCCCTCATATATAGGAAACGCATAAACCTTTTTTGTACTTTTTCTGTTTCTAGAATATGTTTTTTTTTAGAAAGGGCCAGAATAATGGAACTATATTCTAGGATGCTGCGGATAAGTGCTTCATGTGTTCTTCACATTATGCATTACGCAGGAATATTTTACTCACCGATAGTCGACATTAGTATTTTTAATTGTTAATTTTCGAACTCTTTACAAAATAAAAACACACTCTATAAAATTCTTGTGATAGCTTTAGAATCACACTGTATTAAACAAGTGTATCACGATTTGGCTGAATATTGAAAAGAGTCCGGAACCGGTTTCTCATCAATCGATTAGATACTCGCCCACCCCAGGCAGTTTGTAAAACGTTGGCTTTCCATGAACAGCTCCAGCTCCGTGTCATGTAGGGACTGAGGGTCTGGGTATTATTGGTAGGGGCTGGATATGTTTGCGTGATACGACCAACTACGCCCAAATCGTATCAGCCGACGATAAATCATAATTTACTTATCTACTCGTAACGCTTTTGGAAATTGATTACTTTAAACGGCCTCACAAGATACAGTTATGAGGATATGCTTGAAAATTGAAAAGAATTTGTTAGTACAAACGCGACATCTATTACTAGATTGTATAAACGGTTAATAATAATAACAACATTAATATTTGATAATTTATGTAGGCCCGTTTTTGTAAAAAAAATCAACTGTGGTACAAATATATATTTAAAGAAAACTTTTAAAATAGCTAATATTTTCAAGAAGAATTTAAATATCACCAAAAATCAGTAAACCTTTTTGAATGATCGTCCTTTAAATTTGTTCCTATTGTAATCCCACCCCATCCCCCTTTCTCCCATCCAAATACTTCTCCCACTACTTATTTGTCTATACAGGGTGTTAAGAGGCTTACTTGACTTTAAGGTTACTTACTTTAACCGGTGATATTGACATTATTTAAAGTAAAAAATGGGCAAGAAATTTTTGTCTTTTGTGACTTCTTAGAAGTCTTTTTTATAAAAAAAATCTTCAATCAAAAATAAATCTTGCACATTTCGTCACTGATCACTCAATGGAAAAACCGACCAACCCATACTGCCTCTGACTGTCCAATATCTACTGATTTTTAAACGACTTCAAGAAGGAGGAGGTTATCAATTCAATCAAGAGGTTGTCCAGTTCTGACAATGGGATCCATGAGAAAACGGACGAATAACTCAATTTTACGCCAACAGATTTCGATGATTCTTTTTTTAAACGACTTCGAAAAGGAGGAGGTTATCAATTCGACGATATTTTTTAATTTTTTTTTTTTTATGTTTGTTACCTCAGAACTTTCGATTGGGTGAACCGATATTAATTATTTTTTTTATTAGAAAGCTGGTGCTTCCCGTGTGGTCCCATTTTAATTTGTTCCAGTTCTGAGAATGGGATCCATGAGAAAAATATTTATGTCTTAAATTTGCAATAAGTATTTGCGCGACAAATGGACGAATAACTCAATATTACGCCAACAGATTTCGATGATTCTTTTTTTGAATTAAAACTTCTTTACGCAAGCTCGTCACTAAAAATCAAAAAATAAACAAAAATTTTAACAAAACAAAAAACGACTTAAAAAAATGCACTGAAAAGTAAAAAAATAATATCGTAAGATTGTTATTTTTGGAGTCGGTGTCAGCCAAGATCTCCACATCTCACCTATAACTACCTATGTTTTACCTTGGCTGACCGACTCCAAAAATAACAATCGTACGAAATTATTGTTTTACTTTTTAGTACATTTTTTTAAGTCGTTTTTTGTTTTGTTAATTTAATTTTTTAATGTTTTTAATTAAAAAAAAAATCAAAAATGTCACAGAAGACCAAATTTAATATATATTTTTCACTCCACATAACGTCAGGAAACACAGGTTAAAGTAAGTCAAGTAACACCATGCATTTGTAATTTCGTTTTAAGAAAACCCTAATGAGGTCAAAATTTTTGATTTAGAGAACCAGAGGTAGTAAGACATTCTCAGTTTATTGCAAATTAAAAACACTCAAATGATTATAACTCATTTTTGGTCTGTAGTGGGGTTTTTTGAACATGTTGCTAATATTGTTAATATTTGTATGCATTTCCTTAATTTTTATTTTATTTTATTTTATTAGGAAAATTTACAGATTAATAACATTGCATGCATTAAAGAAAACAATAAATAATAATAATTAGGTATTTCTTTCAATAATAATTTTGATGGGTTAATTTGAATCGAATATATATAGTACTTAATTCATATTCGTCGTCCAAGACCCTGGCATTACGTTTCCATATTATATTATTTTTAGCATGAGAACCTAGTAGGTCAATTGTAGGGGAATACAGTAAAGTAATTTAACCTGCCTTAATAAATTTTTCATAATGTTTAAAAAAAAAGCATAACATCAACGACTTTTTAATGCACAATTAGTAACAAAAACTTTGTTTCGTGGAAACTGAGAGAAAAAGTAAAGCGTTCTACTAATCAACCAGTAATATTCTCGTAACTGTATGTAGACTTCATTGCATAGATTCAAGTAGTGATGTTAAGGATTGCTATAGCGTGGGCGGTATCTAGAGCAATGAAAGATAACACTTTGATTGAACGAACGATAATACTGAAAATTCGAGTGAACGCTGAATTGGATGTAGATTGATTTTAGCGAATTTTAGAGAAAATTTCCAAAAATCCATCACAACTTTATCTATGCAAAGGAAGATACGAGAAACTAACTGTATTGATTAAAATGTCTTTATTGTAACCAGATTAGTGAAATATTAATGAACAATTATTTTCGTAAAACATTATTTCGAAATGTGCGTTCAAAATGAAAATGATTATTAAAAATACCTATATCAGTTGTGCTTCTCTCTGTAACTCCGGTTCAATGAACTCGATCTGATATGTCGGGAATTCAGACTATCCCCATAGATGCTTTAAGTTTTGTTGAGTCACGAAGCAGAAAAATGGTACCACTTTTTCACCTTCGATTTGCGCTATTTATCTAATCTCTAATGTATACAGTTCATTGCGTGGATTTGATTTGTATTCAAATCTACGGTTTTATTTAATGGTCGATGAAATTCACACTTAATCTTAAAAACAATGGAAAGGTCGCTGCCTACATGAAATTTTGAATAAACACCCCCTATTAAAACTATTTAAATTATGTGTTTTTTGTATATATTTTTTGATCATAAGTATTTATAACTTTTCAATAATATCTAAGCAAAATAAAAAAAATGTAAAAAAATCTGAAATATATTAGTTTGTTAGCGCGCAAATAAATACACAAACAGACCAATTTTCGTCAAGAAACACACATACGTAGGTATCTATTTTTTAAAGATTTTATTTATACTAAAATTAAAATTCTGTAACATACGTCTCCCAGATAATGTATTGATTTATTTATCTGCATGATTATATGATTTGAAATAGGTATTGCATAATACAAAATCTTTTTTGAAAATTTTACAAATCTGTCGACGACCTATGGTATAACCTTATTATACTAAAAATAAACATTTTTTTATCAAAATTTAAAACACACGTTTACTAGATAAAAGAACAACCTCTCGAAATCAATTTATAATTTTTTTGTGGAAAAGAGTCAACACGTCTAAAATCTGATTAAAAAATGACATATTTCTGGTTTTCTCTGGTTATACCCTCTTAATTTATTTTTGAATTTATTGTAGTCAGGTGCTAATGTCAGCTCTATTGCTAGTTGATTAAACCACGCCACTCCATTGCACGTGTAGTAGTGTTGGGCAAAACTGTTATGCATTAATGGCGACATAAGCGACCCACTGTGTTTTGCCTATTGCTCTCAACGCGTACCTTGTCATAACACGTACATAGATACCTACTACCACCAAGCGCTTAGACTGCTTAGTAATTCACGCAAATTATTTTTTCCGCCTCCATATTTCATTACTTGGAGCTTCCACTGTAATTATCAAAGGTTGGAAAGTGCTAACACCTGTAATCATTAACATTAATTATTCTTATTTCCACTTTGATCTCAGCGCGGCAAGTCAGACTGTTCAGAGCGAGTCTTTATGCAATCAATTTTCATTAGTTAAATGTATCCCGCACCCATTTACTACCTCTAGCACTACCTACTGCTGAAGGTGTCTAATTCAATTTGAGCAACAATCTTGTGTTATCATCAGCCCGCCTTGTTTAGTTCCCAGAAATGTGATAACGTGACTTATAAATAGGTTATAAACACAAAAGCCATTGAAAATTTGGTTTCTCTAATAACACCTTAAGAGAAAAAACCGGCGGCGTTTTGTCCACACAAATGTATTCTCTAATTTCCTCTTTGGATTTTGATACTAGTCTGCATTTATTTTGATTAATATAACATACCTACATATATATTGACCACCAGCGTGTTGGTGTGTTTAACTTTTGTTGATAACTTACTTCTTATAGGAGTTAGGACCGTACAAAAATAGTTTAGTTTTCCTGTTTTGAAAGCCATCAACTGTCGTTCGGTATAAAAACTAGATAATATTTTACAAAAGAAAAACACACAGACGCAGAACTTTTTTTTATCTAATACGGTTGGTAAAAACAATCTTTAAGTCGGTTCAGTTTTGGAGGAGAAAAATGGGGAACTCAAAATCTCGATTTTTACGACTTCGTTTAGGTATTATCAGCCTGAAGTGCATTTGTCCCTTTTATTTAGTATTCAGCGGGAGAGGGGGGGTAACAGCGAAAGCAACAATTTGGTAAAATACTTATTTCCAACGGTCTGGAGGCAGTAAGACTATGACATCCCGCTTGCTTTAAGGTGGTGGGGTGGGGAAGGAGATGGGAAGGATGAAGGTGTGGAAGTACGTGGCTTTTCAGATATGCTCACTAATGGTGGCCTGCAATACTGATTGGTTTATTTTGAGTTAAGAATCTTTTTTGTTCACTCATGTCTATTCTATTTTTATCAGCCAACCAGTTTAATGAACCTATAAGATTTTGTTAAAAAAATAGTTTAGGTTACATATTTACACACAATAAAAGAAAACTAAACATCAAAATCTAAACATCTTAAAAAAAATGTTTATTCATCAAAAGATATTTTTTTACAATATACATTTTTTCTTTAATCAGTGATTCTATTGATGAAAAGGTCCCAATCGACATCACAGACTATATATGAACGACGATAAAAAATTAAATAACCCCAAAAATACAGAACAGAGCAGTTTCACGATAAAGTGATATATTAAATATTATTAATTTAAACGATTCCGATGAAATTTTATCATTTTTTTTCAATTTTTGATATCATTTACGCTTCCAATGTATTGTAACATACAGCATTGTGCCAATGAATACACTTTAAGCTGGATAAAAGCAATCAAACTCAAAAAATGAATTATTATCTGCAGGATTGTTAAATAATTCGTACGAATTTTATTTAATTTTCGTTCTGGGCAAATTTAATCAGTTTTGTGGGAGATCTACTGCAAAATTCAATTGTTTGGCAATACACCTATTTTACTATTTATGGAAGAATTATTTTTTTGATTGAACACAATATTATTAACAAATCGTAGTATGAATTTATATTTTTATAAATTTAATTTAAACCCTTTTTTACGTGAATATCGAAAATAAGAGTCCTAACGTTTCTAACCATCTCATAGTGACGGTCCGTGAGTTTTCAGTGAGCTAGAGTGCTAAGACTGAAAAATACGACGTTATTGCTGTTGTAGCTGAAAACGAATTTTTCTTTTTTCAAAATTTCAACTTTTGGTTTGAAGATGTACTGAAATGGGATGCGCCGCATCTGAAAATCTGATCTTAACTGAAAATCTTCATACAAAATGTTGAAAATTTTGAAAAAAAAATACATTTTCAGCTACAACAACATCAATAACGTCATATTTTTCAATCTTAGCAATCTAGCTCACTGAAAACTCATGGACCGCCACTGACGTCTGGATCTAGTAAGACTATGGAATCCCCAATTTAAGGGAAGGAAATGGGAAAAAGGAAGCGTAGAAAGTACCCGATTGTTCAGATCTGGTAACCAAACACGGCTAAAGCCATTTCAATCAACCTTTTCAATTTTTATTGGTGGTCTTATACCGCTGTGAAGTAACACAAATCAATCATGTAAATTTTTTTTTCTCACGCCGGGATTTGCATCCGCGACCTTTGGGTTGCTAGTCGAGAGATTTTCCACTCGACCACGGAGGTTGTCAGGTTTGCTTCCTGCAGAATAAAGAAATTACCTTCTCTTGGCAAGCTTGTTTATGAAAACAACTGCCAAAAACATATTTGAGACAACCCTCGAATTGGCTGAGAACATTAGTGTGTACGATGTTAGTATGCCTACATTTGTGCAAATAATAATACTTACTGTAATCTAAATCCAAGACCGTTTTATTTTGATTCCTTCCTCTCTTATCAGCTCATCTTGAAGAACATATATTAATCTACATAATAACGCCGAAGATGATCGTTTACACCACCACTATTATTTTATTTTAAAATAAAATTTATACTGTAAGCTTGAGTTTGATTATTTTTCATATAATGATGATAATGGTTGCATATTATTAGACTTCCTCCTTAGTTCCCTTTGATTGCAAAAACCACCGGAACCAGTGATATCTCGATATTATTTTTTCCAATTTGGGAGGCCTTTATGGGTACCGCCGTCCCAGGAATCAACACCCCTGTCATAGGTCACCCCAAGTAGTTTGCTGCGTTTGGTGGGTTGTTGGATGGATTGGGCTACTCAACAGGGATACCCGGGTTCATGAGGTGAGGTTTGTTCCGGTTTTGGTAACACATTGGAGGGGACCCCACCACTTTTCCAGCGGCGTTATAAGGAAACATATGGCTTCCTCCGTCAAGACCTTACTTTTTTATTGAACGAAGCTACATTTATTTGAACGACACTAGACCCTCCAATGTCCATGCATACGGGGTTAGTAAGCAGTATGAAAGTACTTACATTAATATTACACAAAAGATAAACAGAAGTAGCAGCCCGTAGAATAAGTCTTCTGAAATAGGTAAACTACAAGGGGAGGGATGGATTCATACGTCCGTTACTCCTGGATATATTGAACCCCAAATTCCTGTCCACCCATCAAAATTTTTTACTTCCAAGAATTTTCTCTCCTTCCTTTCCGTACAAAAATGATCCCCAAAGATGACAAAGACTACGAGGAAATTTGTTTTCTTCGGGGCCTCCTGTATGGAGCTAATGTAAAAATATGCTCCCAAACAGGGACTCTCGGTTTGTACACACAATCCACATGACTTTATTATTTTCGAACACTTACCTACATCCTTAATAACTACTTACATGTCTATTAGTTTGATGGTTTTATCAGGCATTCTTCTACTAAGAGGCGTGAAAAAGTCTTGTGGTTTCTCACCGTACTTACTTTATCCTGTTGGTCGTATTCTCGTCCATAGTATCATGGCCTCAGTCCATTCCACTCTCAGTCTTACCACGTACGTATTTTTTTGGGCGGCCAATTCTCTTTGCCTCTAGAATTACCAGAAAAATAAATTCTGCAAAAATGATTACATTCAAATCTTTTGCTATGTCTAATTTACGACATTTTAGACGTCCATATAAATTGGAACAAGATTATGATGTTGAAAGCTTTTCGAATAGAATAGCTTTTAACTTGTTCCCATGGTGTAATTGAACCACTTTATAAATCTACTTATACATTACTATATAAAATATATTCAGGAATTTACTAATATTTAATTTTGTTCATCTTTGTTTAATGTTTTTAGTAGTAATTTTAACTTATCGATGCACAAAGTATACCGTTATGAATAGTGTGCTTATATTATATGAAGCGATATTATTCCAAAGACAATAGTCAAACTTCTTTGCGTTAATCTGGATTCAAACTTTTCGCTTAAAAATCAAATAAGTAGGACTGTAAGAAAAGTTTTTTTTACCTAAGACGACTCAAGTCAGTCCGAAGAAATCTTCCTACAGAAGTAACAAAACTACTGATCAACTCCTACATAGTCTCACGGCTCGATTACTGTAACGGCATCTACGCTAGCCTTCCAAAATATCAAACTGACAAACTTCAATCCGTGTTTAAGGCAGCGGCTCGACTCATAACCGAAGTCTCTAAATATTCACACATTTCAGAACACCTTCGTAAGCTTCACTGGCTCAAGTGCCCTGAAAGAATCCAGTCCAAATTGTGCTGGATGGTGTTTAAATCAATTAATGAAATGGCCCCATCTTACATCTATGAACTATGTGTCCCAGAAAATACTGATCCGAGGCAGTCAACCCTTAGATCAGCAACATCATCAGTTATAGGCAGATTAATGGAACCTAAACGCAAGCCAAATACTAAATTCGGAGATCCGCGCTTTCGGAGTGTCTGGACCTAAGGCTTGGAATAAACTCCCCCCGGAACTTAGATGCATAACAAGCCCAACAGAATTTAGGTCCAAATTAAAAACGTACCTTTTTGGGCTCTCATATCCTTAAATAAAAATACCTATCGGAGAGTATCATAAAATTTTGCTTTTGTTTTCAAAATAAGCTCATTACAGAACATATAGTTCCCATTTATGTCCTCTGCGTGCGAACTGTGCCTTAATTTCCTAAATAAACAATAACAGTGTTAATCTCTAGTGACCCTCCAGGTAAGTATGGTCTTGTATATATTTTCTGCCTGTACAGTACCTACATTTTTACAGCAGCATCGCGTTCATTGGTCAAATCATTGCACATATAGTTTCGTATCGGTGATCGATGAACCGGTGGATGCAATTTTTAGCTATAAGTTGTTGTAGTGTTTGTCTAGTTTATAGTTAGAAATAAGATTGTATAAACGTATTATAAATTTGTACAGCGCCCTTGAGGTGATTTTTCACAAAAACGGCGCTATACATGTCATCCAAATATTATTATTAATATTTTTTATTTTATTTATTTTTTACAATCATAAAGGTTCTTAAATTAACATGATAATATAAATTTCAAATTATTAACTAGACATGTTTACCGTTACGAGAGATAAAAACTCGTTTGTAAAGGGGAAAAAATAAGAATTAATAAATAACTAACAATTACAACTTAACATTCATTGCGAAAAAAAAAAACAAAAAAAATTTGTACATACAAAAGTGAAAAGAACTTTTTTTTATAAAGTTAAATATTCAAAACAAATTATTTAAAATAAAAATAAAAATGTACTAGATGTACTAAAACCAATAGAATAAGAAAAATAAAATGTACTATTATTAAAAAAAAAGGAAAAAAAAATTATAATTAAAATCATCGCTACAACGATGTTGAAAATGTATTATTTCATTAACGTAATAATTAAGTAAGTGATGTATTCTGTTGGCGAGCCAATAAATAAATAAATACGTATTGATTCGTGTTGTGCTTCTCATAAACCCCATTTAAGCACCTTTGGCTTTAAAATATACAGATATTATTTCGAATGAGTCAATTTTTTGAACATCTATTTTCTCTTCGATGTCGTCTGTGTTTATGTACCATTTTGTGTGTTATTACTGTGAATGAATAAATTGAAATGATAGAGTTTTTTGACACCGAGTCGGGATTGTCAATGAATATTTGATTTCACGGGTTTAGGACCGGTTTAAAATTAAACAGATTTTTTTTAATAATGTCAAGTAAAGTTGATAATATAAGTAATTGGGTAGTAGACAAATGTTTGCAATACAAGGAATTGTTTTGTTACAAATATGGGGAGAGAGAAGATAAGTTAATCAATTACCTTAATTAGGTGTTTCATGGAAAATGAATAAAGATGTAAATTTTCTTTTGTCTGACACTTCAACAATTGTCTGTTCCAGCAATATCTCTCATTCCAGGTCCAAACCAGAGGCTTTAACATCAGCTTCCTGGAATGAAGGGCTAAGCACACGGACCTCACACAGATAAATTAGCAAAGGCAGGGCTCAACTTTATGGATACAGGACTTTAAATAAAAGATATAAAATATAAAAAAAGTAATTTAGTATTAAGTGCAGTCACGTTTGTCTAGATAACTTTAGATTAAGTGTAGAGGGATGTGATGAACGTTTATCTGAAGATATGAAAGGAATTATTATTATTATTAATATAGATATAATAAAAAGAAAAGCATATTCGTGTATAATATTTTGGTAGGCGGGTATGAGTATCGCCGCCCCGTGAATCATTTATTGGATAACCAACACCTTTTGCCGTAGATCACCCCAAGTGGTTCGCTACGTTTGGTGACTTAACAGGGGTGCCCAGGTTCATGGGATCAAGTTTGTCCAGGTCTTATGGTCTTGTCCGAGGCGTCTGCCTACCTGCCGTACGGTGGGCACGGAGTATTTTTATCCTCTCCAGCCGGAATCTCTCGATCCACCGCCTTGCACGTGGATTCAAACGTCCGTTACGCCCGGACGCACTGACACCCAGATTCCCACCCACCCCTCATACCTATTTCCTTCCCAGATCTTCTTCTCCTTCCTTTCCTTAAAGAAACCCTCCACACAGCATCCCCTAAGATGAATTAGGGCCTGAGGGAAAATTATTTTTCACAGGGCCTCCTGTGTGGAGCTAACATGTGTATATAAAAAAATGAGGTAGCATGATACGGCGAATATAAGGGCGTGTCTGCGTTGTATCTGGTCTTCTTATCATTATCTGCCTGAAAGTAAGAATTATCATTACGAAGATTCATCTTTTTAAAATATCCATTTTGAATGACGAACGATCCCCTTAATTACGCAGAAAGTACTTTCAGCTAATTTTCATCTTGCCGACTTTGTGGTTGCGGCGGCGAGGTTTCTTTGCGTACGGCTAAAGGGCTTTGCTTAAATTTTAATTAAGAAGCCTTTTCACAGCCCTCCTCATATGAGTTAATAGCTAACTGTCGCTGGCGGGATTATGGCGGCTCGGAGTAAAGTTCGCCGCTTTGGGGTAATGAATAGCCATGGCGGGATATTGCAACCGGCTTTAGGCGCCACCTACTCGCACTACTCTCATCTTACTCTACTCCGTTCCATGACGAAATTACACATATTACACTACCAGAATTACACACGAACGAAATTATACGTGGAATAAATTGCAGGTAGATTAAAAAAAAAAATTTTTCATTTAGACTTTAAAATTACACTTGAGAAAAATAATTATATTTATTTTCGTCACAAATATTACACGAACGTCTGATTGTTATTAATAATAATAATTGGACAATTTGTAAGCGCCGTTTTTGTGAAAAAACACCTAAAGGGCGCTTTACAATTCATTACGAATTCCTAGGTTCTATTTAATTTTATTATTTACCAATAGATAAAAAAACATACTTGCCTGCAGGTCAATTCCGAAAATCACACTTTATTAAAAAGTTTATGCTTGGAAAGGATACGACTTTGCACGTGGAGGGCATCATATTTAAAACACTGGACATTGCATGACTTTACCTTTGCTACCCTCATCACTGTTGGTTTTACGTTTACATTTATACTTATAAGAAGGGTAATGCAAAAGTTGAGTTAATATTTATTTGAAAGATTGGAGAATTGTGTGTTTTGCTTTATTTTTACAAAATTAGGTTTTTAGTATGTCGCGAGCCATGAAGCTGAAGGTTTTTTTTTTTTTTTTTAATTATTGCACTAAATTATGTAAAATCGACCACTATAACACGGGCATCAGCCTAGCATGGTGGTCGAAAAATCCACTAATGATGTAACCCTATTTTTGTATTTAATGAATAAAGAAAAAAAAAAATAAAGAAAAAATCCCTTCAGGGCGTATGTCATTTTTGGGGGACTGTGTGGAGGGTATTTTTAGGAAATGAAGGAGAGGAAGTTCTGGGAATGAAAAAGAGTATAAGGGGTGGGTAGGAATCTGGGGGCAGTGTGTCCAGGAGTGACGAACGTATAGATCCATCTCTCCCACTGTGGTGCAAGGCGATGTTCTGAGAGAGTACGGCTGGGGAAGTCAAAGGGATATCGTCAACCATTCTCTCCCGACCTGGCCTGCCATGCAGCCAGTGGGCAGATGTGGCCGCTGCCAAGACCCAGAAAAACCTCACCCAATTAACTCGAACACTCCTGCTAAGTCACCATACGTAGCGAACCACTTGGGGTGACCAATGGCAGAGGTGTTGGTTATCCAATAAATGGTTCCCGTGGCGGTTCCTTCTTTAGAAAACGTTAAAACGTCCATCACAAACGTTTCGAGATTTTGATGATGGACACCGTAACCCTGTTCGAAACATTAAACATTATTTAACATCCCACTACATACATCACCCGGTAATTACTTATTAAGCATTCCATAAATAAGACACTACAATGAAACACATAATAGGTAGGTACCCCCCCCTATGACATAGTAAAAAAATTTCACCAATGTATCTATTGTACTGTTTGTTTCTGTTAATACCTATAATAAAATAAAACTAGTTAAATGGGGAGGCAGTGCAACACGGCATATTACCCGAAAATAAATCACAATAATAGAATTACACCGAGTGGAATTATTACAGACGTCAAAAAAACTTTACAACCAAATTTTCGTTTTTTTTTCCAATCTGAAATTTATTTAGAACACACGAAAATCTCAAAATTTTAAAGCAGCCACTTAAAAACAGTTTCTTTTGATATGTGTAATTTCGGTATGTGTAATTTAAATATGTCTTTTCTCTCCATGCGTATTTTCGTCTAAGTATAATTCCGTTCATGTGTACTTCTGGTAGTGTAATACACGCCTGTGTAATGTTCAATTTCGTCCTAACACCAATGTACACGCGCCTTCTTTGTCCAACGCGCGGCCTGTGGTGGGTGGATGGAAGCAGCGGACATCTTATCTTACTAATCTTACTAATATTATAAATGCGAAAGTTTGTATGGATGGTTGGTTGGATGGTCCTTACTCTTTCACGCAATAAATATCGAATGGAATTTAAAAATTCTTTCACTAATCGAAAGCTACATTATTTGCGAGTAACAACGACTTTATATATTGGTAAGCTCTGGTGTTATGAATGAGCTGTGGCGTTATAAAATTATGTATCATACGTTTTCTGTCCCTACCAAAATCGAGTTATTGCAAACGTCAAATTGTTACCTTGGAAACAATTTTTTTTTTAAATTTTAGGCTTAAAAAGAGTGCTTTGTTGTGATTAAAAAAGAGTACTTTTTGGGCGTCGTCGTTAATATCTACATATCTCTAAAAATGTTTATTTTCCGAACAAAAAGCATAACCTTGCTATAAAGCATAGCGTTTGAAGTGGACTGTCATTTTCTTATTTTTTTAGTTTACTCTGGATTCAAATATGAATAAAATACTAATAAAGGGAGTAGGTACTTAAAATAAATGTCTATTTCTATAATTTAAATATTTTCTAAAATAGAATTTTTATTTGCGAAATGTCATTCTCAAATTTTGAAATTTTCAATTAGACATAATTGCAAGAATAATAACAATTATGCCAATAATTATGCCAGTAATTTCCCACTAATACTATGCGAGCGAAGCCGTTAGTAAAAGCTAGTATATTATATGTGAGGAAAATATAACCAATATAAGTGAGTTGTACAAATCAGGCTACATATTTGTAAGAGTTCATCTGTTTCCAAAGTGAATGATTAAATAAAAAAAAACTTATTTGAAATAAGTGAGATGCTAGAAAATATTTGAGGTAACTAACAATGGCCGATAGAGAAAATTTTTTCATGGTTTTGAGATAGTATAATTTAATAATGTTGTCCTCACTGGGTGGCTGAATTTGTTTAATAAAATATTATCATCGGCCCTTTTAAAAATATTAACTGAGTTAAACGACTATACAATTTTGAATTCACAAACAATATAAAAGGCCATTTTGGACGCTTTCTGACAATAAATATCATAGAAAAAACCAAAGATATTATTTGTTCATATGAAGCAGTTACTTTGTGATGTGACATTATAATTTAAAATAAAACAATAACTTTGTAAACACCACTTTTATTTTTTATATACTTTATGCCGACCGGGTTTCGCTACAACCGTAGCTTCTTCAAGGCAGTATAATCTCTACTAAAATTAATTTACATGTGTGTTATAGCTAATACATGATTTAACCAAATGGGCTGGACTCCTCAAGTAACGGAGGAAGTAGGTATATGTAGGTGTAGGTGGAGAATTGGGAAGGGAACGGGCGTCTTCTTTGTCAATAGGGAACAATCTTAGTATGGGACTTTTATTTAAATTTAGTTGGTTATTAACTACCTTACTGTTAGTGTTTATGGCTTTCCTTAGTTCAAGTGCTTCTAGATTGTCTAGCCTAATACCGATGTTGTTTTTATGAATTAGTTTGGCGCCTGTCTTTTTATCAAATTTATGGTCTTTTTCGATCAAGTGGTTTGCAAATTCCGAAAATCCAGAGCTGTGTAAACATCTAAGGTGTTCTTTGACACGGGTGTTTATATTGCGTGCTGTTTTGCCTATATAAAAAAAGGGACAGTCGCTGCATTGAAGTGAATAAATTCCCGAGTGAGATAGACTATTATCTTTGTCCTTGCCGTTCATTAAAAGTTTACCTATACTATTATTAGTGTAAAATGCTGGTTTGATATCTGGTGGGAGGTTATTAACGCTGTTTTGAGAGAAATTATTTATGTACAAGATTCTACGCCATTGATAAGGTTGATTATTATTACTTGGTATATTATTATTATGAGGTGGACTGTTGTATAAGAATTTACTTGTGGATAATTTTTTATTTTTTTTATTTAGAATGTTGTTGACTATATTTGGACTGTAACCATTATTTATTGCGATTTGTTTGATCGTAGATAATTCTAATGCAAAGTTGGTATTTGATAAAGGGACTGTAACCAATCTGTGTACCATGGAATGGAAAGCTGAATGTTTATGGGATTCGGGGTGGTTAGAGGAATTGTGAATAGTTATATCGGTGAACGTCGGTTTGCGGTAGATTTTAAATTCAATTTTATTATTTATGATTTTTTTTTTTTTTTTTTTTTACATTAACTCCACACAGGAGGCCCTGAGGAAAATAATTTCCCTCAGGGCCTATGTCATCTTTGAGGATGCTGTGTGGAGGGTCTTTTTGAGGAAAGGAAGGAGTTAACATGGGTCTTGAAGAGACTCATGTTGTAGGAGGGAGGAAACACAGAGGCCGGTAAATCGTTCCACAGCCGAGCTGTTGAACTCAAGAACGAATCGTAAAAACGACCCGTTCTCATGTGACTAATATCAACTGTGTACAAATGTTGGGCGCGTGTTTGGCGTGTTTCCCGACTATGCACCGGTGCCGAGGGGATCAATGACGCCAGTTCCTCGGAGCATCTTCCATTGTAATACCGGTAGAACAAGGACAGCATTCCCACCTGACGCTTATGCTCTAAAGATTGCAATCCGTCTGTTAAGATGGGAGAATCTATCAAACGGACCGCCCGTTTCTGCACAGAGTCAAGGGTTTTTTTTAGGTATTTTGGAGCTCCAGACCAGAGGTGGCTGCCAAATTCAACCGTGGGGCGCACTTGCGATTTGTACAGGGTTAACAGTTGAGTACTATTAAAGTATCTGCGGGCCCTGTACAGTACGCCCAGTTTCTGAGAGGCTAGCTTAACTCTGGTTTCGATGGAGCCCCCATACCTGAGCTGGTCACTAAGAGTTACACCAAGCATATCAATGGAGGTCCTGTTCGGGAGAATGCTTCCGTTGAAGGAGACTAGATTATCATTTCGATCCCTTTTAGACGTTATCAGACATGATTGGGTCTTTGAAACATTAAATTCGACGAGGTTATTCTTACCCCAAGAGAAAACACTCTCGAGGTAACCGTCCATTCTCTTGATACCGATTGATAATGAAAGATCTAAAAAGTTTAATGTAGAATTGGTACCTATTTCTATTGTGAAGTTAATTTGTTTATGGAAGGAGTTAATTAGTAACAGGAAGGAATTAAGTTGTCTTTCAGTTCCTAACCAAATACAGAACACATCGTCAACATAGCGCTTCCATACAAGTAAGTTTTTTAATAATGGTGATTTACAGTTAAAGATATTATTTTCTAAATTGTCCATGAATATATCAGCGATTAGCGGCGATGTCGGTGCCCCCATGGCCAGGCCTTCTTTTTGTTGGTAAAAACTTTCGTTGTATTGGAAATAGTTTTGGTTCAGACATATATTAAATAGGTGAGATAATTCCTTAGAGAAATTATTTGGTAACTTTGAATTTTGTAGTAATTTAGATAGTATATTTTTACTTTCGGCTACGGGAATATTTGGAAAAAGGTTAACGACATCAAAGGACACTAATTTTGCACTATTGGGGATATGTAAGTTTTCAAGTTCATCAATCAAGTCAAAGGAATTTCTAATGGTGTATTTTGGAGTAAAAACTTTTGAGTTATTGAATACATTAGTGATAAATGATGCTATTTTAAAATTTGGGGAATTGCAACTTGATACGACGGGCCTGATTGGTTTGGCAAGTTTATGGAGTTTTAAGAAACCATATAATTTAGGGGCTTTTGGATTTTTTGTAAAAAATTTTACTTGTTGATACGAGTTGTCTTGGAAGATTGCGGATTTACATGATCTTAGAGCACTTTTAATATTTTCTTGGAATTTTGTAGTAGGGTCCTTAGGTAGAATGTCAAATTTGTCCGTATTAATAAATTCTTGCACTTTAGAATTATAATCACTTTTATTTAATATAATGACAGTATTGCCTTTGTCTGCTTTAGTTAGTATTAGTTGTTAATTTTTTAATTTATTACGAATGTTTATCATAGTGGAAGTTTCACGATTAGAACTAGCCTTAAGATTAGGAACTAGCTTTTTTATTGTTTCTGCACTTTTATATAGAGGTGGTCCGGGTTTATTATATAACGCAGTTTCAATGTCCACGGCAACGTTTTCTACTGCACTAATTATGTTATTTTTACTATACTCTAAATTATATTTCAGGCCTTTAGATAACAGGGTCAACTCTTCTGGCTGGAATTGAACTGCTGAGAGGTTCTGGACTCGATCGAAGAACTGATGGGTGTATTTCACAGTTTCATTGTTATTTGTATGTTGACAAAGATTTAGGTTTTTCAATTTTTGTTCATAATTTCACGTTTCTTGTAGGCTTTAATAGAGGCGAATGTTCGAGCTTTATCGTCAAATAAATCCCATTCAACCGGATGTAGTTCGTTCACCAACTCTATGTGTAAAACTTTTAGTGTTAATTTGATATTATTTCGCTTTTTATATGCACTTTTAAGATCTTCTTTTAACCATGCAAGTTTTGCTTGAAATAAAGATGATTTTATTATGGCTGGATTATTATTCATATATTTAAACTTTGCATTCAGATAATTAGGAAAAACTTGACTGAACATCACAAAGTAACTGCTTCATATGAACAAATATTATTAGCAAGTACAGCTATTAAAGCAAAAATGTATAAAAACTGTACTGTGAAATATAGAGTTATGAGTGTGGATATATACTTTTACAAACAGTGTCTAAGCCCCTAAATTATATGGTTTCTTAAAACTCCATAAACTTGCCAAACCAATCAGGCCCGTCGTATCAAGTTGCAATTCCCCAAATTTTAAAATAGCATCATTTATCACTAATGTATTCAATAACTCAAAAGTTTTTACTCCAAAATACACCATTAGAAATTCCTTTGACTTGATTGATGAACTTGAAAACTTACATATCCCCAATAGTCCAAAATTAGTGTCCTTTGATGTCGTTAACCTTTTTCCAAATATTCCCGTAGCCGAAAGTAAAAATATACTGTCTAAATTACTACAAAATTCAAAGTTACCAAATAATTTCTCTAAGGAATTATCTCACCTGTTTAATATATGTCTGAACCAAAACTATTTCCAATACAACGAAAGTTTTTACCAACAAAAAGAAGGCCTGGCCATGGGGGCACCGACATCGCCGCTAATCGCTGATATATTCATGGACAATTTAGAAAATAATATCTTTAACTGTAAATCACCATTATTAAAAAACTTACTTGTATGGAAGCGCTATGTTGACGATGTGTTCTGTATTTGGTTAGGAACTGAAAGAACACTTAATTCCTTCCTGTTACTAATTAACTCCTTCCATAAACAAATTAACTTCACAATATAAATAGGTACCAATTCTACGTTAAACTTTTTAGATCTTTCATTATCAATCATAAATAATAAAATTGAATTTAAAATCTACCGCAAACCGACGTTCACCGATATAACTATTCACAATTCCTCTAACCACCCCGAATCCCATAAACATTCAGCTTTCCATTCCATGGTACACAGATTGGTTACAGTCCCTTTATCAAATACCAACTTTGCATTAGAATTATCTACGATCAAACAAATCGCAATAAATAATGGTTACAGTCCAAATATAGTCAACAACATTCTAAATAAAAAAAATAAAAAATTATCCACAAGTAAATTCTTATACAACAGTCCACCTCATAATAATAATATACCAAGTAATAATAATCAACCTTATCAATGGCGTAGAATCTTGTACATAAATAATTTCTCTCAAAACAGCGTTAATAACCTCCCACCAGATATCAAACCAGCATTTTACACTAATAATAGTATAGGTAAACTTTTAATGAACGGCAAGGACAAAGATAATAGTCTATCTCACTCGGGAATTTATTCACTTCAATGCAGCGACTGTCCCTTTTTTTATATAGGCAAAACAGCACGCAATATAAACACCCGTGTCAAAGAACACCTTAGATGTTTACACAGCTCTGGATTTTCGGAATTTGCAAACCACTTGATCGAAAAAGACCATAAATTTGATAAAAAGACAGGCGCCACACTAATTCATAAAAACAACATCGGTATTAGGCTAGACAATCTAGAAGCACTTGAACTAAGGAAAGCCATAAACACTAACAGTAAGGTAGTTAATAACCAACTAAATTTAAATAAAAGTCCCATACTAAGATTGTTCCCTATTGACAAAGAACACGCCCGTTCCCTTCCCAATTCTCCACCTACACCTACATATACCTACTTCCTCCGTTACTTGAGGAGTCCAGCCCATTTGGTTAAATCATGTATTAGCTATAACACACATGTAAATTAATTTTAGTAGAGATTATACTGCCCTGAAGAAGCTACGGTTGTAGCGAAACCCGGTCGGCATAAAGTATATAAAAAATAAAAGTGGTGTTTACAAAGTTATTGTTTTATTTTAAACCAAAGATATTACATATTAACATATAAATTAAGTGTTGCCATAAGCAATAATATCAATAACGTAAAACTTTCAACACGATATTTCCTCACATGATAATTCATCACATAACTCACATTAACCTGATGAATTATGACTATCTCAACGGCCGTATTCTTAGACCAAAAGTGTGAAAATTCGTAGTCTTAAAAAGTTGTGACGTAGACCGGTCACCAATATCAATGTTATTATATGAATCACTGTGAATAGATAACAGCGTAGCGCCTACTCGCGTCAAGGCAAGAAAACATCCCAGTTTTCAAGTAGTTTAGCGGCTACGCTAGGTTTGTGTAACATGGTTTGTGATAGAAAAGAAAGTGCCCCCTTCGTAGCGCCTACTCGCGTCAAGGCAAGAAAACATCCCAGTTTTCAAGTAGTTTAGCGGCTACGCTAGGTTTGTGTAACATGGTTTGTGATAGAAAAGAAAGTGCCCCCTTCGTAGCGCCTACTCGCGTCAAGGCAAGAAAACATCCCAGTTTTCAAGTAGTTTAGCGGCTACGCTAGGTTTGTGTAACATGGTTTGTGATAGAAAAGAATGTGCCCCCTTCGTAGCGCCTACTCGCGTCAAGGCAAGAAAACATCCCAGTTTTCAAGTAGTTAAGTTAGGTTTGTGTAACATGGTTTGTGATACAAAAGTGAATAAAATTTATAAAAAAATAATTACTGAAATATATAAACATGTTTTTTTACGTTATTGATATTATTGCTTAAGAGGAAACCG
The DNA here is from genome assembly GCA_917563855.2 of Limnephilus lunatus. Classification (NCBI taxonomy): domain Eukaryota; kingdom Metazoa; phylum Arthropoda; class Insecta; order Trichoptera; family Limnephilidae; genus Limnephilus; species Limnephilus lunatus. The sequence goes on from OU830594.1 coordinate 33,296,628, forward strand.
GGTGGTGTTTTTTCCATACAAATGTATTCCTCATTTCCCTCTCTGAATTTTGACACTAGAGAAAATATTTTTTTTACATAATATGAATATTGACCGCAAGCGTGTCGGTACGTTTTGATTTTTTTGATAAGTTACTTTTTATAGGAGTTATAACCCTTCAAAAATTGTTAAAATTGCCTTTTTTTAACGCCATCAACAAACGTTCAGTATACAAATTAGACGATGTATTTTTAAAAAAAGCAAAAGGTACAGACATAGAATGTTTTCTTCCAATACATTTGGTAAAAAAAATCTTGGAAATTGGTTCAGTTTTGGAGTAGAAAAATGAGGACTACAAAACCTCGATTTTGACAATTTTATTTAGGTATTATCAGGCTGAGGTGCATGTGTCCCTTTCTCTCAGTATTCGGGGGTGAGGGGGGCGGAGAGGGTTTTGTTGAATACGTATACAGTCAACGAAGTGATGTGACATTCTCAATAATTATATCGATACACTAGTCCACTAGTGTTGTCATGTCCCGAGTTATCGATGTTTTTTTTAAATTATTTTTCTGTTTGGTGACTTATTTTGAGTGTGCCAATACTTACCGAGCTTATTTACTAAAGTTATTGTGACAAATTTAATTTGTTTACGTCAAATAAATTAATGGAAAAAAATTGAAAAAAAACCACCTGTTACAGACAGACCCCGAGATGATTCCGTTCCGTATTGCCGAGTTGGATATGGAACACAAAAATTAATTAAAATATTTTTTGATAACTTTTGAAGGTTGTACTCAACATAATATTATCCCTTTATAGGACACTTTTTTTAAGATACAACTACCGAACCAAAAAAAAACTTTTATATTTGACTAAATATATTGTTCTAGATTTTTTTTTCAAAAAAATTATATTTTACAAGAAAATGTGTGATGGTAAGTACATACACCACTGATCGTTTGATGGAATGCTGGTACAGCGTATGTTCAGTGGTACATGCATCTACCACATGTTGTTGAATCGATTATGTTATTATAATATCATATTATACAAATGAATATTGAAATCTATGTATAAGAGGCACCATATTGTTTATTGTGCTACATATTAGGTACATACACATAACTAGTTTAGTTTTTATTTAACTTTTTTAATACGTTATATTATTACAGAAAAATGCACTTTTGGGAATACCTCCTACATCACTTGACATTTTCAATCTTCTTCAATGATCTAATATTTTTTGTTTTTAAACGCTTTATTGTAAAAAAAAATACTGTTTAACATCTACACAATGAAATTAAAACAATTTATGGTCCAGACCTTTCCCTCGCCGGTAAATTTCTTGGTATGCGACCGTCAATTATTTCTGGTAAAAGGCATTGGTGGTAGAAATTTTCTAACAGTGGAACGATTTTTTGCCAGATTTCATCGTCCCTCTCAATTTTTTCATACAGCAAACCTTTTGGACTCCACACAACAAAATAACAATAATTACGACGAGTAATATGTAACTGGCCTTGTACTTGGTAGAAGTAATTATGATTCCGTTTTAATGTTAAAGAATGGTCTTCCAATTTACAGTAATCAATTATCTTTTGTGCAATTCCCTCTTCTGGTGACATATTTGCTATACTATAAGGGCATTTAATTTCAATTATAGAATCCTCACCGATAAGGCCATCCGGACTTGCCGCTAAAAAGTTTTTGGTTTTATCGATAAATAGCCCACAAGCGGATACCTGAAAACTTGTTTTTTTTGAAAATTGCTCTATTGCTAGGCTTTCATTTTCTTTTCCATAATTTGTGGCCATAGTTCCTTTGAATTGTGAGTACAGTAAAGAGTTTAGTACTCCCGTAACTGAAGTTTTTTGCCGAAGCTTATATATTTTTCCAAAGTTAGACGCCGTTATACGCTTACGTCTTTCAATTGCCCACAGACTGTTATTGCTTTGGCCTACCGTATTCCGTTCGAGCTCTTCCTTATTGGTTGAAGATAATTCTTTGAGAAATTCCTCTTTTTTCGTTTCAAATATTTCAGGTGGCATATCTGGTTCTAATTCCAATTGACCATAATTTTCATCGGGCCCTGTAACTTTTTTTCTTTTTTCTGTCGTATTTTCATTATACTTTAGTTTTTTTTTTCGACACATTTGTTTATTCTCCTTCGAACGTCGTTTTCTCTCTATAAAGTGCTTCGTGTATTTGCCGGGACTGTGGCCTTGGATTTTCTTTTGTATTCTTGAATGGGTTGCCAATTCACTATTCCACGAAGTTACTGCTCCAAAACATCTTGCTTGGTAAGATCCTCTTGTAGTAAAATTTACCCTTTTTCCACCTATAAATTTGGCGATAACGTTGTTGAATTGCTCCACAGTGTTATTTGTCACGTCAATAATAAGACTTTCTGCATTTGCTATTAGAGACAATAAGAATTGTTGGATATCAGTCCATATTCCACAATCTCGAAGATCGCTTACTAAATTTGGATCATCAGTATACTTCTCCGGCTTGCAATAGTACGATGCACAATTTTTATGATCACCAAACACATGATTTGCGGTATTTTTTATGTCCATTTTCAAATTTTTTATTTTATCACTTTGTACTGTGTTTTCTTGCTCTTTCCTGTAATTTATTGCTCCAACTACAGCTCTTCTCATGCGTAAAACGTTTGCTTCAACCTTTTTCCTTATATGAACTGGTACAAAGCCTTTAGCGTTGTTGGTTTTTTTTCCAAGTGCTTTCATTTTGTTGCAAAAATTGCGGAGTAAGTGATTTTTGCACTCTATTTTTTGTACTATAAGGTTAGGACCATATGGCATTTGTTGCATTATTTTTTTCATGATGCTGGAGTCGCCATCACCAACTAGTTTGTTAAATTTCAATCCATGCATTTCCATGCTTCTCGAGAACCCTTCTGCTATAATGTGGGCTTCCATGGCATTAGCACTGTCACGCCAGTTTATGAAGCACCTGTGCTCAGAAGCAACTATGTGTAGTTTAGTAGCTCTAGCACATATGCAGCAGTATGAGTTTCGCACTCCCAGAAATAAAACCTTTTTAGTTCGTAGTCCAACTATGCACCCTGCGCCAGATGAGGAGCTAAATCCACTTTTGTACGACCTCTTTGCCCAGGAGCCATCTGCAACCACCGTTACCAAAGGATAGCCACCCTCGTCTACGTCACCGTTTAAAATGGCTAGCCTTTTTTCTTCTTCACCAGCTGCGATCATTTCTTCTAAGGCACATTCTTCAATTGTTGGCGCTAAACATTGTTCTATGTTCGTGTAAGTCTTACAATCCATATTTGGCATATTTAAAACCCCACAAATTTCATTCCATTGTGAATACCCATTTCCTGTACACATCACTCCTTCAAAGACAGCAGTATTTATAGACATTTTCCGTTTCGGGTCTTCGGAGTGAATGTATTCTATTTTCTTGCACATTTTGCACTCGAAAACATACTGGCTTAGAAGACCATTTCGTCGTTCCTTCATAAATTTTAAATCGGAAAATGTGCAGTTGGTGTGTTCGTGCTTTATATTTGATATCTCCGAAAACAAATATTTTATATCCACAATTCTGCGACCTTCGAAATTATCGGTTTCATCAATATGGTCTGGTTCTATCACCAAATCATCAAGCGTTGTTGATGATGATGAACTTGCGTTTTCGTCTATATTTGGAGCAAATGATTCATCCATGGAAGTTTCATGCATTAGTGAAGATGTAGTTAAGTTTCCAAAAGTAGTATCGATGACATCCATATCCCTGTAAATGCAAATGATTTATTTATTTAAATTTGTCCATCCCATTTTCCCGTTATACATGCTACATTATACACGGCTCTCATAGCATAAATCTTTAGGTTTTTCTCGTAAGTCGCTCACGTAAGAGAGTTATGGCAAAATTATCAATGTAAACGATACCCATTGGTAATTTTGCCATAACTCTCTTATGTGAGCAACTTACGGGAAAAAAAACTTTACGTACGTAAAGGTAACCTTAGGAAGGTTCAGTAGTAAGAGTGACAGGAAAGCGATATTTCGACTTACCTAGATGTCGAACGTGGTGCAACATGAATCTGTCGTTTGATACTAATAATCGGTTTTTTTCGTCTAGTAGATAAAAACAAACGCGCTTTGTTTCCATTTCTTTTACCCATTATTTATCTGTAAGACAAATTTTTTTGAGTTGAAGGTAGGTAATATAGTAGTCGATTTTATGTAACTCAATTTCTACACATATCTTATGCTACGTATATATTTGCGAATAGTGGCGTGCACAGAATTTGAAAATTGAAATTTCGGAAAAAAAATAATTTTCAGCTTTGACAACATCATTAATGTCGTATTTTCAATCTTAGGATTCTAGCCCACTGAAAAATCAGTGCACGCCACTCTTTGCGGACAGAGACGCGAGCCGAACCACGAATTATGGTAAAGGTACGAAGCAACCGCAAGCGGCGCAGCGTTTCGGGCAGTTTGCTTTTGCTTCGTTCCTTTCCCATAATCCGTTGTTCGGCTGGCGTGTGTATACGCAGCCTAAGACGTAGAATAATATTTATTATAGGTTACTAGATATTTTAACAAATGTACCGACTTGCACTAATGCACTTTATGCATACAGTCAAAACTGATGAATTTACGTTATTCAGGGAGAGCCAAAAAACAACAACATTTTTAGCGATATTTATATGTTTAATTAAAAAAGGAAATTGTGTTGTAATATTGAGTTTTTATGAATGAATAGTTTATGTTTATAATAATAGTTTATGAATAATTTATGAATAGTTTAGTAGGTATCTACTCACCATATGTCCTATATGTGTAAATCGTGAGAAATGACCAAACAGATTTCAATATTCAAGGGGGTTTCAGGGTCAAAATTCGAAGGTCTGTATTTGACGTAGAATAGTTTCCAGTAAAAAGGCTAGTCAAAAACAGTAGAGTGATGCAGCCAGCGAAAAATAAAAACACTATACAATCACAAAGTACGTGATGTACCTACTGCGCCTATGCTGCCGTTTTATAAAAAAAGATGGTATGAATCTCCCGATATTACTAAACCAAAACAGCGTGCATCTTACTTTACTAATAGTAACAAGATGAATGAACTATGAGCGCAGAAGATATCTATTATATAGGAATACGCACGCTCAAGTCGCGACGCGTATTGACTTATCTGTTGCAGCAGGCAGCAACCTGTATACACGCACCCACAAGTCTCATTGACTTGTGCGTGTGCAGAAGATGAGCTCGGAGCAGGCAGTCACATGTATTTGTAGTAAGTAATAATAATAATAAAGTTAAGTACAATACAATATTAAATAATGTAGACCTCGCTATTTTATTACGAATATGTACCTAGGCACCTACTTAATTTTTGGAATAAATGAATAACAGTAAATGAAATAATAAGAACACGAAGTCGCTGGCGGGCGCGGCGCGGCGATTCGTGCTTCCAACACCTGCAGCCACGCACACACACGCATTGGGGTTCACCAATACACCGATAGCGCTTTTGCTGTCCCCGCTGAGATGAACGAAATAGAAATAATTTTTACAAATACCTATCGTTAAAATTTCTCGGCGCTCCTGCGCGCTCTTAATGGCAACACTTAATTTTATATGTTAATATATAATATCTTTGGTTTTTTCTATGATATTTATTGTCAGAAAGCGTCCAAAATGGCCTTTTATATTGTTTGTGAATTCAAAATTGTACAGTCGTTTAACTCAGTTAATATTGCCGAGTGTAACCTAATTCTTTCAGATTCGGATTTCCCAGCCCAAAGTTAGTATAAAGATTATTAAATTTCTTCTTTCGGAGTATCGCCTATAAAAAGATGTGTCATTAATTCATTGCAGATTGTTTGGTATCGAAATTTTTAAAGTCGTGTAATTCGTTTATTTTTGCTTGCCCCAACCAAATTCTTTCAGATTCAGATTCCCCGGCCCAAAATTAGTATAAAAATAACTATTTTTATTTTTTAGGAATTTCGCCCATAAACCGAACTTTACCCAAAATATTATCATTATAAAACATATTTTCTGATGCTAAAAAGAGTTTAAGATTTTTATAGATTTTTTGAAGTGAAACTTCTTTAGCCCCGTTGTGGTTTGATATTCGGATGAAACGGAACGTTAATAAAATTTATTATTTACCTGTCCTCGGTTCTAATATAATGCAATAAATTCACGGTTAGCGATTCTCCGATAGCGCAGCGGTATTAAGCTGACTATCTAAACTAACTAAAGATGACTCTCAGCGCCCAGAGAGACATCTAGCGAATCCGAGGTTCGAATCCTACCAAATTCAAAAAAAAACCAGTGTGCTTTAGACCACCCGACTGAAGTAAAACTTCACTAACTTATGAAAGAAGAGAGTAGTAAAACTTCACTAACTTATAAAAGAAGAGAGAAAGAAAATGTGCGCGCGCACTGATCTCTCTTGCTCCTACAGTGTGATACAGACAATAGGCCTGCATCTTTAGATATACAAAACGTAACTGGCTATGAGAAAAAGAGATAAAGAAAATGTGTGCTCGCACCTCTCTCTCTATTGCCCCTACAGCAATATACGAAACGTAATTCTCTCTCTTTCTATCTTCACTAACTTATATATCCCTCTCAACTTCCGTTCGCCTCGCCCAATCACATTTTTCGTAACGCTCTCGTCACGCATTCGCCAGCTTACTCAAGTCAAGAATGTGTAAAGAAGTTTTACTTAAATAAACATTTTTATTTTGGTAAAATCAATATCCAATCTTCAAACCACTTTAAAATAAACAGACAAAAGAAAAGAAAGCGACATCTAGCAACTTTCTAGTTTCACTTCTACCGCGTGTGAATTGCACACTCTAATTGTTAAAAATTATGTTATTTTTCTAAATTCTGAATCTGTTATTTGAATTTTCGTAATATTTTTCTGTAAAAATACATGATTTAATAAAATGCCAAAATGTCTAATGTTGACATTGAGCATTGTTTTACTAACGTAGTATGCTGAACAATCACTACAATCTAATTTATAAAAATCCGAGTGACGAGCTATGCCGTCTTTATCCTTTGAAAATAAAAATTTGCTTACATTATTGTTTATATAAATTTCCGGTCTTAATTCAGAAAAAAGATTTTTTAGTCAGCAATAACAAAAATGTTGCATGAATAAAATAATACGCCATTGGTAACTAAGATTGTAATGACTTTATTTTTATTTATTTTAATGAAAATCAAACTTCATAATTTCAGAATTTTCATCAAAGAAATCTACATGTCCTTTCCCGTGCGTCCCCGTTTACTTCCACCTCCACACCTTCCCCCTCCCTCGTCTCTGCCCTCACCACGAACCCCACCTTCCCCCTGCCTTTCCTCCCTGCCGCTAAAATACATGAAATACACACATTTTCATTTATACAAATTTCATTTCAACACCAGAGCTTACCATTATATATAACCTGTGTTACTCGCTGATAATGTAGCTATCTACTGGTGAAAGAATTTATCAAATCGGTTCAGTAGTTTCGGAGCCTATTCAATGCAAACAAACAAACAATCAAATCTTTCCTCTTTATTATAGTGTGTATATCCACTGGAGCGATCACGGGGGGCATTCACTAATTATGTGAGCACAAATGGGGGGGAGGTCCAGCGAAATCTCACGTTTATTGAAAAAAATATACGAATTGGCCCAAATTTATCTCACCGAGGGGGAGGGGGGAGGGGGGTCTAGATTGGAAGAAAAACTGCTCACGTATTTAATGGATGCCCACACGCGAAATAAATAAATTTGTCTCGATTGCTCGAGATTTCCCAGAAAATCATGTTTAAAATTTTTCGCCAACATTAAAAAAATCATGCCGAATTTTAACATAAAGACATAAAAACTTATTATAGCGCTATACAATACTTTATGTTTTAAAGCTCTAAAAAAGTATTTTATTCTTGAAGATAATATTATCTATGCAATTATATGAAATATAACGATAGAAAAAAATCGCAAAGTATGCTCCAAAAATTATTATGTACATGTTTTTCAGTTATTTTACAATTTATATGTGTGAAAAAATTCCCAGTGTTTCTTTTAATGCTATTTTAGACGTTTCCAGGTGATACTTGTTCCAATTTAAACAAGTCGTGTTTTATTAAACATTTTAACTATTTTCGATTAAATAATATCGTTTTTAATATGAGCGCGCTCCCTCCTATTAATTAATAACGTTCGTATTAACATCTCTGCTTTTTCTTTTTTCTGAGCGGATACTATGAGTAAATCAAATTGTTGTATTTAATCTTTGAAGACAGTGAGAGGTTCAATTCGTAGATGCGAAGGTATCTTTTTCTGAATTTTCTGTTTCAAATTTTCGTTTCAGAGTAGGTAATATTGTCTTCAATGATTAAAATTATATTATGTGGGGTGCCATAATACGTTCCAGCAAAAGAGTGTAAAAAACATATTGTGAATAAGCATTAGTGGGAATATTAATAAAAGATAATTATGTACCTATATTTTCAAGAATTCTTCAGCATTTTGTACAGAAATTTAAACCAAAATTCCAAAATTAGAGAGCTGAGCAATCATGGAGGCGAAATAACCTACTACTGGCTCCACAATATCAAGCACAAACCCGCTTTTCATCAAACCTGGGTTGCGTGGTCCCAAAAACTAATATCTCATTTGCTCAACAACAATAAATTCTGGTTTATCGCTCCTAAAATATATAATGCTTTGAGTACTGACATAAAGTCAAGTAATTCTAAATCACTTTACATAGAACGTGTACAACGTTGGATTTTTGAAAGGGGACGAGCGTACTTCAAAAATAATACTTCAATTATTAATTTTTGCATTTCAAAATTTTAATTTTTATTTTTCTTTAAAATACATTTTTTTTTCTCTAAGTTTTTCACTTAATTTTATTAATGTTTTAATCAATATTTATGTATTTGTTTTAATTTATATATTTGTATAAAACACTAGTGAGTTCTTTTAATACGGTGCTCCAGATTTTATGTCCGGGTTGAATCTTTCCCAAATGAAAGACTAAACCCTTCCACACACTTTTCCACAAATGAATATCTAGTAAATTCACGCAATGTAAGTGCACTATATAAGATAATAAATACAAAACAATACAAGAACAATACGTCAATCCACCAGAAACATAATGGGAAAATATTTCACCGACTCCAGATATTTTCATATCAGAGGGTTCGGCTCTGATGAAATCCTAACTGGTCCGATAAATCCTACTGATCCCTCAATATAAATATTTAAAAAATCTTTCGTAATCCTACATGTATTTAAAATGACCGACTTTTGCATTTTTATGTACAAATTTTTTGACAAATCTAATACGCCTAAATTTTGAATGAGAGAGCTAGGTATAATGCCAGTAGCCGAAATAACAAATGGTAATATTTTTATTGTCTGAGAATGCCAAATTCTTTTAATTTCATTTCCTAAATCTGTATATTTTCTTATTTTTTCAGAAACAGTTTTCTGAATATTACAAGAATTTGAAATAGCGACATCAATGATATAAGTTATTTTCTTAATTTTGTCATGTAAAACTATATCGGGTCTATTATGACTAATTGTTCTGTCTGTCAGAATAGTTTTATCATAATAAATTTTATAAAATTCATTTTCTAAAAATGAATTTGGTTCATATTCATAATATGGTACATTACGGCAGTCAATCGAGTTATGTTTAATTACCAAACTTTGGTGAATTATTTTTAAAACTTGATTGTGCCTAAATGTATACTCGGACGGCGCTAATACAGAACATCCCGATATAATATGTTCTATAGTTTCCGGAAAAGCCAAACATTTTCTACATAAATCATCAATTTGATTTGCATCTTTGATGATATGCTTCCTATAATTTTTAGTATTAATGACTCTATCTTGAATAGCAAGCATAAAGCCTTCTATTTCTGCGCTCAACTCTCCAATACTCAACCATTTGTTTTACGAAAATTTGTCAACATATGTTTGGTTGAGATAATTGAAGTGTTTTGCATGAAGAATTTTATTTGACCAGGAATCTAATAATTCCTGGTTGGTATTTATAAGAATGCTGGCATTCTCGTCGTATAAATTTAATGGCGAAATATTTCTATCTGCCTTGCAAATTATTTTATGCATTTCTGAACTATCAGCTTTCCTATGGAAAAAAATTCTTAGCATTTCTACCTGATTATGTTTTAAAGATGTTATTTTGACTATACCTCTACCTCCTAAATTTCTCGGTTAATTAATTCGTTAATCTTTATTATTAGTTTATGTTTTTCAAAATTTTAATTAAATTTTTATTTCTATTTTTCTTTAAAAATGATTTTTTTTCTTTACTTTTTACTTACTTTAATGTATTTCTTAATATTTATTTTATTATCTGTTTCAAAAAACTAGTATTTATTTCCTATTTAAAATATTCAAATGTATGACTACCACAACACGGATTAGCCTAGTGAGGTAGCCAAAAAAAAGCCAAAGAAACCAATAAAATTTAAGTAAATAAAAATAAATAAATAGGCGTAGCCATCGGCAGTGAAGAGTTCAGAACAAAGAGAAGAATCGAGGGCGGCAGCAGTTAAAACAAATTAAATGTTCGTGTTATTTTACGGAACGGAATGTACATTGTACAATTCTCGACTCTTTGAAAATAACACTTATGAAAGCTGATGAATATGAATACAACATGATTCCTACGGTCGAGGGTTACGTTTGGGATAAGCTGGTACAGAAGGCTCACTGTTTTGTGGATCAAATGGGTTATGCATCATTCCGTTATTATTATGAAACCCGGTTGATTGTCAATTTGATAATGAAAAATGTACCTTTTTTTTAAATTTAAACGATATTGGCTAGAATTTTAAAACCGTCACGCAACCGCCTCGTCGGCTACGGCGCGCCGTAGTTCGACGATTTAGAAACACATGTGTTATAATTTAAATGAAACATGTGAAACAAACATCACAGAATGCATATTTTTTTAAAAATTGATGAACACCAAAGCATGATGCAGATGACTTAACATGGTAGGTGAGTGAGTGCAAGTGAGTTGCATTAAATTAGAAAAAAAAAAAACATTACGAAAAATTACGTTCTTGCTGAGACAAACAAATAGTAGATTTAGTGCATTTTATTAAGTTTACCACGAATTTGAATATTTTGCTTCTGAAAATTGAAAGTTTCTGCCAGAAAAAATATATTCACATTAATATGTAGATACTAATTTTCCATTTCCGTCTTGTACATAAAACCGAATAACGCAGCCAAACCTCACAGAATCAACAAAAGTTTGAAATGTTTTTAAATTTTCACGGCCAAAACCATTTTCGTTATTTGTCGGATCTGCCCTGATGTTGGACTCTGCAACGCTGTCCGAAACGTCGGCTAAAGAAGGAGGTAGCGCAACACGGCATAACACCCCAAAAACAAATAACGAAAAAAAAAAAAAAGAAAGTTTGATAACACGGGATTGCAATTCCATAAATAATTTCAATGATACGTTTGATCACTTATTTCAGAATATAACAGAGAGATTAATGTAGGTCGATAAAACCGTATTCAGTATTTGGTATTCCCACACCAGCACATGATTCTCTCTCTGTTAGCATATTACATATTTGGAATAATGGCTCTCCGGAGAAATTATTTATTTAATATTACAGCCGAGGTCCGACACAATACAGACAAGTCTGCATTAATTAAACGCTGGATAGTTTGAGTTACCTGTTACCAATGATTTTAAACCAACAAGATTGGTTTAAGCGACCATTTAGTTGGTTTTATGTAAAAAAATACACGGTGTATTTTAATTTTATTGTATGGAACCATAACCTTATTATTTTTATCAGAATCTCATTATAACCTGATTAATCTTCCAGTCACCTCGTTTTGGTGACAGAAAACGAAAGTTCATGAATAATTGACCTTGTGAAAATTTTATTCATTTAAAGATCGCAGACGGTCGTATGCAATCCGACATAAACTACCTTTTTTAATACAGAATACGTCAACCATGCATATACTAACGTATGCCACTAGTTTCACTTCACCGGGAGGTGAAACACAATCCCTTTGAAATACATTCCCATTTGACGTGTATTTTATAAGGATTGCAATCCATCCGTTAAAGCTAGGGAATCTATTATCAGGGATTTGTTGGTTTTTAAGGGGTTCAGGGATTTTCTGGCATATTAAGATTCTAATATCAAACCAGATCTGGCAGTTTAACTCGACAGTAGGGCATATTTTCCAGTGAACAGTGTCGGCAGCTGTTTTCCATGATTGATATGTATACATCCTAGCAGGGGCGTCGGTAGGGGGCAGGGGTTTCAAGGGGGTCAGGGGCCAGGTGAAGGGTAAGTGGGGTAAGGGTGTGCCAGGGGAGGGGAAAGGCAGGGGGGGAGGTTCCTCCTAGACAATTGGTGAACAAAAAACTGTCGAAAAACTACATATCTGTTATTTTTTATAATAAATATTATGACATATTTAGTTCCAGATACAGACATAACGCATCGCATCATAAACCGGATTCCCGAAAATTCTCCCAGACAGGGACTGACGAGGCTCCGATGGGATATTAGTTCTTTATAGTCTAATATGTGATCTTTGAGGTTGATGTGAAAATGGTATTTTTTCAAGACACAGAATTCGGAAAAAAAATCCATAGGACCCCAACGTCGGAAATGCCAAAGTGATACACATTGAGGACACAAAAAAAAAATCTATCACATTTTTATGTAAACGAAAAATCTATTGTGCAATGAAAGTACTTAGCTAGTGGTGCTTTTAACTCACGACGCCTGCGCGGGAACCCGACTCATTTTCCAACTCGGCTACTCGCCAGTTAAGCTGATATGTTTGAAGGTCTTCGTTTTAAACAATACTAAAATATTTAGGTTCGTGAAAATACTAAAACATTTTCGTCCAAATAATGTTGGAATACTGACTCTCCAAAAATAATAATTATAATCATAATATAAAATAGTTATCCATAATCTCTACAAATTATAAATTAAAGTCCTCCGCTGTGTCTGTCTGTCTGTTCGCTATAAACTCAAAAACTACTGAACTGATTTTCATGCGGTTCATGAGGAAGGTTAAGGTACATAATTTGTCAAGGTTTTGTGAAAATTTATTGAAATATATATTATATAAGGGAGAAGAACGGGCTGGCAAGCGGGCGGTATGGATTTGATTTGTACGCAAATTAACAGATGGCAGTGGTAATATATAAATAATGGAAATCGGGATTAATGTGCGGTACTCGTAATTCTGTTGATATGTAGGTACATAATCTTCACATTAAAATATATATACATTTAATTTTAATTTAACCTCTACAGATACAAAATAATATTTTCACACATAAATTGTGTAATTCACAATTCAAAAAGATAATATCGGTAAGTATTAAGATTTTTTTCAATTATTATTAGAAATTTGTAAATGCTCATACATATCCAAATCACGATTCGGTGGTATAGCACTGTGTTGCACGGACCCCTTTTGTAAAACTTGTGGCTTGTTGTTTTTCTCTAGACTTTCAAAAGGGGCCCCCAAACTCAGTACGCCGAAGGGCTCCTTAACGGCTTAATACGGTCCTGTTCATAACCCCGAGCAACGCCGGGTACACGTAACTTTGAACATAGGTATAAACATTGTATAAGTAAACATTTCTAGTTAATTTTGACTACTTCTTTGTTGATTCTATGTAAGTTCTATACAAATGTTACGCTCCCTCCTTATTTTGGAAGGGCCCCCATGCAGATTCTTCGATACAGACGGACCTCTCTAGTGTTTTGTACACTTGCATGTTATTCCGGTGTTAAGTTTGCGGGTAGCCGAATGTAGAATTTGTACAAGGATCCATTTCCCGACTGACAATAAAATAACAAAGGCTCTAACATAAACGTGAACTCCCAGTGAGTTATAAACGTTGGGTGTATATTGTTATTTAGATATAAATATATTGTGCACTTTGCATTACGCTCCAACTAAAAGTACAAACAATCATACGACAGTGCAGCGCAAAATTTGGGAAATCTCACTTGTATAATTTTAAAGAAAATTGGATACAATCAGTATTAAATAGTGAAAAATCGCTTAATTATAAAATAGACGACCTTTGGAAATATGAATAGTGTATGCTTCATTCGAAATATTCTTGTTGTCATTATTTGTCTATGTATTTTATGCCTTATTGTACTTAGTCACTTGAAATGTTATTCTTCTATATCATTTTTCTGTATTGTGGTTTCTCGTTATATGTGTGCCTTAGTGTTATCTACTATCTACTATACACTATATATATATATATTTTTTTTTTTTAAAAAGAAAGACAAACATTCCCGAATTACGAATAAACCAACAATGTTTGAAAATCTCCTACTACCACCACAGAAAGCCGAAAATGTTGCTTGTGTTGTGATGGAGGACTTAGCCAGTCGAGGAATCGAACATGCGACGCCCGGGTGGGACCCAAGCGCTATGCCCACTCAACCACTGACCGGTCAATATATAAAGAGGTAAGATTTGTTTGTTTGTTTGTTTGCATTGAATAAGCTCCGAAACTACTGAACCAATTTGAAAAATTCTTTCGCTGTTGGGAAGCTACCCTACCCCTGAGTAACAAAGGCTATATTATATTTTTATAAAAAATAAGCATCCTTACTAAAACTTCAATAATGCAACTCAAGGTGTAAAAAAATTACCTAAAATATTATTTACATCGCGGGCGCTGCGAAAACTATTGATGAAAGAATAAAATAATGTAGTACAACTTTGTAGAACACATCATTATTTACAAAAAAGGTCGTAATAACATATGTCTAACTATTATGGTTATGCCACAATAAGTATTCTTTTATTTTAAAAATTTAATTAAAATGTCGCCGCTTGAAAAGGCTCTTTATTTATATCTTGGTTTTAATCCTTATCAAAATAAATTTGAGATTATTCCCAAATATTTAACTACTTTAGATCGTTTAAAGCAAAGTTTCGCTACGCTCAGTCAATGATGATAATTTGATAGAAATGAATAATTATTACAAATGCATATAGATTTCAGAAGCACCGGCACCGCTTTAATTAAAGCAAACTACGAAGGAATAATATAATATTCATTCCTGATGAACCAATCAAGACTAATTGTGAGTTTTAATTTGATTGCTGGAGTAACGAGCTATTCGCCTCGCTTCTGTAGGATATTTATTTCATTCACTCACTGCACAATAAACGACGCGAGACAACTTACCCTCTGTTGTTACAGAGTGCAAAACATGGAGCAACCATTCTGTGGCGTTCGGTCGTTTTGAAGAAAATTATTGTGCTAATTATTAAAAAAAGTATTTTCAAACTTTATGAGACAACAATATTATTGTTTTAGAATATTGACGTTCATTGATACATTTTAAGGTATGTGTATCGTCTAAATCCCACCGTTAAGGGGGGAAATAGGTGTAGAGGCTTCAAAAACTCATTTTTTTTATTTCATAAATCAGTAGTAAAACTATTAAAAAATATATTCTGAAAATTTCAAACCAAAATTCCATGACGTTTAAGAGTTAAGAGCGTTTGAGTGAGTGTTCCTCGGTCGAACTACTACTACTTTACTGCCACTCTTATTACGCATTTTTCTAACTACTTTTTTCGAATTTGTGTAACCTCTAGCTCCTACAGTTTTTGATCAATCGTTATCAAACTCAACACATAGGTTGTTTCTTTATATAAATGCACTCTACTTGAATATCAATCCTAAACAGTATTTTTATTTTTACTATTTTTTTATTGCAAAAAAACGTACAAAGTACGTACGTACAAACGTACAAAATAATGTACAAAGTAATGTAGTAATGGTTAAAAATGACAAATATTCACATTCCAAAAAAAAAAGATTTTTTTGTCAGGAGGAGGTTTAAATAGAAGAAACACTTATAAAAAAGTCAATTTTCTTGAAAAATTGATTTTAAGTAAAAATTGTGACCTCCAGGAGTTACATAAATTGCCCTACCAGATGGCGACTTTCAATGCGCTGCAGCTGATATCTCCATTATTTTTCGAGGAAAATATTTGAAAATCTTAGAATAAACTCTTAAATATATGTGTAAAATGACCCCAGTGTAAAAAAATGAAATATTACTTATGAGTTAGAAAAAATCATGAAAATCACTAAAAATACGCCGTCCTACACCTGTTTCCCCCTTACCATTTAGGTACTATCCCTCCGATGTCATTAATGTCATTATTAAAGCGCCTTTGGCGTAGTCAAAGCGATTGTGAGTGGGATGCACAAATGGGGACTTAAGGATTCAATTTGTATACAAATAAACAAGGTTGCTTCAGAGCATACTGTTGAAGAATGTCCGTTCCACCGGTTCCAAAGGGAATTTTCGTCTTGCAAAACGCGACGGTCAATGTTTTACAATGGCCAACAAATCTCACTATCCCATAGATTCAGTTCTTTGAAACACATTCCTTTTGAAAAAAGAGTTTAGACAGTCTCTTAAATATTATTGAAGTGAAAACTTTTTAACACCGTTGTGATTTGAAACTCGATGAAATGAAAAATGGCGACGCTAAAAAGAGACTAAAGGATTTAGCCTGCGAGAGAATGAGATAGACTAATCGGTCTCTATGATTGTGCAGTGCTTCGTTGCCTCCCCACTCTTGTCTACTTTAGTTTTCAGCGTGCCAGTGGCATATGTATTGTGTCTTTGATAGTAACTCGTTTGTTAGTAGCTCGAATGCTATTCAAATAGCACGGCATTTGTGCCAGTGGAACGCGGTGTGTGGTAGGGGAGCGGTGGACGAAGCGCAGCATGTCTGAACACGCTCTGCCAGTAACTCGCAGAGTGAACATGTTCGCGCGTTTTTTTATGTTCTTTTTGCATATCTCTCAAAATGGCTTGGCAGTTTGACGATGAAAAGACTTTGAACTTCATTATGCACTATCGCAGCCACCCAGTGCTTGTGGAATACAGGTTTGCAACCTCTTAGTGATGAGAGTTGCTAGCATGCCTGTATCTAGACGTTTTTACTTAACGAAGCACGCGAGTAGTTAGCACGCCAGCTACTTGCCAAACGATTTTTTTTTCAGTGGTATGTGTATCCGTGGCTTAACCAGTAGAGCCCGTTCCCAGGACTGCCAATATCTAATTATCATAAAACATTGAATGCAGAGAAGAGCACCTGTGGGTGTACATGATATTAAGTACCAGCTCCAACATTTTTAATTTTTATACCATGAAAAATGACGGTTGCAATATTTTTGGAAATATTCTCGTAAATCCATATGCCAGACGTGCAGAATGCTTTAATCAGAGTATGGTGAAAGGATTTTTTTTGGAAATTCAAAGTTCAAGCCGGTAAAAAGTTGTATACGAACCTACAAAAAAATTGGCCCTTACCAAAAATACATATCAAAATATATGGTTGTCTAGTTTGTCACTTGAGAAAAACAATTGTAAGATCATGTTAGATTTGTCGTTTCCTGCTCCATTGACACTAAAGTTACTCCACTTTATGCCATGCGCGGGATACCTCAACCTTGAATTGATATGTGAAGAATTTAAACTTGTACTTGTATTTCACACTTGTAAACTTTTCAACTTGGAAAAAATCACTATGTTCTTCAATAGTGAACATATAATACTGGGTGTTCAAGAACGGTAGAGGGGTTTTGTTTTATTTGTGACGACATAAAGGAGCGGTGCGGGGATGCGGGATATAGACATCGTCGAGCACTACTTTGTGGAGATTAAGTAGCAATCCGGGGACGCACGGTGCTTTTTGCCTATTACCGAAACGGTGATTCTATAGTCAGCTCTGAGCATTTGTATTGTGCGGAATATCATTCTCGCAATGCACCAAGTGACGAGAGCATTAGAAAATGAATTCGGATGTTCAAAAATACCGGATTATCTGTGCGAATTCAAAACATGGGTCACCTGCGGTCTATTAAGGGTGACAAAACGATCGAAAAAGTAAAGGGCTTCGGTTGGCAAGAATCAATCGTTATCCATTTGCAAACAACGGCAAGCACTCAATATCAAAAAATCATCTTTGCCATTAATTTTGAAGAAGGACTTACATCTTAAAGCCTATAAAATCCAGGTGGTTCAAAAACTGAAGGACACCGATTACGCTAATCGACTAAGATTTGCCAATAGTAGAGAGGTTCTCTAACTTTTGTTTAGCGACGAAGCAAAGTTAATAAGCAGAATTTTCGCTAATGGGCTGAGGAAAATCCAAAACAGAACATCAGCGACCACTCCAAAGCCCAAAGGTCACAAACAGTCTGGGCTGCAATGTCTGCTGAAGGCATCATCGGTCCGTATTTCCACGGAGACCGACGCGAGCGAGCACTCATACCATTATTTTTTCAAAATAATTTGCTTGTTTTTACCAATCTTCGCTCAAGGTTAGAGGAGCGTCAGCAGCGTGAGGATCGTTATCCAGACACCATTATTTTTTCAAAATAATTTCCCGTTCAGTGTACGTAAATAAAACATAAAAAACCTATTTGATTATTTATATTTTTTATTTTATTCAACCATCAAACACCCTATACCCTTTGTGGACACCTTGTATAATAGAGACAAGATGATAACAAATATTATAATCAATAATTATCAGCCTGAAACACTCATCTACATTGAAAAAATCTTCCGAGAAAAGATACTGGCCGCCAACGGGAATTGAACCCGTGACCTTCTGATTGCCGGTCAGGTGCTCTTGACCACTGAGCTATGGCGGCTTATCTAATACCCGCCAAATAATTCAATATATACTAGTGTTTCATTCGACAATTACTCATTATTACATTTTTCCAACTGAAAACAACCAACTTTATTTTTGTGAGAGAGGTATTGTTAATACTAAATCTCCCGCTAGGTGGCGTCGAGACTAATTATGTCTGCATTTTTGCTGAAATACTTTAACTTGTCAAATATTAATTATTATTTTTAATTGATAAACTAACGTTTAAACAAGATTTTTATGCATAGCACAAAGGGTAGATAACAAATATTATAATCAATAATTATCAGCCTGAAACACTCATCTACATTGAAAAAATCTTCCGAGAAAAGATACTGGCCGCCAACGGGAATTGAACCCGTGACCTTCTGATTGTTAGTTAGTTGGTTAGTTTATCAATTAAAAATAATAATTAATATTTGACAAGTTAAAGTATTTCAGCAAAAAATGCAGACATAATTAGTCTCGACGCCACCTAGCGGGAGATTTAGTATTAACAATACCTCTCTCACAAAAATAAAGTTGGTTGTTTTCAGTTGGAAAAATGTAATAATGAGTAATTGTCGAATGAAACACTAGTATATATTGAATTATTTGGCGGGTATTAGATAAGCCGCCATAGCTCAGTGGTCAAGAGCACCTGACCGGCAATCAGAAGGTCACGGGTTCAATTCCCGTTGGCGGCCAGTATCTTTTCTCGGAAGATTTTTTCAATGTAGATGAGTGTTTCAGGCTGATAATTATTGATTATAATATTTGTTATCTACCCTTTGTGCTATGCATAAAAATCTTGTTTAAACGTTAGTTTATCAATTAAAAATAATAATTAATATTTGACAAGTTAAAGTATTTCAGCAAAAAATGCAGACATAATTAGTCTCGACGCCACCTAGCGGGAGATTTAGTATTAACAATACCTCTCTCACAAAAATAAAGTTGGTTGTTTTCAGTTGGAAAAATGTAATAATGAGTAATTGTCGAATGAAACACTAGTATATATTGAATTATTTGGCGGGTATTAGATAAGCCGCCATAGCTCAGTGGTCAAGAGCACCTGACCGGCAATCAGAAGGTCACGGGTTCAATTCCCGTTGGCGGCCAGTATCTTTTCTCGGAAGATTTTTTCAATGTAGATGAGTGTTTCAGGCTGATAATTATTGATTATAATATTTGTTATCTACCCTTTGTGCTATGCATAAAAATCTTGTTTAAACGTTAGTTTATCAATTAAAAATAATAATTAATATTTGACAAGTTAAAGTATTTCAGCAAAAAATGCAGACATAATTAGTCTCGACGCCACCTAGCGGGAGATTTAGTATTAACAATACCTCTCTCACAAAAATAAAGTTGGTTGTTTTCAGTTGGAAAAATGTAATAATGAGTAATTGTCGAATGAAACACTAGTATATATTGAATTATTTGGCGGGTATTAGATAAGCCGCCATAGCTCAGTGGTCAAGAGCACCTGACCGGCAATCAGAAGGTCACGGGTTCAATTCCCGTTGGCGGCCAGTATCTTTTCTCGGAAGATTTTTTCAATGTAGATGAGTGTTTCAGGCTGATAATTATTGATTATAATATTTGTTATCTACCCTTTGTGCTATGCATAAAAATCTTGTTTAAACGTTAGTTTATCAATTAAAAATAATAATTAGAGACAAGATGTATATTAAAATTTAAGCCTCTTTCCAAGCGTTTTATATTGGGCCAATTTGTTTGTGATATGTGTGGAATGTGGATCCATGATGATAACTTTTTATCATCTTGAAATTTTTGATAAAAATCCCAACATTTTTTTTCTTTTATATTCCCTAAAGTAGATGTGGTCTGTCAAATGACAGAATGCGACTGATTGATGCCCAAAAAAGTATTTTGGCAGGATATTTTATCTGGGTCAACAGAAAAAAATCATAGCTTCGGCAAAGTTGCGCAGCAAACGCAGGGCCATTCGCATTCGTAATTTTGTTGAGTTCTGAATACATGACTAAGACGATCCGCCATCCTTCTTTCATCCGAGTTACAAAACAACCCTTGGAAACGTAAGAAGAAATCCAGTGGAGACGGGGAACGGGAAGTTCGCTAATTGTTCCTAGCCAATTAAAGCCTGACGCACCCCTCTCGCTCTGTGCGCGGGGCGGCCTTGTTGCCAAGGAGAAATCCGTCTTCATTGCATCGGAGCGTGGAGGACTTATGCCTTATTTGTATTTATTATTCTATGGTAATAGCCACCGACTAAAGCAAATAGGGACGGAGTTGGGGTGAAGGGGTCTTAAATTTGATTAAAAGTTATGAACCTTCTCCTTGTTAAGTCAGTTTTAATTCCGATGGAACATGGAACATCACCATTTATAAGGTTTAAAACTAATTGTTGAATTATGTTGGCTGATGTTTGGGTGTAAAACCGTGTTATATTATTTCTTTCTAATTGAGCCACCGTTCTGGACAACCTTGCTGGATCTATCATTATGGTAGTATACATAAGTGTTTTTTGTGTTAATCTGTCCGATTTCTGTGGTTGTATAATAATTCCATATGCAAAGTTTTTTGCGCTTTCTAATGCAGTTCACCCGTGCAACATTTTATATATTGTTGGACATTAATAGCTACAGCAGTATTTTATAGGTTTTTCTTTATCCCTTTATGCATTACGTTCGTATGTTTATTAAGAGAATTACTCAAAAGTGAGAAGTTTATATATGTCGATATTTCACGATTCAATGAAATCGAACGCAGTGGAAACAGTGACAAGTTTGTGTTTTTCTTATTAAATGTCACCACACAATGGGTCAAAGACTGATAATTTATGTCTCCCTAATTCACAAAATGAAAAGGAACTACAGGTACTAACTTTGAGGTTTGCGTGGTCGATTTCCTATGCTAAAATACATTAGTGTGGTATTTTTCCTCAAGCGTAACATAATTATTACGTGGTGATGGTTATTTGACTTAACCTTAAAATGGTTTTTCGGCACTTGTATGGTACAATGATCTCACAAAATCGTACAAAAGATTTAAATAAATATCACTAAACCTTTAAAAAAAAACTTTGAAAAAAAAATGTACGGCTTTTGATAGGTATTATGACTACTTACAAAATTCTTTATAAAAGTAATCCCTCGTTCCAGAGTTTTTCATATAATTAATTAAATATGAAAACCTCTTAGAAGGATACATTATTTTCTAATCCGTACTCGGAAAACTTAAAAATTTCCCCAATTTAGTCCCGACCACCGACGGAGAAATTCACTTTAATGTCGACGCTAAGTATTTTAAATCGGCTTATGCAAAATTTCCACTAAATTGAAATTTGCTGACGAGAAATTCCAATTTAACGAATTGGGTGTTTTCGTTTCACTTCCTAATGATATTAATGCATTTATAGAAGGATTAAAACTGATGGAAATCGGCCGGTAGTGTATCGTTGTAATAATAATTGGATTATTTAAAGAATTATGTGCATTATTAACGAACTGCCGCGCCGTGACTTTGCATTTCAATTTATTCGTACTTTTGTGTCCTCAAATCTCGGAAAGTTATCGACAGATTGACTCGTAATTTTTTACAAAACATTGCATCTTAACATACGAGTGTTTCTATATATAATGGTTAGCTCTGGCTTTATGAAATGTGAATAGAAAAATTAATATAGGCGGTGCACGAGTGGTTTGATAATGTATGTATTTCATATATTTTAGCGGTTGGGAGGGAAGGCAGGAGGGGGAGAGTAGCGGAAGAGGTGGGGTTCTCAGGAAGGGTGACGAGGGAGGGGGAATGCGGGGAAGGTAGAAGGAGAAAGCAGGAGGGTAAAGGGATATGAGAGGGGAACGGGAACACATGGAAATGAACACGCAGGGAGAAATAATTTATTTATTTGGATAGCATTGAAACTCATGCCAGGTACCAGCTAGTATTGATATAATTATTGTAAATTAAAAAGTAAAAATAAAAAATATTGATATGTTACATAATATTAATTAACCGTTTTTATTACCCAGTTAGTAAAGAAATAATCTCGGATCTAACTGGGGAGCTGGTCTGTTTACTTATACATATTTGAAAATAATAAAGTACTTTGAATGAAGGATTTAAAAATAATACTCCTTTTAAATAGTATATAAAGTTACGAAAATACTACAAAAATAAAACATTGGACAATAAGTAAAAATAGATACAATAATAATAACAGACCATCAACAGAATATCAACGAATATCAACAGAATATCAACATAATATCAACAGAATATTAGCAACAGAATATATCTGAAAATCATCGATAAAATATGTCAATCTGATGGTTTTCGGTAAAAACTTAATGTAAGTTTTTTAAAAATTAAAAAACTTTTCTCACTTTTTATTATACCATGTACATATTTAATAAGCTAATGACCTAGATATTAATAATGGTGTTGCATTTAGGTATATACAAATTCCCAGATTTTCAAGGTCTAGACTTCTTGAGGGCAGTTCAGATTCTTCAAAAATTTTTAGAATAGCATTATTTTCAAATAATTTTATTATAGGTGGGACCTTAAATTTATCAAAAAGTTCAATGGTTGGTTTTTCAGAATAACTTTAATGGTCATTTTTTGTGTTATTACGACGGATACAAATTAGTCTTATAGATGCTTCCCCATGCGATTATGCCATATTGAAACAATGACTATACAAGAGCAAAGTAAACCACTTTAATGTTTGAAAGTTTTAGGATATATCTTAATAGTATATATATATACGTGTATATTATCATAACATTCGCAAAGATAATACCTCCACGTATTTTCAAACTGTCATAACAAATCTTTGTCCTCATCAGTTGGCCAAGTTCTTTTAAAAATATTTCTAATCTAGAGATGATCCAACGTCAATAGGCCACTTGCATCACATTTAAAAAAAAATCCGGTTTGGGCACGGTTTTTGCAATCAATAAACGATTAGAATACAACATTTTTTCCCATTAACTATTAACATAAATATATTTTGTTTACATTAGCTCCACACGGAGTCCTGAGAAAAATAATTTCCTTCAGGGCCTATGTCATCTTTGGGGATGCTATATGGAGGGTATTTTTAAGAAAAGGAAGGAGAGGAAGTTCTGGGAAGGAAAAAGGTAAGAGGGGTGGGTACTAATTCAGTGGGTCATCCGTCGCCAGATCCAGACCAACCTCACCCCATGAACCCGGGCACCCCTACTAAGTCATCTTACGTAACGAACCACTTGGGGTAACATATAGCAGAGGTATTGGTTATCTAATAAATGGTTCTCGGGGTGGTGGTACCCATGCCCGCCTATCAGATTGGGAGCCGGAATGAGTACCATATTTTTGTTTTTGACACAACATTTAACATTTCATGATATCATCCAATAATGTTGGCTTCACTGGGTGGCTAACACATGCGTTACATTACTATTTCAAATGATCTTCCTATAATACGTACTGTTTGTACTTTTAAAAACTTCAAAATACTTACCTACTTAGAAGATAATGATAATGAAAATTTTTACTTTTTCTATCATGTATAGGGCTACGGGATATTAATTTATGTAAGATTTTTATTTTTTATGTGAATACCGCACAAGAGTTTTAACTGCTCCAAACCACCAGGAGCCAGTGAAACTATGGCATCCTCAATTGGGGTATTTATTTATTTATTTATTTACGCCCTTTTTCGGGGCTTTTACATATACAATTTAAAAATTACACTTGATTAAATAAAATATAAATACTGTTTATTTCTTTTACCAATAAATATAAAATGTATATATTTCTTTAATTAAGAAATATACAGTATTTATTTCACATAACTGAACTGCCTCAGTAACAGCATTTTGTATTTGTCTAAAGATAAATTGAAGATGTCCACAGACTTGGTAAAATTATTTCCCTCCATTAGTATTCTGGGCAAAGAGGAATACATATGGTAGTTAGTTCCAGAATTTCTGCACTGAAATAAATCCTGACTTCTAGTATTACGTAGAGGAATCCGGAAGCTTATTAATTCAAGTAATAATGGACTATCAACTAAATCATTTAGAATTTTATAAAGAAATACCAAGTCTGTGAAAATTCTTCTGTCTGATAATTTGAGCATATTCATATCATTTAAAATAGTGTTGTAGTTCAACACAATTGCTGGAATACCCATTTTAAAATTTAGAAAACGTAAGAATTTATTTTGTATTCTTTCAACAGTGTATTATAATATGGGTTCCAGACGGGAGAATTGTACTCAAGTTGACTTCTAACAAATGCAAAATATAACAATTTAATACATTTTATATTTTTAAAATTTCTAGTTAGCCTAGTTATAAATCCCAACATTTTTAAGCTCTTATTAGAAATTTCTGTTATGTGGTTAACAAATGAAAGATTTGATTGAAAAGTGATGCCTAAGTCTTTAATTTGTGTTAATGTCTCAAGAGTATTGTTATCAATGTTGTAATTAAAGATCACTGGATTTTTTATTCGAGAAAATCTAACTACTTGACATTTTGATATATTTAAATAGAGTCTATTTTCATTACACCAAATCAACAATTTGTTGATATTATCTTGAAGAATGTTGCAATGGTAAATATTTTTAATAATTCTAAACATTTTGAGATCATCAGTAAAAAGTAAGAAAAAAACATCATGAAATACTTTTGTAAGATCATTTATAAACAAGATAAATAAGACTGGGCCAAGGAGTGAACCCTGTGGAACTCCACTTGTTGCATAAATTTTTTCGGACAAAGAGGATTTTATTCTAACAATTTGTTGTCTTTTAGTAAGATAGCTTTCAATCCAGGTTAATAAATTGCCACGTATACCAAGTTTTTCTAATTTCCAAATGAGAATTTCATGGGAAACTGAATCAAATGCTTTACTAAAATCAGTATAGACAGAGTCTACTTGTAGTTTTTCTTTAAAAGCATTAGTTATAAAATTTTCATAAATAATCAAGTTAGAAAGAGTACTTCTACCCGGCATAAATCCAAACTGGTAAGGTGATATTACAGGTTTTATTTGTGTAAAAAGTTTGTCAAGTATTAGGCTTTCAAAGAGTTTCGGTATGGTGGATTGAATGCATATTGGTCTGTAATTACAAATATCACTTTTATCGCCCTTTTTGAAAATTGGAGTCAAATAACTAATTTTCCACTTATCGGGAAAAATTCCACTAGATAAAGACAAATTAAAAAGTTTGGTTAATGGAAGAGCAATTACTTTGATACATTCTTTAATAAATATTGTAGGGATATTATCCGGTCCCGCAGATTTGTGGATATCTAAGAATTTAACTTTAGTAATTACATCAGAGAGACTTATGGTACACTGTGAAATATCAAGGGTTTCATCTAGTGTTGTTGTTGGAACAGGAGCATTATTTGAGTCTGTTGAATAAACACTTTTAAAAAATTTTGCAAACAAGTTCACAATACCATCAGTATTATTGCTATGGCTGCCATTTAAGTGCATAATGCTCGGGAAATCAGAATCATCTTCTTTAAGTGATTTTGAGTATTTCCAAAAAGAAC
Organism: Limnephilus lunatus; assembly: GCA_917563855.2. Taxonomy (NCBI): domain Eukaryota; kingdom Metazoa; phylum Arthropoda; class Insecta; order Trichoptera; family Limnephilidae; genus Limnephilus; species Limnephilus lunatus. Next base: position 33,322,916 of record OU830594.1, read on the forward strand.
TAACATTATTTATTATAGAGTTTTGAATTTCATTTATATAGTTACGGTAGCAGGTCATAGACATTCTTTTACATGAGGTTCTTATATTTTTAAATTCAATGTAATCAGAATATTTTTGATGTAATTTATATTCTTTATGTTTAAGTTTTTTGGTGATAAGCAGATTTATAAGTTCTTTGGAGTACCATTTTGGATAGGTTTTTGGCTTACATTTCATGGTTGGAATATACATACTAATAGTCTTTTCCAAAACAGAATAAAATTCATTGGTAGATGTGTTGATATCATCATATTGCATAGATGACCAATCAAAAGAGAGAAGATAATTACAAATTTTCACGTAATCAGTTTTGAAAAAATTTTGGTAACTGAACGATAGTTTAGAAGTATTAATATGTACATTAGAGATAATAACTTCTAGTGGAGGATGATAAACATCAGTGGGCACCAGCGGCTCACTACATTCTTCAATTTCTAGTGAATCTAAGTTAGAAAAACATAAGTCAAGAGTACGATTAATTACATTTGGTAAAGTATTTGCCTGATTAAGACCTAGGAATAACGCCATGTCTAGAATAATGCGACCAGACTCACTAACACTGATATTATCGTCACTGTTCACCCAATTCACGTTTGGAAGGTTATAATCACCAGCGAGTAAAAATGTCGCACTAGGATTCCTTTTTAATATAACTTCCACTTCCTCACTATGGCACCTGTATACTTCATTGCTTGAATTTGGTGGGATGTAAATACAGCCCACAATAATCTTTTTATTCCTGGCAACATTTACTTGCAAGAAAATTTGTTCAAGATGTTTATGTTTAGTTGTAATTAAGTTAGATTTGTATTTCTTGCTTATAGCGATTAAAACCCCACCACCTCTGCTTTTAGCACTTGTCGATGAATTTCTGTCTAATCTATGCACATTATGATTTATGAAACCTAATTCACTAGAGTGAATATTTGGCTCTAACCACGTTTCAGTAAGTAGTACAAAGTCGTGTTCAAACATTGGTAGTGTAGACTGAAGTAAACTTAATTTGGTTTTTAGACCTCTGACATTTTGGTAGTACAGGTTGCAATTATTAGGTTGACGTCTTTTAGAGGAATTTTTTAATGGCATAAAAAATCGATTTTCTTTTTTTCAGCTTCAATTTTTCTCAAATGTACTGAGCATTCATTACTCCAAGCATAATGGTCAGTTGGCAATTGTAATTTTAGTTTCTCATTCATTTTTTTGCAGTTAACTGAATATCGTTTTGACAGTTTACATTTTCATGTGCTTCGGAGCATCGAGTACAAGCTTTTTCGCTTCTGCAGTCTTGTGCTTTGTGCATATAGCCATTGCACTTGTAACATTTCAGAAGTGAGATGTTATCGAAAACCCGACATCTATCCCATCCAATATTAACTTTACCTTCTTTAAACATTATGTCGTAAGTTTTTCCATCGACTTCCATGAAAATGGTGTAGTTAATATCACCTCGTTTGGTTTTCATTTCTTTTATATATTTTATGTCAATTTTCGCTTCAACTGTTTGCAAATAATCATTTTGCATCTTAATTTTTAAAACAATTTCTTCTGGTGTGTATTTATCTGATAAACCAATAATTTTTAGTTTAGGATTCTTTGGTTTTGGTGTATTCACATCATATTTCTTTGTATGTTGTGAGGCTGAAGGTAATGAGAGGGGAAGGAGATGTGGAAAAGAGAGGTGGGGAAGTACGTAGCTATTCAGAATCAGTCATTAACGCCATTTCAAGCAACGTTTTAATTCTGAATGTTTTATTTCATTTTGGAAAGGTTGAATTGTGGGAAAACACATATTAATACAAAAAAAAATACTTTCGCACGCCGCGATTTGGACCCGCGACCTCCTGATCGCTAGTCAAAAGGCTTACCCCTCGACCATGAGATCATTAAAAGCAGTAAATATTTCCCAAAATATCAATAATTATTATAAATAGACAATTACTAAGTGGTATCACCTACCCTAATGACATTACTTTAATAGTATAAATTGCTGCATTATAGGGATATTATAAAATATGGGTACACAATTATGAGGATAGCACAGTTTATAAAATAAAACGTGGGTTTGTTATTTCTCAAGCGTTAAAAAAAAAAGATTTTAATTTCAGTAAAAAAAAAACGTTAAAATATAAAAATGATAGTAAAAAAACTGAATTTTAACAGGTCTTTGTAAAGATAATAATGCGAGTAGAAAAGTATGAAATATTATAAAGAACCTAGTTTTAAGCCAATAATTTACAAGTCAGAAAATTGACCTGACAGTCTGTTTTATTAGACTTATTACTTATAAGAAGCACGTACGCCAAAATTCTTTCAATGACACTTGCAATTTCTGTACCTTATCTAAGGGGCCCTGAACTTAAGATGACGCCATACTAAATAATGCAAAATCATACGTTTTTGTTTTGAAAATTTGTTCGCTTAGAAGTATTATAGATGCTTCAATTAAATACTGCGTGTAGAACATTTCTTGGCCCTTAAAAATATCGGTCATTTTTTTTATAAGTCTTTTAAAAAGCCTAGAAAAAAATAAATTATAAGGTCTATAAAAACACTTTGAAGTCCGAACTCTCCTATTTATAAACCTCTTTTCGGATTTGGTTTTATTGTTTAATGTAGCCAATTTAGTTTCTTTTATGATAATTGCAAAAAAAAAAAAAATTTACGCCCGAACCACACAAAATAAAATATAATATGCATTTTCGCGTTGTTATTTTTGGCATCACGGCTCAACACGGCAGTCGATGAATTTGGAATATCAAAGTGAACCTTATACTGTTCACTGAAGAACGACTGGCAGCCACCCCAATTTCCTGTCACTACTCCTCCGGACAGAGCGGAGAAAAGACGTGTTAGGCTCCGCGCCGATTGATTTCGTGCAATCAATTTTAAAATTCCGTTTTATTACAATAAACAATGCGTAAAAAAGGCCGTTACGAAATCAACATGTAAAAAAAATCTCAAATATCTTTTCCATCCTTTCCAAAAGCTTTTTCTCAAGAATTTTTAAACCCCTCCCATAAAGAGGCATGAATTTCGATATCGATTTTTTTCCTGTACTATTGGATCGCCTTAATACTAACAATAAAATAAAATAAAATCATACCAGCAAAATTTTATTTCATGTAGATTTATCTCTGTGTTTCCTAACGTTTTGAAACATTATAATAGTATTTTACACATTTTTGAAGTTGCACAATGCAGCGTTATAAAATTCGTCTTGCAAAACGGCGATATTTGTATGTTTCGTTGTGCGGCCCCAACTGCGCCAACGCGGGGTGGCTCGGACAAGTTGCCTCCCGACCGGCCGGACACGGCGGACAATAAATCAGACAACAGGAAATTAAAGTCACATCTAGAGGGCGATACATGGGGCTACCCGTGCCGTGCCAACTCGCTAGTCGCTACCACACCGCTCTACGGTTCAGGGCTACACGGTTACACCCTCGAGGATGGACAGTGCCGAGGTTGGTTGGACGCTTTACAGACCCACTTCAAATGCACCCGTTCACATATCGTGCTTTGCAAAATTTTCAACCCTTCTTTGATATTCTAAACAACTGAATAAGGAAACTATAATTAGATGTTTAACACTAGAAAGACCGGGTACTTCTCCATACCTGTAAAGACCACGACCGTCATTTTGACGGCTGATCACTTTTTGCCAATTGGTAGGCGAATATGGGTACCGCCGCCCCGGAAACCATTTATCGGATAACCAAAACCTCTTCCATAGGACACTCCAAGTGGTTCGCGCTATTTTTGGTGACTTAGCAGGGGTGCCCGGGTTCATTGGGTGAGGTTTGTCTGATCTAGGTGGCGAATACGTTTGCCCACCTACTGCGTAGCCGACCGGGTCGGGAGACACTTGTTGAGGGAGACCTCATCTAGACCTATTCAGCAGGACCTCTCTCGAACCGTCGCCTTGTACCGCTGTGGGAGAGATCGATTCATTCGTCTAACACTCCAAAATACATTTACCAATTTCTCCTATTCATCCCTCACACCTTCTTCATTCATCCGTTACTCCTGGATAAATTTACCATTTTTTCCTATTCACCCCTCACACCTTCTTCCTTCCCAGAACTTCCTTTCCCTAAAAACACCCTCCACACAGTATCCCCAAATATGGCATAGAGCCCGGTTTCTTTTCTTTTTTCGTTTACATTAGCTCCACAAAAAAAACCCAACGGAAAATTATTCCCCTCATGGCATTGTCACCTTTGGGGATGCTGTGTGGAGGGTACCTAAAGGGAAAGGAAGAAGAATAAGTTATGGGAATTAAATTATGTGTGAGGGGTGGGTAGGAATCTGGGGATCAATGTGGTGACATACGTAAGAATCTATTCCTATCACTGCAATGCAAGGCAATGTTCTGAGAGTCCTGCTGGCGAGGTCAAACGATATCTCTCAACCAGCCACTCCCTATTTGGTCTGCCACGCAGTCGTTTGGTAGAAGCATCCGCCACCAAGATCCGAACACACCTTCCCCGAACAAATTGCCAATTTGGGAGGCGGATATGGGTACTGCCGCCCCGGGAACCATTTATTGGATAATCAACACCTCTGCCATATGGCACCGAAATTGGTTCGCTACGTTTGGTGACTTAGTAGGTGTGCCCGGGTTCATGGGATGAGATTTATCCGGGTCTTGGCGGCAGGTGATAATAATATTTGGCTAATTTATATAGCGCAATTTTTGTGAAAAATCACCTCAAGGGTGCTGTATAAATAAATATGCGTCTGCCCATCAGCTGCATGGCAGGCCGGATCGGAAAAGATTGGTTGTGGGAGTCTCTTTGACTTCTCCAGCCGTGCTCTCCCGGAACATCACGGATGGATGGATTCATACGTCCGTCACACCTGGACACACTGACCCCCAGATACCTACCCACCCCTAATATCCTTTTCCTTCCCGGAACTTCCTCTCCTTCCTTTCCTAAAAAGACTCCCTACACAGCATCCCTAAAGATGACACAGACCCTGAGGGCAATTATTTTTCTCAGGGCCTCCTGCTAGCTAATGTAAAAAAACCTAACTCCATGAACTTGGGCACCCCTGCTAAGTCACCAAACTTAGCGAACCTCTTAGGGGGGCCTATGGCGTAGGTATTGGTTATCCAATAAATGATTCTGCCAGTTCTTCAGGAGCTAACCCAGCTGGACCAAATCTGGTATTTGTATATATGTATTGTGATGATCTCGCCTTTGGGCCTACGAAATGATTCTTTTAAAATTGAGAGATCAATTTGGAATTATATTCGATTTTGTAACAGGGAATGGTGTCAGCATACGACCCTCTGTTTCCAATTCATGGGGGTGATTTATGGGTCCTTACCACTAAATAACCACATGTGTTTACGTGGCCCAAGTGCATGAGAGCCCCGGCAAAGGCCATTCCTCACAAAACTAAGAAAGGACCCAGAATAACATTTAGAGGGATTTTTTTTCAGGTTCATTATCAAGTCAGGGGCGGCCGATGGATATTTGCCCGAGTGGTGACTGACTTTAACGCGAGCAAATTGATTTGTGAAACAATTGTCTTGTGCATTTTCTATGGCAGTGGGGAGTTGAAAAATTAGGCAATAAAGATTGATCGTTGGTGCATTTAAATATACGAGAGCGACGCGCCGATTACGGGTTGAAATATTTGACATATTTGTCAAAATAAGATTGCAGAATTCGTTAAATAGTGACGCACGCAGAAAGAACGAAAACGTGTACAGACAATGCTTATATAATGTTATTATATAACCAATAAAGTCGACGCAAGTATTGAGAAAGAGTATTAGATTGAAGTACGCCACTGAGCTCTTCTTTTAAGCGTTATTGGGATAGTTTATGACTCTGGCGCAGACGAAATTAGTTTACACCACAAAAAATAACGAACATGGTTTCTACACAAAATTCTCTGAAATAAGAGTTATTATGTGACATTTTTTGACTATTAAACGTTGATATATGCATATTGGGAGATGTGCTTATCACTTAAGATTTGAAAAAAGTGACTAATAAATTATTGAAACCACACAAGTAGATGGGTGGGAGTCAGAAGGCAGGGGGTTGGAACTGGATAGTCGGGGTAGAGGAGTGTTAGAGGACAGTCAGGGAAGGAACCTAGGGCCGCGCAGACGGGATAAAAATCATCGAGTTTTGATAAACGGCAGAGTAATAATTTGGTGCGCGTAAACCGGGAATGATTCAGATAGTAATATATAATAATAAATACAGTCGGGGAGAGATTCTGGAGACGCACGGGCTAGCGAAAAATCATCGAGGTTGAATACACGATAGAATAATAACTCTGTGCGCGTAAACCGGGAATAATTCATAAAATTAAAGGAAAATAGTTCACGCGATTGAGGGGAGTCAAGATTTGGTCGTTGGGAAGCAAGGTTTAAATTAAGGGATCGAGGTCCGATAGTCGCGAGGAGACCAGTTTGGTGCGCCTAAATCGGGGATATTTCATTTTAATTAAACAAAGGAAATTCCGTTTTATTAGACAAAAAGAGTCCACGCGAATAGGGAAGTCAGAGATTGAGGCTTGCGAGTTCATATCGGTGAAGTTAAATAATATAATTTGTAAATTGAGGCGGTCGGGACGTACTTTCGGGGCGTCTATCAGGGTCAGGGTGAAATTTAAAAAAGAAATCTACGCGAGAATTGTGTTTGACGGCTGCATCTTGGAATAAATAACTGCATGACGGGTTGTGGTTTATAAGTGCTTGTTTGAATTAAATATTATTGTAGTGAATTGATTTGTGAAATTATTTTGTGCAACAAGGCGAATTTGGTAAGTTTGTATAAAATTATTAACATATGTAGTACGGGCCTTGCAGGAAAGAGTCAATTAGGGTTTATATACAAGCCTTAGGAATCTAGGACCTTTTTTTTGTCGAGCGGAGATTTGCACGTTTCCGGGTTGACCGGCTAGCAAGTACCTTTGTTGGGTGAAGTTATTCTTGAGACAAGGCCGTTGTAAAGATAATAATTTGGGGTTCAATGGACTAAAATAGCATTTGAAGCACAAAGTGCGCTTTCGGGCAATAAATCTTAGACGAGAGACTTCATTTAAAAGACGGGATTTTGAAACCACAAAACAATAATAAAATCTTTTAAAAGTGCTCTGTTGGTGGTCGAGAAAACTAGGTTATTGGGTATTCTCCAACACATAACGGGTAACAAAATACAGAGGTATAGAATATAGGTATAAATTAATGTGTAAAGCGCCTTTGAGGTGATAATTACTATTTACGAGTTTCGTAATAATATTTTTAAATGTAGTTAGGGGACTATATTCAGGAAGGTTTTTTGAAAAGGCATTGGGTAATATAACGGTTTATGAAGGGTGCGTAGCATGGGCATTTTTGATTACTAACAAAATCTGACATAATTGAATTCCCATTCCAAAAATTTCCCACACCTTATTCCAAATTTTAGGTATCACAACAAGTCTATTACATAGGACTTTGCATAAACTTGGTTCGATATCTAATCATATAATCACCTTTGGTTCACGTTTAGGTATATTTCTTTCGACTTAGCAAAAAACTTTCATATTGTCGGTTGAATGCAGCCGTCGGTAGGTATTCACATTTTAGCGTGATGCGCATTATCCACCTACTTAATTAACAAACTCTTTTTCTTCAAACTTAATTGAGCGGGTTACGACTCGAGAATGGACGGCGGTTGTCGAATGAATTAACGGGTCCGGCTTTCCTATTTCACCATGAGGAAGTATCTCACGCGACTTTATCGGGGGCGATGTGATCGAAATGCAGGTGGGCTTACACTATTTTTCTAATGTGGAGGCGAAGTAAGCGATGGTCGTGTCTGGTCCGAGCAAATTGGAATCCCTTGTGATCACATCTCGGTAACGTGGATCTCGTACCCGCTCTAGACTGGATTGGAAGCGTGGCCGGAGCCATTCCATGATGTCGACGTATGTACGTCACTAAGGCATTGGGGGACTTCAGGAGAACAAAGGACGTGCACCCATTTCGCCCTCCGTCTACCGCCGCTCCGAGGTACCAGCGGATAAAAGTTGTCGTCGCGGGAGACCAGTTTGATGCAGGACGAAGATTACGATCTGGCCGGACTACCTTCGTCATGGGGGAAACGAAGTGACGAAATTTGCGTGGGCTTCACTACCTTTTAGGTTACGCTCGTGTGGGGTCTGCCTTGTCGTCGGAACGAAGGGAACATGACATATGGAATCGTTTGGCAACCGATCGGCGGTTCTTTGTTGGAATCCGGATAAGTTTTCTTAACTACTTTTGGTTTACGCTTAGGTAGGTATATTTCCTTCGATATTCGATTTAGCCAAAAACTTTCACATTGTCGGTTGAATGAAGCCGTCAGTAGGTATTCATATTTTAAGCGTAATGCGTTATATCCACCTACATAAGTAGCAAAAGTTCTCTTAACTCTCTCACAATAGGAATAGGGATCATCCAGCATCAGGGTGGGAATGTACTCTGGACGAAAGGGCAGCCGGGAAAATAGAAGGGAGGGAAGCCAGATTCACGACCTGGTGCCTTTCATTCTTGGACCCAGCACCCTGGAAGCCGAGCTTGACATTTCTTTCTTTGAGCTGATATTTGAGTTTGAGGTTGGGGTACGCCTATCGTAGAGCATATGCCCGTGACATTTCGGGGAAGGTCCCACGTTACGCCTGTGTATGTTATGCGAGGGGACGTATTTTTCATTCAAATCAAATACCGATGACCATCGCGATTGCAGGCTGGCGCATGTTTTGTAGCGTGCCTAGGAAAAACGTAATCATTATTTCTACTGGTTCGAGGCGGCGTGCTGGACGGAGAACGGGACTATTGAGGACATGAGTGACTGCCAAGGCGAGGATCGGTGACATCAAAATCTTCTTTAATTAAATTCATACATCGCCAGATCAGAGGAGAGAGCGGCCCCACCGATCTCCTGACATTGCCGATTGTCTATGCTTAATGTTTATGCCGGTACTTTAGGAGTAAATGGAACTCAAGTCATCGGCATGCTGAAGAACTTCAAAATCATCATCATCATCATCAATCCAGAGTAGGATGTCACGATCTAAAACCTCGTGCCACCCACGCATTTCCTGAACAGTTCCTGACATCGGCTATCACGCCATTAATCGGAGCAGACCCTCATATCAAACGGTATGAGATGACCTTTCATCATCATCATCAACACATTTATAATTTGGCGGCGTAGTGGTCGATATTATTCCCATTACCACTCTATGAACCAGACCCTCATATCAAACGGTATGAGATGACCTTCCATCATCATCATCAACACATTTATAATTTGGCGGCGTAGTGGTCGATATTATCCCCATTACCACTCTATGATCCAGAAACACACATCAAACTCTTTCCCGACAGAAGGCAAAACATGTCGATTTTCATTCGTCGCTTGCGACCTTAACATTCTCCGGAGGCGTTGGAATTGGAAGCTGATTCGGCGGTCTATGACCATCACCTTATCAGTTGGGCTATGGAGGAGTCCAATTATTTAAACAGCACATGTTCTGTCTCAAGTTAACCCAAAATACCTACCCGTAGAATCAAATTAACAAGATAAAACAAGCTAGCTAACTAACAAACTGCATCTAGAACTGTGAGTGTAGAATTATTGCACGCCGTACTGCTTTGAGTGTAAATCTTTTGTTAGAATATACATAAATGTCAAATTATTCTCATGATAGCATTTTATAGAGCTGCAGAGAGTACGTGACATCGCATCGAAAGGTAGGATCTTCTCAATTCGCCGTTTGAATGTAAATTTATATATTAGCTGCTAGGAGGGAAAATGCAGATTACTTCAATAAAAATAGTCGTCGATGAGCGTAGGTGTATAACAGGTGCTAGGGGAGGAAGCTGAACGAATATAGATAGATAATTAGTTAATTTCAAGCTAGTCAGACTCAGTCATTGTTATTCGAAGCCTTGCGAATTGTAACACGCCATATCTAAAAGAACAAGGGTTTACCACAAATAAATTATTAATTAAATTGGATTAACTATACCAAACCACTCAAACAAAAAAGTACACAACGTTGTGGGGTTAATTACAATTGATTAATTGAGAGCATCTCGTCACGTTTGCATAAAAGTATTACGTGATGGGGTTGAAAAGGCGCTGCAAAAGGAATGCAGGGGGAGACGCGAGAACGGGCGAGCTACGAGCTTTTAAAGGCCGGGCGGGGTTGCGCCTGTAGCTGTAACAGGGTAGCTGTGCAATGCAGTAGAATTTCGAAAGCAAGAGATAGGTTTTACTTCGTAGAGGGGGGGGGGGGTTATCACAGTTTTGCTAAGTGACCAGGAGGTATGGTATTACAAAGTGTTGCATTTTGCTGGGTTTTATACAATGACTTAAACAAGAATAGAAAAAAAATAAATTAATACAGTAGGTATAACGGTTCGCATGTCATCCGAAAATGACTGAAAACACAACGAAAAAAAAGTAAAGTACTAGGAAAATAGATGTGTAGCAGAGGAATTAACAATAACGTTTACATTAGCTTAACTAGATAAATATAGGAAAGATAGGCCGAAAATGTCCAACTTCCGATGAGACGCAGGTTAAAGGTGTCATGTTTTGAGGGGAGTAGCGCCGTACGTCTATAAAAAGTGAAACAAAAATTAATCAAGAGAGTAGGTAGTGTAATAATGTACACATTAGCTTAACCAGATAAATTTAGGAGAGGTTGGTTGACGATGTCCAATTTCCGATGAGACGCAGGTTAAAGGTATCATATTTTGAGGGGAGTAGCGCCGTACGTCTATAAAAAGTGAAACAAAATTAATCAAGAGAGTAGGTAGTGCAATAATGTACACATTAGCTTAACCAGACAAATTTAGGAGAGGTTGGGTGATGATGTCCAATTTCTGATAAGACGCAGGTTAAAGGTATCATATTTTGAGGGGAGGAGCGCTGTACGTCAATAAAAAGTGTAACAAAATTAAACAAGAGAAATTAATGATATCCAACCTTCGATAAGTATTAGTGAGAAAGGGTGTTACGTTATTAGGGGAGATAGTCCTTCAATAATGCATTCAATATCAAATCGCCAAGGTGATAATATCGATGTTAGTCAACTTTCAATTGGGTTTGAACGTTTGGTAAATTGGATACCGGACGATTAGTTAAAATAATAAAAATACAAAACATCGAGGAGTAGTTCTGGTTACCGAAGTAAACAAAACATTACAATTGTAATATTGATAAGTATTAGTGTCCTTTAGTGTCAACAATAGAAAAAAGGGTCTCTTTCATTTTGAGGGCAGATCATTTAAACATTTAACGCTCAGTGTGGAGAACAAAAAAAAGGGAGGTCATTAAACCGAGTGCCGACTAGCGGAGATATGTGTCAAATAGGTTTGTGCGTTTAACGTAACGGTAAATTGAAACCATGAACGGAGGTCTAGCCACGAGTGGTGGGACAGTGCGGCTTTGAAACAGAAACAATAAAGAGCATACCTTTTGGTGATGCATGGTTCGAGTGTAGGTACTTCTAAAGGGATAAGTAGGTCATTAAACCGAGTAGCGGTTAGTGGAGGTGCCTATAATAGAAAGAAAAAAAAAAAACCGTAGTTGGTGAAACAATAATAAAACTAACCAGTAGTTAGACATACGTTGGGCTAGGAATACAAACTTTTCTTAACTAAATAGTTCAAAGAAACAGAATCTGTTGAGAAACAAAATACATGCAGAATAAACATTAGTGACGTGAACCGGATTAGGCGTGAAGACAATAAAACCAAATTAAAGATAGGAGAGGTAGGTAAAATGTTAGGCAACCTCCGATAAGTATAGGGAATAAAAGGTATTCCGATGTGAGAGGAGGAAGTCGGTTCTTGATGGCAAATTAAAAATTTAAAATTAAATTGTTTGCTAATATTCAACCCGACTTACAGAATAAGCGTATCCAAAATGTTTAATTCTAATAATGCACTAGATTTAGAGGACTACAATAATAATTACGTATTCAAACGTATGAATCTAAGGAAATAAAAAAAATGGCTAGGTATTGTAGACAGTTGATTTCTCAGCAGTTAAAAATTTATAGTTGATATTGGTCCCCAGTACCAAATTGTTAAATTTAGAACAACGGTCAGGTCCATTTTGGGCAAAGTTCCTTTAACGAAAAAACAAACAAAAAATAAGGAAAGGTCGTTCACACTCGTATAATTACGGTAGGGATATTTTGGAGAAAAAAAAAAAAATACAGGCGGACCTTCGAGACGGCCATTATGTGAAACCGAAAGTACCGATTAAGGAGAGACGTACCGACTTAAGCGATCTAGACAGAGCCGAATTGGGGAAAACACTCTGGGTTATTTTATAGAGAAAAATAAATTATGAATTTAGACACAGTGAGATGTGGAGCATTGAAACATTCACAATGTTTAGTAGTAGATTGTGGAAGGGTTTACAAATTACGCAAACAGAGTTTATTGTGAAGCGGTGGGTATTTAAAATCAGTGTAAATAGGTGATAAAGTTAGGCAGAAATTAAAATTTGGATTAATTGGTTTGGAGACAATAATAGACACCTAAATACTCACATAATATATTGTCGGCTTATGTGGGGAGTACAATAGGAGACAGTTAGGGTACCATGACTAGGTACCGTTGTAGGTCGTAACCGGCACAAATTCCTGGAAATATGTAGGCATAACGCAAGGTACATTGACCGTAGTTTCAACATTAGACAAACATTGGGCAAGGCCGACGAAAAAAACGGAATAGGGAAGGGATGCGATGACGTACAGGACAGGACCGGTTTAGGAAATATTCATCATTACAATTTTGGAAAAAAAGGGCACAAAGATTTAAGGCGAGTTCAAACGGGCTGACTACTGCTGAAGTTCTGGAACAAAATAGGTGGTTGTAGTTTGGATTTATATCTACCTCCACTATTTTTTTCCATAAAGGGGAGACTGTGATGATCTCGCCTTTGGGCCTACGAAATGATTCTTTTAAAATTGAGAGATCAATTTGGAATTATATTCGATTTTGTAACAGGGAATGGTGTCAGCATACGACCCTCTGTTTCCAATTCATGGGGGTGATTTATGGGTCCTTACCACTAAATAACCACATGTGTTTACGTGGCCCAAGTGCATGAGAGCCCCGGCAAAGGCCATTCCTCACAAAACTAAGAAAGGACCCAGAATAACATTTAGAGGGATTTTTTTTCAGGTTCATTATCAAGTCAGGGGCGGCCGATGGATATTTGCCCGAGTGGTGACTGACTTTAACGCGAGCAAATTGATTTGTGAAACAATTGTCTTGTGCATTTTCTATGGCAGTGGGGAGTTGAAAAATTAGGCAATAAAGATTGATCGTTGGTGCATTTAAATATACGAGAGCGACGCGCCGATTACGGGTTGAAATATTTGACATATTTGTCAAAATAAGATTGCAGAATTCGTTAAATAGTGACGCACGCAGAAAGAACGAAAACGTGTACAGACAATGCTTATATAATGTTATTATATAACCAATAAAGTCGACGCAAGTATTGAGAAAGAGTATTAGATTGAAGTACGCCACTGAGCTCTTCTTTTAAGCGTTATTGGGATAGTTTATGACTCTGGCGCAGACGAAATTAGTTTACACCACAAAAAATAACGAACATGGTTTCTACACAAAATTCTCTGAAATAAGAGTTATTATGTGACATTTTTTGACTATTAAACGTTGATATATGCATATTGGGAGATGTGCTTATCACTTAAGATTTGAAAAAAGTGACTAATAAATTATTGAAACCACACAAGTAGATGGGTGGGAGTCAGAAGGCAGGGGGTTGGAACTGGATAGTCGGGGTAGAGGAGTGTTAGAGGACAGTCAGGGAAGGAACCTAGGGCCGCGCAGACGGGATAAAAATCATCGAGTTTTGATAAACGGCAGAGTAATAATTTGGTGCGCGTAAACCGGGAATGATTCAGATAGTAATATATAATAATAAATACAGTCGGGGAGAGATTCTGGAGACGCACGGGCTAGCGAAAAATCATCGAGGTTGAATACACGATAGAATAATAACTCTGTGCGCGTAAACCGGGAATAATTCATAAAATTAAAGGAAAATAGTTCACGCGATTGAGGGGAGTCAAGATTTGGTCGTTGGGAAGCAAGGTTTAAATTAAGGGATCGAGGTCCGATAGTCGCGAGGAGACCAGTTTGGTGCGCCTAAATCGGGGATATTTCATTTTAATTAAACAAAGGAAATTCCGTTTTATTAGACAAAAAGAGTCCACGCGAATAGGGAAGTCAGAGATTGAGGCTTGCGAGTTCATATCGGTGAAGTTAAATAATATAATTTGTAAATTGAGGCGGTCGGGACGTACTTTCGGGGCGTCTATCAGGGTCAGGGTGAAATTTAAAAAAGAAATCTACGCGAGAATTGTGTTTGACGGCTGCATCTTGGAATAAATAACTGCATGACGGGTTGTGGTTTATAAGTGCTTGTTTGAATTAAATATTATTGTAGTGAATTGATTTGTGAAATTATTTTGTGCAACAAGGCGAATTTGGTAAGTTTGTATAAAATTATTAACATATGTAGTACGGGCCTTGCAGGAAAGAGTCAATTAGGGTTTATATACAAGCCTTAGGAATCTAGGACCTTTTTTTTGTCGAGCGGAGATTTGCACGTTTCCGGGTTGACCGGCTAGCAAGTACCTTTGTTGGGTGAAGTTATTCTTGAGACAAGGCCGTTGTAAAGATAATAATTTGGGGTTCAATGGACTAAAATAGCATTTGAAGCACAAAGTGCGCTTTCGGGCAATAAATCTTAGACGAGAGACTTCATTTAAAAGACGGGATTTTGAAACCACAAAACAATAATAAAATCTTTTAAAAGTGCTCTGTTGGTGGTCGAGAAAACTAGGTTATTGGGTATTCTCCAACACATAACGGGTAACAAAATACAGAGGTATAGAATATAGGTATAAATTAATGTGTAAAGCGCCTTTGAGGTGATAATTACTATTTACGAGTTTCGTAATAATATTTTTAAATGTAGTTAGGGGACTATATTCAGGAAGGTTTTTTGAAAAGGCATTGGGTAATATAACGGTTTATGAAGGGTGCGTAGCATGGGCATTTTTGATTACTAACAAAATCTGACATAATTGAATTCCCATTCCAAAAATTTCCCACACCTTATTCCAAATTTTAGGTATCACAACAAGTCTATTACATAGGACTTTGCATAAACTTGGTTCGATATCTAATCATATAATCACCTTTGGTTCACGTTTAGGTATATTTCTTTCGACTTAGCAAAAAACTTTCATATTGTCGGTTGAATGCAGCCGTCGGTAGGTATTCACATTTTAGCGTGATGCGCATTATCCACCTACTTAATTAACAAACTCTTTTTCTTCAAACTTAATTGAGCGGGTTACGACTCGAGAATGGACGGCGGTTGTCGAATGAATTAACGGGTCCGGCTTTCCTATTTCACCATGAGGAAGTATCTCACGCGACTTTATCGGGGGCGATGTGATCGAAATGCAGGTGGGCTTACACTATTTTTCTAATGTGGAGGCGAAGTAAGCGATGGTCGTGTCTGGTCCGAGCAAATTGGAATCCCTTGTGATCACATCTCGGTAACGTGGATCTCGTACCCGCTCTAGACTGGATTGGAAGCGTGGCCGGAGCCATTCCATGATGTCGACGTATGTACGTCACTAAGGCATTGGGGGACTTCAGGAGAACAAAGGACGTGCACCCATTTCGCCCTCCGTCTACCGCCGCTCCGAGGTACCAGCGGATAAAAGTTGTCGTCGCGGGAGACCAGTTTGATGCAGGACGAAGATTACGATCTGGCCGGACTACCTTCGTCATGGGGGAAACGAAGTGACGAAATTTGCGTGGGCTTCACTACCTTTTAGGTTACGCTCGTGTGGGGTCTGCCTTGTCGTCGGAACGAAGGGAACATGACATATGGAATCGTTTGGCAACCGATCGGCGGTTCTTTGTTGGAATCCGGATAAGTTTTCTTAACTACTTTTGGTTTACGCTTAGGTAGGTATATTTCCTTCGATATTCGATTTAGCCAAAAACTTTCACATTGTCGGTTGAATGAAGCCGTCAGTAGGTATTCATATTTTAAGCGTAATGCGTTATATCCACCTACATAAGTAGCAAAAGTTCTCTTAACTCTCTCACAATAGGAATAGGGATCATCCAGCATCAGGGTGGGAATGTACTCTGGACGAAAGGGCAGCCGGGAAAATAGAAGGGAGGGAAGCCAGATTCACGACCTGGTGCCTTTCATTCTTGGACCCAGCACCCTGGAAGCCGAGCTTGACATTTCTTTCTTTGAGCTGATATTTGAGTTTGAGGTTGGGGTACGCCTATCGTAGAGCATATGCCCGTGACATTTCGGGGAAGGTCCCACGTTACGCCTGTGTATGTTATGCGAGGGGACGTATTTTTCATTCAAATCAAATACCGATGACCATCGCGATTGCAGGCTGGCGCATGTTTTGTAGCGTGCCTAGGAAAAACGTAATCATTATTTCTACTGGTTCGAGGCGGCGTGCTGGACGGAGAACGGGACTATTGAGGACATGAGTGACTGCCAAGGCGAGGATCGGTGACATCAAAATCTTCTTTAATTAAATTCATACATCGCCAGATCAGAGGAGAGAGCGGCCCCACCGATCTCCTGACATTGCCGATTGTCTAATCAACTTCGGTTTAATGTTTATGCCGGTACTTTAGGAGTAAATGGAACTCAAGTCATCGGCATGCTGAAGAACTTCAAAATCATCATCATCATCATCAATCCAGAGTAGGATGTCACGATCTAAAACCTCGTGCCACCCACGCATTTCCTGAACAGTTCCTGACATCGGCTATCACGCCATTAATCGGAGCAGACCCTCATATCAAACGGTATGAGATGACCTTTCATCATCATCATCAACACATTTATAATTTGGCGGCGTAGTGGTCGATATTATTCCCATTACCACTCTATGAACCAGACCCTCATATCAAACGGTATGAGATGACCTTCCATCATCATCATCAACACATTTATAATTTGGCGGCGTAGTGGTCGATATTATCCCCATTACCACTCTATGATCCAGAAACACACATCAAACTCTTTCCCGACAGAAGGCAAAACATGTCGATTTTCATTCGTCGCTTGCGACCTTAACATTCTCCGGAGGCGTTGGAATTGGAAGCTGATTCGGCGGTCTATGACCATCACCTTATCAGTTGGGCTATGGAGGAGTCCAATTATTTAAACAGCACATGTTCTGTCTCAAGTTAACCCAAAATACCTACCCGTAGAATCAAATTAACAAGATAAAACAAGCTAGCTAACTAACAAACTGCATCTAGAACTGTGAGTGTAGAATTATTGCACGCCGTACTGCTTTGAGTGTAAATCTTTTGTTAGAATATACATAAATGTCAAATTATTCTCATGATAGCATTTTATAGAGCTGCAGAGAGTACGTGACATCGCATCGAAAGGTAGGATCTTCTCAATTCGCCGTTTGAATGTAAATTTATATATTAGCTGCTAGGAGGGAAAATGCAGATTACTTCAATAAAAATAGTCGTCGATGAGCGTAGGTGTATAACAGGTGCTAGGGGAGGAAGCTGAACGAATATAGATAGATAATTAGTTAATTTCAAGCTAGTCAGACTCAGTCATTGTTATTCGAAGCCTTGCGAATTGTAACACGCCATATCTAAAAGAACAAGGGTTTACCACAAATAAATTATTAATTAAATTGGATTAACTATACCAAACCACTCAAACAAAAAAGTACACAACGTTGTGGGGTTAATTACAATTGATTAATTGAGAGCATCTCGTCACGTTTGCATAAAAGTATTACGTGATGGGGTTGAAAAGGCGCTGCAAAAGGAATGCAGGGGGAGACGCGAGAACGGGCGAGCTACGAGCTTTTAAAGGCCGGGCGGGGTTGCGCCTGTAGCTGTAACAGGGTAGCTGTGCAATGCAGTAGAATTTCGAAAGCAAGAGATAGGTTTTACTTCGTAGAGGGGGGGGGGTTATCACAGTATGTATGCATACTCTGTCTTTAGTTCTCCGACGAGCCATAAAATAAATTTGGGCCAGAGATATATTTTTTGTGGTATTTTTATAAATTATATGATACGCAATAGCGAAAGAAAGAGACAGACATATTAGTACTATCGTGGTACTATCATAAACGAGGAGGAATGGGCCTGTTGTAAACTTGGGTAAGGAAGATTGTAAACAAAATCAGTATTATGGCCCAAACCGTCACATTGACTGCGGCGGTCTTTGTAGGTATAAGTCAATATATCTCAAAAACTAAATAAGACCCGTACCTGTTTTTTTCACCATAGTTGTAAAATCATAAATCATGAAATGTGAAAAAAAATCACAGCAATACAATAATTTTTAAGCATTATATCGTCACATGACTTCGGCCAGCCGTCAAAATGAAGGCTTCGGTCTTTCTAGTGTTAAGAGATATTTTAAACGAAAAATTACTTTGAACCACATACTTCGCTTTCTGTCAATCAATTATACAATACGGCATTATAGGATGGGGTGGTACATATACAAATCAAACACAAACAATTTACATATCACAAAAACTAATAATAAAAACAATTTAAAAACTCATATTCGTCAGAACTTTTATTCAAACAATTTAAGGTCAGAAAATTAAGTGCATTTTTCTTTTATCATGCAACATTACAAATTTATAAAGATAATATTGAAAATAAAGTTGCACCCTTTAAAAATAACAGAAATCTTAGACAAACATCAATACTTCCTACTCCAAAATGTAAAAAAAAACAATAGGACAGTTAAATCAAAAATATCTCGGAGATAATTTTTTTAATTCACTACATAAAAAAATCAGAAACATGAAAACTAATATAAAAGAATTAAAAAACTCACCTTAAAAATTATAAAAAAAACCTTTAAACTGAATCCTGTAAAAAAAAACAATACAATAACACCCCCCATACACACAAGCCCTGCTTACTTATGGGGGTACATCAAATATATCAACAACCACCTAACAATTAATAATAAGATTCTGCTTTCAAAGGTTAAAAGCAAAGCACGGGAAGCAGGTTTTAAATTTGTTTGGGTAAAGGACTGCAAGATATTGGTGAGAAAAAATGAAAATTCACCAGCTTTTTTAGTCACGAGGGAAGACGACCTCCAGAAAATAACATAAGAAAATACCTACTGCTCATACGATTATTATTGCATACTCCTTCCTCTTCCTCCACAAGCCCGCCTATCCCGCATCTCACATTGCCATCGCATAACTATTATATTTATTACATTCGCACTGCATTACCTTATTATATTTTCCTGTTCTCAACTCCTGTCAACTGCAAGATATTCTCACTTTCTGTACTCAATTTTTTATTTTTAACATACTTGGCCATATTTCAAGTGTCTATACATATTACACCCCATATTATGTTCACACATTCTCTGCATATTTTTGTTATTGACACTAAACTGAAAAAGAGTCCCTGCCTCTAAGTATTTTTTATCAGAACGTACGTGGACTGAGAACAAAAAATGACACGTTTCTTCGCAGTGTTACGAGCGGTGATTATGACGTGATTGGTATAACAGAGACTTGGCTTACTGATTCTATTTTAGATGGGGAGCTTTTTGACTCAAGATACAATGTTTTCCGACGCGACAGAAGTATCGAAGGTGTAACAATGGGTGGTGGGGTGCTCTTGGCTGTCAAAAAGGAACTCAATGCTATTTTTAATTACTCGTGGTGTTCTACGGATGAAGACATTTGGGTGACTCTTCGCATCCCACGTGCCAATGTATTTACTAGCAATCATCTTTGTTGTATCTACCTGTCCAAAAGCTTCAATTTCAATGCTCGAATCTCCGCCTTTTCGAATGATCTAGGTTTTAAGCTTTTGAATCAACCTAATGACAAGTTTCTTATTATGGGAGATTTTAACCTTTCTGATATTACCTGGTCTCTTCCTGTGGATGAGGTAAACATGATTCCTTGCAACTATACTTCTACAATAAGTTCAACATTTATCGATAATATTAATTACTGTAACCTCCACCAATATAATGGTGTTCAAAATACGTTAGGAAGAATTCTTGATCTCGTTCTCTGTAATTTCTCGGTACGCGTTGCTCCCGCGAACGACCCGTTGGTTCCTGAGGATACTCACCATAAATCTATCATTATCACTGCTGAGTTTGTTGAACCCCCGGTCATAAAGGAAAACTCAATTAAAAGGCCTTCATTCCACAAAGCTAACTACGATGACATAAGAGACAGCCTGGCGCAAGTAGATTGGAACACACTTAACTTAACCGATTCCGTCAATCCTGCACTATCACATTTTTATAATATTATTAATAATTTAATCTCTGATAAGGTTCCATTGAGGCGTTCTGGTAAACATTCCTATCCCCCGTGGTATAGCTCATCATTAATAAAACTTATTCGCGAAAAGCAGAAATTTCACAGATTATATACTACTTATAAGAACCCTTCCGATTACACTACTTTTTCTAGGCTACGCACCAGACAGAAAAAAATGGCTAAGAAGTGTCATGAAGACTTTATTAATAATGCTGAAGAGAATATCGCCAAAGATCCCAAGGCATTCTGGTCATATGTTAAATCAAAAAAACTATCAGCATCTATTCCTAGCGTATTAAATCTTAAGAATTTAACAGCCGAGGGTGGCCAGGCAGTCTGTGATTTATTTGCTGAATATTTTCATTCCGTCTATGAACCGGCTGACCCTCTGGGGACTTCCTGCCACGACTCCGTTGTTAATCAGGTTTGTGAGATAGGATCAGTTTTTATCGATGCTGATCTTGTATCTAAATATTTAAAACGGCTCGATTCCAGCAAGGGTGCTGGGCCAGATGGTATCCCACCACTGTTCATTACGGAGTGTGCAAATCATTTGTCAATTCCGCTATCAATACTGTATAATATATCGCTTAAGACTGGTACATTTCCAGATACATGGAAAAGAGCCTACATCACACCAATTCATAAATCGGGAACTAAGTGCGAAGCAGATAATTATAGACCCATTTCCAAGCTCTGCATTTTTTCAAAGGTGTTCGAAAACATAGTCTATGACCAGTTATTCCCTGTGGTAAAGAATTCGATCAACGAATTTCAGCATGGATTCTTTGCAGGTCGCTCTGTTGCTACAAATCTTATAACATTTTTAAATTTCTTGTCTGCCTCTATGGATAAACGTGTGCAAGTTGATACAATTTATACTGATTATAGCAAAGCCTTTGACAAGATCAACCACAGGATCCTGCTTAGAAAACTTGCTAATCATGGTATTCATGGAGATCTCCTTCGTTGGTTATCTTCATACATAACAAACAGGTCCCAGGCTGTGACAGTAGGTGGATTTTCTTCCATCTGGAAAATCATTATTTCTGGTGTGCCTCAGGGGTCCATTTTGGGTCCTTTGCTTTTCTCTATCTATATAAATGATATTACTACATGTTTTCACAACGCTCAAATTTTACTATTTGCCGACGATATGAAAATATACCTTCCTATAAGCTCCCATGAATGTTCTGTGCGTTTACAAGAAGATCTTGACCGACTGACGGATTACTGTCTCAGAAATAAGCTTTTTATAAATATTTCCAAATGTTGCAAAATCACATTCACACGTAACCATAAAAAAATACTGCATGAATACACCATTTCTGGATCTCTGTTAACAAATAAAGATTATATACGTGACCTCGGGGTTATTTTGGACTCTAAACTTACTTTTGATAAACACATTGATAATATTGTCACCAAAGCAACAAAGAGTCTAGGCTTTGTACTGAGAACATGCAAATTTTTCAAAAATACTAAGACTTATCTGATTCTGTACAATTCACATGTTCGTCCTCACCTGGAATACTGTTCACAGGTTTGGAACCCGCGCAATATTGTTTATGTTAACAGGTTAGAAAGAGTTCAGGAGCGATTTCTCAAATTTCTCAATTTTAAATCATTCAACATATACAATTCTTACGACGAAATCGAGAAACATTTTCGAATCTCGAAACTGCTCAATAAGAGGCTTGTCGCTGATCAGATGCTCCTGTACAAAATTATTAACTCAAAAGTTGACTGCCCGGAGCTGCTAAATAAAATAAATTTCCACACGCCGACTCGATACAGCAGACAAAATACCCTTTTCTACATTGATAGATGCAACACTAATTCCAACCAAAATGAATTTATACAAAGGGCATGTAAATACTATAATAATAAACTTGCACATATAGATACACTTGCTGACATATTCACTGCTAGTTACTGTCGTTACAGAATTTCTTTATTACATTCTATGTAGGTGCGAATAACACATATTCATGACTAAATTCATTGTACCTAATATTATTATATTACTTGCGTGGCAACTTTCCCTTATCCCTCTCCTCCCCTTACCCGTCCCAACCCAAATACCTATTTCGCAGTCTATTTAAGTATTGTTTTAATTATTTTATTATTGTTTATAACATGTTTATCACTTGTTGACTTAACATCTGTATTATTATTTTTTTTAAATTGCTGCTTGGTTCTGTTTTTATTTTTTCTGTTTTTCTTAAATTTTCTAGTTTACATTCAGTTACTTTTATGTTTCTAAATACCTATCTGTGAACATTAATAATTGGTCTGTTTTTTGCCATCCTCTTATGTATATTTTATTACTATGACTGTTTATGTTCCTTAAATAAATAAATAAATAAATGTTAATAATTACTGTATAAAATTTATTTGTAATTAATGTATCTATTTGTTACTTATAAAAAATAAAAAAATATAATAAAATAAAAAATATTTCGTTAAAACACGTTGTAAAATAAAAATAATAAAAAAGTCAAAGAATATCGTTGAAATTTCGCTGGGTGTTTTGTACCCCACTCGGGGATGTCATAGTCTCACAGGCTCCAGACAGATTGGGATTCTTGGGCGGTCTTCACAAAAAAAGGAATATTATATTATATAAACTCACGTAAAAAGCTAAATGTATGTAAGATACATAATTTCCTAACTTATGACTTACCCATAAATCCCGCGCACCATAATTAAGAGCTTCTGATGTCACCTTTTTAAAGTTGATTGATTGGTGTGGTTTTGCCGAGGGTTATTTTCCAAAAAAACCCTGCAAAAACAATGATGCATGCCCACAAGCACTACCTGTCGGCTAAGTGACAAAACCCTTAAAAAAAGAGTATGTACTAAATGATTATCATACCATGGGTATATTAACTGATATTTTCAATAGGCCACTTGCATGGATTTCATAACGACTTGGAAAAAATCGTGTGGATAGATTTTTTTACTAAGATTACGAAAATGTTAGTAAAAATGTTTTGAAGTGTATTTTTTTTTTTTTTAAATAAATAAATCCATTATTTGAGCTCGTGAAGTCACTACATGAAAATTTCCCGTCTCCGATTATGTTCCCTTAATATTGTAAAATTCCACCCTGTTTAATTTTTTTTTATATGGCAACACTTTGATTTCCGGCAAATTTTTGAATTTGCGTTTAACGTTCACTAGATTTATTGTTTGTTCCATGCGAACTTATCCTTTGGTTTGATTTTTTGATAAAGATGGCATTGTTTTTACAGATGTTACGAAGAGAACCCCGTAAAATTTATTGCTATTCGTGTGATTTTCGGCTATGTAATTATCGTTTTTTTGCATCCATAAAATTATGTCCCGTGTTTCCGGTTTATAAAAAATGGTCTGATTTTTCAGATTGAAATTTTCAAAAAATCGCCAAGGTTTCAAAAATACGATTTATAAAAAAAAATACAGAATGTCTTAGAATATTTGCCTAAACCGGAAAAAATTTTTAAAAAATGTAATGCAAGTGGCCTATTCTGATTTAATCGCCAGCATTTTAGGTACATGGTATCCGGAAACTAATAGTACAAGCAGTAAGCTGGTGAATCTATTTCTCATTTGATTAGGTATATCTGGTGAAGTTTATATAACAAAAAAATAATAATTTTTAATTTATTAAAAATATTTTTTTGTATAATTTTTATATTTGAGTTTTTGTTTTCAAGAACATCGTGTTCGAAGTCAGTCTTTATAAAGTCATGTTAATGTCAATATTGTTTAAGATACATTATTTACAAATGCATCGAAGTGCAGACGTGGATCCAAAAGCTTTTTTAAAAACCTTTGAACCGTCACCAAAAGTTTTTTCAAACCCTATAGTTGCCGAAACAAATAGAATTGCTCGGATATGATTTTTTTTCTTATACTTCTAGGATGAAGATTTACCGGTTTACTGTTCATACCATCAGTTTCCAAACACCATTTATAATTAGTATCTTTCACAAACCTTCAATTACAATTTTTGCTTTTCAAAATATGTAAATATAACTTATTTAGTTATGGTTGCTTAATTTATTTTTAATATATATTATAGTAGAATCGGACAGTTTTTTTTATTAGGTTTGTCAACAGTGATTCATATCAAAGCGCTCACAAATACAATTACTTTGAACATGGTTGATACTATCACTAATTAAAGACAGACAACATTGATAACAAAATGGGGCATATTACGCTTCACAATACTAAGAAAGCATTCTGTAGAGTATTTTATACCCAACAAGATACCATCTCAATACTATGAGCATAGAAAATTATTTATATATTGTACATGTACAAATGCAATCATACGCATAGATAATGACAATGTTAAATGAAAACATTGTAAACAAATATTTTATTAATTATCTAGGTAAACATTATATTAATCTTTTTTCAAAAGAATCAAACACACTGTGACTTGACATTTTTCCTAGGTTGTTATTTGTATAAAATGCTGGTTTGATTTCAGATGGTAATTTAATAGTACATAAAGAGGAAAGGTTATTAAAACATAAAATTCTTCGCCATTGGTGGTTAGGGTTATTCTTGTTATAGGTAAGTTAGTGGACTATTGTAAACGTATTTATTTATGGAAATTAATCTTAATTTTTTTGCTAGGATTCTATCAAAAAAGCCTGTTTCATATCCATTATTGTGAGCTATTAGTACTTATTTCACTTAATTGTATATAATTCATTTGATAAAGGAATAGTGACTAATCGGTGGATAATAGAGAGGAACGCTGAATGTTTATGGGAGATTGGGTGGTTGGACGTATTATGGATTACAGTGTCTGTGAAGGTAGGTTTTCTAAACATGAATTTTATTATCAATAATCGATAAGGTTAGATCTAGAAAGTTGAGTGTCTTTCATTCTTAACAATTTATATTTATTACAAGTATGTTTCCCGTTAACCCACGCTCCCCTCCCCCACTTCCCTCCCACAACTGACGCACTGTCCCAATCTAATTTACTGTCTCTTTCTCTCTTAACAATTTGTATACGTATATTTGTGTATTTTTCTGTATTTGTTAGTATTTTTATAACAGTCCTGAGGATGGTACGGAGGTACCGAAATCGGTAGACTGCAAAATATCAATAAATCAAAGTATTTTATTTTCTTTTATTATTGGCCACTACAACACGGGCATGTGCCTAGTGTGATGGCCAAAAAACAGTGAAAACAGCTAAAATGAGAAGCTATAATTTTTGCATCAAGATACAGATTAAGCTAATTTGAATCATTTATAATAACTCTTTTCGATGCTGCATGTACCTCAATGATCAAATTATACATTGAAAGCCAAACCAATTGGAAAATGTTGGGTAATCCGTGAATCAAAAGCATCATCCGAAAAAAATGAGGTCCGTACCTTTTACTTCTAATTAAGTCAACCAAATATTTTTTTTACCGGTTAACAAAAAAATAAAACTTTGTAAAGATTTATTTATAAACCGTCGAAAGCCGTTTCTCAGCAAATATCTTCGTCCTATTTATCTGATTGATCTTCTATATTTTGATGCCACCTTTTTCACGAAACCACAAGTTTTTTAACGAGTTGCAAAAAATTGCACATGAAAGTATAACTTATATAAGGTAATCAAAAGCATTGCCCAAGTCGTTGAATGGTTTGTGAATTCTCCCCTCTGGGGCCGTTATTTTTATGAACCATCATATAAATTGTGCGATTAGTTTTCCGGAAATTTTATCGTTAACATAGTTTGCCATTCGTAGATGAAATATGGATTTGCTTGAATCGAAAGTGTGAGTAAAATTTATTATTATCAAGCATTCAAATAATATTTCGCCCGGAGATAAAAAAGAGGATAATTGTTTCTACTGTTGAATGGTTTTTGCAGACATTATGTAATTTGAGTTATGAAAGTAAATTGGGTAAAGCTATTTAGTACATATATATTTAAAATAATACTTAGATAATGAAAACAGCGGTGTAATTTGTTGGTAGTTTTGGGTTAATTTATGTTTTATTTGTTGATTACATATAATAAATTTCTTGAAATTGTGCTTAACTTTCAGAATATTTAGTTTTTTCTTCTCAACCGATTTCATCTGTTTATTTAAAAAAAGTGAATTACAGCGGGGATATTGTTTCTAAAAGAATAGGAGTTATTTGATTACGACCGTTTTAAAAATTACATTTATGAAATTTGTTCAAAAATTTACAGCAAGTACTTACACGAGACCCAACCAACGATACCTCATACCAGAGTGTTTCTTCAGATATGTTTTTTTTTTAAGATTAGCAAATTAGTTCACAAAATGGGGTTAACATGTAAACAAGAAGAATCTTACAAAATAAACTAATAAAAATATTTAAGGTAAAATATTTTTTATTTTACCATGTTATAATATAAAGTAACGTGTTTCACTTTGCAAATGGTTAAAGTACGTAGAAGTCATGTTTCACAAAGGCGGCATTTGCAATTTGCTACCAGCGATGCAGACTGCAAGGTTCATGTATCCCCGGTACCCGGTAGGAGCCGACGCGCCCCGAGAGGAAATACCGCATGGGTGTTGACTAGAACACCGTAAGGACTCGCATTCCGTCACGCTGAAATAATCTTTGTTGTCCTCGTCTTGATTTCAGCAATCTGAAATTTTGTTGCATGATGTCTTGTTTGCTTGCGTAAATTGCAATTCTGACTGCTGCTTGCTAGTATGGTTTAAGGTCACGTGATGTTCAAAACTATTTTAGGATTACATTTACTAGAACAAACATTTAAAAATTTAAAACACCGTTATCTTATTTTTTCTTTAATTTTCTTTACCCATAAATATGAATGATAACAAGATAGAGTGTGCTGAAGTGGATATTTTCGTTGATAATTCGTACGGATTCAAAAAAAAAATTCTGGCGCTGTTAAAAAATACTAGCTAATTATATTGTAAGAATTGGCTCTCTATGCATGCCTCGCGTATTTCATATGACTCTTACCACTTATTGCAATGTGTTACTTGAGCGACCTTGTATATAATTCTGTATTTTTATTTGTTGTTTTTCTAATTGTATGTATCTGTATTTCATTTTAGGTAATTGTAGATTTTTATAATTGTGTAATAACTGAGTTTTGTAACTGGATTGTTCTCACCTAAGTGCGAACTTAATTATTCTTTACAGATTATAATTATTCTCCTTTGAATAAAACGTTATTGGCGATCATCTCCAGCTGAAACGGGTAAGAAAACTTTTAGAATTCAGTTTTACTAAATTATTCTAATTGTACTCGCCGAGAATTAAAATTTATAACGGAACATTTGAAGACGTTGTGGCAAAGTGAAAGAAAAACCCCGAGGCGATTCTCCATTATGAGGGACTTGCTCAAGTGTAAACTTTAGCATGAAGGATCCCGGAATGAAACGAAAATACTTTTAATTGATACAAGTGAGAGAAAATACAAAAGAGAAATTATGAAAAAGAAATTAAAAACCTTTTTTAAATGAAATTATTTCGTTTTGTTTGCAGAATAAAAAAAAATCTAAAAAACACTTTCTACTCTGAATGTATTCAATGAGTTTTTAAGCCAGGTGGCTACCTACTCTCTTATTTTGTTAAACTTTAACAGTAAGTCAAGTAGCCTTAACAAGTCTAGACATCCCATTATAACATCTTAATTCGCTTTATCTACATTATCACAATAAAACTGTTTTCTGGAAACAACTTTTACGGTGTTCCAGAGCCTGTCAATTTAATTAGGCATTCTGAAAGCGAATAGCAATAGCCTCCAGATTAACCTAATTACTATATGCGTAGATAGGTACACATTATGTTACGATATCTGCTAAGTAGGTACCTATTCATACAATGAAAACCTATTTAGGTGGATTAATTAGTATGTGTTCTCAGTTATCACGCAAAGTGCATTGTATTAAGCAGATATACCTAAGTACATACCTGTACAAGGTATATCTAATTACTTGTTGTTGTTCTTGTAAATTGATCTTGGACAATAAGCCTAATTATATTAGTTGTAAATCTTATTTCATAGAGTTTTGTAATTACATCTTATAAAATCCGAATCCTAACATAAGTTTGTTGAATAAAATATTTCTTTGGAAATATCTACTATTGAATACACATTACAAATTTATGAAGAGTCGTTATGATGTACAACTGATTAACGTTTTGTTCAAAATTAAATATTTTTAGTTTATAGTGATAGTTAGAACACGTTTACGTACTTTTATCAATTGAAAATCCCCCTGACAAAAGAACGATTAAATTTAATCATCAAAGGTAAACCGTAGATGTCACCTTGAATTGACCCAAGTCTGGTAAAGAAAATATACCTGAAAAGCACCTTGGATAAAGGCGGATTCTTTAATTTAAAATTTGTATTATTAAGAGCATAAGTGTTCGCGGAGGGTATTAAGTTAGATTAATTTTGAAGAAAATATTATCTTTGACAAGGGAATGTATTCCGAGAAGCCCATTTTCGGAATAAAATATTATTATTAAATTCTTAGAAAATTTCTAGCATTTACTAAGAAAGTAATGAACGGAGAGAATGCTGGTTCACTGATTTTTATTTGACTAAGAAGGAACAAATTTAAATTTAAAAAAATCTTGATTGTTGAATCAAATGTTTTACTTTTTAATCCTGATAAAAATGAAGACTTGGAAGTTAATTGGGGTGCATTAGCCGTACTGCCTTTGAACAGTTAAACTATTGTGAGATCTTCATTGGAAATTTTATGTTAATTTAAAGAATTAACAAAAAAATCTTCAATTTTTCATGTTGTGTCATATACAAGGTTGTCCAAGAATTAAAGACCGTTCTAATTTTTAAAAATTATGAAAAAAATATTTTTTGTTTATAGAGTTTTAATTTTCAATGAACATTTGTAAGTTTCAATTTTAAGAATTCTGCTACCGGTTTCGACACATCCGTGGCGTTCAATTGCAAACTTAAAACTTACATTGAAATTCTATACAAGTACAAAATTATTAGATTTAATTAGGTGGGGGTGGTGGGAGGATTGACTTTGGGGGAGAGAAGAACGGTAAGAGGTGTCAACATTACATGGAAAAATTGTTAATACGGGTGATTATTTTTGGTATATTTCTAAGGTTTCTAAAGCACACAAATTAAAATATGTATTTATATTGGAATGTTTAAACTTGTTTTTTTCTTAAATTATTGAAGCTATGCTTGTATCTTTTAAACGGTTGGTAAACTCAGACGGCCTTACTAAAAAACCCCGTGAAAATTTTATTCAATTGACAAACGGCCGCAGATGTGAAAACATTACTAATTAAAAAATTGTTCTTGGAAAGAAATACACACTGTTTACACAGCGTGAGAGGGTAGTTTATTTCTATTTTAGTAATGATGTCTGGACGAAATTTGATATTTTCCAAAGTATTTTGAATGTTCTATATATTTCTAATATTTGAAGGTGTCGTAAAAGCAAATATGTATATTTTAAATAAACTTTAGTTTTTTAAAACTGTCATATTTTAAGATTCAAACACGAAAAAATTAAAAAAATTTTTTTTTATCAAAACATTTTTGATGAAAGTGTACAGAAATTAAAAAAAATCTAAATAAAAAAAAACGTATTGTATATAATTACTTTGGAATGAAACCGTTACCTCACTTTTTTCTCGTGCATACAATAAAAAAAAAATTTCAAAGTTTTCTTTAAATGCCAAAAAAATAAACCGTTATTAAAAAGTAATTTCTTGCATCTGTAAAGACGTTAATTTCTTTTATACGCTTACGAACACTTGTATTAGATATTAACATTAAAAAAAAACACCACTTTTAAGAAATTATCATAAACTAAAGATTTAAAAATTTTAATTTGATCTTTTATGTAACCTAAAATAATATTTTGACAGTTCAACTTTTAAAGTACGGTTTATTGTGCAATAACTTGATAAAACTGATGTAAAACCACTCAAATAACACGGAAAATATATTAATTACATGAATAGAAGAGTGAATTGGTCACTATAATAGAAATCATTCAGTAAAATCTCAATATTTACAAAAAATATTCCCGCCATACATAAAAACTAAACTGGTACTTATTGCGCGGGCAACAGACTACAAATATGCAGGCGCGACGCCATCGCCACCTAGCGGCTATGAATGAAAACAAAATTTTAAATGAAGATTATGAAAAATTGCTTCGTTGCCAGATTTAAAACGTATTTTAAAGTCACAAAGCTTATTAGTAATATTTCGTGTTTTAGTAAATTTGTTTTATTGATGTTGCTGCAGAAACACATGTTATCGGTCGTGCTGTGGGTTTTTTTTATAACTAAGACTGAGATAGTTATTATTTCGTAAACAAAGTTCATGTTCCCGATTCTAATTTTAAAATTTCTAGTAGTCATACCCACTTACGGTGCGTCACAATTACGGTGCGTCACGAAACTTATTAGAAACATCCTTGTTTTTAATCTTATAATAATTAATCTTTTATTTTTGGAATTTGTGTAGAAAATTGGAAAAATATGATTTGGTAATACGCGGGGAATTTTTCAAGATAAGTAGTCGCCTGTATAATGAAGTTTTTTTTTGTGAGTAGGTTTGTTGTTATTTTTACAACTATAAATGAACCTTTTTGTTAAAATTTTTGCTTGCTTTTTAGTACTTAACGATTAATTATTTGAGGTTTATATCCGTTATTTAGGGCTATCTGTTTTATAAAGTTAATTTCATTATTATAATTATCATTATTTAAAGGGACATTGGTACGATGGATCATTGAGGTGAAGGAGGTGAGTTAATGGGACAAAGGATGAAGTGAAGTAGTCAGTGTGTGTAGGTTTTCTGTATATATTGAATACATACTAATTATTATCTACAGTGATATTTAATTCTAAAAAGTTTAAATTGTTGTTATCATTCTGTTTCGGTGTAAATTTTATATTTTGGTGATGGTTACTAATAAAAATGAGAAAATTGTTTAATGGTCTGTTGTCCGTCCAAACAAACTATTCGATTATGGACTTTCCTTTTTATGTAATGTCTTTGTTTGACATACTTGTAATTTGACAATAATAAGTGTGTATTTAATATAGGTACACAGAAAACCTACACACACTGACTAATTGAGTCTTATCGTTTTTGTACTTGTACAGAATTTTTAAGTTAGTTTAAAGTTTGCTAGCGAATGGCACGGATGTGTCGAAACCGGTAGCATTTTTTTTTAAATTTTAAAGTAACAAATCTGCATTGAAAATCAAAACTCTTCAATACGAAATGTCTAGAAATTGTTACATATTTAATGCCCGAGAAATACAAAAAAAATGGAACAATCCATATGTACAAAAAAATAGATCCTTGACTGCTAATCGCAGAACTCCGCCGGTAATTATCCTATCACTTCTACCTCCACGTCCTAGTCGGTCTCCAAAGGTTTTCCTGCTAAATGTTGCTCCAGGTGAAGAAAAAAATGCAAATCATCTCTGACTGACGCCATTGAAGTAATAATCGTATATTGTTTCATAGTGCTTTCGTACAAACGAAGTATTGAATTCCGTAAATCTAAGCTTTAACTTTAGGGCGCATAGTTTACACCCGCGCTGTGCAAGGGGGTTCTCTACAAAGCATAGGACCATCCCATCCCTCATGTAATTAATTGTATTTTTGATTCCGGGGTTGGGTGGTAAACTCAAGTTTCAGTCTAAAAAAGCTTAGTCTTTGTTGGAAAAAACGGTTCGAAGAGATCCGAGTGCTTTCCGTACGATTTTGCTCTTCAGCATTTTGGGAACCCAAAGAGCACGCAATTTGCATACGCCATTTTTCCTCAAAATCATTTGCGTAGTAGACTTATTGACATCTGGACAACTGACAATTGACGAAAAAGTCGACCTGAAGCAGCTACCAAGCCGGATCATCGCTCGTTTTTTTAGGGGACAGTCCGAGCTACACGATAGTGCCGCCATATTTTGAGAGTCGACGTCCCCAAAAACGAGGAACGGTCTTTAAGCCGCCGCTACCCGAATTTCAACCGATTTCTTACATATCTCCCTCAAAAGCTCTTATAAAAATAATTTTATTCTTGAAGATAATATCTAGACATTCCCCGCGCCGAAATGCAGATTATTTAAAATTCCCTCGATGGAAATAAATCGTAAAGTGTGCTCCAAAAATTACTATAAACACGTTTGTTTCAGTTATTTTACAAGTTATATGTATGAAAAAATTCATAATGTTTCATTAAAATGCTGTTTAAGATAACCTTCGCAAGAGTTATGCTCTTTTTAAATGAATCGTGTTCTTTTAAATATTTTCACAACTTTCGCATCGATTTCGTCGCTTTAAATATTAGCGCGATCCTCTAACATTTGTATTTTCATATCTCTCCATCTTGTTCTTTTTGAGTCCGGTTGCGGCGCCTGAATTCTAGAAAAATCGGTATACAGTTACAGCCTCAAATATAGTGAAAATTTTATACAATTGATAAATAATTTTGTTCGTGAAAACCTTACAATATGGAAACTATCATAAAATGTGAAAAGGTTATAAGAATTAACAATAATAATCATTTTTTCAAGTTTCGTTATATATACTTACAGAATCAAAGGTGGTGAAAATTTTATACTATTGATAAACAACCTCGCAGGTGAAAACCTTACGAATATGGAAACCGACATAAAATTTGGTTAGATATTATACAGCTTATCCTGCCAAAGAGGGATAGATATCTATTGTCTAAACTGTTAATAATAATATTTAGGAAATGAAATTAAAAGAATTTGGCATTCTCAGACTATAAAAATATTACCATTTGTTATTTCGGCTACTGGCATTATACCTAGCTCTCTCATTCAAAATTTAGGCGTATTAGATTTGTCAAAAAATTTGTACATAAAAATGCAAAAGTCGGTCATTTTAAATACATGTAGGATTACGAAAGATTTTTTAAATATTTATATTGAGGGATCAGTAGGATTTATCGGACCAGTTAGGATTTCATCAGAGCCGAACCCTCTGATATGAAAATATCTGGAGTCGGTGAAATATTTTCCCATTATGTTTCTGGTGGATTGATGTATTGTTCTTGTATTGTTTTATTCTTATATAGTGCACTTACATTGCGTTAATTTACTAGATATTCATTTGTGGAAAAGTGTGTGGAAGGGTTTAGTCTTTCATTTGGGAAAGATTCAACCCGGACATAAAATCTGGAGCACCGTATTTTGGAATTTTTCCGTCCTTCATATGTCATACATATTTTTATTTTATTTTTGAAGACGTAGTAAAAACAATTACTATTTTAAAAACTAGTCAAAATTGCCTTGTAGATTTTTGTATTTGAAACGTACTTTAATATTTAAAAACTGCAATATTTTAATTTTGTACATGAAAAATGTTAAAAAAATGCTTAGCACGAATATTTTTTATCAAAACATAAAATTTTTCGAACCACGACAACACAAAAATTTAAAAAAAAACAGACATTTATTAAAAAGGAATTTGCAAGAAAATTGTTACTTCACTGTTATTCTCATTCATCATAGAAAAACATAAAAACTGATTTTTTTATATACATCAACATTTATCTCTATCGCTACATTTACATATATAACAATCAAGATATGCATGTCTCTGGGTTTGCATACATATGAGTTGCTAAACGTTGCTAAACCATCCATCCGATTGCGATGAAACTTTGGGGATTTGATGTGCGCATGACCCAATGGTTTCTGCATACAATAGTGAGCTCTGGCATCATGAAATTATACATTGCTAAACCGTTCATCCGATTGCGATGAAACTTGTGAGTTTTTGTGAGCACGTCCACGAAGGTTTCTATATATACTGGTGAGCTCTGGCAATATGAAATTTTTATAAAAAAGTTGCAATAGGTGGCACGCGAGCTGTTTGAAAATTGAATGTACCGGGACTGGATTTATGGAATGCGGGAGGGGGGAGGGGAACTCGGGAGAGGAATTCACGGAACGGGAGTGAGGAGAGGGAAGGCGGAGAAGGCGGAGAAGGCGGAGAAGGCGGAGAAAGCGGAGTGGAAACGCGTGAGAGGAAGGGGATGCGGGATTGGAAGAGGAGGCGGAAGGGGAACGGGACGAATGGGAAAAGACACGCAGGGAGAAACAATATCTTTTTTAAGTGGCATAGCAACGCATGCCGGGAACTCGCTAGATTTCTATATTGTTTGAAATAATTTAACTATTTAGGTATTGTAAATAACACATATTAATCGAATAAAATTTACTTTCACACACCGGGGCTAGAAACCACGATCTCCGGACTACTGGTCGAGAGCCTTACCCCTCGTCCACGGAGGCCATCGAATGGATCTTGTAGTGTAAAATTTGGGGTAATAAAAAGAAATCAGTGACATTTGAGCAGTACCATTATTTTGACATACAAATCTGAAGGTTTTTTTAAAATGAAATTGAGATAATATTATTCTAATAATGTGATAGGTTGAAATTCTTAAACCTTGCGGAGCTAATTTGGCTGGAAAACTTTCAGGCAAAGTTTCAAGAAAGACAAACCGATGCTCTATAGGACCTTCAAGTGGAAGCCTCCCGTATTTGTATTGCAGGAGGTCGGTCGGTGGGTAAACCTGACCTCGACTAGCAGTTAACTCCGCAGCTAAATATTTTACATTATCTATGTCAGCAGCCACCACACATTACTACTGGCGCGTAGTTTAAAGGGTTTGCTTTTTGCATAAAGGTGTTAGAAAATATTTTCGAATTTGTGGACTTTGTAGTAGGACTTTGTCAATCGATATACTGGAATTTTGTGATTACGCACATCGTTCACTTATTATATTATTTATTTTCTGTGTCAGCACTTACGAAATAAATACACCATCTTGTTTTCTTGGATTTTAAGTTTTGTGTAAAATTGATAATGAACCGTAATTAGCTTTATTTTGGAAATTACTCGTAGTTTATTTGTGAAAGAATATCTTTATTAAGCTTTATATATTTTAGTTCATTACACGCCAAACGCTTTCATATGAAAACTGCCTGTAATTGACGAATTGATAAAGTAAAAATTGCAAAGTGATGCATTTTTTTGGAACACCTATTAAACCAACGGACCTAACTGTAAGTAATTTTTATCTTTGAAAATCACGGTTATATTTTAGTTTTGTAGATATACAAATAAAAATAAATAAATACTTTCAAACTGAAGCAAAAGGTAGCACCACTTTCCATTCTAAATGTTACCAATTTATAAATTGTAGAAGCCGTATTAAATCTACATCAATTTAAATAATACCCCATTGAAGAGGAAGATAATACAAATAATCTAAACGAAAATAAGAAAGAGAACAAGACAGAAAAATAGAGAAAGATAATAATTGCAATTGGGACTCGAATCCAGAACCTCTCGTCTAACCGGGACGTGCTTTTTTACCAATTCAGCCATTGCCACCTTCCATCAAATCGTTATAATTGTCAATCTATCTTCGACTGTACAATATTATCTTCGACAATTTTTTTCATATCATGGGAAACTACCTTTTTTTATTGGAATCAATCGTTCTAAGAACAGGTTTGTTACCTAGATAGCATCTCGGATATATATATATATGTCTACATTGTTTCAAATCTTTTTTTACCTCGGAACAGACTTTGTCTAGGGAGGTGGGTAAAAGAAAACCATGTAAATAAATGAAGAAAAAAAATAAACTACTGGTTTGCCGGTACTGAAACTTAATTAACTTTTCATGTTAAAGTTTGATGTAGGTTATAATTTTGCGGTGGTGAATATTTGAAAAGTAAAAATGCAAACAGTTGTGAAGTTATGATATCGAGACATAATATTATAACAAGGACATTCACAGATGACTAAGCTAGCCTAATGTCCTTGCACAAGGACGTGCAAGGAAATTAGGCTACAAGAAAAGGACACAGCACAAGTAACAACCAACCAGAAACTTTAAAGTCCACACCAATTGGAAAGTTCAAGATATATTGTAGGAGCTACATAAAACTAGAAAAAATATAGTGAATACGAAATATTATAATTAATTAACTGCAATGAAAAACGTATAAATTACAGTTATGATTTTCGAATTATACCTACTGTAACTTTTTCTTATTTTGAAAATTAAATGTGTAAAACTTGTTACGATGCACATTCGGTCGCATTCAAATTTGCCGCCTCAATTGCAATAAATACCGAGAGATGGCACTAAACGGGCGCGATACCGCGCACCCACGCGGCGCTCGTATAAGAAATATCTATTGCCAATGTGAGTTATTTAATCCAATTCTTAACCGCTGCTGTGCCAAGAGCGAGATTTCTCGCATCCTTGGTCGTGTCCAGCAGGCCGGCCATAGAAAAATAGCGAGATTTCTCGCATCCTTGGTCGTGTCCAGCAGGCCGGCCATAGAAAAATAGCGAGTTTACTCGCTCTTCTTTGAGCCTCTGTATCATACATATGTCCCGTTTTTTATTAATTTAAAATATATTTAAGTTTTTTTTATGACTTTAAAAGTTTACAATTTGGGAGGCGGGTATGGGTTCCGCCGCCTCGGGAACCTTTTATTGGATAACCAATACCTCTACCACAGGTCTCCCGAAGTGGTTTACTACGTTGGTGACTTAGCAGGGGTGCCCTGGTTCATGGGGTAAGGTTTGTTCAGGTCCTGGCGGCGGATGCGTCTGCCCACCTACTGCGAGTCGGGCCCGATCAAGAGAGACCGGGTTTAGGAGGTCTTTTGACCTTTCCAGCCAGACTCTCGACCCATCGCCTTGCACTGCAGTTGCAGGAATGGATTCATACCCACATTTTCTACCTTTTTCCTTCCCAGAACTTCAAATCCTTCGTTCCTTAAAAGACTCTCCACACAGCACCCCCTAAGATGACTAATTTTATTGAATAAATTATCTTACCGGAATAATGTTTTAATTTAATAACACATGAAATGAAAAATAAAACATAGCCAAACAGCATTTTTGCGTCGAAATTTAAATTTATTATAAAAAAAAAAATCGTTTTTACACGGTTTCAATGTGATTTAATTTTATGCCCAATAAAATGTGTTTTTTTAAATATTTTATATATTTTTTTATTTTATTTTACCATATTTACATTGTAGATAGAGTATTTTTTAAATTAATTGTATATAGTGTAAAATAACTTTTTAAATAATTTTATTAGTTTCCTCTAGATTCATATAATTAAAAAAAAAACTAATTATTGAAATAATTGGTATTTGCCACATATAGATTTAAAAACTGTCAGTTGGGCTAAAAAAATGTAAACTGTGTGATATTTTTATATGAGGGTGCATATTTTCCCGGACAAATAAGTGCCATAAAAAACAGAAATAAAGCACAAGTAAATTCTATGTGGAATACATTTTTGGAAATGACCAGATATGGTATATTAAATGTGGTACAATATCGGTAATGTTTTTCAATTGATTGAAAATCCTGTATGAAGAAACAATCGAGGACAATATGAGTTACATGAAAATAAGAAATACGAAGAAATAAGCTGACAATTTTTGGTTTGGCAGATAATAAATAACGTGTACTCTAATCTACTACATATATAATACACTATATAAAGAGGTAAAATTTGTTTGTTTGTTTGCATTAAATAGGCTCCGAAACTACTGAACCGATTTGAAAAATTCTTTCACTTTTAGGAAGCTACACTATCTTTGGGTAACATAAGCTATATTATTTTTTCAAAAAAAATAGACATTCTTAATAAAACTTCAATAATGTAACCTAAGGTGTAAAAAAATTACCTAAAATATTCTTTACATCGCGTGCGCTGCGAAAACTATTGATGATAGAATAAAATAATGTACTACAACTTTGTAGAACACATCATTATTTACAAAAAAGATCGTAACAGTATATGTCTAACTATTATGGTTATGCCACAATAAGTATTCTTTTAATTTAAAAATTTAATTAATATGTCGCCGCTTGAAAAGACTCTTTATTTGTATCTTGATTTTAATTCTTATCAAAATAAATTACTTCATATTCAAGACAGCTTTAAGACCTTTATTTACCTTTTTGAATTTTTCAATTCGGATATTTAATTAGAAAGATATCACGAGATTAAAAATGTTAGTATTAGAAAAAAGTTTCGGCTACGGGCCGGGCGGGAGAAGAGTCAAGAAATGAAGTGCCAGGGGGGTTGGCGGGACGGGGGAGCGGGAGAGCGGTGGCGGGGAAGGTGGAAGTGGAACGCTGGAGGGGAACGCACGGGAAAGGACATTCAAAGAGTAACATTTTATTTATTTGAATATGGCATTGCAACGCATGCCGGGAAACAGCTAGTAACTAAATAAAACACTATCTACTGGTATAAACGTCATAATTTTTTTTTTTTTATTTGTTTCTGTACCTATTTTAATTTGGATGTAATACCTAATGAATTTGTTCCCGCAAATATGGAAAAAAAAGCTTTCTTACTCCAATATTTAAATCCGGGGACAAGCCTTTAGTTGAAAATTACAGACCAATATGCATACAATCGTCGATACCGAAAATTTTTGAAAATTTAATTCTTCAAAAAATAAGTTCATGTATAAAATTTAATATTTCATCATTTCAACGCGGTTTTGTCTCTGGCCGATCTACCTTGACTAACCTTACACTGTACGAAAATTTTATCTCAGGTGCCCTTGCTAATAGAGAACAAGTTGACTCGATTTACACGTATTTTAGCAAAGCCTTTGATAAGGTTTGCATTCAAATTCTTATAAATAAATTGTCTAAACTAGGAATAAGTGGTAAATTATTATGATTAAAAATTACTTGTTAAAACGTGTACTAACTGTATGGATTAAAGAACACTTGTCTTATGAATTTGAAGCCACTAGCGGCGTGCCTCAGGGTTCGCACCTTGGTCCAATATTATTTTTACTATTTATAAATGATGTCACTTCCATATTTTCTAATGTTAACATATTATTATTTGCTGATGATATGAAAATGTGTAAAATCATTAAAAATACGTATGACTGTCTGTCCCTACAAACTAATTTTATTAAATTCGCAGAGTGGTGTACAATTAACAAACTTATACTTAACACTAAAAATGTCAAATCATGAGTTTCTTTAGAATAAAAAACCCTATAAAATATAGCTATTCACTTAACAATCACAACTTATTGTCAGTACCAGTAATAAGGGACCTCGGAATAACCTTCGACACTAAACTACTATTTACCAACCACATTGATATCATTACTAGTAAGGCAATGCAAATGATGGGCTTCATTCTAAGAATTTGTAAAGATTTAAAAAATATCCAAACATTAAAACTACTATATACAACTCTGGTTAGGAGTCATTTAGAATATAATTCCCCCATTTGGAACCCTTTCTACAAAAACCACGCCAACTCCATTGAAAGAATCCAACGCAAATTTCTCAGATCAATTAATTTTAAATTAGGAATTCCCGCGGTTGATATAAACTATGATTCTCTTTCTCAAAAAAATGCGACTCTTATCGTTAAAAGATAGAAGAATACTCAATGATCTTATTTTTTTATTTAAAATAAACAATAACTGGTTTGACTCCCCTGAATTGGTTTCGTTAATAAATTATCATGTACCTTCTAGACCGACTCGACTCAAAACACCTTTTCATTGTGACAATACTTTGCCGAACG
This sequence comes from Limnephilus lunatus, assembly GCA_917563855.2. Classification (NCBI taxonomy): domain Eukaryota; kingdom Metazoa; phylum Arthropoda; class Insecta; order Trichoptera; family Limnephilidae; genus Limnephilus; species Limnephilus lunatus. Next base: position 33,363,002 of record OU830594.1, read on the forward strand.
CAGAACAAAACTCAATCATAAATCGCTTACATATTTTAGGCAATGAATATGCTAATATCGATCACGCTGCCGGCAATCTGGCCTCATACAAAAGATGCATTAAACTAAATTTGTTTGCTAGTACCACGTAAATATTATAATACATCATGTAAACATTATATGCCTACCAGTACTTCACACTAAAACTACTAATGTACTAGAACTCATAGCTTGTAAAATTTATCATATCGGATAACATAATCCAGGTTTTTTTTTTACTTTTTATATTTTATATTTAAATCTTCTTAGGTAATTTTTAGAGATATCTTATATTTCTACATTTTGCCTTTTATTTTTATATTTCTCACTTTAATTTTTTTTTTTACTTTTTACCTAATAATTTATGGTTTGTTCTTTATACTTTATATTTTATACTTTAAACTTTATAATTTAATTTTATACGTTTTACATTTTATTCACTGCTTATTACCTAACTTCTTACCTTTTTTCTTAAATTTCACTTTCATTCTTCATGTTGTTGTACTATTTATAAATATGTCAATTATGTTAATGGCACGTGATGTGCCGTATATATGTAAATAAATTAATAAATAAATAAATAAATAAATAAATAAATAAATGAAGGCTTTTTAATTTGAATGGAATACCTAAAGTGTTAATAGGTCAAGTACGCCTCATACCTCATAAATATGTCTAGTATTGTTATATTATCGTGAAAATAAGCTTATGTTTCAAAACTGGTAATATAAGCGACGTTTTACATTAAGTAACATATTATAACATATATAACATATTTGTACAAAGATTTTTTTATTTAATATTAAACAAAGTTTCTTGATATTAAAAGAAAAAAGCCACTTTTCGTTTAAAAGGCATAACTTTAAATATACTTAAGTGTTATTTCACAAAGCATTGCGTTTAATTTGTATGTCATCATCTATGTCGGTTATTGGATTCACATTGATTTTGGTATGTCAGAAATACAAACAGCCAGGTCAAACAATAGAAACATGTTGATTTTGCTATGTTAGAAATAGGTGTTTTGTAAGCATGTTACATAATAAATAATTTTAAATATTTAAATGTAATAAATTTATCAAAAAGAGAGATTTTATTTTATGAAATTGAACAATTTTTCCAAAAATTCAAAATTTTGTTTCAATAATACAAGGTTGATTATAATACAAAATATTGAAATTCATGAAAAAAAACTGATAGCTTAACGTGTCAGAAATAGGGTGTCTTACCTTAAGCCAATTAATATTCACTTATAATTTATATGCCAAAACATGTCTAAAAACATTAAAAACAATTTGATAAATCTTCTTAAGTAGAGTGAAGAACACTTTAGTATTTTTCCAGCTTAATTATAATTAATGGTAATTTTCCCTAGTGCCTTAACAAATATAATAGCGCTCCAGAATTAATAAATACGCAATTATTGTGTAGCTGTGTCTATATACAGGATGATTTAATCAAAGCTGATTAAGGCCCCGTGGCCGTTTTGTAAAGGATAGGAATTATATAAGACAAAACAAATCCCCTTCCTTTTTATTCAGCAAAATAAGTTTAAGCCTTATATTTGTGTCTCAAAACAACCATTAAGTATTCCGGCACCTAATAAAAGAGTCCGTCAATCAATCTTTTAAATTTTGACGACGCAGAAAAGCGTCAAACTTTTTTGCTGCTTGGTGATATTTTAGCGCGATTTTCTGCATTACTATATCTAAGATATTCACGCATTTCCTGTTTTAAATCAAGCATAAAGGCACCTAATAAAATCAAATTTTTCTGTTTTTGAAAATTAATCAACTTTTTTGGCGCTGCGTTGTAGCGATTCGGCTCCCCAACCCTACAGTTGGTTGTATGCACATCACTAGGTCACAACAAACCATGTGACCAGCGAGCGTTTCCTGGAGCGCGTTGGCGACTCCACCGAGCAGTTTGGATTTGGGAACGAGTGAAGAAACACCCACCTTGCGAGCGGAGGATCGCGTCTGGTTGCCGGACCTACAGAATTCTCCTGCGGAAGAGTCATGCTGTAACCTTATCATCGCAATTCTACACGTAACGTTAATTAGCTTTATTATCATTTACCATGGTTTATCTTTAACTGATTCTGATTGTTTTCTTATTCGCAACAAAATAAGATGGCGCTCAACATCTACCACGTTCAATTCCTTAAACTATTAACTACCTACTTGTTTAAACATTCAGAAATACTTAATCATTGACTCTTCGAGTGAATGACACGCCCTGTAGATTTTATTAAATATTTTATGTTGGACTATGATTTTATAGTGTTAATTAAATTTTATATCTCATGCTCTGGGTTTTGATTTACAACATATTTCCTTGGTACATTATCTTACATAGCATCACTTCATAAGCATGCTATTTAAAAAGTAGATATTCTCTTTTATTTCTCCGCTACAAAATGGCGCGCAACGTGGTTTAACCTCAGTAATTTCTGTTTCGTTTATTTTTTTTTTCATTGGGTAGGAATTTTTTTTTGGTATGACTCCGATGTTGAGATTCTGTGGGTTCCATGCGCATCTTCTGTTCGTGGGGTGAGTGTGTTTTATATTTTATTTATTATAATGTCCTTAAAACTTTTATATTCATTGTTTCCCACATCCAAACTCATTTTTTTTGTATTCGTTTCGTCATAAGTGTAACCGCTCACGAAGATACTTTAATCATTATATTAATTTTATATCATGTGTTCCCTTTTCAAAAAAAAAAAAATAATACTTCAACGGTTCTTTCATTTTTACAGGTTTCAATATATAATAGCGGTTATTTTTGATTCGCATAATAATGTTGGTTGGTTTCCTTTTGTAATAATGTTGCAGGTTTATATATAATTAGCTATCACCGGTAGCTCCGTACATTATTAACGATGTACTTTATTGATTGCGATCGGAACAAATATGTACCTACGGTCATAATGGCACGCGCTGTACTACGTAAGTGTATTTCAATTTCATATTCTATCTTTTGAGTGAATTTTCATTATTTAATAATGCTATGGCGTTCCAACATCCTTCATAATTTTATTGCAACATCTGGTTGAAAAAATTTGCTTTTGAACGCTATGCTGCTCAACATTTTATTATGAGGGACGGTCGATCTATGTCAGTATTAAACCTTTCTTTCAGATTATATTAATGGATTTCCAAGTTGATTAATTTTTGTTAATGATGTGATTGATAATTACTTTCATATTAATTTTGAGTTTATCTTGCAACGAATTTTAAGGAATTTTTAAATTTAACCTTCATGTGTAGTATTGTTACAGTTTGATGGGTACTAATTTCAATGGAGTTGTAAATTTTATTGTCTACGCGTTAATAATTGCGCAAAAATTGTTACACTGAAATTATTTACATCTTAATTTAGGAATTATTTTCCTGTATTTCGGAATTTTAATTTACTTTATTTTCAAATGCGTCAAATCATGCGTTTCAGAGTTGCTGGTTTTCTTCACATGACTATTGGATATGAGAGACGTCTATTATTCAATGGAAATTGCCGAGTCCAGTTTAACATTGCTTCATGGATAAAAGGTTTTTCAAATAACTTATTTTAATTTTCGGTTGAGTTGTTGATTGATTTTACAGAAATATTTTGTAAATAGTTTGTGTTAATTTTTTTGGAATTCTTCAATAACTTTAATTGTTTATTATTAATGAGGAATTTATTGGCATTTTGTCACAGTCAAATCATGTCGAATTATTGTCGATTCTATCCAATATGCGTGAGCTCATGTATGTTGTTTAAAATTGCGTTAATTTTAATTTAATTTTTAAAATTAATTTTATTAATCCTGAGTTAAAAATTTTTGAATTGAATAATACGCGTGTGAATTGGGTTGATTTTTTTCTATAGTTTGGTTCCTGGCAGTATTAAATTTATCGACTTTACCCACTTGATAATTTTAATAGCTTCTTTGGAATTATATTGTGGGAATTATTTAACTTATTGATGGATCATTCACATATAACAATTTTCTCTCTTTTCGAAAACATTAAGCTCAATTTTGGGGTTTTCTAAAAATTTTATAGTAGAATTTTTTTTCGATATTGTTACATTAGAACAAAACTTAAATTTTAGTTTGAAATTCAGTGTTTTTTTGGGAATTTTTATTAAATTTGAATATATCATCTTTTTCTCAATATTTCACCGCTCTCCTTTAGTAATTTCAAGCTTAGCGGTTCCAAATAAATATAAATAACATTAATATTTAAATTAGTAGGAAGCTACTTTATTTTTTCAGATATTATGGCAGTTTTAGCATTCGATTCTTTGTTCACCTTATGGGATTTTATTGTCAATCAATTGTATGTTTAATCGTTATTTTGTCTTAGTAAATTTATAATGTTTAAAATTTAATTTTAATTTCAGTTTATTTGAATATTATTTATTTAACTTAAATACATTTGTTTTTGTTCATTCTCAGCTTTAGGTTTGTGCAATTGCTAAGTAATTATTATAATTATTTTCGCATTTAACGACATCTGTACGTCGCGCGTCAGGTTAAAATATTCATACACCTTAATGATTCCTCGTTCGTATTGCAGTTTTGGTTCGAGGCTTTGCTTACTTATGAGAACTTAATAACTTTATAAATTATTTACGGCGCTTTTCAAATAATAAATATATGAAATGGTTACAGATACTTTATTGGGATTCAACATTTAATTTATTTTAAACCAGATACATCATTTCTAAATAAAATAAATAATGCTTCGTTTCGGAAACACAATATACCAACCTTGGAAGTGATTTATACTCAAATCTTCTTTTACAATTATTTTTTTCCTTTAGAAAATTTTCAGATAATTGAGAGATTTATAATAAGTTAACATACTTATCTCTTTAATTATTTTTCTTTGGCAACTCAAGTTTTGCTATTATTAAACATTCATCAACGGTTAGGTTGGATTTATTATGGAAGTTTGATACAGCATTGTTGGTTGCTATAAATTTTTTTTCAAAAGTTTTATACAAATATTAACAGAAGCTTAAGAATTGTTATATCACCGTTTTGTCTTCGAACAAACTTCGGTTAATAATGGCATAAGTAAATTTATTTTCGGAATTTTATTGATTTTGCGGGAACACAATTCTTTTGTTGTGGTTGTATCAACGTCAGGATATCAACTGTTATGTTGGATTTGTATGGAAGTTATGCAACGTTAAGTTGTTCATAAAAGATTTTAGTCGGATTCTATAATGGCTATTATGTCTGATTTTGGTGCAAGATTATACATCATATTTCGGAATTTTTATTCCTTACTTTGACTTTCAATTTTTTTTTTAGAGAAGTTTCACTTTATTTGCGGTTAAGTGGTATTGGAAGGAGCAGCGTTTCACTTTGTCCGGCACGAAGAGGGATGTTATTCTTTCTAAAGAACACACATTCGACGTTCATATATGAACACGAGTATGAACTTCGAATGGTTGTTTTGTTTTTTTGTCTGTCCTTTCGTGGCGTCCATGTGATGTTTCTTTTGTTTTCTAATTTCGGGTCATAATTTTCATAACTTTCCTTTCGGTGGGAATGTATCGGCATTTTGGGAAGCGATATGCGAATAATTACGAGCTTTCCATGTTTAATACCTCTGAGTTCGTGAGTAGTTAGTCTCGGGTTCTATGTTCTTAACCTCTGAGTTCTCGGACGCGATTTTTTTTTTAAATCGTTTCGCGGAAATGGATTTGGGTTTTCCTTTCAATCGCAGGAAGACAGGGGACCTACTGATACAGATGTTTATTCCTGTAGTGGTGGGAGGCCTGTGGTCCTTTTCTATTTGCCATGGGTTTTTTTTTATTTTCGATAAACTTGAAGACGACGTAAACGTTTCGTTATAGTAGGAAGTTTTCCGGGTTTTCCATCTCATTATGAGGATTTATATGGGAAGTTTGTTCAATTGATATTTGAACAACGTTGTTTCATTCGTTAATGAGACACTTTGGGGTTATATAAACGTTTCGTTATAGTAGGAAGTTTTCCGGGTTTTCCATCTCATTATGAGGATTTATATGGGAAGTTTGTTCAATTGATATTTGAACAACGTTGTTTCATTCGTTAATGAGACACTTTGGGGTTATATAACATTTATGTTATTCTTTGGAAATGATTTTGCAGATTTTTCCGGTGTTTCGGCATTTTGGAAGCGATATGCGAATAATTACGAGCTTTCCATGTTTAATACCTCTGAGTTCGTGAGTAGTTAGTCTTGGGTTCTATGTTTTTAACCTCTGAGTTCTCGGACGCGATTTTTTTAAAAATCGTTTCGCGGAAATGGATTTGGGTTTTCCTTTCCTTTTCAATCGCAGGAAGACAGGGGACCTACTGATACAGATGTTTATTCCTGTAGTGGTGGGAGGCCTGTTGTCCTTTTCTATTTGCTATTTTATTACGTTAATATTGAAGTCGTTTTAACGGTTCGTTATGTTTGGAAGTTTTCCGGGTTTTCCATCTCATTATGAGGATTTATATGGGAAGTTTGTTCAAATGGTATTCAAATAACACTTGTTCACACTTTGGGGTTTTTATACAACATTCACGTTATTCTTGGGAAATGATTTTCCAGGTATTGGTGTTCAGGGATTTTCCGGTTTTCCATCTCATTCGGAGGATTTAAATGGAAATGTTGGGCAAATTGTGTTGTTCAACAGTCGTTTTAGTTTATTCAGATAATTAATTTTAATTAAAAGATTATATGGGAATGTAGTTTTTGCGTAATGCATTATCGTTCGGGATGATATTTTAGTACAGTTCTTGACGTCATATTTTATGAACGTTTATTTGGGTGATTATCTGAACAATCTTTATTTTATGTTTTCGTGTTCATCTTCTTAAGCACTTCCCCTATCTTAGGGAAATTGCTTGACGAGTTTTTTTTTATATATGAATTATAAGATCAATAATAAAACAATTTCTTCTTACGTCAGAAATAATTTAACTTTGATTGTTGATTTCAATCATTACTTGCATATACCGTTGGTATTAATTTTGAATTTTCTTACAAAGGATTTAATACATATATTTCAGTGGATTACACACTGTATCTTTAATGTTTTGGCAGATTACAATTTTCAGTAAAATTTTTGTTTTCAATATTTGAATTAAATTTAATTCTTTGCTAAAATTTATATTTAAACATAATATCGGTAATTTGATAACTCGGGTTTTAATTTTATGTTGTAATTATTCCTTGAGAATTCTTCTCTCACATATTCGGTATGATTAGGCTTTGTATGCCTGAGTTTGTTTATTAGGCTTTGTATGCCTGAGTTTGTTTAATTAATTGTTTGATTTTGTTGTGATAACTTTTTGGTCATTATGTATAGGCTTGGATAGGCTTGTCACTTTGAATTTTATTGGTAAAATTCTATTTTCAATTTTGCAGTTTTAATCGCTTGCTAGCATTTCACATTTGTTGAGGTCAAATGTTTCATAGTTTTTCCTGTATTTTGGGAGACTTTTTATTTAGATTGGTATAAAGCGCTTTAAATTTTTCTAATTGTTGGTTAATCAATGTTGTATTTTTTATTTGTTTCAATTTCCTTCCTGATAAACCATAAGTTAGGCAGTCTTAGCTGTAGAGAACATCAAGAAGATTGGACTCGTTACACAGCTTCTCATCATTCTGGTGTTTCATCCTGTTACATTTTGGTTTCCTTCATCAAGAAATTGGACCATTCACACTTCTTTCAATACTGGCTCCACCTCCTGTCATGTCATGGGCTCTTAACAAAGAAGATATGGACTATTTTGGCAACATTGCATCCTGCTTGGACCTTCAATTATTACGTCAACCTACTTAAAGTTGCTCTTGAAAAGGCAGAAGTTTTAACTCCTACATTTGGACTTCAGCACTATTGGGTTCGTCGAATTTCCTGGACCTTCATTTATTATGTCAACCTACTTAAAGTTGCTCTTGAAAAGGCAGAAGTTTAAACCCTAACAATTGGCTTTCTTCCTGCTTGAATCAGTACCTTGGATGCAGCCTTCGGGATGGATACCTCATTAACCTGGTCTCAAGGGTTGTTGATGGCTTCTCCTCCTGATCATCTGAAGAAATGGAACTTCAACAATGTTCCTGTTGCTGTTGCTGTAATAGGCGCCTGGAGGGCCTACATTTCCTGCTGGAAATGTTCTCTTTGGGAAGGGGGTAATGTAGCGATTCGGCTCCCCAACCCTACAGTTGGTTGTATGCACATCACTAGGTCACAACAAACCATGTGACCAGCGAGCGTTTCCTGGAGCGCGTTGGCGACTCCACCGAGCAGTTTGGATTTGGGAACGAGTGAAGAAACACCCACCTTGCGAGCGGAGGATCGCGTCTGGTTGCCGGACCTACAGAATTCTCCTGCGGAAGAGTCATGCTGTAACCTTATCATCGCAATTCTACACGTAACGTTAATTAGCTTTATTATCATTTACCATGGTTTATCTTTAACTGATTCTGATTGTTTTCTTATTCGCAACAAAATAAGATGGCGCTCAACATCTACCACGTTCAATTCCTTAAACTATTAACTACCTACTTGTTTAAACATTCAGAAATACTTAATCATTGACTCTTCGAGTGAATGACACGCCCTGTAGATTTTATTAAATATTTTATGTTGGACTATGATTTAATAGTGTTAATTAAATTTTATATCTCATGCTCTGGGTTTTGATTTACAACATATTTCCTTGGTACATTATCTTACATAGCATCACTTCATAAGCATGCTATTTAAAAAGTAGATATTCTCTTTTATTTCTCCGCTACAGCGTTTTTAATTTATGGGGTGGGTTTTGGGTTTTTGTGAGTATATACTATATAGAAGGGGCTTTGGTGCTCGCGATTTTACGATTATAAGCCCAAACTTTTGGAAACTGCAACTTCGAGGGGTTGGCATTATTTAAATAATTATTATTATCGGTGCTTACCCCCGCAGTACCAGAGGTCTTTGAGGCATCCGATATGAAATGAAGAGGGTAGCTCGGAAGGTTGGAGGACAGATTACAGAAGTTGGCTTGGAGATACCGAAGGCAGATTGATAGGTGCAGAGAATAGGCACAAAAGGTTGGGGGGTAGATTAAATTGGTTGGATGGGAGGTACAGAAGACCAAATGGTGAGTTTAGGTTTGAGCGTAGAAAGTAGCATCCTTAAAAAGTCTGCAGCCGATTCTTGGTGACTTTCCACATGGAACTAGGCAGTTTGTTTTAGAATAGGAGTGGCATGTCATCGATTGGTGATGATGTATACCTAACAAGAGTCCCAACTGCTCCCGTCTGGAGACGGTAGGACTATGGCATCCCCAATTGGGGTATTTTGTGAGGCAGAAGGTAGTGGGGAAGGGAAGGAGATAGGGAAGAGGAAGGTGGGGAAGTATCTGGCTATTCAGATCTGGTCATCAAACACGGCTAAAGCCATTTCAAATAACGTTTCAATTCAGAATGGTGGTCTTAAACCAGGGCGATACTGATAGTATCTTCTACTTTGGAACGTGCCGCAAATATGCTATATATTATTTTAAAAGAATAAATTGTGAAAGAACCCAAATTAATCGAATGAAATTTATTTGCCACGCCGGGATTCGATCCCGCGACCTTTGGAGTGCGAGTCAAGAGCTTTACCGCTGGACTACGCCGGCCGTCAAAGTTTTGACCCGCTAAAGACACCGCAGGAGAAAAAAAGTAATCCTGACTAAGAAATTTAAAAAAATCAAGAGCACTGGGTTTATATACAGGAATGTGAATATCATAAGGAGTAATTGATTAAATTATTTTATTCCCTTATACATACACAGTGATGCTCTGCTCTTGTAGTTCGTCCAATTACAGTTAGTCCACCAACAGAACTATTTCGAATGCTTATATTTAATGGCGGAATATTATTTTTATTAAACCGATCTTTTTGTAACTGAAGTAGTGGAATTTTATCGTTTTTTGTAGGTTGCGGAAGCGGGAAATTTTGGAATACATTTTTATTTTAGTAGTAATACGGTTTTTAGTTTTATTGTATTGCTTCGAGAGGAAGTAGAGATGATTTATCGTGGAATGTGCAAGTTTAAAATAAATATATTTTTATTTATTTTATTTATTAACTTTATGATTTTAATCTCAAATTATAATATTTAATTTAATGAATGTCGTTTGAGTTTTGCTAATATTGTCTTCATTTAATTAAATAAATATATTTTAATGTGTTTTGTTTTTCTTAAGTAAGATGGAGGAAGTACCCGGCTATTCCGATCTGGTCACCAAACACGGCTAAAGACATTTCAAGCAACGCTTTAATTCAGATTGATCATCTTTCACCAGGGTGATACTGAAACTATCTTCCACTCTACATAATAATATATTTACAAATATCCTGTTTTTCTTTAACTGAAGTTAATAAAGTTTTTATAAAAAATAAAAGTAAATTGTTTTAGATATCAATAAGCACCTGATATTTATTAAATTCATAAATATTTAGACGGATTTGTTCTTTATCATTTATAACATCAGTTTTGAGTGATAATAAGGCATTTTCCAAAACGACTATGTTTTTTGCTTCCATTGTAAAATTTTGTAAAACTCGTTTAGCCGGTCTTGCAAGCCCAACGACGATTATTACGTACTATTTACGGGCGATATCATTGTCTTTACGTAATTGCGTTATTATTTACATAATATTTTTATAAAGAAGGGCAAGCATTACCGGGTTACGAATAACCCGATAATATTTGAAAATCTACTACTACCACCACAGTAAGCAGAAAATGTTGCTTGAGTTGTGATGAAGGACTTAGCCAGCCGAGGAATCGAATACGGAACGCCTGGTTGGGACCCAAACGCGATGCCCACTCAACCACTGACCAGTCACTATCCTTACAGGAATATCAAACGGTTTTCAATTAATCATCACTAGGTAACACACCTCTCGTCCCTCTGATGCTGTTATATTTCCTTCCTCCTAATTCATATTTACATATTCCTCTGGGGCTCTCATTGCTCTACGATGATTGCTTATTATATGAAACATCGTGTTTACAAAACATCAGTTGAAAGGCAATGCACGGTGGAAAAGCGCGTTGCAGATGATTTATCGCCAAAGTTCCCGGTCTAATTGATATTTAAATATTCGATACATCGGAGAGTATGACTACGCTAATTTTATTTGTAACGCTCATGAGGTAAAATTAATTTTCTAACGCTGTTGGAACCGGCGCGAAGTTCCGACAAACTTTGCGGAACAAATTAATCATCAACAGTTCTCCCGTGCTTTCACACTCAGATACAATTATCTAACTTATATTTTAAGGGAAATATTCACGAAGTTGGTCGGTTGAAGTACTCTGCAATATTATCTAATAAACACAATGCGTAGTTACGAGGATCTTTCGTATAACGTCATTTCTCTGAGTAGCTTAACCTTCAACTCTTTAATCCTCTTTTAATATTAATACATGAATATTAAAAGTATTAAACATCTCATTTTGCATTTCCATTTATATTAATGTCTGTATCTTTTCAAGAGTATGCTGCACTATGTCTTTTCAACATTTTGTCCCCTTAAGGGAAGGTTATTTTATTTTATTTTATTTATTTATTTGCAAAAACAGCATAAAACCAATACGTTGCCAAAGTGGCAAGAAAAGATACATTATAAATACATTTATAGTTAAAGTTTAGTCAAAACACAAGTGCTATTTGACGCTTAAAATCGTTGTAGGAAATGTGGAAAATATCCACGTTTCCCGCGAGGCAGTTAATTAACCTAGTGAGTCGTTCCAGGGGCATCACCATTAGTAAGTTAGTTATGCATCTAGGAAGAATCAAAAGCCTATGTTGGCGGCCTCGCGTGAAATTATCTGGGACATAGAATCCTATTTCAGCCAGAATATCTGGCAATGTTATAAAACCATTTAGAAGCTTATAACCCATCAGCAGTAAGGCGACATATTGGCTGGGTTTTAAACGTACACTCCAAACACTGCAACTAGACACGGCTCGGCCGAAATCTCCTTATCATTCACCGTAGCTGCATCTACTGCTAAAATAAAACAACCTTCTAAAAATAAACGACTCAATATGCGATGAAACTTTGGCGATTTGATAAGTGCATGATTGCGATGGTTTCTGTATATATTGGTGAGCTTTGGTATTTTTATGAAGTTTTTATAAAAAAATTTCAATAGATGGCACGCGAGCTGTTTGAAAACTGAATTTATGGAATGCGGGAGGGGAACTCGGGAGAGGGGGATGGGAAAAGAGGGTGGAGTGGGAATGCGTGAGGGAAATGGGATGCGGGAGAGGAAGGGGAGGCGGAAGGGGAACTGGAAAAATGGGAGAAGACACGCAGGGAGAAACAATTTCCTTATTAAGTAGAATAGCAACGCATCCCGGGAACTCGCTAATACATAAATAAGTGATAAAAATATACGTGAGCTCACGAAAAATTTTTCTTATATGCGGGAATATTAATTCCGAAAATTCAATCTCCGCTGTAACGTTATCCAAAACACCCGGAAACACATTTCGTATTGGAAAACGTGTAGTCGTTATACGGAACTACATAAAAAGTCCTGTTTCCTTGCAAATTGCATCGCCTTGATAATTTATGCCACCACTTTTATTCGTATTTCGCCTCCATTACCTGTGAATTAATGCGTTAAAACTTTTTGCATCCGCAGTATAATTTAGGTCTCATCGATGGGTCGGGAAAAGTGGTGAAAAAGGATAATTAATGAAAACGAGAATTTTGGAATACAAATATTCAGTGGTCATAATTTTATCAAGAACGATCAAGACATTTTAAACGATATTATGTCACTACAAAATAACGTAACTTTAATTTTCTTTAAAGCTCATGATTTATACATAAATTATTTATTTGTTCATATGAAGCAGATACTTTGTGATGTGACTTTATAATTTAAAATGAAACAATAACTTTGTAAACACCACTTTTATTTTTTTATACTTTTTACCGATTGGGTTTCGCTGCAAGCGTCGCTTCTTCAGGGCAGTATAATAATCTACTAAAGTTAAGTTACATGTGTTATAAATAATATATGGTTAAAAACAAAATGGGCTGGACTTCTTCAGTGAAAGAAGAAGTAGGCTTAAGGGTAGATGGAGAATTGGGAAGGGAAAGGGAATGTTCTTTTTCAGTCGGGAACAACCTCAGTATTGGACTTTTATTTAAATTTATTTGATTGTTAATTACTTTACCATTAATGTTTTTGGCTTTCATTAGTTATAGTGTACCTACGTAGAGTTCGATTCCTCTACTGGCTAAGTCCATCACGACAAAATATACATTATCCGCTTGCTGTGGTGGCAGTAAGGGAAATTCAAGTATTGCCATATTATTCTTAATCCGGGAAAGATTATCTTTCTTTAAAAAAGGAAGAAGACACACATAAAAGAAAATGACGAAACTTTGGTGCTACCCAGAGTTAAACGCAGATAAAAAAAAATAGAAATATTTTAAATAATTTTTCAAGCTATTTTAATCTAGTAGATACCTATTGCATAAGAATCTTTTTGTGAAAATTATTGGTTAAATGTTTTAAATTGATTACTTTTAAATTATACATTATTCCTCGAGTGAGTAGTATTCATTCCTCGCCAGATGCTGGGTACAGGATGGGTACATGGAAGCAAGTTATGGAAATGGGGCAGGACGGGGATCGAGGAACGAGTAACGCCGAGAGACGCGTCGAGAGGTAAACAAAAGTATGCAAAGTAAAAACAGGAAATTGTTCCTGCAAGGAAATCCCCCATTATCAGATTATGGTTAATATTGTAAAACTTGTAAATTGTCTCTGATTATTCTGTGTAATATTATAATGCGTATTTCGCAGTGTTTATTATTTGTAGCGGGAAACTTTGGCGTAGAAGATAAAAGGTCAGTATTTTGTATTAAATAGGCACGAATCTTAGATTAATAAAATTTTAATATCTTATTTGTTATTATATCCATCGTCAGCCATCAAGTCATTTTAGAAAGATCAATCGAACTAAAAAAAATCCGGGGAAAACAAAATAAGGAAAACCAAATTTTCGTTTGCAGAAAACGCCTGTCTTATATCAATGTTGGGAAAACAGACCGAAATGGAGATTACGAAAGATTTCGGTTCCCTTATATAATATATTCTACGTTCATATAATATAAACGAAAATATACTGATTACGGAAGACACGGTTAAAACAGCTGTCAAACGAAAGAATGTTAGAAAATCTCCCGGTTATGATGGGCTAAGCCGGTACAAAAATGCACACGCTTCTATCAACGTTATTTACATAAATTCTTTAACACATGCGCATGCAATGGAACTTCTCATGCAATTATAATACCATTAATTAAATCCAGACAAGAAGATATATCCAGTGCTTCCAACTATATAGAGTTGTACAAATTCATATATTAGGCAAACTATTTACGCCCGAATCCGACAATATATCAACAGAGATGGCAATATTCAGCTTGAAACAAAGTATCGAATATTATAAGGCTAGAAAAACAACGGTGTATGCTTGTTTTCAAAACGTATGTAAATCCTTCAATCTGGTATCTTGTGCAATGTGCACTGCTTTGGAAAAAAACTAAAATAATGGAATGTGCTCGGTTCATGAGTTGTAATGTTAATATTCGAAAACTTTTTAAAATTCTTATGCACATAAATAATGATATGTATGAGTTGTAATATTAGTTCGGAAACATTTTTTACACTAACCTAAAACCATTTGCTGTGATTAATATGTTAAAATTTTATTTTAAACAGTATAGATCTGATCTAATAAATCCGTTAGAGATTCTCCCTACAAATTGTTTGCTATCCATATTTGCCTCAGAATTTCAATACTGATTTTGTATATTTTATGAAGTGTAGCGCTAGCTAACACCACCATTAATCATACATTATTTTGTATTTGGTTATGTTAATGCAACGTGTTATGCCGGGGCATGACACGTTAGTCAAATGATGTATTATAATCGTATTAAGGAGTTTGTTCATTTGTACTCAAACCAAGATGGAGGCGAAGGTTTGGTGGATAAATAAAGAGCTTACATTATCTGTGATGGAAATAATTGAATAATTATTATAATATTGTTTTACATATAACCACGTAATGTATGTTAGTAATATATTGTAAGTAAACCTATCGCAATACTAGTAGACGTACAATATAAAATTGCAGGAGAAAAAAAATAATCCAAAGCGACAAACTAATCCGTGTCGTGATTGAATAAACAAATAAAATTACTATTGTTTCATATTTTTGTCCATTAGGTTATTATTTTTGGCCATGCAGATTCATCGCTAGTGGGGGGCGTGGAGGATTTTGGGAATCAATAGTCAGAACCAAAAGGTACCATGTCAAGGAACAGTATTTCAAATTAAAATAGTTTTATTGTCAATCAATACACTAGCTTTCTATGATATTCCATTATAATTCTCTCAAAAGTCATCGGGGTCAAACCACTGTAGCTTTAGGGGCTTCGGCTTCAGAGAAAGAAATTTCTAGATTAAAATGTCACTGCGATTCTTTGAAATTTTTATCAATCGATAAACCAAATAATTTATTGATAAGATCGTTTAAGATTGTACGAATTAAATTGGGAAGATTCCTTGATATTGTTTACTTAAAACATGTAAAATATATATACGTTAACATTGAAAAAAAAAGTGTTTGATATTACAGGGATTGATTCTTATATCACAAAGTACAAAATATAAAAAAAAAATGTGAATGTAGGTAACGTAAGATAACCAATCCAATTGTTTTATCAAATATGCAAGCTGGTTCTTAAGTGTACGTGAAAAAAATGGTGACAGGCCAACTCAGAATAAAACCAACTCAATTATTCAACTGCTCGAGGTTTACATATTTTTTTCGGTTCCATGCCAACTCAGAATGAAACCAACTCAGAACTACCTCAGAAAGGTTATTAAGAATGATGATAAAAAAATATTAAAAAATTAGTTATATAGATTAAGTTAGGTTAGGGTTATCGGCTATTTTAAAATTATTTTTTCATAGCTTTTAATGACCTTTCTGAGGTGGTTCTGAGTTGGTTTCATTCTGATTTGCATGGAACCGAAAAAAAAAAAATATATATATATATACATCGAGCAGTTGAATAAAGCGCAAAATTAAAATTAAAAAAAAAGCTTTTTGCTTCTATCGAGTGCTCAAAATGAAAAGAAGCAATTTCTTTCTTTAAGTAAGCACATTATCCAGGTAATTCAACCTCCCACACGCCTCCTCCTCCCGTTCCACTTCGTTTCTTTACAACAATTAGTTTAAAAGCATCTACCAAACAACCATCCTTAACCAAAAATACAAAGTATCCTTTTTAAAGCTCTACAGACATTGTAGCCTTAAATATATTTCCATCTTGCTTGAAAGCGCGCAAAATAGTTTTGTCAGTTTCTCTTTGAATTGTAAAGTGTTTTGGGATAGCGTGGCCATAGCGACTCAAAGGCAAAGGTGAGCGCGATCCATCTGCAGTATGTAGAACATTGTCCTGTACCTAGACCTGATGGTGTACGGAATGACGTCATTAGACTTACGTCACAGAGTCCATTAAATTAGAATTAATGGGTTTCTCGAGATTAAATCTTCGGTTTTAACACAACAGTTTTAATTAATGTACAAAATTAAACACGAGGAAAACTCGTTAAAAGTTTTGGAACAGGTATTAAAGTTAACATTTTTAATTGTGATTAATTAAGCAAGTATTTAAATACCTAATTATATCGCAAAGTAAACATGGCATAATTTATTAATCAAATTTTAATCAACTTTTTAAAAATTTAATATACGTAGAAGATACATACACGGAAGTAAAAGTTAGTCATCGCAAAGCAAATTATCTTGACCTAGACGAATTTAGAATTGAAACGTTCCTTGAAATGGCTTTAGCCGTGTAAAGTGACTAGATCTAAACAGCCAGGTACATTTTCCACATCTCATTCCTCTCTCCACTTCTCTTAGCCTCACAACATATCAAAATTGGGGATGCCATAGTCTCACTGGCTCCGGACGGTTGGGAGCGGTTGGGACTGTTGAGTTATGGATGGACCTCCATCGATATGCTTGGTGTAACTGTTATTGTCATTTTTTTTTTTTTTTACAGTGAATACCGCACAAGAATCTCAACTGCTCCCGTCTGGAGCCAGTGAGACTATGGCATCCCCAATTGGGGTATGTTGTGAGGCTGAAGGTAGTGGGGAGGGGAAGGAGGTGGGGAGAGGAAGGTTGGAAAGTACCTGGCTATTCAGATCTGGTCACCAAACACGGCTTAAGCCATTTTCAAGCAACTTTTCAATTCTGAATGGTGGTCTTTCACCAGGGCGATACTGATAGTATCTTCCACTCTGGAACGTGCCGCAAATATACTATATATTTTTTTAAATGAATTAATTGTGAAATAACACAAATTAATCAAATAAAATTTATTTGCGCACGCCGGGTTCGAACCCGCGACCTCCGGATTGTGAGTCAAGAGTCTTACCCACTGGACTACGGAGGTCATTAAAATTATGTTATTATTACTACTGTGTAAAAGAAAAGGAAGAAAAGAAAAAGGGAAAATGTACTTTAAATGTAGCCAATACCGACTGTAATATGATATTATATTATGTAATCATATATTTTTCGGATGAAATAAATATTTTTAAAAGAAATAAATAATTAAAAAAAAAAAAAAACTCTAAGTGACCAGCTCAAGTATGGGGGCTCCATCGAAACCAGAGTTAAGTGAGCCTCTCAGAAACTGGGCGTACTGTACAAAGCCCGCAGATACTTTAATAGTGCACAACTGCTAACCCTGTACAAACCGCAAGTGCACCCCACGGTCGAATTTGGCAGCCACCTCTGGTATGGAGCTCCAAAATACCTAAAAAAAACCATGACTCTGTGCAGAAACGGGCGGTCCGTTTGATAGATTCTCTCATCTTAACAGACGGAAAACAATCTTTAGAGCACAGGCGTCAGGTAGGAATGCTGTCCTTGTTCTACCAGTATTACAATGGAAGATGCTCCGATGAACTAGCGTCATTAATTCCCTCGGCACCGGTGCATACTCGGGAAACACGCCAAACACGCGCCCAACATTTGTACACGGTTGAAATTAGTCACACGAGAACGGGTCGTTTCTACGACTCGTTCTTGAGTTCTACGGCTCGGCTGTGGAATGATTTGCTGGCCTCTGTGTTTCCTCCCTCCTACAGCATGGGTCTCTTCAGGAACCATGTTCACTCTTTCCTTTCCTCAAAAAGACCTTCCACATAGCATCCTCAAAGAGGACATAGGCCCTGAGAGAAATTATTTTCCTCAGGGCTGTGATAAACCCCCCCCCCCCTACGAAGTAAAACCTCACTTTTGAATCCCAAATGCTGCTACATTGCTACAGCTACAGGCGCAACCCCGCCCGGCCTTTAAAAACTCGTAGCTCGCCCGTTCTCGCGTCTCTCCCCTGCATTTCTTTTGCAGCGCCTTTTCAACCCCATCACGTAATACTTTTATGCAAACGTGACGAGATGCTCTTAATTAATCAATTGTAATTAACCCCACAACGTTGTGTACTTTTTTGTTTTAGTGGTTTGGTATAGTTAATCCAATTTAATTAATAATTTATTTGTGGTAAACCCTTGTTCTTTTAGGTATGGCGTGTTACAATTTGCAAGGCTTCGAATAACAATGACTGAGTCTGACTAACTTGAAAATTAACTAATTATCTATCTATATTCGTTCAGCTTCCTCTCCTAGCACCTGTCATACACCTACGCTCATCGACGGCTATTTTTCTTGAAGTAATTCACATTTCCCTTCTAGCATCTAGTATATAAATGTACATTTATACGGCGAATTGAGAAGATCCTACCTTTCGATGCGATGTCGCGTACTCTCTGCGGCTTTATAAAATGCTATCATGAAAATAATTTGACATTTATGTACATTCTAACAAAAGATTTACACTCAAAGCAGTACGGATTGCAATAATTCTACACCCACGGTTCTAGATGCAGTTTGTTAGTTAGCTAGCTTGTTTTATTTTGTTAATTTGATTCTACGGGTAGGTATTTTGGATTAACATGAGATAGAACATGTGCTGTTTAAATAATTGGACTCCTCCATAGCCCAACTGATAAGGTGATGGTCATAGACCGCCAAATCAGCTTCCAATTCCAACTCCTCCAGAGAATGTTAAGGTCGCAAGCGACGAATGAAAATCGACATGTTTTGCCTTCTGTCGGGAAAGGGTTTGATGTGTGTTTCTGGATCATAGAGTGGTAATGGGAATAATATCGACCAATAAGCCGCCAAATTAAAAATATGTTGATGATGATGATGAGAGGTCATCTCATACCGTTTGATATGAGGGTCTGCTCCGATTAATGGCGTGATAGCCGATGTCAGGAACTGTTCAGGAAATGTGTGGGTGGCACGAGGTTTTGGATCGTGACATCCTACTCTGGATTGATGATGATGATGATGATTCTGAAGTTCTTCAGCATGCCGATGACTTGAGTTCCATTTACTCCTAAAGCACCGGCATAAACATTAAACCGAAGTTGATTAGACAATCGGCAATGTCAGGAGATCGGTGGGGCCGCTCTCTCCTCTGATCTGGCGATGTATGAATTTAATTAAGGAAGATTTTGATGTCACCGATCCTCGCCTTGGCAGTCACTCATGTCCTCAATAGTCCCGTTCTCCGTCCAGCACGCCGCCTCGAACCAGTAGAAATAATGATTACGTTTTTCCTAGGCACGCTACAGAAACATGCGCCAGCCTGCAATCGCGATGGTCATCGGTATTTGATTTGAATGAAAAATACGTCCTCTCGCATAACATACACAAGCGTAACTTGGGACCTTCCCCTATATGTGTCACGGGCATATGCTCTACGATAGGCGTACCCCAAGCTCAAACTCAAAAATTAGCTCAAAGAAGGAATGTCAAGCTCGGTTTCCAGGGTGCCGGGTCCGAGAATGAAAGGCACCAGGTCGTGAATCTGGCTTCCCTCCCTTCTATTTCCCCCGCTGCGCTTTCGTCCAGAGTACATTCCCACCCTGATGCTGGATGATCCCTATTCCTAGTGTGAGGGAGTTAAGAAAACTTATCTGGATTCCAACAAAGAAACGTCGAACCAGTAGAAATATTGATTACGTTTTTTCTAGGCACGTTACAGAAACATGCGCCAGCCTGCAATCGCGATGGTCATCGGTATTTGATTTGAATGAAAAATACGTCCTCTCGCATAACATACACAAGCGTAACTTGGGACCTTCCCCTATATGTGTCACGGGCATATGCTTTACGATAGGCGTACCCCAAGCTCAAACTCAAATATCAGCTCAAAGAAGGAAGGTCAAGCTCGGCGTCCAGGGTGCTGGGTCCAAGAATGAAAGGCACCAGGTCGTGAATCTGGCTTCCCTCCCTTCTATTTCCCCGGCTGCGCTTTCGTCCAGAGTACATTCCCACCCTGATGCTGGATGATCCCTATTCCTAGTGTGAGGGAGTTAAGAAAACTTTTGCTACTTATGTAGGTGGATATAACGCATTACGCTTAAAATATGAATACCTACCGACGGCTTCATTCAACCGACAATGTGGAAGTTGTTATGAAGCGGTGTTAAGTAGTATTATTTTAAACACCTCTTCAGAACAAGTACCATTATTTGTAGTAATTTTAATTAAGATTATGAAGAGCACGGGCTGGCAACACACAGACCGCAGAGGGTCGATGGTTGTTTCCGTTTCCGATTCACGCTGGAATTGTTTCACGAACCTGGGCGGCCGTGAAATGGTAGCACCGTCAATCAAATTTTTAAATAATTGTACCCCGGACGGGTAGTCGTGATATAGATGTGTTCTACATTATTTAATCAATGACGCGAGTTGTTGTTGGATTTATTTTGCAAAGGCCGAGTCGGGTCTGGAAGTTCCAATAATTAAACGCAGTGCTGGTTCGTTGAAATCTCAAGAGATTGCGGGAATTATTGACGTGATCCCGCGATGAACGGTGTTCCGCGGATTCCGTTATTGAAGCGTGGACTTCAAGTGGCGCTGCACAAGCCGTATTTTTTATAATAGAGAAACGTAATTGGGGTCACACGCCAGGACTGCACCCGCGCAGGTGATCTGACCGATCAGCTCCACAACGGCGTTGATGGATTGGCTCGATTATCGCTGGATCCGTGTCGCTCTATAAACGCCTTGCCGGAGACGCTGGACCCGTCTCCTGGGACGATCCCCTCGGACCAAAGCCCAGATGAAGCCAGCTGGGTCTGTCAGGGACGGATCCCCGCCAGCCGGATAGATGCTCCTTGCTCTTTCACCGTTAATAAGTGGTAGTCAGTGCTAGTCAGATTAGATAGAACTAATAACTAATTCCAGATCCCTGGGGGTAAGTTCTGATTCATTTAATGTATCATGTTAAGTCAAATATAATTGATGATTTATGCTTTGCAAAACTATCTTTCATTTCACTACTATCAGTGCAACCTGTAGTCCATTTGTGCCCATGCTCTGGAGACAGTCTTAATGCTCTCCCCATCTCGAACATTACTCGTGAACCGAGTATTGGCGCGCGGTGTAACCGCAAAGTCGGGATGGCATTACATTATTATATAATAAAACCCACGACACAGCAGCCGGCATAGCAATTGACGCCTCAACGTGGTTTGGCTCGTGGTGATTACATGTTGTACTGATTGTGGTGAAATGTTTCATGATTAATTGACATAATATTGTACCACATATGTCTAGTGATTTGAATATTGTTTCATAACCTCAAATATACTCAGTATTCTTGTAACGACAATTCATAATTTGCGTTATTCTATGGTAAAATCTTGCGTAAACTTTCATCTTTCATGAAATCTATGATTTATCTATGCTTTTGTAGCTGTCAGATTTTATGTCAACACTAATTGAAAAACAAGTTGATTATATAGGAGGTTATGTCAAACTGTCTAATTCATAATTATTTTCGATGTTATTCACTTGTTTGGTCAAGGCATATTTGCGTTTTATAATATTATAAGGTTTTAACGACAATATACTTCTTATTAAAAAACCTTTATGTCGGCGTTCTACAATACAAATTGTAAGTTCACATTACAATCAATATACGTTTTAATTACCCGTAAGTCAACAAATACTCAATATTATTAATATACCTACGTCATTTTTCGCCTCAAATTAAATGATATCTTTGATTGACACTTCCATTAGGCCGAGGTTTAATAACCTTACACTATATAGTAGGATGGGCCATTTTTCGCAATTCTCATTAGGGTGGAGCATTTTTTTTTAACAAAAAAATAATAATTTTTTTTGCAATTATACAATAAGAATTGAGCTATTATTACGACTAATGATACTACAGCCGTCAATGAAGAGTTTCTTTTGTTTTATAAGTAAATAATTAAAAACTTTAAGTTTTTTTTACAATATTTTTTTTTTCTCTTTTACTTATTTCTTTCTATCTGAACATTAAAAAACGTCATCATGTCTACACCAATACCAAATATCAATGGGGCTTCAAAGGAGGTTCTCATTAAAGAACTTAAAGACAGGAATATTGATCCATCATCGACTTCTCACGAGCTACGTTTACAGGCGCGCGCTTATAATAAGGAGATTAAAATGCCTGCTATAAGTGAAATGGATTCTGAATCATCCGATTCTGAATTAGACGACACAACCATTTAGAAAGCCCACATCATTAAACAAACGAAGATTATTTATAGAGATTCACACTCAAACAACGTAGACGGTTGGAAATTGAAATATGACGGAAAAAGTAGTGTAAGGGAATTCTTACTATTAGTTGAGGAGAAATGCAGGACCAAAAATTTTAACAAGGATCATCTTGTACGCGTTTTTCCTGATCTTTTAGATGGATTAGCACTCTTGTGGTTTAGGTCTATTTACACCCAGGATTTGAAATGGGACGATCTTTCAAAACTTTTGATAAGACAATTCGAAGCAAACGACCTTCAAACAGATCTTAAGGTAAAACTATTTAACATGACACAACCTAATGGTATGTCAGTACTAGAATTCACTCTCAGAATGAAGTCATTAAATAATATGCTTGAAGCTAAACTACCGGAAATAGAACTTTTGCGGTTGGCAAAAAAAGCTTTATTGCCTATGTATTCAAATTTACTAGTCTCTAGAGATATATCAACATTCGATCAATTGACTACTCACGCAGGCAACTTGGAATCTTATGCATCACTGTCGGATAATTTCGTATCTTTCAACGTTTCTCAACCAAAAGCAGACTTACCTTTCACTAATAAATCGGAAAAAATTGATAGTACTGCTAAACAAACACATAATTTTAATAATAATATTCATAGACACCAAGGTTATAGCCAGAATCAGTACAGAAAACCAAATAACAACAATTATTCCAACAACTATACTAAAGTTAGTCTTGGAAACAAGGATAATAATTATAAATACAATAAACCGTCTTCTTCTACTTCTAACACATATACAAAAACTGGACACGAAAATTCTAGAACGTTTTACAATAAACCATTCTGTTCATATTGTAAACTATCGGGACACGTTATAGAAGATTGTAGGAAGAAAAACTCAAGGTCAAACAATTCTAAAGTGGGAGCTATCAATGACAAAGCCCATAATAGGTCAAAAAACTAGGTCGGAGTCTCTCTTGCTACATGCCGTCCTTGGCGCAGAGGAAAAGCGAGTGGGAGAGTTGGCTCCGAATAGTTGATAAATTTCTTTCATCCCCGTCAACCGGAACAGTGGGCCCGCTGCTACGGGAGATGGCTATTGAAAATGATAACCGTCCTTATACTTATGTACATATTATAAATAATTTTTACAGCGGACTGCTAGACAGCGGCGCTTCATTGTCATGTCTAGGAGGCAATAGTTATAAATTTTTTAAGGAATTAGGTATTAAGTTAGTTAAAGTTAAGTTTAGTGTTTCTACAGCGGACGGTTCAAACCAACCAGTCCTAGGGACAATGTCATTGCCGGTCACGTATAAATCATCCACAAAGGAAATTCTTTTCTACGTCATCCCGACATTGTCGCCTTCAATTATTCTAGGAGTTAACTTTTGGAAGGAGTTCCACATCGCACCGGAACTGTTTTCGAAAGTTGCTCTTCCTGTTTCGGAAGGAAATATTAGTGGGTTGCGGGCTATTCGGCCAGCCTCATCCCTAACTATTGAAGAGAATAGGGAACTCTCTAAAATAGTTAAAAAATTCGAGTCAATTTCTTTTGAAAAGAAGGGGTTAGGTCTAACACACTTAGTTAAACACAAAATAATTACAACAGGCCCACCCATCAAACAGCGGTATTACCCTCTTTCACCCGCACGGCAGAAACAATTAGAAACAGAAGTTGATGAGATGCTAAAATTAGGGGTTATTCGTCCTTCTCGTTCACCATGGTCCAGTCCAGTAATAATTGTAACAAAAAAAGACGGAACAGCTAGATTTTGTCTTGATTCGCGAAAAGTTAATAACGTCACGGTACGTGATAGTTATCCTCTCCCTTATATTTCGCGTATCCTAGATAAACTTGGCGGTGCCAGATATGTTTCCTCAATTGACCTATCAAAGGCATTTTGGCAGATAGCCTTAAGCAAAAAATCATGTGAAAAGACAGCATTTGTTGTTCCTGGCCGAGGCCTCTTTGAGTTCACTCGCATGCCGTTTGGCTTGAAAAATGCTCCTAGCGAATTACAAAGACTAGCGGATGCATTGTTTGGACCCGATTTCGATGATAATGTTTTTTGCTATTTAGATGATCTTATATTAGTATCGGAAGACTTGAAATCACATTTAAACTTGTTAAATCGGGTGTATGAACGTCTACGAGACGCGGGTCTCACCATTAACTTAAAAAAGTCAGAATTTTGTAAAGCCGAGCTTAAATACTTGGGTTATATGGTAGATTCCCAGGGACTTCGTACTGATCCAAGTAAGATTGACAGTATTAAGAATTTTCCTGTACCGAAAAATGCTAAACAAATTCGGGCATTTGTTGGACTGTGCGGTTACTTCAGACGGTTTATCAAGGGATTTTCAAGCATTGCAGCTCCTTTAACAAGTATTACTGGTTCAAAAAAGGGAATTAGTAATTTTAAATGGTCACCGGAAGCTGAATCCGCATTTATTGCACTAAAGCAAGCACTTACTTCTGCCCCAGTTTTAAGTTGTCCAGATTTTTCGAAACCCTTCGCTATACACTGTGACGCAAGCTCCATAGGCATTGGGGGGGTGTTAATTCAAACTATAGATGGACAGGAGCACCCTATTGCTTATTTTTCGAGATGCCTAAACGTTCACGAACGTAATTATGGAATAACCGAGCGTGAACTTTTAGCCGTACTAGACTCCGTTACACATTTTAGACCATACATTGAAGGAACTCATTTTACAGTTGTAACCGACCACTCAAGTCTAAAATGGTTAGGTTCTCTGTCCAACCCCAGCGGTCGTCTCGCACGTTGGAGTTCACGCCTATCTCAATTCTCTTTTGATGTGATCCATCGTAAAGGTACTCAGCATATAGTCCCAGATGTTCTTTCGCGAATGGATCTTGCCGAAATATCCATTATAGATTCAGGAAATATTCAAGACGAATGGTATCAAAATATTTGGAAGGGTTGTCAAGAATTTCCACAACGTTTTCAGAACTTCCAAATTCGGGATAATGAACTATTTCGTCATACAAAGACTCGTTTAGCACTGTGTGAAGACACTGCGTGGAAAAAAGTAATTCCTCAAGAAAAAAGATCTGAAATTTTAAGTAGTCTTCACGAGTCTTCTCGATCTTGTCACCCCGGCGTTTTTAAAACTTACAAAAAAGCACAATTATGGTATTATTGGCCAAATATGTACAGAGACATTAAGCAATTTGTAAATCGCTGTATGGTTTGTAAGGCACATAAAATCAGTACGGCCTCACCTAACGGTATTTCATCACACCCTAAAAAAGTTACACGTCCGATGCAGATGTTATCGTTGGATTTGGTAGGGCCATTACCGAGAAGTTACTCTGGTTGTACCGTTATTTTATCCTGTGTCGATGTTTTTTCAAAGTTTACATGGCTGTTTCCGCTGCAAAAAGGTACCGCGCGAAGCATTGTTAAGAATTTAGAAGAAAGTATCTTTCTTGTACATGGCGTACCGCGCACCATTGTTTGTGATAACGGCCGTCAGTTTGTATCCAAAGAATTTAAGGACTTATTAAGTAATTATAATATACCACCACCGTTTTATAACTCTTTGTATACCCCTCAAAATAATGTTGTTGAGAGGTACAACCAAACCTTGGGCACCGCACTATCGATATTAGTTGAATCAGACCACCGTAATTGGTCAAAATTCTTACCACAAATACAATCAGCTATGAACAATTCCGTAAATTGCGCTACGGGTTTTACTCCTTATTTCCTAATTCACGGTCGAGAGCAAATATTAGACGGTGATTTGCATCGTAACCCTATAGCTGATACGGAATCTAATTCACAAAATTGTACTAGTCAGAGAATCTACGCACAAAAATTAGAAGAACTGTCATCAATTTATGAGCAAGTCTCAGATGCTTTACTAAAAGCTTACCAAAAAGGAGCAAACCATTATAACTTGCGGAGGAAACATGTTAGTTTTCAAGTCGGGGACAGAGTTTGGCGTAGAAATTTCGTTCAGTCGAATGCACTGAATTACTTCGCACAAAAACTAGCTCCACGCTTTGTGCAAAATATGGTCGTGAAGAAAAAATCAGACTTAATCTATACATTAGCAGACCTTAAAGGTAAAGAAACTGGTGACTTTCACGTGAAAGACATCGTCAAGTCAGAAAACATACCGGATTAGTATATTTCTGATAGTGCTTTGGTGGGTTTGGCCACCCTACCAAGTACTCTCAATTAATAAATATTTCATATATTTTTCAATGCACGGGAGCACAAAGCGGCTTGATCACCCGAGTTGGAGCGACCCAGCATTATGACAGTCCTTAGTCCTGTCCTAGTTAATTTTCTTTTTAAAAAGATAGAAATTTCTTAAAAGTGTTAATATAAATCGTTAAATAATAGAAAGAAACATGATATATTTAGTGTCACACTCTAGTATCTTACTCGAGTTAGTTACACGACAATGATGTGGTTCAGATAAGCTTATAAGTCAGTAATTTTAGTAAAAAACTACGAAAAATATGGCTTTGACTAAACAAGTGAAGGTTAGGTAGCATGGTTTATATGAACTGCCCAAAGCTTGGAATGCACGGCGATACTTTCCCACTGTCCCCGTATATTCTAGGTTTCTTACTATATACTTATGTGCATATGTTATACGTTCGCCCGTTACTTAGAAAGTGAAGATGTACCGGTCCAGTACATCTTTGTTTTCTAAGCATTTTATTTTTTTTTAATATTAAGAATTGCATTTTACCAAACATATTTTTGTTTACTTTTATCTTGTCATGTTTGGAAATGGTATACTTATGTTAGTACCCGTGATATTTTGTTTAATAATTTCATAGTAATTAATGATACAATTATAAGAGCTGGTTCAGCATAAGTTTTTTCTTTAAGTTCCTTCTATAACTTTAGTTATGTTAAGTTAAAGTAAATTTTATCTATAAATTAGTATAATAATAAATTTTCTACCATTTGTACCATTTGAAAAATGGATGTATTCAATTTACTACCAATTGCACCATTTACAACAATGGATGTATACAATTTACTACCAATTGCACCATTTACAACAATGGATGTATACAATTTTCTACCAATTGCACCACATCTATAAGATTGGTTGTTGACAGTTCCACTGGATTAAACCACCTTACACACCTGCGTGCGTGTAAAGGTTAAAAGTTTTTTCTACTATTACGAAATAATGCTTTCCAAGGATGATTATTTTGTCTTATTGTATAAATTCTCTTCGAAAAACTTACCCAATAACCAAGTCAGGTAGAGTAGATAGAATTTCTTCGAAGTGTGTTTTTATCTCCAAGGGAGAAGTAGACTCAGTGAAAAGTGAGGGTTGGCTTACCTCCCTAAAAAAGTGTTGCCTGATTGGCCTAATCACCCTATTAAAGGGTCAGTGAAGCTTTAACGCTTAAGTGTTTAAATGTGTCGAGAAGGAGAATAATATTTTTTTTTCTATACCTACAGGGTTACCTACAATTTTTGTTTAAGAATATTTTCTGTCACAGATGTAACGCTAACGGCAGTCTTCGACAATAGTCAATTTATCATCACCCGGTATTCCGATACTGTGGGTGCTTGCAGACTCCGTTCACGTAATATCTTCTCAAATTTGTAATTAAGCTACATTAATCTTAAGTTATCTTTAAGATCTAGAATGGCTGAATTGCAGGCTCAACCATCCAGCTGCATGCTCGATGGGTGCGATTGGAGCTGCGGCACACCCATTCATCATAAGTTTTGGTATCTAAATCGTAGATTTTGTCTTATTCTTTATTCATCTTACAAATTATGATGCTCATATATAATTGTTGAATGTTTTTTTAGAAACCCAGAGGATCTTTTCAAGCTTAGTTATTGCAGTTGTAGTTTTTTTTTTTTCAGGGTTGTATTCATGTTTGGGGACAAACATTTGTGTGGCGCGGGGGGTAATGTTATGAAGCGGTGTTAAGTAGTATTATTTTAAACACCTCTTCAGAACAAGTACCATTATTTGTAGTAATTTTAATTAAGATTATGAAGAGCACGGGCTGGCAACACACAGACCGCAGAGGGTCGATGGTTGTTTCCGTTTCCGATTCACGCTGGAATTGTTTCACGAACCTGGGCGGCCGTGAAATGGTAGCACCGTCAATCAAATTTTTAAATAATTGTACCCCGGACGGGTAGTCGTGATATAGATGTGTTCTACATTATTTAATCAATGACGCGAGTTGTTGTTGGATTTATTTTGCAAAGGCCGAGTCGGGTCTGGAAGTTCCAATAATTAAACGCAGTGCTGGTTCGTTGAAATCTCAAGAGATTGCGGGAATTATTGACGCGATCCCGCGATGAACGGTGTTCCGCGGATTCCGTTATTGAAGCGTGGACTTCAAGTGGCGCTGCACAAGCCGTATTTTTTATAATAGAGAAACGTAATTGGGGTCACACGCCAGGACTGCACCCGCGCAGGTGATTTGACCGATCAGCTCCACAACGGCGTTGATGGATTGGCTCGATTAACGCTGGATCCGTGTCGCTCTATAAACGCCTTGCCGGAGACGCTGGACCCGTCTCCTGGGACGATCCCCTCGGACCAAAGCCCAGATGAAGCCAGCTGGGTCTGTCAGGGACGGATCCCCGCCAGCCGGATAGATGCTCCTTGCTCTTTCACCGTTAATAAGTGGTAGTCAGTGCTAGTCAGATTAGATAGAACTAATAACTAATTCCAGATCCCTGGGGGTAAGTTCTGATTCATTTAATGTATCATGTTAAGTCAAATATAATTGATGATTTATGCTTTGCAAAACTATCTTTCATTTCACTACTATCAGTGCAACCTGTAGTCCATTTGTGCCCATGCTCTGGAGACAGTCTTAACGCTCTCCCCATCTCGAACATTACTCGTGAACCGAGTATTGGCGCGCGGTGTAACCGCAAAGTCGGGATGGCATTACATTATTATATAATAAAACCCACGACACAGCAGCCGGCATAGCAAAGTTTTTGCTAAATCGAATATATCGAATGAAATATACCTACCTAAGCGTAAACCAAAAAGTAGTTAAGAAAACTTATCCGGATTCCAACAAAGAACCGCCGATCGGTTGCCAAACGATTCCATATGTCATGTTCCCTTCGTTCCACCGACAAGGCAGACCCCACACGAGCGTAACCTAAAAGGTAGTGAAGCCCACGCAAATTTCGTCACTTCGTTTCCCCCATGACGAAGGTAGTCCGGCCAGATCGTAATCTTCGTCCTGCATCAAACTGGCCTCCCGCGACGACAACTTTTATCCGCTGGTACCTCGGAGCGGCGGTAGAGGGAGGGGGAAATGGGTGCACGTCCTTTGTTCTCCTGAAGTCCCCCAATGCCTTAGTGACGTACATACGTCGACATCATGAAATGGCTCCGGCCACGCTTCCAATCCAGTCTAGAGCGGGTACGAGATCCACGTTACCGAGATGTGATCACAAGGGATTCCAATTTGCTCGGACCAGACACGACCATCGCTTACTTCGCCTCCACATTAGAAAAATAGTGTAAGCCCACCTGCATTTCGATCACATCGCCCCCTGATAAAGTCGCGTGAGATACTTCCTCATGGTGGAATAGGAAAGCTGGACCTGTTAATCCATTCGACAACCGCCGTCCATTCTCGAGTCGTAACCCGCTCAATTAAGTTTGAAGAAAAAGAGTTTGTTAATTAAGTAGGTGGATATAGCGCATTACGCTAAAATGTGAATACCTACCGACGGCTTCATTCAACCGACAATATGAAAGTTTTTTGCTAAGTCGAAAGAAATATACCTAAACGTGAACCAAAGGTGATTATATGATAAGATATCGAACCAAGTTTATGCAAAGTCCTATGTAATAGACTTGTTGTGATACCTAAAATTTGGAATAAGGTGTGGGAAATTTTTGGAATGGGAATTCAATTATGTCAGATTTTGTTAGTAATCAAAAATGCCCATGCTACGCACCCTTCATAAACCGTTATATTACCCAATGCCTTTTCAAAAAAACCTTCCTGAATATAGTCCCCTAGCTAAGTTTAAAAATATTATTGCGAGACTCGTAAATAATAATTATCACCTCAAAGGCGCTTTACACATTAATTTATACCTATATTCTATACCTATGTATTTTGTCACCCGTTATACCTAGTTTTCTCGTTCACCAACAAAGCACTTTTAAAGGATTTTATTATTGTTTTGTGGTTTCAAAATCCCGTCTTTTAAATGAAGTCTCTCGTCTAAGATTTATTGCCCGAAAGCGCACTTTGTGCTTCAAATGCTATTTTAGTTCATTGAACCCCAAATTATTATTTTACAACGGTCTTGTCTCAAGAAATTGTCGCCGGCCAACCTCAGGCAGCCCCGGATCGACTTACGGAGGGAACGCCCTTTTTTTCGATTAGAGCATCCGACTTAGATGACATGGTTCCTTATTAAAGGCCTCATTAAAGTAATAATAATAATACTAATATTTGAACGAACCACATAGCACCGCTTTTATGGAAAATCACCTCAAGGGCGCTATATAAACTATAATACATGTTTAAATAATACATGTTAAAAAATAAAACATAATATTTTAATTCCATTGCTACATATTTTTAATATATCACTAAAAGAGGGACATTTCCCTGAACAATTTAAAATCTCCACCATCATTCCAATTCACAAATCAGGAGAAACGCACATATTAGACAATTACCGACCTATTTCCTTAGTTTCAAACCTCTCAAAAATATTTGAAAAATGTATCAAAAATAGAGTAATGAATCACCTAGAACAAAACAAAATTCTGTCCCAAAATCAATATGGTTTCAGAAGTAACCTAAGCACTGAAGATGCAATATTCGATTTGACAAAAAAATTGTACACATCTGTTGATAAAAATAAAAAATGCCTAGCTTTATTTTTAGATTTAAGAAAAGCTTTTGATACGGTTAACCACAATATACTTATAAAAAAAATTAATCGAATAGGTTTCAAAAAAGATACACTAAAAATTCTCACAAACTATCTCAAAGACAGAAAACAAAAAACAAAAATAGGGAATTTTTATAGTACTGAAACGAGGATAAAAAATGGAGTACCACAGGGTACTGTGCTTGGCCCAATCCTGTTTTTAATATATATAAATGATTTATGTAATCTTGTAATCCCTGGTGATATTGTATCTTATGCTGATGATACAGTAATAATTGTAAACGGAAAATCCTGGCTTGAAACTTATTTAAATGCATCAAAATGTATTGCACATGTCTCATCATGGCTAAATAGTAATAGACTCTTCCTAAACAACAATAAAACATTTTACCTACCTTTTTATAAAAACAGTAAAAACAAACCCCCCAATAACCTTAAAATTAGAATTCATAATACTAACTGTAATCAAGTAATATGCTCATCTTGCTCTGAAATTGTAAAAGTTGAAAAGATAAAATATTTGGGTATATGTATTGATACAAATTTAAATTGGCATTCACAAATAAATAATACCGTTTCTAAATTGAGATATCTTACATACATATTTTACAGACTCAAAGAAGTATTGAATATTGACAAATTGAAAATGATTTATTATTCTATGGTGCAATCTTCACTCATGTATGGAATAATAGGATGGGGTGGTGCCCTTGATACTTTTATAAAACCTTTACAAACAACTCAAAATTATATTATCAAAGTTATGTATAATAGAATTAAAACATTTTCGACAGATGCTTTATACAAAGAATCTAAACTATTCAGTCTCCGTAAACTATTTATACTGCAAACTATGAAATATATCTTTAAAAACGTAAACAAATTCGAAAAAAATGTAAACAGAATCAACATTAGAAATAATAATGTATTCTATACCCCCCAAACACACACAAAACAAATGCAAACTCACAGTAGTTTTATTGGACCTCGTACCTTCAATAGTTTACCAAAACATATTCAAGTTGCAACAAAACTTCCGCATTTCGTAAAAGAGTTAAAATTATGGCTAAACCATACAGATGTAAAAACTCTATTTATTTAGTTTTATTTCACTTTATGTTTCTAAAAACTCTATTTATTTAGTTTTATATCACTTTTCTCACAAACTTTACACCTATTATTACAATGTATATCATTAATTACACTTACACTTATTTAACCGTACACTATTGTATACACTTTTTGTACAAAATGTTTTAAACAATTTTTGTTTTTGCTTTATATACCCCTGTTTGTTTTTTTCTAGGTACTAAAAAAAAAAAACTTTTTTTAAATATATTACCCACGCACAGGCTGCGCCTTAGTGGGTTCCCACATTATTGTTATGATTTTCAAATATGTAAATATAAATTGTAAAATATGGGAAAAATAAAGGAATTAAAAAAAAAAAAAAAAAAATCTAGAAAACTACAAGCTAGACGAACAATTATAAACAATTAAAATACTCGGGGAGTAATGATGATTCTATTGTTTTAACCCTACTTTGTACGAAATCCGAACATTAATGTTGTTAATAATTAATTCAATTTGTCAAACTTACCCCTCTCATGCACACAAAACCTTAACATGCACGAATCACAATCCAAAACCAGCATCCCTCGTGCACTAATTGATTAATCACTAATTACAGCACTTATTATTTCGGTCTAACTATCGCGTCGGTTTGTATTAAATTTTATCCTCCCTGACAAACGCCCCAAAAGTACGTCCCGTATTGATGTTGACCGCCTCAATTTACAAATTATATTATTTAACTTCACAGATATGAACTCGCAAGCCGCAATCTCTGACTTCCTTATTCGCGTAGACTCTTTTTGTTTAATAAAGACGAACTATCCTTTATTTAATTAAAATGAAATATCCCCGATTTAGAAGCACCGAGCTGGTCTCCTCGCGACTATCAGAACTCGACGATCTTAATTCTCAACCTTCACTGTCCGCAATCGCGTGGACTATTTTCCTTTAATTAAATGAATTATTCCCGTTTACGCGCACCAAATTATAATTCTACAGGTTATCAAAACTCCGATGATTTTCATCCCCACCGCTCGTCTCTAGGTTCTTTCCCCGACTATCTTATTCGCGTGAATTAATTTTTTTTGTTATCTCTCAAAATATCCCAAATTTAGAAGCACCAAATTATTATTCTACTGTACCCCGACCGTGCGTCTCCAGGTTCTCTCCCTGACTGTCCCTGTTCCAACCCCCCTACCCTCTGACTCCCCAAACATCTCCTTGTGTGGTTTCAATAATATATTAGTCCCTCTTTAAAACCTCAAGTGATAAGCACATCTCCCAATATGCATATATCAACGTTTAATAGTCAAAATGTCACATAATAACTATTATTTTAGAGAATTTTGTGTAGAAACCATGTTCGCTTTTTTTTTGTGGTGTAAACTAATTTTGTCTACGCCGGAGTCATAAATTATCCCAATAGCGCTTAAAAGAAGAGCTCAGTGGCGCACTTCAATTCACTACTCGTCCTAATTACTTGCGTCGACTTTATTGGTTATATAATAACATTATATAAGCATTGTCTGTACACGTTTTCGTTCTTTCTGCGTGCGTCACTATTTAACGAATTCTGCAATCTTATTTTGACAAATATGTTAAATATTTTAACCCCTAATCGGCGCGTCGCTCTAGTATATTTAAATGTACCAAGATTAATCTTTATTGCCTAGTTTTCAATTCCCTACTGCCATAGAAAATTCACAAGACAATTGCTTCGCAAATCAATTTGCTCGCGTTAAAGTCAGTCACCACTCGGGCAAACATTCATCGGCCGCCCCTGACTTGATAATGAACCTGAAAAAATCCCTCTAAATGTTCTTCTGGGTTCATTCTTAGTTTTGTGAAGAATGGCCTTTGCCGGGGTTCGCATGCACTTGGGCTACGCAAACACATGTGGTTATTTAGTGGTAAGGACCCATAAATCACCCCCATGAATTGGAAACAGAGAATCGTATGCTGAAACCATTCCATGTTATAAAATTAAATATATTTCTAAATCGATCTCTCGATTTTAAAGGAATTATTTCGTAGGCCCAAAGGCGAGATCATCACAGGGCCTAAAAATATATTCAGATAAAAAATTATATTATATGCAAGTAGGAATCTTTAGTGGTTTTTTGCTTAGCTAACTGCACATCGTATATAGTAGAAGTATCGTAAAAGTACATCTATTTTGTTTTTACCGCGTGCTCCTTCGGAGAGTCATAAATTTTGTCTGTAAAAATATTTTTACAGCGGATATTCACTCAATATACCTTCATAATATATAAGTATATCGACTTTGGTTGTACGGCCGTATATCCTCTTTGCACACTCACTTGAAGAAATGAAGTGGATCAACTGTCGGCGGACCAAATGACGGGGGATCAACTGTCGCAAGATGACTTGTTGGGTCGCCGTTATAAATACATTAAACAAAAAAAAACAAACATGCACAAAAAAAAATATAACCCAATTATAGATTTAGCTTTATCAATCAGATTTTGAACAAATTTCGGAAATCTTTTTTATTGTATGAGAAGGTATATATTATTTGATATTAAACATATTTTATTAGGATAAGGATACGCATAAATGTTTTTACTTTTATTTATTTTTTGGTCAAGTTTAATTTGATACATACATAATAACATAAAATATAAGAGAGTAACAAAAAAACCCCTCATATTTATATAAAACAGTTTTGGTGAAATAAAAAAAAATACAGTAACTATAAATGATAGATTAAAGTGAAATAATAATTTTAGGTAAGTTACTCCTATTACAAAAAAAAAAATATATATATATATATATATAAAGATAGACACAGCAAGTTATGGATATTAGATATTTAGATATAGATAGAAGTATAAATCTTAGGAAAAAGTTACTCGGTTCCATTTTTTTCCAGCTTTGAACATTTGTTTACATGAATATGTGCCATCTACACCTGAGGGAACAACAATAATTTGTAACCATTGATATAATATATCTCTATGTTTGTAACATATAATGTTTTGGCACCAGCTTGATTTCTATTTTAATGTAAGCTGAGAACCACAATAAAATATTTCCGCTTATACCATCACTTATATCTTCGAGAGCGTATTTATCAGTTTGTTATGATTTACTTGGTTGAAAGCATGGATATACAAATAGATGGACCTGCCCTAGTAATAAAAGGCGCACGATTTCCCCCTCCCATTGGAACCATTCCATCGGAACCGGCTGGGTTTGCGAGAGCCTCGCTTGAATCTAAATAATGTGACGTCATCATTCTTGTCCGGACCAGTGTCGAGCTCTTATCGGTACATTTTACGAAATAACACGGCAAAAATGGTGACTTGTGTTATGAAAACATGTAAAAATAGAAGTGAAAAAGATAATATCCCCAATTTTCGTATTAAATTCCATAGGTTATGATTATTTTAGGCTTATTCAGATCATATAATATGATAACACATACTATCACATCAAGATACATGGTGACGCCAAACACAAAGCCGCTGTTACTGAGGTAAGTAAATTATGAAGCAATTGTAAAAGTGTCTTAACTAAATACGGAAACAAAATATTTCACTCCGAAAATAAGTGAAACTTTACTTTGAAGAATTTGGACTTCACATATTTGTTCATATCGTGGCGAGCAATTCGCGCTCCCATGTAAAAAGGTCTATTTATTCAAAAGCAGATTTTACTTTTAAGAACTAAATGGTCTTATTATAATGTGAGATGCCTATATACTGTAAGATTGATTTATTGGCGAATCACAGTCATCGTTCCTGTCTTCGCCCCGCCATAGTTATTTTTTACCCCTCATCTGTATGTTCTGGTCTATCTATTTGTATGACTATGGATGAAAGCCTTATAAAAATCCGTTTAAATGGAATCAATTTGTTTCCTTTTGAAAGAACTATCCTTAACTCAATTCAACATAATATCTTCCTTGGATGAACACCGTGTTGTTGTTGGGTATCAATAATTGGATTTTTAAAC
The DNA here is from genome assembly GCA_917563855.2 of Limnephilus lunatus. NCBI lineage: Eukaryota > Metazoa > Arthropoda > Insecta > Trichoptera > Limnephilidae > Limnephilus > Limnephilus lunatus. Next base: position 33,399,707 of record OU830594.1, read on the forward strand.
ATTTTTATTTTTATTCATATTAACTCCAAACAGGAGGCCCTGGGAAACCCTTGTCATCTTTAGGGATGCTGTATTTTTTATTTTTTTTATTTATTTCAAGACTTTTCTGTTTTTACATTAAAAAATGATAACATATGCAAGGTTATACAACTATAATTTTTTTTTTATTCTACTACTCCATAATTTGAGCTCTAGGAGCTCGTGTTTAAGGGAGGAGTATTTATTTAAATGCAAAAAATAAAATAATAATAGTGTTCCAATTAAATGTTTAAACAATTATTATTTATTTATCTCATAATTCAAAGAACTTATGAGATAAATACAAATATTATTTGACATACGTTTGTAATTTAGAAAAAAAATAGTTATATTAGGTCAATACATATTTTTTTAAATATTAAATATTACATTTAAAGTAAGGGTAAATTAAATTAAATTAAGGGTACAATATATCATTATCCAAATTCAGGAACTTAAATTGTTTTTTGAATTGTTCAGATTTCAATGTTTCAGTTATACTAATTTTGTTTTTGGATAATAATATATTGTACAATCTCACACCTAGATACAATTAGTGGTGCTGAGCCGTGGTAGTTCTAAGCATGGGGATGGCTATTAAGCCATTCGTTTTTAAATCTATTGCTTATGCTATCAGAGGGGTGTATTTTTTTAATAAAATACTCTTTATAAATTTGATATAAGGCGTTTCTCTTATACAATTCTGTGATAGATGTTTCATTAAATTCCCGAAATATCTCTAGAGTAGGGAAGTCGTATGGTTTCCTAAGGATGATTTTAAAAATTATTCTTTGAATTATGATTATGAGCTGTAAGGAAGCTTTAAAGGCCCCTCCCCACCCAATAATGCCGTACTGTAATAAGGACTGAGTTAATGCAAAATAAACAATTTTTATGGTTTTCTTGTTTAAAATATTTCGTATGTTATAGAATACATGGATAAGTTTTCTTATTCTTTCCACAGTGAGATTGATATGATCTTTCCATTTAACTTTTTTTTTCTATTAAGATTCCAAGATATTTTATATTAGATTTATGATTTAGCTTAGCGCAGTCCGTATTACATGTACCATCATTTCCCCATTTTTTTAAAATCAATTGTTATGTTAATTAAATTATTTGGCACATCTTCTTGTAGAAAGAATGGAATATAATAAGTTTTTTCTGTGTTGAGTGGTAATAGATTGTAATCGGACCATTTTTTTTATAACCTTCGTGTCTTGATTGGCTGCATTGGTAATATCATTCTACGTTTTTTTTTCGATAATTATTGCAGTGTCGTCAGCAAAATATATAAGTTTTCCATTGAGCTATAATTTAAACATTTGGTTTACGTATATTATAAATAAAATTGTTCCAAAAACAGTCCCTTGGGGAATCCCAAATTCTAAAGTTTCATCTTTACTTAGTGAGTTATTCAGACAGACGTATGAATAATTCATCTCTCCCATTGCGATGCATTTGAAGTCAGTTGATAAGTACTAAAAAGGTAATTTTTATTCAATGCTACCTACCTACAATAAAAAAATCATAGCGTCCTTTAGGTAATTGAATAACAGCCCTATGTTTAGCAAATTATTTATGTATTAGCCACCTTACTAAGATTCGTGTTTTAAAATACGTTTATTATGGTGTATAAATTACAATGAAATAATGTAAACCCGCATGCACTTTAATATGTTATTTTCAAAAGCTTAGGTTCTTGCAAAGAAATTTAAAAAGTCAGTTATAAAGAAATAAAATAACTGTATAATATTTTGATTACTGAAAAATTTCTAACTTCTTTCTCCATAAAAGAAACTTCCAAGTGCCGCACGAATGGTAAAAACTTGAATACCTACATGTTTTTTGTTAAATTTTTACTTCAAATTCAAATGACGTTGGCAAAAACTGGCAATGAGTAAAAATGATGCACAGTCATAGTCTTTGTAATACGATTCATAAATAAGCGTGATACATTTCCTCCATTACGTTAATCACTGCGGAATGAATGGCGTCTTCGCTAATTATAATGAAAGGTTCCTTTCTTGGGGTTCCGCTAACAGGTTGCGTGATGAATAAGCGCCATCTCTTGCTTGTCTTGCAAACTTTACACGATAAAAATGATCGACGACGAACGGATTTCTTAATTAATTGTGGCTTTAATTTGAACATAAAGCATGTCTCGTACCTTTTGAATTGAAAGTAATCATGGTAAAAGCGCTGGTAATGTTTCTCCCCTAATGAAAGCAGTGCGACAGTACACAAAAAGTTGTAGGATATAAGATTAATCGATTGCTTCAAAAGTTCAGTAATGGAACCATCCTTAAAACAACATGTCACTTTATAACGGAGACGCGATTAATGCCTTATTTCTCGGCCTTCAGGTAGATGAATGTGTTTATGCTTGGAATATTGTTTTCTACGGAAGATGTAATATTATATCGACTAGGTAGGAACTGAATGAAACTTAAGTGCCTATATTCGGAAGATATGTTACAATATACGCTTTCACAGATGGCGCTAATTTAATTATTTTAGGAAAAAATAATTTTAACAGTTATACTTTAAAATATTATGATGAAATATTATTGGTTTGCGTCCGTACATACGCAATATGAAGATGAATAAAAAGTATTGTCAGTATACAATCTCAATTCTTTTGAGAAAAGCGTACAAATTCAAATTGGATTGAATCGTTATGCGTCGATACAATATTTTATTTGTAAACCTTTCTTGGAAGAATTGTGTTTTTATATACACAAACCATTTAGTCATATTCATATTTGTACATACGAGATATATACGGGCTCAAACAAATAATTCATCGTAATATTTTATAGCATAACTTGCAAAAAGTGTTTTTCCCTAAAATAATTAAATCAATTAAATAAAAATCTATCAAAAAGCAGATTATGAATTCTTTAAAGTTTATCCTTAAGGCTCTGTTCCCGGCCCCAAAAAGAAGAAGACGGTGAGATATGAAATTACGAATGTTAGAAGAGCGCGCTAACATTTACAACGATAAAATCGATGCAAAAATTATGAAAATCTTTAATAAAACACGACTCGTTTAAAATAGAGCAAAAATCACGCAATAATTGTCTTAAGCAGCATTTAAAGAAACGCTGTGAAATTTTTTCATACATACATATAACTTGTAAAATAACTGAAACAAACGTGTTTATAATAATTTTTTGAGCATACTTTACGATTTTTTTCTGTCGATGGAATTTTATATAATTTGCGTTTGGGCGCGACTAATTTCTAGATATTATCTTCAAGAATAACACATATTTTTTTAAAAGCTTAAAAACTTCAAATGTTGAAGGGAGATTTGCAAGAAATCGGTAGAAATTCGAAAACCGGCCTCTTAAGAAAAGAAGAAAAGGGAACTTGAGTCTTATGGAGATTCTTAGGAATAGGAATTTTTAAGTTCGAGTGTACATTATGTACATTTTTTCTTAAAGTTTTTTTAATTTATTGATTTTTTACGTAACATGGTTTTATATTAAAAAAATCACAAAGCAATTGAAATGGAGTAAACAACAAAAAAAAGTGAAATATAAGAACCCCCCGTATGTACGCCTTTTTTATTGTGAAAATTAATCATTAACCGCCTTACTTATAAATATTGAAATTGGTTTTGTACATAATTTCTCTTCTAATAACCGATTCACTGTTATATTAGTATAGATCAAAATAACAACTACTATTTTTGTAATTTTTCGTCAGTTTAATCCCTTTGATTATATTGTTATTTTTATTTATTTTTTATATAAAAATACAGGCTATTTCTGATACATTTTTTTTGACTTGTGCCGCGTAAGTTTAACTCTTCAATTCCCATGACAAAGTTAATAAAGATTTTTATCTTCTCTATAAATAAAATCGTTAACATATATATGGTTAAGACAAAAAATATTAAAAAATAAATTAAACTACCCCCACCCTTATTTATGGGTGTGTCACCTACAGGTGATACTGGGCATTGTGCCTCGACTCTGCCAAAACTCTTAAGAGGAAAAAGCATTTTTCTTATTCTTTCAGTAGGAATAAAATAACAGTTTTATAATAATATTTATTTATATAAAATTTTATAATAAAAATTTTTATGTAAGAAAACAGATCACTTATTTTATTTATTTTTTATTTTATTTTATTTGGAAAACCAACAGTTTATAACAATAATGTTTGATGAAATACATATGTATAAAAATTTAACCAATAACAGGTTTTCACTGATGTATATTCAATTATTAAGTTCGTTGGTATAAAGAAAAATAGTTAAATTAGGTTATGTGGATGGGATGGTGGAAGGGAGGGGAAAGGGATGGATCTATTCTGTGTAAATATGTGTAAATGTTATATATTCATTTTAGATTTGAAAATGTTAGGTGCTGTGTTAAATAAGTCAAATTCACTGTATGTCATGTTAAAGATGAGTGAAGCGCGGTGAATGAATGTATTTTGTTTAGAGTTAGTGTTGTTTATTTAAATTATTGTGAAAGCTATACCAACACTTTAGATGAAAACCGATATTGCACTTGGCACACATTTTTCTGGTGCGTTGCTAATAATATATCCAAATCTTCGTTAAGAGCAGTCGATTTGCGACTGATCGTCAGCACTTCCTGCACTCCTACCTCGATAGGCACTTGTATCTGCAGAGGTAGGCCATAATCGGATTTGAAGATCGGAGGCTTACCATATTTTTTCAAGTATTTGGTTGTGACATTTCGCCGGAAATCGCAATAGTTCCAGTTGTTTTCTGTCTTTTTATCAGCCATGCGTTTTGGCAAGCTGCATCTAAACCATAAGCAAACAGAGGGTACCACCACTATTTGCCGCGAAGAGCTACCATCATGGAGTGAACACTGTCGTCAAAACGATCTACCCACCCATGTACTTATTGTACATTTTGATAATTGCTGGGCAATGTACTTGAATTTTTGCACCTTTTTTATCGACAAATCTATTTCGTTCCACTTTCGAGATAGGATTCAATCCATGGCAGTTAGAAAATGAAGAATATTAGCCTCTTTTTCATCTTCAGTATCTTTGTCGATCACCACGCCATCATCAGGAAGAAATAAAATAATATCGCTTGGGTCCTCACAGGCTTGAACCTCCTCCGCAATCGCATCTAACGTCATCCTGTAATACGTAAACAAATTCTAAAACACCATCAAAACATAGCCATAATTAAGGCCAAATTATAAACAACGGTCTAGTTATTTATTACTTAAAATGATTTTCGAATAAAAGTCATTATACCAATAGAATAGTTACAATGCCCAGTGTCACCCACAGGTGACAGGGCATATTTTCAACGTTGTAACGAACATTCTATAAATTATTTTTGTCGTAAAATAAATTTTTACTTTAGCTTATTTATTCATTAATTGCATGTAATAAGAAAAAATAATACTTATGGCTTAGGCATTTTTATTTCACTTTATATGGCAAGAAATCACACAAACTCAGCCTGCTTCAATTTCGCGTGAAACATGAGAATGAATTTGTCAAATGGCATGTGGCTAGTGTTGGCAGAAAAAAATTACGAATAGAGTCACTACTTGCCTTTACTATGGTAGTAGTAGAATTTAAAAAAAATATATCCATGTGGTAGAAAAAAAATATTAAGCTTCTGTCACCTATAGGTGACACTGGGAATTGAAGAATTTAAAATTCAATTGTTCAAAAATGATTTTTTCGGTTATTCTCGGGATGTAATTATTATATTCTTTAATTAATTGTTCGAACGAGATAAAAAGTGAACGGACAATTTTGTTGTAAGTATAAAAGGACTGCGTTTTTTTTAATTTTTAATTTTGTGAAATTTTTAAATGTTTTACTTAAAAAATGTTTGGGATGAGCTTTTTTTCAACTTTTTTCGTGTTTACAGCTTAAAATATTGTAATTTTTAATCACTAAAGTATATTTCAAGTTCAGTAAACTAAATAGTAATTTCATCTGCTGTTTTTTACATAAGCTCCACACAGGAGGATGTCCTGAGGAAATAAAATTCCTCAGGGCCTATATCATCCTCGGGGATGCTGTGCGGAGGGTCTTTTAAGAAAGAAAGGAAAGGAGTCCTGGGAAGGAAAAAGGTATGAGGGGTGGGTGGGAATCTGGGGGTTAATGTGTCCAAGAGTACCGGACGTATGAATCCATCTCTCCCACTACGGAGCGATGCGACGGGCTGAGAGAGCCTGGCTGGAGAAATCTAGGTTAGGTCTCCCTCAACCAGACTCCCAATCCAGCCCGCCACGTAGTAGGCGGGCATTCTCCGCCAATACCTAGACAGACCTCACCCCATGAACTTGGGCACTCCTGCTTAGTCACCAAACGTAGCGAACCACTTGGGATGACCTTCGGCAGGGGTGTTGTTTTTCCAATAAATGGTTCCCGGGGCAGCCAAATTGACTTTCTAACATGGTATTTGTTTTTATCACATCATCAAAAATAATAAAAATATTAAGTTCATTTAAAATACCTAAAATTCCGAAATTTGTTGAGAAATTATGAATATAACAAGTACATACCTAGAACAGAAAAACCCTCTTTGGCTGGATAAGAAATGTGTACATCCTTCCATAAACTATTTTTATCAGTTTTTAACTAGTTAAGGTTTTCACATACACGGTGGTTTATCAATTGAATATAACATTCCAGGCGTTTTTTTAGTAAATATGTAAATATTTAAAAAAACTTAGAACATTATATCGGTTGTAATAAAATGTATTATTCATAATAAGTAGTCACGACATCTTCAAAATTTCGATTATTGTAGATATTCTTTTCCATAACTAACATTTATTTATAAACGTATCTCAATGCATGTGTAAGATTTAATTGAAAAGTTACTTGATTCGAATCGACAATGGTTGGGAGAGGGTTAACGAAGAAAACAACCCTCATATTCATCATCATTGGTTGTATTTATGTAACACTCGAGGCTTCCACGCGTGTATCGCATTATTATAATGTAGAATTCTGGAAAAAACACATCTTCGCTGTCTATAGTGTCTAGACGGGTTGATTTATGACTTCAAAATACCCATCCCAATACAAAATGCTCGAGTTCAAGTCGTGTAGATATTCTTACCATATATCTACTTTTGAATCTGACTTTATCCGTCTACAAAAAAAAAGAAGTTTGCAGAACCGATGGAATTTAGAAATATTCAAAAAATTAAATCGACGGCGAAGAACAATGTCGGATGTTTTGGAGTAGAGCTGTTTAAAGTCTCGTTTCTGCATTTTTACTGTTTTATAGATCAAGCATATGCGAAAAATATATATTTTTCATTTCATTTCATCCAAAATTCAGACTTTTAAATCAGCAAAAAGAAATTAAAATAAGCCAACAAGGCGATTTTCATTTTTGAGTAGATTGTAACATAATATCGTTTTTAATATTATAGGATGTATTCCCAGTCCCAGATATGAATATTTACTCTGTACATTAACCATCATTCTTCCTTATCTATAAAATATCCTACTGAATGTATATCGAAGGTTGATTATCAGCAATGTATGAAAGAAATGCAGCCATTAATCTCAGCAGAACTGCACTCGTTAAGACATGTGTTTTGGTCACGTGGTACGATCTCTTCTTCTACCGCGTTCTCCATCAAACTTTCCTATTTTACCAGTTAGATATGTCTATATCTGTTGTCACACCATTTTAAGTACAGCTCAACGGGATACTGTATGTATGTAGGTATCAAATGTGGCGTCGTTCAAGTTAAATATATTTTCTTCAATATTCACAATTTTAATTTGTAGCGTCATTTATAATTATATGAAAACTAATTACTTTGTATAAACCACTTATTTAATAAAAATTATCAAGATATTTCAAAACCAATGATTTCTTCGTTTTTTCTTCGAAGACAGCATTGGTTTTGAAACATGTTGATAATTTTGATTAAATAAGTGGTGTATACAAAGTTATTTGTTTACATATAATTTTAAAAAATGAATCCGCACAAGAGTAACAGTGTTTATGGCCAGTGGAACTTTGGCTTCTCCGATTGGGGTGTATTGTGAGGCTGAAGGAAGTGGTAAGTGGTAATTTTAAGAAAATGAGGAAGATCTTAACCACTCGGCCACGAAGGTCGCCTGTATAAAACGAATACATTATCAAGCACGTCTACACATTATACTTATCAAGCACGAAATCGATACTTCGATCAACTGCGGGCATCATTGCATTTGAGGAATGTCATCCGAGCTTGGTAGGCTTGAAACCAATAAGTCCAAAAAAGGTTCTCCACCTCCTATTAGGGCAGTATCCACCGAGAATCGAATATCGAAACACTTGCAAAAACTCTAAAAGTTCAGCCATTGGGACCAAACGGGCCTGTTCCCAGCGCTTTACAGATGCTTTCCTGAAAAGCACTTTGGTAATGAGTTTCAGAATTTAGCCTGGAGATTTTTCCCTGGGACTGGTAAGTAAACGGTAAGGTGAACAATCCCAAACAATAACTTGGAACCTTTGTCGCACAGGATGGCTGGAACGCGTGTAGTATGAATGAGTATTTAGGGACAATACTGAAAATAGCAAAAGGCTGTTTGTTTTGCTTCCTCACAGAATTTCATGAACAAAAATTACTGTTTCCATTTATTTGATGAAAGTCTTTGTATTTTGTGTGCGAAACGATCTCAATAATTTTTAGGTTGTTGTACCCCGTTTTCACTTTGACCGTTTTTAAAAGTTATTTTGGACATTGTCGTGCGCTTTCAAAGCGAAGTAACTTTGTGGTTTTTTAAAGTTTTTTTGCTGCCCCATCTGTCAGAGGCTAAAACCTTTTTATACTTGAAATTAAAAAGGGAATAAACTTTCACGAATAATTTTGTGACAATAACATTTTTTGCAGATCCTGTTGGTTAGAATGAAGAGCGCCAAAATATTTAATTTATTTTACTAAATAATACTCTATTCTGTTCTCAATGACGCATGCCAACGTTTTGACATTCGAAACATACTTTTACAAGAATTTAAATGAAAATCGAAAGTCATCATAACACTTGAAGAACATTTTGATAACGCTATCCATGCTAATATTATAAATGCGAAAGTGCTTGTGTTTGTTTGATGCGCTTTTACGCCTAAACCACTAAACGAATTTTAAAAATTCTTTCACAAATCGAAAGCTACATTATCAAAGAGTAAAATAAGCTGTATATAATGAAAACTTTGGCGTAATAAAATTTGTGTAAATGAGAAAGTGGGGTTTGCGGAGATGGAAGAGACGAGGGAAGGCGGGGAACGTGGAAGGGAACGGAGACGCACGGGAAAGGACATGCAGGGAGAATCAACTTATTTCTTTGAATGGTATTATAACGCATGCCGGGTACCAGCTAGTGTATAATAATTCTGAAATAATAGCCATATAATAGACAATACTATAAGCAACTTATTAGAAGCGATTGATTGAAAAAATTCAAAATCAATCAATGAAACATATTTTAAACAAACAAATTTGAAAACGCCACCATTTTAATGTTTGCCATGCATCAAAATCTGTAAAAATAAACAGTATAATATTGTGAATCCAAGTTATGTTGTCAGATGTCTACGATCTAGTGATGTGACTATTTAAGATAAATGATCTAACAGAAGCAGAAAAAAACTCATTACTCAAGCAATATTTAAAGTTATTCGAAGTTATCCTGACATTGAAGTACACTCGAAAACCATTTCTTTTACTAAAAACTAATATTTTTTTATTAATTTGGAACACAAAGAAGTTGATAAAATTCTTAGTGAGGCTTTGTCAGTTTATTATTTGAAACACAAGATTTTTTATTAATAAACCTTAGTATTAACACTTTAGACTTCAAATGGAATATTCTTCAATATTTGAAAGTATCAAGGTACCTACTACAAATATTGTTCCAATAAGTAATATCTTCACATGATCAACGTGTATACGTGAACATATACACCTAACATTCCCAATTCAATAAATTTAGCGATTTAGAAAGGGTTAACAATGAGATACTACAAAATCATTAATAGTGCCACTTAGTTGTGAACGAATGTTGAATTGCATATGAAAAGCTTAAAATAGACAGAGAAATCTTTATTAAAATCTCACAATGGCTATCCCTGCTTTTGTGTAATATTCCACTGGCAACCGGACACAATAAAAATATCCACACGAGGCAGGAATTTCTGAGTTATTCCAATAAAGTGGAGGTATGTTCCATTTTTCAGGGACCTCCCGTCCCAGTGCTGGAGAAAGGTCCCAAGGCAAGTAATGAAATACATCCATCTAAAGTTCCCCAGTCGTGCCCATAAAAACATTGCCGCTTTTGAGAAATTACAGCAACAATGTGATATTGTCCCGAAAAAACACATAAAAGAAATACTTTCATAAACTATTTGTCAAGTGTTTTAATATACGAAAGGTTTGCTGCGCTCAGGAAACAGGTCATAAAATTATCTGGAGTGGAAGATTTCTTGTATTTCTCTATTAAACTTGTGTTCCTTACTGTTTTCTTATTGTTGAAACAACCCTTTGTTGTTATTTATAATGAATCATACTCATTAAGAAAAAGATCAACGACGCCGACGCGACGCATTAGGTAATTATGGAAATGTCTTCCGACTCTAAATTAAAGAATACGAGCTAATTTGATTATCTATTGATTCTATACGTACGTTTATATTCATCTTGCTTCACTTTTTTTATTTTATTTTATATCGTATGACTCGTTTTTTTCTAAAATGCATCACAATAAATTAATATTCCAATACTTTACACACCCAATTTAACTATGGCACACTCAATTAGGAAACAGCTTTGAGACGTAAAGTTCCCCAAACGATGATTTAGATCAGTGGTTCCCAAACTCTTTCGACCTACTACGGACCCCTTTCCCAAACAGTTATGACCCCCGGACCCCCGGGCGGATAGCGCTAACACAACGGAGGGGGCGGGATGGGATAGGATGTAACGGCAAATTTTCCACAACGGAGGAAGTGAAATTTCCACGGACCCCCTGAATGATCCTGGGGACCCCTGGAGGTCCATACGAACCACTTGTGGACCTCCTATTTTTTATCACGCCAACGTAGACCACCGTCGAGTGTCCCCTGGACCACTTTAGGAAACACTGATTTAGATAGAAAAATATGTCATATTGGAACATGAAACTGAAAACGTTTTGAAAATTAAAAGTAAATATGTTTCCAAATGTTACAATTCTTCCATAATATATTTTTCGTTCTTAGAAGAATAGCGGATAGGAGGCGTTTCAAACCTAGTCATCCATTTACACAGGTATAAAATTGGAGACCTCAAATTCTTCATTCCTTAGAAATTTTTACGTCGTTGACAAAGCATCAATACGAAATATTTGTTTTTACTGAACATTTGATTATTTTACCATCATCCCCTTTTCCCAGTTATCGATTATCTCAATCCCAGTTATCTACTATCGTAATAAACCAACACGTTTAAAAATAAACTCATTCTTTTAATTTTAAATACCATTATTTTCTAGGAAGATAGAAATTGCCTGGATTGGACTAGGTTTAATTCGAAGTGACAGGCAAAACCCGTTTTTAAGGCCCATTAACCAGCGGCCGATAATTAAAATTTCGTCGATAGACGGTCTGGCAATCGCACACTTGCAACTCTATAAGGCGGCTCCAATGATAAAGATTGATTACTCTCCGTATCAGTATTTATAATTCTTAAATAATATCTAATAAAATAATTCTGTATAAAAATATCTGAAATATATTAGTTTATAAGACCACAAACAAATAGACATACTGGAATATTTTCGTCGCAAAACAAGTGCGCGGATTATTTTTGATGATTTTATTTGAACTATAATTGAAATCCAGAAAAGTAGATCGATTGTATTTTACTGCATGATTGTATGATTTGAAATGTGTGTTGTATAATACAACACTCTGTTAGAAAATGTAACAATTCTGCCAACAAGCAGCGATGCAACCTTATAACAATAAAAAAAACCTATATTTTAGAAATTTAAAACATAACTTTATTTGATAAAACAACAATCTTTCATTCGAAATATTTACAAACGATTGCAAAATTTTCAAACGAATGCATCATTTACAAATGATTGCAACATTTACGATAGCTTTCACAGATCAAAACTCAGAAAATACTAAGAAAATATTAAGAAAAAAAATAATTAAGAAATGGGGTGTTTCAACCTCTGTCACATTTGATTTATGATCAAATCGGTATATAGAGTAATATGAATGGTCTCCTTTCATTTTTTTGTAGAAAAGAGTCAGTACCTCTAGAAATTTATTTAAAAAATGACAAATTTCCGGTTGTGGTTATTCCCTTTTAATCTAGTCTACTTACGGAGAAAATACAATAGGTACGAATCTCAGGAGCGATCGATGTTTGAAGGATTCGTAAATTGCAAGTAGTCGTTTAAGATGCACCAATTTACGACTGAAACACGTGTCGAAATGACGATTCGAACACGGGTCGCCTGTTGCATGTGAATTCAGATCGGACGCAAAAGTGACCTATTAATAAGACAGATCACCATAGGGACACCGTCTGTAGATAAGGCCTTCACCACGTGGCTTCCTAAAAAAGAAGCAAGTAGACCCTAGGGACTTTCATTCCATTACTCCTTCGCATAGGGATTAAATGCTTATTGGCGTTAATTTACTCGTGGTTATTTTTACAGTTTACTTACCTGATTGCTGAAAGTTAAAGATAAAAAAATATTGAAACCTTGAATTGTGTGAGATTATTTAATATTTTTTGATACATTACGACAGTCGGCATGGTAGGTAAGTAAATAATAAACAATAAATAACTGCGGAATACGGTGTTCAAACCGAAGATGCAGAGACATGGAACGTAAATCGCATCCAGGATTGTCGACCAAACCACCCACTAAAAATTACATTTAAATTAAATAAAAATAACTGAAATTGATACAAAACTATCTTAAAGAAGAGGTCCAACGACGGACTTAACTAACCAACCCGGACCCCAAAAAATTACCTTAGCAAAATAATGTAGCCGTACCATAAGGAGCTTATGTGGAAACTAACAAATGTTGCAAAAATACTATACATTTGTATGGTTCCGTAGAGGTCAACTACTCACCATGAAAACCGCAGAAGTCAAAATTTTCTGAATTAAATATTTCATAAAATGTCATACACACAATTGCATTTTGTGTAAGTACAAATAACTATAATCAATGGATAAATATTACAAAAAAACATGGAATCTAAATATTACACCAAAACCTAAAAAACCTCCAATAACTTGTTAAGAGTTTTAATTTACTATGTTAACTAAATGCTAGTTAAAAATAGACATCTTAAATAATCGAAACTATGACACACACTACACAGCAATGTAGTAATAAAATAAACACGACATCAGCAATAAACTTAACACTTATTAAAATTAAAACTTTCTAGGAATAAAAATAATAGACTTCAGCCGCCTAAAAATTACATATATATAAAGAAACAAGTATCCTACACGTATCTATGTATAAAACTCAATACAAAAAAAAATCTGAACATTACATTAACTGATACAAAGGACCCCCGCAAAGCATAGCACGGACTTGAGCCCAGGATAAATGTCCCAACATGCCTCACATAAAACACTAAAACCTGTATGGACCATATAATGATCAAGAAAAAACTAAAACCAAAAATATAGTAATACCGAACAGAGAGACCTGGAATAAATTTAAAACTACAAATAAAATTTAGTGACACCAAGCTAAAATATGAAAAATCTGTACACAAAGTGAAAAAAAAAAAAAATAGAACCATGTATAATACGAGGAATATTATTATTTCATTCGTAAACGAGTCAAAATATACAGACTAAATATACGCCACATGACACAATTATAAGAATAACATAATTAGAATAACATAATTATCTTCATACTAGAAAAAAACAGACAAAATGAAATATCTAGGAATCATGATTGACCATAACCTCAGATGAACACATCATAAAAAAATACATCACAAATAAACTCTTCAAAACAGTACACACTTTGTAAACATAAGAAACATACACAAACAAAAAAAATAAGAACAATATATTTTGTACTAACGTTTGATTTTTTCGGTTCTCACTTTCCTGTCAATCCAAAGGAATCATTGTTTGGAGAGGAGCAAGAAACTCAGCTACCGGTCGTATGGAAATTGCGCAGAAAACCAAAAAACTGAAAAAAAACTTAGAATTACTGACATAGACCAAATATTCAACATGTTTAACGTGCTGGATATACGCCAATTATACATAAAACACTACTTACATAAGTCCGTTTTTCATCTCATTCACAAATCATTAATGGACAGTTAGACAAGCTTTCAAAAAAACATTAAATTTTAGACAGTAAAGTAATGTCTTTGGACAAACACAAATACCAGTCAATAAAGACATTCAACGACCTTTCACCCGATACAAAATATAATAGAAACAAAAACACATTTCGGATATAAAATTAAAATATTGATTAAAGTCAAAAAAGACAATAATAAAAATGTATGTCACATTACCATTACGATACACACTGTATTATATTTAACCGTACCTCATAATATTTACCAATTTTTTTTCATCACCTTCTTAAATTTTATAATTTATTTTATTTCATCTCAGTTTTATTTTATTTCAATTCATTATTTCATACGGCTTTTTAATTTTTTTATTAAATAGTTAAATTGGTGCATCAGCACGGGTAAAGCGCTCAGTGAAGCCCACTTTATCAAATAATGTTTTAAAATATGTAAAGTTACCGCATTAAATAAAATATTTAAAAAAATAATAGTAGAAGTTGGCAGAAACTTATTTATATTGTAACAAAAAATTTTTTTATTGATAATTCTGTGTACAAGGATGATATTTGCTTTCATATTATGATATTTTAGTATCTTGCAATACCAATACAATACTTGGGATACCGCAATAATAGGTCATTAGTCATTAAACGGCCCATCGCTACGAGGTCGATGTCGCGGAGAATCAAAACAAGTTCATAAAGTTCATGTGCTTTACGTAACATGTTCCTTTAAAATTGTGATTACTCAGGCGACTCTCTCTAAGCCAGAGGTATGTATATATTATGCACATATATTCTAAATGTTGTTTGGTAAAAACCCTTTAGGCACAAAATGAAAACTTTACAGGAGATGTCAAAAAAGAATATTTACAGATCGTTTAACAAAATAAAAACCTTTAAGTTGATATGAAAGTGGTTATTTGTTAGAAAAAAAAAAAAACATTATAAATCTTTGTATAATTGTGTGAGATTTGAAGGTTGAGTAATTTCACAATCGGCTTCTTCCAAATAACCTAAATAAAATATACTTACCATGTTGAACTTTAAAACTATTTTGTTGTACCAAAAAACGTTGTAGTTTTTTTTTATCGAAATACATTCCCGTATCAAGGAAACCTGGAAGTAAGAGAATGCTCTATCTGTCATGTTCTTGGTGTATATAACAAGTAATACATTATATGACTTAACATTAGTGTTGACATTTGTTTCGTTATAATTCTTGACACAATACATTAAATAAATATATTTATGGGCGTGTTTATCCGCACATTTACACTCAGCCTTCACATGACTCTGACAATTTCCACTCCCTTACAAGTGAGGGTTGTCCCAGAAAAAGGCAGAAACATTTTTTTAGAATCCTTCATATTCCGTAACCTTGTAACTTGGCCTTCAAAGGACGCAAGTAAGTGTGAGGGTAGAAACTTCCAACCCTTTTTTGTTCAAAAGTGGGTGTGAAAAATCTTTGAGGATTTATTTAAATACCGCGCTGCTTTGAATACGGAACTCACTAAGCTCTCATCAGTGACGGGTAGTTTTTTGAAAGCTATTTACATTATGAATAAATTAGTCAATTGCTGGAATATTTTGTTAATGTCTATAATTTAAAAAAAGCTCAAAAGCTTCACAAAGTCGGTAATTAATGTCACGTAAATAATTATCAATTTGTGATATAATTATTTACCTGACCACTAACCTGGTAATTTGAACAGCCTGTATTGGACTGGCAACACTTTTTTCTCTGATTTTTGAACCGGGTCTTTTTCTAGGGACTTTCTTAAAAATTTCACCGTGAGGGAACCGGTGAATTTTTGACGAGGTCACTCAACAAGATGTTTTGAGTTTATTATTTAACTTTTTCGGGCTGGATTTTCGGTTAATAATGTGTGTGCCGCTTGTGAAATGGTGAATTTGAATTCTCCGCATGCGTAACCTTTTTGGGTTTTTGTTAAATTTGAAGTACGCGGTGTGTGGCCGTGTGGCTCGGGGAATCGTGCTGAGATTCCGGATAAATCGCAAACCATCTGTTTTGGAGATGATAAATTCCGCGCAAAACCACTACGGGGATATGCTCCGGTTATAAAACTGTGACGCTAACGATTTATTTGTGGCCCACCGTCGGAGGAAACAGCCTCGCTAAAATCACCACGCTCTGGCACCAAGATGGCGTCCCTCGCGCTTGTAGGAAATAACCTGGCATTTGGCCTTTAGCGCCCTCATCCCGGTACGTGCTCGTCGGATCCATCTGGCCCGGACTCCTGGCCGTCTGGAGATTCTTCACGAGATGTTTGCCCCCTTCATCCGGAGTCCTCCGTTGGCGATCGCAGGATTGCTTGCCGTCACCCTCCGTTCGCCGTTTTCCGTAATAGATTTAGAGAATAGAACCGTTTGCGTTGGTCCACAGGTATGAGGGTTTCTGTTATTAATTTTGTTTAACTTGATTTGTTGTAAAATACACATTTATGGAACCTTCCCAAACATTCTTGTTTTTTATTATTTGGAACAAAAAAGCAGAACCTTACATTTTCCCACATTACAGATCGCTAGGTCCCACATCAACCTGAGAGAGAGACATGGTGATCTTCATGCATAAAAATAACCTTATATTTGGCTCCCAACGTTTTAAGATGAATATGCTGATTTCGGTGCCCGTATATTCTAGCGGTCTGTTATGTTTTTAAGTTTCTGCTTCTTTTTTCCAAATTTTCAAGGTTGGATATGTATTATGCATTAATATCTTCATGTTGTTATAATGATACCAGTGTGTGTGTGTAGAAGCGTCATAATAGATGATATGAAATATTTCGCGGTAGTATGAAATTTTGTGCATATTATTGTATCAATATATTGTGTTGCTATATAATGTATTGGTTTCCGGTTGAGCTTCGTTCGCTCTCAAATTTTGTGTAACGTAAACAACAGCTCCGTTCTTTTTTTTTTCGGGTAAAATATTTGGGATAATTTTGTATACTGGCAAGTTTATCTATGGTTATGTCAGCTGTTATTACAGATCAGCTGATAGTGATTTTTTGTTGACATATGTCAGATGTCAAACAGTTACTATACTTCGATAATGTTATTATAACAACTTTATAAACAGTTCACCAGACTTAATATAGTGTTATTCGGTTTTTTCATAAACATTAACTATTTCATATGGAATTATTTGGAATATTTTCTTCGTTTTGTTTAATAAATAAATACCATTTGACAAAATGACGTTGTCTAACATAAACGGGGCCTCAAAAGAGGAGATGATTCAGATGCTTTCTGACGTTAATATTACTCCAGAACCCACTTTGTCCGCCATGAGAGAGCAAGCGCGAATCTATAACAGGAACCTAAAACAATCTGGTGGTGCTTCTTCTCAACAAGAAGCAAGCGGTGATGAAAGTTCTAATACAATTACCAACATAACTAATAATTATTATCAGAATACAATTACAAATCCTTCCGTACATAGCTGGGGTGTTAAGTTTAACGGATCTTCAGACATCCGTGACTTTATACAACGTGTGGAGGAGTTATCTAAGTGTCGTCATATTGAGTTGTCGTTTGTTGTCACTTCATTTGCTGACCTTTTGGAGGGAAGAGCATTGCTATGGTATCGTACTGTTTATAAAGATAATTTAACTTGGCTAGAACTGAAAAAACTAATTTTAACTAGATTTGATCCAATCGCTAACCAAACCGAAGCTTTAAAAGCTCTCTTCTCTATGAAACAGAAGCATAATCAAAGCGTAGTTGATTATGTTGAAGACGTGCAATTAGCTAATTTAAGATTAAACGTTCAACTTCCGGAAGAACAAATTGTGGACTTAGTGTGCAATAGCCTATTGCCGAAATATGCTCTTGTTATTGCTTATTTTGAGGATAAAAATTTAAATTCCTTAATTAGTGTTTGTAAGCGATTTGAAAAAAGTTTAGCTATTTCCGACGATGAAGCAAATTCGGTCAAAGACAAGAATAAACCGTCATCTGTTCCGTCGAATAGTAATGCTGCACCTTCTTCTTCTTCTGCTTCATCTTCTGCACAATTTTATAGAAATAAATTACTTTGCGCTTATTGTAATATAAAAGGTCATTCCAAGCCTTTTTGTAGGAAATGGAAGTTTGATTCTCAGAAGAATCATACCAAGCGACAAGCAAATTCTGAAAGACATAATTCAAAAAACTAGACGGGGGTCCCCCTCATTCTGCTAGCGAGGATGCTAGGAGACCACCGATAGTTTCAAACTCTAGTACCAGTCCCATCGAACATGACATGGACGCATTCATGCCGATGATGACTAGCGGTCAAGATATTAGACCTCATGTTAATATTGCAATTAACAATTTAGTTTTTTCAGCTCTTTTAGATAGCGGAGCTAGTGTGAGTTGTTTTGGAGGTTCACTGTATAGGTTTTTCTTAAGTTTAGGTTTTAAGTTAGTTAAGCTGGATTCTTACGTTACCACTGCGGATGGTAAACATCAAGATGTAATTGGTACTATGCAAGTACTAGTTACTTATAATAATATTAAGAAATATGTAATTTTTTTTGTTATTCCGTCTCTTTCTCCAGTGATTGTTTTGGGAGTTGACTTTTGGAAACAGTTTGACATTGCCCCTCAATTGTTTTCAAGAGCCAACAGTGGTCGTGATGTTGAGAATACTATAGGTGAAATTCGCAAGATCACGTCAGCTTCCCTACTGTCCCCTCAAGACAATCGTAGGCTAAATAATGTTATAGAAAAATTTAAGTCAATTTCGTTTGAAAAATGTGGACTGGGTCGTACTCATTTAGTGCAGCACAAAATCAATACAACGGGAGATCCCATTAAGCAACGCTATTACCCTTTGTCTCAAACACGTCAGCAACAACTTGAATCTCAACTTAAGGAAATGTTAGATTTAGGTGTTGTTCGCCGTTCGCGTTCAGCTTGGTCGAATCCGGTTTTGATCGTGCCTAAGAAGGATGGTTCTGCGAGGTTCTGCTTGGACTCCAGAAAACTTAACAGCGTCACGACAAGGGATTCGTACCCGCTGCCATTTATTTCGAGTATTTTAGACAACCTACGTGGTGCACGCTTTATAACCTCTATTGATTTATCGAAAAGTTTTTGGCAGATACCTTTACATAAGGACTCTTGTTCTAAAACGGCTTTTGTTGTACCAGGTCATGGACTTTTTGAATTCGTTAGGATGCCATTTGGTCTGAAAAATGCACCTAGTGAATTACAGCGTCTTGTTGATGCTCTTTTTGGTCCAGAGTTTGATGTAAACGTTTTTTGCTACCTGGATGATTTAATTATTATTTCAGAAGATTTTGAGTCACATTTAGAATTGTTAAATAAAGTTTTCACACGTATTAAAGAAGCAGGTTTAACAATTAATCTAAAAAAATGTGAGTTTTGTAAGGACGAGTTGAAGTATCTGGGTTATATTGTTGATGCAAAGGGTCTCCGCACAGATCCAGTCAAGCTAGAGTCTATTCGAACTTACCCCACTCCTAAGAATTCAAAACAGTTAAAAGCTTTATTGGACTTTGTGGATATTATAGACGTTTCATCAAGAATTTTTCCACAATAGCGGCCCCTTTAACAAGACTCACTGGCTCAAGAAAGGGGGTGAGTAATTTTTCTTGGTCTTCAGAGGCTGAAGACTCTTTTAAAAAATTAAAAAAGGCATTAACTTCCGCGCCGGTTATCAATTGTCCTGATTTTTCACTTCCATTTACCATACACTGTGACGCGAGCAACGTTGGGATAGGCGGCGTGCTCACACAGGTCTTTGAAGGAGAAGAACACCCGGTTTCTTTTTTTTCTAGGTGTCTGAATGTTCACGAGCGAAACTACGGCGTGACGGAGCGCGAACTCTTAGCGGTGTTAGATTCGGTGAATCACTTCAGGCCCTACATAGAGGGAGTTCACTTCACAGTAGTAACGGACCACTCCAGTTTGCAATGGCTAGTGTCTTTATCAAATCCGACAGGCAGACTTGCACGTTGGTCTACCCGTCTTTCTCAATTTTCTTTTGATGTAGTCCACAGGAAGGGTAAATTTAACACTGTACCCGACGCTCTTTTGCGTAAAGACGATTTAACTATTGGAGCCATTGACAACCTTCCTACAAGCACGGATAATTGGTACATTAACTTATTTACCAATTGTAAAAATAATCCACAACGTTTTAATAATTTTCAAATTAAGGATAATTGTTTATTTCGTCACTCAAAGTCCCGTTTCGCTCTACAGGAGGATACAGCTTGGAAGCTGGTTGTTCCTTTTGAGGACCGTAACGCTATTTTATCTAAGGAACACGAATCAGATCTATCATGTCATCCAGGAATATTCAGAACGTACAAGAAGGTTCACTTACACTATTATTGGCCTGGAATGTATAAGGATGTGAAAAACTTCGTAAATAGGTGCAAAACGTGTAAAGCCCATAAAATAAATACTGCTGCGCCGGCGGGGATTTCTGTCAATCCAAAAATAGTAACAAGACCAATGCAGATGTTATCAATTGATCTTGTCGGTCCACTACCGCGAAGCTATTCCGGATTTACGTATATTTTGTCTGTCGTTGATGTTTTCTCGAAATACACATGGATTTTTCCACTTAGGAATGCTACCACAAAAAGTATCGTTAAAAACGTAGAGCAGTCCATTTTTCTCATCCATGGGGTTCCACAAACGTTTGTTTGCGATAATGGCAAACAATTTGTGTCCAATGAGTTTAAAAAATTACTGTCTGATTATAATGTACCGGCTCCTTTCTATAATGCATATTATACACCACAAAATAATGTCGTTGAGCGGTATAACCAAACAATAGGTACTGCACTGTCTATTTTGACCGAGTCCGACCAACGTAATTGGTCTAGGTTTCTGCCACAAATACAGTCAGCGCTTAACAATACAGTTAACTTCGCGACGGGTTATACTCCTTTCTTTCTTATGCACGGTCGTGAACAGATAATCGATGGTAACTTTCATAAAAATCATATATCCCCTGATGTTGCTGATTCTAGCTTACAAGCATCGAGAGTAAGTTTTGCGGGAAAATTAGAGGACTTGGTTCCTATTTATAATAAAGTCACAGATGCCTTGTTACAGGCATATAGAAAGAATGCTCAACATTACAATTTACGCAGGAAGTCGGTAAATTATGAAATTGGAGACGTGGTTTGGAGAAAGAACTTTGTCCAATCGAGTGGACCCAATTTCTTTTCACACAAATTAGCCCCGAGGTTTGTGCGAAATATTATAAAAAATAAGTTATCTAATTTAGTTTATACTCTTGCAGACATGCAAGGCAAAATAGTTGGTAATTTTCATGTTAAAGATATAATTCGTTTAGATTAAGTTTAGTTTATAATAGGAAGCTAATGAAGTAGTATGGAGGACTACCAACCTTCCATGTTATTTCGTTCCCTTCTTTATGTGTTTGTTCCGGCCACGTGTTCTGGAGTTTGGTACCTTCAGAACTTGTGCTCGGAATAAACGCAACATTCTAGTGTACTGATGATAGACTTACATTATTTATCCTCGTTGGACTAGAATAGGAACATCTTCACAAGAAATGTTTCTCTGATCCTAATGATCAGTGGCGCCCAAACCTTAAGTCATTATTTTTTTTTCTTCTCTCCTTCATGTGAATTATTCTTTTTCGAGTGATATATATATATATAATTAGATTGGATATGCGTATTTCTCTTTTTAGTAGACACCCTGTCTATATATTATTCTGTCAGTATTATCACTGCAATGCACACACACACACATTGGTATCGCATATCTACTCCGTCAGTAAACGGATATTTTGTAATGTTCCCTACTTTTAATATCTAAGTCCATTTTTTCTCTAGTTCAGTGAAGCTTTCTTTCCATTTTGTCGTCCCTCCGACATGCCTTATAACCAAAGATCCTTCAAGGAGCTAGAGAACAAAATGTATTCTTAAGTGTAAATTCTTTGTATGGCAGAGATTTGAGCAACTTTCTGGTATACAAAATGTGTATATTTAGCTGGTATTTGCTACATTTAAGTTTGGTATAGCTTTCCTTAAAGTGAATAATATTAAGTCATAGTTTATTAAGAACATTGTTATGTCTTTCTAACAAAGGTAGTACTGCTTCGGCGTACTTTCCTATTAAGTAATTCCAGCATGGAATATATAATACTCTACCTCTAGCACAGGAGAGCGTATTTTTGTATAGCTTATAGATATAAGTAAAATATTTGTATTAGTCTCACTGCTGAAACACCAGTGTTTCTCTACACATTTATGTACCTAGTGTCATTCAATTTAATGTTTTGATTGATCTCCAGTTTAAATAGTGTCGATTATCACATGGATATGATCGATCACCAATACATATTGTCTCTTCAAGAAATTTTGCCTTTTGCTTACTTTTGAAGTAATATTTTGAAGGATCTCCGTCTACGGTGTGATCTGTCTATTTTCTTATGCAAACTATACACACAGTGTTAGTTATAAAAAATGGCTTGGACTCTATATATTTAATCATACTGGTTCACTAATATTAGCTAGGTTTTTTTTGTTAAATTGTAATCCCTATGCATTCAGCTAAACATTCTAGATTCTGTTTTGCTTGTCTTTGTGTTCCTACTGATACTCATTGTTACCACTTTTATAGACAGGTATATCTTTGGTATTGTAAAACCTGATCTAATTTTATTTTTGAAACATAGGTATTTCTAATTATGTAAACCCTATTGTAACCACCTGTATGAATAGGTATTTCTAAATATGGAAACCCTAATCTAACCACTTTTAGTAGGCAAGTTTCGCAAACTTGGTCTAACTAATTCATTAATAATACACAAGTACTACTCATATACTTATGGTTCTACATTGTAATAAATTTTTTTTAAACTAATAGTTGAAAATCTCTGAAAGATAATCATCATTCTAGTTTTATTGTCTGTTCTGTTTTTTGTTGAATAAACTTTTATGTTAACCTATGAGACCTGTTGGACCTAGGTAGATAGAATAGTTACCTTTTCGCTATTGATAAATTGCCTAAATTCAGTGAAAGTGAGGGCTGGTTGACCACCCTAAAGTGAAGCCTTTTTAATGGCAAAATTTCCTGCTGAAGGAAAAGTGATGCTTTGTGCATAATTTTTTTTCTTTTCACTGTTTGTGTTCTTTACTTTTAAGATGTTCCCGATGTTAAGATGACATGAGAATAACAGATCTGGGCTTCAGCCAGTACTGCCAGCACCCAGCTCCATCGGTTCTGAAGGTGTTGTGGACTCCTTATTCTCGTACCATCCTATTCTCATTGTTCTTTCAATCTATCTAGATTTATATGATTTATTGTTTTTGATTGTTAATGGTTACTTTTTGTAAAATTTCTAGATACCTGATGGACCTATCTTCTAGTTAGTTAGTTAGTTGTGTACCTTTATTTTTTTTGTTTCTTTTTACATCGGAATCGTGGATTTCATGTTTGGGGCCAAACATTTTCGTGAGAAGGGGGGAATTGTCACGTAAATAATTATCAATTTGTGATATAATTATTTACCTGACCACTAACCTGGTAATTTGAACAGCCTGTATTGGACTGGCAACACTTTTTTCTCTGATTTTTGAACCGGGTCTTTTTCTAGGGACTTTCTTAAAAATTTCACCGTGAGGGAACCGGTGAATTTTTGACGAGGTCACTCAACAAGATGTTTTGAGTTTATTATTTAACTTTTTCGGGCTGGATTTTCGGTTAATAATGTGTGTGCCGCTTGTGAAATGGTTTTTGGGTTTTTGTTAAATTTGAAGTACGCGGTGTGTGGCCGTGTGGCTCGGGGAATCGTGCTGAGATTCCGGATAAATCGCAAACCATCTGTTTTGGAGATGATAAATTCCGCGCAAAACCACTACGGGGATATGCTCCGGTTATAAAACTGTGACGCTAACGATTTATTTGTGGCCCACCGTCGGAGGAAACAGCCTCGCTAAAATCACCACGCTCTGGCACCAAGATGGCGTCCCTCGCGCTTGTAGGAAATAACCTGGCATTTGGCCTTTAGCGCCCTCATCCCGGTACGTGCTCGTCGGATCCATCTGGCCCGGACTCCTGGCCGTCTGGAGATTCTTCACGAGATGTTTGCCCCCTTCATCCGGAGTCCTCCGTTGGCGATCGCAGGATTGCTTGCCGTCACCTTCCGTTCGCCGTTTTCCGTAATAGATTTAGAGAATAGAACCGTTTGCGTTGGTCCACAGGTATGAGGGTTTCTGTTATTAATTTTGTTTAACTTGATTTGTTGTAAAATACACATTTATGGAACCTTCCCAAACATTCTTGTTTTTTATTATTTGGAACAAAAAAGCAGAACCTTACATTTTCCCACATTACAGATCGCTAGGTCCCACATCAACCTGAGAGAGAGACATGGTGATCTTCATGCATAAAAATAACCTTATATTAATACGAGTAAATATAAAACATTTTTTGGAATTACTAATATTCGTATTTTCCAAAATAATTTCAGAGATTTTTCCTTTAGTGTGCGCTTTGGTGAATTGTATATTCACGTTCACGAATTTCAGATTGTTAAACAGAAAATACCCCCTAATCAGTGGCGAAGGCTGCCCTGAAAAC
Organism: Limnephilus lunatus; assembly: GCA_917563855.2. NCBI lineage: Eukaryota > Metazoa > Arthropoda > Insecta > Trichoptera > Limnephilidae > Limnephilus > Limnephilus lunatus. Next base: position 33,424,652 of record OU830594.1, read on the forward strand.
GTGGTGGTTCACTGATAATCTCACTGTTTTTATGTTAAAATTCCATCTTGCTGGTGGAGCAGAATGGATTATCCTTTTCATTATATCATTTTATACATTCATTCATTTGGGAGACCTGGAAACAATTTCGGAACTTCACCGCTCCAACCCATCCACTCATCACTGAGGCTGCATCAAAGCATAGAGCTATCAATTTATTTAAACTGATATTGAAACATTTTTTTACTTAGCTACATATAGACACAGGAGGCCCTGGGGAACATAATTCTCCTCAGGGCCTACGTCGTCTTTGGGGATGTTGTGTGGAGGTCTTTTAGAGAAGGAATGAGAGGAAGTTCTGGGAAGGAAAAGGGTATTAGGGGTGGGTAGGAATCTGGGGGGTGAGTGTGTTCAGGAGTGACCGGACGTATGAATCTATTCTCTGTTCTTATAACGATTACAGAGAAAGAAGTTTCTATAGTAATAAACTCGCTCAAAAACTCTTCATCATCCGGCATTGATGAAATATCTAACAATGTTCTTAAAAAAATTGCCCTTGGTATACTTCAACCATTAACGCATCTACTTAATATTAGCATTCGCCAAGGGCTGTTTCCCACCATTCTAAAACAAGGTCTCATTATCCCTATTTTTAAAACTTGCTCCAAACTTGATATTAGTAATTATCGTCCTATTACGTTGCTAAATTCCCTCTCAAAAGTTTTCGAAAAGATCGTCAATAATTGTCTCAGGGAATATCTGGAAACCAATAACTTAATATCGCCGCGGCAATTTGGAATCAGAAAACATAAATGCACCAACGATGCTATAACCACAGTTACTGATCATATTTCTGGCCACCTGGATAAGGGCTTGAAATGTCTATCGGTATTTCTCGACCTATGTAAAGCATTTGATACAATCTCACACAGCAAATTAAAATGCAAAATGTTTAATATAGGTATTAGGAACAAAGAATTAGGCCTCTTCTCCAGCTTTTTATCTGACAGATCCCAATGCGTTAAACTCAGTACCACAAAGAGCCAGATTTGCCCATTAGTTACGGGGTCCCTCAAGGCAGTGTTATAGCTCCAACGCTCTTCTTAATATATATTAACGAGTTATGCAACCTAGATATCGATTCCACTTTTATCAGTTTTGCCAATGACACTGTCCTACTCTTCCAAGCAAAAGATTGGCTTACCGCTTATTCCAAAGTGGAGGAAGGAATTCAACAGGTAAAATATTGGCTTGACTCGAACATATTAACTCTAAATGTACAGAAAACAAAATACTTACTGTTTAGTCTCACCAATATCCCAAAGTCAAACCTAGCCCCGCCATTAAAAATACACGAATGTAAAAATTCATCTCTAAACCGGAACTGTGACTGCCTATGCCTAGAGCAAGTAAACATTATCAAATATTTAGGAGTAACCATCGATACACACCTAAATTGGAAGCAACATATACATAATACTTCAAACAAAATCCGCAAATCTATATACTTTTTCAAACAAACACGCAATTTCCTTAACCTAAAACTTTTAAAAACAGTATAATACTCACTGTGCCAATCTCACATCGAATACGGAATTTTAGCCTGGGGTAATGCATATTCCAATGCCCTTGATCCCATCATGAAAGCACTAAAACTAATCTTAAAATAATTCTTAAAATGCCGCTTACTACCAGCACGGATACTATATTCAATTCCTTCAACGTTATGGACATAAAACAGCTCTACTCAAGATCCATATTAATTAATTTACACAAAACACTATACAAAGCTACACAAATAATACACAACACCCGAGCCAAAAACAACGAACTTCTCCAAACTCCTTTTTTCAAAACCACCTTCGGGCAAAGACACTCTAAATACATAGCTTGCAAACTATACAATACACTACCAACTACGATCAGACAAACTGACTCGTTTACAAAATTCAAACAAGATATTAAAAATGGATTATAAGTATTGGACGCCACACATAGACAAAAATAACTATTCACATATAACCTAACTCATATAAAATAAATGAAAATAATGGAATCCTGTCAAATTTGACCTTTAAATAGATTAGGCAGAATTTACTTCTCTACTTCATCTCCAACATTTATGAAATAACTCTCTTTAAAAGATTTACCACCCTTCCAATCACCTTTCTGTTTTAATTCTATTTAAAGTGATATGTATTTTACCTTAAATATCCTTGTAACTACAATATTCATTTAGACACAGGTATACCCTAGTGAGACAGGCATACAAATAAAACCAATGTAAATATATTTTATTATAGATAAATAAAAAAAAATTAAAAAAATCCTCCCACAGCGGTGCTAGGCGATATTCAGAAAGAGCACGGCTGGAGAAGCCAAAGGGACTCCCTCAACCATTCTCTGCTGATCTGGCCTACCATGCAGCTGGTGGGTAGACGCATCCGTCGTCAAGACTCGGACAAACTTCAACCCCATGAATCCGGCACCCCTGCTTAGTCACCAAACGTAGCGAACCACTTGGGGTGACCTGTGTCAGAGGTGTTGGTTATCCAATAAATGGTTCCCGGGGAGGCAGTACCCATTCCCGCCTCCAAAATTGTAAAATATGAATTTCTTCTGAGATGACGGTATGCAAACCGTGCGAATTGCGAGATTGGAGTTAAATATTTCCAAAACCGTTCAATAATTTGTGAAGCCGTGGTACTGACTGAAACATGGTTAGATCCTTCCATCAATTCTTCTGAACTAGGATTATCCTCTTATTTTGACGGCCGGCGTAGTGCAGCGGTAAGACGCTTGATTCGCACACCGAAGGTCGCGGGATCGAATCGCGGCGTGGCAAATAAATTTTATTTGATTAATTTGTGTATTTCACAATTTATCCATTTAAAATAATATATAGTATATTTGCGACACGTTCCAGAGTGGAAGTCACTCTCTGTATCGCCCTGGTGTAAGACCACCATTCAGAATTGAAACGTTGCTTAAAATGGCAGTAGCCGTGTTTGGTGACCAGATCTGTATAGCCTGGTACTTCCCCACCTTCGTCTTCCCTATCTCCTTCCCCTCCCTACTACCCTCAGCCTCACAACATTCCCCAATTGGGGATGCCATAGTCTCACTGGCTTCAGACGGGAGCAGTTGAGACTCTTGTGCGGAATTCATGTAAAAAAAATCCTCTAATAATATTTATAGGATGGATAGAAACCATCCTACTAGTTCTAAGTCAAGAGGAGGTGGTGTCCTCATCGCAATAGAAAAGAAATTCACTTCTAACAAATTAAACACAAAAAACAATAACGTTGAACAATTTTTTGTATTGGTTAAGTGTAAAAGTGAGAAAATAATGATTAGTTATGTATACATACCCCCTTCGGCCAACATTTTTGTCTTAAAAAACCATTATGAAGACGTAGAAATAATTTAAGTAAAATATCCTCATGACAAATTTGTTGTCGTGGGTGATTATAATCTTTCAAATGTAATTTGGGATTTGCACGACCCTGAATTATCGAATACTAAACTTGTAATACAACTATCTCAGAAAGTGGAAGAGTAATACTCGACATGTTAATATAATTAAACTTAACTCAACAATATCTTGTTAGAAACATTAACAATCGTATATTGGATCTTGTATTCTTGAACCCTAAATTATCGAATTCTAAACTTGTAATACAACTATCTCAGAAAGTGGAAGAGTAATACTCGACATGTTAATATAATTAAACTTAACTCAACATAATCTTGTTAGAAACATTAACAATCGTATATTGGATCTTGTATTCTTCAATTCTAAATGTATCAAAGTGAGTAAAGCCATAGAAGTTCTCATGCCCCCTGACATCCATCATCCTCCACTAAATATTTATATAACAGGCTTCAGCAAAAAAAATTCTGAAGCCTACTAGATCATGCTACAATTTCAGAAGTGCGGATTATTTGGGTATGTGTGATTCTCTTACATTGGTTGACTGGTCTTTCTTAGAAATAGTACGGGAGGCGAAGCAGGGATTTTTAGATTTACTCAAGCGCGTCAGATTAACTAAGGGGAGATACCTTCCGACCCTGTTATGGACTACCACCATTTATGAACCAATAATATTGGTGGGTGCGGCTAGGGCAACCGATCAGATTAGTAAAAAAAAAATCGATCCCCGTAGTTACTCGAGCGTGTCAGATTAAGGTATTGTGAGTTAATTACCAACAACAATATATTATCAACAACAATAATAACATTGTACACAGTACGCACGCCAAAAAATTGCTCCGCAAAAATCATTATATTCGCAGTTAAAAAAACAAAATAATCGATCAATCTATCAGTTGGTGTTTTACCTTTAGTTCAGTGAAGTGATTAACTCAATTTAATTCCATCTAAACGACCGTGTTCTAGTAAATTTCTGTGTTAAAATATCAGTGAACTACAGCGATTGAAATCGTTAAGTTAATCGAACTAGTTTTACCATAACACGTAAAATCTTATCTGTGGCCAGACAATTAATATTACAAATATCTCACACTACGTCACACGGCGGCGATAGCCTAGCGGTCAACTCGCTTGCTATACTGGACTCTGACATCCCGAGCAACCGAGTTCAAGACTCACTCAATCCAAAAATATTTTTATTTTATTATTTTAATAAATCATCTAGAATATAATAAATAGCACCACCTGTTAATAAATAATATTACTAGTACATAGCCTAGTTGTGATCACGCCCGCTAGACCGGACACGGTATAACCACAAACTGCAAAATGAATAACTGTTATGATTGTGCGGAACCTACTCTCTCTGCTGAATCATTGTTTACATGCTCCGCCTGCAAAGGGACTTTTCACCTAAACTGTGGCGGAGTGGTTGAAAGCACATTCCGACGCCTCAGCAAGGAGAAACGGGCTCAAATTAAATGCAAAAAATGCATAGCTGGCGGGTCTTCCGCTAATCCCAAAATAGCGAATAATTCACCTCAGGACTGTGAACTATTAACTAAACAGAACCTAATTATAGAACAAAATACCCAAATTCTCAACACAATATCAGTAATGAGTAAACAATATGAAGAAATCCTACTTCGAGTGCACGAACTAGAAGATGCAAACATAAAATTAGAAAAAAAAAATGTTGACCTTGAAAATCGTTTAGAACAATTAGAAGGTCAATTCGACCAAATTGAGAGAGAAAATAGATTAAAGAACGTGGAAATCAGGGGAATTCCTGAAATAAACGGTGAAAATCTGAACAACATTATATTTAACATACAAAAAACAACTAATGCCAACACGGAACTCAAGAACGTAGATACAGCATACCGTATCTCTCAAAAAAACAATAAAGATCAACAGAGGCCTATAATACTTAAATTTAAAACTAACATTGATCGTGAAAACTTCTTAAGCGACGTCAAAACGTACAACAAAAAAACTACAAATAGAGACAATAAACTTAATACCTCTCTCATCGGAATGGCAGGAACTCGCTCTCAGATCTACATCACCGAACACCTAACTTTTCGTGCGAAACATCTTTGGTATCTTGCACGGAAGGCTTCACGGGACAACATCTTCAAATTCGCCTGGGTCCGTGAGGGAAAGGTGTATGTGCGAAAAGACATTGGGACGCCTGTTTTACTCATCAATGAAAAAAACAATTATCTTTTATCGCCCCCCCCCAACATCTCATAAACTCTACTCGCCCTACAATGTTGCTTATCTATTTGTTTTTAATCTATCTTTCTCTAACTTCAACAATATTATGAAATTAGTTACTTCTCTCTCCCTCATATTTTGTAATACCACATTCACAGAACATTATTACTATAAAGTTAACTTGTTTTTAAAGAATCATTTAATAACTAGTTTTTCTGATAATTATATTTACTTAAAAAATAAATGTAGTCTCAGTAATTACAAACACAAATCTCGAATTTTTTAAATGGATTCTAACTGTAAAACAAATTCTGCTATTATTGTAAAGGTCACCGAACTGTGTATTTTTGTCATTGCTCTGAGTAACTGTCAAAATCCTTCTCTACTATTACCAACAACAAAAGCCAATGGCATAATTTCTCTAAATAATACTCTACAGGTTATTATTATTTGTATGCAACCTGCAACTATTACCCATGATTACAATTCTTATCATATACAACATGCATTTACTACTATAAATATAATCAGAATTGAAAATAACTTTTTAATTTCTAATGATTTTTATTTTAACAAAAATAGATACTTTTTGAAATATTTTTTTCATACATCACTTAACTGTAATTTATTATTATCAAAAAACATTATTGTTGTCAACAAATCTTTTTCTAAATTCCTATTATACATTTCACGTAGTTCTAGTACCTATAAAGATAAGTCTTGTATTTTTGATATAGACTCCAAATGTCAGAATTTTATAAATGAAATTATCTTAAAAAACACTTTATTTGCTTATTTTGTTTCTGTAACCATTGTGAAGGCCAATGTTATTGCTATTATTGTCATCGCTTCGAATAACTCTCAAAATCCTTTCCACCTCTTACCTACAACAGAAACCTATGGTTCAAGTTATTTTATTAATATTCAAAACATTGAAACAATCACCCAAAACAATATTACTAAAATTACTATCAAGAGTGTAATTAACTTTTCAAATTTTATTGTTTTTAGTTTTGCCAACAATAGATGTTTTTTTAAATATGTTTTCCTTTCTAAACTTAGCCATTCCTCATTTTTAACAATTTCTACTATTATTATAAAAGTCACCGAACTGTGTATTTTTGTCATTGCTCTGAATAACTGTCAAAATCATTCTCTATTATCACCAACAACAAAAACCAATGGCATAATTACCCTAAATAATACTCCCCAGGTTATTATTATTTATATGCAACATGCAAGTATTATCCATTATTACAGGTATTATCATATACAACATGCATCTACTACTGCAAATATTACCAGAAGCGAAAATAACTTTTTAAATTATAATGATTGTTATTTTAACAAAAATAGATACTTTTTGAAATATTTTTTTCATACATTACTTAACTGTAATTTATTTTTAGCAACAAACATTATTGTTGTCGACAAATCTTTTTTTAATTTCCTATTAAATATTTCAAGTAGTTCTAGTACCAACAAAGATAAATCTTCTATTTTTGATATTGACTCCATATGTCAGAATTTTATAAATGTAATTATCACAAAAAACACTTCTATTGCTTATTATGTTTCTGTATCCATTGTGAAGGCCAATGTTATTGCTATTATTGTCATCGCTTCGAATAACTCTCAAAATCCTTTTCACCTCTTACCTACAACAGAAACCGATGGTTCAATTTATTTTATTAATATTCAAAACATTGAAACATTCACCCAAAACAAAATTACTAAAATAACTATCAGGAGTGTAATTACCTTATCAAATTTTATTGTTTATAGTTCTGCCAGCAATAGATATTTTTTTAAATATTCTTTCATTTCTGTACTTAAACATTCCTTATTTTTATATACAAACACAACCTTTATCACAAAATCTTTATTTCGAATTCCATCTATAACATGTGTACTTTTAACTATCGCTTTCGATACTTATTTCTACACTCATAAATTTAAAAAACCCGGTATAAATTATATGTTCATACTATATCTTTACAATAACTTAATCCTTTCAAAAACATCACTTTCACTGGATCTTTACAATTACCTATTGAATCAAAGAAAAAAAATTAAAAAATGGAAGAATTAGCAGATTTACTAGATAACTCAACACCAATCCCATTTACATCAACTAATGATTCTGAAGTAGTTCGTCATTTATTACTAGGTAACTCTCCTACTCGCCTACAATATTCTCTATGAATATAAGAAGTATTAACAAAAACTTTGATGAACTACTAATTCTTCTTACTGATCTTGCCTTAGATTTCGATGTAATTATCTTGACCGAATGTTGGATTAAAAAATGTTACATTCCTAAAACGTTAAGAAACTACAATCACTATAACGCTCTTTATAACCAAACTCAAAACGATGGCGTCATTGTTTACATTAAAAACCACATCGCACACTCAGTCAAAGAGGTCAGAATTCAAAACGCAAACTGTCTTCAAATTCAACTAGATAGTCTCATAACAATTCTTACCATATACAGATCTCCAACAACACACAATATAACCCCATTTTTACATTCACTTCAAGAAACATTATCAAACATAGAACACTGCCAAAACACCTACATAATAGGTGACCTGAACATAAACATAATCAACAAAATGCATCCTCAAGCCAATGAATACCTAAATGTATTAACTTTATTAGGATACTTCCCTGCTGTCACCGCTCCAACACGAGAACCAGACTCAAAAAACGGCAGTTGTATAGATCATGTATTTGTTAAGAGTAAACTAGACAATAAATCAATTATATTTCAATCAACTATTATAGATCACTATGCAATTATCACTTCCATCACCAAAAAAAAACATAAACCGCCCCAAAACACTCAACCCCAAGAACACATTTCTTATGAAATTCTTCTAAATCATGTCTCGGAGGAAAACTGGGAACTTACCTATTCATGTACTGATCCCACCTCTGCATGCGATGTTTTTATAAATACTTTACAAAACCACTTGGCCAATGCAACATCTTATACAAAATGTAAAAAAAAACGATCGGAAACAAAACTGAAACCATGGATCACTGCTGGTATTCTCCATTGTATTAGAAAACGTGATAAAATACATAACTTCTGCAGGAAAAACCCCAATGATTATAATTCTCTCATATTCTACAAACGTTATAGAAACCATTGCAAAAAAATAATTGAAAAGGTTAAAACAGACTACTACAAAAAAAAAATCAGTGAAGCTACCGATGATAAAAAAAAAATTTGGAACATCATAAAAGATATAACTAATATTAATAAAACCGACACACCTATTGTTAAGGTTGATATCGAAGACCGAACAATACATGTAAATTCTGAACCTAAAAAAATATCTAACCATTTCAATAAATTTTTTTCCAATATCGGACCCAACTTAGCAAAAAATATTTTGAACAGAAACTGCGTCTCAGAGAAAGACCTGGCCAACAATATACCTATCGATACTCTGAGTTATAACCCATTTCATTTTACTCCCACCACTGAACCTGAAATAATAGAACTAATAGCATCTCTTAAAAATAGTAACTCCACCGGTATAGATCACATCTCGGCAAAAATTATTAAAAACATCCAAAATTATATCGTCTCCCCTCTTAAACACATTATCAATTTAAGTTTCAAAACTGGCATTTTTCCAGACTCCTTGAAACAGGCCACGATAATCCCAATCTTCAAAGCAGGTGACAAATTATCTGTAAATAACTACCGACCGATATCCCTACTAAGCACGATATCTAAAATTGTAGAAAAAGCGGTAAAACGTAGACTCTGTAAATTCCTCGAAGATAACAAAATACTGTCGGATAACCAATATGGCTTTCGCAAAGGTAGGAGCACTTCAGATGCAATAGCCGTCCTCACAAAGATTGTTCCCCTTAATCTTGACATTGGTCGCAAACCACTTGCTGTTTTTCTTGATCTGGCAAAAGCATTCGATACGGTCTCCCATCCCTTACTGCTAAAAAAACTACAGCAGATTGGAATAACAGGAATAGCCTACAGATGGTTTGAAAGCTATCTTATAAACCGAACACAACAAACTCTCATCCAATCTGATAAAATACATATAAGCAATAAATTACCTGCGTCATATGGTGTACCCCAAGGCAGTATACTAGGACCAATTTTATTTCTCATATATATAAACTCACTATGTGCCATGAATATTGGAGGTAAGATATTATCATTTGCCGACGACACGGTCCTAATATTCGAAGACGAAACATGGCAATCCGTCATTAAAAAAACTAATAAAGCCCTAATAATAGTAAAGCATTGGCTAGACACTAACCTCCTCACTCTTAACATCGACAAAACCCAATATATGACATTTTCCATACGTCAACATATTTTACCTAACAACTGTCCTAAACCTATCATTCATTCATGCTCACTTAATTTACACAATCCCGTAACCACACCTAATATTAATTGCACTTGTTCTGTCCTTAAATCATCAAAGGTAGTTAAATATCTGGGGCTAATCATAGACAATCAACTACGTTGGGAAGCCCATATCAGTGACACAGTTAAAAAACTCCGTAAACTCTGCCATATATTCTGCTCCCTTAGGTCTATCTTAGATTTACAGACCATAAGAAGCGTATACTTTGCCCTCTTCCAATCCATAGCAACATATGGTATTGTGGGATGGGGTGGTTGTGCTGAATCCATCATCAATCCAATTATTAAAGTTCAAAAACTAATTTTGAGAATCATATTTAAATGCAAACCTACCCATCCCTCAAAGGAACTCTTCGCTAAACTCAAGGTCTTAGATATTCGACAGTTATTTACTCAGATTAGCGTATGTTACACATGGCAAAAAAACCAACTGGTTGCTCCACAACATCAAGCACACACTCGTTTCTCATCAAACCTGGGCTGCGTGGTCCCTAAAACTAAAACCTCATTCGCTCAAAGACAATTCTGGTTCATCGCTCCTAAAATATATAATGCTTTGAGTGCCGACATAAAGTCACATAATTCTAAATCTCTTTTCAAATCCCATTTAAAACTTTGGATATCTGAAAAAGGAAGAGATTTCTTCAAAAAACACATAAGAGCTTAACATTATATTTTTAAAAAAAACTACTCTGGCGCATATATTCTCCTATTTCTTTCGCAGAAAGAACTTCAAAACTGAACATAAACATAATCATCGACCAAGATATCATACGTCAATGGGAAGAATACTTGACAAATTTTATTTCTATCTTTTATTTCAATCTTTTTTTTAAATATCTTTATACACTTTTTTCTCAGCTTTCTTCTAATTCTTATATTTTTATCTGTATTAGTATTTATATTTAATTTTATTTATCCCTAAATATGTTATTTTTTTCTTTCCTTTTTATATATTTTATTACATGTTTATTTAAAATAATGTATCATACATGACTACCACAGCACGGGCAATAGCCTAGTATGGTAGTTTAAAAAATTGGCTGTATTATGTAACTTGTAAAAATTTATGAAATAATAAAAAATAAAAAAAAATTACATGCAGAAAAGTTTACAGTTGCAAAAAAAAAACGTCACGTGGATTTACTCGAGCGCGGTTAATTTTTTTTTTATTTTGAAGGAAATAATCTAAGGATCACAGAAATAATATAATCTGACGATTTCAACATGCCGAAGAAGCTAAAATCATCACTGAGTGTGGAGCGTACAGCGGCTGACGGCGCTGAGAACTGCCTACAACTGTCGAGTCCATAGACATAGAAATATTACTAGACCTGCCCTAAGTGATAAAAGTGGTCTGCCTATATTTAAAGAGGAAAGATTTGATTGTTTATTTGTTTGCATTGAATAGGCTCCGAAACTACTGAACCGATTTGAAAAATTACTACGACTCAAGCGGCGACATTTTAATTAAATTTAAAAAAAAAAATAACACTTATTGTGGCATAACTATAATAGTTAGACATATTCTGTCACGACACTTTTTGTAAATAATGATGTGTTCTGCAAAGTCGTAGTACAATATTTAATTCTATCATCAATAGTTTTCGCAGCGCACGCGATGTAAAGAATATTTTAGGCAATTTTTTTACACCTTGGGTAACATTATTGGAGTTTTAGTAAGGAGACCTAATTTTTTGAAAATATAATATAGCTTTTATCACACGGGGATAGTGTAGCTTCCTAACAGTGAAAGAATTTTTCAAATCGCTTCAGTAGTTTCGGAGCCTATTCAATGCAAACAAACAAACAATCAAATCTTTCCTTTTTATATATAGGCAGACCGCTTTTATCACTTAGGGCAGGTCTAGTAATATTCATATGTCTATGGTCGAGTCGTACGTTGACAAGCGCTTGCTTGTTGTCGCAGAGCCGGAGGCCCTTAGGCCGCGCGTTCGTGTACAACGCTTTGGTTTATTCATTGTGTAAAGAAATTTAATAAGTGAAATTTTTAAGAAGTTTAATTAAGCGATTATCTTTTTAAGATTATAATAGGTGTAAATTATTTTTTGTTCATTGTAATTCTATTCAGTAATAAAAAACTTAAAACTGTCAGATTAAGAAAATCCCTCCACATAATTGTCAGATTATTGGTCAGCACAACAGGACAACAAACTGAACCGTCTGTATAAAAATCTGACGCGCTCGAGTATGTCAAGGTCACGATTTTTTTTTACATTTTCAAAAATCTGCCACGAGTTTAGGTTACGTCCAAATCGTCAGATTATTGAAATGTTAACTTTTCTGCATGTAATTAACTCACATTACTTTAATCTGACACGCTCGAATAAATCCTTTTTTTTCAATTTTCTACCTCTTCATACGGCCACCCCCACCACTCAACTCGTCAGATTAATATCTCTTTGTTACCAGAAACACGTAGGGCGTATACGCTTTTAATATCTGACGCGCTCGAGTAAGTCATTGTGACGAATTTTTTTAACATTTTTGAACATTTATACTCGCTCCCCCCACCACTGAAAGGGCATACATCACATAAACTTTTTTTCTTTTTAGCATCTAATCTTTGCAATCCAATAGGTCCCCACAACGCTCGAGTAACTACCCATTTAGCGTTATTTCCTCCTGTATAAATTTGTGGGTTAGTTTTTAGCTAGGACTCACACCTCTCAAAATATGTAGTTAAAATGAATTGTTTGTTTGGGAACCAAACTAATTAATTGTAAGAATTATTAATAGATGTCGCTAGATACAAACTCCCACTCGGCTAGGGCAAATAATTTATAAAAGATCGAGTTGCGGTTCTTTTAATTCTCTTTCCTTCGATGTAGCTTCATTAACAACATAAACTCCTTGGTCTGTCTTGGGTAGTTGGATCTAACGATATTCACAATGTAATTGGGAATATAACAATAAAAATTCACTAGTCCTTTTAATTTCCTGAATGATGCGTTTCATTTACAAGTGTACCTTCTTCCAAAATTTTACATTTGCTTCTACGAGCCGGATAATTTAACGCGAGTGTTTAAATTAATAAAAGGAACCAGCACTGAAGAATGGACATCCAGCCAACATGCAACTTCCAGCATCCAGCCAGCAGCAGAGGCCATCAGATAAAAAAATGGGCAAGTGACCAATCCTTATCCACACTACCTACCTTACCATTAAAATCCCTTTAAAAAAGCAAAATTAATGACATCAATATTGTGAATTACTCATAAAAAATTGTTGCAAGCCGGTATGATCAAGTCTACAAAAAAATAACTCGATATTGCAGTAGGTAATAAGTTTATTGCGAAAAAACTACAGCTATGTTATAAATTCCAAGATTAAATTAGTGTTTGTTTAAAATATTCATTTGAATTAACCGCGAAGCCGGTAAAGCAGTTTTGCTACAAATACTCTATGGGCGAATAGACAAAATTGACGGCGTCAGTATAGCACAGAATAGTATTCAATATTATTATTGTCATCGATTGTCATATTTTGACGGACGAAGTCAAAAACGATCATTTGTGAGGTTATCGGTGCTTTAATACAGTAAATATTAGTTGATTAATGGTGATTGTGATTTGGATTACTCTGTGAACTGTAAGTAGACGCCTGATTGAATCAATATGGATTTAAAAGCGCTAATCGCTCAACGGGGAATATGTAAAGGAAAGGTTACTCGATTCAGGGAATTCTTAAACAAGGGTACACTGACACAGAACGAATTGGAACTCCGTATACAACGTTTCGAACCTTTACTTGATAAGTTTGAAGAAATTCAGGATAAAATAATTGCATTATCTCCCGTGGATGATGAAAGCGAACGAGCGAGCTTTGAAGACGATTATTTCAATGTATTAGCCAGCGCGAAAGAAAATTTAGCTAAAAGGGATTCCGCGGTCAAGGCTAACAATAATATCAAGCTTCCTATTATAGAATTGCCAAAATTTAAAGGGGATTATTGCGAATGGATAGAATTCCGAGATGCGTTTATTTCATTAGTAGACAGCAATTCTAACCTAGATGCCGTACAAAAAATTTATTATTTGCGATCTTGTCTGAAAGGGGAAGCATTTAAACTTATAACAGCATTGCCTATGCATATCGACAATTATGTTACGGCCTGGGAGATGCTTACGGACAGATACGAAAACTCTAAAATAATTATAAATAATCATGTAAACTCGTTGTTTAGATTACCAGATGTAAAGGCAGAAAATCACGTCGCAATAAGGAGCCTATTGGATGAGGCGCAATTGCATTTAAAATCGCTAAATAATTTAAATATAGCTACGAAAAATTGGGATGTAATTTTAATTTATTTGTTATCAAACAAGCTAGACTCAAATACAAGAGCTCATTGGGAACAATACCCAACAAAAAATAATCTACCTACCTATGAAGAATTTATTAAATGCTTGTATACAAAGGCCCAAGTACTAGAAGCATCGGCAAATAACGAGAAAAGAATTAATCCGGGAAAAGCGAATCTGCATAATTATAAAAAGGAAGCTATGGTGTCATTATCCGTTCAAAAACTAAAATGTTTAAATTGCAACGACAATCATAAGATTTATTATTGCCGCAAATTTTTGGAATTAAAACCGAAAGAACGAATTGATAAAATGCACAAATTAGGCGCTCGTTTAAAATGTTCAAACCCCGGTCATAAATTAAAGGATTGCAAATCTAAATTCAATTGCCGTAAATGCGATGGTGAAAATCACAATACTTTACTTCATTTTAAAAGGGAGGAGGAATCAAAACACGAAAGGGCATCAACATCTTCCGCGAAGGAAGCGCCTTTAGTATCAAATCATGCCGCGAAGGTAGAACAAAATTTTGTGTTATTGTCCACTGCCATTATCAACATAAAAAACAATACAGGGAATTCAATTCAAGCCAGAGTTTTGCTAGATTCTGGGGCTCAATCGAACTTTATTAGTGAGGAATTTGCAAATAAATTAAAATTAAAGGCAAAAAGGGCCAACATTCCGGTCAGGGGAATCCACAATAAGATTTTAAATATAAAATCTAAAGTTGAACTAGATATAACTTCAAGCTATTCCAAATACGAAAAGAAGATATAATGCCTGATAATACCTGAAGTGACCAGTAATCTGCCGCAAATTTCCTTTCAGAAAAAAGACGCTGGGATCCCCAGCGGTCTCCAATTAGCAGATCCGAACTTCAACATTACCAGCCCGATAGATCTACTATTGGGAGCGGAGATATTTTGGGAAGTCTTGCATACCAATCGAATGAGGATTGGAGATGCGGGGCTCACACTACAAAGGACCGAGCTAGGATGGCTTGTATCCGGACCTATCTCCACTCCGAAACCAAAAAGGCCAGTAAATTACTGTCATTTATCTTTAAATTTACTACATAAGCAATTAGAAAGCTTTTGGAAAATAGAGGAACTAGCTCCTGTAAAACATAGAAGCCACGAAGAAAGAGCATGTGAAGAGAGCTTCTTACACACGCATGAAAGAGATGAGAAAGGACGTTTTGCGGTAAGATTACCGCTGCGGCCTAATATTAATCAAATGGGTGAAACCCTAAAGATGGCTGAAAAAAGATTCTATAATATGGAGAAGAAATTCCTTACCAATAAAGACCTGATGCTAGATTATAAAAAATTCATGAAAGAGTATCAGGAATTGGGGCATATGACGCTGTGCGAAGCACCGCCAAAAGATAAAATTTGTTATTATTTGCCACACCACGCAGTGATGAAGGAGTCTAGTACGACAACCAAAACCAGGGTCGTGTTTGACGGATCAGCCAAGTCATCAACCGGTATATCATTAAACGACGCCCTCATGGTAGGGCCAGTTTTACAAAAGGATTTATGTGCACAATTATTATTTTTCAGAAAGCACCAGTATGCATTAACTGCCGACATCGAGAAGATGTATCGTCAAATATTGGTGCAGCCGGAGAATAGAGATTTGCAGCGCATAGTCTGGAGGGACTCTCCGGAAGAAGAAATCCGACACTATCAACTCATTACCGTCACCTACGGTTTGAAACCATCATCCTTTCTGGCTACCAGATGCTTGGAGCAGTTAGGAACGGAAAATCAAGAAGCATACAGAAAGGTCAGTCGAATCCTAAAATACAATTTTTATATGGATGATCTGATAACTGGCGACAAAAATGAGGCAGATTGTCTCACTATTAAGCATCAGTTAAGCAGCATTTTGGCATCTGCTGGCATGAATTTACGAAAATGGCGATCAAATTTACCCTCTATAAGTTCGAAACCAGAGAGTGACACAGATATGATTATTACTGATAACCCAAAGGAAAAGAAAATTTTAGGGTTGTCGTGGAATAACCAGCAAGACTATTTTCAGTACATTGTAGAGCCCTTAGAAACGTGCGTTAAAAGCAAACGCCAAATGCTATCATGTATCGCCTCTACCTTTGACCCATTGGGACTGATAGGCCCAATAACTTTAGTCGCAAAATTGATAATGCAAGGTTTGTGGCAAGCTAAGATTCAGTGGGACGAAAATGTTCCATCTGACCAGATGAATGCGTGGAATTCGTATATAAATGAATTACCTCTTTTGAATAATTTAAAAATACCGAGAAGGGTAATTTGCAAACATCAAGTTAAACTGCATCTGCATGGATTTTGTGATTCGTCAGAAAAGGCCTATGCAGCTTGTATATATATATATAGTGTCTACTGATGAATTGGGAAACACAACTTCTAATTTAGTCACATCAAAATCAAGGGTGGCACCTTTGAAAAGCATATCACTACCAAAGCTGGAGCTTTGTGGTGCTGTCTTACTTACAAAGTTAGTAAACTATGTCAAAATAGCTATGAACTTAAATGAAATAGATACAACCTACTGGTGCGATTCAATGATAACGCTATTCTGGATTCGTGGACAGCCAGCAAGGTGGAACACATTTGTGGCCAATAGGGTAGCTGAAATCCAGGAGTCCAGTCAACCCTCACAATGGAAACATGTAAGATCAGAGGATAATGCGGCGGACGTTTTATCCAGAGGCGCTAAGGCGTCGCAACTACTAAAGTCTGACATTTGGTGGCATGGGCCCACCTGGTTGACGTCAGGCGATTACCCGATTACCAGCAGTGAAGTTACGCCGTTGGATTTGCCAGAAGAAAGATTAAAACTAACTTTAATTTCAGCAGTAAAACAGGATTGGGAAATATTTTCCAGATACTCTTGCTTAACCAAATTGCAAAGGGTGACAGCTTATATTTTACGATTTATTTTTAATTGCAGAAATTCTTTGTCAAGGCGTGGCGGAGCGCTAACTGTTTACGAATTGGAAAATTCGCTTCACATATTAATATCTCGCGCACAATGTTTTGCATTCCCAGAAGAGTCGAGGGCCTTGCAGGCCGGGAGTAATGTAAAGAATAGTAGTAGGTTAAAGTCATTAAATCCTTATTTGTTTAAAGATTTAATCCGGGTGGGGGGTAGGTTGTCCAACGGAAAAATGATATCGGAAAGCCAACAACACCCCATAGTACTACCTTCACATCATAAATTAAGTGAACTTATTGTCAAGCATTACCATTATTCATATTTACATGCAGGAACGCAGGCATTGTTAGCGTTAATAAGAATGAAATACTGGCCAATTATGGGTAAAAACTTAATTAAAAAGATTCTGAAATACTGTATTATATGTTTTAGATGTAACCCGAAAACAGAACAACAACTGATGGCGGACCTACCGGCCGAACGAATAACGGAATGTCGTCCATTTCAATTGTCCGGAGTGGATTACTGCGGACCCATTATGATTAAGTCAGGTGTTAGCCGTAAGACTCACAGCGTAAAATCTTATATATGTCTATTTATATGTATGGTGTCCAAAGCGATACATTTAGAAGTAGTAATGTCTTTAAGCACTGATAGCTTCCTAAATGCGTTTAAACGTTTCATTTCGCGAAGAGGGAAACCCAGTAAAATGTTTTCGGATAACGCCACTAATTTTAGAGGGACGAATAATGAATTAAGGGAGATCTATGAATTTTTGGAAAATTCAAATGAAAAAATCGATAAATACTTAGCCAATTTATCTATTCAGTGGCAATTCATACCACCAAGGGCTCCGCACTTTGGTGGACTCTGGGAAGCAGGGGTCAAATCAGTAAAATATCATTTGAAAAGGGTAGCAAATGCTTCACTATTAACATATGAGGAATTTAGCACTGTATTATGTCAAATTGAATCATGCTTGAATTCCCGTCCCCTCTGTCAGCTGTCCAATGACCCCAAAGACCTAAATCCCCTGAGTCCTGGTCACTTTCTCATTGGAACGAGCTTAGCAGCGATCCCGGAGCAGAATTTGCTGAATGTAGCAGTCAATAGACTGAATCATTACCAAAAATTAAATCAACTAATACAATCCTTTTGGTCGAGGTGGCGCAAAGAATACTTGGCTGAGCTGCAGACTCGGACAAAATGGACTGGCAACCACCAAAGGCAGCTGCAACCAGGCCAGATAGTCATTCTGAAGGAAGACAACGAGCCTCCTTGCTTTTGGAGGCTAGGACGAGTGCACGCTGTACACCCGGGACCTGATGGAAGAGTACGGGTAGCTACCATCATCACAGCACAGGGAACAGTCCAGAGGGCAATATCAAAACTATGCTTGCTGCCAATTGAGGACAACAAAGGCGGTGATCACTTACCCAAGATGGACCAGGGAGAATAAGAAGCGACCCGGTAGCGCCAATACACAGTGTGGCGTCCACAAGCGCAAGAAAAAACCAGTGAAGCTGGGAGTTTTATAATCCAGTTGCTATAATCAGACTTTTTAACAACTGTGATAAAAAAAGTGAAAAACAATAATAAAAAAACAATCAAGAATGAATAAAGGTGGTGGAGGTAGTGACCTCTTGTGACACTATAGTGAAAAATATAATCCAAGTGAAAATTAAAGATGATAATTCAGCCAAAAAAGGGAAGAACACTAATTGCCCATTCAAATGTTAATACAAAACTAGCTGTCCTGGAAGGAAGACCTGGTCCAATTATCATTATATTGTGTTTGTCCTAAAATTAAATGTTTTATTATTTAAGAAATTATTGATTTAACTTTAACTTTAACTTTAACTAGAGCATGTAAATTATGAATTTATTAGTTAGTTAAATCTGGTGTGAGACAGTGAAAGTTTATAAATATTATAAGTTACTTTTAGTATTATAAGTGAGATATTTTAGTAATTATATTTTATTTGTGTTGTAAAAAACTCTACTGCTGACCGTTTTTTGGGGGGGAGTATGTATACATTTGTGGGTTAGTTTTTAGCTAGGACTCACACCTCTCAAAATATGTAGTTAAAATGAATTGTTTGTTTGGGAACCAAACTAATTAATTGTAAGAATTATTAATAGATGTCGCTAGATGCAAACTCCCACTCGGCCAGGGCAAATAATTTATAAAAGATCGAGTTGCGGTTCTTTTAATTCTCTTTCCTTCGATGTAGCTTCATAAACAACATAAACTCCTTGGTCTGTCTTGGGAATATAACAATAAAAATTCACTAGTCCTTTTAATTTCCTGAATGATGCGTTTCATTTACAAGTGTACCTTCTTCCAAAATTTTACAAAAACTGATGATTTAAATCATAATACTGAACAGTTCCACTCAACTCTAAGTAATATTAATCGGTTTCTCCCTTACACTCAATATAAGGAATCTAAATATCCTGTCTGCTTTAATAAAGAATTGATTAATTTAATTACACGTAAAAAACTTCTCACGTAAGGATAAAGGAACATCGAGGTTGTATATAGAATTCTCTAAAATTAGGCAATATGTTTTCCCACGTAAATGTTTGGATAATATATGCAATAATAAATCATTTATCCTCTTTGAGTTAAATTATTTGCATGTATCACATATAAATATTTTTTTTCATTGCTACAATATTGTAATATTTAAATATCTTAGCATTTATTTTCATTTTGTTATCTGAATACCTACTATGTCTTTCTCAACTATTTTTTTTCTGTTTTACAAACTCACTAGCTGTTTTTTTCATGTTGTTGCTATATACTATGTTATATTATGTAAAAGCCGAAAGGCGTTAATATTATAAATAAATAACTATGGCCTTTCCATTCATATCGTTAGATCAACACGATTTGCGTCTTGTAGAGACATCTGTAGTTTCATCTGCTTGAATCGCAATAAATTCACATTCGGTATTTTGTCGTTTCACTTCTGTTTAGTAGACTACCATTAAAGAATTCAATATGTCATTTTGAATAGTCCTTGATGTCTAATACTGCATCTAATTCTGTTACAAAATCAATTAAGAGGGTATCACCAGAGAAAACCGGAAATATGTCATTTTTAATTCAAATTTTAGACTTATTCACTCTTTTCCACCAAAAATTATAAATTGATTTTGAAAGATTGTTCTTTTATCTAGTAAACGCATATTTTAAATTTTGAGATTTTTTTTATTTATTTTTAGAATAATAAGGTTATACTATTATAGTCGTTAGCAGATTTGTTAAATTTTAAAACGAAAAATCTCATTTTACAAGATATATTTCATATCATGCATTATTGTAAATCAATACTTTATCTAGTAAACGCATGTTTCAAAATTTAAATTTTAGTTCAAATAAAATCATAAAAAAAATATATTCGAACACTTATTTATGACGAAAATTTCTCTATTTGGTCTATCTATTTACGGTCTTACAAATTAATATATTTCAGATTTTTGTGCACATTTATTTTGCTTAGACATTATTGAAAAATCATAAATACTTATGATAAAAAAATAATTACAAAAAGTAAATAATTTTAATATTTATTATTTCTATGTAGGTATAAATTAAAGCAAATTTGGAATGAAATAAAATCGACATTGAGTTATGTTTTAAAAAAGCTGGTACAGAGAATAATTATTCTTTCTTATTGGAACCGCCTTGTACGATCGTAAGGACATCTTTCGACGAAATGTGTATTTTCGGCCGCTCGATGGTTAAAGGCAGTTCTATCGAATAAGCGTTTCATCGTGACCACGCAATGCCAATTCAAATGCTCCACAAAATGCGACACCATTAATTTAGAAAATATGTATCTGTTTTTGTCAACCATTTCATCATGTTGCTTAATTTCTTCTTATAATTTACTTGCGGTAACCAGAACTTTGTTTCCCAATGTGAATTTGTGAGCAGGAATTTTTAATATTAATGAATTTTTAAACTAACTGTTATTTTCTCTTATATTTAACACTGATTGCACTCATACCTAAAAAAAAATAATGCACTTTATAATACCTTAATTAAATATAATTTATAAATACATTATGTACAAATTTTGCTATAGATACTAATAAAAAAAGAATATTTAATATAATGTTTACTACGTGGTGGTCTAAGGAAAAGAGAGCGTTTCTAACACAAGACGTGCCTTTTATAACTTCCATTCATGTCCAAACAAAGAATCCTAACCATTATTCTATTTAAAATCCGAAACATTATTGTTCCTATTTAAACTTCGATCCACATTCATTACAAAAACTGTGCCATATGAAAATGCGATGCATTTGCAAATAGGCACTGCCTACCTAAAAATGGTCTATATTATATATCTTTCTCGCAGCCAACTGGGGTCGAAGGTAGACCCAAAAATTACTATCCTTCTTATATTTACTTAAATATATTTTTAGTATTTTTATTATTCCTGTGAAAAGGATAAATACACAATGTGCCGTTCAAAAAAAATGTGAAAAAATCGTTGATCACAGGAAAAAATATTTTGTCAAATATCGGTAATATTCCCTGCCCAATGAATGGACAAATAACAAAAAAAAAAGAAAAAGCGATTTCGATGGTTTACATAAATGCCGATAAGACAAAAAAATGCATGGGGTCATCGACCGACCCACATGTTTACCTACGTTATGTTTGGCATCTTGGCCTGTCAAGAGTTATGGACAATAATATTATAACGAAAATACCTAATTCGAATTATTCCCTGTACTCCTGGTACTGGGTTGAGGTTCAAGCTGCATGTCATCATCATATTGATTATTTAGTACATGCGTGTCATCATCATAATATGATATATTATATGTACTGTTAAGTTTTGAGGGGCACTTTAGATATACATCCCGGGCTTAGAATGGTTTATACTAGAGATGCCACGAATAGTGATTTTTCAGAATACCGAATATTCGGCTAAGTTCTCGGCCGAATACCGAATATTCGGCAACCGAATATTCGGCAAAACTTCGCTGGTGATAGGTTCCGACCGGCATCATTGAAGTCCGTGTGGTAACTACGTATTTGTTTCATTTGCGAGTAGGTAGTGTCACAACGCGCTGATTTGTTGATTGTTACATCAAATTGTGTTACTTATAGTGTGTATCACGTCTGCTTCTTCGCGAAAAGCTTTACAAAATGGCACCACAATTTGGAAAATTATGAAATTTGTAATGAGGACAATAAATGATAAATATAATATTTATATGCATTTTTTTCATCATTTGGTATTCGGTATTCGGCCGAATGGTTCGCAATATTCGGCCGAATACCGAATAGTAAAAAAAGTGGCCGAATAGGCCGAATACTGAATAGTAGCCGAATATTCGTGGCATCTCTAGTTTATACAGTAAGCAGGGTTTGTCTAACGGATATGTGTAATTTGTCTAATACCTGGAACGAAAATAAATGAAAAAACGCGCGCGCGTTTTCCTTTCCAATAAGATATGCATCCTAAGTTTTGAATGGTTTGTACGGGGAGCAGGGTTTGTCTATCGGGTTAGTGTAATTATTCTAACACCATTCTTTCTATGTTCTTCTGCTAGAAATATTAGAATAATTACACATACACGTTAGACAAACTCTTCTTGCCGTACGAACCATTAAAAACCTGGGATGTACCTACACGGAATTATTGACTAGGTATAAGAATAATTACACGTACCTAGTAGACCATAGATTATCAATCTTGTTTTGTCCACCGCTAACGTTGATAATATGTTTTTTTCTAGCGCCCCCCAATTGTTTTTACTTACCATCTAATGCGAATCTGAAACAGCTATCGTCCTGATAGCTAGCTATTGCCACAACAGGGGAGGGGAGGGGTACGTTCCGGGTTGCTACCCCTCCTTCTTTCGTATAATCATCATACTATATTATGGAAGTGTGTCAATTCTTAGTAATAATAATGCACGTAAGAGTATTAGTATGTGATAAGGAGTGATTTTTTTGTCTTTTTAGACCATATTTTTTTACTTGCCCATGCCCTTACTTTGCCATCTCAAACGCCCGCGTTGAGAACCTATGCGACAGACCATAGATTCCCAACCTTTTTTTGCCTACCGCCCACTTTGAGAAATGAAAGGGGGCTTAATGGGATATCAAGATGGGGTTAGATTTGTCACGACGGAGGGGGCGTGATGGGATAGGGAAAATATTTTTGTGAATGGGATGGGGCAAGATAGGACGGATTGGGATGGGTTTCTCTGGGTCTCCTACCGCCCCCTTGAAAGTCTGAAACGCCCCCAAATTTTCTCTTGGTCTTCTACCGCCCCTCTGTAGGTCTGAAACGCCTCTAAGGGGGCGTTATCGCCCACGTTGAGAACCTATACGTTAGACAAACCTTTCTTGTTATAAAAAACATTAAAAATTTGGGATGTATACATATAAACATTATTATAATTATAAATTTTAAATATTGTTTGTTGGGGAGTATTAAGGTTTTGTATATTTTTTGATAATATTCTATTATTTCTCAATATTTATTGTGAATACACCAGTAAAATAAACTACTAATATAGGATTGGAACAATTAAAACGTGTGGAAGCGTCTTCAAAAAATAATTGGTTCAGACCATTTAATTTATTCATACCACCAATCGCAATAAGCAGAAAAAAATGCTTGTGCAATGATGTAGGAATTAGCTAGCTTATGATGAGCCCGCTAAGTCTGGCTTTGAATCCGTCAGATCACTTGACTAACCAACCGACCCAAATGTTACAAGATCATTCATCATTAATGCCTGCACTACCCAAAAATCATCAAGGACTTCAGGTCAAACATGAAAACCTATTCGAATCCCCAATTAGTACTAGTATTTAACTTGATAACCTATTAGTACCATTTACATTCATCAAAATACTTTTTTTAATTAGTTGGCCGCAAGTTTCGTTAAAGTGA
Source organism: Limnephilus lunatus (assembly GCA_917563855.2). Taxonomy (NCBI): domain Eukaryota; kingdom Metazoa; phylum Arthropoda; class Insecta; order Trichoptera; family Limnephilidae; genus Limnephilus; species Limnephilus lunatus. The sequence continues at coordinate 33,448,907 of OU830594.1, forward strand.
ATGCAAAACAGTTAAACTTGTTGCGCGGCAGTCATAATGAATAATTTGAAAGGTTCCGACACGTTAAACATCACCCGGGCTGGCTGCAGAAGTGAGTGGTGAGTGGTGAGTGTTGGGTATCTCTTGTCATTCAGAGCTAGCCAAGTGCGCTTTGGCGGGGCTTCTCAAGAGAAGCAATTAGCGAGCGGCGAGGGGAAAAAGTTTCCAGCCGTGCCAGAGATACCACAAGGTTTCTGCTTTATACCCTTTCTATTTTAAACAAATAAATTATTACAAACCAGTACCTTTTGCGATACCTACATGGTTTCTCATATCGTTTCTTTTTAGATTTTGAAAAAAAAACTAATCATACCTGAATAATTTTTCAAAATTTTATTAGATAATATAATATGATCAATGATTAAATTAAATTATTTATCGTTCATTGGAAAAGATAATGTTTCTTAATATTAGTAAAATTGTTGTCAAATCGAATGGAATTTTTTTGTTTTTATCATAACTAGTAAATTAAATACACCTTGAATAAATGTGTTAATTTATCAGTACCGCTATTTTTCTTATTTGACTGGACAATTATTGAGAAAAATTAATCAGTAGACTCGATAATAATGAAGTTGATGAACAGGTTGTTGAACAGAAACGGATTGTTTGATCATGTTGAAAGTCTGATCTATGTTTGGAGAAAGCAGTGTTTTTGTCAGTGAGTAGACGCAAGAAATGTCGGGATTCTTTTACAAAAACATGACAAAATCGAGTCGAGTCAAATCAAAAGCTGAAATGACCGAAGAGTTCGTATTTGAACATTAATGAATCTGGATAAAGCATGCAAAATATGACTGTGTGACAAGATAGTTTCGTGGCCTTTTGCCTATTTGTTCCCAATAACTCCATGACGATTAGTTAATTTAATCACATAACTTATTGTGAACACACAGCACACAGTTTATGGAAACATTTGGCAGAAACTAAGGTAGCGAAAACACAGAATAATCTGAAAAAGATCATCTATGTATTTTTTAATCGCCACAATTTGACAAGCACCCCTATACAGGGTAGGGGGCAGAGGGTATGCCGGGTAGGGTAGCGGTTGAGGGGCGAACTGTTGAGAGCCTCCCCGTAGCTGCGGTAGAATCTTCACCCCACTGAAAGTTCCGGCAGTAATTGACGATCGGAGCGTCATTCACGGGCTTTTGATGTTTACCTTTCAAACTTACCAACTGCCGAATGGCTTTTTAATCTCCTTTGTCCGCAAAGAAAAATACTCGATGAAAGCTGAAAGCACATATCCAGAGGTTAGCGGTTAACAGGCTCTTGGCTAGACTCATAAATCCACCTTCATCATGTCGCATTTTTGAAAAGAGTTCGTGTAAACCGAGAAAAATTAGGATTGTTCCGTTTTACCATTAAATATTAAACTTTTTATCTACAATAATATTTAGTAAAATACATTGAGTTTATAATTTTTAAGACAAGATCAAAAACAAGACATTTTGTTGTCTTTATACATGATTTTTATACTGTCCATGACCTAGGTCAGTAGATACTTATTAGTATATACTGGTCACTTATACCTGCGTTTGGTTTTTTTTTTTTACTTTATATTCTTTTGTTGTTACGTAGCGCTTTCCTCAACACTGGTAATAGAGAAAAAACGTCAATCAACCTAAATTCAAATCCCGCGGCAAGCGTACTAGCGTGCCTAGATATTTTATTTCGCTTTTGCTTTCTAATGTTATGTTTTAAAGCTAATGGGTTCATTTTATGTGTTTTTCGTTTGGGGAAGGTGTGATCTATACCATGATGTAATGAGGAACAATGAAATGGAGTTTTCTATGTTGTGTACCATAACACAATGGGGTGCCCTTTGGAGGATATATTAATTTATTGTGTTTGTATTGAAGAGCGTAATAATACTTTGATTTGGTTTCAACTAATTAAATAATTTCATTTGCACGACACTTTGTATTTTGACGAGGTGTTTTCATAATTAGTTTGGTAGTCATTTAATTTTTTCATTTGCGTTTTTTTCATTTCTTTTTCATTGTTTATTTTCAGTCAAAGTTTTGGAGAGCGTTGCAGTGTTAGGGAAGATGTGTCTGCAGACAAGGAGGAAGTAGCGCAACATGGCATAACACCCTAAAAATAAATAACGAAAATACTTTTGACCGTGAACATCTAAAATCATATCAAATGCTCTTACTGTTTTTTTTTTACTGGAGAGAATCTGCAAAAGAGAAAATTATAATGGTTTAAACCGATTTTTTGTACCATTGTTGCTTTTCATACAAGTAACTTTACAGATACTATGGAATTCAAAAGATTGTGTTGTGTTTGGTTTTAACAAAATACCGTCTTCTTATCTTTTGGTGGAGATACCAACGCGACTTGGATAGTCGCCATAAATGTTTATTAACTTCCTAGGAGTTTAGAGTTTTCTACTTTAACTTTCCCACTTGTTCATGCGCGAGGTGTCGTTTCTCCCTTTCAAAGTCAAAGAAATACAGTTAAATCTTTGGTACTGAAATAGAGTTAAATCTTCAAAGCTAAAAATATTGGCCTGGTTTTCCAAAACATCATTTTATTATAAAGTATTGAATCTGGATCATAATTCGCAACAACAATCAGATGGAAAGATGGGTAAATTTCCCTTAATAGGATTTTTTTTTCACTAGTTCCATACAAAGGGGCTCTGAGTAAACTAATTTCCTTCAGGGACTACGTCATCTTGAATAAAAATTTTAAGGAAGGAAACATGTAAGAGTTCCATACAAAGGGGCTCTGAGTAAACTAATTTCCTTCAGGGACTACGTCATCTTGAATAAAAATTTCAAGGAAGGAAACATGTAAGAATGGTGGGTAGGAATCTAGAGTCAGTGAGTTCAGGAATTGAGGGCGTAAGAATCCACTCCCACTGCGGTGCAAGGCGATGGGTTAAGAAAGTCCCACGGGAGAGATCAAAAGTCACCATCAACCGGTTTCTCCCGATCCAGCCCAAAAAGTAGTAGGTGGGCAGATGCTTCCGCCGTCAAGACCTAGATAACCTCACCCCATAAACCTGGGCACCACTGCTAAGTGATCAAAACTTAATGTATATTATATTTTATATGTAATTTGATCGGTTGAAGTTGAAGACATCTATTGGAATACCTTTAATGAAGATGTATTATATTGTTGGTATATTGGTAGGTACACTTTTGTATGCGTGATGTATAAAAGGTTATTTTCACAGATTTTTTTATTCTCCACAGAAATTAAGATTAAAATTACGACGTTGAAGAATAGATTTTCTATAAAGTTTTCAAATGTACCATTTTCTATGCAAAAACGATGTCTTCATTTTTATTCGTAAATTTGGCGGCGTTGGAAATAATGACGGTGAAAATAGTTGGAATCATTTCGGAATGTGCGGGTTTTTCAAATCAATAATTACGAATGCAAATACTACCAACAAACCTTAATGAAATATGAAAAAGAATCAGACACAGATACATAATAAGCTAACGGTCGCAATTGGGACTCGAACCCAGGATCTCTCGTCTTAACGAGACGAACGCTTTTACGTTAGTTTAAATTCAATGAAATATATTTTTTTAAATCTTAGCGGAATTACTTTTGCACTTCACGTGAGCACATGGCGTATCTTACATCTTGGAAATAAAACATAAAAACAGGTTAAAAACTATTTTTTTAATTAAAAAGAACCTTACTTTAAAAATAAATAAAAAAACCGACAAAAATATCACAGGCGTCGTATTTTAAATGGACGTGCTTGATTATTTGTTTGGGAATTTCGATTTAATTAAAAATGCCTTTAAAGGATTGCATGTTTAATTGAATAATTACCCAGTTGTCGATTTTTTATGGACGTATTGTAAAGAGCATGTTTTGTGTAATGGTTTTTGAAAGAAAATGTTTGTGTGTTAACAATTTAGTACTGAAGTCAGCCGCGCGACGTATAAACATAAATAAAAGCATTATTTAGCCTGATTTCAATGCCTAATGCTGTATTGTTGGTGTTTTTCTGGGAAAAATACGACACATTTTCCCCAAAGAGTATATTTCCTACCAAGAAGCTTTGCAGGAATGACATTAACTATTTATACGAAGAGCATTGACTGAACGTGACTTTTTCTACATTTTCAGAACAAAATCTTGTGTTTTCAATGTAAACACTCGAAAAGGTTGTGTTTTGTTTGATTTGTATTTGTTTACAAAAAGATTCCATTTTCCAAATACAATTTTTAATTTTTCATGTGAATACCTTCTGGAGCCAGTGGGTCTATAGTATCCCCAATAACTGGGGTATGTTGTGAAGCCGAAGGGAAGGAGATGGGGCCTACCTGGTTATTAGGGGCACCGAATAAGGCTCACGCCATTTCGAGTAACGTTTTGATTTATAGATGGTCTTTCACCAGGACGACATTGAGAGTGTCTCTCTCTCCTTACATAATTTTAATTGTGACTTTTCTCGTGTTTTCTCATCTTTAATCTTTAAAAATCTTATCTTAGCACGCCTCTGCAAGGATACCAAGTATCTATGTTCTACCCTTTTATCTCCGTTCATAATAATATTTTTCTCTTCCACGTGGTGTCTAGAGATCGGATAACATAATTATATCAGACTCTGTGTTATCTTTATAGCTTACCAACCTTTTAGTAGCAAAAATAATAGACTCCGTAACGTAATAGTCGATGTACTTGATTCTTAAACGTGGGTTGCGGGTTCGATTCCGGCTGTGTCATGATTTTATTATTTTATGTCATGAATGGGTGCTGTTCAGATTTTATGGCGTTGATATAGTTTGATGGACTTTTTTTTTCATCTATCGATTGGCCAATAATTTCTATGACCCATAGAAAATATTATAAAGTTGAAATGAAACCGGGAATCACATTGTTAGTTATTCCTCAGTTACTTCTGAGTAGTCGTTGGATCACTATGACAGGTGGTTTGTTATTATTGTTGTACTAGTATTTTAACGGATGGTGTTTGTTTTAAAAAACACATAAAAAAACCATAAAAAATAACAAGGAGTAGAATCTTCTCCCGAACGACTCCTCAGTTGACGTGTTTTCTCTCTCCTACACTGGGGTCTCTTTATGACCCAGTTTAAGCCCTTCTTCAACTCAAAAATACCGATTTTAAGTACAGATTTCTTACGGATGGCAAAAGCTCCGCGAGAAACCTAACTAAATTTAACTTTAATTGTGATTTAGAAATATAAATCGATATTTAATTTTCTTTCAATATATGAGTAATACTGTTTGATTAGCATTCAATAATATTTGTCTTTACTTACCCCTATATGTGTTTTAGTATATTAAAAGTCTGAAAACATCGGAATCTGATTAGGTATATTGGTTATTCGGTAACACACATTATTAGGAGAACGTTTTCATACTAAATGATTTTTTTATTATTTCTTACCTAGCATATTCGTATCCACAAGGAATTTTAATCAGAGCTGGAATTTTAATAATAGCGGAACCTTCGCTATAGGTGAAAGCTCCTATGGCGAAGGCTAAAGTTTTTTTTATCAGTACTTACATAGTTATTTCTTCATAATGTAAGATGAAACAACATCCAGCGAGTAAATCTTTCTGCAAACGTAGATTTTTTTAATGTAAATACAAGAGTCCCAACTGCTTCCGTCTGGAGCTAGTGTGTTTATGGTATCCCTAATTGGGGTACGTTGTGAGGCTGAAGGTAGTTGGGAGAGTACGACACGGGAAATAGGAAGGTGGGGAAGTACCTGGATATTCAGATCTAGTCACCATACACGGCTAAAACCATTTCAAGCAACGTTTCAATTCTGAATGGTGGTCTTGCACCAGGGCGATGCTGAGAGTATTTTCAACTCTGTAACAAGCTGAAAATACGCTATACATTATTAAATGAATAGATAGATACCTATAATTTCCTTCATCATAAGCTCCAGCACGATTATCACAATCAACTACACTTTATCCACTACCCTATAAGAGCTTCCTAAAGATTCTTATCGAATGGGGTTATGTCATATACCACTCTGTCTAGACGGGATAGTAAGCGGGTTTTTTCTACTAGAGATTTTTTCTGCCAGTGATTTTTCGAATTTTTTCATAGTTGGGAGGGCTCCTGCTATCAGAAAAATGACACGTATAGAAACCAATAACCCATTTATAATCCTGAACATCAATGTTTGACACTATATTAAGTTCGGTGAAGTCTTTACTTCGTCTTCTGATAATTATTTTTGACATCCAGTTTCTTCTATTTAAATACAGTTTCGCAAATATTGGGGACAACACTAATAATACGTGGCGTCATAATAACCCACTTTATTTCTGTATCCTGTAATATTTATTTCGTTTGAATAATTAAGGTCCATTATTCATCTGTATATTTATATTCTTCGTACATTAATAATAATTCAGAAAGCAATACTTCCTGCGGATAAAAGGAAATCTCACCCCCAGGGAATCCACCCTTATTCCTCTAGTCGGCGCTGGCGTTTCCATATCTGGGTAGGTTGATTTTTGAACTACAGCAGTAGTGTTTGTTGACGTCTTTTCTAGAAATCTCCCTTTTTTGATCGCAAGTTTCTTCGACAAATTATTCCACGATATCTTACCGGGAAGGGGTGGCTCTGGAACTTCTGTCAAATAAATCACCGCGAATACACAACACGATTTATTAGTTGCTTCGAAGAATTTATCATCAGTTCTTCTAAGATAAAGAAGACCACTGTTCTCCCGGCTTAAACCAAACCTAAGGTAGGAGATAGTTGAGATTTTGGTGAACCAAAATTGAGGCTTCTATTAGAAAAATAATAGAAAAAAACAAGGCATTATCCAAGGAGCACAGAATTTTAGTAGAAAACGAGTGAACTTGAAATTCTGAAGGAAATGGTATAATGAATAATCACTCATGGAAGATAAAATACGAGTTGTTATTTATTTTCATTTTTGCTGCTACATTTTTTTAAAAGAAAACATATATTCTAGGGTCACGAAGAACCTGAAAATATTTAAATACCTCCTACCACCACCAAAGTAAGTTAAAAATGTTGCTTGTGACGTGATGGAAGCCAACTGAGAAATTGAACTCATGATGTCTGGGTGGGACCAAAACGCGATGCCAATTAAGCCACTGACCGGCCATACTTTGCTCTCAAACTTCAAGGGTATAAAAAATAACCATCGATTATAGTTATGCTACTTTTAAGGAAGCACAAGAAAAAATATTTTTCAATCAACTGGAGGCAAATACTGGTAGGGAAAAAATATTGTTAATTTATGATCAAGTCTAGTAAAAACAGTAATTTTTAAGAAACAGGTAATATAATTATGATAGCTAGCCTTTAACTATGTACATGCGGTCTCACAGGCCGCTTGCAGTTTGTGAATCGCGTTCCCCTCTCCTCCTGCGTACCTTACGCGTCTGTCCGCCTCAGTAGCTTCGGTTTTAGTGACAAAACGACTGTTCAGAATGAAGGTTACTTCGCCGGCTGTATTTTGCGTGAGTAATTTCGCTTAATATTTTGATCGCGGTCTGTGGGACCGCGCGTCCACGTTTTTGTAATAAATTAAGCTGATGATGATTTTTTTTTGTTCTACATTTATTTATTAAAAATGTAAGAAAACGATCAACCTAGTACATCTGCAAGTAAACAATACCCACCAAAGATAAAAAGAAAGACGATTTACACTTGTAAAGGCTGTAAATGTTCTAAGCCATTACGCAAAGACTGCCAATAAATATGCACAAGTTGGGCCTTTGTCGAAATTTGAATGTTTTTTTTAAAGAAGTTAATGATAAATTTTTATTTCTTTTATTCTTTATATTTTATTGTAAAATCAGTAAAACTTACTGAAAAAATAATTTTCCTTGGATAATGTTCCTACAAAGTGATCTTGAGTAAATATGACTGAATAGTGCCTATGATTGTTAAATGTGTAGATTTTAGTTTAAAATAAATATATTGTAACTAAAATGTTATGTTTTATTTACATTTAATAAAGTCCGTAAATAAATAAAAAACAATTTTAGGTACAATACTTACTTAACTAGATAGATTCCGGCCTTTAAAGATAGCGGTCTGTGAGACCGCACGTCCATAGTAGTGTAACAAAAATGTAACGTCCATAGTTAAGGGGCCACAACTCGAATTTCTACCAATTTCTTACATATCTCCCTTAAAAATTTGAAGTTTTTAAGCTTTTAAAAAAATACATGTTATTTTAAAAGATAATATCTGGATGCTCGCCAAGCTGAAACGCAAATTATATGAAATTCCCTCGATAGAAAAAAATGGCAAAGTATGCTCCAAAAATTATTAAAAACAAATCTGTTTCTATTATCTTATAAATTATATTTGTGAAAAAATTCACAATGTTTCGTTAAATGGTACTTAAGATGGTCCCCAAGAGATTTTTGCTCTATTTTAAATGAGTGGTGTTTTATTAAAAAATTTCGCATCGATTTTGGCGCTGTAAATGTTAGCGCTCTCCTCTAACATTCGTAATTTCGTATCGCTCCATCTTCATCTTTTCGAACCCGGTTGCGGAGCCTTAAAGGCTAGGTACCTATATGGTCTTAATGGAAAAAAAAAACCTGCCCAGAAAATGATGGTGGGCAGGAGTATCCTAAAAGATAAGATTAAAAGTTCACGCATTCGTGGTAGCCTGGGTGTCACGGACATAAACAGTAAGCTGAAGGAATGACAGTTGAGATGGTATGGTCACATAAGACGGAAACCATAAGACCATACAGTGAAGCAGGCAATTTCTATGGAGCTTCTTCGACAGTCATCCAGAGGAAGATCAAAGAACTGCTGGATGACTCAATGCTCCAAAATACTTCAGAGAAACGGCCTGGATGAAGGCGATACTCAGAACCGAAGAAGCACCAACCTGAGAACGACCCAACAGCCTACCTAGGCAATGAGTTGGGACAGCGCAAGGAAGAACAGAGAGGAAATGAACATTAATAAGTGAAGATGTTATAGTGATTTAAGACGGGAGCAATGTCTAAATGAGAAAAATACTCATGGCTTTGGTAGGGTGAGATTATTTCATGTTTGGATTGCATTTGGTGAATTTTTAAGTACATGTGAAAAGCATTACTTTATAAATTACCGCAATTTAAATATAAACACTAATACTTATTTTAGACGACTTCATTTTCATGAAATGTCATAAGTGCAGATATCAAAATAAAGTGGTCGAAAACAGATATTAATTATGTATTTATTTATTAACGCCTTGAAAGTTTTGCGTGCATATATGTATACGCATATATGTATACGCATATATGTATACGCATATATGTATACGCATATATGTATACGCATATATGTATACGCATATATGTATATGTATGTTGGCAAAAAAGTTCAAAAAGGGTTAGTATATTAAAAGTAAAAAAGAAGTACTTGGTGCGATGAAATTAGTTGCAGAGAAATTTATATTATTATAAACATAAACACGATTTTTTTTTCATTAACTTCTCACAGTAGGCCCTGAGGAAAATAAATTCCCTCAGAGCCTGTGTCATCTGAGATGCTGTATGGAGGGTCTTTTTGAGAAGAGAAAAGAATGAACCTTGGTCTTGAAGAGACCCAAGTTGTAGGAAGTAGGAAATAGAGTCCAGCAAATCATTTTACAGCCGAGCTGTTGAACACACGAACGAGTCAGAGAAGCGACCCGTTCTCATGCGGCAAATGTCAACCGTGTACATATGTTGGACGCGCATTTGGCGTTTTTCCCGACAAACGTGCACCGGTGCCAAAGGGATCAATGTCGCTAGTTCCACGGCGCATCTTCCATTGAAATACCGGTAGAACAAGGATAGCATTCCCGTCTGACGCCTGTGCTTTAAAGATTGCAATACGTTTTTTAAGTTAGGATAATCTATCAAACCCACTCCAGACCAGAGGTTGCTGCCAAATTCAACCGTGGGGCACACTTGTGATTTTTATCGGGTTATCATTAAAGTATCTGCAGGCCCTACACAGTACCCCCAGTTTTTGAAAAGGTAAGTTAATTCTGGCTTCGATGGGCCCCCCAATTCCGAGCTGGTCACTTAGGTTACACCAAGCATATCAATAGAGGGACTGTTCGGAAGATTTCTTCCGTTGAGGGAGACCAGCTTTTCATTCGATCCCGTTTAGGCGTAATCAGACATGATTGGATCTTTGAAACATTAAATTAATCGAGATTATTTTTACCCCAGGAGAAAACACTCTCGAGGTAACCGTCCAAGCCTTCAGGGGCTTGTAAAATAAAAAACTATCATGGACTGTAGTGTCATCCGCGTAATAAAGAATTGGTGAACATGAGAAAAGGTCATTGATGTGCAACAAAAACAAAATTGAAGACAGAACCGATCCCTGTGGGACGCCAGCATTTATTAAGTACGAGGAAGAGGTGAAACCATCAGCAACCATCTGAATTTTGGGGTAAAACAAGTTTGTAATTAGCAAACATTTATTACGCCTGATTGGATATTTTACGGAACATATGTAGCTAAATTAATACAGCCATAAAAGTATATAATAGTATTTATTCATGAATTTTTTTTTGGATGAAATAAATACATAACAAATAAAAAAATGTGATTTCCTTCATGTCCTTAAATTATTCCTTAAAATAATACATGCCAGGATACGCGATAAGTGCGAGCAGGACTTGGATGACACTCAGTTTGGCTTCAGAAATGCGTTCGGTACGCGTGAAGCATTATTTTCTGTCGACGTACTATTGCAAAAGTGTCGTGACCAAAGAAAGGAAGTCTTTGCCTGTTTTATTGACTACGAAAAAGCATTTGACAGGGTAAAACATGCTGACCTAATGAAAATGCTTGCGGATTGTAACGTTGACACCAAAGACCAGAATTTCATTAAAAACCTGTATTGGTTCCAAACAACAGAAATAAGACATGGGAATGAGAGATCTAATGCAATCGCCATTCAGCGTGGAGTACGACAAGGCTGTATCCTGTCGCCACTATTATTTAATCTTTATTCCAACTATGTCTTCAAAAGAGCCCTAAGTAATACCCAGAAGGGTCTCAAGATCAACGGAGTTGTCATTAATAACATAAGATATGCAGATGATACTGTATTACTAGCTGACAGTATCAGTGACCTCCAAGACCTATTAGATCTTGTTAATAATGCTGGTAAGCAACTGGACCTAACAATCAACGTCAATAAAACTAAATGGATGACTTTTGGACGACTAGATCACTCTTGATCAATGATTCAGTTAAATGGTTGTAATGTTGAAAAGTTGGAGAGATTTAGATACCTCGGCAGTATCCTCACGGAGACTCTTGATCCAGGTATAGAGATTAGGTGCAGAATTGAAGCAGCAAGAACTGCATTCATAAAAATGAAATCCCTCTTCTGCAATGACAATGTAAGCTTAAAACTAAGGCAGAGAACGCTAAAATGTTATGTGTGGTCGGTCTTGCTGTATGGTTGTGAAGCATGGACCTTGAAAATAAATACCATGAACAGGTTAGAGGCTTTCGAAATGTGGCTTCACCGGAAAATGCTCAAGGTCCCATGGACCGACATGATCACCAACATAGAAATTCTCAGGCGGGCTAGAGCAGATAGGGAACTGCTTACATTAATTAAAATCAAGAAAATTTCATATCTGTGTCATATACTTCGAGGGGAGAAGTATCACTTGCTCCATTTAATATTGAAAGGCAAGATAGAGGGTCGCCGAGGGCCTGGTAGGAGACAAATGTCTTGACCGGCATTAGAAGTGTGGACGAGCTATTCCGGGCAGCGCAAGACAGAGAGACCTTTTCAAGAGTGATCGCCAACTTCGGGGGGACCTGATAAGGCACATCAAGAAGAAGAAGATTTCCTTTACGATTTTCATAATTTAACGAATTTGAGAAAAGTTGTTCTGTTATATTCTTCTATTGGTACGAGTATATTTTTATCCAAAACCGTCAGACTAATTGATATAATTTTCAGATATATTCTTTTCTGTTGCTTTTACCATTTTTTCATTTATTCATTTACTGTCCAACATCTCTTATACTTTTGATAATACATTTTTTTAACCGTACAGACCAGATGTTCAAGTACAGCATAGCACGACAAAAGGAATGTTGCTAAAATGAAATTTCTGAAACATTAGATGTATTTAATTCCTCTCAATATGTTAAGAGTGTCAGAATGAGAAGATTGTTCAATGGCTGGAATATTAATCTGTTGTGCATTAAATAAAAAAAATGTAAAAGAAATATATACATTATACATAATTATTTTTTCAGTGATCATATTGCACCTACCTTTATTATTTGTAAGTATGTATTAGCAAATGGACTAGCTACCCAGTTAGACTCGAGAATATTTCTCTATTACATAGGTAATTAAATTAGTTAATTAGGAATGTTATGTGCCTACCTATCAAATTACTGTAATGTATCTTTGTTTTATAATTTCAATAAAAAAATGAGAAACATGCTTAATAAATTATTGTCTGAATATTATAAACAAAAATTTTTGTTGAATTTGATAAATTATCAGTTTTGGTCTTGAATTGGTAATTCGCATTAAATACACAATGTTTCAAGTTGATTAATAGGAGAGACTTACCGAAGCCTTCAATTACACAAGTACTTGCCGTACCTAGTACCTATGTTATTCAAAGTCATTTCATAAATGAAATAATATCTAATTACAAAGAGAAAGCTAAACGGGTCTCTGTGATCATTGAGGTTCTCTCCGTTCCATCTCCGCGAATCAAATATAAACTAATTACTCTAATCTTGCGCTAAATAGACATAATTACAGAGGATGACTACAAAGCTGATTGCCTTAATATTACCTTTGTATCCCACCTTTCCGAGGACAGCTTATCTGATTAGGATTTGATCAAAGGAATATCCTGATCATCATGTTAACGTCTCGAGTAACGTGTGGTTATCATTTTACTATTACATAACCCCGCTTAAGATTGCGTCTGTTCACAATCAAATATTAGTAAGTTAACCTAACGACGTTTTTTTATCTTAATGATTCCGTTTTACGCGGTTTTCATTTAAAGAGTGATTAAATTTGAGTATTCACTGAATAACGAACAGGTAATATCTAGAAGTGTGGTCTTCTCAGATTTCAAAAAGAAAAAGAGAATAAAAACTATCGACTCCTAGGTCCCCTTACTGGCCAATAATTTTGGTAATCTGTTCGACAAAGAAATTAGATATTTAATAATTGATATATAATCTACATAATATATAAAAATCAAAATACGTTTTCTTTGTAGATTTCTCAAAATAATAACTCTTGGTGTTGTTTTATTTAACTAATAAATTATGTCCTTTTAAATTTATCGCTATTCATGTCTGCCTCAAGCTCTGTGTATTATTTAATATTAATGACTATATGAGATGTCTATGTATTGCTATAATTTTTTGGTATAAAAACCAATAAAAATATTTTTTTTCCATTTTGTATTTTTTAATAGTTCACTTGTTATAAAAATTAATAATTTGGATGAGAAATGTTTTTAATTTACGTTTGGCAATTAATGGGTTAAGCTTGGGCGATGATTGAAACATACAAAATATATTTTTTGAACCTTCGTGAAGGTTTCTGGATTATTACAACCACATGATATTACATCTGAAAAGTTTTTTAATCATTACAAAAAACTCATAAAAACTGTAAAAAAATGTCAAAATTTGAGAATGACATTTTGCAAAACATTGATTGTTAAATCAAAATGAAATTTTCGAAACTTTAAATTAATGAATTTATTTGTAGTACTCGCCAAAAACTTGTAATCGAATCAAGAATTATAGATATTTGAAATATGTACCTATGTTAAGTACCAAATTTTATTGATTGTTAAAATGAATATTCGTAATTTATGAAGAATAAAAATTTGAATTAATATATTGTAATAGGACACCAGCGACCTGTTTGAATACTGAATGTACTGGGACTGAATATATGGAACGTGGGAGGGGACTGAAGAGCGGGAGAGGGATGGCGGGGAAGGTGAAAGGGGAACGCGGGGTGGGGAGGGGGGACTTACGGGAAAGGATATGCAGGGAAAAACAATTTATTTCTTTGAAAATGGCACTGCAACGCATGCCGGGTCCCAGCTAGTTTTTGATAAATTACACTAGAAGTAATGAAAAATTGATTTTACTTCGTGAATAAAAACATGCCTGTAACACACGTCTGTCGGTTTATTTCTAGACTGATAGGTATTTAACGTATTGGGCACTACTCTCTTAGTATCTTACTTTATCATGCCGGATGTTTACGTAATTTATTTATCGTTCCTAAGTTGAAATGATGTAGGTGGTGATATTAAGCTGCAATTCACTTGTTAAATGATCCAGCGGAGATTTGAAAAGTCGTTAAATGCTATTTGTTGCTTATTTAGGAAAAACGTACCGATTAATAACTTAATGCAATATTTACGAGAGCAGAGTAGTGAAATCGCAGTTCCCTTTTAGTGTAATACCTACCAGCTCGTATGGATTGAAACTGGCGACACGGTATTGCTTCGAAGTAAATAAGCACAAATTCACCACTAACAATTACACATCCGTCAGATCTGCCGGATCTTTATGATGGACACTGCAACGCTGTCCGAAATTTCGGCTAAAGGAGGTAGCGCAACACGTCATAACACCCCAAAAACAAACAACAAAAAAGTTATATCACCGTTTAAAGAAGAAAAGTGCTAATAACGAGTCAGAGGACAAATTAAAGAAAACAAATCCCAATTATGTTGAGAAATCTGGAAAGCCTCGAATAAGCAGTTTCGAGGTAGGTATTTGACTGACTTTTTATATTTACATATTTAGATTTTTGATATAACTCATATTAATTATATTCCCATTAGTTTATTTGGATAAGCGGTGAACTAAGCACATTTGAAGCAAATAATATTATAACTTATATTTATAAAAGGTCACCTTGTTTCTTGTTAGTTATTATTCGTGTTCAATTTTGCGTCAGTATTCTAAAAGCGAGGGATAATTCGGGGTTGGTAATTGACTAAGGGTCCAAACAGGATTGCAAACCAGACATCGCACGTTATAATACTGAGCCGTGTTTGCACAAGGTTGGTGTTTCACAAAGTCATAGCATAAACAAGAAACTTCAAAGAGGAAGATAAGAAAGTTTTATTTTGTAAATGCTAAAACTGTAATGCCATATTTCACCTTAAACTTGAAGCATTTGATTTTCAATTCATACATTCCCGGGTTACGAATAATCTGACAAAATTTGAAAATCTCCTGTGATATACTCCCACCACAGTAAGCGGAAAATGATATTTATGTCGTGATGGAGGATTTTGAACTCACAACGCCTGGGTGGGACTGAAACGCGATGCTAACTCAGCCACTGACCGGTTAAAATAATTGTTTGCTTCAACAAAATATTTTTGATTCTAAGCACGAATCCTATAATCTGAAATACCGCTCATAAAAATCTATTGTTCACGACATTAAAATGGCCAGATTACTTAAAGCAAGAGGGTTTCTCCGAATAGTCTGTAGAGAGTCTCTAAATTGATTTTAATACCCACTTAGGATAATGGAATAACAACGGTTTAAATAATTGGTATAATAATAAATCGTTATTTTTAGAAATTTTTTCAAAAAAAAAAAAACAATTATTAGAGGTGTTATTCTCACTCGAGACTTTTTCTCAAATAATATCTGTAAATGTTCAGCGAAGGCGTATATTTACAAAAATGCTTTTGAAGATTACCCCCTCCCCCCTATTAAAATTTTAACAATACCCATTAAGATCAAAAAGATTTTACGATTGAAAAAACGAACCCCCTCCTCCCATTACTTCCCTCCGTTACAACCCTCTGAACTCCCTGTCCTCTCCTCCAGGAAGTTATCTATTAACAGTTAATAAAAGTAAATGTATTCTCATCATCACCGCTGCACAGGGTGCCATCTCTTTCCCACTGAAAAAGGTAGAAAGGTAGGGAGAGTCCTTTGAAGAAAAATGACCCAGGCCGCGGGCGATTGTTCACTTTTGGTTTCCCAGAATTTTTAATTCTGTGAGTTGTGGTGGTTTATTCTCTTTTACGTGCATATTTTTTAGATGGAAATAAAAAAATAAAATACGCGACGATACGCAGAAAAATTACAGCGGGCTTCGATCGCACATTAACTTTCACCGATTATTTTATTTGTTGAGTTTTTTTTAATATATTTTGACGATAATATGTTGGCAACAATAACATTTCGCTGTCATGAGTTATTTTGCTTTGCTCCTTCTAAAAATAATATAATTCAAATCCTTTTTTGTCTGTGAAAAATGTGAAAAAAGTGTGTGTCATGCGGGTCATTGAGGTTCTTCAAGGGATTCTTCTCCCACCAGGAGTCTTTTTTTGTCGCAGATTGTCAAATAATTTTAGTTTTTTGTCACTTGTCGCTTTCCATATTTTTTGTTGTTGTTGCCTAATATCGTTCACTACATTGAATTTGGTAAATTCCTATTAAACATCAAGAAGCTCTCAATGAAGCCTGGAGGTGTAAAAACTCAAAAGAGGGTTGCTTCCAAATCACCATTGTGAGAACGCCAACGACTTCATCAAAAATATCCAAATTTCATTAAATTTAAATTTCAAGGATTATATTCCAACTTTTAATGTCACTCGCATGGGCCTGGTCGGAGTTACCTTGACCGATCTGTCCATCTCAAAAAGCTTGTTTCCAATTTCAACCCCCCAACACATCGGCAATTCAATAAAAGTCAGGAGGCTAAATTAGAAGGACTGCTCTGAGGGCATCATTTCCTGGAAGCCCTTTAAATCTGTCGTCATCACATTTGAAGAACAATCTCTTCCCTCTTATATATATTTATTATACAACTCATTACTGGTTGAGTTGTATACTTATCCCACCATGCAATGTTTCATTTGCTGCTGTTTTTGTCGTACCAATTCAAACTCACTAAACGACTCATCATTAGGCAGAGATGGTATACCTAAAAGTATAATCAAAAATAGTAATGATAAGGTTCTAAACCACTTCTTAAGCATCTTAAATAAAATATTCCAGTTTGGCATAATGCCTGATTACTGGTGTTATCAAATAATCATCCTAATTTTAAAATCGGTTAAATCATCCGATTCTGTATTCGAAATACAGGAAAATGGTTTTCATTTCATTTTTCATAATTTCATTTCACTTTCATCCACCCTCAGTAAACTTTACTAAAAACTGATTAAAAATCGGTTAGAATTTTTGTCGATAGTAAACAACTTCTCTCTCCATATGAATTTGGATTTAAGAAAAAATAATCTGCTCAAGATTACCTTGCCATCATCAGCACTGCTATTAATTTACCTATTTCTAACCGGGAAATAAATCTTGCGGTCTTTATGGAAAAATAAGACTCATTTGACAATGTTTTCATCCCATTCTTGAAAAAAAAACTTTAAGACCTTGGTCTACTCTCACGTGTGTCCAATTTGTTATTAATTTTTGTCTTGGTAGAAAAAAATTCATTGAGCTACCAGATATTGTTCCTTAAAGTAGATCTATTATGAAGAGTCTACATCAAGGCGATGTAGTTTCCCCTGACTGTTAAATATATACAAGTTATTTTAATAAAAACAACAAATAACTTTGTTTACATCACTTTTATTGGTACACAATCAACATGTTTCGTAAACAATGTTTACTTCATCAGGATCAAACGTATACTTTGTATACGTTTATATCGTACACGTTTGATCCTGATGAAGTAAACATTGTTTACGAAACAAGTTGATTGTGTACCAATAAAAGTGATGTAAACAAAGTTATTTGTCTATTTATTAAAATAAATAATGCCATCGCAAAGTGAAAACCTTTCCGAAGAAGTTTTCTTCGAAAAAAAAAAAATTTATATACAAGTTAGATATCCATGTCAGTATTCCTCCTCAAGTAAAAGTTATTGAGTTTTGCAGGTGATATTGCTTTCTTCTTATCATCCGAAAACATTTTTGGGAGTAACATTTGATAGGTAACTTAAATAGTCTTCCCATATACGTAATATATGAGTACACACGTATATCTGGCTTATTGCGTTTGCAGATGTTATGGCTGTCTTCTTATCATCCAAAAACATGTTGTTCCTCAAAGCAGATCTATTTGGAAGGGTCTACCTCAAGGCAATGTAGTTTCCACTGACTGTTGAATATTTACACGTACGATAAGCATGTCAGTATTCCTCCTCAAGTAAAAGTTATTGAGTTAGCTGATGATATTGCTCTCTTTTTATCATTCAAAAACATTTTTGGGAGTAAAATTTGATAAGAAACTTAAATGGTCTTCCCGAATTTAAATGTAAACCTGCACTTTATCACAATTTTTTTAATATTGGGTATATATGTATTGTTGTGTAGGTATTTTTGTATTATGGTTCTAAATTTCAATTTGTTGTTATTTTATTGGTCAATGACATACCTACATATTTTTAACACTGTCATATGAATTGATAAAGACTGTTTATAACGCTAATGAATAAAATAAAAATACATACACATAATATACGAGTATACAGATATCTGGCTTATTGCAAATGATATGGCTTTGTTCTTTTCATCCAAAAACATTTTTGGGAGTAAAATTTGATAGGAATCTTAAATGGTCTTCTCATGTACATAATATACGAGTATAAAGATATCTGGATGAGGTGAGGTGCTCACCCTACTAGCAATAATTTGCTTTACAATGCACTTATTCGAAGCTTTCTCAACTATACCCGCCCACTGTTTAGTACTGCCTCAAAAATTGTACTCGGTAAATTTCACAGGTTAACTGGACCGTTGCAATCGTCGCCCATTCATTCCCTTTAAGTGGAATGTTCTGATTTCCACCTTTATTTAAGGCTCAAACTTCTTGCTGACAAATTTGTTCCTAAATGTTTAATTCTAAGTCATCAGGTTATTCCCAGAGCCTCGTTGTTCAATAACTCAACACATTCATGAACTACAATCAGAGCTCGAACTTTTTTTGTTTAATAACTATATATTTTTTATTTTTTACATTTTTATATTAAAAATGTTAGGTTCATATAAAGAATAGAAATTATATTCGTAGTCCTCCTCACTATGAGATCCTGTGCTGAGGGGGACTATGCTTTGGATAAGTTTTCAGCGACTTCTAGGGTTTAATTTGGTTTAACTTCATAGTTTGGATAGGGTTTTTCCAGAAACTTCTACGACAATATTTTAAGTAGGTACACTAGTAAGTTCATTTTCCGATAGTTCCTTCAGCCAACATTTAATGTCTTTAATGTAGCTATTTTTTGTTTTAATTTGTTTGATTCTAAGTGTGAGTTTGTTATATAACTTTACTGCTAAAAAATCAGAACTTTTTGTCCATACTAAGAGTTACACTTTGGTATATTAAGTATGTCTGTTTGTGTGGCTCTGGTTTTATGAGAATGTGAGGTGTCTGCCTCTGAATCATTTTTAGGTGATGTACTGGAATGCTTTTGGCATAGATTTTCTGAATGCTTGGAACATCAAACTGTTTAAAAATTTCTATTGTTGACGTCCTTATGGGGAACTAAACATCTTCTGGTTAGCTGTAAAAAATTTCAGTCTTTTTCAGAGCTTTAAATTATCCAACGTGATATTCTTCCCTTATACAAATTAAAATATACTCACGTAACCCTGTACCCACCAAGTCTAGAAGGGATCAGCATCTTTCAAATCAATCCAATCTCCCGGCCCGTTCTGTCAATAATATGTTCTATGACATTATTTCATCTAAATGGACCAACTCCTCTTTTTTATTTACTAATGGCTCCAAATCTCCAGACATTCTTAAATGTGATAAAGGTTCATACTTTTATCACATTTAATTTTAAGTTTACCATAATAATTCTAATGATAGAATATTTCATTCAATTTCAACCCAATTTTCAATATTTTAGGCCAATAATTGAATCTCCTAAGTTTGTAATCAAAAATAATGTTGATCATTCCCTTGTTCTCTCTGACTCTCTTAGTTGCTTCCAAAAACTTAAATATACATAGTTCTCTTATTCATCCTGATGATCACTTCGCACACCTTATTCGATTGTCGTTAGCCTCCATTCAAAGCTCTGGTAAAACCGTTACTCTGATTTGGATTCCTGGACATACTGGTCCTGACATCGTGGGTAACGATAATGTGGATTCCTTGGCAAAACACAAAGCATCCAATCCTCTTGTCACCCTCGTAAACCCCATTCCCCTGTCTGATATTTTTTTCCATCCTCAAAGATAGAACTCGCAATGATTGGACAGATTAATGGTACATTGCTAGCTAGTCCAAGAGAGCCTGCTACGCCCCATTTTTCCAAAAAAGAAATTTCCTGACTTATTTGAATGAGAATTGTATATTGTTCCGTTTCTTCTCACCTCTTTATAATTCACATCCTTGACTCCCCAGATGTGGTCTGTGGTCTAGAAGTGGTAACATTAGATCATATATTTTTAGGTTATCCCTCTCAAAACAATTATCCTCTCTTCTATCAAGCCTTTTCTAAACTTGCCTCCCATCCATTCTCATCTTATCTCTTGGAACTCTTAGAACTAGTTTCCAATCATCCGTTTAATTTTGAAATTAGCCGATTTAAATAAAATTAAAACTTAAATTCACCTTTCCTCTCTCCATAATTTGAAATAATGGCCTAGAGCACTCTTCAAAGGAGAAAACCAAAAACATTTGGAAGAAAAAAGTTTTTAATATTTTACCAGAACAATCCATGTCAAGTCCTTAAATTTTACTTTATCTAGTAAATGGGTTTTGAATCAAAGTTATGGTTCAGATTTGGCAAAGATGTACATATTGTACATGATCAGACTGGTTCAACCATTCCTATAATACATGGTATCCATTTTTAGCTTTTTCAAATTAGGGCGGGGTCCATTTGATAAATGAACGGGTAGGAACATTTAAATTGAGACAAATGACTGAATTAGAAATTGTCTCGACGGAGAAATTCCTGTTATAAATCTTCGTCGCAAATGTAAAAGAATTTCTCTGAAAGATGTTATTTTTAGAGCATTGTGAAGACGCTTCGTTACATTTTTGATAAAGTTTATATGAAAGCATAAAAATGTTTTTAATTAATCTGAATTTTCTGGTAGTAAAATGTTTTAATTGAATTTCCTAAATATCTATTAAGAATGCCCACATTGCGGGATATAGGAAAGAACTAATCAAATTATTCTATTTTATTATTTTTACGCCTAGCTCTGTTTCATATTTTTCATGACTGTAAAATATTTTAGACATTTCAGGATGGTTTTCTGCCTTCCCAAATTTTATTTCTGTTATCCCAGCCAGATAAATGTATTATTAGAATTATCATTAGGAATCAATCATTAAATAATCTTTTGTGAGTTCACCGGGTGCCTCAGCGTATTAGGTAAAAGGCTGTAATAGACCGTGTATAAACACATGAATTGGCATTTGAAATGATAACCAAACCTACTGGCCTCTAAGAGAAAATTTAGATTTTTTTATATCACTGCTTTAACTAATGTACCTACCGACATTCGAAATGATATACCCATGTGATAATAACTCAATAAATATTTTTTCATTGAAGTATTTATACATAATAATATATGTACCTATAAAACGATGTTTCAAATGCCAAAATATCGCAGCCTCCCATTTTTCCCAAGATAAGACAAGAATTTTTTTATATCTTGTCCACGCAAATCTATAATATGTAGTCTTTCAGGAACTTGTTCCATATCGTAACTTACATATCAAATGTTGCTTAGCGGATTACAGTGGAATATTTTACCGAGTAATTTATTTAAGTACTCACTCATCTTGACAGGAGTGCCGGGGAAGCTGCGCACTGCAGCAAGTAACGGGAGACTGGAAGCTGTTCTGGGAAATCTTAAAAACCCAAATCTTTTCCGCTCGTTGACAACATCATGGAAGGCTTATAACCTGGTTACCTCTTTGAAGGTTATCAGTTCCTGGTATAACTTTTTCCTGAATTGGAATTGCGTGAACGGCTAAGTAAAATTATCTAAGAGCCGAATATTAATGGGAAGGAACATGGAGGTCCATTTTCTCATATTTTTTAGACTTATACTTACTCAATACGCATAATATATAAATAACTCAAATTAATAAATTACTTTGTTTTTAGCACTATTATTGATTATAAAAAACCGACATGTTTCGTAAGCCAAGCTTATTTCATCAGGGTTTTAATAATACTAATTTTTAATAATAGACATAGAACATGGTGTCAAAAGAAAAATAACAAACATAGACAAATAATAAACAGAGACAATAGTAACAATGTAAAAATGAGAATGGGTAGGGATAATATGGAACAATTTACAAAGGAAATAAGTTTAATATTGGATCATTTAAAAATAATTTTCGATTATTAATATTTTTCAAATTAGCATTCACACTCTTTCCGATCTCCAAAATTTCAAGTTTATATAACTGAATACCATTGACACCACAATGCATCAATTCTATACCACTGTTGAAGTCAAAGGCATGACTAGTTTCCAACAAATGGTTGGTAAACTCAGAGAAACTGTTGTTATTTAATGATTTTAAATGCTCTTTAATCCTTATTCAAAGTTTCTCGAAGTTTTTCCTATATAAAAGAAGCCGCAATCATTACACTTCAATTTGTAGATTCCAGATTTCTTCATTTTTGAATCTCTATCTTTACCATTTAATATGTAATTTTAAAGTTTGTTATTTGCATAAAATACAAGAAAAATTTCATTAGGTACAATCTTTGTTAAGGAATTTGAAATTTTATTGTAAAAATACATAATTTTCCTCCATTTTTTCTCCTCCTTATCCTTTTGTACAGGATAGATGTATGATTTAAAAAAAATATTCTTATATTTTTATTAAGAATGTTTTCGATTAAATTGGTACTATATTTATTATTCATTGCAATTTGTTTAATAATATTGAGTTCTATTGAAAAAATATTAAAAGATACAGGTACATTAACTAATCTATAAATCATAGAATGAAAAGCTGACATTTTTTGAGAAAGTGGATGATTTGAGGTGTTATGGATTAAAATGTCTGTGTATGTTTCTTTGCGAAAAATATTAAATTCAAATTTATTATTCATTATTGAAATTTTTAAATCCAAAAAATTTATTCTCAAATTTTGTCCAATCTCTAATGTAAATTTTATGTTTTTATGGAGTTTATTTAAGAAATTAAGAAAAATATTAATATGTCTCAATGTACCTGTCCAAACACAGAACACATCACCAAATATCTCTTCCAACAATGTACATATTTTAATAATAGGCACTGCTGTTAAAAATCTTATTTTACAAATTATTTATAAATATATCCGCGACCAAAGGGCTAGTACTAGCACCCATTGCCACACCATCTTTTTGTTTAAAAATATCGTCATTGAATTGAAAATAATTTTGTTTTAAAACTATTTTAAATAATGAATTTAAATCCTGAGATAAGTCAGTAGATAAAAATGATGAAAATAAAAGATCTTTAATAATAGGTTTACATTCTTCAATTGGAATACTTGGAAATAAATTAACAATTTAAAATAATACTTATAATGCTTTGTCAGGAATTTCCAAAAATTTTAAGTGTTCAATCAAATCAAATGAATTTTTAATCGTGTATTTAGGATGAAAAATATGTGAATCTATAATAATTTTATTAATTGTTGATGATATTTTATTGCCAGGAGCATTACAATTTGAGACCACTGGTCTTATTGGTTGATCTATTTTATGAATTTTTAATAAACTACACAACTTAGGGACTTGTGGATTTTTTTACCGTTATTCTTCTATTTTTAATTAAATTAACAATCAAATCACTTTTACAATCTTTTAGAACATCTCTAATCTGCTGATTAGAGATGTTCTAAAAGAACACTTGCTGACATTTATTAACTGGATTAATTTTTAACTTTTCAAATTTATCAACTTGTAAAAAATTCATTGTCTTTTCCACATCATCTTCTGTATTCATAATGATGACACTGTTACCTTTATCAGCTTTTGTAATAATCAAATTGTTTTCCCGTGTAGCCCTATATATATTAATTGCAAGTCTTTTTTCTTGATTGACTTGTTTTTTAGTGAAGTTAGGAATCTTGCTGATGTTTTTTATGACTTCACCACATTTAAATTGATAAGAAATATGTTGATTATTCAAAGCACAATTAACATCTACTGCTAATAACTTCAATTGTTTATTATTATTATCAACTTGCTAACTATTAACTTAACTATTATGTTTTTTTATTAAAAACTGTTCAATACATCACACACAGTGATTTAAACAATATTAATTTAAAAAGACCACCCGACATGACGTAATTTAATTTAATTTTATTTATTTAAATTAACGGTACAAAGTGCCATTTTTCAAACATGTGTCTATTTTATATTTTTTAACCCTTCAAAAATTTGGCATTTTTTTCAGATGGTCAAAATATTTTCGCTTTACAATAAAATGCAAATATTTGGAATATTTCTGAGCACATTCAATAACTAAAAACTGTTTTAGAAAGGTGATAAAATACGCTTTCAAACTATATAATTTAAAATAAACATACATTTTTCTAATTATAAAATTTTTGCATACAAACATAAAAAAAGTTTTAAAATTGGCTCACCTTACGTTTTTTTCTAACTTATGTTACTGATAACAAAAAATAATAAAAACACATACATATTTTACTAGACAAACTTATTACAAAGTTATTTCACTTTTTTGTCGCTCTATGTAAAAATAATTTATAAAAAATTCCCGAAGTTTCAAATTTTGTTTTCAATTTGCGATTCAAAACTTTGTATACATAAAAGTGTTCATTTTACTTTTTTGTGGCTATTTTTTAGATTGGAATATAAAGCGTGGGGTTTCCTCTTTCTAACTCTGTTTAGAACATATTTTTCACTATGATAGTAAGGGAGTTACAGCGTTTTATACGAGACCTATGTGCGTTGGGACAAATATGGTCTCCTGCTATTCAACGGACACAAGTGTTTGTACAGCGAAGAGAGAAAATAATTAAAAAATCATAGTCTGCAATTCATTAAGCAACAGACTAAGAAGCATTTTTTTATCAATGTTGAGAATTACATGCAATAATTGAAAAAGATGGGATTAGGCTTAATCTGAAAGTATGTTGCCTGTTGTATGCTGATTTCCAACAAGGATGAATGAAGTATGTATGAATAATGAGTTAATGATGAATGTAAGAAAGTCTAAAATCGTTGTGTTTGAAAGATAGAGTATGAAAAAAATGTGCAACATAGTTGAAAATGATGAATACTTGGAGCAGGTGGATGAGTTTGTGTATTTGGGAAGTATGTTTACGGGAAAAATTGTCCAAAAAATTGAAGCTAGCCGTCCATAAAAGAGTGCTGGTACCTACCCTGATGTATGGCAGTGAGGCATGGAACTGCCAGAGGAAGGAAATTACAATGAATGCTGTAGAATTGAGATCCCTTTTTTTTTTTTTTTACATGAATACCTCACAAGAGTCCCAACTGCTCCCGTCTGAAGCCAGTGAGACTATGGCATCCCCAATTGGAGTATGTTGTGAGGCTGAGGGTAGTGGGGAGGGGAAGGAGATAGGGAAGAGGAAGGTGGGGAAGTACCTGGCTATTCAGATCTGGTCACTAAACACGGCTAATGCCGTTTCAAGCAACGTTTCAATTCTGAATGGTGGTCTTACACCAGGGCGATACAGAGAGTATCTTCCACTCTGGAACGTGCCGCAAATATACTATTTATTATTTTAAATGAATAAATTGTGAAATAATACAAATTAATCAAATAAAATTTATTTGCCACGCCGGGATTCGATCCCGCGACCTTCGGTGCGCGAGTCAAGCGTCTTACCGCTGCGCTACGGCCGGTCGTCAAAGAGGCATGAGTGTGGTAAAACCATGTACGAAACGTGGAGATCCGCGAAGAATGCAAGGCAATGTTAGCGTAATGAGTAAGGTTACGAAAGGGACTCTCCGATGGTTTGGGCATGTAGAGCAAATGAACGAGGAAACGAGTGTAAGGATAACATATGACGCTAATGTGAATAATAGAAGCAGTCGGGGACGCCCGAGAAAGACGTGTGATATTTCAATTTGGGAGGCGGGTATGGGTACCGCTGCCCCGGGAACCATTTATTGGATAACCAACACCTCTGCCATAGGTCAACCCATCACGTTTTTCCTTCCCAGAATTTCCTATACTTCTCTTCCTTAAAAATACCATTCTTACAGAATCCCCTAACGGCCTAACATGACATAGGCCCTGAGGGAAATAATTTTCCTTATGGCCTCCTGTGTTGAGCTGATATAAAAATAAAAAAATACTAAAAAATTGGCACGATCAAGTGAATCAGATACTTCATTCGCGCCATGTCAAGAGTCAGAATAATAGAAGAGCATGTGTGAGACGATGTATGAATGTGAACGAGGCAAGGAGTGTGTGCCAAGATCCAGTTGTTCGGCGGTCCTTCCTCTCTGCCTATCCCTGCGGGGAAACGCTGTGATGGTTAGTTAGTAAGTGAAGGATGATTTTCTCCGTATTTTTGTCATTGATTTCCAGTACCTACACCTTTTCCTATGCATTTGGTCATCATAATTTTTTTTTTCTTTCTTCGGAGTCGCTAGATGTCGTTTTCTTTTGCCTGTTCATTTTGGAGTGGTTTGAAGATTGGATGTTCATTTACAAAAATAAAAATGTTTATTTTTTTTGGATATCGTAGGATTTGAACCTAGGTTCGCTTAATGTCTGTCTCTCTGGCCGCTGAGACTTGTCAAACGCCTTGCCTACTGCGCTATCCAAGGCCCGCGCCAACGCGCGAATTTACCGTATTATATTAGAACCGAGGACCGAAATAATAAATTTTCGTGCCGCATTTCCATTTCCTTCGAATTTCAAATCTCTAACGGCGCTTTAGAAGTTTCACTTCAAAAAAATTACACATAACACTAGAAAAAGAAAATCAATTACTTACAACTTAATGAAAGCCTTAAAATCAAAAATAAATTACTTACAACTTAATGAAAGCCTTAAAATCAAAAAACTTGTTATGTAGTGACCTCGTTAAAATATGTATGGCTTAAATGTTTGATCCGTACAGCCTCGTATTCCAATAGGGAAATATTAATAATATCAGCAACATTGGCATAAAAATTAACAATGGTGTGTAATCTATTTATAACAGAATTGTAACCCGAGACCGACGTATAATTGTCACAATAATATATACTGGGGAACCTTGATCTAATGTTTATGAAAGTGAATTAACTTTAATGTATCATGGCTTTCCAACTGATAATTTACAATTTTATATAAAAATATTAGATCGAAATTTTTCCTTCTGTCACTTATTTCAACAATTTTTATAAATGTAATAAAAAATCGTAATTTATTGATTCTAAAGTAATTCCAAGTCTAAAATTAAAATACCTCAAAAATTTGGGTTAGACTCTTTCAATGATATTAATACGATTATTAAAGACAGTCGACCAAATTGTAGAGTTATATTCTAAAATGCTTCTAACAAGAGATGTGAACAAAATTTGTAATGTGTGAATATTTTAAAAATCTTTGGAAATCCTTAATATAAAACCTAACATTTTCATAGCCCTGTTGGATATAGAAGTTATATGAGATACAAAGCCGGGACTCAGGTCAAAAATGATTTCTAGGTCAAGTATTTCGACTACAGAGATTAAGTCAACATTACAGAGTGCATAATTATATATTATTGGACATTTAATATTGCGGAACCTCATAATTTGGCATTTATTAATATTTAGCTGAAGTTTATTAGCTGAACACCATATTAAAAGTTATTAAAGTTCTCTTGCAAGATTGTGCAATCGTGACTTTAAACAGCTTCAAATCGTTGGCAAAGAGTAAAACTTCTATGATAAAAGACACTATGGAAAATGCTGGTAACGTCATTGATATTCATATTCAGGATAAATAATTAACGTCCCAGGTGCAAACCTTGCGCGATACCACTGGTAGCAACACATTCTTGGGATAGACATTCATGGATCTTTACAAAGTGTAATCTATCAGATAAGTAGCTAAATGCGAAAACCATGCCAAAAAGTTTCTACTTATCCCTATTTTAATTTTTTTTATTAGTATTTGGTGGCAGACCTTATCAAATTGGAAAAATCAGTAAAGACGGAGTCCACCTGTTGCCTGTTAGTCAATGCTGTGTTTATATAGTTTTCATATACTGTAAGGTTTGTGAGACTAAACCCATGTTAGCAGTCGGTGATAACATGTTTAATATTAGAGAATATTTTGCATCTAATATTTATATAATGTTTTAGGATATTATAAGAATGAATTTTTCAAAGAGTATAGAAATACTAGACAGAATACAAATAGGTCTGTAATTGCATACATAATTTTTTAACCCTTCTTGATCATGGGGGTGCGATGGAATTATTTCCAGCTATTGGGGAATTGACCTGTTTTAAGAGATTTGTTTAAGATTTTGTATAATAGATAGGAGAGATATTTTATAGAGTTTTCAACATCTTTTATACAATTTTTGTAACATTTATCTGAAGTTTCAGCGCATTGCTTACCCAAATTATGAAATTCAGTATAATCATGAAATAATCTCGTAGTTTTGAAATTGTGGTGTGCAAATTTATTTTTAATAACTAATTTAATACGATCATTATTTAACCATTTAGGAAGAGTCGATGTATGACTAATAATATTTGTTTTAAGATTCAGTAAAATTGTTCGATATGTTACATTTAATTCACCATCACTTAGAAATGACCAACCACAACCCTGAGAAGGAAGTCACAAAATTCAGTGTAATTGGGCATATGGAAGTTGTGATACATTTATTTAATTCGCTGAAGTTATTAATTCCAGATCATTCTGAGAATGGTGGATCCCAATTAATGTTACATAGATTGAAGTAACCTGCAATGATTATTTTTGTTTCGGGGTATTGAGATATTAATAGTTAAAACTCATCGATATGGTTTTTGTAGATACTTACATAGATCAGATGGAGGAGAAATATATAAACACAATCTATTATGATTTTATTTTTCTTGTTAGTGTTAATCATACTAAAACATGTTCCACATTTTTGCAGGTTGTGATAAGCTGCTTAGAGACTAATTTCTTATTAATTGCTAACAAAACACCAACACTTCTTGATTTAGAACTAGTATTCTTGTTTCTATCAAATCTGTAGATATCGTGAGTTGGAAGTCCCAGTTTTGCTGTGTTGATATCAGAAACAAGCCACTTTTCTGTAAGAATGGTGACGTTGCGACGTCATAAGGAATAATCTATGCAGTTTTCGAAAATTGTTGAAGTTTTGGCTTTAATCCCTCGTAAATGTTGATAATAACTTTTTTTTTGATTTTGATGTCCTAAATTTTTTGGCAAAGTGCATATTATTTTAGGACAAGAGTTGATGTATTTAATTGTTAAATTCGCTTCACCGGCTTGTAGATGATCTTCCAATTCTTTTCTCAAGTCGGACAATTTTTTACGCTGTAATACAGTCTGATCACATTTGATTTTTAACGCATTTGAAACAATGTGTCTATTTTGGAGGATTAACTTCGCCTGTGGATGTTCCGCAAACTCCATTTTAATGGGGCAAGTTTTTTCATTATGCTTAGCCCGCAATTTCTACAGTTATATATTATTGGAATTAAAAGACCTTGCTTAATAAACCTGTGACACGATTTGTGTCATCGGCAATACATTGCGTTTGAGTTGTTGACCGGCTCTCAGGAACATTAAAAAAAATTGTATTTTATGATTTCGTTTTCCTATCTTCTAATTGTTCTCGCATAAATTGGGAACTTTTACAAGTTGAGTGTTGGACTGGAGTAGTTAGTTTTGAATAATTCGTTTTTAGGCGCCTAATTCGCCTTCCACGATCCCCAACTTTATACCCATTTGACGAATGGTTCCTGACAGGTCCGATAGTTTAGGCAATAATTTTGCCATTTGTTATTTATTAAATCTGTCGGTAGGGTCCATAATTGCCGTATAAGGAACTCACCAAGTTATAGGTATTGTCCATATACTTCTGGGTGGTCTCTTTGGAGCACTTGCTGACTTATGGTTTTTTTTTAATTAATTTATAAATAATGTTAAGTGTTTGTAATTAGATGAATAGCCCTGCACAGGACTTTAGGTACACACTTGTTGACACTGGTAAATTGTTATTGGCCCAATTATATTTTGACAGTTATTCAATGAATCATAGCTCGAAAAGCTCAATTCGATTTTGACGTGTCTTTTAAAGCACTACCAACATCTTTTATATCAAAAAGCTACGTATGTAATAAATTATTCAGTGATGAAAAAACATTAGGTATGAATAAAAACCAATATAAATATTGTTTTCTCACGTCTTTGACTGGGAGATTGATAATATAACTATATTCACTCTATTCAGCGTGAATTGCCTGTTTAAAAAAAAAACAATCTTATTTATAATCAATAATAATATAATAATCGCCTTTTATACGGTAGCAGATTCTTCAATAGTGACCAGCTGTTAACCCTGTACAGATCTCAAGTATGACCAACAATTGAATTTATGTGCCACCTCTGGACAAGAGCCCCACAGTACCTACTTGATTCTGTGCAAAGGAGGACGGTACGTCTGATTGACAATTCGTCCATAACAGCGATTGCATCTCTCATGTACAGACGCAATGTAGGCGTGCTGAGTCTGTTCTACAGTTATTTTAATTGAACCTGCTGTAAAGAGACAGCTGCAATGATCACCAGTGTACGTACGTGAAACTCGACGGACACGAGCGGAACACTAGTTCACAGTTGATGTTGGCTTCACGAGAGCGGGTCGTTTCTTTGACTCGTTTTTGGGTAAGTCGTTTCGTACGCGAAATGAGCTACCGGCATCTGTTTGCCTCGTTCATATAGTCCGGGCCTGAATACATCCCTACCTAAAGTTCTTACCTTAACCTGCCCTACAACGCTGCCCAACCGGTCCCTGTATTTACACTGCACAGACAGGGGCGCTCTTCCGATTTGATATTTTTAAATATAATATTAATTATTTATTTATTAATTTTCAACGCCCTGATGGGCTTTTACATTACAAGTTTATAATACAGAGACAGGTTTTTAAAAACAAAAGATGAACTATAAAAAATTAAAAAAATAACTACTACACGTCATTTGAGTATACAGATAAATTAAGGAAAGATAATTCATTACAATAAAAGAGAATGTTTCTAAGTTGTAAATAGCATAGAAAATAAATTAGTAGGTACTCGTATGTTAGTAATTACAAAATTTATAGGTGACTGATTAATTGTGATGTGTGTGAACATGACAAAATGCAAGATACATAAAAATAAAACGGTAACAAGTTTTTACATTTGGATGTAATTACTAATCATAATAATTGTACTGTAGGTAGGTACCTTATTTTTACTTTTTTTAAAGTGTCCAATCTCAAAATGATTATACCTATTCACATTAAAAACAAACTTTCTACCGACTAATTTAAACACAAAAAAAAATTATAATGTGATCGTATTTCAGCCAAACCGGAAAATATGCGATGATTTCATTGGAAAATAATTTATGAATAATACTGCCATTGGAAACACGACGAGTCTTTGATTATTCACTTATCCAATAAATAAATAATAATATCCCATTTGGTATTATTTCATCTCTTCCGCCCCAGCTTCGCCCTAGGCTAGGAAATGTATCAGAAAAGGTTTTCACTTCCCTCCCGCTCTGTATGGCGGCTGGTAGGAGGGAGTGGATATATTTAGATAAGGGAAGAACATTTTGCAAAAACCGATATTTTATTACAGTACTTATCGTGCGGCGAATACTTCCAAAGACAATGGGTTATGGAAGATTTCTAAAATTCATTTGGGCATAAAATATTTTTCGATTTAGCGCGTTGATTTAATTTTGCGTTTAGATTTTTTTTGTGCGAATTAGCACCATGTTTTTGCAAATCTTCGTTTTTTTCACATTATCTTCTCTGAGGAAAATAATTTCAGGAGAATTTTGGAGGCTCATTTTGAGGAGAAACCCATATTTTGGGCGGGAGGACATACAGAGATTGGCAAATCATTCCATTGCCCAGTTGAACTGAAGAACGAGTCGGAGAAATTAACCCTTCTCATGTGATAAATGTCAACCATGAACTTATGTTGGGCGCGTGTTTGGCATGTTTATCGACTATGCCCCTAAGGATCTGTGACGCTAGTACCTCGAAGCATCTTCCATAGTTATACCAGTAGAACATTGACAGATTACCTAACTGACGCCTGATCGGATCAGTGACGCTAGTTCCTCGAAGCTTCTTACATTGTTATACCAGTAGAATATTGACAGCTTACCTACCTGTTCCTCGAAGCATCTGCCATTGTAATACTAGTGGAATATTGTCAGCATACCTTCCTGACGCCTGTGCTTTAAAGATTTCTATCCACTTGTTAAGATAGAGAATTCCATCAAACGGACCATTCGTTTCTGCACGGAGTCAAGGGTTTTTCAGGTATTTTGAGAGCAGAGGAGGTTGCCAAATTCATTTGTACAGGGTCTGCAATTGTATTCAATTTAAGTATCTGCGGGCCCTGTAAAGTACGCCCAACTTGTCACAGGCTTACTTGTTTGGCTTCGATAGAGCCCCGAGCTGGTTAATTAGAGTTACACGAAGCATATCATTGGAAGGCATGTTTGGAATATTGCTTCCGTTGAAGGAGACCAGATAGCCATCGATCTATTTTAGAAGTAATCATACATGGTTTGATCTTTGAAACATTAAATGGACTATTATTACAAAATTATTAGCTCGTAAAGGAACATTAACGTCATGCTCTAGAAAAAATTCTTTTCTACCCAAAGCTTAAGTTTTATAACGAGCACCTACATAACAATTTTTTTCATAATTTCTATATTATGTTTTTGTCATCCATTACATACTCAATGTTGATCATTTACATAATATTTGATAAGTCTGAGCTTTATTATGTCTTTCGTTTAAAAATATTATGTTTGATTCTTAGTTTTATATATCGAGAACCTAACATTTATTTTTGCTGATAAATATTTTGTTTTAACTACTGTTACCAGTAAAATAACATAACTTATCATTAATCAATGAAAGCAAATTACAAACACGCTCTAAGTACGTTGTTTTCTCATTGTTTTGGAAAACCGGTTTATTGTCGTATCTACTGTTTGCAAATCGTCGTAGCATTTTAAATACATATATTTGATAATTAGAATAAAATAACTTATTTTGAATACCGCTTTATTGAATATTTAAAGCCAACCGGTTTCATTTCAACCGGAACCTTACTCAGAGTTAAACAAAAAAATATTAAAATAAGTTGTTGCTTATTTAATCAATTCTTTTTATTTATATTTAGGGCTTTCTAAATTTCAAGAGTTTTTTAGATTATTTAGACGTAGACCTATTTCATTTATATGCAGTACATCTATCCCCAAAGATTTATTAACAAAAGTGATTTTTATCGATTAACAGCCTTACTTAAAAACATCGTGAATTTTTTTTTCATTTGATAAGCTACTTGAATGTAAAGATAGGTATATATATTGCTTATACAGCCAAAGATGGCATTTTATCTGTTGTATAGTATTGTTTTATTTATAATTTCTCAACTTATTTCAGAACTTTTCCAAGATATTTTAAATGTCCTGTATACTTCTTATTTTTTAAGAAATCGTATAAAAAAATAAAATTTAGGAACTAGATAAAATGAACTTTTAGAATTTTGTATTTGGAACATAATTTAGTATTTATAAATTGCAGTATTTTAAGCTTCAAACATAAAAAAAGTTTACCCCAAACATATTCTACTAAAACGTTAAAAATTTCGGAAATTAAAAATTGAAATAACAAAGTCCTTTCATAATAATTTGCAACAAAACAAACACTTCAATTTTATCTTGTTCATACATTTAAAAATAGAATTATAATTCCCCAAGAATAACTGAATCTATCTGACACTATGGATTAATTTTTGCGCAATTTATACGTCGATTTCTCGAATTTGTATTTATTTATAGATTCATAAGGCATTTATATTATTGTATTACTTTCTCTGGAAGTTTTATTAAACCACGCGGAAAAGTCATTTAAAAATAATGGTTCAGAAATAACCTGTATTTAACTGATATTATAAATTAACAACAAGACAACTAAAACTAACAAAGCGTAACACAAATAATAGTAATTATTATTATAAGCAATAATTATTAGCCTGAAACACTCAGCAACATTGAAAAAATCTCCCGAGAAAAGATAAATGCCGCCGACGGGACTTGAACCAGCGTCCTTCTGATATCCGGTCAAATGCTCTATAGCAGGGAGATTTTTTTAATGTTGTTGAGTGTTTCAGGCTAATAATTATTGCTTATAATAATTGTTACCCTTTGTGCTATGCATAAAAATCTTGTCTTAAACGTTAGTTTACCAATTAAAAATAATAAATAGTAATTATGTTGAATTATACTAATTTAATAGTGAATTGGTCATTAGTATGGAAAATGTGTACAAATAGGTACATTATATGAATAGCTCTTAAATTTCACATGTCAAAACCTTTTCGACGAGCGTGAAAAAAACCATGGCGGATCCGCGCATGCGCAGATCTACGGAAGTTCAATTTTGCCAACATACTAACGACATATTTTTATTAGTAACGTTCAAAAAAATAAAATGTACAGTCCTTGTACAACGTGTGACAAAAACACCATCGTGAAGTGTTTTTATAAAGTAAGGCTGTAAATTCTGAAAAACCTACACTATTAAATTGTTAATCCTACACCCCAAGTGTTCAATCACTCTCGTTTGAACATTTCTTGCAATTTTTCCTATGTAAAAATGCAAAAATTACATTTAATGCTTACAGATGTCGGAACGGCTTCAAATTATTTTCTTTGTCTTTAGAATTAATCGAAAGTTTACCTGAGTTATTATTGAGTATGAGGATGAAAAATTTGTATAAAATTTTAGGTGTTTTTTACTGACCCTGATGAATGTTGAGGTTGATTCTAAAATGGTTGGTTTTTATACATTCAATAAACTGGTATTCAAAAAAAGTTATTTTATTATTATTATTATATTATTGTATACCCAGAGTGTTTGCTTCATGTGAAAAAATTACATATTTATTATTATTTTTTTAAAGAAAGACAAACATTAACCTGACAATATTAAAAAATATCCTACTACCAACACATAAGCGGAAAACGTAGCTTGTGTCCTGAAGAAGGAATTAGTCAGCCGAGGAATCGAAAATGCGACGTCCGAGTGGGACCCAAACTCTATGGCAACTCAGTCACTAACCGGTCAAATTTTTTTTTTTAATTATGATTTGGTTTTAGTGAATGAATTAATCCACTTACCGACATCCGATTGAGCTGATACTCGGCAGATAGACTCGTTGTCAATGACAAAGCATTTTATCAACACACGAATATCTCTCATATTGGCTACTAGCCGGCCCAAGAGGTGACCCAAAAATTTAAAATAGATACATTGCGTTAATTTAAACTTCGATTTTTTATGAAGATAGTAGACTAATTTTAAACGATTATTTTGCAAGAACATCAAATTAATCAACATATTTTTCTCAATGTTAACTTTTCCTGACCAAATCTCGAATGATACACAACTTACTGAACAATAATTCGGAATGTTGCTAAAATTAACATTAGAAGATTCTGGTGAAAATTTAATCATGCCTATGATCCATCTGCGGGAGAGCGGGAGGGCTCTGAGGCAGTGAGACGCTGAAGGGAGGCCACAGTGCCGGGAGAGAAGAGAGAAGTGGGCGTAGTGGATTCTGACGGCTACGAATAATCGAAGACATAAAACCGAACGAACGCCTTCTGATATGAAAGCTTTGGCGGGTAACTTGAAAGCTTTTCCACGCCGCCGCATACAAACTATGGCCGTTGGTGCAAATAAAATTCTATACGCTTCCACTTGAAATTGCTGTGTTTCGGAAACGCTCCGCCCGTTTATCAAGACTTGGCATTGAATATGCATAGCGAATGTTCAACGCTCGCGAATATTATGGACTTATTGTTTAAAGACTCGTGTCTCGCGGAACAGAAAGCGATGATGGCTGTATAAAACACACCTCGCTGACATCGTGCAATAGTCGTGTGGTGTTAATGTATTGTATATATTGAATGTCTTGTTTACCATTAAGTTAACGCGTTTTTTGAAGGGTAGCCTGATCATTTCAAAACAAGTTGGTACTGACATACATTTTTATACCCAAAATCTCACCAAGTCTCAGATGTCTCACCAAGCCTGGCTGTAGTCAAAAACCACATTTACTTTTGCGCTAGATACTGAGCCAATGTATGGGGCAATAGGAAGAGACCACTAAAGGAATCATCCCAACAAAGTTACTTCTGTGCATCAGGACTCCTAGCGCGGTCGATCGGTACCTTTTCATCGTTCCCTAACGTCACTGCAGATTGCCAATAAATTAATAACAGTTCACAGTGACAAAGTTTTCTTAATATATCGTCAGCTGTTGATTGTCGGTTAGCGATCTACAATTGTCCTAGGGAACGATGAGAAGTTACCGAAAGTTATCGATACAATCCTTATCGATCGACCATGCGGGGAGTCTGATATCTTGTCGATCTGCCATCAATTGATTTTTATCGGTTGATTTGTATCGGTGAACTAATGGAAATAAATAAAAAAATATTATTAATCTGGTATCCTAGTCAGTCTAGGTCTAGAGCCTCGGGAATTACGTGCAGAAATCGAATTTATGATTCATTTAGGGGCTGTTTCTTCAATGAAATTACAAAAATTACCGGACGATGATCGAAACTTATCAACTTTTCAACGCTGGAAAGATGTTTCGCAAATCGAGTCACCTTACGGATGATATTACCGGCTCAGATGGTGGGCACTTGTTCACTGTGGAACGGGCCTGTACAACTTTGTAAAGATTATCATTGCCGTTTAACCCAACTTTTTTCCTTGCGCAACGGCCGTAGGCCATTACAAGTTAAGATTATTTCTTTTGGAATAATTCGTTCATTTGGAAAGTCTGCCGTATGTGAATAATTCTGCTACAATAATTACGGAGAGGAAATTGGTTCATCTCCCAAAACACTTTAACTCAGATATTATTATTCTTTGCGTTATGACTTTTGTTAGAAAAACGTTAAAAATACTACTTACAACTTTTGATTCTTGTTTCGATAACTTTTAAATCGTTTTATGAGGGAAAAAGAAAGCGGTGTTTTTTTTTCGTAGGGGAGAGGTGGAATTGGCTATCTTAGGTAAACATAGTATACATATATTTTGGTAAGTAAGTTCCCCTTTATTATACTTTTTTGTTCGACTGTGAATAGCTGTGTTATGCTCGAGCTACGTAAATAAACGGGTTTATATCCATC
Source organism: Limnephilus lunatus (assembly GCA_917563855.2). Lineage (NCBI taxonomy): Eukaryota > Metazoa > Arthropoda > Insecta > Trichoptera > Limnephilidae > Limnephilus > Limnephilus lunatus. The sequence continues at coordinate 33,486,366 of OU830594.1, forward strand.
TAGACATCTATAGGGCGATTGAAGAATTTAACAAATGTAACGTTAGTAACATGCAAAGCATTTTTTTTATTGTGAACATCTTCTGAATGCGCAACAAACACGGACCCTAATTAGTTTTTATTTTTACCTTGTTAAAAGTGGAGACACCGAGAAAAAAAGTAATTAAAAATCATAGGTTTATTTTTACAAATAGTGGTTGGATTTCAGTTTAGACTATGCAAATGAGCTGTTCAGTGCGAGAAAAACTAACCCAAAAACTTATTTAACTAAGTTAAGAAAGACTGAAAATTAAGTTATTAAATTATAATTTACTGATATTTTTTATTGAATAAATATTAAAACAGCGTTATTTTAAAAGCTCCATTTGAGCTTATTATTTACCAAAGATTCTTCCATAGTGGAAAGAAGAGGGTTAGGATTTTATTGTTCTGAAGTAAGTTGCAAAATAACCCGTACCTACGCTATAAGTATACCGAACGTGAATACGTGTAACGTGGATATGTTTTATTCTTTTACTTGACCAAATTTTTGTAATACGGTTCTTTTTTTCTATCCAACTTTTAATTTTCATCTGAATTCATTTTTTTCTTCATTTTTTGTATCAAGTGGAAGATTTTTGAATGCTTTTATTGCATGGTAATTATGGTATCTTTGTCCAAATCTTGCTGTACCATCGGAGTTTTCATGTTTTCTTTGTACGGTTGTTTAGCTGCTCTGTTAGTGATAGTTTGTGTTTGTTTAAATTGTTTTTTTTTTGTTCAAAAATTATGTTTAGTAGTACTTGAACGTATAATTGACACATATCTAGTACGTCAAACACGTTGAATATTGATTTGTATCAGTCAGTTGTGATAAACCCCCCCCCCCCCTACGAAGTAAATGCCTATAATTTTTCCCTCCAATGTGCTGCTACACTGCCGGCGCAATCCCGCCCGGCCTTTAAAAGCTCGTAGCTCGCCCGTTCTCGCGACTCTCCCCTGCATTTCTTTTGCAGCGCCTTCTCAACCCCATCACGTAATACTTTTATGCAAACGTGACGAGATGCTTCTAATTAATCAATTTGTAATTAACCCCACAACGTTGTGTACTTTTTTGTTTTAGTGGTTTGGTATAGTTAATCCAATTTAATTAATAATTTATTTGTGGTAAACCCTTGTTCTTTTAGGTATGGCGTGTTACAATTTGCAAGGCTTCGAATAACAATGACTGAGTCTGACTAACTTGAAAAGTAACTAATTATCTATCTATATTCGTTCAGCTTCCTCCCCTAGCACCTGTCATACACCTATGCTCATCGACGACTATTTTTCTTGAGGTAATCCGCATTTTTTTTCTCCTAGCATCTAGTAAATAAATTTACATTTATACGGCGAATTGAGAAGATCCTACCTTTCGATGCGATGTCGCGTGCTCTATACGGCTCTATAAAACGCTATCATGAAAATAATTTGACATTTATGTATATTCTAACAAAAGATTTACACTCAAAGCAGTACGGAGTGCAATAATTCTACACTCACAGTTCTAGATGCAGTTTGTTAGTTAGCTAGCTTGTTTTATTTTGTTAATTTGATTCTACGGGTAGGTATTTTGGATTAACATGAGACAGAACATGTGCTGTTTAAATAATTGGACTCCTCCATAGCCCAACTGATAAGGTGATGGTCATAGACCGCCAAATCAGATTCCAATTCCAACGCCTCCAGAGAATGTTAAGGTCGCAAGCGACGAATGAAAATCGACATGTTTTGCCTTCTGTCGGGAAAGGGTTTGATGTGTGTTTCTGGATCATAGAGTGGTAATGGGAATAATACGACCAATACGCCGCAAATTATAACTGTGTTCATGATGATGATGAAAGGTCATCTCATACCGTTTGATATGAGGGTCTGCTCCGATTAATAGCGTGATAGCCGATGTCAGGAACTGTTCAGGAAATGTGTGGGTGGCACGAGGTTTTGGAACGTGACATCCTACTCTGGATTGATGATGATGTTGAAGTTTTTTGTTCGACTGTGATATTGTTTAAATTCAGGAATGTTTTGAGGAGTTTATTTGTGATTAGGTTGATATAATGTGTCAATAGTGAGCAATACTTCCCAATAGTCAATGGGCTGGTGTTGCAATATCATTGTCATGAACATGCAAGTCAATCACAAAATTTATGCTGCAAAACCGTTTTTTTTTAAATTGAATTTAAAACGGATTTGGGTATTTTACGCGTTTATAGTTAAAGAAGAGCAGATCTCAAATATGTGTGTGAGTAAAATTAGACTGAATTGTGGGTTGAGTTAGGTTAACTAAGGTTAGGTTAGTTTTTTTTCTGAATTTTCTTTCCATTTTTTACCTTGTACATTTATCAAGGTTTATTATCATTTTTTTTTACTTTAGCTCTTTGCATGCGAGAGGGAGGATGGTGGTTAGCATGCATGAAGTACTTAAGGATATGGGGCAGGATTAGGTTAGGTTGGGGACCTATCGTGGACTACAACTTCTCCAATATTTATTTTATAGCTGGGGGGAACCATGAGAAACCAGTGGAGCAGTGTTGAAGATCTGTAAGAAATTGGGATGCCTTGTCAAGAGGATAGTTTCTTATCTATTTAACTTGGCCATTTTTTAGGAAAGGAAGTATTCTTCCAGGTTAATTATTTATGTTTTGGTTATTTAAATATTGCATTAAATATTCTTTCGAGCGTTAAGTATAACTTTTTCCAGGCTTAACATTTGTGTTGAACTTATTTAAGGCGACTTAATAATAGTATCAACAATGGTATTCTAGATATTCAGTGATATGTTGGGGCTCAGGTGTAGGTAAGAATGGCCTGGTTATTGCTGAAACACTAAACTTTTCACTTACTTTTCACTTACTTTTCACTTACTTGTCACTTACATTTCACTAAACTAAGCTAAGGCTATCTAAAGTAAGACTGAAATTTCAAATACATTTAGATCTCTCCAATGTTGAGTTCTTTCCGCTCTGGGAGTGTCAAGTGAAAAAAAAAAGTTTTTTTTCCCACACACTGAATTTCAAGCCAAACGTAATTTTTTTGAATACTTTCCTTAGATGAAATACGTACTTTATTTAAAAAAATATTATGTTTTAACAATATACTAAATAATGCTATTTTAAATATGCACTTTATTTAAAAAGTATTATGTTTTTAAAAATGTGCTAAAGAATGCTATTTTATCATCGGGAACATAAATAAGTTCTGCATGAAAAAAAATAAAAAAAAATAAAATAGAAACTTTGTTTGAAGTGAGTATTGATATTCTGATTGTCCTTCATACATTTTCATTGTTGTCCCAGCTATTTCTAGAATAGACTGTGTATATATAACAATTTAAAACAAGTGAATATTTCAAGAACTATTAGAAACAAATCAAATTGTAGTGACACCGTTTATTAGTGAACTAATACAGTTAAGAACATATAAGGTCTTCTGCAGAAGCTAGGGCAATAAAGGCAAAACGCGTAGAAATGGAAAGAAAGTGTAGAAACGAGCATAAAAAAAACTGCTTGAAGAATTTCAGTTAAAAAGTTATCTAAAAGTAGGGATTTAAGTTTTGTGGGTACTTACTTTTCTGCAGTGCGAAACTTTTATCGTTATCATTATTTTGATTTCCTACATTTACAAAAAAAAGTGAATACTGAAGAGTCCCACTGTCTGAAGCGAGTGAGAATATGGTATCCCCAATCAGGGCTTTGAAAGTAGCGGGGGGAGGAATTGTGAAGAGGATCGTGAAGAAACACCTGGTTATATAGATCTGATCGTTTAGTTATATAGACCTGGTTATCTGATCTGATCATGGCCAAAGCAATGTTTCAAACATGCAATCTTTAAATCCTGAATGCTGGTCTTTTGCCAGAGCAATACTGAGAACATCTTTCGCTCTGAAACTTGCAATATTTTTTTTAATTGTCAACAAACTAAATTAATTAAATAACACGCTGGGATTTGAATCTACGATTCGTAGTGGAGAGCCTTTCTCCTAGGCTACGTAAGTCGTCAAAACTTTTTCCCACTCTAAATCTTGTTAGGTGCTGAAACTTCTACTAGGCAATAATGTAGTACTTATGCGACCATATGTTGTCCAACACCTCGATGACATTTGAAAATAAAACAAATTCTTACATAAAATAAATTAAGCTTTATTTCCACATTCCTTAATTTATTCATAAATATAATACATGATCCTTTGGGAGATATCTGAAGCTTTAAGTATATATATTTATTTTTTAATTATTTATTACGATTAATAATCTTAAAATAAATAAACGAAAGAATGCAATTATTAGTACAAATAGTTAAAAGCAGTCTGAAATGGGAGATATGTTTTACGATAAAAGCAAAATAAAATTATAGCTTACGTTATAACTATATGTTTACCTATTTTGAAATCATATTATATTGATAAGTGAACAAAAAATGTATATAAAATAATCATATATCTACCTAATTTACAAACAATATAAAAGTGTTTAGCGAAAGAAATATTTTAGAATTCAGGCATGCTAAAAATTTTTAGAAATTGTGAAACTTAATTTTATTTTATTTCATAATTCAAAAGGTAAAAATTAGATAAACATGTTAAAAGCAAATTTAAAGATCTCCCATTTAAATTTTTAATAAAAATCATTAATTTTATCATAAATTGTGATATTTTCATATGGAATATAATCTTAGAAATATGTTATTATCTGTCACGATTGGAATATTAGCAAAAACATTTTCAATTTGGTTGATATTTACAAAAATCCTTAACAAACCACTTCATGGTGTTGAATCAATATCCAAACACTATGCACAAAAGTTAGTCTATGATTACAAATTGGTTATAATAATAAAAATAGTTTATATAACTTTATTATTTACAAAACAAACTGTATACAATTTAGACATTATCATTTTTTTTTCAAATATCATTAGGCTGTAATTTTAGTAGAAGCTAAAATGTACATTGCATTTTTACAAGCAAGCAACAACATTAAAAGCAAAGTGATTTTATTTTTTTAATCAATATTTACATTAGTCCTGTGCAAATGAATTACCGTACAAATACATCATGTTTTTTAGCCAAAGTATAATATTATGTGGATTGAAAGAAGAATATATTCAGTAATACTCAGAAATAAGAATTAAGAAATAAATTCCACGTTATCTATTTTACAATTAAAAATTCTACCTAAGAAAAACTGGTACCCATTTATACACGTTTTATAATGTTATTTATAAGTATTTTTTCCTGTTAAAATTAAGCAAATATTCATAACAGCAATAATTTATAGGTGAGAATAATAAATACAGAAAAAAAATACTTCATCTTTTATGAAAGACACAAAGTAAAAACGAGTGACGAACAGTGAAAAACAAAACATGTGAATTGAATAGTTAAATAGTTCTATCGGTGGTGTCAATTTTAACGATGGCAAAATGCAGATAATTAATAACATTATGTAAATATTTACAGATTACTTGGTTTTAGGCCATGGGAAACATTGCATTAAAAGAAAATGTCTTAATTTTACAATACAAATACATTGTAATTGGCTAAAAGTTTATTAATATTTAAATAATCAATTTACAAGGGTTTTGCATACATAAGTGTGCAGCAATAGATTTATTCAAATATGCAAATTAGTATAAAAATAAAGAAGCTAAAACATTTCGTTGGGGAAACCTCTTGATATTATCTAATTTTACATTAAGAAGCGTCAAAATATTATTATATAAGATGAAATATTTGAAATATATATTATAAATGTCAAAACATTATGTACCAAAGCAAAGGCTTCATAGTTTAAAAATATAATTATAGGCACTTGAAGAATATTACGGGGAACGTTGAAATAAAATATACAGTTTTTTGAAATACAAAATTTTTACTAAGTTGCTATAAGATCTTGAAATTTTATAAAAGTGAAATGGTAGAATAAAATCTATAACAAAACATCGCAGCATGTTCTCAAAAAACATTATAAGCTTTTCATTGAGGCACTTCGTATAATGTCTCAATCTTATCTATTACCAAATCGTGTTTTATTTAATTATTTTTAAACGAATAAACATTCAAGTACATAGCGGAATCATTACCGGTCAAATAATTTTACAGTATTGTTGTAATTTTAAGGAATTGTACAAAAATAAATAGCTCTAATTGTGGCTGAATTCATGAGACGCCGATTCCCTTTATTTTTAGTTCATTCAAAAAGTAGTTGATGGCGCCAGGTATTTGCATTACGTGCAGCATGAATTCGGTGGTTCCACAGGCCTGCAGGTAAAAAACAAAATTAGTCACATTTTGTAATTATCTTAAAGTTTTAACGGATTAAAAGAGCAATAAGAATTTTTAAAATGTAATTTTGCTAACTTTATCTGAATTTATTAAAACAAAGGGTTATTTTTTCTCACTTTCGATTTGTTCATATTATTCTTTAAAAATAACATAATATTAATATTTTTATTTGGAAAACAAATAGCTTTACAAAGATACATAAAAAGAAAGAGTGCTAAAATAAAACAGTAAGCCGAAAAACATATTTGCGCTGATAATTTTTTTTTTTTGTTTTTTTAGTAAACTAAACTAGCTTGTAGCTAGACAAGAAAAACTAAGAAAAAAAAATATAGTTAAGAGAAGTTAAAATAAAACATAAATAAAAAAATATTTAAGAGAAGCTAAATACTTAAATATGCACGAAAAGAATATAGAAAAACACAATAAAGGGTAAGCTTATAATCTTGTAGGAGTATAAGGATTATATGTATGTTATTAGGGAATATGTAAATATATTGCAAATTAGGAAAAGAAATCTGATTAATAATATAATAAATATAAATATGGATGTTAAGGGGTGTGTTGTGATGCATTAGATTTATCTAATAGTGTTAAAAATATGAGATCCACCATAGATTGCGAAGCTGCGCTTTTTTCAGTTATTTTAATACAACTAAAAAGCTGTTTGGGTAGACACTCACGGGTTAATTTGATAAGTATGAAGCAAAAAATAATCCACTCATAAGATTTATGAAACCACTAATCTAGACTCCACAATTGATTCATGAATCTTATTTTGAAGGGCAGTGCATATGTCGTAGGTCGATTGTAAAATCAGGCAGATCATGAAGCGCCTCGTCACATCATAATGTGCCTAAACGAGTAGCAAGGCGGATTGTCAGATGTTGTAAATCTACCTTTTCATGATGTGATACAACGTACATATCGTGAAAAAGTAGCAGAATGATATGGCCAGGCGAATCATGATTTGCTTGATTATATGATTGTCCCATGACATATACATAAAGTTACTTTATTTATTTTGTTTTTGCCCCATAAATAACACAGTGTTCAAATTATTATTGAACCTAAGAGATTCATTATTTTTGCATTATTCGTGAAAAAGTAGCAGAATGATATGGCCAGGCGAATCATGATCTGCCTGATTATATGATTGTCCCACGACATATACATAAAGTTACTTTATTTATTTTGGTTTTGCCCCATAAATAACACAGATGATCAAATTATTATTGAACCTTAGAGATTCATTATTTTTTTTATATAGTACCTTCCGTTATTCATTAATATCCAGAGAAAAATATTGGGTTCAATTTTAAGTCCTGACAATACACACTGCTGAAAATAAGGACAAAATTACACGGGAATGAACTTAGCGTAGGTACTAATACAATACCAAAATTACTCACTGACGGAATTACACATTGAAATAATAATTATACTTCGGTACAGTCACTACTGCCATACAAAATAGTGTTTTTCATACATTTAAATTTTAGAATGTATTGTATACCTTTTGAATTTAGTGATAGTTCGATTCAGCCTAAGATTACTTATATGGGATGGTAGAAAAGTATTATTAGGTAAACATGAACTCATCTAATTAAATTTCATTAAGAAAACAAAAGGTAAGTTCTAGTTATCCCCCGAGATGGGTGATACGTGATATCGTCATTCTAGAACTAGAATCTTCCGTCTTTCGTTTTCATACAAGACATATAAGAAGGAAAAGTATGATCATCGATGACCTCTCTCTGAGAATACTAGAGTAAAGTAAGTTTAAGTTTTTTTTCAGATAATTAATTCTATCAGGTGTAACTTCGTCAATGGAAATATAGACCTACAGCAATCTTAGATCAAATGCAAGATAGACTTCAACAAAAGAAAAATATATCGTTATACCTGAATTAAATTTCGAAAAAAAATCATTTCGACTTCCGTAAAAGGGTAAAAAATAATATAAGGTGTAAGTTCATTTACCTGCAGTTGGAAACAATCATTCCAGGATCGTTGATGATTGAAGAAAAAAGTTTAGATTTCATTTTCCTCCTTTCTTGGTTCCTGGCTGAAATTACTTGGTGGCCTAGCTTCTTCAACAGGTAACCTGAAAATAAATTATTTGAATGTTGAATAAACACATTATAGGATGTTATTTATTGAATCTGACTGCCATTGCAGCTGACCAAATTATCGTTTAAATAATGAGAAAATACCATCCATACAAAGAGATGACATAAGCTGTTAAATCGCCTTATCTTTCTACTGGACTCGTCATACAAAAATAGGATTACATGCATAATGTACATGTGCTTTGGAGCTGATCGGAGGTGATTAAGTTCCATGTTTTAAAGTAGGTGGTACAATAACTTTAAAAGCAGCAAGAGCCGTTTCTCATTTCAGAGTTAAATTAAGGTTAGAGCCAATCTATACCGATGGAATCTTTAGAATATTAATGGCAGAAATTAAGGAGAAATGTAATTCTCTTCCATGTAATTATTTTCAATTTACGATAGCATCCGAACACTTCCGAGTTTGGAAAACACGAAAAACATCCGATCGCGATAAATTTACCCCGTTCAAATTAACGTTTGAAACATTGGAGAAGTAATTGAGTTCCTACGCTATGCAAATACAAAAGGTTATTTTTTACAACACATTGCATGTCAGGGCATTGTTAAAGGCTTCGAGCGCCGAGGCTTTATAATTACCACCCCGTTCCTCCCACCTCACCGAATTACTAACTCTTCGAGATAGATGCTTTTGATTAACCGAAACTTCTTTTGCTGATACTATCTGATGCGGCTAATAACATTGGAGTGGGTTTTTGCAGACGATTTCCAACATCAAAAGGGAATTTTTATGTTTCGGAGAAAGATCTTTATCAAACTTTTCCCATCAGCCACCCACTTCATTTTAATTAGAGCTTTGCAGGAACCAGGTCTACCAACCAATGTTAGGATACATAATTGAAAAAAAAATAATGCAATCCATACTAGCATTCTTAACGAACTTGGTTTAAGGCAGGAATGTTTTATTTTAAAATAAAAACACACTATCAAATTTTCTAATTTAGTGATAGTTCGATTTAACCTACGATTAATGATGTGGGATGGTTAGAAAGGTATTAGGTATAATGCATGTTGTAATTAGTTTTAGGAATGCTACAAAATTTGAAGAAAGACCGAACAGGCAGGCTAGATATTTCCCACAATTAATTATTTAAAAAATGGAAAATTTGCAGATATTTATAGTCATCTTGACCAGTTTATTTTTTCCTACATTGAATCTAATATGTGTATAAAAAGTAATCAATACAAGTAACAAAATACTCACGGTCATATTATGTTTTTTTTCTTCATTTTTTCCTCTATTTAAAATCATTACGAAGGTAATTAACGTACCTATCCACTAAGGTAGGATTAATCCAAAAAAAATGTTAAGGCCTTTTTTTAAATTCCCTTTGTGTGTATTACCAATTAGATACCATTTTGAGAAATGAAAAAAAAATAATGAGCAGCTACCAGAATTTCAATTAGAGATACTGCAAAGAGAGCGAATAACTTGAAATAATGAAGAATGGCGTGCAAAGCACCTGTTTTTCGTAAACAGAATTGAAAAAAAAAAAACCGTGATGGTAAAATAATTATTCCATTTGGAAATTTCTGGTATTTTCAGGAGCTTCCATTATTTTCGTAATTAAAACTGATGGGTTAAGACTTGCAGAGCGCATGTCGAAAAATTACCGACGGAGTTGCTTTTTTTAATAAATTTCAGGAATTACTTTCGCGGCATTAAATTAATAAATATATATCTACGTTTATTTTTCGCTCTTCATGTTTATAATGCATTATTTTTTATCGTATTACGTGGCCAAAACGACTCTGTTACCTCCCAGAAAAGGCGACAGAGTTGCTCAGCATTGATTTTAAATACTTAATACCGTTCAAGTTTTAAATATTGTTCTTAGGTTTTTTTGATAAGTCAACCAGTAACTATTTATTTATAGACTAGTAAAGTTTATATTGTGGACCCTGTAATATTTTGATATTACATGAATGTCAGTCATGGTGGTAGTATCTTAAAAGTGGTTCTACTGCAATTAAATTCCATAGGCACTGCCTTAAGGCAAAGTTTCCATAATTATTTTATGCAAAACACAATTTCTTCTTCTTAGAATATTACCTTGAGGACAATGATAATAATCTCGTTGGTTATAAATGTGTTAAAGAGACAAACTCTAATAGTAATACTTATGTATTGTATAAAGTTTTTTTTTACATAAATATTAGGTCTTCCTTGATTTGTTCTACATGGTTGACGGCCTTCGTCTGGTTACGATCTAGAAATTTGATTTTGAGTATTCAGTTGACATATGAGTTGACATTTCAGATTAGATTCCACTGTATATTTTTTTTAAAAGACCAGCGATTTACATTCATACAATTTCATGCTTGCTGTCCAGAGTTGAAAATTCTTTTCGTATTGTTCTTATGGAATACCATCATGCTTTGAAAATTTGTTTGAAATAACTTGAAGTTATCAATATTTAGCCAGGTAACTAACTAACTCTATCTCTTTTTCTCTACCGGCCCCCATTCTATTCACCCATCTAAATTTCCGTCTTAGAGGGAGCGTCTAAGTACCGCTCAAATAATAGGATGAGCATTCCTAACAAAAAATGTTGTAAAATAAAGCTTTTTGTAGTTTACTTTATTTTTTTAGTGTTTCAATTTAGAGTTAAAAGCTCGGCCTTTTTCTGAAAGCATCCATTGCAGCCAACAATAGGTCAATGATTGCAGCAAGTGTTTAAATATAGACCCACCAAATCATCCTGAAGAATAAAACTTGAATAAGATTCAAACTGCCAGTCGAGTTTCACCATTTCTATTTGAAGTTCACATTCTAAATCCTTCAAGGAAATATAACAGAGATCACCGCTTTGCATCTATTACTGCCAAATCACTGAACCGCTTGCATCAGTTTTTCAATCTGATTTACGTTGGTGGAAATGACGTGTGCAGTTTTTTTTTTAGTTTTTCATTATTCTTTGCTTCGTAATTATTACATAATTTGAGAATCTTTCGAACATCTTGTTAGACACATTATGTTATGTGGTAATTTGTTGTGTGCAGTGTTGTGTAGATATTAACGAAAATAAATCTGGTTTCCAATCTAATTTGTCATTTTTAAAATTAGAAATGGCATAAAGTGGTGAACTGGTGCGAACATTAAACAAAAAAACTCAAAATTTTAAGTTAAATGATACAGTTTTTATATTAAATGAAACTACAAGACTTGTCCAAACGAAAGAAGGTCTTTTAAGGCAAAATAAATTTTAAAAATGTTAAATATGACATGATAATGATATTTTTGAGTTAACTTTTTTCAGAAAGCTGTGTGCCAATATCATTTTATTAACTAAAATCTCCTTTTACAACTAAATCAACCTTTGTTCTTTTCATTGTTTCTTTAATCTAAATCTCAACTATATTTTTCAAATAATAAAAAAATCTAACATTTCAATAAATTCTCATTGACATACGTAATATTATATTATTTGAATCATTATGAAAACCGAAGATTAAAAACGAATTCATGTAAATAGATGCAATTAGAAATGACCTAAAACAACATTTGAACAAATAACAGATTCTTTGTGGTCACTTAATATTCTATTCAGGTTGAATAACAAAAAGCATGTTGCATACGGTATAGCCAGAACAGACTTTGTCCAGTGAGACGGGTAATGGAAAACCATGTTCACCTAACCATCTACAGTATTAAAATAAAATAAAATCCCGGTTTGCTGGCACTGAAACTCAAACTGATTTTATTTATTTTTTAAATAATACCTACAGCTTGAAATAAATATCACCTAAATTAATAACTCCTGACGTGGAGGACAATTATAATTGTACTTATATATACTCTTGCACAAAACAAATCATTGTTTTAAAGAGACTATGCTTAAAAAACTGTATTAATATTATGATAGCTCGAGTTGCCTTTTGGCTGAATTTGTCTAAACTTCCTTAAAAAATGAAAACTTACACAGCCAATTAAAATTCAAATTAATTTATAGAACAATTATTTTCTAAGAATCGGCCTTTGTTCAACCGTTAATTAAAATAAGCAATTATTATTTAACTTCGTTTTTGAGAAAAAAGAAATGACCGGCGCAAATGGTATGCATATTTTATTTAACAGAATTTTTAATTAAAAAGTGAAGAATGTGTAAAAATATTGTTTCTTTGTGATACACCTACAAGGATAGAAACAGGGTTCCTACCCCAAATTAATCTTTCTTATAAATCTTTTCAACATACTATGTGTCACTTAGAATAATATTGGAGCAACTCCAATTATATGAATAGATTGGTTATTAGATACATTGAAAATATGCTTAATTATCAGTGCAATTTTGGTTTATATTTTATATCAATAGGTATAAATCTTTTCTTAACGAAAACGGAGTTTTGTACAGTACATTTCACAAAATACCGTTTTTTATCGAAATTTTAAATAAGATCATTCGGCATCAAGTCAGAGTGCATTTGTAAGTAGTCTTCTATGTCCAACAAAAATTTTAGGTCAACGGCAAAAAAGAAGACACCAAGATCAAGTTTTGACCCCCAGGGAACAGATTTTTTTTTTTTTTTTACATTTACTCCACACAGGAGGCCCTGAGGAAAATAATTTCCCACAGGGCCTATGTCATCTTTGAGGATGCTGTGTGGAGGGTCTTTTTGAGGAAAGGAAGGAGTGAACATGGGTCTTGAAGAGACCCATGTTGTAGGAGGGAGGAAACACAGAGGCTGGTAAATCATTCCACATCCGAGCTGTTGAACTCAAGAACGAGTCGTAAAAACGACCCGTTCTCATGTGACTAATGTCAACCGTGTACAAATGTTGGGCGCGTGTTTGGCGTGTTTCCCGACTGTGCACCGGTGCCGAGGGGATCAACGACGCTAGTTCCTCGGAGCAATTTCCATTGTAATACCGGTAGAACAAGGACAGCATTCCCACCTGACGCCTGTGCTCTAAAGATTGCAATCCATCTGTTAAGATGGGAGAATCTATCAAACGGACCGCCCGTTTCTGCACAGAGTCAAGGGTTTTTTTTAAAGATATTTTGGAGCTCCAGACCAGAGGTGGCTGCCAAATTCAACCGTGGGGCGCACTTGCGATTTGTCAGGGTTAGCAGTTGTGTACTATTAAAGTATCTGCGGGCCCTGTACAGTACGCCCAGTTTCTGAGAGGCTAATTTAACTCTGGTTTCGATGGAGCCCCCATACCTGAGCCGGTCACTTAGAGTAACACCAAGCATATCAATGAAGGTCCTGTTCGGAAGAATGCTTCCGTTGAAGGAGACTAGATTATCATTTCGATCCCTTTTAGACGTTATAAAACATGATTGGGTCTTTGAAACATTAAATTCGACGAGGTTATTCTTACCCCAAGAGAAAACACTCTCGAGGTAACCGTCCATTCTCTGCTTCAAAGCCCTCCGAGCTATTGGGGTTTGTGTGCCCTTTGGAGGCTTGTCAAACAAAAAACTATCATGGACTGTACTGTCATCCGCGTAACAATGAATCGGTGCACATGACAAGAGGTCGTTGATGTGCAACAGAAACAAAGTCGGGGCAGAACCGATCCCTGTGGGACGCCAGCATTTATCGAATGAGAAGAAGAGGTGAAACCGTCAGCAACCACCTGAATCGACCTCCCCCTCAAAAAGTCGGCAATCCACGCACACAAGGATGCGGGAAGTCCGTACGAACGCAGTTTGTTGACAAGCGCTCGATGCCAAACCCGGTCAAAGGCCTTGGAAATGTCCAGTCCAACCGTTTGGGTCTCACCAAAACGTTCCATGCACCGTCCCCAAACATGCGTCACATACGCGAGAAGATCACCGCACGAGCGGTTCCGCCGGAATCCGTATTGACGGTCGTTAATAATTTTGGTATTCTCGAGGTATGTGAGCAGTTTGTCGTTGATCACACGTTCCATCACTTTTGACAGGACAGATGTGATCGCTATGGGGCGGTAGTTGGCTGGGTTGGAGCGGTCACCCTTCTTTGGAATGGGGTGAATGATCATTTTTTTCCAACCAGAAGGCACAGAGCCAGACTTCAGGGACATCTTGAAAAGCTTCGTCAAAATTGTAGCTACAGCGCACCTCTGCAATACCAGGGCAGGAATTCCGTCAGGCCCGCTAGCTTTTCTAACATCAAGCCCTCGTAAGACTTGAAGTACATCCCTATGCCGGATCCTCAGCTTTTTCATACGAAAACCGCAATGAGGAACCGACGGCGGGGTAGCACCTTGATCATCGAGGGTCGAGTTTTCCGCGAATATTTTGCCTAATAAGTTAGCCTTTTCGGCGGCGGTATTTGCTAGAGAGCCGTCAGGTCTGGTAAGAGGTAAGATGTCATCTAAGCATTTTTTGATCGAAGCCAATTTCAGTTTTTTTTAATGAAATGTGATGAACGACTCGACAAATGCCTTGGCGAAATCAGTATTATATAATGTGTTCCACCTACTATTTTTCTCAATGACCCTACGAGTGGGAAATAAAAACAATGACCCTATGAGTGGGCCTTATATAAATATAAAGTTTCGAGTTTAATAAACTTGTAAGTGCAAAAGCCTTGCTTATTTGATTTACCATTGCAATTATTCAGTCCCCCATTACATTATCAAAAAAATTTACGCATGCAGATATCTGCAGTACAAATCTTTCACTCTTTAACCTTTAGTTACTCGCGCCTAAAAAGTTACGTAAGTAGTGGCGTGGGGTGTCAAATACCCCGTTTTAGTTTATAGAAATAAAACAATTTGTTTGTATATGCAAAATCAGACTTTTATTAATTCATATCCTTTAACGTACATATTAATCAACGTTTAAGCTCTTTTTTAAAGTAAAAAAATTGATAACAATATTTGTAATAACTACATAAAAAGTATATCCTTTTTTTTCTTTCATAATTTTGGCAGAAAACAATCATTGGCATTTAGGGCACGTAGTCTTTGTTTCTTTGACACATATTTTGTATGAAGGCGGCTGGATAGCTCCAGAAGATGAATCACAGTCATCAACTACATAAATCCGTTTTAGTCGCTCTAGTCGCATAGGATGTTATTTAATTACCCAAACGCGCTCCCGGAGCACAACCACATGCAATCGGGCACTCCTCGCGACTGATTTTACGAAGACCACTCGCTTACACGAAGCTACTAAGAGAACTAGCGCGGTAAATTCAAATTTGAAATAGTTATTAGCTTTCAAACATGGTCTGGGGTGATTGACACCCCACACGAGAAATTAATGGTTAATTTTATGCATTGAGCCAACTCTGTTAATGAATATTGCTCTTTATGAAAGTCTGTATTGTATAAATAGATGTCTTTTTTCTTTACATATTTATGTAAGTATAAGCAAACATATCTCTTAGCGACCTTTCCGCTCACAAAGGAGGAACGTGTCTCGCGCCCGTTTAACAGTGTCAAACGGGCGAAAAGGAACGATCCGACGTGAGAAGTATTGTTATCTCTGTTTGCAACTGCATTCCGGTTTTAAGCTCAGTTTTTTTGTACGTTTAAGCCACGTTGCC
This sequence comes from Limnephilus lunatus, assembly GCA_917563855.2. Classification (NCBI taxonomy): domain Eukaryota; kingdom Metazoa; phylum Arthropoda; class Insecta; order Trichoptera; family Limnephilidae; genus Limnephilus; species Limnephilus lunatus. The sequence continues at coordinate 33,502,280 of OU830594.1, forward strand.
ATATTGAAATTAATATTAGTATATTTGATTCGAGAAAAATGTAAAAAATTCTACTGGTTAAGTATACATTTCTCGTATTTGCTCAAACGGATGTGATTTAAACGTTTTGAAATGCTGCCTAAACATAACATAAACCTCGATACAAATAATTAACCCCGTGACTTAAATTGTTACGGGGTAACAAGTATCATTTCGCTGATACATATGGTTTATGAAAATGGTTCCCGGCCAAGAGATATTGAATCTAATTAAAACCTAAGCATAAAACCTGATTTTGTTGCACTGACAGTAAATGACATGACCGAAAACGATGAAATATTTTTTATATGCTTCATAATAAAATAACTTACGACTTACGACCGTAACTAAAAGTAGATACGTTAAGAGGATATTGAATATTGCCCATTCAACTTGCTTTTTTTGCTCTTTATCATCTCTTCTGATTGTAAGTTTAGTATGATTCAACTTCGGACGGATTGTTTTATGGAATTTGAAAAATTCATCAAATTTCAAAGACAAAATTCAACTTCTGTTGAAGTAATCTTAATGTCCATATTACGTACAGCATACAGCAACCGGCCCATGATGACTTAATAACAGAACTTGATTAGTACTTTCACAGAAATTGAATGTTGAAATTCCGTGAAACAATCCATCCTTAATGTGTATGATTAGTCCTTGGTCGAACTATTCTTATATAGCGGTATTTCTCAAGGTGGGGATGGGGGAGGGGGATAATTTGAAAAAATACGCAAATCATTATAATTTGTTAAATTTTTCGTTTAAAAATCGCACCCAAAGAAATAAAAATGGCAAAACTAGCGCAAATTTATACACGACGGGAAACGAGGTTTTAAGTCGTTAATTCGTGTGTTTGTAGACTTGTATGATATGACTATTTATTAGGTATTTGCAATTATTAATGAAATGCATGGTGAGTTTAAAGTTAATTTTTTTGAAGTGGAAACTGCTTTAGCACTGTTGTGATTTGAAACTCGATGAAACGAAAAATAGTGACCCCAAAAAGAAACAAACACATACAATCTGTAAGATTTAGCCTGTGAGAGAATGAGATTGTATAATCGGTCTCCTCTTTTTGCGGTGCTTCGTAGCCTAACGGTTTCCTCTTTGTGCGATGCTTCTTAGCCTTCCCTCTCTTGTTTACTATAGTTTTCACTTCTACCGCGTATGAATTGCGCACTCTAATAAAACAATTACTTTGTTTTATTAGAGTGTGTACTTTTTTTTTTCAAGGCATGCAAATTTTTTAAGCGTTGAAGTGTTGAGCATTCGTTGGACAAAATAAGTTTTATGCAGACGATAAAACGGTGCATATAGTTTAGTAAATATAATATGAATATATGCAACACTGTTGCAAGTTTGGAATTTGAACAGATTTGGGCCTTGCTTAGTGACCCCAAAATGAAAACGAAGAGTGAATACCCGACAAGCGGTTATCGCAATGATATGCTCGATGGTTCCGTTCATCACAAGGCTACAGCAAATAAAGGTCATAGACGTTCATCATACTCACCTTTACTAAACGTACTTCGTATAAATATCCCGATGAATACCGATGCTAAAATAAGGAAAGTGTACGGAAATTGCTAATATTTTAGAATCCATAATTTCTACTTAGATAAATACAGTAACCTACCGATCGCCTGACCATTGACCAGGCAACTAGACTCTGAAAGATGCTGGTGTGCGTTCGTTTATCCAATTTTATCGCCATATATCCAATTTTAAAGAGATTCAGAATATCACTTAAGTCTAAGGTAATCTTATTATTTACAAGCACATATGTTTTACGCCCATTCTCTTCTCCCTCTGCAAGCTCATTTCTTTCCGCGTCTTTTGGTTACTTACCAATTTTCGTGGCTTATAAATTTATTACGGAAGCAAATAATATTTATCTATTAGTGCAAACGCTCCTTTATGCCCCCGTAATGCCGTCTCAAAGGCACACTAATGGTCTCAGTGTGTTCAGCCCCTAATACTGCTCCGGCGAACTTGATTTACATTCCGACTCTTTAATAAAGTGTAAGGGTGCTTTTTTACTTGGCGAAATTATAACAAAGTGGTTCCCACACAAAGGAAGACAGTCTACGGAGCAATGTGAATTTATTTACCTTAACGAGATTTACGTTGATACCACATGAATCTGCCCTACTTGGGGCTCAATTCGATGCAAAGATACGCGCCTTAGAAGACCTTCCATCCTTAACCTTTTTATGTTTTTTTTTTAATAAAAAAATATGAGTTGAATGGGTTTTTTGTTTGCTTGGTTTGTCATTGTAACGTTTTCATAATAGCTATGGGTGGATATAATACTGTCCATCTAGGGTGAGGAAATTTTGTACAGTAATAAATCTTCTAGCTATGTTAGGTGAATTAGGGCCGAGTATTATCATAATCCTTGCTTTCGTGCTTACGCGCAGCTAATTCTTTGTGATGAGCGAGTTTTTACTTTTTGAAACTGATTTTTTTAAATAATTTATACTGATGAAGTTGGATATATATATTTTTTTATTTATTTATTAATATTTGGTACAAGTAACACACATACCTCCATACGTTATAAAAAGATTAATTTATATTTTCATGCACAACAGAATTCGTATTAAACATTTTTTAGAGCATCGCTCATGTGAAAAAGGCGGAGAAACGTATGTAAGTTTAGCATAATTTTTCAGAAAGAATAAGAGAACGAGAATTTTTTTTAATAAATATAACAAATAATAGATATGAAAGAGAACAGAAAAAAGATGAAGAGATAAAAGAAGAAGAGAGAAAAAGGATTGTAATAATTGAGATACACCAATGAATGAGTTTTGAATTGTACTTTTGAATTTCTTGTATAATTTGTTTCCAATCTTATGTTTACGAGTAATTGGTTAAACTATTTAACTATATTTATAAAATAACTGAGCTGTGGTGGGTGGTATTACAGCATGGAATAGTTATAGAGCCAAGAACACTTGGTCTATTGTTGTTCGAAAAAATTCAGGACTGAATCACATTTGAGGATAATAATTATCATACGAATGTAGGAGGAATTACTTATCAGTAAAATCATCAAAATAATTCATCCTATGTTATGGATAAACTCTATTTTTAATAAATTATTATTATTACTTCATATATGTTTCATAATTGCGTTTTTTGCGTGTTAACTTTTGCTGTAACAACAGAGAAAATAATAATATTGATGCATTGCAGACAGGATTGCAATCTTTAGAGCATAGGCGTCAGGTGGGAATGCTGTCCTTGTTCTTCCGGTATTACAATGGAAGATGCTCCGAGGAACTAGCGTCATTGATCCCCTCGGCACCAGTGCATAGTCGGGAAACACGCCAAACACGCGCCCAACATTTGTACACAGTTGATATTAGTCACATGAGAACGGGTCGTTTTTACGATTCGTTCTAGAGTTCAACAGCTCGGCTGTGGAACGATTTACCGGCCTCTGTGTTTCCTCCCTCCTACAACATGAGTCTCTTCAAGACCCATGCTAATTCCTTCCTTTCCTCAAAAAGACCCTCCACACAGCATCCTCAAAGATGACATAGGCCCTGAGGGAAATTATTTTCCTTAGGGCCTCCTGTGTGGAGTTACTGTAAAAAAAAAAAATGAAAACTTTCCGTTTATTGTCGTTGTTACTATTTGGCATTTCCTTGTACCCAAGTAGTGAACTACCGTATTATTTTCGATCGTTCGCTTTCAGATGCGGGAATTTCTGCTCTCTAAGTCCATTGTTTTTTTTTCCATCAAGAACAAAAAGCCACGTTTAAAGTTTTTAACGAGCTCGAAAAGAAAAACAAACAAATAAATCTTCATCTTATCTTATGTAAACAAAACTTACGAAAAACAAATAGAAAATCGCACTTTCACATTACCTTAAAGTTATTGAATGTAAAACTCGAGTGAATTATCAGGTATTGTAAGAGTATAACACTTAAATAACACTTCTTGGCTCTATATTGCTTCGTGATAATAAGACATTAAGGTTCCTAATGCAACACACTCGAGGGTGGTTTATTCTGCTACCTTTGCAGGGGTCGCTTCACAATCGCCGTATAAATCCCACCGGTAGCCCCGATGCATTGCATTGGTTCGATTGGCTTGTGTGAATCAGCACTTTTCCCGACCATTTGAAGAAGAAAAAACAGAATATGGATTAGACTGTCTGGTGGAAAATGAGATTATTTCTTTTCTGGTTCTGGTGAGCTTTCCGGAACTAAACTATATTGACGTGTATTTTTTATAGTATCACCGTGATCACCGTGGAAGTGGACGATTCTGTTAATAAAGAAACCACGATGATTTTCGTCGTTGGTTTTAGCTGTGTAATTTCGGTGCACGAATTAGAAATTTTTATAATCATGATTAGCTCAATCATTTCGAGCTAGATTTCAACCAAAATGCGTTCATTATCATCACAGCAAATACAATGTAATTGTACGATATTGAAATAAGGTTAACAGTTTCATTTTAGGTACTTACATATTTTGTTAGTAATTATTTTCATCATAAATAAAGATAGCTGCCAAAAATATGTGCGTTAAGAAAATGAAGACAATATTGGTAGTTCTTAGTCGAAGTATGGTACAGTTAAAAGTGACCGAATTGGATATAGACACCATAGCTCAGTTTGTAGTGCTGTTGCCATTAAAGCGGAAGTTCTTGGGTTCGAGTCCCAGAGGTGCCAAAGCCAATATCTTTTTCAGATTTTTCTGTCTCCAGATTTTTGATTGAGTTTCGCTAATATTGTCTTGATTTAATTAATTATTTTCAGCTTTCGGCGTTATGTAAGTCATGAAAAGTACCCGGCTGGCGGTGGAAGAACGAAACATTCCAGAGCAGCTCATTATCAAAGACAAAACAATTAAATTATCGTTATTTAACCAGTCAAATTTATTTTATGAGGCCAACAGACTATAAAAGATAAAATATCATTTGGTTTGGCCTATTTTAGCATATCACTCGCCATAAATTCCCTTTGCCAGCCGGATACTAGTGATGAGATATAGGGTTTTGCTTGTATTTTATTATAAACACTGAATCTTCCATTGAATTTCGATTATTAATTAAGTAGTTAATATATTTATTAGTCTTAATCTATGCTTTATTGGAGTTCGTAAATCAAAACACCAATTTCGTACTTTGTTGGTATTCTAAATTCCACGTTTTTTAAACAAATTTATTACTTTCCCACTCTCTCTTGTAAGTAATATGTTTACCTCTTTTGCTTCCTCTATCCAATACAGCTTCCGGTACTGATGAGGAACTTATCTCAATTTAAAGGCTTAGACGGGAATTAAAGCTTGTAGCCAAAGTTAATAGTGAGATCCGCTCCGACCAACACAAGGGAAAGGAAAAAGAAGTTAGATGAAAAAGAGTGAGTGGGAGAGAGAGATAGAGATAAATTCATCTAAAATATCCCATACGCCATTATTTCACTGCCTGCAACAATTTTAATTTAAAAAAAAAATACTCGAGCATTGAAGATGTAGATGTAAAACAGTTATCGGAACCATGAACCTAGGTTGTACCTATATCAATTATGACTAATTTATTGAAGAACAAAAAGTAATTCAAAATCATTAGTACTTTCACGTGGTCTAAAATTATTTACGGCTAGTACTTAAATTGTTAAAAAAAAATTTTGCTATACCCTTGAAACGTAAACGGTTAAAGAGCAACATTTTTTTACCCTTATCATATAAAAGATTAATAAGAAGTGGTACAATTATTAACCATGTAAGGGGTAGTGGGTTAACAAGTGGTAAAATTATTTACCGTGCTAGGGGTAAAGGGTTAACAAGTAGTAAAATTATTGCATATATTGCATGCGTTATTAAATATTAAACAAACGTAATGTTTTTTGCAGCTATTTTGAAAGTGAGGCTGTTTTAAAAATTGGATTAGAAATGGCCTGTGAATTTGATAAAACAACTATCGTAGTTCGTAATGCAGAAAAGTGGCTGCTGCGGTAGACTGCATGAAAAAGGAGCACAGTGTTACCTACTAAAGTCCTGCTGGAAACTTTTCTCATTGCCTTTGGATTGCGTCTGTTTGTGTCTGCGGTTATAGAGGTTACATTATCACTGACACACATACAGCTTAATACCACAATACGGGCAGTATGGAAGCACAGATGTCGCCTGTACAACGTTCGTGTACTGTAGGCGGTGGCTAGAGTCTTTTAGTATTTTAGAAGCGCTCACCCACCTACTTTCGTGTGTTCTATTGTCATGTGTAGGTGTTCTTTGTGACTACTGTCGTCCAAATTAGAAGAGTGCTAACTGCTGTAATGTCGTCCAAATTATGATAGACTGTCGTGGAGACATGAACCATCTGAGAAATAGAACATGGAATCAACGCATATCAGGTATTACATTAGTGCCTCGATTATTAATTCTGGAGATAACCAGTTATGATTAGACAGAGCAAAGGAAATGAATGTATCCATTTTAATAGGATAAGTAAATAATCAGTCGGTTACCTTTTTTATTTTACGTCCAGTGGGCTTTTTCACAAATATAGGAAGTATAACCTTAACATTAGAAATAATATTGAAAATGGAAAAGAAATATTAAAAGCAAAATTACGATAGATAAAACACACGAACACGAAATAAAAATACAATAAATCGATAGGGAAGTGCAGTTCATGAAGAACTTGAAGTGCCCATGATCATTGGTGGAAAGGGGAGAAGTGTTATGTAAATGATCGCGTTTGAGATGTAAGGACTCAATAAAAGTGCTGGGTGAGACTTATGACAAAAAATTAAAACCAATCTTAATAAAATCATAGAGCAATAATTTTGGGTTTTACTATGCAGATTTACATCGGCCAAGCTAACAACCTCGTATTTTTATATTTGTAAATATCTTAACTAATAATAATGTCACTTTGTGTTACCTAATGCCCGGGTGATGAAAAACATACCGGGCTCAAATAAAAAAGTTGTCCTCTGATGGGAATGCCACCCCCACAAACCAGAATAATAATTGTATCCCGGCAAGTTTCAGAAACCACATAACAAAATAGCGCTAAGCTTAAATCCAGAGGCGTGGTCCGGTCTTTTCTGAGGCTTTCGATGGGAATCGATTTATATAAGTTTGCGACTGGGGATGGATGCCTACCAACCTGTTTAAGTATAAACATATAATTTTCCGGGTTTGTTACGTTTTCACACTTTAAGTAAAATTTGTTGAGTAATACATACTACCTCTCCTTAATTAGGTGTGTATTTATTAACTAAGCAAGATTATTAATTCTTAAATTGTCTCTTAAATGGATTTATATAATCTTTAAATATATTTAAGACAAATTGTCTATTTGTTGTAATTTTTTATTAATAATGTGACATACAAATATCATGAGTTGCTTTGCTGTCAAAGAAACTACAATTAAAGTTATTTGTCCGTCTTCAAAATATTATATCACTTTGTAATTATAAACTTATTTTTCAATTTTTAATTAAATGAAGACAATATTAGCGAAACTAAATCAAAATCTGAAGACAGAAAAATCAGAAAAAGATATTGGTTCCACTGGGACTCGAACCCAGATACCTTAGCATTCATGGCCAACTGCTCTACCGATTGAGCTATGGAACCCATTTCCAATTCGATCACTTTTAAGAAAAATAAAGATAGTGTTGGAAGTTCTTAGTCGAAGTATGATACAGTTAAAAGTGATCGAATTGGAAATGGGTTCCTTAGCTCAATCGGTAAAGCAGTTGGCCATGAATGCTAAGGTATCTGGGTTCGAGTCCCAGTGGAACCAATAACTTTTTCTGATTTTTCTGTCTTCAGATTTTGATTGAGTTTCGCTAATATTGTCTTCATTTAATTAAATATTATAATTTGAGTTTTTACTCATAAAGTTAAAAATAAAAATAAAAAATTATTTTTCAATCTTCTTTTTACTTCAATCTGTGCTACCCAGCTAGATAACAAAATAACAATCATCTATAATTTTCTGTTTCCATGACAACACCTTTTTATAATTCGAACACAAAGGAATCCTATGCATTTCTAGGTAGGTATTCCTTTACATCTCCCCCCTAGGGTTAGAAAATTTCTCTGTAGATTTTCGTCTCTTTCAATTCCTTTTTCTTCTTTCTATTCTTCATTTTCTTCTAGTATGGGGGCAGAAATAAGTTTTGTATAAATATTGATTGGGATAGTTTATCTTCGATTTTAAATGGACCAATCCTTAACTCATCTAATTTTCTTCTATTTAGTTTGTGACCATTTTCAACATATACCATATCGCCTATTTTAAAATTATGAATTGTTATTTTTTTATCAATTAACATTTTATTATATTCATGTGAGTTAATTGTTCTTTCTAATGCAAATTTTCTATCTCTAATCCAGTCATCTGCTTTTTTTTTTAAATTTAAGTTCATTTGGTATGAATGAAACATCAGTACCATCCATTAGTTATCTCGGTGCAAAGCCTGTTATTGAGTGTCCCGTGTTATTATATCTATCAACACAATTATGAGCAATAGTTGTCCATGCTTTAGTATTTTTTCATTTATCTTGCACCTTATTTTATTTACGAGTGTTTGGTTTAGCCTTTCGTTCAGTCCATTAGAAAACGGCAAATTTACTGCAGTGAAAATTAGTGTGATTGATCTTTCATTTAAAAAGGTTTTAAACTCTTTTGAGTTAATTCCAGGACATTGGTCGGTGAGAACCATGCCAATTTCATTACAATTTGGTACAATATTTATAAGTTTTACGAAGTCCTTTGCACTCTGTGTCTTTGAGGTTACTATATAAGCATATCGAGTAAAATGGTCGACTAAAAGGTGCAAATATTTTTTCGTTGATCGAGAGCCACCAAATCCCCCAATTGTATCTATTGAGACAATTTCAAGTGGTTTTGTGGCAGGGCCTAAATGTGACATTACACCATATTTAGCCTGTCCTCTTGTCTTATTTTTTATACATATTTCACATTGTTTGCATAAATCGGTGATATTTCTAGTTAAATTCTTTGCTGTATAAATGTTTCCTATTTTTTTTGCATTTGTCTTATACCTATATGACACATATTTTCATGTATCAGTTTTATAAATTTGATACTGAGTTCCTCTGATAGTAGTATTTTTTCTTGCTTTCTTACCCTCTTATAATACATATTGTTTTTATATATTAACTTTTTATTGTATTTTTTATATCCTCATTTTTCTCTTGATCTGTTAATATATCATTCAATGATACTAAGTTCATTATTTTTGATTGTTCATGCACATCTTTATTAGCTTCTTATACTGGGTATCTGCTCAAGCAATCTGCCTCTAAATTATTTTTTCCTTTTATTTTGAAGTCATATTGTGATAGGTAATAGGATAAATCTCCTAACTCTTTGTCCGTTCTAGATTTAATATTTAAATTTTCCAATGCTTTGTGGTCGGAATATACTATGAAAGGTTTGCCTATTAGCCAGTACTGCCAATATCTTATGGCCTCTTTAATAGCTAAGCATTCTAAATATATAGCCTTTTTTTTCTTTTGGACTTCATTTAATTTTTTTGATAAATATGCTACAGGTTTTTCTTTTCCGTCTTGTTGAGTTTGTTTCAGCACTGCTCCAATACCTTCCAATGTGCATCCGTATATATGTTTAATGATAAGTCTTTTATCAAAAATTTCTAAGATTGGTTGTGAACACAATAGTTGTTTAATCTTTTCAAAAGCTTCTTGGCAGTCTATTGACCATATGAATTTTTGGTGCTTCCTTAGTAAATTATGTAATGGTTCTAAAATTATTGAACTGTTAGGTATGTACTCGTGGTAGAAATTGATTTTTCCTAGAATTTGTCTAATATTTTTCTGATTCTTTGGTGTTGGGAAATCTCTTATTGAAATTAAGTTATCTCTCACTGGTTTTACTGTATTATCTTGTATTATATGTCCGAGGTATTTTACTGAATTTGTTGCAAATCGATATTTTGTGAGCTTAAGTTGGAAACTTTCTTTTTCTATCGCCTCTAAAATCTGCGATAAATGATTCATGTGCTCGGTATAGCTTTTTGAAAATATTAAAATGTCGTCAATAAAATTTACAGAAAAATCTGTTAACTTGTACCTTCTCAATATGTTGCTTAGTACTCTTTGAAATATGGCTGGAGAAGTTTTTAAACCAAAGGGTAAACATGTCCTTTGGTAGTGGCCTTCCTGGGTTACAAAAGCAGTTTTCTTTCTATCTTCAATTCGCAGGGGAATAGACCAGAACGCAGAATTTATATCTAATGTTGAGAAGTATGTACAGTTTCTGGTTTTTGTTACTAAGTCCTCAATCAAAGGAAATGGTTGAGCCTGAGGTACCACCATTTTACTTAATTCTCTAAAATCGATACACAATCTTGTTTTTCTATTGTCTTCTTTTTTGAAAGCTAAGGTTACTGGTGCTGCAAAAGGGCTGTATGATTCCTTCATAAGATTTCTTTCAAGCAAATTACTTACTTATTCTTCTATCTCTAACTTATCTTCTATTAAACATCTGTAGGGTATTTTACTGCAGTATTTGTCCACAAGTAGATCAATGCGTGCTTCATAATCCTTTACTGTTCCAATATCATATTTATCCTTTGAAAAGCTTGATTTATATTAATCAATAAGTTTATTTATTTCAGATTTTTGTTGTGTATTTAAATGACTCAGATCTATTGTAAATTCTTTTCTTTTGTATTTTCCTCAAAGTTTATGAAGTTCAAGTTCTTTATATCTTCATTTTCATTAGGATTGTTTTTACAATGTATTTCCTCGTTTTTAAAACTTTCTTCAGATTACTAAACAATTTCCAAATTTTCATTCCAAATCAAATTAAACTCTTTTATAGTATCAAGTCCAATTAGAAAATTGTATTTGAATTCTTTTCCATCTACAATATAAACATCAATTTTCTTCTCTATATTAAATATCTTAATTTTTATTGTTGTTAAGCCTTTTGTCTTTTTTACACCATTAATCGTTAGTAAGTTTGTATTTTAATGTATATTTTTTCCTTCTTCCTTTATTCTTAATAATTTAAAATTTATTAAGGAAACATTAGAGCCAGAATCATATATACCAAATATGTCTAATTTTCCTTCTTATGATATTTTACTTTAATTAATGGTGTAATTATTCGTTTTTTGACTCATTATCATTTAGCTCAACATCTAATACAGTGTTTACATTCTTATTATAGTTTCTCTTGTTCTCATAATCATCAGTTTGTTTAAACCATCATTTCTCTTCAGAGTGGAAACGGCTACCTTTATTTAATTTTTCACAAGTTTTGCAGGGCTTAATTTTATCAACTCTTACTTTATTAACAAATGTATTTCTCTTGAATTTATCATAATTATTTTTATTGACTGTTTGTTCATGTTTACCATTTTCATTGAATAGATTTGCAGTCGATGTTATAGATTCCTTATCCATTTTGTACATTATACATATAATCCGGTAGACCCATAACAATAAGATGAATCAATGTCTGTGTGTCAATATTTTTATTTATCTCTAATAACAATCTTTCTTTCTTTGTGGCATATTCTCGTAATGAACCTCCTTGAAATTTAAAGGTAAATGCAAATTTAACTTGTGACCAACCTTTTTTTCCGTATGTTTCACAAAAATTTGTTTTCCAAATTGCCCATTCTGCGTTTACTGTATATTTTATTAACATACTAGTGTACCAATCTAGACACTGTTTTTCAAGTAAATACTTTAAAGTCTCAATTTTTTCTGCCTCCTTTAATATCTCGAAACGTGTACATTCATTTTCAAAATCATTGATCCATTGTTGTACATTTGATGTTTTTCCTGAAAACTTCTCGAGTAAAAATCTTTCTGCTATTTTTCCTAGATTTTTATTTGCAGTAGGTACTAACATTATTGTCAGAAATTTTCGTGTCATATATAATTTCTTCCAGGTATTGGTCACCAAATTTTAAATTCTCACCTTCATCTAAGTAAATTTTCCACAAATCTTGGGTTAAGGGAAACCATATTTTCTGTGTTTGATATCTTTTCTTTAGAGAATTCTTAATTTTGTTATAAACATCCGTAGTCGTTATGGCGGTATGTTTGCTTGCATGATTTAAATCATCGGGAATATCAAATATATGTCCATCGGGTGTCTCGATTGAGGTTACGCAGATCACATTGCTTTTTCCATCCGATGCTGCTGACACTGTAAATGTGAATCTTATTTTTTCCATTTCTAAGGTTATTGTTTCTCTTCACTAAAATTATAGTTTTATGAGACAATTTGTCTATTTGTTGTAATTTTTTATTAATAATGTGACATACAAATATCACGAGTTGCTTTGCTGACAAAAAAACTACAATTAAAGTTATTTGTCCGTCTTCAAAATATTATATCACTTTGTAATTATAAACTTATTTTTCAATATTCTTATTACTTCAATCTGTGCTACCCAGCTAGACAACAAAACAACAATCATTTATCATTTTCTGTCTCCATGACAACATCTTTTTAAAATTCGAACATAAAGCAATCCTATGCATTTCTAGGTAGGTATTCCTTTACATATATTTATTTTTTTTGGATTTTTTCACAAATATCGTAGTTTATTTGACGGGTTACTACCTCCAACTTTAGCGAACATTTCAGGCAGCGTTACAGTGTCTATCATTAGGGCGTATGTGTAATTATATTGTTTAAATTGTTCAATTTAATTTCAAATTTAATAAATAAGTTAACATTTTTAACCGAAGTGGGCGGGTTCCAAATTTATGAAAAATCATTCCTTTTTACGTTGTAACTTTGCTGTAGGTACCTACCCGTTATGTTTCATTGACGGTTTTACGTTTTGCCAAGATATTACGGGTCTCGAAAAACCCAAATCACTCCACAGCCGCGCTACTGACAACCTATCACAAATGGAACGTGGGAATCACCTTCAAATACTCGTAAAAACAATACAATCTTTCCATGCGTGTTCATTAGAATAAAATATTCCTCGATTTGAACTGCACGCCAAAGGTACAGGACTTACTACAATTTGCAATAAATCCTTTACTTTTTGTTTCAAAAGTCAGTATCAAATATTTAACTGTTATTTGAATAGTGTTGCCAACATATTGAACTTAAAATTGGTAGCAAATAAAATATGAATGACCCTCGCTAGAAGTGCGCTTGTTTCCAACGAGTGTGGGAAGTAGGAACCTAATAATGTAACAGTACGGAGAGCATGGACTATAAAATTTAAACTTTTAACATTTTATTCGTTCGGAAGTGCTCTTTAGACGATGGCCATTTGCGAATATTGTCGCTTTGGAATTGATGACATAAATTTTATTGTGGTAACTGCCAAAGTTTAGCGACTTAGGAAGAGAAAGAGGCTCGAAAGAGGTTTGTAACGGAATTACTTTATTTCGAAACAAATAATCGATTACGCCAAAACTGATAAAACACCTTCTTAAAAAAAAACAACCCAAGGAGTGGTGTATCATGAAAAACATCACACAGCATCAACCTTCATTTGTTTGATCGTTGGTTTTCTGGTACAGACAAAAAAATAAATTATGAAACAAGATGTAAAAATAAAAACAATGTTTAATTTTACGGAACAGTTAGTCGTTGGTTTTTGGTACAGACAAAAAATAAATGATGAAACAAGACGTAAAATTAGAAACAATGTTTTATGGAACAGGTGCGTGCAATAACACTCCGTCTGCCATATAAAAAAAAAAAGAAATTGTGATGATTAGGTACTCACCATTTTGTTTCTCATAGGGTCCTATTGATGATTTCTTCTGCGTGTCCTGGATGATTTCAGGTCGAAGGAGAAGAGATTTGAACGATCTTCTGTAGCGGTTCTCTGTTTTCCTTACTCGCCATCTCTGCAAATAATAAATAGGCATATTTAAAGTATGTGTAGTGAGTTGGTACCTGTGTACCTACACATCACGTCCAAAACGTATGATTTATAGGAACAAAATGAAAAATATACATAGCTTTGAATCTAATATACAAAAATAAGGAACTTCAGTTCTCTCTAATGGACCTTTTAACATAAATATCAATTAATTTTATATTTATATTTTATAATTAGTTTTAATAGTTAAAATAATTTTCAAGGCATTCATTTTTCAAAGGTAAACCGCACCAAATCTATGGTTTGGTCGAGTGTGACATCACGGCCGAATAAAATAATATTAATGTTTTTTTTTTCGTAGTAATTTTTTTAGTTTCAAAGTACTTTCAAAATATCTTGTATATGTCGCTAGGCGCATCATGATCTAACTGATTTTAAGATTGCCTAAGACATTGACATGTATACGAGGTTTTCTTTTTTCTTCATATTTTTATTTTTAATAGCTTACTATTTGTACTTTATCCTTTCATTTCAATATTTACTTAATAATTTTTTGCCGCCGGTCTACACGTTAAGTTTTGCACAACCTTTTGTCTGCGCAGTTCAACACGTTGCACTTAAAACGTTGCGTGTGGATCGGAAAACTGCGCAGTTTTGAGACCGGCGGGAAGACGTTACAGTTGCAGCGATAACTGAGCAAATGAGCTTTGAAATCAATGACCGTTGCGGACAAGTCGGTGCATGTGGACGCTTACTCCGTTTTCCGATTCGTTTTGTTCCTCAATTTTTCCTAATCACTCGACGATGGCTGAACATCTATTCGGCAATGCTCTCGCAAGTTTCTAACCGATTTTATTGAACTTTACGAAAGTTTCCCATGCATTTGGCGAGTTAAATCGAAGGAGTATAGTAACAGGGAGAAAAAGGGGGAAGCTTATGAAAAATTAGTAGAAAATTCGGAGAAATCGATGCAACCGCGAGCAGAGCAGAGATGCCAAAAATCGTAAGGTTGCTGTTTGCCTTTCATGTGGTGATATTGCTGTTCTCATACAAGTATTTTCTTTGATGATATGCGGTGTCACTAGTTCCAATAACTAAGTATACGTGTCTATGTCCATTCTCAAGTAGTTCCGCCAATCATTAGGTTCATCACGTAATTCACGCAATAATCTAATATGGTAAGAGTCCCGCCTTTTTAAAAGCCACTTACGCGACCACTTTGAACTCCCGGTTCTTCTGAGATGTTCTAATCTTTTTTTTTTTCTAACGAGAGAGCATGCAAAAATTGACCACAGGAGAACCTCCTCCATGACGATATCACACAAGACTGAGCGAAAAATAAAAATATGACTGCACCGTTCGACGCTCAAAAATTCCAACGTTTTAAGACTGCGCAGGTTGTGCAAAACGTAGCGTGTGGACCGGCCTTATAGTGAAATTTTTTTCTTATCTATGTTTATTCTATATCCATTTCAAATTATTGAAATTCTTATGTAAAAGCCATTAATCGGCATTAATTCATAATAAATAAATAAATTTGATAGGCTCTAGAGTCTATATTCATTACCTACTGGATTCAGAATCAAATATTTTTTTAATACAAAAATATTAGTTCAAAAAGTAGAGTTCATGGCTATCCTACGAGAAACTGCAACGATTTTAGGCTTCCTAAGACAAGTTTATCAATATTTTTATAAAGGTTAGAAAATGTTAAATGAATTCTCTTTAAATGTGTCTCAATGTTGTTCATGCTTTAGTAAGTAGGTAATAAAATATTCTTATAGTAATTTTAAAATAGTTAGATGTACACTAGATATATATGTCGCAGGCCAATCGTAACATCAGGCAGATCATGATGCGCCTCAGGCAAATCACCATCTGCCGTCATTTCACGATTCCAATTTTTTTCATATAACGAATTTCAAAAGTGACTATAAACATGTTCTCTCCTGCAGAAGAATACTCACCAATTAAAAATTGGATAAAATTTTCAAGAAGAATAATACTTACCAATTTTTATTTAAATCTTCTTTAAAATGTCTTTTTATTCTTTATTTTTCAGCTTACTTTAAATTTTTATTTTTTCATTTATTTTATATTTGTTTTTGGTTTTTTATTTGTATTCTCTTCTTATTTTTTTCTCTTCTTTCCTCCTCTTCTATTTTATTATCTGTTTCTATAAAATGATATTTCATGTATGACTACCACGACATGGACGTGCCTAGTACGGTAGTTAAACACAATGGAAAAAAACTGTAACATGTAAAAATTTATAAAATAATAAAGAAATAAAAAAAAAGGATTTTCCTTTTTTAATCAAAACTAACTTGAGAATGTATCGTGAAAAATTATTTAAAAACAACTGAACCGAACAAATAACTTTAGTATATCAATTGCCTGTAATTAAAAATGATGAACTGTTATTAACAAAAAAAAAACATTTTCATTGTTGCCTGTCTGTTGTGGTACTCATAAAATTGTAGGTAACCTTAAAATGCGTTTAATTCTATTGATTAATCTTAATAACTATTCTCCTATTCAGTGATATTGGTGTACATGTGAATAGATTAACCATATATATTACATATTTTAACAAGACCGTTAAAACACTTCCACAAATAATACAAAAATTGTGACAAAAGAACAGGATTAATAGCCCCTATCTTTGTCAAATTACTCTGAATATTATAAACGTTATAAAACCTATTTTTTTTATTTGATTATTCTTATTCGCTAATAAATTTATCATTTTTATTGGCGTCCTCGATTCCATAACGGCATCATAACAATTTTATGGCAGTGTTTATAGGAAAAATGTCTTTAAATGGCATGTTTTTGCGTTAAAACATGAGCTTATTGGTGTTATGTAAAAATTACAGCCATGGGAGGCACTAAATTAAAGTTTATTCGTGAAATGAATAGAACTTTTATGATTTCATCGTTGGGTTATTAACAAACATAAATAACACCTATTAAAGCTTTTTAATACACGGATAAGGTAGGTTCTGTACTTACTTGAAATAAGTCCTTTTTTAAAATCATTTTTACTGTTTATCTTAATTTTATAGGAGCGTTAACATATTTTTTAAATAAAATATCCGGCAAGATAAGATATAATTTACGATAATATCTAAAATTTACGGTATTTTTTATAAAAAACAAATGTTAAAAAATAATAAGATCTACCGGTAGCATCTTACTGCAATTTCGAATGTAAAAGATTTTTGTTGGAAATAAATAAAGTTTAAAATAATACTGTTTTACACACAACACGAGAATTTGTTTCATTATATCTAGAGCAGGTATATATCGTAGGCCGATCGTAAAATCAGGCAGATTGTGATGCGTGAATGTAAGATTAGTGTGATTTTTATTGTTGTCGATGATATTTGATTTTTCCACCCCTCCTATCAAAATGAATTGGATACAAAGTGAGTGATTAATTTGGAATATTCTTCGTTTTTTTAGTAACTACGTTTATGTCCACGTTTACAGCATGTTTTGTAGATTGTACTAATCTACAAGTTTATCACTGTTTTACATAACATTTTTGAAATGTTCACCATTATTGAACGGTTTATCTCGTGATCAAAAATCAAACGTTTTTACCTGTAAATCATGTAGGTTCTATTACCTAATAGTGTCAAAGGCTAGGGTTACGTCACATAATCACTCCATGAAAGAAAGATAAGATCATAATAACATATCCATTACGGGCGCATGTCCATTAGGTACAATGTAAAATTTACGGCACGAATATGAGGCGGGGCTGAATACTGTAAAAAACGTAGGTATTAAGTTTAAAAAATTTACAAAAATATTGAGGACATTATTGAAAGTCTGACGGTCCAGTTTTGGACTCAAATAGGCCTTTTACATGTCTGTGTAAGAAAAGAAATATGAATATTATTCGTTTATTTTTTTTTTTAATTATTTCCACACAGGTGGCCCATAGGAAAATTATTCCCCTTAGGGCCTATGTCATCTTTGGAAACGCTGTGAGGAGGGTATTTTTAGGGAGATGAAGTTCTGGGAAGGAAAAAGGTATTAGGGGTGGATAGGAATCTGAGGGTCAGTGCGTCCAGGAGTGACGGACGTATGAATCAAAGGCAGTCCCATTCTCCCCGATCCGGCCTGCCATGCAGCTGGTGGGCAGATGTATCCGCCGCCAAGACCAGGACAAACCTCACTCCATAAATCCAAGCACCCCTGCTAAGTCACCAAACGTAGCGAACCACTTGGGGTGACCTGTGTCAGAGATGTTAGTTATCCAATAAATGGTTCCCATACCCATACCCGCCTCCCAAATTAAATTAATAGATGCATAAATATTAATCGTTGTTACCAGATTTTCATATATTTATGCATTATCATTGACTAGTTTTATCAATAAATGTGTTTTATGCGAGCTGTGTTTCCGAAGTAAGATCAATTTTAAATATATTTTTTTTTTCAAAACAGAGCACGAAACGCTGAAAGGCTCCCAACTGACTAAAGCCAGAGAGAGTACGATACGGTGGATGTTGGGAGGTTGAATTTAGTTGAGAGGGGAAGGAGATAAGGGAAGAGGAAGAGTAAAGTGGGGAAGCACCTAGCAGGCTATTGATATCTCGTCACCAAAAACGGCTAATATAATTTCAAGCAAAGTTTTAATTCGGAATGGTTCTATTGCACCACTCACAGTGTTTTTCACTCTAACTTCAAAGTTTATGTCTGTATGCTCAAAGTAAGGTCAATTTTAATCTTCCAGTGAAATTGATTTCGGGCGCTGAATTTTTTTCTTGAGGAGCTTATCAATTTCTATGGTTTGTCTGCAAATAGGAATCGATATGTTTTATATAAATTCTTGTAAATTAATAAAAGTCATACATCTTAAAGTTTATCACTGTTCAGTGATATCATAATATTAGGTATGTTATATCAGTATCATTAAATCGGTATTATAATATTAGCATCATAACGTTAGTATTATAATATCAGCATCATAATACCAGTATCATAATGTCCATCTTGATAGCTTTGAAATGTTTATAAATTTTCAATATGTATCGAAATCTATATGAATATGTATCCTTTGTTTTACTCTTTTTGCTGTTGTTAAGTTAAAAATTTTATACTTGGTACTTATTTTAATTGTTATATCTTAATTTTTGATTAGATCAAATGTTATTTTAATTTTAACACAATAAATGTAAAAGCCCTAATTGGGCGTGAACAAAAAAACAATACTATAGTCATAATGTCAATATTATAATGTGAGTATCATGACATCAGTATCACAAAGTCAGTATCATAATATGAATATAATAATATCGGTTATATAATGTGAGTATCATAATATCGGTATCATACTGTGAGTATCATAATATCAGTATCGTAATGTTAGTTTAATTCATATCACTATTGCAGAAGTTACAAATCCGGTGGAGGTATCTTGTTATATGTAAGAAATAATCTCACCTTCTCGCAAATATTTATAGACACAATATATTTTGAAAACGTTTTTGGAAAATTGACATTTAAAAATAACAAAAATTTAAATCTTTTAGCTATGTACCGACCTCCGAATCTCAATAAACAAGCATTTTTGTCTGAAATATCTTCTATGTTTAAAAATAATATTGACCCAAATGAAAGTGTCATATATTTTGGTGACATCAATTTAAACTTATTAAATAGAAATGATTCAGTCATAATAACTTATGAAAATATCCTTGCAAATAATTATTTAATAATATGTATAGATGATGTAACAAGAGAAGTGATAGTTCAACAGAAAATAAACAGCTCGTGTATCGATCATTTTTTTGTAAGGATTAGCGGAAGACAATCCGCTGGAGCTTTCACATGTGTGAGTTCAATTTCCTCATGCGTATGTGATTATAACATTGCTGATCACCACACCACGGCTATTAATGTTCAGTTAGATTCTATAGAACAAGTAAACTTGAACAAAACTGAAAATATAACGATTCTTTCGCAGAGACATATCGACAATAGTATCCAAAATTATGATTGGAATTCACTTTTAGAAGAAGATGACTGTTCTATTATTTACTCAAAATTTCAGAATTATTTTGATGACTTGTATAAAAATAGCACAATTGTGATAAGTAAAAAATCCAAAACTCGGCCTTATGCGAAAAACAATTGGATATCTTCCGATGTTTTATGTAAAATTAAAAAAAGAGATAATTTATATAAACGCTGGAAAAATTCTCCAACAAACAAATATTACGAGAAAGAATATAAATGTTTTAGAAATGTGTTAAATAAATTATTAGTTAAATTAAAAACTTCTTACTATAATGATAAATTCAAAAACTATTTTCAAGACTCAAAAAAAACATGGGAGGAGTGTAATAAAATTTTGGGAACTTAATGTAAAAATGACTGTGATGAAAATGCTTCTAAATATCTGATGAAAGGTCGAACAAAAGAAGGTTTTATTAATGATTTTGTTGATTATTTCTCTGAAAGTGTTTACAATATGTTACATAAGTGCAACCATAAGACAACTAAATTTGAACCAGAGGCGATGCCTCAAAGCATGTACCTACCGAGGGCAACAGCGGCGGATATAGAAAGCATTGTTAGACAAATGAAGAGTTCTTCTCCAGGAATTGATAGTATCAGAATGAGCGATATTAAAAAACATATTTTAATCCTAGGTCCAATTATAACCCATTTTATAAAGAGAATCTTATTTCAAGCAAAAATCCCCGATGACTTAAAATGTAGCATCATAAGACCTGTATATAAGGGAGGTGACCACACTGTATTGGGTAACTACAGACCAATTAGTATCTTGCCATCTTTAGAAAAAATTCTTGAAAAATATATTCAAATAAAATTAATAAAATATTTAGAAGATTTTTCTATAATAGATACTAATCAATACGGTTTCCAAAAAAAAAAAGAGTACAGAATTGCTGCTTCAAAAATTTGCCAACATGATAAATAATGAATTAAACTGTTAAAAACATACATTAGTCTTATTTATAGATTATTCGAAAGCTTTTGATACTATTGATCATGGTAAATTACTTAAAATACTAGAAATTATAGGAATACGAGGAAAACTACTAAAACTTTTTGAAAATTACTTAAACAACCGATGCATGAAATTAAAACTCTTAAACTCTTTAAGTAAAAAAAGAAGTTTTTTGCCAGCGTTCCTCAAGGTTCCATATTAGGTCCAATTCTGTATATTATATATGTATCTTTTATTAAATTAATTTTCAGACATGTTAAGTACTTTGTATACGCGGATGATACTGGTTTAGTGATTTCTAGCAGTGATTTGCAAACTTGTATAGATCTTTTACAAAAAGACTACATTGAACTCTTAAAGTGGTCTCATGACTCTGGCTTAGTCATAAATGCCAAAAAAACTAAATTGTTACATATAAGATCCCCTAATGTTAAGGTATATATTACACCTGAAATAAAGACACATACATCAGATTGCTTACACAATGGTATTCCTGCAACATGTACATGTGAAAATATGGAACTAGTTAAAGAATATGTTTATTTAGGTGTTATTATTGATTGCTTTTTCAAGTGGGATATACAAATAAACAAAGTTTGTTCACGACTAAGATCAATTGTAAGCAGATTGTATAAACTAAATTTTTTTGTTCCTATCTGCACACTTCGAATAATTTATTTATCTCTAGCTGAATCTGTTATAAGGTATGGAATAACAGCTTGGGGGTTTTCCTGTAAAACAAATATAGACCATGTTCAATCAGTGCAAAATTCATTGGTTAAATTATTAGCTGAAAAAAAATTATACAAAGAAAGGCATAATATTCCATACTTTTATCAGAGTCTCAAAGTTCTTTCAGTGAGAGCAATTCTGTGGTACAAAATTATATTTCAGCACATAAATAATCCTTTATATATTAACAGGCTGGAACACAGCCATAATACTCGTTTTAACTTGAATGAAGGGCTAATTGTACCTAAGCATACAAATAAATATGGACAAAGAACGTTAAATTACATGATTCCCAGTTGTTTAAATATGTTACCTGCTGAAATTAAAAACTGTGCCCAAAACAAACAATTGATGAATTTACTGAAGACTTGGCTTACGGAAAGAATTAATTTGTATTAGCTTACAATGACATATTATTCTAAAGACTTTAAAAATGTTATTTATGTTTTCAAAAATTTATTTTTATCTATATTTCTGTAAAAAATTAAATTTTATTTTATATAATTGTAAAAATGTAACTATTAAATCACTATTATAAGATCATTAACGTAAAGAACCCGTTAGACAAACTGCTAAAAAGTAGTTTATCGGGACTTTTTGTCTTGTATTTGTAAAGTGTATAAAATAAATAAAAAAAAAAATAAAAGTATCGTAATATCAGAATAATAATATCGGTATCATAATATCAGTATCATAATGTCAGTATCCTAATATCAGTATAATATAATATCAGTATCATAATATCAGCATCATAATATCTGTTTCTTAAAATCAATATCAATACCAGTATCATAATATTAGTTGCATAATATTAGTAACATAATATCAGTACAGTAATGTCAGTATCATAATAACAGTATCATAATTTCAATATCATAATACCAGTATGGTACCATAAGTTTCAGTAAAATCAGTATCGTATTATATCGGTATCATAAAAATATTTTTATGATACTGATATGATACTGATATAATGACAATTTGACAATCAAATAGGATGGATAACTAAAAATACGTATTAATTGTAAGTGTATTTCAAAGTGCTTTCTTCTGTTTTGTAACGTACGTGACTTATGAATTGTTTGTGATGTAACGTGATATATAAAACTTAGTGAATGTGCCCGAAATGAAAGCCTCCCTGACAGTTTCTGTTACCGCAAAATCTCTATTCATTTATTGCGCGATGCCAGTGGGCTAATGTAGTTTTGATGAAGTCACGTTTAGCCCTCGCGAATAACTTATGCTATCTGGCAGTGATTGGCAATCTGCGGTACGAGAGCAAATTCTTCACATTCTATACTCAGTGTATCCTTTCAGATTCCTTACAAGAGTTTCCACTATCTGGACGAAATACACTGGTGGCATCCCCATTTTGGGGAACTATTGTCTAACTGAAGGGCCATACTGGGTTTTTTTCAACACACTTTCAAAATATTGTGAGAAATAAACTCATATAATAATGCTCATGCGAAAGATGTTGTCAATGGTGATTCATTTATATAATGCGTATGCACATCACGAACTTAATATTAGTTCCGAGGAGATTGTGACTTTTTTATGTTTTTTTTTTATTCATCAAAATTCAATAATTGCCACAGATTTTAACCGCAGAGCTGTCGGAAACAAAAACGTTTATATGTATATCAGGTGAATTCTATTCATTTTTTTTATAAAAAATACAGTTGTATTTAAACATTTTGAAAACAACAAAATAAGCATGATTTGAAAAGTCGTAATTCACAAAGAATTTTTAGACAATGAATTGAAATTAACTTCATATTTTACTAGTACCAGTCTCTAAACTATTATTTAGATTTTACAGTATTTTTGCTAAAATATCGGGTAAGATGAGAGGCGGAATATTTATTAGCAAAATATGTTTGACAAAAAAAAGATGTTGACCTCTGATATCTAGAAACGGATAGGTACCTAGGTACCGAGCAAAGCAGTGGAGATACCAACCGGTTGCTAGCCAGAGATACCAACCCGAGATAAGAACTTGCGTCGTTAGGGCGCCCAGAGACGTCCACCGGATGGGAAATTGTAAACTTTCAAGGGACCTCCAAAGCTTCTCTCCGGAGAAGGATTTTCAAATGGATAAATGATAAAAATGTTTCATATTTTAACGAGCTTTTATGACTACTGAAAGCTTTTGGCTTATTAATAGAATTATAAATCATTTCCCGTTACCGTCCAGATCTAGCCTGTTAAAATTATTTAAAAAAAAATAAGAATAATAAATGGAAGAGAGATTCTCTATTCAGGTAGACATGAGTATCAAAAAAAGTACCTCATTCGTTTTATTACATCACAAACAGATGGTGGCTGGTAGATACTTGTCATGAAATACGTAAGGATTTAATGGAGGAGATATATATATAAATCTCCTAAATTAAATTTGATTATATAGTCCGCTATCGGCCGAAAAATAGACCAAAAATGTTTTAAAAAATCCTTACTTATGATTAAAAAGACACATTAAAAAATGTCATTTTTCTCAATTTTTAACCATTGCGCAGATAAAAAAGCGGTCCTATGGTAAAGCTGGGGAGAAGTTTTTAGTAGGGTACCAGACAGTCTACCTAACGCGTTAATAATGTTTTTAAAAAAAAAAATCATGCGGCAAAGACCTTAAAATCTGTAGATACGCGGATTTTATTTGTGTGGAAAAGTTTTTTTCTTTTTTTAGGGTCTACATATTGAAATGGTTGCATTTCATTGTTTAGGTATAATATTATATTTTTACAGTAAGCATTCATTTTGAAATACTTTCATTCTTCACACGTCTTTCAGGAATTCATATTTAGTCCTCTGCACATTAAGGAGTTACCTGACATTGGATTTTTCATATGCGGCAATCTAATTCTTTTGACATTTCTGGTTTCATAATATATTATGTATAATTTTATTAAAAAACAATTTCATAGATAAAATACATTGGTATTTGGTTATTCATAGTTTTAAATACATAAAATAACATATTATGCACATAAAGCTTTCTCTTTTTATTTGAATCCGATATCCTTCATTTGATTAATTATCTAAATGTGGAGCAACTATAGTTATAAAGTTTAGGTGTATACAAATTTAAAATCACTGAACGTGCATTTAGTAGTTTGCAGTTGCTATTTAAAGGCGGAACAATTTATATATCGTTTTTCCACTAATTCTCTATCTTGCTTTTCTTCAGTTGGTATGGTGTTAATTTTTGGGTTGAAGTATAGATAAATGATACTTTGTTAACTTGAACTTTGTCTCTTCTTTTCCCTACGAAAACTTGGTCTGCCAATATTTTGCACCAAGGACCAGTCATCCTGCATAGGTCACATTATTCGAAACCTCCCTCAAAAACAAAGAAAAAACACTCAGGGGCAAATCCATTTATTCGCCAAATCGATTAATTTAGAGCGGAGAAGGTTTGCGGGTAGGAATTTTTCCACCCCTGTATAATAATATGGAAATTCCTGCGGCGTGCCATTACGGCATACAGTACACGATATACAGTGCTCCTTTCGGTGCGCCGCGGAGGGCGCGCGTGTATCGGGTATAAAATAGGTGTTTGAACATTACATTTTGTATTGTATGAGGCGTGTGAAACTCAAACTAAAACTGTATTAACACTCTAGAGACTAGCATATTCTTTTCAGAAAAAAAAAGTTATTTTTTGATGACGTTGAAAACTGTTTTTTTTTTGAGCGTCTAACCCTACCGTTACCCTCAAAAACCATATTCCCCTATTTGATATTTTTTCCATCCTCAAAGATAGATCTCGCAATGCTTGGACAGAGTATTGGAATATTGCTAGTCAATCCAAGGATGCCTGCTACGCATCAATACAAAGGATTATCCCACCAAAACATGGTTTCAAAAATTCCCCCGTTGTTCCAAAAAAGAAATTTCCTCCCTTATTCGAATGAGAATCGGACATTGTTCCGTTCCTTCTCACCTTTTTAAAATTCACGTCATTGAATATCCAGATTGTACGTTCTGTGGTCTAGATGTGGGAACTTTAGATCACATATTTTTTGGTTGTCCCTCTCTAAATAAATATCCTCTTTTCTATGAAGCGTTATCTAAAATTGCCTCCCCTCCATTCAATATCTCATCTCTTCTAAGTCTCAACTCTACTCCAATATTTCATTTAATTCTTAAATTTGCTCATTTAAAAAAAATTGATACATAAATTCACCTTTCCTTTCTCTTTAATTTTGAATGAGTGATGGCCTAGAACACCCTTGAAGGGTGAAAGCCAGAAATAATTGAAAAAAAAAAAAAAACTTTTGTTTAAAAAATTTCCTTATAAATATGAATTTAGAATTTTTTCATCAATTTATTGATCGGGCCAGTTATTCCACAAAAATTCAAATGATAAATTGTCATCAAATTGCCATTCAGCATCATTTTTTGGTCCTTGCGAAATACCGATTCTATGTGTATTCCTTCAACTTGTAATACGCTGATAAGCTAACAACATGATAGTTGTTCTCTTCTACTGTTCACAATTTGTTCAAAAGCTGTAACGGAAAAATCTGAAAAACTAAAATTGAAATTGAAAAAAAGGAATCGAAATTTAACAGAAACCTTTCAACCATTAAAATAAAAAATGCGATGAATGGCTATTTTATGACAATGCTACAGTTGAATTTTTGTCAAACAACCCATCCGGTCCATCATTTAGAAAACCAAAAACTAATATTTGAAGTAAAAACCTTTTATAAACGGAAACCGTAAAGGAGTGTGTAAAAGGTGATTTAAAACCATATATTAACATTGTTTTTATTAGAAAACTTTTTTAGTAAGTGACAGTCGACATAACGTAAGTGGTACTGAAATTAATTAAGTTGGTTAATATCACTAGTGAAAAAAGTACATCAACCTATCTCTATTGTATTGGTTTTATTTAGTTTTATTCCGTCACTGTAATTCCATCTGTTCTAACTTTTTCTAATCGTAACTCTGCAAAATACAAACTTAAACGGTTTATATATTTATAAACACTTTCCGGGTCTACACTTTTGTAAATCCAAAATAGGGTAAAAATTGGATTTTTTTTCTTCATTTCGAAGTATTTGATGAAAAAGTCATACCTTTTCATGGATACTGAGAGTATAAAAAGATTTGAAATCTTTATTCAACGTTTTTGTGAATACATAAGCCTGGCGAAAACAGAATGTTTAATAAAACTAAAATATTTCACGAAATTTAGATTGTTTATTTAGATACCAAAATGAGAATAATCAGTAGAATTCTGTACGGTTAAAAATAACATGAAGACAATATTCTAACCATTTTCCTAGAACGCCCATTCTGCAGTCATTTTGAACGTAAATTTTGTATCATACATAATATAACGTTGCTAAAGGGAACTAAGAGCTGCTGGGTGTATAAGGGTTGATAATGATATTTAGCCTTCCGCCAACAGAACAATTCGGAATGTTCTCAGATCTTTCAGCGCAAAGTTACTTCGTGTTCAGGAAATTAAAGAGTTTGACTGCGGCAACCAAATTTATGATATTATATTATAATATTATGTACGTGAAAAGTTTGGTGAAATATATCGCGTTGTTTCGTATGCAAAACGGAATAATGTAATCTAATAATACTAAATAATATAATACTTTAATGGAGTCAAATAAATATCATGCCTGAGCCTAAACAGCCAATGTTGAGGGAAACGAAAAATGTTATGGTATGGTTTAGGTTTACGTTCTAGAAACTTTAGAAGAAATATGACTTATCAAACATGTGTACAAAATTTGTAATACTTATCATTTGGCTTACGTGGAGCATTATTTACTGTATTTATTTTTTATGTGACACCTCACTAAAGCGTAATTGTAAAATCTGTAAAATCAAGGAAATTTATCGCCACCCGGTTGGGCAGCGTTGTGGATCGGGTCGGGTTAGGAGCTGTATTAAGGGATTTATTAATGCAGGTCTTGAAAACACCAGAGGATATTACATAAAAACGAGTCAATGGAACAGCCATTCATGCATTCCAGCCACTCATGGAGCCAACGTCAACTGTGAATGGGTGTTCCGCTCTTATTCGTCGAGATTGCGCACGTGCACAGGTGCATAGAGGATCAATTCTGCTTGCTCTATAGAGCAGACTCCAGTGAAATACCCGTAGAAGAGATTCAGAATGATTCTATTGTGTCAGTGCATTAGAGTTGGCAATTGGTCCGTTACCAACGGATTATCAATCACACCGGCCGCCCTCCTTTGCACAGAATTAAGTAGGCATATGAAGTATTTTGGGGCTCCGGACCAGGGGTGACTCCCAAATTCACTATTGAAGAATATGCCATCGATGTTAGCCGCTAATTATGATATTAATAAAGCTATTTTTCCTTTAAGTTCTTTACATTTTATTGATTTAAAACTTATTAAGACTTTTGTCAAGAATTTTGTCTTTCTGAAGTCACCAATTTTGAAAAAAAAAAATTCGCAGTTCTTAATTAACTTTATTTATAAATTAATATAATATAATATTACTCGTAACCCAAACGGCTGCAGATGAGTTTTTGCACTAAAAGGCAAAGGTTGAAAAAGTACCTAGATTAATTTTTAGCTATAATTCAATTTTCTGTGCATATAATTATTCTGGACACAATTTTATTATGAGCGCCGCAGCAGATTCTAAGAAATTTCCCCGCAAATATTCATAAAACATGTACAGAAATAAAATTAAACATGGTTTATTGTAGCAACAATTGTTGCAATAAATTTCAAAACTACTTACACTTAACCTTTCACTAAACCTTAATCAGTCTATTATAATTTAGTGAGCACATAATTCTTGATTGTCAGGCGTAACTACCAAATGACATTCTATGACTTGCGTAATAGGTACATAAACATGTAAAAATTTAACTTCTATAAATTGTATTATAATATTCTGTGGGTGTATTTCTTAATAAATAAAAAAAAAAACAAAACAAAAAACAAAATGCGCCAGTAAAGTCAATATACTTTAACGAATTTGATATATTTGTGATACCATAACAGGAAAAACACAATAATAGGTGCACAGAACAATTATGATGGATTGTTGTTTACATTTAAAAAATGGATTACATTACTTCTCTTTTTTACCCCAGAAATGTTAAAGTGAGTTATAAGAAAGCGTGGGTAAACCTTTTAAAACAAAATACTTGAAAAAAATGTATGTTTTCTGAAGGCATTGGAAGCTAATCCAAGATTATTGAGATAAAATGGTTTCTCTACGAAACTTTTCACTTAAAAAATTAAAAACAGTCATAATAAAATTATTCAATATCTAGCATGACCCATTAATCCATCATATCTTCGCGTGTCATCTTTCGCTTAGTCTGAGCACGAGGCATTAGGAAATTTGGCATAGTGAAATGGCAGCCGTATATAAAAATCTAAAAGTAGTAATTTCGGGGGGAGGTATTCACCCTCTCTCCCTCCCCCTCCTATGACCCACCCATCGGCTGCGGGTGTTCAGGACGTCACGAAGTCGCCCTAATGGACTCACGAAGTCGACGACAGCTGTAATAATGTTACATTAGCCGAAATTACACCACTTTTAAAAGCCATTCCTTTCTATTTGATGTAAACTAATGATAATTTATCAAGCGGCGTGCATTAGATTCGCATTCGCGTTTTGCTCGGTGTGTGGGATTTTAAAACTCGTGACATTTAATCTTCGCACATCGGCCGGTCACGACTTTAAAGGCTTTTAGTTACGGAGTTGAGATCAACGTGGTTAATTTTTTGTTTATTTAAACCTCTCACGATAGCCCGAAAGCCTTTTTATAAGGCTCATAAAAGACCTAGATCAATAATGCCCACTGAGATAATATTATAGAAGTGTTTTGTGGGCGTTTGGGTGTGACCGAAGTAAGCTCAACTTCCCCTTAGTTCTAATTAAATTAAACATCTAATTACCTTTTTGAACACGTATTAAATTTCACTGACTCTCTGGGGTCTAGGTCTTATGTAAGTTGACAATGTCAGTATTCTTTCAAATCGGTATAGATCACACTTCTCGAGATTATCTTTTAACACTAGAAAGAACGGGTACTTCTCCATACCTATAAAGACCACGACCGTCATTTTGACGCCTGATTTCCAATTGGTAGGCGGATATGGGTACCGCCGCCCCGGGAACCATTTATTAGATAACTAACACCTCTGCCATAGGACACCCCAAGTGGTTCGCTACGTTTGGTGACTTACCAGGGGTGCCCGGGTTCATGGGGTGAGGTTTATCCGGGTCTTGGTGGCAGATAATAATAATATTTGGCTAATTTATATGGCGCGGTTTTTGTGAAAAATCACCTCAAGGGCGCTGTACAAATAAATATGCGTCTGCCCACCAGCTGCATGGCAGGCCGGATCAGAAGAGAATGGTTGAGGGAGTCCCTTTGACTTATCCAGCCGTGCTCTCTCGTAACATCACGGATGGATGGATTCATGCGTCCACCACACCTGGAATTACCACACTGACCCTTAGATACCTACCCACCCCTAAAATCCTTTTCCTTCCCGGAACTTTCTCTCCTTCGTTTCCTAAAAAGACCCCCTTCACAGCATCCCCAAACATGACATAGGCCCTGAGGGGAATTATTTTTCTCAGGACTTCCTGTTAGCTAATGTAAAAAAAAATAACCCCATGAAGCCGGGCACCCCTGCTAAGTCACCAAACATAGCGAACCTTCTTGGGTGATCTATGGCACAGGTGTTGGTTATCCAATAATAGGCCAGTCAATAAAGTCAATAAAATGCCTCAATAATATAAAAATATGTATTGAGTTATTTTATATTGCACTTCGCATAATACATATAAACCATTAGTAAAATTTAATATAATTCTATGGTTATTATAAAACTCTTTTACAGTAATCAAAGCAATTTTTGTTTAAAACATTCATTCTTTCATTGACGTATAATATTCAATGCATTCTTCACACTTTCGGACACCCATAAAACACAAAAAACATCAAGTCGGCTTCCCACCCCACCCCGCCGCGGCTTACCCCTCGGGCAGCTAAATCCCGCGCCGATCGGCTCGCTAGTCGCTTGCCCCCCGTGCGACTAGCCCTGCTCCTTTCCTTACCCCGCGGGCACCTGTTCATACTACAGTCACGTGAAATGTGCGCGCGTACGAAATTAATTTTAAAAAATAGGTTGCCGTTCAAAATTTTGTTGGATCTTTGCAGCAATCGTTTTAACATAGCTATCCTAACAACTTGACGAAAAAAAATTGGACGGAGGATTTTTCCGGAGCGATATTTTTCACTGATATAGAAAAAGCATGTTCCAAAAGAAAAAAATGTTGGATCTCTTGATTAAATAAAGCAAACACCAATATAAAGGCACTCCGTTACCAAAAATTGGAGGGAGGAATTTTCCCGGCAACAATAGAATTAAAAAACAAATCTCTTTTTAAAAAAACACTTTCCTTACAAAAATATTGTTGGATTTCTATTTAATCAGGTGGATATAAATTAATACTAACAATATGTCAAGAGTTTTCGAAAGAAATACTTTTCCAGCGAGAATCACAATTTTTTTTCAGTTTTTGCTAAAAATATCTAACTTCCCGTTAAATATTTTGTTGGATCTTTTGTCATCCGTCATCCCTAAATATATTCCACGTAACTGCAAAGTTTCATCGACGGAGGAATTTTTGCATACCTCAAACTCTTTATTGATTGGCCTATAAATGATTGTGCCAGATCTTTAGGAGCTTACCCAGCTGGACCAACTCTGGTATATGTATGCATAGTCTGTCTTTGGTTCTACAACTAGCCATAAATAAATTTGGGCAAGAGATATATTTTTTGTGGTATTTTTATAAATTATGTGATACGTGATAGCGAAAGAAAGAGACAGATATATTAGTACTTTCATAAACGAGGAGGAATGGGTATGTTGTAAACTTTGGTAGAGAAGGTTGTAAACAAACTCAGCATTATGGCCCGAACCGTCACATTGACGGCGACAATCTTTGAAGGTATAACTCAATATATCTCAAAAAGTAAATAAGACACGTACCCGTTTTTTTCACCGTAGTTTTTAAATCATAAATCTTGAAATGTAAAAAAAATCACACCATTACAATAATTTTATTAAGCATTATATCGTCACATTACTTCGGCCAGCCGTCAAAATGAAGGCTCCGGTCTTTCTAGTGCTAATAATAATACCCATATCAGAGCATTGGGATAAGACAGAAAGATAAAGTACTCAATTGTTACAGTATTTCTCATAATTCACACAATAACTTATGTTATAATATTTGGAGAAAGAAACCATTATTTTCTATTGCAGATCTACCACCACCACTGCAGGTCAATAATTTATGCATAATCATTTAGGACAAGGTGCATCTGCGTGGAATGGTTCAATAACATGGAGCAACGTAATAATAATAAACATGCGGAAATTGGGATTGTCGTTGTAAGAATAATAACAAGTTATGTACATTACGTGTAATAACATACTTTGTTAGCTGTTGGCTTAAATGAATCTTTCATTCAATACACCAATGAATATTAACATGTAATACAAGGCACGTATACATTTGTCCATTATTTTATACGATTTTTACAGAAAGCGTATTTTAAATACTTTGCTAAGTGAAAATTAGTCGATTTGTGCTATTCGTGCTATTTTCCATTCGCAAATTAATTGTTTATTTTGTCCGCGGGTGGAATTTGCGTGGAATTTAATGGAAAATGATGATCCACGGGTTTGTAGGTATAAAGTATCATACTCTCGATCAAAACTCTCGGGAAAAAGTTTTATAAAGACAGGTACTTCTTTAAAATATTATAACAAACACCTGAATCTAAGTAAATTCCTAACGTGCAAACTAAAAGGTTAATTTTTAAGTTAAAATTCCTTTAAACAAAAGTAGATAGTATAGTAACATTTTTATTTATCTAATTAAATGAAGACAATATTAGCGAAACTCAATTAAAATCTGAAGACAAAAAAATCAGAAAAAGATATTGGTTCCACTGGGACTCTACCCCGATACCTTAGCATTCATGGCCAACTGCTCTACCGATTGAGCTATGGAACGTTTTACAGTTTTTATTTATCGTTTAGCAGATATCTAACAAATCTTAACATCAACATTTATTTATTAATATTTATATATTTAAAATACTGTGAACATAAATATGATTTAAATTAAACAGTGAACATATGATTTAAATATATAATTTTTGAAACAAATGTAAAATAATAACTGTTTAAAAAAAATATATGTAAATGCCTTGTTGTTAGTTCTTTGGTTGTTATTTAAAATGTCTGTCGTATTGGTAACCTAAGGTGTGCATTTATTTATTAATATTTATATATTTAAAATACTGTGAACATAAATATGATTTAAATTAAACAGTGAACATATGATTTAAATTTATAATTTTTGAAACAAATGTAAAATAATAACTGTTTTAAAAAAATATATGTAAATGCCTTGTTGTTAGCTCTTAATCAATCAAAGACTATATCTAAATCATTTATTTCATCAACTGAAATGAGTTAAGTAACGTTAATTTTAAATGCTGTAAAGCACAAAATATTAACTGTTCGGGAGAGCGAAAAGAAAGTTTTCTTTATTTTTTCAAAAAATCGTGCCCCCTGTTTTTGGTGACCCACAATTGTAGATTTTTATCATAAAATAACATTTAAAAGTCATTTCAAAATACTTTAAAAATTTTGTAAATTTCGGTATTTTTTTTTAATTTTGCCGAAAAAAATCCTTTTAAAATGTACGTAGTAAAGGACACACTTCTTTTCCCGGAAATATTTCGACAACACGGATCGAAGTAGGAAAAAAACGGAGAAAAATTACATTTTTAACTCAGTTTTGGATTTTATATCTATCAATTTTCCGATATTATATCAAGTTTCCGATATTATATCAAGTTTCCGCCATCGATATGATCTGATAGTTTGACATTTCGACCTTTTGGAATAATAAGGTTAAATTACGTAACGTCACGCGATAATAGGATACAAGTTTTTTAGATTATTCTGTATACAAATATATATATATGTATTTGTTTAATTCTATAAATTTTTGGATTATCAGCAAAAAACAAAACATTAACATCGTGAAAAATAGCAACAACGTCATTATAGTAGGGGAGGAAATAACGCTGAATGGGTAGTTACTCGAGCGTTGTGGAGACCTATTGGATTGCAAAGATTAGATGCTAAAATGAAAAAAAGTTTATGTGATGTATGCCATTTCAGTGGTGGGGGGAGCGAGTATAAATTTTCAAAAATGTAAAAAAAAATCGTCACAATCGACTTACTCGAGCGCGTCAGATATTAATAGCGTATACGCCCTACGTGTTTCTGGTAATGGAGAGATATTAATCTGACGAGTTGAGTGGTGGGGGTGGCCGTATGAAGAGGTAGAAAATTGAAAAAAAAAGGATTTATTCGAGCGTGTCAGATTAAGGTAATGTGAGTTAATTACATGCAGAAAAGTTTAGATTTCAATAATCTGACGATTTGGACGTAACCTAAACTCGTGGCAGATTTTTGAAAATGTAAAAAAAAATCGTGACCTTGACATACTCGAGCGCGTCAGTTTTATACAGACGGTTCAGTTTGATGTCCTTGTTGTGCTGACCTATAATCTGACAATTATGTGGAGGGGTTTTCTTAATCTGACAGTTTTAAGTTTTTTATTTTATTTTTTATTACTGAATAGAATTACAATGAACAAAAAATAATATATACCTATTATAATGATAAAAAGAAAATCGCTTAATTAAACTTCTTAAAAAATTCACTTATTAAATTTCTTTACATAATGAATAAACCAAAGCGTTGTTGACGAACGCGCGGCCTAAGGGCCTCCGGCTCTGCCACAGAATATAAAACAAGCAAGCGCCTATCAACGTACGACTCAACCATAGACATGAATTTTATATAAAGAGGAAAGATTTGATTGTTTGTTTGTTTGCATTGAATAGGCTCCGAAACTACTGAACCGATTTGAAAAATTCTTTCACTGTTAGGAAGCTACACTATCCCGTGTGACAAAGGCTAAATTATATTTTCAAAAAAATTAAGGATCCTTACTAAAACTCCAAAAATGAAACACAAGGTGTTAAAAAATTAAATAAAATATTATTTACATCGCGTGCGCTGCGAAAACTATTGATGATAGAATAAAATAATGTAGTACGACTTTGTAGAACACATCATTATTTACAAAAAAGGTCGCGACAGCATATGTCTAACTATTATAGTTATGCCACGATAAGTGTTCTTTTATTTTAAAAATTTAATTAAAATGTCACCGCTTAAAAGGGCTCTTTATTTGTATCTTGGTTTAAATCCTTATCAAAATAAATTACTTTATATTCAAGACAGCTTGAATACCTTTATTTAACTTTTTGAATTATTCAATTCGGATATTTCATTCGAAAGATATCTCGAGTTTAAAAATTTTAGTGTTAGAAAAAAGTTGCGTGGTCACGGTCACTCCGCTCGGCTACGGGCCGGGCGGGAGAGGAGTCAAGAAATGAAGTGCCGCGTGGCCAGGCTGGTATAACACCGATCCAAAAAGTCAACCGAATCTTTGGTGATATCATAAGTCACCTTCGATTTGTTTATGGTCCCCGGATACGGTACGGTACGGTACGATACAGTGCGGCTAAGGTACCCGGCTAGGACTGAATATTTGGAACGCGGAAGGGGGTTGGCGGGACGGGGGAGCGGGAGAGCGGTAGCGGGGAAGGCGGAAGTGGAATGCTGGAGGGGAACGCACGGGAAAGGACATGCAACGAGAAACATTTAATTTCTTTGAATATGGCATTGCAACATTGACAAGGGCTATATTATATTTTCAAAAAAATAGGTCTCCTTACTAAAACTCCAATAATGTTACCCAAGGTGTAAAAAAAATAACTAAAATATTCTTTACTGCGCTGCGAAAACTATTGATGATATAATTAAGGCGATCCACTAGTACAGGAAAAAATCGAAATCGGAATTCACGCCCTTTTATGGGAGGAGTTTAAAAATACTTGAGAAAAAGCTTTTGGAAAGGTTGGAAAAGATATTTGAGATTTTTTTTTTACATGTTGATTTCGTAAAGGCCTGTAAAAAACATTAATTCCTTTTTTATGCATTGTTTATAGCAATAAAATGGAATTTTTAAATTGATTTCACGAAAATAAGCGGCGCGGAGCATAACACGACCGCTCTCCGCTCCGTTCGGAGGAGTAATGACGGAAGACAGGGGGGCGGCTGCCAGTCGTTCTTCGGTGGACGGTATAAGGTTCACTTTGATATAGCAAATTCGTCGACTGCCGTATTGTCGTCGTGATGTCAAAATAACCAACGCGAAAATGCATATTATATTTTATTTTGTGAGGTTCAGGCGTAAATATCATTTTTTTTTCGCGATAATTATATAAGAAACTGAATTTGCCACATTATGCAATAAAACCATATAAGAAAAAGTGTTTAAAAGTAGGAGAGTTTTCAGTTAAAAATGTTTTTTATAGACCTAATACTTTATTTTTTTCTAAGCTTATTAAAAGACATATTAAAAAAAATGATCGATATTTTTAAGGGCCAAAGTATGTTCTACACGCAGTATTTAATTGAAGCATCTATAATACTTCTAAGCGGTCAAATTTTCAAAACTAAAACATACGATTTTGTATGATTTTGCATTATTTAGTATGGCTTCATCTTAAATATTGTACTACGACTTCGCAGAACACTTCATTATTTACAATAAGTGTCGCGACAGCATATGTCTAACTATTATAGTTATGCCACAATAAGTCTTATTTTATTTTTAAAATTTAATTAAAATGTCGCTGCTTGAGTCGTAGTAATTTTTCAAATCGGTCCAGTAGTTTCGGAGCCTATTCAATGCAAACAAACAATCAAATCTTTCCTCTTTAAATATAGGCAGACCACTTTTATCACTTAGGGCAGGTCTAGTAATATTTCTATGTCTATGGAGTCGAGAGTTAGTAGGCAGTTCTCAGCGCCGTCAGCCGCTGTACGCTCCACACTCAGTGATGATTTTAGCTTCTTCGGCATGTTGAAATCGTCAGATTATATTATTTCTGTGATCCTTACATTATTTCCTTCGAAATAAAAAAAAAATTAACCGCGCTCGAGTAAATCCACATGACGTTTTTTTTTTTGCAACTTTGTGACTCGCTAATTTTCTTACGTCACGTTCAAATCGTCAGATTATTGAAATGTTAACTTTTCTGCATGTAATTAACTCACAATACCTTAATCTGACACGCTCGAGTAACTACAGGTATCGATTTTTTTTACTAATCTGATCGGTTGCCCTAGCCACACCCACCAATATTATTGGTTCATAAATGGTGGTAGTCCATAGCAGGGTCGAGAGGTATCTCCCCTTAGTTAATCTGACGCGCTTGAGTAAATCCCAAAATCCCTGCTCCGCCTCCCCTACTATTAACAAACACATTGAATAAAGTTGGGCAAAGATGTGATCAAATGACATTATAAATTGTTTTAAAAATGATTGCTTATAACTATAGGTTCCTTCTTACAACAATTTTTTTTCACTTTTGCTTTCTTCGACAGGAGAAATTAAATTCGTTCGTACACTTTCCGTAATAATTTTGAGTTTTCAAACGATGAATTTTTCAGTGGATTTTAAACTTTTTCTACAAGTTATTCATGAAGTAGCTATGTTTATTTTTTTGAATTAAGTACCATGTAAAAAATTGTATTTCACTTCAATCGTACAGTCACTAAACCATATAAGATTCCGATGAAAATAAAGATACAAAAAAAAATTGAAAGATATAATAATAAAAAATAACTAAATAAAAAAACAAGGGTTGATTTGAATATTCACATACGCAGGACATTATTAATACGCACACATAATTTCGAAAATACTTCGTATCAGTTTAATAAGAACGAACACATACGATCGATTTCAATCTCCGGAGAAGCAAAATAATGCTTTTATATAGGAATTCCGTTTAAATTTATACACCTCAGAATAATTTAACATCTTCTGTTCTCGACGTGTTTTGATATGAAAATAGGTTTTCAGTTAGTTTCCTTTCTAATTAAACCCCTGCTCCGAATCTATTTTATTAATAAGCCCATCCACGAATGTAAAATACTTGGGGCACATCATCATTGAAGGCCTCTCGGATGATGGTGATATTGAACGACAGAGGAGAAGTATCAGTGTTTTGTCAAATATGATTGCCCGAAGATTCTTTCGATGTAGCAATAATGTTAAAAATTAAATTATTCAACGCATTCTGTACTAGCCTGTATACATTTGGAACATGGTGTCTATACCGAGAAAGCTCAATGGAACGTCTCCGGATCCAATGTAATGATGCATGTAGAATCATATTAAAATAAGTTTCTCAATATCTTAAATTAGGTTTTATAAAAGAAAAACAAACTAATATCGCACATCGTGTTGAAAAGTGTCGTAAGTCAAAAAAGTAAAATTTTGGGTAGAGCGAAAACAAATTATGCTTGATGAAATAAGTGGTCCCGTCGAAAAGAGATACTAGCGACATCTCGCGGAGATGGAGTAATCTAACTTGAACATAGTAATCTAACTCAAATAAGTTTTTGTGGGGCATAGATAATCACATTACTATACAGAGATAAAAATATTTATTTTTAAAATGAAACATTTTGACTTACGACCCTTTTCTTTGGGATGTGCGATATATCTAAGAACCTATTTACATAATCTATCACATTAATAGTAATGAGTTTATGAGTATTACAAATAACCGCCAATTGAACAAGACAATTTCGTCAATTTTTAATTTAACGAAATAGCTATTAATATTATGCATATTTTGCTTCTCCGGAGATATATTGATGCTCCTCATTGTAGTTAAATGGTTACAGAGTGAATTAAATTACTGATTACGAAGTGTTTTTAAAATAATTTGCTCGTACAGCATCCAGTTTCTCTGGATATTAACCAAAATATGTAATATGCAAAAGAAAAAAAAAGATTATTGCTGCTATTGGAACTTGAATACAGGACCTTTCGGTATCCGGTTCAGACACTCAGCTATCGTGGCAAAAGCCTTTTGTAATAGGCGAGCGTTGCTGAATATTAATGTATTGATTATGTACCTACTATCATTTTAATTGCTCCACCGTCAGCATGGCGTGTTATGTTTGATGATTGACTATGAATAAATACATATTATTATTCCTCTAATATTTTGGATGTTAGAACGAACGCGTTTATTAAAATCCCAATTTATTCGAACACGCTTTTTCACAGGGTTAAATGTGATAGTCTCAATATAAATATGTATATCATGCCAAAAAATTAGAGTGGGTTAACCAATCAAACGCTTCAAATGGAGGCTTTATTACATTTTGCAATAGGCGTTACAGTGTGATATTCCCAGCAGGCGCCGGAAATAAGTATAG
Organism: Limnephilus lunatus; assembly: GCA_917563855.2. NCBI lineage: Eukaryota > Metazoa > Arthropoda > Insecta > Trichoptera > Limnephilidae > Limnephilus > Limnephilus lunatus. The sequence goes on from OU830594.1 coordinate 33,541,309, forward strand.
GGGTGGGGTGGTCAAGTTTGGAGATTTTTTTTCCCTGAAAATCCTGGTAAAATTTCTCATTCCAGGTGGTTCACAACAGCGAACTGGATTCGCAGGCTTTACATCTCTTCACAAAGACCATCAGACAGCATGATAAATTTTATTAACCATTAAGTTTTCGCACCAAGTCATTCAACTACTCGTATAATAAAAATCCAGTTTGCATTTTTGGCGTAAGACATTTACAAGAAACCACAATGCTTTTATGCTATTTTCCAACGATTTAAACGATATTATAAATCTAGCAATCCGGCACCGCGGTTTTTTAGGCTTTACTAAAACATGTAGATAGCCATGTTAGCCGACAACCAAAAATATTATATAAAAGAGTTGGCGCTGAGATATGGCTTAATAATATGCCAATTTTCGTCACCGAAATACAGTACCGTTCATAGCAACTTTCGGGAATTTTAGCTTTTTGTGTGTGTATTATAACTGATAAGGACTTTTCTCATTGTCCGGTCTTCTATGTCAGTTTTTAAATACATTATCTGCAAAGTAAATGGTGAAATACAAATAATATAAGCTATAAATAATTGGATAAAATCGTAAAAATGTAAATCGAGCTTCTGTGGGATAAAATGAATAAAAAAAGTCAAAATGATTATTATACAGTTTTAATTGATAATATACAGAACATCTTTTCCAACTATGCCGATTTCTAAATTCTGAATTATTTTTTCTACAAATTTCGTAGATATCGTGTGGTTGATAAGAAAATGAACATCATTGTTGCTTTGTGATAACTGATACCTCATTTCTCATTTATTTAATAGATTTTTTATTATGTGTAAATCTCTTTAAATTTAAATAAAATAAAAATATATATTAAAATCCAATAACTGCGCTACGTATCTATTTTACTTTTTCCTTTCACGAAAATTGATGAACTGTTTATTAAAATACGTTTTCCACATATTTCATTATCTAAATGTTCCCTTTCGTTCTCTTTTTACTAGTGGAATGGAAACAACATACGTATTACGTCATAAGAAAGTATTCAACCCATTACAAAAGTACGTATGCGGATAGACGGATGAAGATAAAAGGTATTATTTTATGACGAGTTTGTTCGCGTTCGTTCATTTCCTCGGGATGCTAAAGGTTCGTTTTTAAAATAGGTTTATTATTTTCGACATTCTTCGTTTTCTAAAATCTCATTGCCCGGCCGACCCAATTTTGTTTTATCTCTCCGCAAAAAATGGCGAAAGATAAAATTTTCTTTCATTCCAACAATATTGTTTTCCGAATCTATTACGATTCGATTGACGATAATAAAACATCGTAGCCACAAATGGTATTGGTAAAACATCGTGGCGCAAATGGCATTAAGGCGATCGGAGCGTTATCGCCCCTAAACAGAAGAGAACGGAATTGAATTCCAATAAAGAGAAATAATTTGGAGGCTTTGCGGGTGGTTTTGTCGCTTAAACCGTTCGGAGACTAACAAGCGATACAAGACAAGATGTCCGGCGGAAGGGGACATTGAAGATGAACATCTGTACACTGTAGTCTGCCGCAGCCGTTAGCCGTTACATACAAAATGCTGCTTCACGAATCTGCTTTCCAATTACGACCGCTGCCAGTGGGTAGTGGGTGGATTGTGGATTGGTGCTTATTTTATTTATCCATGTTTTCTAATTCGAAGACTAAAGTCTCTCTGTACGATATTGTTACAGAATATTTATTGTTTCTCAATTTTAGAAGAGATAATGTATTACTTAATTCTTCATTCGCTTCCTGGATCTACTACCATTGATGTTTGATGTAAATACTTGAGACAAAACAAAAAATAATTTTAACATTTACATTATAGCTTCAAATATCGTAAGCATTAATATTTTGCTAATGCTTTATGACGTGAAGAAGATTAATAATTTTTTTTCTTTTAAATTTGGTTATCTTATCTTTATAATATCATACTTTCTCAAATTATTTAATGGAAATGTAAACACCTTTAAAAAAATTGCTGTCATAAAACGCAGAGATATTACGAGCCCAGCAGGCAGGTAGACGATAAGTGCTTTAAGAGCAAAATTAATTGTCAAACGTTAAGATATTTTTCGTAATACTTAAATTTCACTGGAGATTGCACGAAGCATGCTCTTTAATCTTTAAATAAGATTATAAAAAATGACACCGTTTTTAAAATTCATTATGATGATGGTATTAAAATGGTTTATACATTTTATGATAACATTATTGTATTCAGACATAGTTGTGAATGATGCATACTTGGAGCTGGTGGATGAGTTTGTGTATTTGGGAAGTATGTTTACATTTATGTTTAGGTAAATGCAAGTAACTCCATTAATAGAGGATTGAACGCCGTTGGGGCCAACAAAAAACTGTCCAAAGAAGCGAAGTTAGACGGGGAAACGGCGTAATGGTTAGTTGGTTATTGTATTAACATTGAAATATGGTGTATTTATGGGTTAGATAAGTAATGGTTTCATTCAAAAGATAAGATACACAGTACCAGCATAACAAATTCTTACTTAGCAATAATTAGGTTAAAATAGTTATTGGTTGTGAACAATTGTAAAGTAGTTATAATACCTTCAAAAATATCCCAATAAAATCTAACAAACGTCAACCGATTAATAATTATTGTTTTAACGCAGTTTTTACGACTTTCTCAACTTTTTGAACAGGAAGGTATTTTTTTTAATAATCTGGATCCTTATTTTGGTCGAAGTTAGTAAAAACGGTAATTTTGGGGGGTAAATTAATTAAATCATGATATTTCCTTTCGATGATAAAATACACTGATTTTTAAAATCCTGTCATATAAAGCTGGGAAAAATACTGTTAGAAAAATTAAGTCCGCCGAAGTAATGCTGAATGCCCCAATATTATTATTTATGCTAGCACAAACCCCTAAATAATGACTGATGATCTAAATTATTGTCATATCCGTTCCAATTTTTTAAATTATAATTAAAATAATTTTTTATTAAAATATTATATCACAGATAGTCACTCATTGCTATTTGAATTTTTGACACAATCAGTTCCAAATTTGAAATAACTCCTAGTTCAGGACCAGATTTACAATAATTGTTAATTTTGTTATTACTATATTATATCATTGCATCCAGACGCTATTTTGATAACCTCTTGCGAATCCAACATCGCTTTTTCTTTCTTTATGATATTTCTTTATTTTGTACATCGTGTATAACAACATTGTGCATTGCAGAAAAAGCTATGATGTTGGTGGTGGCATAGTTGCTGTAACACTGAAGGTTACACGACACTAAATTTGCCCAATTTACACTAACTTGTTTGCAATTTGCAATGTCATTATTTGGAACATGCAAGCAATTAGTAGCGTAAAGTAAATTCAGCATATCTCCCGGTGATGTAGTATGCAATATATGCATCGTTTGATGATTTTATGGCTACGGATTATATATGGCATGGAAATCTTAAAACTAAACCATGCATTGAGACGTTCGATTGAAGCTATCAAAATTATTCAACTACAGATGCAGAAAAATCTACTACAATAATATTGGTAGTTTTTTTTCCGAAAGTCAAACAGTTCGAAATCAGAGTACATAGCAATCAAATTACAATATTTTGTTCAGATCATGAAGTCGTGATTCAAATAAAGACCGCCAGTGGATGTCATAGTATACTAAGACGTCCGCGCATAGATGTATATATATATATATATAATATCGAAAATTATATGTGAAGTATTTCGTTTACTTTTACTGGGAAACTGGCAACCTTGCTATTTAATGTAACGTTGTTGCCAAATCATACAGAAGTAATCCATTAAAGCCAAGTTATATGGTGTTAAAGGTGGATCAACACTGTCTAATAACTTCTTACTGGATCAGCATACTACGAGAAGAGGTCAATATATATAGCTTTGAATTTTTGTGACTATGAAAAAGCTGTTATGAGCTACAGTCTGCGGGGTGTACATTTCCTGGTGATGAATCAACCTCCAAATATTTGAGAGCGGGTGAACTGGCAGAATGAGTAGTACATTAAGCCCAACAGATCCATGCAGCTAGTTAATCAGGGTTCCGCTTACCTCTACAGGACTACGAAAGGGTTGTAAAGGGCTGTACTCAGATGTTATTGCCGCCTCCCTGTAGCGGTCAGCCTCAGGCCAGCGTTGTAGGCGGCCGAGTGCTTCGCTCATAAGGGCGTACAGTTTCTGGAATGAAAACATATTATTTGTCAATTTGTAGTTTCGAAATACAGTATGAAAATGACAAACTTTATTTATTGAACTTGTGGTATCGGTTTAATTTACGAAACTTAAATCCTAAAATTTCATTTGTTTTTTTTTTTAACTAACAAGCTTGGAACAAAGATTTATTAAAATGAAATAAATATTAAGAATTTGTTTATTTATTGTTTACAGTCTAATATTATGCGAATATTTCTAATTTATATTATGTGGATATTTCTATTTATTCTGTGTTATTTCCCTCAAACATGCTCACCAACTTGATAATATTAATAATGCAAAAACTGTATTTATATCTAACGTTTATTTTTTAATTACGTACTATAAAGTTATTATATTCATTTTTTTCCCATATTTATTATTTTTTATTTATTCACAAAAAGATACATAAATAACATTAAATTTTATACAATAATTAATTACATAAAATATGTATTTGATTTACCTCCATAAATAAGCAGGGCTTGTGTGTATGGGGGGTGTTATTATATTAGTTAAATTTTTTTTTTATTTAGTTCAAATTTTCGGTACAATTTTTGAGCTGAGTTTTAATTTTTTTTATTGCTATTCATGTTTCTGATTTTTTACATATTACAGTATTTACCTAATTATTGAAATTTTTACATAACATATTTTATTATGTTGGGTGTAAGGTAGGTTTAAGAAGGTGAAAATGTGGGTGGGTAATATCGTATGTATTGTATTTATTACTACCTTTTAAATATGGCTTTCCTCGCATGGCATTAGAGAAAAATTTCTGTTTTAAGAATTTTCCCACTAGAATGAAATAATTTCCGGGATGAAAAGTAGTCCATGTCACTTTCCAGTCCCCCAACTACCCTTATGCAAAAAATCATGTTGATCAGTCCATCCGTTGCGACGTGAAAGCAATGAATCGAAAAAACAAACACCTTCGCATTAATATTTCTATTTTTGAAACTGTTAATTCGTGGTGGAAGTCCATTATAATAGATTATAATTGATGATATAATATTTATATATAACCTTCGCATTGATGATATAATATTTTATTATTATTATTCACACAGCATCTCAGATGACATAGGCCCTAAGAGAATTTTTTTCCTCAGGGCCTCTTGTGTGGGGTTAATGTAAAAAAAAAGTCACGACTAGGATTATGTAGGTATGAAGGACTATTGATCAAGTGGAACTTAATTCATTTAGAATATGTTATTTTTTATTATGTTCTATATTTTTCATTTCCGCAGTTTGTTTTCCAAGAAAATTTAAAAATTTTAAATCAGCGAACGGGTTAAGAAAAGCATAATTTTGTGGACCAGCGACACTTGATTAAAATAAGCTTGTATTTCTTATATTACTCGTGCATACTTGAAAATTTTAAACATTATATTCTTGGCATTGATTAAAGTAAATAATTTTATAATATTTCAGAACAAATACATTTTATATCATTTTTTTTTTCATTTAGAACGTTCAAAACAAAATCAAGTTTATTTTCACAAATCATTGTAAATCGTAACGGTACTCAAATAGAATTTTAAAATACCGAAATTCGAATAACTCAACTAAGCCAAATAATATAACTCAACTCAAATAATATAACTTAACTTGAATAACTAAGTCTACTTATCTAGTCTAGTAATCCCAACAAGTTGTTAGATGCATTTCCTTGCCCGAAACAGAATATTTTCTTTGTTGCACTTGTGTATTTTTCCCTAACTTTCCACGCGATTTAAGTACTGATTTACTGTTATTGTGACATTATTCAAAATGCGCATTTACTGATTTTAAAATACACTATTTTCGAAAAACAATACCAAGAAAATGATTACCGAAAACTTCCTTTAACAGTTCATCACAAGAAATGTTTTATTGCTAATTGAATTCCTATTGACGTGAGAATGACAAGTTTAAGAAATCCTAAATTATTATGTATATTTCCAACATATTTAGTGCCGTATTGTGCTCACTTCAAGGGCGCATAATAATTATAATTAATAATAACATTTTCTTGATTTATTTTTGAGGTATTATGCCATATTATGCTACCTTCTACATTAACCAATGTTTTGGACAGCGCCAGCGTTACAGTATCCGCAAAAATCACGATTATAGTTTTGGCCGTGAGAATGTTAAATCATAAATAATGAAATCGTTTAAAACTTTCTTACCTGCGGCCTGTAATCCGGGGGTCTTGCCGTTAGGGCCTGCTGATACTCCTGTAGAGCTCTCCGGTGGCGGCCCTGCGCGGCGTGCAGCGCTCCCAGGTACTGTAGCGCCGCGGTGCGCGCGTAGGCGTGTGCACGTGCGTCGCGCACCCCGGCGCCGTCCTGGCGTGCGGCGCGCTGCAATGCCGACGCCGCCTCCATGCAGCGGCCCAGAGCTGAGAGAGAGGCGCCCATGTTGACGTACGCCACTGGAAGATATCATATTCTTAGTTTGAATGTTGTTTTCAGATAACATGATTTTTTTTTTAATCAAATTTTGTTTTGACATTTTTCATTAGCAGGTTTAAACTTGGCTTGGGCTTCGCTCAATTTAATAATGGGCTATGTTGGCAGCATTTTGTACAACATCAATGAGAATGTGAGTAAAAATTAACTTACAACATACCTACTCATTTTTCCATCAAAATAAAAAACATCTATGTGAATACGAATATACCTACGCTAAAAGATCTAAAATAACTAAAAGATCTCCTGCTGAAATTTGAAATTTGAGATTCGACTTTATCTTCCACCTGACCTCCCCTTCACCAATTAAACAAAAACTAGATGAAAACTCAGGAATTTTGGGATGGCCGCAGAAATTTGACTTGTTGACTTACATTCAAGTTCATCTATCACCTAATCAAACCTATAAATACCTAATTTAAACATAACCATATAATATCAAGGTGGAAAAATAATCCTACATATTATAACATAAATCTACATTTCATATTGGAATATATTATAACAGTTACTGTTGTGACAGGTATTCTCCTAGTTCGGTGTTCACAAAACACTACCACTAACCCATACAGTTAGTGATTATTAACATAATACTGGTATTTTTACGTAAACTGTATGTAAGAGTATAGAAATGAATAAATAAATATTCTCTTTGGACATTATAGATGCGCCACTTCGGAGCGAGTGGGTACGGCGGACATGAACTTAATAATACTATTAGATAAACTTGGGAAATGAGAGTAAAAATATTAGATTATTTACATCGCGCTGAATGATGGGTTCTAACAACTTTATTTAATAAGGAAATGCATCAAACTCAGAATAAAAAGTCTAAAAGTTTTTTAATAAATTTTAAAATCCAAAAAAAGTGCTGACGTATTGATTGCTCTCATGTTCTACAAACTTTCATCCATCACTATAGTTATGCAACCATGCATTTTTCAATGGTATTCAATACGATTTCATTATCAGAATTCAATAACATTTCGATTAGTTAGTTTATTCGTAAATTTTCCCCCAAGATAAAAACCGACACAAATTGATAAATAATTTGTGAATGTGCATCGTGTCTCAAAATCAATCTTTAATTCAGTTTGATTCTTAATTCTTTAGCAGATTTTTCCTTTTTACAACGGAATTGATAAATGGAATAGTGCATTCTACTTGCAGACGTTGTTTTGTAGAAATTGAAAGCGAACCTGCTTTTCAGATCTGAATTAAAACAACTGTGGAAATAAATTCTTTCCTCCGGTGTTTGAAAAATCAGTTGCAAATAGTCAATTCTGCTGCCACAACATATCCTTTACAAACAGTTTAATAGTAAATTTGACAGCTGTATCGACTCCATTACCGAAGATTAAAAGAAAATAGGTTTCGTCTGCCAGTCGTCTCTGCTAGTGTCTGCCCCCGGGATGCTGTGTGTATGGGATGCCGGATCGTGTGCAGCGCTGATAACACTCGTAAATCCAAGCAAATACAATCTCGTAAACCTACACGCTACGTAGCTCTAAATCTAAACCGTAGCAAAAACCGGATGATTCGTGATTTTATTTACGCGAATCAATTTGTACAACCGTTTGGATAAACAGAGATTTTTTTCAAATGCTGGCATATTTTAAGTTTCAGACGTTTAGTTTGAAGTACCTAGTATGAAATTATTAACGTGTTTAACAGCCTTCCTTGAAAAGCGTAATATATTTAAGCATGCGTATTACATAACATATAAACAAGCGTTATTTGGTTTGCAGTTTTTTTTTCAGCCTGTCTGAAATATAATTAATACGTTTAGTAACCGCGTCTTAAATGATTAAAAGCACATCCGTGTATTTTCAAGATGTTAAAGCCCGAACTCGAAATTGTGATAATCAAATAATTATTCAAGGAGAATACGTAACTCTTCACTAATCCCTCGAATCATTTTAGATAAGAGAATTTACATGTTTTTATGTAAACGCTATTGGAAAACAACTACAAAAAATGTTAGATTACTTACCGTGTATAACAATGTAAGAATTATTGCACACATTTGAGGAATATTAACAAAATAAATATTTTAACTATCGACAAAGTGGTTTATGTTTTGATGTAATCATCTCCCTCCGAAAGCCTCCACAAAATTATTATTGATAATGTGTCTAAATCATCACCCTTTGAAGGAATATTTGATTAAATCCTAAACATAGACGTGATCCTTTGCTTTTATTTGAACTATTTAGTAAACTTTTAAACCGTAAAGACTCCAAAGCATTTTCAATACTTTGAAATTTATTACTAAATAAAGGTAAATTCGGTTAAAACTAATAGATAATGAGAAATTTCGTTAATATTCATTCAAAAATTTTCAATTGATTCAAAATATATATCTCGATATTGCAAACACATTGCTTTCCACATTTTTTTCCCCAATTTAAGAATTATAAAAAAAAATCAGCCATGACATCGTTTATTCTTGACTCAAAGAAATCACCATCCAAGATACTTTGTATTTTTCACTACAAACTTCCCGGGAACAGAACAACTTCAAGAAGTCTGTAATATTTCGTGCAAAAATGTGTAAAGTTCTGAAAATAAAGACAGAAAAAAGTAACTGACGGTATCTCCAAAGTTTCTTTCTGAACACAACCGAGTGAATCGGAAGGTAAGAGGATCTATGTATCTGCAATTTCTTTTGTTAGGGATATCTCAGGAGTTGAGTATAAGTTTATTTTTTTATTAAACAAATACTAAACATTTTATTTCACATAGTTTATGCATTCACAACTCTTAAATAAAATACACCGTACTAAGAATTCTCGTTTTAGAAACGATCTGGGAAAGTGTTTATATTCGTTTGCCTGAAGATTCTCTCTGGAGATAAATAAAATATATCAATTCTCACAAAGTTATTTAATAAGACAGAACCAATCATGGAAAAAGTAAAATATTAATTTAAAAAAAACGAACGATTTACCAATAATTTGACATGCTTGTTGTGACTGGGGATTAAATGCTGCTATGAACCACAATTTAAACTTCCATGAATTGTGTATTCTATTTTCAACAGTAAGTGGTTGTATTCATTTGATTTCAGAGACTCTAAATCTAAAGAAGACAGTATTATATTCTCTTTTTACTATACTATGACGTATTCATAACTATTTTGCAGTTATTTTTATTACCTTGTTTTTTTATCTTTAAGCGACAGACCGTTTTTTCAATCATATTTTTTTAAAATTTGATTTGTTGGCCTCCATGGTTCTAAACTAGCAATCTTGAATAGGGTTTAAATCCCGGCGTGCGCACATAAAATTTATTTAATTAATTTGTATTGTTTCACATTTAATTCAATGGAAATAATACATAGTACTTATATTATTTGAGGCACGTTCCAGAGTAGAAGATACTCTGAGTATTGTCCTGGTGAAAGACCACCATTCAGAATTGAAGCGTTGCTTGAAATTGCTTTAGCCATGTTTGGTGACCAGATCTGAATATCCAAGTACTTTTCCCTTCCCTTCCCCACATTCTTCCTCTCCCAACTATCTTCAGCCTCACAACAAACCTCCATTGTGGATGTCAAAGTCTCATGAGCTCCTGACGCTTGGTACCAGTTGGGTATCTGGTGCAGTATTCACATGAGAAAAAAAAAATTTAAATATGAATAAATACGGAAATAAATACAAACAGAATACAAGAGTTTCCTCTTGAAATACACAATTCGCCAAGCCTATTAAAAGATTTGCCCCGTTTGAAGGAAAACTTTATGCTTGGAAGATTAAAACCCAAAGAAAAGACTATCGCATTTCCGGGGAGAAGGGAGAATAAAATGTACGGCGGCTACTTCTGATGTGCACCGCAGATAAAGTTTTCCTCTCAGTTGCGTTGTTCAGAAATTGAGAAAGTAATAATTACGAAACGATGACGATAATTTGTTTCAAAGAATTGAGGATATTAAAAAAACAAACTACTTTAATTAAAATCAATAAAAAGGAATAGATTTAAACAGAACTGATATTATAATGATCACCCCGCAAACAAAAAATTATCATTGATCTACCGGAGGACGGTAGATTCCCATTATGTGAATCAATCTAATATTATTTTTTTCCATTTCAAGTTAGTGTGATGCACTAATAAAATAAAGCGTATATGTTCATCATCAGGTGTGAGCAATGAGGACGTACTGAAAAGCATTTTTTCCACAAATATAAAAATATTGTTGATTAAAAAGATTTGATGTGTATTGATTGGAACATTCAACTTAAAAAAGCCGAAAAATTGTAATTATCACATTTTTTGTCATTTTTATTTCCATGTCTTTAGTACCTATCCTGCAATATGACAGATCTAACCGCATGATGTTTGTTTCCAACATATCGTGAACTGTGAAGGTGTTCTTCTTTTCCGTTAATGGCGACGTGGATAACCAGCTTTTCGGCAATTTCAGGAATAAGGACCAGCCAAGATATGCATTTCAAAGAATTCCCTAATCACGGAATTCCGTCTAAGACCACCTTCCACGATTGTTTGAAAATACTATAGAGTGTCTTAAATTCCCCTTCTAATATAGTAAAAAATCTCCCTTACAAAATATTTTCCTATTGGATATATTTTTGATTGCGGTACCCTCCCCAAATCTCGGAATAAAAATATATTATTTTCGATTAAAACAATCTCTCTGTACAACCACAAAAATAGCGATGTATTTATTAGTCGCTTGCTGGTTAAGGCGGGTCACGATTGTATGGGGGAAAAAAAAAACTTGTTTTGGTTTGTCTGTTAGTGATAAAAGGGTGTTAAATGAAGATGTAAAATCACGTAATTTTTTTATTAATATTTGGATATCATCTTCTTCCTCCGGATTGAGTTTGAAATTTCACAAAATAGAGAAAAACCCACCCTTGTTAAATCTCTAAAAAATATTAGTTAACAATTAAAAATGAACTTTTTTTCAATAAAATACAAATTAGAGAGAATATTCTGACTTATTTATTAAAAAAATATATGATTATAATTAACATTATCTCAAGACAGTGTATTCAAATACCAGCAAAATCCTTCTTACTCTCAAATTTCGGCATTATTTTGCGAGACTCAATCTTTGCCTTAATAAGACCTTCTCTTTCAGACTTCGTACATAAAGTAGTCGAGGCTTCAGTAACAGTCTTTACAGCTCTTTCAACTGCTTGAGTATGACATGGCAGACGCAGAAGAGGCAATTTACCTTCTCCCCCCTGTGCTACAAATAATTGAAGATCTTCATCCGATATATTCTTCAGTATTGGGGGTTCGGTTACATTTTGCTGCCAATTAATAAGGTCGTAGTAATATGATGCATCGAGGTTTATGTTTGGAAGTTGGAACAGCCTTGTTTTACTTAGTTTCTTACTGCGTGCTTTTAGAACACGACGCGCAGCTAATTCCCGGATATGCTTGTGAGGGTCAGTTAACATTGCAAGTATTAAATTTTCGGGGTGTGCGAAGTAACTGTTTCTTTCTATGACTGGATCAATTATAGTTTTTAGTTCAGGGGATAAGTATCTAGACGCTGAAATTATCTGCCATAGGTGACGTGCTCCATCTTTACAGGTGGGATGAGTGTTAATACTGAACCAAGTCGGAGCATAAACTTTAACAACGTACGTTGCTAAAATAATAAGATTCTCTGTAGGAGCTTCCGTTGCAACATAAAGACGAAGAATTCGGTTAGCACGCGTAAGCCATCTGGCATGAGACATTTTTCCAGGAGATTTGTGGCCTAAATCTTCAGGTAATTCCCCCACCGTAACTGCAGATACGATTTTATACAAATATAACTGATCTGTACTTAGGTCTTTAGTTAATAATTCAGGCAACTATCCGTCAATTTTCTGAAAATAACCAATAGGCTTTTTTTCACAGTTTTCTAAAGCTAGTCCTATTGTCCCTGAATATGTTTGAGGTCCAGATGTCTTACCGTCAAGATGTGTGAACAAATGACGAAATGGTAACTCGTTCACGTGAAGCAAGCAAATTATCCATTGCAATGGTTTATCCAAACGTTTTTCAATCAAACGTATTATACCTCCATGTTTTCCAACGTTCACGTTCGTTCCGTCACATCCAATAGCCATTAATGGTTCAAATGGTATTTCTTCCTTTAAAAAATAATCGACAATTGTTCTTTCTATAACTTTCGACGTGCCAGAGTTTGGTGCAATATAACCCAAATATATTGAGTCTGGCTCTTTTATCATTGAAATATGCTCTTCAATGATTAATTCTCTGTAATGCCTCCCCCCTTTTTCCCTGATAATTAATGTTTTATCTTTCCGGCCATCAAAATATAATGCGGGTATTTGTAAAACTATGTGTTGTGCCTTAATATTTTCCCTTGTTTTTTTTCGTTCTCTGCAAAGTTTACTTTTGTCAATAACTGGAATATTAGACTTGATGTCATACAGAACTGCTGAGGCAATGGCTGCCGCTGCTCTATCCGAAACTCCATATCTATCACAAGTTTTCGACAGTGTAGAATAATCAATAGTGACCGCAGCCTGCTTCTGAGGCATTTGAGATACAACATTTGGTTTGAAAACATCATTGCAATCGGATTCATTTGATGCAGAAGACGTGGAAATATCGATTAGAGAGGTAGTTTGCTTACCTGTGCTTTCCTTTTTAGACGTACGCAAGGATTTTTGCTTCAGAAGTTTTCTTTTCAACGCAGTTTTCATTCGTTTTGTTGTAGCGGTATCCACATTTCTTATTATCATTTTTCGTGAAGTACGTTGGTCACTAATGAAACTCTGTTCATTTACAGGTATTTTTTATCTTAAGGACAGTCCACATTTACTGAAATCTTTGCATTTGCAAGACGAAATATCAAACAGCACTTTATTTCTGCGACGGAATTCCTCCATTTTTTTCTCCGGTATTTTAGGATGTGACTTAAGAAGGTTTTTGCATTTAAAATGATATGACCTCAACATGCGTGCTACTCGCGAGTGTGTAACGATGGGAATAGAAGCCTTTCTCCATATTTCTTCAATTCGTGCTGTCACAGTACACTCTATTTGCTGAAATTTGGGTTCTAGTTTGGTCTCTTGATTTAATTTTATTTGATGCCTGGTCCACTCAAAAAACTTCATAACATCACAATAAGTTGGTAAAACATTGTCTTTAACGTCGCAAAATTTCACCAAATATGGGACTTTTTAACGCATTTTGAGTACGTTCCAAGTAGAGTACGTAGCAAGTAGCAATACTGACTCCAAACTCCGACGTCGGTTGCGCAGAGTCGCTGCGCTTAGTGCAATCGGTGCTTCCCCCGCCCTCACCTCGAGCCACTAATAGTCAAAACTCGGATTTTTTGTAAATGAATTCGTAAATACGTACCATATTTGCCATAGAATATTACAAAAAAAAATAGTATAAAGGATTCGTAGTAACTTTTATACACACTAGAAAATGCCTCTAAAAATGAAAAATTTCAAAACTTTGAAGTGAATCCGGAGGAAGAAGATCGTATCAGAAATTTAAAAAATTTTAAACACGTCGGTTTGAACCCATTTGGCACCCTTTTATCGCTAACAGAATCTAAAATTATCATTTTTTTTTAAATGACCCACCTTATTGCTGGTTTCCCCCATACATATGCTTTTCGATGGCATTAAAGCATAATCTATTGATGGTTGATAAACATTTATCCCTAATGTTTGGTGACAAAATTTGTTAGCATATTAATAATTCAGCTGTACAAAAAACGATAACAACTTATCAAACCACTGCAAACATTTTCTTCGGAAATATGATTACACTCTAATTATCAAATGAAATTACCGATATTTTCATATAAAGTTTTTGATGATTTTTTGCAGAAAAATCTGATAAACTTGCATGCATATTTAAAAAAAGAACTTAGCGACGCGACGCAAACAAAATTAAACCTGATTATTGAAGGTTTAAAATATTTCCTCTGGCAACTGAATACTAAACGCGATGGTTTGGTGGAAAACGTACGAATGGTTAAATAATTACGTAAACATTTCTCATGTTTTCCTTATTACCCGAGTTGTTAAATACCCAAATATTACGATTCCAGATTCCAGCAAAAATAATATACAGGGTGTTAAGGGGCGTATTATAACCAGTGATTCCTGACATTATTTGGAGTAATAATTCTTAGTAAAATTTTGGTCTCCAGTGACTTTTTTTCATTTTTTTTTTTATCAAAATCAAACCAAAAACATTTTTCCACTACTGGTCATTCAGAGTAACCGCCCAACCCCTCACCCTACGCCTTACTGTCCAATATCACCGGAGACCAAAATTTCACTATTTTTTTTAATTCCAAACAATGTCTAGAATCACTGGTTAAAGTAAGTCAAATACGATCTATGATAATATATACCTTGTAGGTTTATATGATAATATAAACAATATTATGAAAATACCATAATAATTTAAAAATAAATTCTTCTCACCCTTTTTTTTTAATTTTAAATGGTGCAATAAAACGTAATAGAAACATTCTAGAATATATCAGAGGATTATATTACACAAAATCAAAGCCAACGCCACTATTTGTAGGACTTAAGAAGAAAGTGGAATTTTTCGCAAAGTTTTTCCTACGCAGATCTTCCCGTATGATGACGTGGTCGTTTAGGATAAGGGAGAAAAGAGGGCAGGGTGGGGGTGGATGGAAGGGGGAGGGAAAGGTTATATGGTGGAGCTATTCGAGGATAACATAACTTTTCGTTTAGCATTAAGTCTAACCTCAACCCCTCGGACGGTTTCTTTCTCTTTTGCCAGAATTTATCAAGGCGTACAGACTCTGTATATTAAGAATACCAACCGCTTTTTTAATTCATTAAGAAACTCTTAATTTCAAACAAACAGTGGAAAAATAATTGTATGGTGTTGTAGAGGACACATTACGAAATCATTTCATCATCATATTTCCACCATCCAGGAGACCAGATGTGGAAGAGAGAC
Organism: Limnephilus lunatus; assembly: GCA_917563855.2. Lineage (NCBI taxonomy): Eukaryota > Metazoa > Arthropoda > Insecta > Trichoptera > Limnephilidae > Limnephilus > Limnephilus lunatus. Next base: position 33,556,951 of record OU830594.1, read on the forward strand.
GCGGCGCGGAACGCAACTTCGTGACGAACCTTGCACCGGTTAACATTAAATTTATGTCGTTACTTACCCAAATAATTGTTTTGGGTTCAATTAACCCAGGTGAGTACAAATCATACTATTTTATTATTACAGAATCTTGCCTTTTCAGAAATACTTTAATAGTATGAGAGTTAATTGAAATAACTTCCATAGTGATTGCGTCTCTGTTAGGTACATATGCCTTTTACTATTATAACTTTTATGAAATACTTTCCTGTGTGTTATATAATCTTAGAGGATTTGGTAAGTATTATTATACATCTTGTCAACGCATAAACATTATTTGATATTGAATAAAAGTTTTGGCTAATTTAAGATATTGGAATGGAAGTCAGAATGGAATAATTGAAAGCCGACTATTTTAAATCTGCCTAAGTAACTAAATCTAATTAGTAACAATATGAGAGAGGGAGTTTGCGTTTAATATTAAAACAAACATTTTTAATTTAGAAAACTGATTGAACATTTTTGAAACTTCTTTAGCACCGTTTTGATTAGAAACACGATAAAACGAAAACGCGATACTGAAAAGAGACAAATACATATATCTTAAGGATTCAGCCTGCGAAAGAATGAGATAGAATAATCGGTCTCCTTTTTGTGCGGTGCTTTGAATCCTCCCCACTGTTATCTACTTTAGTTTTCTAAAGGTTTCACTTCTACCGCTTGTGAACTGCACTTGTATTTTTTTACAATAACTCCACGCAGGAGGCACTAAAATAATAAAAAAAAACATCTTTGGGTATCCTGTGTTGAGGGTCTTTTGAGGAAAGAGAGATAAGTTCTTAGAAGCAAAAGGTACGAGGGGTAGGTATGGATCTATGGGTCAGTTCCTACAAGAGTTACGGACGAATGAATTCATCCCTTCCACTGCAGTGCAAGGCGATGTTCCGAGAGAGTCCTGCTGAAAAGGTCAAAAGGTCACCCTCAACCAGTCAGATCTGGCCTGCCACGCAGCTTGTGGGCAAATCTATCATTTCATGATATATCATTTCATGAACCCGGGCACCCCTGTTAAGTCAACGATATTAACGAAACCAATTTTTTTTATTTTAGAGGCAACTTTGGAACTTTGGAAATTATTTGAGAATTGACGATACTTAATTTTAAAAAAAATACTCAACTTATTATAGAAACATGATGAAAAATATATATATATTTTTTTAAATTGAAAACCGCAATCTGACGGACGTAAATTTATAATACAAATATCCGGTTGACTTTGGAATACAAATTTGTAATACACACATTAAAATTTCTACCCGAGAAAAAAGTTATTAACAATTTTTTTTTATTCATTTATTATATTAACCCAATAAAAACGGCTAGATTGTTTTTTAATAATAATTTTAATTATCTCACAAAAAATGTTAAAATTGCCTCTAAAATCATGAAATATGAATTCTTCAAAGGAATATATTTTGTAATTTAAAACATAAATAATTAAAGTAGCACAAATCCGTGGTAGACATTTGTAATATTTAAAAAAAAAAAAAAACTAATTTGGTAGGTTATTTTGGCTTCAAATACAAAATCATTTTTTTAAAATGGCCGCGCTGTCATTCCCCTTATTATAAATAACCAGACCCTTTGTACTTCAAATTTTACTTGTACAAAACAAAAAAAAATCAATTTGAATTTGAATTTGCTTCCAAAAATTGTAATGATCCTTAATTTTTTCATCCATCTAGTAGGTACGCCATTCACGAGCAATGGTCTCTATAAAAGGATTGACCTATACCTAAATAGGTACTTATTTGTTGGTACTTACGTGCCAATGACGGCCTGAAGTGAATGGCCCTCTCGAAGCTCTGGATGGCCTCTTCGTACTGCCTCTTCCCCTGTAGTAGCACGCCCCTGTCGAGAAAGAAATAATATGACACATTAATCAATTGCTACATTTTGATTCGGGTCGGGAAGCATTATTAAATGCAGTAATGAATCATCAATAACAATAAAAGGTAGGGAGTGAGATAGACGAAGCCTCCTGGAATAAATGTAAGTGCTAAATAATGTTGGTATGACGGGAAGGAATTGCGTCATATTTTACGACTGTTTATTATTTCATATTCTTTTACTACGTCAGAAAAATGGGTTTTCTCAATTTATTATTGGACGGATTGAGAAATAAATTATTATTTGTTTACTTTGTTTTATTTGCAAGATATCCTATTCGTTTGCCCATAAATACATTAAGGTTGATTATGTAATAAATATTTTTGCTATGTAGGTACATTTTTTACTTATTTCCCATAATTTTGTATGTAAATACTACACAAGAAAATGAACTGCTCCCATCCGTCTAGAGCCAGTGAGACGTAGAAATAATGAATGACGGAGAAAACGACACGGAGAAAGGAGATGAGGTAGAGCAAGGAGGGTAAGTACCTTTCTATTATAATATATAATATGGCTAATGTCCTTTCAAGCGACGTTTCAATTCTGATTGGTGGATCAAATTCCCGCAAGTATGCCATACGTACATCATTTTTAAATTACAAAAATAATCAAATATAATTACTTGCACCCTCAGTAAGTTTTGACTAAAATCAATAATTTTAGTCAAAGATTCATAATGTAATCGCATATATTATATCAAAAATATATTTTTGTGCCTTTGATACCATTCCATAATTGGTTGAAAAATATTAACAATAATTATTTTAGCTTATAAATATATAAAAAGCTTTGTTTCATCGGCCGGATGTCATCGATTGTCTTATTAACTATTTGAATGAAATTTTAAACAGTAATGCCATTCTTTGACTAGACAAGTAATTAAATACGACGAAGATAATATTTTTCGTGTGGAGTGATTAAAATATAGGTTTTTAAATTTTTTTTAATCATCATATAACTTTTTATACAGTTTTTACAGGTGATTCGAATACCAGGCTAGGCACATGCCCGTATTATGGTAGTCGAATTATGAATATACATATAATTATATAAATGTAAGAATTATTATTTGTTAATATTAGTTTTGTTAGGTACAATGTTTTTGCATAACATCGAATTCTTTAGTGGTTTCTCAATGTGGCTGGATAATTCAACAAAGTGGTACTTCATTTCGTGAAAATCCATTAAAAGTGAAAAAAAAATTGGTTTAAATATGTTGTAATAGGTTAGGTTACGAGCTATTTCTTTATTACTTTTATGACTTTTCAAAGGGGTGTTGAAATACCATTATGTTGAGTCATGGAACCACAAATATAATGCGTAAATTGTTACTACTATTTCTAACGAGCACTCATTATTTTATTTTGAGGGATGAAAAATCGTTAACAACCTTGAGCCAGGAGCTACTAAAGCATGAATTGCCTGGTGTATCAATTTATGTTCAACGAAAATTCACGGCCAACAAAACGTCATATTTTATCATCCGAGTCAGAGCGATTGAAAGTATATTAAAAATTTTATATTCATAAATTTGGTCTCTCAGCATTAATAGTAAAAAATCAAATAGAATGGCGATAAACGATGTTAGGCAGTGTAAGAGAGACAAAGCACTCAATGTTGAATGGATTTCTGAATCTAATAGTAAAAATTTACAAAGTCAGTGACTACTGAATTAGTATTCGAATGTACCTAACGTGGAAGGCATTTTGATCTGAAAGTTTGTGTGTAGTATCTACTCAGTGCATTAATAGGCTTAGCTTTGTACACCAATGGATTTCAATCGGTTTGAGGTGTTTGAATAGACGTGACCATTTTTCCTTCAGGTGAAAAAACTATTGTTGCTTGGGTGGACGCAGTGACGCACATCCATCATTCACGCACATTCCACCCTCTTATTTTCCCATCCAAGTCTTGTTCATCCACATAACTTAATACTTACATACCTTCCTAGGATGTCTTATTAAAAATTATCTTACAAAAAAATTATTAAAAACATATCAAAGAACGAAAGATTAAAAATTTATTTATTCGATCGAATTCTACATTAAAAATTTACAGGCCATGCTGAAAACGGAACATATTCTTTGGAAAGTGAGTAACAATAACATAATTTAAGGGCTTATCAAAATTTAATATTCTCACAATACAAAAGAGGAAAGTTCTATTCCCGTACATCTGTTGTAACAAAATGATGAATATTATACGAGTTCGCAGCAAATAATCAAAAATTCAAATAAACCGGAAACTGGTAGACAGGACACGAGCCAAAATGTACGAACACAAAGAGCTTTCGGCTTTCATTTTACCGGCTTACCGGCGCTAAGGGCTAAGGGAACTTGGGTAAAAAGTGCGCCACCTGCGCCACCTGCGCCACCCGCGCCACCTGCGCCATGTGCGCCACCTGCGCGGTAGCCTGACAGTTGCAGTTTTAACAAAACTTTGAACTCGTCAGACGTAGATTTTTTACTTTTAAACAATCCTTCTTGAATTTAAGGAATAAAATAGTTTCATCCAATTAACCTCAGTAGAAAAAGTCATGGCGAATCAATTCCACAATTTTAATAAAAACAACAATGCATGGATGTATTTAGTAAGAACAGCCAATGTTATAGAATACAGACGGTAAAGCTATGATTTATTTTCTTTAAATATGAAAAACCTCAGCAGAATAACGTATTACATGCTCGCCTGAAAAGAAATCACTTGTGACATTTGTGGTTATCGCAAAATGTTCTCAGTTCACACTAACCGTCTTCTTTCATTTCCGTACTGATTTCTTTCTATTGCCGACAATATTTCTGTTGTCATGTACCTAACGTATTTATTTGGTTCCTAAATGACGATATGTTGAAAATAGGAGCAATGAACAGGACGCTCATTTTGACAATAACTCTCTGTTATACAAATAAGCGCCACCAACCGGCGTCACCACGAGTAAGAATTAAGAAATCTGAACATGGCTTCAAAATGTGCGATTTAATACGTTTACATGCAAACATTCCTATCGAGGCGCCTGAGCCAGTCAGCCCGCCCATCCGCCGACTAATCAGAAAGCCGAAACCTGCGTTCTTTCTGTTCGTAGACAAATATCAAATACACAAAGGACGAATTTGGGTACAACGAGGCTTCATTTCGTTCCAATTATTCATGCCTAAAACAATGACGTTATATTATAAAGCCTAAAATGTATTTGTTAATGTTTTGTAGTGTGCCGTATGATTTTAACAATCAATGGTCCCCCACGACGCGATGCATGTAAAACTACGGAGCCGCCCCAAATAGCAAAAAAGCAGTAAAAATGGCAAACTAGAGTGTTTTAAATCAATAGTGAATGTAAGAGTTTATTCGGGCCTTCCCATCAATTTTCAAGTATTTATTAACCACTCGGACCCATAAGCTTGTTTTCACATTACCAGACGTAATAATATCATATTATTACGTATTATTGTATTTTTTAAGATCGTTCCAAGCAATGAAGTTTTGCAACAAAGATTCAAGCGCGTGCATAATATTAGTACAATTTATCAATCACTCACATTTTACAGAGTTCAACAAGTATATTATTGATAAAACATAAACGCACACAGAAAAGATTCATCGGTGCTCCTGTAAAACAGTATTATCGAGAGCTAATTTTTTTTTACAAAATGCTTGATTGGGGTCAGACTGTTTGATATCACAGGAGACAGGGCACGTTTTTAAATGTGCCTATCAAGAAAACTGGAAACGAAAGGAAATTTATTACGACAAACGAAAAAAAAAATATTTTTCAGAATAATAAGTTCATTTTGTCGAACAGCGATAAATTGACGCCGCCTTTTGGAAAACATAAATAATTTACTTATATTCAGTAAAATTGTAGGATTTTTTTTGCAATACTGCCTTTTGTACTTGTATTTTACAAACTTTTTTTTTAACATGGAATGGACTTAAATTTAGCCAAAACATGAATTTTATACATTCTTACTATAAATACTACTCTTAATCTAGGATTTAACTATTTATATATGTACATACATAAAATATTTATTTATTTTCTATTAGTATGGATTTGCATATATTTTATTTATTTTCTATTAGTATGAATTTATATATATTTTCAATTAGCATGAATTTGTTTTCCATCGTCTTACCCAAGCGTTCTGTGTTCGATTCCTCGGCTGGCTAAATCCTCCATCACGACGCAAGCAACATTTCGGCTTACTGTAGTGGTAGTAGGAGATTTTTAAATATTGTCGGGTTATTTGTAACCCGGGAATGTTTTTCTTTCTAAAACAAACTAATTTAACGGTTGAAGTAAAAATAATATTTCCAATAAAATGAAAATATCAGATTATTCTTGATATTTCGTGTTAGGTTTCGCATCATCTTTGTTTGAAAAGACGTTTCATTGCTTTATTAGAGAGTGAAATTGAGTTAAAGAGGATAAAGCGGTTAGTCCCAAGGAAGTTATTTTCTCGATATAGGTACAAACTGACCGACACGCTAACCCAAACAAATTTCAGAAATACAGCCCAAGGAAAATCTACCAGTTGAATGTTGCAACAGTATGGAAACATTCTCACAATATTGAATCCCAAAAAGAGAGTGAACTCATCAACATGTTTTCACCACACAGAAGTTTCAAAAAAGTTCTGAGCATGCGATAATACCTTGCGATATACATGTAATATGTTTTCCAGCTGATTTCTTCTTTTGCAGCCCTAAGGGTAGTTTTTGCGGATGGGGGTGAAAAAGGTTTATTTTTCCGGTTTATAAATAACCCAATCTCTTACCCGAAGGAAAGAGAACTTTTCATAGTAATAATTAACGATGCATAAATGAAAACGAAAAGATTGATGCCCTCCGCATTTTAGGTCGTTGTAACTATTCGATTTAACAATGAACGGAAAGGATAGATATCTACTTCATGTGTCTGATAAAAGTGAAGAATTTTTTCATTTTTATATTTGTTAACAGGAAGCCTCTTAAGCTGAAGAAGTTATATTTTTTCGAATATTGCCAGTGCTCTAAAAATTTGGCATTATAAAATGTTTTTGTGACAAAATAATATAGATATTATTGCATAGAAAAAATTCAGATGTGAAAGATCTCTCATTAAAACAAAAATTTCATATCAAAGACATTCAGTAAAAAAAAAAAATTATCCAAGCATCTGAAAAATCGGTGGATGTCAACTTTCTGAATGTTTTAAAAATAATTAATTAGTTCATCGTCAAAATTGAAAACATTTTTTATGAAATTAGCTTTTCTGTTAAGTACTTTCTGTGCAGTAATAATAGATACTGTAACATTTATGTGGGGTGAAAACCACGCCTGCGACTCAAGTTTTCAACCACTATACTTAATCATATATATTTGTCCAGCAATGTTAAATTGATCGCTAAATATTACTGTCAACTGTCCGTGCTGTGAAATGGCTACTCTCAACAGTAGCTCTGAATTATTATGCTGCCAACTGTTTGCGTCGAGCAAGCAAACGGTGCATAATTATGCTTGCATTATAATCCCGGAGAGGAGCTTCCAGCCCAACTTTACTTGATTGCAGTCAGAGTTTTCAATGGCCCCACCCTTTACTTTAAATAGATTTATAGCTAATAATAATTCCATATCTGGGTCATATACTTCGTATACTTCGAGCGGAGAAGAATCACTTGCTCCATTTAATATTAAAAGGCAAGATAGAGAGTCGCCGAGAGCCTGGTAGGAGACAAATGTATTGGCTGTGAAATATAAGAGAGTGGACCGGCATTAGAAGTGTGGAGGAGCTATTCCGGGCAGCGCAAGACAGAGATACCTTTTCAAGGGTGATCGCCAACGTCGCGTCGGGGGGACCTGATAGGGCACACACAGAAGAAGAAGAAGATAGCTAATAAAACCATTCTTCAAAATGTTAATAGCAGTGTCAATAAAATGATGACATCAAGTTTTAATTGTTCTCCGCCGATTAGAAAACCCAAAGTTTTGATCAAAAATTTATTGTACAACTTACTGAAAAGTTCTAGCTGTAATTCAGAAATTGAGTTCAAATACCCATTCCAGATTCAAGGATTGTTTTCCAATGACATTCAAGAAAAACAAAATTATATTGAAGCACTGCTGTAAGTCGATTAATATTTTTACATTGCTCGATTGAAAGTAAACTGAATTATTTTCTTGAATAACGTATTCTATTTCATTTCATTTTCCTAGACGAGTAAAGGACACGTTGGTACGACAAGTCGCCTCCAGGCATTTCTAAAATGCTCTATTTCTATGGCCTCGATCCGTTGCAGGCCATCTCCTCTCCACCCTTGCTTAGTTTAATTTGCTCTTCCCAGTTTTGTCCGGGGCAACCGACAGCACGTCTCTTCTTTGGGATTACCGATAGAATTCTGAAGTAGTAATTCTGTTGATATTATGAGCGCATTCCTAAGCTAACTCATACAGCATTTTTATACAAAGAACTGCAGTGATTTGAAGCTCAAGAATCTCATTTCACCAGTCTGGACCCAAGAATGCGCATTTGCTTTTGTCATCCGAATATCCGTATAGAACGATAACTGACTATTTTCTCACTTTGTTTTCATAGTGAGTTTACATTTTGTGTAGCGACCTTTTCAATTTCAGAAACGATGTTTAGTTTTGAAAATCAAATGTACAAATAACTTAAACTAAATACAACAAGCAGAAAACAAGTAAATGTGACAAGCCGTATTGCTAAAAACATTATAATGCCTACATTTAAATGCTAGTATTTTCATTGTTTTTGGCTAAAAATATTCAAAAAATCAAATGAGTACCTCGATCAGATAGATCTAATGTAACATTAAATACTGATTAGATATTAATAGACCGCGATAGTAATCTATGATAATATACCGCGTATTCTCTTGACAATCAAAGCAGCTTTGGAAAACAATAATACAATAATATGTTCTCATTAGGATTACAAACCAATACTAGAAGTGTTTATTGAGAAATCCAATTGAAGCCTCATACAAAATGAAAATCTAATCTAAAGGCATGTGCTGTTAACACCCTATTAAGGACCGATTCGACAATTGGATAAACGATAATGGGCATTAACCCGGGAGCACTCGTGTCTTATTTTGAAATACGAGCACTAGCATACGGGTAAAATAGACCCGACCTTTTTAATGTATAGTTTCTATATTCTTACAATGTCAACCTGATTTATTGTTGTGTCTTATTTATATTGGTTTTAAAAAAATACAGGAAATGAAATAAATCTTGGTTTCTAATTCAACTTAAAAAAGTTGGATTTTTTTTACATTAGCTCCACACTGGGGGCCTTGAGAAAATTAATTCCCCTCAGGGCCTGTATCATCTTTGGGGATGCTGTGTGGAGGGTATTTTTAGGGAAGGAAGGAGAATAAGTTCTGGGAAGGAAAAGGGTAGGAGTGGGTACGAATCTGAAGGTCAGTGTGTCCATGAATCCATCCCTTTCACTGCGGCGCAAGGCGATGTTCTGAGAGAGTACGGCTGTCAAAGGGACTTCCTCAACCATTCCCTCCCAATCCGACCTGCCAGGCAGCTGGTGGGCAAACGCATTCACCGCCAAGAACCGGACAAACCTCACCCCATACACCCGTGCACCCCTGCTAATTCAGCAAAAGTAGTGACCTATGGTAGAGGTGTAGGTTATTCAATAAATGGTTCTCGGGGTGGCAGTACCCATACCGGCCTGCAAAATAAAATTAAAACCTTAAAATTTAGACAAAAAATTGATTATTATAGACCTTTATTTAATAAAATTAACAAAATTTTGAAATAAACTTTATTGGTTTCAATTTTAATATTTAATAATTTACGGTTAATAATAAAAAAAATTGTTTGAATATATAACAAAAAACAAGCTTTTTTCAATTTTTTCGAAAAAATGATAATTACAATTGATTTAAATTGGCTTCGAGTGATCTATGCAACTTTTAAGTTTGCAAGTTAAGCAATAGGTTAAAGTTTTTATGTATTATCTTGGAGGAAATAAACGAACAACTTGCTCGTTTTCCAAACGTATGCTCGGCCTTGATTTTTTTTTCCGATATTCTTTAAGATACACCTAAAATTGGATCATCATTAACAATTTCCTCAAATATTTCAATTTCGTTCAACTCTCTATTATTCACCGTGGAAATTAATAAATAAATTAATCAATCAAAATTCCCCAACGAAAATTTTTGATCCACAAACATATCGTCAAGTAAAAACGACCCGGGAATTCCTTTCACGTTCACACTGGCCGAAATTGGGGGCGTAATTGAAAGTAAATGAGCTAGCTTTTGTGTTACATATCAGTTTGAAAGTATTGAGATTATCAAATTTAAAAAAAATCTTACATATAATTCTGACCTGACTGATTGACGACCGGCGTAGCGCAGCGGTAAGACGCTTGACTCGCACACCGAAGGTCGCGGGATCAAATCCCTGCGTGGCAAATAAATTTTATTTGATTAATTTGTATTATTTCACAATTTATTCATTTAAAAATAATATATAGTATATTTGCGACACGTTCCAGAGTGGAAGATACTCCCTGTATTGCCCTGGTGTAAGACCACCATTCAGAATTGAAACGTTGCTTGAAATGGCATTAGCCGTGTTTGGTGACCAGATCTGAATAGCCAGGTACTTCCCCACCTTCCTCTTCTCTATCTCCTTCCCCTCCCCACTACCCTCAGCCTCACAACATACCCCGATTGAGGATGTCATAGTCTCACTGGCTTCAGACGGGAGCAGTTGGGACTCTTGTGCGGTATTCATATAAAAAAAATAAAAAAAATCTTGATTTAAAAATAACCTTGGGTCATTTTTACCCATCGCGAATGCTGAAGGGTTAGAGAGGAATATATCGGTTCATACGAAGAACTTATCTTTCTGATATCGAAGCAATTGTTTCTAACCACGCACAACCCGAAAATCTATATCTGAAAGCAGGGGTTTAGTAATAGGAATCGAAGAGTTCTCTTCGAAGATTATCAGATAAATGGTCTGATTCTTGGAAGAAATAATTTATAACTCTCATTTCACTTCAAATGGAAAGTTTCAATCCATTTAATGAATATGGTTTTGATTTCTTAGTACTTACATATTATGAAGTTTAGTTACTGAATATTTTTGACGAAGGAAAATTCCTTCAGAGGCAGGAATAATTATTTATAGAATATTTTGTAGAAAATGAAGTAGATCAATTAATCTGGAGAAATAATGCTTTAAAGTCGTGAAATGATTTACAAGTCATCATTCCCCTTCAATGACGTTGCTAAATTTATAAAAACTTAAATGGAACTAAACAAAAAACTTGTCGTGAGTTTTCAAATAAAAACTATTTTAAAATATTCTCCTTAATTATGTACCTTTAAATTTCGTTGGTTTCTTAAAATAAGAAAATTATAGCATAAAAAACTTTCCATACACAATTATTTCAGAATTAAAGTAAACGCTGACAAAATCAAAAAAGATTGCGAACAACTAACTACCCTGTCGAATTTGATATTGCTCCAAGCAGACAGATAAGCCATCCCAATACCGCCTCGCGTTGGTTTTCCTCCCCGCTTGTAAGTTCCAAGAGCCGAACTTCATTTGCCTTATCGTAACGGCATCGTGCGCTTCACCAAAGGCTATAATATAACCGCATCCCTTATTCCATAAACTTTTACCTACACAGGTAATGTGTCAAACTCGGAGGAATAATTATCGGAATCGATTTGGTAGCTGCTAGTTCTACTATCAGATTTCAGGTGGCAGGTTTAGTGCCGACTTGCGAGTTGTGAGTTTGAAAGACAATAAATTTGCAAGTTAATTTGGCGTTACCGATCTCAAAGTTATTTCGGATTTCGAAAATTAATATTAAGTCGAAAATAAAGCACGCTGTTTTAATATTGAGTGGTAACTTTTGAGATTACATGATTTCTCTTCGTATACTTATTTAAAACCCGTAGTTTTGTCGTCTTATTATAAATGATTTAGATCATTTATCTTATTTTGACATAAATAAAGCACTAAAATATTTTTTTTAACTCAGTTTAAAGAAATGTGATTATTAAAATTAGTAAATCCATTCGACCGATAAAGGTAATTATATATTTTTGGGTATTTGCACTTCTTCTTTCGTATGGTGGGGGGTCAGAGGGCGACATCTAGGTCTGCGAGCCAGTCTAGGGCCTCAGGCGTTGCCCTGTGGACCTCATCAGTCCCGCCGGGGAATGAATGGACCGGTCATTCGTTGACCACATGGTCGTTGACCACATGGTATTTGCACTAAACAATGATTATGTTATCGTGATTTATTTTTGGGTTAATATGCCGTGTTACGCTACCTCCTACCTTAGCCCAAGTTTCGGACAGCATTACAGTGTTCATCCTAAGGGCAGATTTGGAATAATAATACATCTGTCCTGATAAGAATGGAAAGTGGCCTGACACAAATTTGAATGGTAGAAGAAGTTGGGGACGCCTAAGGAAGACATATATTTAGCCATTTAGTGAATTATTTAATGTTTTTGTACACTGGCAATGTGGCGGTTCATCAACATCGAGCACAGCCGAACTCTGGTTCGGATCACAGCTACAAATTATTTCGTTTCGAACTTCCTGGCAGTCAGTTGCTTTGCTAATCCATAAAATATAATAAATTTGATTAATTTTAATATTAATTAATTTAAATTTAATTTTAATTAATTTAATTTAATATAATTTGTGTCTTGTCATTGTGTGTTCAACATTTTAAAATAATGTGAATGTCTGTTAATAATTAATCCATCTTCTCATTTAACTCCCGTGCAACATATATGTAGAAGTGTTAATTTGGTAAGATTGACAAGCATTCAACTATACGCTCACGACTTAACAAACTTAAGATTGTCGATGTTTACCACGGACAATTGGTTCACTACTTGAATTACTGAAAAGACTCAAGAATAAAATACACGGTTCGTTCCCACACAGCACGTAAAATATTATTCAGCGAACCTGCAGCCTGCAATTTATGCCACCGATTCGCAATGCATAATAGAAAATACGGAAGCTCATTGCTGCTTGCAACTCTGGCATGGACGTTATTTAGATTGCTCCCTCCCGTGGCCGGCATTATAATTAGCGATAAGGCGCTGGCCCGGTGCTGACCCAGTGGCCCGGAATGGTCGCCAACTATTCACGTCGTAATCAGTTTATCATTACGGCACTTTTGAAAGCTATTAAGACTGCCGAAATTATCAAAATCTGGAGAGCGGCTTGAAGTTTTTAAAGTGATGTCGGACAACGATATCTCATTCTCATTCTCATTAGCGTTAATCTATAATAGAATTACTCTCTTATTTTTTTTTTTTTATTTAAACTTAGATAACTAATAGAAATATATTGAAATGTGGTGCACGTAGCTGAAGCGATTGAAACAAATTTTAGATTCTGAGAGGTTGTCTTTAACTAGGGCGCTTAAAAAATCTTCAGCTCTGGGTACCTTATGCAAAAAGAGAAACAGATGAAACATAAGACAATTACAATAATTTTTAATTTTTTTTTCCTGTCAATTCTTGTTTTTAATTACTTTATGTTTGAAATACTTTATATTATTGATCATATATTATTTGCATTTTGTACATTATGTAAGCAATTGCATACTGTTTCTTAACACCGCATGCAAGGAAACTAGAGGTTCACTTAAATGTAGATTCGTTCTTTAAAAAAAATGAGTCCTTGCGAGAGCCTTGAAGGAGTAACCATATGTTACTTATACCAGGGCGGGTAAGTGGTGGATAACCTCCAATATCTATTCTTGTCTCTTCTATTATTTCTTAGCTTCCTTCTTCTCTTTGTTGCTCTACAGTGAAGAGCAACAAAAACAAAACGACGGGATGAAACGCGCCAACTCTCATGCAAATAATATTATGGAAATTAAGAAAAACACATTTGATAATATTCACATTAGACTGTGAGAGATACCTGACTTACTTTTCTAACCTTTTTTGAGTAAAAAAAGCAAATGAATGTGTAGTCTCCTTCCCAAACCTTTCCAAGCCATGTAGTCACTGGTACTTTTCCAAAACCTACTGATTACATTGTTTTTTGATGAACTACATCAAATTTCTTATTCCAAATAAGTCCAGGAATTACTGAATAAAGTTAATCAGGAACCTACAACTCGTCTTCCTGTATACAAAATAAAGGAAAATAATAATTTATGTTTTTACATACCTATCAATAAGGGAATTATTTAGTCGTCATAAAACTTTATTTTTAATTAGTAGATGTCCCTCAACAATAAGCATGAAATCATTATACCTATTATCTATTAACTTGAAATGAGTTCGAAGTACTAAAATCGTATTATAAATCAAAACTATAATAGAAACCTAGTTATAGGAGGTAGAGGAATACAATCATAATTACCATGTAAATCAGCCCATTTAGTAAGTTTCCTTTGTTAACCAGTTCAAATATTCGCCATTCAGTAAACCGCTATACAATTCCGAGGTAAGCCAGGACACAGGACAAACACATGCACGGGAGCTTCTACAATCTACAAGGCGCAGGTTATGCCAAGTTTATTCCTCCGTAGAACCAGAACAAGTAGAAGCGCAACCAGAACTCGATGGGAGGTCGGCTACTGTGAGTTCACGTATTGGCGCGAGCAATAATAGGTACTAGTTTATCGAGCAAGTTTTCAAATTAAGATGTAAGATATCCCGAGAAATATCATTGTTCTCTTGTAAACTATAGAGGATGCAAAGATCTTCGGGAGATTGTGTAAAATTGGAACTCGATTGCACCGTGAATTGCACAGACGTAGAAAATCTAAGAACCGTGTGAATTACTTCCAATTAGTAAGTTGCTGAATGTACAGTGAACTGAAAATAAATTGAACGGATGTGGAATAGAGTTTTGAACTTAAATAAGATAAGTAGGTTAATTTTTCAGCATGGATGATTATTGCGAATTTCTGATACTAAAAATGTTTGAGTAATACCAGAATGCACATTTTTTTGCACAAAAGCTGTGTGTTTTTTTTTTTTTTTACATGAATACCTCACAAGAGTCCCAACTGCTCCCGTCTTAAGCCAGTGAGACTATAGCATCCCAAATTGGGGTATGTTGTGAGGCTGGAGGTAGTGGGGAGGGGAAGGAGATAGGGAAGAGGAAGGTGGGGAAGTACCTGGCTATTCAGATCTGGTCACCAAACACGGCTAATGCCGTTTCAAGCAACGTTTCAATTCTGAATGGTGGTCTTACACTAGGGCGATACAGAGAGTATCTTCCACTCTGGAACGTGCCGCAAATATACTATTTATTATTTTAAATGAATAAACTGTGAAATAACACAAATTAATCAAATAAAATTTATTTGCCACGCCGGGATTCGATCCCGCGACCTTCGGTGCGCGAGTCAAGCACCTTACCGCTGCGTTACGCCGGCGTAACGTTGTTATGACGTGTTGTTGGTACGTATTAGTTTCACGGCTACCTAATCAGCTCATATTAATTTTAAAGTAAATTTGAAACACACAATCAGAATTAACCAACAATATAAAAATTTTAACTAAAAATGTAAAAAGTTGATGTTAGCTAGCACGGTAACAGAGCCAATCAGTTTTTCATTTTACAGTAATGATTATCATTCTTGAAATAAATTATAAAAAATATATATTAAATGCTGGCAAAGCTCAAATTATTTTTAAAAATATCCAAATATGTAGTGGTCTTGGCGTCAACCATATATGAGAAAAGGTTTGGTAAATATGGAAGATTTGTATAATAATAATTGTGTTATACCCGGACTACTATAATACGCACATGTTTTCCAATAATTTATTTTGGCAAAATAAACATTCTTATGAAACCTACTTATTAGCGTAAAATCTAAAGTAAAGGTTATTTTTCACATATTCCGCAAAAAAATAATGTCAGTATTATTTGTACAATAATTAAGATCACCTCTTAAGAGTCACGCAACAGAATAATATCGAATATAAAGTTTCGTCAAAAATAAGTCTGGGGTGGGTTTGTAAACCTTCAAATAAAATTTCCAATTAATTAGAGTTTTCATAGCCGAAAAGATTTTTGTTTAATAATCATAATCAGATTAAAGGTATCTGCAGACAGCATTTTAGTTTTGGCAATTGAATAAGTTCAATTATTTTGTTATGTACATTATTTTTTCTCTAAAGGCATTAATAAATCAAATTAAATATTTAAAAAATGAAACACAGAGGCAAACAAATATCTTCAATTCTATTCCATCAAGTAGGTACTTGATGGAATAGAATGGAATGGAATAGGATTATATTTTAGATGTTCTTAAACAGTGTACTTCTAAGAAAATTGGAAATAATGTACGATTACGATAGGCGAACAGCCAGAATATGGAAGGTTTGGCGTAAATGGCAAGTCTTACGCTGAGAATAACAATGAACTTTTATCTGTTAAAGCGTAGAGAAACGTCAGAAATACTTTGCAAACACGTTCCCCACGCAATCAAATATTTATCACATATCTAAGACATTAAAAAAACATGGAATGAAATAAATACAATTTTGGGTAGGAAAAATAAATCTGGTTGCGATGAAGTCATATCTAAATATTTCCTAAAGTCTCAATCTACTGATGCAGTGGAAGAAAATTTTGCTAACTTTTTTGACGAAGGAGTTAATAAGTTATTGCATGAATGTGATTTCAGAGCGTCTGAACACTTGCAAAAATCCCTACCGCATTCAATGTACTTACCTAGAGCTAATGTTAAGCAAATTGAACACATTATCGGAGGTATGAAAAATTCCAAGTCACCGGGCATAGATCTAATTCGAATGTTTGATTTAAAAAAACATGTCAAATTACTTAGCCCTGTAATTACCCACTTTATCAACAGAATAATTGATACGAGCCTCATTCCTGATGAACTAAAATATAGCACTGTAAGGCCTATTTACAAAAATGGAGATCACTCCGAAATTAACAATTACAGGCCAATTTCCATTCTACCGGCACTAGAAAAAATTTTAGAAAAATATATTTCGATAAATTTAGATAAATATTTAAATAAAATGAGTATAATAGATGAATGTCAGTACGGGTTCCAGAAAAAAAAAAGTTGTGATAAATTGCTGGAAAAATTTTCTGATTTTATAAATTCACAGCTTAATTTAAAAAAACATGTACTGGTGCTTTTTATTGACTACTCAAAAGCTTTTGATACTCTCAGCCATATACAATTAATTAAGGTACTTGAAAACATTGGAATCCGCGGTAAACTCCTCTCATTTTTTAAAAACTACTTAACAAATAGAAAAATGAATGTGAAGATTTTAAATGTAATGAGTAAAGCAAGATATGTTAAATCAGGAGTACCGCAAGGATCAATTTTAGGTCCAAAATTGTACATTATATATGTTATTGCTATGTCAAAACTCTTTAAAAAAGCCTTTAGATTCATTTTTGCTGACGATACTGCACTTGTACTATCCAATGAAAATCCTATCATAGCTATTCAACAATTGCAAAGTGACTTTAACGAGCTACTTAAATGGGCTCATGACGTTGGATTAATTATAAATGTTAAAAAAACCAAATGTATGTATATAAGATCACCAAGCCTGGGAATATGGAATATACCCAAAATAATTGCTCATAATTCTGAATGTATTCATAAAAAAATTGAAAATATTTGCTTCTGTGAAACAATTGACTTTACTAACGAATATACTTATCTGGGACTAATAGTAGATAATACATTTAAATGGGATAAACAAGTGGCTAAAATTTGTAACCAGCTCCGATCTTTTGCATGTAATTTTTATAAATTGAAATTTATTTTGCCCCATTGTACTCTTAAAATTATTTATTTTTCTATGGTCGAATCCATCCTTAGATATGGCATACGAACTTGGGGGCACACAAGCAATATTTATATTAAATATATACAAAATTTACAAATTGCCATAATAAAAAAAATTGTACCACCGAATATTTACAGACAAAGAAGTAATCTAAAACTACTGTATGGTTCTGAGAGTCTACTTCCAATAAAGGGTCTTCTTTGGTACATTATTATAATGGATAATGAGGGAGATAGCAAATACAAAAAGCAACCGGTGCATAATCACACAACAAGGTTTACTGAAAATAAGGGCCTCATTACTCCAAGAGTAACAAATAAGTATGGAAGCCGAACGCTTAAATACTTAATACCAGAGATTTTCAATAAACTCAATAATTTTTTTAAACCTCAGAATAATGAGAGACCCTGCCCCAAAAACACTAAGCTTTGGCTAATAAGCGACGAATCAATGTATCTCTGAACATTATAATTATTGATGTATCCCTGAACATCTCAACGTACCTGCCTAAATAATTTGTATATAGGTAGGTACAATGAGATATATTATTTTGTGATATTGTTTATTGTATAATATTGTGTTATACATGTATTAAAAATTAAACATATATATATATTATTTTGTAGAACCTACAGACAAGCCGTCATGTGTGACAGCTTTGTGGGACTGCATAAAACTTGTATTTTAAAAATGTATTTTCTTGTATTAAATAAATAATAAAAAAAAAAAAAAAAAAAAAAAAAAATGATTGATTCAATAACGATGGAACAGCAAGACTTACGACCGAGTAACTTTGGTTTAAACAGACAGCTCGGAGATTTCTATCCGGCAGAAAGCTACTTTGGAACAAATAAAGTTTTATTCGTAATAAGTTTGCTTTCTTACTGATTTCACTTTGGTTGGTTTGGTTGCGTCGTTTCTTAGAACTTACTAAAATGAGAACCTTGTTTTTCAAATTCAGATTGATATATTCAATGCTTGTTTTAAGTTTCGTTTAGAAATTTTCATATTTTTTTCAATAATTTTAATTTATTTAAATTTTACTTATCTATCATCATCATCATCACTTTTGGCTCTACAGTCCCTGGTGGATCTTGGCTTCCTCAAGAGTCTTCCTCCACTCATCTCCGTTTTGTGCCCACTCTCTCCAGTTTAGAAGTTCCGAGGTGAGTATTTGAGGACGTTGTCGCTCCATCTTAATCTTGGCCTTTCCAAGCACCTTCGCCCTATCGGTCTTGAGTTCAGCAGGGACTTTGGTGCATGATGATCGGTCATTCTCTCCACATGATCCAGCCACCGAAGTCTTCCCAGTTTTATAAATTTTGTGACGTTTAGCTCCTTAAGCATAGTATAGAGCTCATTGTTATAACGTCTGTGCCAAAATCCGTTTTCTGGGACCGGTCCCAAGATGAAGTTTTTTAAAATTATTTTATGTTATCGTTAGATACCTAACTTTTGTCATTTTGGTTTTATTTTATATATATTATTTTTTTGTCTTTGATTAATGTAATAGTTGTACGTTGAAATAATTGTTTCTCCCTGCGTGTCTTTCCCCATTCGTCACGTTCCCCTTCCGCCATCCCTTCCACTCCCGCGTCCACTTATCCTATCACGTTCCCACTCCGCCTCCTCTACCTTCCCTTTCTCCACTCCACTCCCCCCCCTTCCCCCGTCCCACGAACCCCCCTCCCAGATTCTCCTCCCCCCTCCCGGGTTCCCCTCCCCCTACTCCCGAGGAATCCCCTACCCGAGTTCCCTTATCCCCTCCCGCATTCCATACATTAAGCACCGGTACATTCAGTTTTCAAATACCTCGCGTGCCACAATTTTTTTAAACAAATTTCGTAATGCCAGAGCTCACCAGTAGTTTTATACAAACCTTTTTCTGACAATAACGAACACAAAAAAGAATTATCCAATTTGGTGCAGTCGTTCGAAAGTTATGCGCGCACATACATTTCAGCGATTCATTTTGATTTATATATATAGAAAGATTCACACTTCAAAACTAGAATTCACTCTCACGAGTTTCATTTCAAATGCGCTTACAAAGACACCCGAAGGTTTAAAAGTTATTAAAACTACCTATACCTACTCATTTTAATATAGTGATGTGATTCGTTAAACTAATGAAACGGCATTAATCAAAGTTTGTTTTCTAGAATTTCGTGCCTAGTACTAGTTTCTAGCAAATCGAACGCTGAACTCTTCCAGTTCGCGTTTCATTTTCGTTCAACAAAGCAATAATCTCAGATACTGCATCAAACATCTTTGCAGTAGTAGATTGTCAGCTTCCATCTTATATTATCTGCGATGAAGCATTCCTCGAGAGCATCTTCCCTTTCTTAATACGGGGAAAGCAATCCGAGAACCCTGGTCCGGTGTCCTGGATTGAGCCATACACCAGCTGAATATAGAATAATATACAGTCGCCGGAAGTAGGTTGCCATCGGAAACGGATAGAGACCCTGATTAAATTTCTTATTCCGTTCCCTGCACCCCATTTGAATACGGGAAATGCAACTTGCACTGCAAACGCGAAAGAAGATTATCTTTCAACGAGATTATGAAAGGATTTTACTGCTTTGAAACTTGCATATTATTATTCCTTCGTTATTATTTATGCAGCTACCTATGAATGAAAATTCTATCATGTAAGTTTTGTACTACAATTTTCAGTAGCAAATTTTATAATGTACTTTTGAAGAGAGAAGAGTACACCGTGTGTTATAATGATATATGGAAGACGTTGAACTCGTATTCCATACTTTTTGCTTTGCTAGGAGAGGACAACGCCTAAACATTTCCCTGGGAATAAAAAAACTGGAACAAACAGATGTCGCGAAGTATCTAGGACTTTTAATTGACTCACGCCTTACATGGAAAAACCATTTTGACCATGTTAAATCAAAGATTGCTCCGGCGACCGGTGTAATGTACAGACTACGTAGATTGCTTCCCACAGCCATACTGCAATATTTTTACTATGGTATGATTCACTCCCACTTGGCATACCTTTCGAGTATCTCGGGTTTTGCTACCAACAAAATGATATCGGAGATGCAAATAATCCAAAATAGAGCCCTACGTAACATTTTTGGCTTGCCTTGGGATATACCTGTTAAAGATATTTACCGTCACGCATTGAATTGCCATTTAAGATTGTTCCTAGCTTTGAGATAACAAACACCATTTTAAATATTATTCAGTGCAACACCGACACAATTATAAAACTGAACTATGACAACGACGTTCACCAATATAATATACGACAACACAATAAACTACACATATAAAAAATACAC
Source organism: Limnephilus lunatus (assembly GCA_917563855.2). NCBI lineage: Eukaryota > Metazoa > Arthropoda > Insecta > Trichoptera > Limnephilidae > Limnephilus > Limnephilus lunatus. The sequence continues at coordinate 33,578,021 of OU830594.1, forward strand.
TCAACAAAGTTCGGACTGAAATCATTAGAATACATTGCCTACACTAACTATAACAACCTGCCTGAAAATTTGAGACAGGTATATTCCTCCAACAAATCTCAAATTGATATATTGAAAACTTATTTTTTCAAATGATTTTTGGAAAACGAGTCATAAGTAGGTATAAACTCTGTTCTGATAGCCCTGATTATCTCCAAATACCAAACTTATAATATGATGGGCGCAGTATATACTTTTTTTAAATCTTGTCATGTATTTGTATGTAAACATTTTGTATTAGGTCTGTATATTTTTGAGCCCGTACCTTTTATTGTATTTTCCTGATTTTGTTTCTTTATGCATTTCTTGGTCCATCACATTAGTGTATTTTATTCTAACTTTGAGGATACTTTATTTTAACTTTTTGACACCAAAAGTACATAAATCAAATGAGTGGTTATAAAAAATCATAAAATCTTATAAGACATGTTTCTGTGAAATATTTGTAAAATGATTCTTCATATGTTGTTTGTATGTTGCTTCACTGCAAACTCGATGGAACGAAAAAGCGAAACTAAAAAGAGACAAACACATATATCTGTAGTATTTAGCCTGCGAGAGAAAGAGATAATCGGTCGACTCTTTGTGTGGTGCTTTGTAGTCTTCCCACTCTTGCCTACTTTAGTTTTCTGAAGGTTTCACTTCTACTGCGTGCGAACTGCACACTTGTATTTTTTAATTCTATAATATAATTTCCTGTACATATTAATTTCTACTTGAAAATCGAAGATAGGTACCTACTTAATATATATTAGACGCTTTTAATGAACAAAGGGAATAATAATATGTCGTATATTTGCGGAATATTATAGAGCGGAAAACACTTTCAATAACACCCGGTTAAAGACCATCATTCAGATACAAAACGTTGTTTGGAATGGTTTCAGCCATGTTTGGTGGCCAGATCTGAATAGCCAAGTAGATACATTCCCACTATCCTTCTCCCCATCTTCTTCACCTGACCACCAAATTCAGCCTCACAACATATCCCATTTCAGATGCAATAGTAATAGTAAATATTATTATAATAGAGCAGTTTGTACTATTATAATAATAATAATTGGATAATTTATAGAGCGCCGTTTTTGTGAAAAATCACCTCAAGGGCGCTGATATTGTGCTTTATTAACATAAACCTTAAAAAAACATACAAATTCGACGCACAGAAGTGCATATAACATACATCGATAAATTACGAACTGAGAGATAAATTCAAGTTTGCTTTGTCAATCGCAGAGATTTTTTCAAAGCAAAATCCATTTAGGAAGAAGGACGAACAGTTTTATTGTATATTGAAGGAGCAGAGAGGAAAGCCGTGAGGAAATGGTGACTTATTGTGCCTCGAAACCGAGCAAACAAAGAGTCTCTATTTTCCGTTTTCTTCACTCCCGCCCTATTCCTCCTTTCTCATTTTTCTAACTTGATCTACTCTGGGGCCTGCTTCTGACACTTCATTAACGCGTGCTGGGCCACGTGGGAGAAGGAGACAACACGTCTGCGTGACAAAGGCCAGATTCAGCAAAGTGGGTCGCCCGAAATTTTCATTCTGTGGTCAAATAATAGGGTGGAAAATTTATTTCAAGTATTTTATTTGTCGTTTTAAGTATACTTAAAAGCAATTACGCGTTGGAAAACTGAAATAGATCTTTAAGTGTTGACTGATTTCTGTATTTCGAAAAATAAATTTTGGGGGCGGTACGATCCGTCTTAATAATCTAAAAGGTCGAGGGTTCGGAAAACTGCGCAGTACAAATAAGAGAAAATTCGATCAATGCGACATTAAAAATTTAAATCCTTGAAATCTCAAGTAAAAATATTGACCTCTCCACTAAAAATAACGTATTTTGAAAGGAAGTTAATCAGTACTGCTATGAATGATGATTTCCATCTTTCCGACTGCTAGCCGAACGTCATTCCAACTAGGCCATCGATTATCTTAAAATTATTGTTCATATGGAAGAAACTCTTATCAAGAAGGTCTTGAACTACATTAGTAGTAGATAACTGGAAGTGACCTGCCAGGTAAGTTTGCTTTCTGAAAATATCTAAATAATTAAATAGAGCTTAAGAAATATTATTTGTGCAGTACCCTTGAGGTAATTTTTCACAAAAATTACATTTTATAATTTATTTAAACATTATTATTTTGTGTTATTATCTGTTCAACCAAGTTAAAAATGATGTTGTATTTTTCTTGAAAATCCATTAAATAACTGTTTCTAGATTTCTACTAGTTTTTATACAGTGCAAATATTCATCGTTATCTATTATTTATGTTTAAAAAAATGTTTTCATGGCGAGAAATGAATTGAATTAATTAAGTAAAAATGGCTTCGCATCACTGCCAATTAAAAAAAGCATTTTTATGCCTATTTTTGTTTTCAACGAATTTGAAGGTGTCTGTTTCATGGGTAAATATCCTACTAAAGAATAATAAACTTAGTTCATCCTTATCCCAAGTCCTGAACTGAAACCGAAGTTTAGCTGAGAATGGAAATTGTAAAAAAAGCTTTGATAAGCATTTCAGGCACGGAGCGTTTAAACAAGACCTAAATTTGGCCCCATGAAATTGAGTCTTGCTACTACTGTGACTTTAATTAAAATTGAGAACGGTTCTACGAGAGCTGGCGTTATAAATTATATAACATTTAATTAAAAGGCATAAATCTATCCATTTACACGTACGTATAATATATTGTGTTGTATTTTATTGTTGTTTCTTCATACAAACGTATATTATCCAATTTCAAGCAGTCTAATGAAATTTCAGGCAGCTGAAAAATGTTTAATCACGGTGATTAAGACAAACTCTAAACAGCTAGGAAATTTCTTTAGGTTTTATAGGTGGGTGTTAAAAACTTTAATTAAGTTGGCTTTTGTTGGTGGAACGCAAAAATAAAAATAAATAATTAGTTCAATATGCGCAACTCAGCAGACGGAATAACAATAGACAGAATGACCAAAATACGACTTTTTTGTAAGTGAATTTAAAAATTGTCCTTATTTTGTGATCATGGATAGCTTTATTTTTAATCTTAACACATAGCCTTTTTGATAAGATTTAATTTCTTCCGATTCCTGATATGACCTGCCTCAAGAACTTAATCTGACAGTAATGACTTCCTGGGACTTTCCTAACTTCTTTTTCCATCCACTTGCGTTTCATATTTTTTGCCGACTTCTCCCCAAATCACGTAGAACGTAACCGTATCCTCAAAATAACCTGGACATTTTGGGTGACTAATTTGGAGGTTTTGATCAATCAGTCATCTGTAAATTTTGTAATTACTAATATACGAGTACCTACTAATTTATTTTCTATGCTATTTACAACTTAATTGTAATGCATTATCTTTCCTTAAATTTATCTGTATACTCATATGACGTATACTAGTTATCTTTTTATAGTTTATCTTTTGTTTTAAAAAAAAACTGTCTCCGTATTATAAACTTGTAATGTAAAAGCCCATCAGGGCGTTGAAAATTAATAAATAAATAAATATTTCAAGTTGACAAAATGTCTTAATATTACAAGAAATTGACCCAAATTCCAATGAAACAATAAAATTAAGAATATCGGAAAAAAAATTGAAAGAATAGCTTCTTTTTAAATTGGTACCTTAAAAAAATTTATCCGATGAAAAGAAAAAAAAATAATATTACGGGTTTACGGGCTTATAATATGTTTTCAAATCGTTAATTTAATTACTAAAATACACTATTACGAGGGTAGGAGTGTATAATAATTGTGTTGTAATTTAATAACAAACTCTAGTTTAATAAATTAACGAAATAACTTTCTCACCGAGTACCTACATCAGCCAAGGATTGGTTCGTTAGTTCATAAATAAGTTCGTTATTTCATGTTTGTATTGTATCAGCAATATTTTACACAAATACCTGTCTGCGCTTACATATTAACCAAGTTTTGAATTCTGTGTGTTGAATAGTGCAGCCGCCAAAGTATTGTTACAATCGAACGGTAACGACGTTCTTGTACTTCTGGCCGGTGCATTAAAGTTTATTAGTTTCAGTAATACAGGACTATCAATTTTATTATGCAATATTTTAAATACAAATACTTGATCGGACACAATTATTCTGTTACTCAAATTTAATAAATTAACTTAAGTCAAAATAATTAACAGATTGATAAGTGAATGAGGAGATTTTTCTCAAACACTGCGCTATACAAGTCATCCAAATATTATTATTATTATTATAAGTGTAGTTTAGTTGTTCTTTCAATGTATTTAGTTTATCATTTGAAAAGCTTAGGAATTTTTTTGAATTCTTTCAATTGTTTGAGAATGCATGTTGTAGTGAGAAAATCATACAGTTGAGTTACATTCAACCTGACACCTCACTAGTGATGTGTTCAGAAGTTTTAATGCTTTAAAGATGGTAAAATGTTTAACCGCACCTAAAAAAAAAGTATTTTAAAGTCCGTCTTTGAAATATTTTCTTTATTTATTGAAAGTTACACGTAAGTCATTTATTTCGGAAACGGATTGGAGATCGATATTATTGTGTAATTAAAAAAAATATATAAATTAAAAACAAAATTCATAGTTATGCATACATATATTAACAATAAAATATTGCTTATCATCGCTACACCATTGAAATAATTTTAACATTGCTGAAAGAGTATAATGATTGTTCGGGCTTCGAATCACTTTAATAGCTTCAGATCATCCGTCAATAGTACGTCGACGTCTTTAAAAATATTTTTTTTTATTGGTGCCCTTTTTTACTCATTTAAAGTACGCTCTAGCGTGTTTAAATCGTATTTTATGGTACGCGCGTTTTTTAAAGTTACCATGGCAACATCAACAAATCAACAAAATGTGAAGTCTAAATGTCAACTTTTAACTATAAATCTGACAGGAATATTTTAAACGTCAAATAAAACATTACAAATGTTTCAAAAATTTTATTCAAAGTTTACATTCTTCTTACATCGTTTACTAGGGTGTTTCTTGTTATTTGCTATGCTCCTGTTAATTCTGAAAGCGATGAAGTGAAAGATGATTTTTGGACTGGTGTGAACGACGTAATGAGATTAAAAAATTTGAATGAAAGGATTATAATGGCGGGCGATTTGAATGGGTGGGTGGGAATCGGACGTGACGGATTTGATTCAGCCTTAGGTAAGTTCGGGGATAAAAGAACGAATGACAATGGGAACAGAATACTTGAAGTATGTTTAGAGTGGAACCTGTTTGTATCGAATACTTTTTTCGATCATAAAGGTGTCCACCAATATACGTGGGAAAGAGGAAATGAAAGATCAATAATTGACTTTGTGGTAAATGACTCTAGGTTGAGAGCTGTTACCGAGGACACAAGAGTTTTCAGAGGGCGGAGGTAGAAACTGACCACTTTCTGGTAGTGTCGAGAGTAAACCTCTTTCGCGGCTGGCGCTCTTAAGTGAAAACGATATCGACTCCAACAAGAGTCAAAGTAGAAAAATTGCAAAACGCAAATGTCAGAAGTGAGTATGAAAATTGTGCAGATATGAGATTGAATGAGAAGGCAATGGACGGTCTAAGCATTGATGAAACATGGAACCACATAAAGGTGAGTCTTTGTGAATCTGCTAGAGATGTATGTGGAATAAGTACGCAAGGTAGGAAGAAAGGTGACGCATGGTGGGATGACGAGATCAAAGCATTGTTTTGTTTGTTTTGTTTTTGAATGTTTATTTAGATGTATGCAAAAATTTTTTCATACATCTAGTAAAAAAAATATAAACAAATACAATTGATACAGTTACATTTTTACAAATACAATTTAAGTGGAAAAAAAAAGATTACAAAAATAAAAATAAATTTTGAGGAAACAGATATGAGAATAATATTTGAAAGATTTTTATGAATCAAAAAACATTCTTCACATATAATGCACACATCCTACGAAAAGTGCTAAGACTTGAGGCTTCCTTTACGGCATTTGGCAGGCTGTTAAAAAGTTTTTGTCCTTTATAAAACGCGCTATTTTGTGTGCACGAAAGCTTAGTTTTGGGAAGCCTAAAGTCTCCGCGTCTTCTCGTAGGATAGTTGTGAACATTTTCGTGAAACATAATGTTACTCTTCAGATAATTTGGTAGCATATTATTTTTCAGCTTGTAAATCATTGTTAATGCATTATACGTTATATGTTGTTTTGTCGTCATCATATTTAGATTTTGTAACATAATTTTGACTCTAGTAAACATATTATATTTTAAAATCATCCTCATCCCCCTATTTTGTATAACCTGTAGTTTATTATTTTGGGCTTCGTTACATAGGAATAAAACACTAGAACAATAATTTAAATGCGGAGTTACAATAGAATTGTAAACAAGGCGCGTTGTCTTGAGATCCAAGTTATTTCTGATCCTTTTTAAGAATCCAACTTTTTTAGCAATTTTTTTTGTTATGTATTCTAAGTGTTCGTCGAATTTTAATTTATCATCCAATATTACACCCAGATATTTAATACTGCTAACCCTTTCTATGTTTTCGTTATCGATTGTTAGTATTGCCTGCTCCTTTCCACCTAGGCTATCCACAATTAAAAACTTTGTTTTCGTAACATTCAATTTTAATTTGTTTTGGTGAAGCCAAAGCGCTACATAATTTAAATCAGTTTGTATTTTTTCAATGGCGTCCTGTAAATTTTTACTGGCTATGTATAACAATGTATCATCAGCAAATAGTTTAATTGAGGTGTGTAGATGCAAAGGCAGCAATCTCCCACTTTTGTGTTTTTGAGAAAAAGGCAAAAAACTTGTACATATTAAATGGGATTTCACAGAACGCTGAAAAAATTACATTAAATAGCAGTTTGATATCATAGATTATTTGCATCATCCGATTTTGTTTAATGCACGCCTATAAAAAGATAAATAACTTTTTAATCCGGAGATTGCTGCTTTTGCTACCAAGTGTTGGAGATTGCTGCTTTTGCTTCATACAACATTGGAGATTGCTGTGTTTGCTACAAACCTTCCCAAAAAACCGCCATCTTTGTTTTGTGTTGACTGGCTTCAAGGAATTCTTTATAACTCAATAAGGGGTAATTGCCAAAAAAACTTTTTTAAGATATTATTGAACATTTTTTTTCTAGAAAACAGGTGTTATTATGCGTGGAGCAAAAAATATGAGAAAAGATGATACATAATATTCTTAATAATTAAAATTCAGAAAGTGAAGCAAAAATATGAGAAAAAAAAAGAATAGAAAATGAGGAAAATAAAAACTAGCCTGAAAAACTATTTTAATATTATTGTGTCAAAATATATATTTTTAATTTTTTTATATGAATTCCGCACAAGAGTCACCAACTGCTCCCGTCTGGAGCCAGTGAGACTATGCCATCCCCAATTGGGGTATGTTGTGAGGCTGAAGTTAGTGGAGAGGGGAAGGAGATGGGGGAAGTACCTGGCTATTGGTCACCAAACACGGCTAAAGTCATTTGAAGCAACGTTTCAATTCTGAATGGTGGTCTTACACCAGGGCGATAGTGAGGGTATCTTCCAGTCTTGAGCGTGCCGCAAATATTTAGGGATGCGGGAATGGGTACCGCCGCCCCGGAAACCTTTATTGGATAACCAACACCTCTGTCATGGGTCACCCCAAGTGGTTCACTACGTTTGGTGATTTAGCAGGTTCATGGGGTGAGATTTGTCTAAGTCGTGGAGGCCGAAGACCAAGACACAGTGAACCCCAGATTCCTACCCACCCCTTAAACTCTTTTCCTTCCCAGAACTCCCTTTTCTTCCTTTCCTTAAAAAAACCCTCCACACACCATCTACAAAGATGATATAGGCCCTGAGGGAAAGGCCTCCTGTGTGGAGCTCATATAAAAAATATACACACACTACATATTATTAAAAAGTGAATTAATTATTTAAATACCACAAATTAATCAAATAAAATTTATTTGGGCACGCCGGGTTCGAACCCGCGACCTTCAGATTGTGAGTGTTACCTCGGGACCATGGAGGCCGTCAAAACATCAAACATGGCATGAAGAAAAGATGTCAAATTGTCTGATTTTTAATGAAATAGCTTCTAAAATACATTATTTTCCATTTCCGGAAACAAAAATACTTATTTCTCATTATTATCAAACTGATACTAGGTATTTTTGAAATAAAAAGTGCAAAAGTGAAAAATAAATAGATTATCTTAAATATTTTTGTGAGTTATAATGCTTTCCTCCAAGCCAAAATGAAATGTGACAGCAACATTTCTTGATATTTTTGTAACATTTCGTTTCCAATTTTCAGACTTAATAATAGGTTTGCGGGCGTCTTTTGATAATGCTGGGGTCGGGTGACAATCCACCTTTAATAATTATCGTAAATATTTATTCCAAACACACTTTTACATACTTTAAAACATCAAAAACTCACATAGAAAAATCAGCACCAAATGATACTTTAGTATGGAGCGGCCATCTTGTCACGTGACACTTCCTATGAATTTGATTGGCCGAAATGGAGAATGCTATGTTTGCTTTGAAAAGAACGTGGAGATTGCTGCCTTTGCTTTTAATACGTATTTTTAAACTCGGATTTTGATGGGAATAAGTTGAGTTTGTAACTAACCAATGAATTTATTAGATGCACAATTTGAATCTCTATGAAACTGCATTCATAACTTTTTTTTCGATATTTTGGAGATTGCTGCCTTTGCATCTACGCACCTCAATTGCACAATGCTTTAACACTTTGATAATATCATTCATGTATATAATGAACAACAATGGACCTAAGACGGATCCCTGCGGAACGCCTTTATTAGTACTATGTGGTTCAGATGTTTTACCACCATATTTTGTAATTTGTGTTCTTTCTGATAGGTAGTCAACAAACCACTTATTTTCTTTACCATTAATTCCAATATTACTTAATTTTTTGATTAATCTATCTCTATCGATTGTTTCAAATGCCCGCTTTAAGTCTAGAAATACTGCAATAATTTTATTTTTTTTATCTCTAAAATTTTTCCACTCATCTATTACATAGTTAATAGCAGTTTCACAAGAACATTTATTTCTAAAACCAGATTGTTGTGGAACTAATATCTGCTTGGCCTCAATATATTCTGTTAATTGCTCCTTTACAATGTATTCCAGTATTTGTTCATATTTGGGTAAACAATTGATCGGCCTATAGTCGTCAAATTTTTTTGGGTTATCAATTTTCGGGATAGGAGTTATTACAGACGTCTTCCAAGTTTTGGGGAATACTCCACTATTCAAAGATTCATTGATAATTTGGACCATCGATTCGCCAATAATATTTATAGAGTCTTTGATTATATTTATTGTAATACCATCTGCAGATTCCTTCGATTTCATATTACTCAACACCCTCTTTAAGTACGGTAAATCCACATTTTTAAACTTAAATTCTTTATCAGTGCGTATAGGCTCGTCTAGTTGGTTCTCAGGATGTTGTGGAATACTTTCGATTATAAGATCTATGCTCGAAATAAAATGCTTGTTAAATTTAGTCGCTATCTTCTCTACTTCTTCTTCAGTTCCATCTGGGAAATCAATTGACTTTACAATTTCTTTTTGTTTACCCTTTATGATTTCTTTTAGTGTTATCCAAAGTTTTCTTGGTTCATTCTTTTGTGTTTCTAATTTTTGCTTATAATAATCGCATTTATGTTGTTTAATTTGTTTGGAGTAAATATTACGAACTTTTTTATATGCATTCCATTTTTCTTCTGATGGTTCCAATTTTGCTGCTTTATATGCATTATCTCTTTGTTGCTGAAGGTTGTGTAATGGTTTCGAATACCATTTATTCGTATTTTTAAACTTAACCCTTTTCATTGGCATAATTTTATTGACCGCTGTAGTCAAAATATTGACGAAGTTTTCTGCTTTGTCATTTAGGTTATTTGATTCGGTAACTTGAGAAATACTATTTTGTAAAGTTTCACAAAATTTTGTTTGATCATATTTACTTTTATCTCTATATGTAATTTCCCTTGATTCATTTTTAATTATACTCGTTTCAAATATTGTTAATATATTTTCGTGGTCTGATATTTTTGGAGTATCCACAACATTAACATTCAAGTAAAAATTATTTGTAATAACTAAATCAATAATGGTTGCTGATGTATTTGATATCCTAGTTGGTTTGGTCACAAGTTGTTTCAGTCCTAGATTATTTACTAAACATTGAAGTCTATTACTGCAGGTATTTTTGACTTTCATGTCAATGTTAAAGTCACCGGTTACATAGAACATATCTTGATTTTTCATGTTTTTAGTACACCAACTTTCGAAGAAATCCAAAAATTTTGAATGGCTTTGGTTTGGTGAGTGATATAATACAGCGTATGTTCCTTTAATCAAGTTTTTTCTTATTTGTACTGCCAGTATCCATGTATTTTTTTCATCAAACACTTCATTTGATATTATTTTAAAAGATATATTATTTTTAATAATCATAACGACTCCTCCCGTATGCCGACTAAATGAATCGCATCTTACAGTTGAATATCCTATAAATGATACTTCAGAATCGTAAATATCACTAGTTATACACGTTTCACTTAACATTAAAATTTCTGGTTTGAGTTCTTGTAATAATACTTCAATTTCATTTAAATGAGCCAAAAGACTTGAAATGTTTAAGTAGTATATTGTTGCTTTTCTTTTTATCCTAAAAAATCAATTTTTCTCTTCTCCGATTCTATATTTCTTTTGTAAATAGGACACTCTTTGCTCCATGCATGGTGATTATCATTTAGGTGTAATGAAAGTTTATCATTTGTGAGTTTGCAATTCACACACTTGATTTTGTCAATATCTTCCTTACAATCTGACGTATCGTGTGCATTAGAACATCTTCCGCATGCTTTTTTATTTTTACAATCACCTGCTTTATGTCTATATCCGTTGCAATTGAAACATCTCAAAACTGAGAGATGATCGTAGACAGCACATCTATTCCATCCAATATTAATCTTCGTTTCCTCTAACATTTTAGAGTGTGTTTTTCCATCTACTTCTATGAATACAGTAAAGTTATTATATCCACTACTTTTTTTATTTTCCTTTATAAATTTTACTGATATTTTCGAATTTTCCTTGTCTATGTATTCATTTTGCATCCTTATTTTATTTTCAATTTCTTCGGCGGTATATTTATCTGTAATTCCTATCACTTTTACTGTTGGATTCTTGGGTTTAGGAATATCAACATCATACCTATCCCCAAGCTTAGTGATGACTTCCTTTTGGATCTTTTTTGTTGCCTCTGTGTTCTTTAATTCCACTATAACTGATCCTTTTTTGAAATTCTTGATTCCGGCCACGCCCACATCAACTGGATCTATGTTGTTCTTTATGTCTTCATTGGTTTCAGAGAAGAAGAAAGCATGGTTATGTTTGATAGCGGCTGGCACCGCTTCTAGCGGAGAGACAGATAGAGCGAAAGAAGTATATAAGGGATGCAAGAAAAGAGTAAGTGTTGGAGTGAAAGAACGAAAGAAACGTCTGGAAGAAGAAGAGGGAATAAAAATGACAAAACACTTCCAAGAAAACATTAAACTGTTTTGGAAGGAGGTCAAAAGGTCCCGAAGTGGTTCAGAGAACGGAAGTGTGAAAGTGATAAAATCGAAAGATGGAAGAATGTTGACGAATGAGGAAGAAATAAAATAGAGATGGATGAAATATTTTAAGGAAGTCTTCGAAAGCAACCCGGGTGACAGTGAGGCCAGCGGTGAATCGGGTATGAACGATGACGGAGTGAGTGTTACTAAAATCAGCGTGGATGAAATCAAAAAATCGATAAAATGCATGAAGAATGGTAAGGCTGTTGGTTTCGACAATATTGCTGCCGAATACTTTAAAGGAGATAGCCATATTATTCTCACATGGTTGTGCAAGCTTTTTAACCAGTGTCTAGAGGAGGGTTACAAGCCATTAGATTGGAGAATGGCTGTAATCATGCCGTTATACAAAGGTAAAGGGTCGCGTATGGAATGTGGGAATCGTAGGGCTATTAGCCTGCTAAGTTCAGTCGGTAAGCTGTACGGAAGAATATTGATTGAAAGGGTAAGAATGGAAACAAAGGATAAAATATGGGATGTGCAAGGTGCCTTTATGAGTGGAAGGGGATGCATGGACCAGATTTTCTCCTTGCGTATGCTCACTGAGAAGTTTCTGGCGAAAAACCAGAAACTTTTCTGCGTCTTTGTAGATCTATAAAAAGCATACGACCGAGTCGATAGGAAAAAGCTTTGGAAAGTGTTGTCCAAGTATAGAGTCAATACAAATCTCATACAGGCAATTGCGTCTCTGTACGAGGGAAGCTTTGCATGTGTTAGGGTGAACGGTGGTTTTACGGGGTGGTTTGACATCACAAAAGGTGTTAAGCAAGGCTGTGTAATGTCACCATGGTTATTCAATCTGTACATGGATAATTGTATGCAAGAATTGAAAGAAGTGGGATTGGGCGCGAAATTGAGTAATCTGAAAGTATGTTGCCTGTTGTATGCTGATGATGCGGTGCTGATTTCTAACACTATGGAAGATCTACAGTCTCTCGTGTCTAGAATGAACGAAGTATGTATGAAGAATGAGTTAATGATTAATGTACGTAAGTCTAAAGTCATGGTGTTTGAAAGAGAGAGTACGAAAACAGTATGCAATATAGTTGTGAATGATGAATACTTGGAGCAGGTGGATGAGTTTGTGTATCTGGGTAGTATGTTTACGAGAGATGGGAAGGCTGATAGGGATATTGAAAGAAGGGTGAATGCTGGTAACTCCATTAATGGAGGACTGAATGCCGTTGGCGCTAATAAAAAACTGTCAAAAGAAGCGAAACTAGCAGTCCACAATGGAGTCCTGATACCTACCCTGATGTATGGCAGTGAGGCATGGAACTGGCAGAGAAAGGACGAAAGTAAACTGAATGCTGTTGAAATGAGATCCCTGAGGCGTATGTGTGGTAAAACAATGTAAGATCGTGTGAGAAATGTGGATATCCGCAAAGAATGTAAGGCTGATGTATGCATAATGAGTAAGATTAAGAAAGGGACCCTCAGATGGTTTGGGCATGTAGAGCGAATGAACGAAGAAAGCAGTGTAAGAAGAATATACGACGCAAATGTGAATGGTAGAAGAAGTCGTGGACGTCCGAGGAAGACATGGCACGATCAAGTGAATCAGATACTTGAGTCGGGCCATGTCAAAAGTCAGAATAATAGAAGATGAATGTGAGTGAGGCAAAGAGTGTGTGCCAAAACCGAGTTGTTTGGCGGTCCGTCCTTTCTGCCTATCCCTGCGGGGAAATGGCGTTATGGTTAGTTAGTTAGTTAGTTAGTTTACATTCTAATTATTTAAATGGATGTGAAAAGAGCAGTTCGTATTATTTGAAATATTAATACCTCTGTTTTTTAAATCGGAGGAAATGCTGTTCAAATTAATAGTATTCTCGGAAGTCAATGAGGCTGCACTTCCATTAATGGCAGTTCCAATAATGTTTGAAACATTCTTCTTATTTCTAATGCTCTCTTCCACGTAACCAGTCGCCACAGCTGCCGATTTCCATCCTACTTGTCGTTGGATTTGATCAATTGTCATGCCACTATTTGCCATAATGGTAGCGGATGTACGTCGAAACGCATGTCCTGTATATTTCTCAGGATCGTTTAATTTAAGATAGCGTGCGATTTGTAAGGGGATATGATCCAAATGTGTTAATACCAACCACTTGATTGGTGCACTTACCCTTATCATACCGTAAGAAAACCCTGTCTGTACTTACATTTTGGGGTCGCAATGATAAATATTGGTTCATCAAACGCACATAATTAATTGCACTACTGTTGGCAACAGTAAAACGTCGAGCCTTTACTGTTTTAGATGGTCGGATGGTAATAAGCAATACACATCCTTCTTCTTTGATATCATATAAGCGTAAATCGCACAATTCACATCTTCTGCAAGAGCCAAAGATTCCGCAAATGGCTACCACCTTCAAAAATAAGTACGTAATGTCCGGTGCTTCCGTGAAAAACTTCCGCAAATCATCTTCTTTGAATACATACGCCTTCTTAGCAACGTCATCCTTGCTAATTGCCTTCATGAATGCATGCACTTTCACAAATGATTTTAAATCAACCCCTTTATTTATCCTCAACAGACATTGCAATTTCGAATGTATGGCCCACATAGTCGATGCTTTGTACTGTTCCGACATTTTCTGAAGGTAAGCAAGCACAACTCGTTCATCTACATCTACTACGTTTTGCTCCTCCATCCATGTTATGAACCTTTCATATTCTTTTTTATAAACGTCTTTGGATTTTTCAGGTATTAACCGGAATTCTGCTTTGGTATTTAAATTATCAATGTTAGAACTCATTTTACAACACACAATAACTAGTAAAAACTGTGATGTCAACTATTAATCTTATGTGACAGATTGCAAATTAATGTTTGTGTTTTTCATTTCCATGACAACAAGATATTGTGATGTCACATCACGAATTCATTAATAGTTCTTATTTCCAAATTTTTAATAATAATATCAATATTTATGTTTTCAAAGTGTACCAATAAAAAAAAATAACGTAAAGTATTCGTTGATAACTGGTCTTTAAAACACTTGCTTTATTTCGAGCACTCGGCTACGCCGTCGTGCTCGAAAAATCGCGCGTGTTTTAAAGTCGTGTTTATCCACTTATATTTTAATAAAAAAAATAAATGTTGTTCACAAAAAAGATTAATAATGCATGTTCGATCTTGGAATCTTGCGCTATACCACAGGGTGCAAAAAAATCATATGATGATTAGTTTAATATTAAGTTTTCTGTTTGATAGATAGCTCATTAACCAATGCAAAATATTTCCTCCAACTCCATCTTAAAACATTTCTTTCTTTTTATATTGAACTAACATTTTAGTATTTTTTCTAAAAATGTCAGACACAATTTTATCACACCGCTCTTTTCCGCTGAATTAAAAAAAAATTTAAAAACTAAACATTTTAATTGACAAAAATACATGGTTTACCTTAGTGATATACCTAAGGCTGTTTTGATCAGAAGCACGCCAGCTACAAAAAAAGTACCTATGTAAAGGTACTTGATATGAAATTATCAAATCTGGGTGTGGTATCATTTTCCATAATTCATGTGAGAGCTATCGTTCCCTATAATTTTGCTACATTACTTCCACCATAAACATTGAAATTGGTGTCCATTATAAATGACGATGTCGTGTAAGTAATTGAAAAGGTAATTACAAATTAAGTAAAATATTTCATATTAAAATAATATGTTTTGGATCTTTACGCGCACCAACATATTATTTAATCTATTTTATTTAAACTTTACAAGAAGGCTAATTATTATGGAGTTTTTAAAACAATTTATTCCTTACGCGATCGTAAAAGCGCTTTTTAGCTTGTCATAATATTTATTTATTTAATTACTTTGACAATAAAATTAATTGAAACTTTTGACCTATTTCGGTTAAACTCTTCCTTCACTAGGATAAACGTGAACATAAAATTAATGACAGAAGATAATATTTTGCATAAATGTGTCTCGTAGTACCTGCACCAATGACAACGAATGAGGCATATAATAATTAAAATTATTATAATCATCTTGTATCAGTTCCAACTTTTTTTTGGGTGTGAGAATTCTGAGAACTCAACAGCTATGGGATCCTCTATGTTTTAGACAACACATAAATGCGATTTTACACAATTACTATTTATTTTTATTAGATTCTGACTTTAGGCAGGAAAATGCATCATTGTTTTTAATGTTTCTGCATGCGGCTAAAACATAATAACCTCATGTTTCCGACTATGACCGAAATTAAATGCCCTGGTTTATAAAATTCAAATTTAGTAGGTAATCAAATCTATCCACACCCAGTAGCGGATAAACGATTGTAAATCTAAGTAAATTATAAATCACACGAACGCATCAAATATTTAAAAAATGTAGAAAAAGTGATAAAAATCCCAACAATATGTTTTACTCAACATCAATATTGCGAAAAAATGATTTATGCCTTCTATGATAATTTCTTATTTTTTATTGTGTTTTAATAATAATAATTCTTTAGTCCAGCTTTTATCCGAAGCCCATACAAATATGACACGGTTCGAAAGTGACATCTGGCAAATTTTTTAAATGTTCTGGTGTCACCTGAACAATACACTCCGTACAGTAAATACTGTCGGTGGGAGCACCGCATAAAACAAAAATATTTGGCTTTAGAAATAGAAAGATCTGTATCTCTTACTCTACGAGACGTAATATTTTTCGTATGATATATTTCATCCGAATTATCCGTCCATAGGCGCATTCTGGATTGCGCTCCTAAGAACAGATTTTTACTCAGGTAGGGCGCACAACGCATTGTACCTTGGACAAAAACACAAAAATCAACATTCTAATTCATGAATTTTGATTTTGCCATTGTAAAGTTGATTAGTCAAAACTCTCAGGACATCAGTCATTATTACTTGTATGACTGTCATTGGCTAATTATGCGCCCTCAACTTAGTATTACCAACAGCGATTCGCTAATCACATTTTCAGATGCATTTTATAGCTTGAGCAAGACATACAGTTTACACAAAAATACCGCGCCAGAATAACATCTTTCGACAAAATGTAAATTCTCGGCCGCTGGCTGGTTAATGGCCCTTAATTACATACTTTGAACAAACTCTTTTAATAAAAACGAATTAACCACGATTCTAATGACAGATTTATGAATTTGCAATTTTTTTTTAAATCTTTATACAACCGGAGTTTTTGTCCTCTCTCCCATACACCTCAATGCACCATGGGGCAGGTAATTTTTTTAGTAATAAGTGACGCGCTGTTCAAAATGTAGCAAGATTATAATTCATAACACTAAGTTTTTTTTTTTTTTTTGTACTGTTTGGTAGTTCACTATTATACATACGCTCCATAGTCATTGTCCTCACCACAAACGATTATTATAAATCAGGGATTATAAAAACATATTTTTTTTGTTTTGTCATTACTGAATAAAATGGTAGAAGGGTGAAAAATAAACATAAATCTTATATTTGGTGAGAGTCTTTGATTAAGATTTTTTGTAAGTGATCATGACTATAGATTCACTCACCAAAAATAACATTAAATCCTAGAACTACTGAATTAAAAGGTAAATAATACCCTTAATAAAAAGGGTGAAACAATAAAAAGAATGCACTTATTCGTGTTATCTTCAGGAAGCTTTTTCTGTAAGTTGTCGTGATTTTACAGTAAAGGGATGATACACTGCGCAGGGGTAGGTTGGTTGGTTGGTTTGGTATTGAAATGTTTTTAATGGACTGGCATGTTTGGGAGACATTAGAGATAAAGCCGATTAAGTATTCACACCGCGGTTGGCTCTATATCCAATACTAGAGCGTGAACTAAACTAGTTTTATCGGTCATAAAGTGGATTCGTTTCACTTTAAACTCCCTGAAATGCCCACTTCACACCTTTTGTTCGGTGCTAGTTGGTTTATCATGCCATTTATTTGATGGAGTTGCGCTTCATTTTGATTATTTCACGTAGCTTTTAGAATCACAGAACTAGAACTTATTATTCCAGATTCATTTTCATGATTTCGTTAGCATTTATTATCAAAAGTGATTTAAGCACTGATTAAAATCTCTTTGAAAGGAAACCTTTTACTTATGTAAAATAAATCTATTATTTATTTTAGAGCAGGTGCTGATTATTGTGTTCAGTTGGTTTAAGTGTACTATTTACGAGGTTTGCGAATAGAAGTAATTCATTTAAAGTAATATACCATTGTAAATGGTATAATTAGCATAACATTGTGTACATTTTTAATGGGAAATAGCTACTATAGATATAGTATATAATGTGTTCATAATATATTTAGATGGTTAACGCTAGAAATGCCTATGTCAGCTTTGGTAATTTGATTTAGGTACCAGAAAGTACTTTAAAACCTTCATTTTTTTAATTATTTGAATACCTTTGTCAGGTGCTTTAGATTGATAAAAATGTGGGTCATCTAATGTAGTAGTCGAAATTTTGATTCAGCATTTTTTATGCCCAGAAATCGATAAACAATCTCCATTCCTAGAAGATTCAGAAAGTTGACACTGGGACTTCTAGCATTAAGTCCCAGATACGTATTTATACAGTGAAGGCGATTACATTCAAGAATTTTTTAAAATCATTTCGCTGTATATAAAAAAATATTATCTGCTTTTGAGGTAGGAATTTATTTATTTATTTACGCCCGTTAAAATGACTTATTATATACATTTTCATGGTTTAATTATTTACTCATAAACGCTGAACAGTTCAGTAGTTAAGTAGGGATGCCTGATATAAAGATATTTGGAACATTGTACGAGATTTTTTTTGGGTACATATAAGGAAGCACCCAACATAAAAGTATCAATACAATTTGATACCTTTAGTCATCGATACAACCCTCTTTAGCACATCCAGAGTTAAACAGTTTCACCAAACAAATCGGCTCTGCTAGATGAAAAAAATCCTGTAGTCAGCTTACATTGCAATACTGATGTTCTAAATATACAACATCGTAGTATGAGTGTTAGATGTATGTCATGTAAAATTTAGTTTCTTTAAATGACCATAGGGCTTTTACATATAATGGAGTACGCTTTTCTTTAAATTACAATGAAAATAAACAGTTGGTAAAATACAAGTAACATGAAATTACGAGAAACAAAATATGGGTTACATAAAATATAAGAGTTGAAAAAAAGAAGGTAACATAGAATATAAGTTAAGTAAAAATAGATAAACTACCAATATCCTCCAAACCAACAACATTATTAATAAAAATATTTTAAATTGGTTTTCACAATAGTTTATAATATATTATGTTAAAATTTTCAGTTTATAATAATAGTTTGCCAAGTTCAAATTATTGTCAAATATGTATAGGATATTGAAGAATGCAAACTACAGTTGGATTGAGTTGAATATAATATGTTCATGTTTATCTAGTTGTTCGTGTAGGCACATGTAGATTTGAATCAGAAGAATATAATTAAAGCCATTCTGGCATCTGTACGCTTAAATGTAACGATTGACCGGCATTTTACGAAAGTAAAACGGCAAGAAATGTTCAAACGAGGGTGGTGGAGCACTTGACGTGCCTAAACAGTGTAGGTTTTTCAGAATTCGCAAAGCACTTAATAGATAAAAATCACTCGTAATACATATAAATGGCATAGGTCTACGTCAACATCTGAAAATAAAATATAAAATTTTCAAACCAATTTACTAAATAAACGATTAGATTTTTTCAAATATCCCCGTTTTACACGTATTTCCCTTCCACACACCTACTTTTACCCTTTTCTCAGCAGCAGAAGAGACTCTTAACTCTGACCTTAAGGCTCTGGAAGAATATTTCCTCAATTGGAGAATAAAGCCAAATGGGTTGAAAACAATTGTGACAGCTTTCTATCTTAGCAATTCACAGGCCAACCCTGTGTTCAGTTTGATGCAAAAATATTTATCCATCCCCGCTATCTTGGAGTTACTTTGAACGGTGGCTTGATCTACCGGCAACGCATGGAAACAGTGGGCAAAAAAAAACAGGGCAAGATTAAACTTAGTCAATAAGCTAGCTGGAAGTAGCTGGGCATGTGACGCCTACACGCTCAGAATGGTATAATGGATACCATTCTGAGCGTGTTGGAGTCACATGCCCAGCTAGTTCCAGCTAGCTTATTGACTAAGTTTAATCTTGCCCTGTTTTTTTTTGCCCACTGTTTCCATGCGTTGCATGGTAATGGCAATGGTTAAATACTGTGTAGCTAAATACTGTACTCCAGTACAGGCTAGAAGCCCCCACACTTCCATGGTCGCCGTTCAGTGCGAACCATTAGCGCAACTTTAAAATCTACTCCTCTTCCTTGGTTCCCCGTACTTGCAAAAATAACCTCGCCAAACATCAGGCGAGAGATTGCAACACTGAGGAATACAAGGAGGCGCTGCAAAAAAGCGCAAATCCTTTGCGCGATGTCGTCTTTTACGCGGCATACTTCTTGAAGTCCCGAAAACCCTTCTGGAAGGAAGGAGAGAGACTCCTCCGATCGCCTCTCATCCCAGAAGATAGGGAGGAAACTTGAGTGTTAATCTACATATACTTTATAATAATTATAATTATAATAACAATGTAGAGTTATCAAATGCAGTAGTTCACAACAATCAAATTAAGAGTTAAATAATTTTGGTTAAAAGGTTATGTCGTTTATTTTTTGCCTGTTTTCGTCGGAATATTTAAAATATTCATTAACGACGGGTAATTTGTACTCTAAAGGGAAATAAAGTAGTCTAAATAGTAATGATATGCACACCATTGAACTTAATGATTCACAATAATTTTGTTGTCTGGGTTTTAATGTTGTTAATACGAGAACAATACAGTCATCTGAGGGTTGGTTATTTTTAATAAGTATTTTTTTTAGAATAAGTTAACAATAGATAATAATCTAAACGAAAATATGAAAGAGAACAAGACACAGAAAAAGACAATGGTCGCAACTGGGACACGAACCTAGACCTCTCCGTCTAACCGGGACGATTGCGTTAACCAATTTCGCTATTGCCACCTTCTGTCAAAGCCGTCATATTTGTCAATCTCATATTTTCAAATTTCAGAATTACATGAGTATCAACTAATTATTTTTCTCCATAGTCCCAGTTGCAACCATTGTCTTTTTCTGTTTTTCTGTGTCTTGTTCTCTTTCATATTTTCGTTTAGATTATTATTGTTAACTTATTCTAAAATAATATATTTCACTGATGGGAATAACCTTCAAAAAAGTATAAAAAAGAAAGATTTTCTTATAAAAATTGAATATTCATTTAGACTTTCGTTAAAGTCAATTGTTCCATATAAATAAATTCGGATATATCTATCCGAGACGCTATCCAGGTCACAAACCAATTCTTAAAATGATTGTTTCCAATAAAAAGGGTAGTTGCCCGTAATATGGAGAAAAATAATTAGCTGATAATAATGTAATTCTAAAATTTGAAAATATGAGATTGACAAATATGACGGCTTTGACAGAAGGTGGCAATAGCGAAATTGGTTAACGCAATCGTCCCGGTTAGACGGAGAGGTCTGGGTTCGTGTCCCAGTTGCGACCATTGCCTTTTTCTGTTTTTCTGTGTCTTGTTCTCTTTCATATTTTCGTTTAGATTAGTATTGTTAACTTATTCTAATATGATATATTTCACTGATGGGAATAACCTTCAAAAAAGTATAAAAAAAGAAAGATTTTCTTATAAAAATTGATTTTTTTAATTTTTTTATGCATTTCATACGTTTGACCATTTCTTTCATTTATTGTATTATGACACTCGCCATGTTAAGGCTATTCCTGATTTATGGCGAGTGAAGTTTACAGATTGAAATTTTCCGTAATATTAATTATTAAATTATACAATTCAGATTAAATTATAAATATTTTATACCGTAAATTGGATAGGGAATGTGAGAAATGTACGATGGCAGATTAGGCGGTTAGAATGTAAAATGTATGGGTGTTTTGATTGATATGTATTGCAGATGAAAGAATCCATAGCGTTATGTATGTATTGAAAGCATGAAGTTGGGATTTAACATTTTTAGGTTATCAGGAAGAAGTTTGAAGATTTTAGAAGCTAGGAAGATGAATATTGTCTTTGTAGTAATGTGGTATGTAGTTTAGGTATATTGTAATGTCGGTTTGTTTTAGTTCTGGTGGTGTGATTGTATTTAAAAGTATTTTTTGTTGTATTTGTACGAGAAATGTGTTGCGACCGTATTTAGATAGACTTGACGTATATTTAAAACGTTTTACTCAATAAACAATCTCGACGGATGAATATCTTGTCCTCAGCCACCCTAAATGATAACGCAGTATGCTGAGAGGTATTGAAAATATGAAAGATTTATTGTTATTTAGGTTTAATCTATTTTATTTATAAACATCTTTATGTACCGATATGATGTGTTTCAAAATAAATATGATCAAAGAAAACTTGAATATATTATACCATTAATATTTAACAAATTGTCATACGAATTTAAAGAAAATTGCTCTAGAACAAAATTCGCACTGATGTTAAAATCATGGCTCTTAGGGAGTAACCAAATGTATTGAGATTATATTTTCCTCTTTATTACAATGCATTAAATTTCAAGTATGTGATTAATGTATTGCTGTTTTTCAACTTTTTCGTGATATGTATTAAAAAAAATTTATATATTTATAAATATTTTCCTATTCTGCATCACAAAGTTGGTAGGTATGTTATATGTGTATTTGTATATGTTTATGATTATTATATTTATAGTTGTAACTCATCTGTGGAACTAATCTCTTGCTGACAAGCTACTTGCAGTAGCTTAGCGGGTAAGAAATTCCAATTGTATGCAATTTTTTATACAATAATAAAAAAATATGAAATTTTCCCGGACAAAAGTATTTGCGCTTCGGAAAGTACTGCAGCGTCCTTCACCAGGGCAGATGTGAATTCTGTAACACAAGTTCTTATCTGCCCTGATGATGGACACTGTAAAGCTGTTCAAAACGTTGGCTAAAGGAGGAGATAGCGCAATACGGCAAATACCCCAAAAATAAATCACGATAGCTATTTGAATGCCATTCTGAGAGCACCCTCACGTCAATATGAGAGTATTTTTGTAATATTTGTTAACATATTATTTTATTTAAAAAAAAATATATATCGATAAAGCCATGTTGCCTTTCTTTAAAAATAATGAGGTAACATTTTGGATGTACAAGTACATCCTCGGAGGCAAGAAAGCAGATATTTTATTCTCTTAGTTGGCAGAGTATCAACTTCCTAACATCCGAGGACATGTTTGCTGAGTGTTCCATAAGGGGTCATGAACCATAAAAATGTCTTATTTCGTCTCATCAAGCGTGGAGAGTATTGACAGCACGATTGGGGAATGTTTCTAAATGTTGAACTGTCCTCTAATACTGATGTAAGAATATTGATTTCATCTCACTCCATAATATTTGTATTTATACATATACAGAATGTAAAGATGCGTTCTTGATGTTATTTGGAGTAAAAAATGTAGATGTTATTTTGGTCCTCGGTGAATTTTTGTTTTCATCTATAAACGTTTAAATTTTTTTGTGGATATTTGACATCTGTGGGGTGTGGTCGAGGTGGGGGTTGACCAGTTTCTCGACTGAGTGACCAGTGATGATATGTGCAAACTTTTTTTTTTGATTTTGAAAAACAAATAAAAAACGGCAAAAAAAAATGTCCCTGGATACCGAAATTTAATTTAACAAAATTTTGTCAGGAATCACTTGTTAAGTAATAAGTATGTAAGTCAGTTACGTCTCTGGACATCATGTATAATATTATATTGTGTTGTATTTCTCAGCTGTTATTTTTGGAATCCATTCAATAAATGTTTTATTTTATTTATTTATTTGAAACATTATATATTATAACCTTATAATGATTTTTGGCTGTCCAACTAGGCAATTTCAATTTGTATCTGCATACACTGTATACTTACATTAAAATACAGGAAAAAATTGGCAGACATTCACCCACCGATGGATCTATGTATTCTCTCTCTGGTTTCAATCCTGGGATTGGTTTGCAGCAATTTCCTTTAATTTTCTTTTCCATTCTTCCCTGAATTAGGATTTTATTTTATCTATGTATTAGGACTATGTATAATCTAGACCCTGCCACTCTGAGTTGGGTGAGGTGCATGGTTTGAGGCACTGAATGTGAGGATACACCAAGTTTATGGTGCTATGTTCCACCTTGTTGGAGAAATTCTGGTCGGATCTGAAAATACATGTTATGGATCGCCAAGATTTTCTTACACTGATTGACGACTCTGTTGAACTTGAAACATGGGAGTAATACAAAAGACCTTCGGCCTGAGTTCTGAATGCTGATAAGAGCTTCGCAGACCTCTCATGTCGATCAGACATATCCGAAAAATCTAAATTTTAATTGAGTTAGTTGAAATTGTACTCTCTATCTCAGATTACACATAAACACCACTAAATCAATTATAATGAACTAAAACATCTAGTTTGAAAAAATAAAATTCGTGTTTTCTGAGTTACTGATAGGAAATTTTAAAATATTATACTAATTTCCTGGACCATTTTGCCTACCAGTGTTATTTTATAGCATATTTAATATGTTAAACACTGACAAATGTAAATAATATTTGATTTATGGTGATCATTCCAACTTAGTATTTGGAGATGCCTGACTAATAACTAATCAACTAGGCGATCGATATACTCAATACACGATGGTACGCATTGTTTATAATATGAACTTCTCCTCTGAAAATTTCAATAAATATTTTTTAAACAGCGTATTTTTAAAATCCCTAAGCCGTAGTTCCTGTCAAAGAGGTAGTTTTACTAATATTAAACTAGCAGTTAAAAACTCGCTCCGAAGGTTTTTGCTACTAGGCCCTGCGGGGTTCTGAAATTTAACCACGCAGACGTTAGGGTAATAATAACGTTCGATTTGTCTTCTACAATCCAAAAAAATTGGCAAACTTAAGTATTCAGGCCTTATTTGCCATGAGACATAAATGTAATTTAGAAATTCTAGTCTCCTCCGGACAGTCCATGTTTTTGAATAGTGAGTTTGGAATAGTCCCGATGACGTATTTAATGGGCGGCCATCGCAGCTTGAGTCAATATTTCAGGCACGGTGGGTGATAATAAATTAAACGAGCTGCCGACAGTTCGAGGGTTTTCCGCACTTGTGGTCTGGCCACTTCCCACCATGCCATAGACCTATTGCAAAACAACAGCACGGCTGTAAACAATACGCTTTATTGTTATTATAAGTCCTTAATTATATATTTGTTGATGCTTTTCGTTTCTTTTTTATTATATAACTAGCGATTTCCCGCCATGCATTGCAATTAATAAAGAAATTGTTTCTCCCTGCGTGTCCTTTCCCATTCATCCTGTTCCCCCTTCACCTTCCTCGCCTTCCCTGTCTCCTATCCCGCTCCCCGTCCCGCCAACACCCCTCCCGCGTTCCATATAGTCAGTCCCAGTACGTTCAGTTTTCAAACAGTTCGCGTGCCACCTATTATAATTTTTGTATTCAAATTTTCATTTTTCATATATTACAAACCTTCATTCTTGTATCTTACAAAACAATCAATCAAATTTGGTACCTAAAACAGGTACCTATTTAAAATACCTAAAATTCTTACTTACTAAGTAAGTAAAGTAAATTGATTATTTTTTTCGAAAATTGAGTTTTTTTGAACAATCGATGATTTTCTAAATGTCATTCTCAAATTGTGAAAACATTTAAAAAACACTTTTCAGAACGTTTTTCATGTGGTTGTAATAATCCAAAAACCTTCGTTATGGTGGAAGACGGTATTTTGAAAGGTTAAATGCATAAATAATATATGCATAGAGTCCATCTCACGGATAATACGGAAAGTTCGTGTAGTCGAAGCTAGTAGCACGGATAATACTGAATATTATTTTTTTTAACTAATAGACAATCAAATATGACATTTGTTGGAAGTACCAATCTTATAAAATAAAATCTCGTGAAAATAAAAACAAAAAAGTACCTACTTCGAATTATTGGGTTGAGATTCAAACTATACGAAAGCTGCATGTCATCATAATTTAGATTTACATCCTAGGTTTTGAATGGTTTGTTTGACAAAGCAGGGTTTGTCTAGCGGGTATGAGTAATTATTCTAATACATTTCTTTCCATGTTCTTCTGTTATAAATACAGGTACAATTTTGTCAATAATTTATTCACCAACGTGAATAAATTATTGTTTCATATGGCTATAATATTTTTTCGCATGTTCACATGCGATAACGGAGAAGAATACACAATTGGCAAATATGGACACGGCAAAAGAAGTAAAAATGGTGCAAGGATAGTCACATTTGCTTTAACAAACAAACTTAGCATTCTCAGCAGCTTCTACAAGAAAAAGGAATTAAAAAGATGGATGTGGATTTTTCGGAATGGATCAGAATTGCAAAGGATAGAGAAAAATGGAAATCTTTAGAGGAGGTCTATGTCGAAAGACAAGCTGTTTCTAAAAATAACGACTCGAACGCTGATAATTTTGAATAATATTTAACAAAAAAAATATAAATATATTAAGTTGATTAGAAAAATGTTTATAAGTTTAACAGCAATAAAGGCTAATTTAATTTAATTAATTTAATATTTTTTCTATGATTGGCAGCATTGATTGATTGTCTATGAAATGTTAAATAAAAACGAAAAATATAAAAATGGCGTATCCGCGTGAGTGAATTAATTTTAACAAAATTAAAATGTTAAATGCATATTTTTTGTGATTTCTTTTCCCCTGGCAAGTGACCAGAATAATTTAAAAATGATGCTTGACTTTAAAAGATTAAAGCAATATTTAGAGACTTTATTTCGCACGTACTTACCTTTATCAGATGGTACTTTTTCACCTACCCCCCTTTCAATAATTTAAAGAAACTTTCGTGATTAATTCTAGGAAATAATTACAAAATTTATCATGGGTACTTTTGTTGTCTTTAATTGAATAAATATGACATTATTTTTAATTTAAGATTTTAATCCAACAGGACTGAAATGAATAACAAAATGTAAAACATCACTTTATTCTGGTTCCCGGGAAATCGCTTTTTAAATTCAACCGTGACCACAAAAAACAAAGAAACTAATTTACTTTTAATTGCTTACGTTACATACGTTCATTTAATTTACCAGCTCGTATCTAAATTTACCTGATAAACTTATTCCCTTTTCACGTGCTCGCCAGTCGTATCTTTGACATAAAAACCTTGAAGCCCTCGTTTGTTTACGTACAAGTTCACCCTTAACCCCCTCTGCCGACCCCTGCTTATTTATAACTCAGTAGCCACTGTGTAGTGGAGGTATATTATGTAGGTGGCGGGGTGGCAGGGGTGGGCACTTACTTTCCCAGACGCCATTCTCGCCTAATAAATTTACATGGGTCTTCCGATGCCGGCAGCCGCCACGTATATCATTATTATACCATATACGTTCAGGTAGTGTTTAATTGATTTTTTACTCTCTACCTTTTCAATTGCGTAAGTGAAAGTAAATGATCATGATAAACGAATTTAAAAACAACACAAATATAACTGGAAAAATTAAATGAGGTAGAACTATACTTCATGAAGCGTTCAAAAAATATAAGTCACAAAAGAAAGTTCGAGTTAACTATTATTATTTCTTACCTATTCATTTCCAAACACTTTTTTTTACAAACGTTATTTCACCGTTAAATTAAATAGAAAAGTAAAACAACAAATGAATAACTTGGCATTAGAATGTGATTTTGTTACATTAAGTCCACACAGTCCATATTGCATCTTTGGGGATGCCGTGTGGAAGGTTTTTTTGAGGAAAGGAAGGAGAGAAAGATCTGAGAAGGAAAAAGATATGAAGGGTGAGTTGGAATCTGGGGATCAGTGTCCATCCATCAATTCCACTGGGCGAGAGGATCTAGAGAGTCCTGCTGGAGAGGTATAAAGGTCTCCCTTAACCATTCTCTCCAAATCCAGTAGGTGGGCAGATGCATTCGCCGCAAGGACCTAGACAACCTATGAACCCGGGCTAAGTAAATGCAAAGTCACCAAAAAAAGCGAACCACTTTGGGTGGAACCACCTAAGGCAGAGGTGTTGGTTATCCAATAAATGGTTGGGGTGGCGGCACCCTTACCCGCCTCCCTAATTGAAATACAATTTGATACTCTTTAAATAAATTGGACACTAATGAATTGGATACTGTTTCAATGAAATAATTGCATTGTTTTAACGATTTCATGATAATCATCAATAGCAACCGGAATCCTGCTAAATTCATGTGTATTTGTGTGAATGTGAACAGTACAAATAGTAAACATCTCTCTGGAAATGTAATTACTGGTATTTGGAAATAAAAAACGTGATAAAAATATTTTACTAACTACAAAGAGTATTTTTTTTTGTATGCCACATGGAATTTATGAATGTAACTTGTGGATCCGATATCACTGATGTTTAATAATAATATTCATATTTTGGCGGAAAGCAGTCACTTTGTGGATTGACATATTTATTGAAATAAAACAATAACTTTGTTTTGTAACCACGATTTATTTTTTTTATATATTTTTTAATACAGACGTTTTCTCATAACACAAGCATCTTCAGGGTACAAAAGTAAACAGGGCATAATTTTAATTAGGGTATAAAATTAAAATTATGCCCTGTTTAATTTTATACATGGTTATTCAATTATATATGGTTATTCAATCTGTACATGGATAATTGTATGCAAGAATTGAAAGAAGTGGGATTGGGCGCGAAATTGAGTAATCTGAAAGTATGTTGCCTGTTGTATGCTGATGATGCGGTGCTAATTTCTAACACTATGGAAGATCTACAGTCTCTCGTATCTAGGATGAATGAAGTATGTATGAAGAATGAGTTAATGATGAATGTAAGTAAGTTTAAAGTCATGGTGTTTGAAAGAGAGAGTACGGAAACAGTATGCAATATAGTTGTGAATGATGAATACTTGGAGCAGGTGGATGAGTTTGTGTATCTGGGTAGTATGTTTACGAGAGATGGGAAGGCTGATAGGGATATTGAAAGAAGGGTGAATGCTGGTAACTCCATTAATGGAGGACTGAATGCCGTTGGCGCTAATAATAAACTGTCAAAAGAAGCGAAACTAGCAGTCCACAATAGAGTCCTGGTACCTACCCTGATGTATGGCAGTGAGGCATGGAACTGGCAGACGAAGGATGAAAGTAAACTGAATGCTGTTGAAATGAGATACCTGAGGCGTATGTGTGGTAAAACAATGTATGATCGTGTGAGAAATGTGGATATCCGCAAAGAATATAAGGCTGATCTATGCATAATGAGTAAGATTAAGAAAGGGACCCTCAGATGGTTTGGGCATGTAGAGCGAATGAACGAAGAAAGCAGTGTAAGAAGAATATACGACGCAAATGTGAATGGTAGAAGAAGTCGTGGACGTCCGAGGAAGACATGGCACGATCAAGTGAATCAGATACGTATGAGACGATGTATGAGACGATGTATGAATGTGAGTGAGGCAAAGAGAGTGTGCCAAGACCGGTTTGTTTGGCGGTCCGTCCTCTCTGCCTACCCCTGCGGGGAAATGGCGTGATGGTTAGTTAGTTAATTTTATACCCTGAAGTTGCTTGAGTTAAGCGAAACCAGTCAGTATAAAAAAAAAAAATCAAAAAAAGCCGTGGTTGCAAACAAAGTTAATGTTTTATTTCAGTATTTATATCCATATTTAGTTAAATGAAGACAATATTTAGTTAAATGAAGACAGAAAAATCAAAAAAAGATATTGTCACCTCTGGGACTTGAACCTAGGACTTTCTGCTTACATGGCAACAGCTAAACCTACTGAGATTAAGTGACTTTATCCAATTCGTTCACTTTTAACTGAATCATACTTTGACTAAGAAATACCAACATTATCTTCATTTTCTTAACGCACATATTATTGGCTGCTGTCATATGATTGCAAGGTTCAAATCCGAACTAAATGCTATCTAGATAGTGTCTGGATAAATATTTATACATTTTATTTTATTAATAAGCGACATCTATTGACTTTTCTGCAAGTCTAGGATGAATATCAGTTCAGTTGGTAGAGCTGTTGCCATGTAAGCAGAAGGTCCTGTATTCGACTCTCGGAGGTGCCAGTATCTTTTTCTGATTTTTCTTTCTCCAGATTTTCGATTGAGTTTCGCTAATATTGTCTTTATTTAATTAAATATTACAATTTGAGGTTTTACTCATAAACTTAAAAATAAATAATATTTATATTTATATATTGCATCACTGATAACAATACATTCATATCGACTGTGTTTGCTTTAGTAATTCATGTACCTACCAAACATTTATATTTCATAAAAATATATACTTTACCTCTTCTACTTGCAAGGGCTATAAGAATTTTTGAAGTAGGCACTTGCGGTAATAAAGTGAAATTATCTTATATGTTTGATGTAGGGAAAAAGAAACGGGAAGGGTAATTGAACTATAACGACGGTAATAATTCCGGTTCATGATTATATACTGGGAAATTAAAAGCTACCTTTGGCTCCAGGCCCGACTATCGGGACCATAATTCATTAATAACAATGTGCTTCCAATACGTAAACATTAACAGATAGATTAATTATTACAAATTTATTTCTTCTCTTTAAATGCTATTTGTGTTATTTATAGACCAGCTGGTTCCCGGCATGCATTGCATGCATTTTCATTTTCCAAAGAAATAAATTGTTTCTCCCTGCATGTCCTTTCCGTGCGTCCCTGTTTCCCTCCTGCGTTTCCTTCCCCTCCCGCGCTCCACTTCCACCTTCCCCGCCCACCCTCTCCCCTCTCCCGCTCACCGTCCCGTCCCAACCCCCCTCCCGCATTCAGTCCTAGTAAATCGTTGTCTCCCTTACTATCATAGTGAGAATAATGATCTAGATCTAAACGGTATTGAAAAAAAAAACAACACGCTATATATTCTAATCAAAAAATGAACCAAAAAATAATTAAAATGTACAACTTTATGAAACCAAAGTTCACAAGAGCAATTTGAAAAAAAAAATTTTTTAGAATTATTTTTACATGAAATGACAAAAAATCAGGTTTATAATTTATTTGTCTAACAAAATATGTGTGTGTTTTTATTTTTTTTCGTTATCAGTCATTTTAGTTGGAAAAAACGTAATATCAGCCATTTTTAAAACTTTTTAAAGTTTGCATTAAAAAAAAAAATATTTAAAAAATTACATGTTTATTCCGAATAATGAAATCTTTCAAAAACAGTTTTTATTTTTTGGATACAATCACAAATATTCTATATATTTAGATTTTTATTAAAATCGGAAACATATTTACCTCCTGTCAAAAGTGTTAAAAGATAAAAAAAACTAATATGAACAAATTTCAGTAGGAAGGTTTGGATTTATAATTGCCACAGGAAGTCAACTAGACGTAGTATTTTCACAAAGAGCATCGCATTATCAATTCACGACGCTTTCAGGAAACCTGTTTTTTTTTTACGTTCGTATTGTGACAGTGAGCGATGTGCCCACGTAATTAAAGTTAAAAAAAAATAATCTTAATAATACCGAATTTTTTATATTCGGTTCTGGTCTCCAAGGTAACTGAACTTTTTTAAATTCTGAGTATTCTCACTCGTACAAAATTACACTCAGTATTGCCCCCGTGAAAGGCCAATATTCAAATTCCATATTTTTCTTATTCAAATTCCAAATATTTTTTTAGGGTGTGTCTGATATCTCAAAAGTTGCGTCTTACAAAGAAAATAAGACCTGCATTTAAATTCATTTTTTTTAAATGATTATTAGCTCGCTAAAATGCATTGAAAATCAAAAAAAAAAACCTAAAAAATTTTTAAACAATAATTTTAACCTTTTAACATTTGTCATTTATTTGTTAGAACTGCGTATAGCTGATGGAAAAATCTAATTTATGAATTTAAGTGAGTGTACAAGAATACAGATTTTATCCCAAATAGATGTTATTTTCCACTTTTGTGTTTTTAGCACACACATCACACATTATGTTTAAAAAAATATTTTTTTCACGTTAATTTTACTGCAATTATGGAATAAAAATTAAGTTTGTTGCAAAATATAAAATATGAACCCTTTTTTATTTTTTTCCCAATCACGAATTCTATTTTTTTTTTAACTACGGGCCATTTTAGCGGGCTAATGGCGAAAACAAATTTAATTTGTTTTTACGTTTTCGATTAGCGACATTCATATGCAACTTTTGAGACCCCAGGAATTTAAAAATAAGGCAATTTTTTTCTCTCTATGGAGAGCGACACTAACTATTAGGCATGTTAGGTTTCTGGACACAGAATAGCTAGATAATTCTAAATCTTCCTCTTTGCATCTCCTTCCTCTCCCTACTCCCTTAAACCTCAGATTATACTTCAATTAGAGGTGCCACAATTTACATACATTAAAAGTATCTATGTTGAAATTCTTTTGCGCTAATTCACACTTGAAACAAAATATCTTTATGATTAGCCACTAAAGCCGGATACTTTCACTGTGCCAATCGCACATCGAATACGGAATTTTAGCTTGGGGTAACACTTATTCTAGTCCCCTTGACCCCATCATTAAAGCACAAAAACTTATAATAAAAATAATCCTTAAACTTTCTCTTACTACTAGCACGGATACGATCTTCAACACCTTCAACGTTATGGACATTAAACAGCTCTACGCAAGATCCATCTTAGTTAATTTACATAAAAACAACATAACCCTATACAAAGCACAAACACAAACGATACACAATACCCGAGCCAAAAACAAAGAACTTCTCCAAACTCCCTTTTCTAAAACCATCTTTGGACAAAGACACTTTAAATACATAGCTTGCAAACTACACAATACACTACCAGCTACGATTAGACAAACCGAATTCAAACAAGTTATAAAGGAATGGATTATAGGTACTGGTCGTCACACTATTTCAAACATCTGTAAAATAAACTACAAATAGACAGAAATATTTATCTACTTACGTCCTTACCCATATAAAACAAATTAAAATTATAAAATCCTAAATAATCTAACTCCGTGAAAAGATTTGACAGGATTTACTAATGTACTGTATCTATTCCTTCATTTATAAGAAAACTCTCTTTATATGATTTACCCACACTTTCAATCATCTTTATGTTTAATTTTAAATTATATTACTCTTATTTATGATATTCAATTATGAACTTCTATGCCTGTCTCAACACAGGTATACCCTAGCGAGACAGGCATCTGTATTATATTATATATGTGATGTTTACAATATATTACATAATATATTGTAAACATCACATATATAGATATCAATAAAAAAAATAAAAAAAAGTTAACGTATTGCCGGAATGCTAGGTAACAATCGGAAAAAATACAAAATGGTCAATTTAAACGCCCAACGTGATAAAATCTAGATGTAACATGCATACCTTAGAATATTTCTAGTGAGATTTTCTTATTGAACAATAATTATTTTATAAGAAAAGGAGTGAACCTTTATTATTTTTCTTCTATACGCTTCCCATGATTATACCAGCAACCTTTCTGCCAATGTTTATAACACAAAGTTTTCCATTTAGCCACATAAAAAAGTTTTTCGTTTTCTCTTCAGCCATTCGCCGTATATCGGAAGTCAGTTTGTAGGCCTAATAACGAGAAAATAAAAATAAAAATACGACCCCGAAGTTACCGAGACTCCATTATGTAGCAAGGTACTTTTATGTGTGGGAGCAGTTTATGATGATTAATCACCTTCATCACGGATTGATATCATTTATTTTGTTTAGAATTTATTATTTATTAATTTACTACACAATAATAATACGTAAGTGGTTCTCGGAGAAAAATTAAAAATATAATTTCAATTGATTCCGAAGAGTGATACTATCTGAGATGATCTTAATAGATAGAGATAGAATATAATAATACTTTTAGTGTCACCCTGGTGAAAAACACCATTTTGCTTGAAATGGCTTTGTCCATGTTTGGTGAATGGATCTGAAGATCCTTCCTTCAATATTTAACCGACCTATCTCTTCCCCATTTGAAAAAAACAACCAACCTTCCTCTTCCCCGTTTAAAAACAAAAATATACACCTTAAGAAAATCCATCAAACTTAAAACAATATGTTTTGCATTAATTAAATATTTGAAAATCTCCTAATACCACCACAGTAAGTGGAAATTTTTGCTTGTGTTGTGACGGAGGACTTAGCCAGCTGAGGAATCGAAAACACGATGCCTGGGTGGTACCCAAACGCGATGTTAACCCAGCCACTGACCGACATTATAGACCGATTTTTTAATATTGCTACAAAATCTTTCAGAGGTTTTTTTCTCTTGGTTCTCTTTGAATCATTCAATTTAATTCTACAAGGTTTTAGTTGACAAAATTTTGAACCTTTAAAAAGTATTTCAATATAGCCCCAATCGTTTTTCTATCTCAACGACTTTCATAATAGAATAACTCAATAATTCACTAAAAATAATTGATGTGTTACAAATTAAATCACGTTCGGAAAATTCATTGAAATTAAATATATTTTCGATACAAATGAGACTTGTATGCTCTAGGACGCACATTTCTACGAATCATCATTGCCTTGAATTTCACTCCTCCATGTTTCATTAACTCCCATTCCCTTTCCCTGTAATTTATACCTTTTTACTCCTCAGGGTACATCCTCTTTGATATTTAATACATTTTATAGAACATCAAATTGGCATTACAATTTTGCTACAACCCCAATTGAAAAAAATCTATTACTTATTTCAATTTAAATTAGTTCGTATCAAATAACGTTTCATCAATTTGTCTCCTAAATAGATTCGATTTTCAAGATTCCCAATATTCTATTTATTACAAATTTGAAACTGGTATAACTCCCACAATAAGGTTCAAGATATATCGTCTGGTTAGTTGGATTAAATAAACCAGATGCGTTGAGCCCGAGTATTATCTATCAGCTCTTGTCCTACATACGTTATGTATGGAAGTAAGGGATTAAGAGCTAGTTGTTATATACTGTTCTGTTGTTATGCTGGTAATACATTACTTTTATAAAATAACAAATAAGATTATTTTTTCAAAATTATTTTTAAAAATATGGAATTCATGATTTTTTAAAAAATATATTGTATTATTTTGTGCTTCAAAACAAGCTCACTATTTTATGATATATTTTTTATAAAAAAACCCACTCTTAAAACATGGATACTTTATTCATTATTCTTATTATTTTAATATTCATGTTTCCGAATGTGAATTATGACAACGTAAATAAAATTTTATGTGGGCATTCGTTACAAGAGCTAAAAAATTGAATAATAATATAATGTGTAAGCATTATATTATTATTCAATTTTTTAGCTCTTGTAACGTACGCCCACATAAAATTTTATTTTCGTTGTCAGAATTCACATTAAGAAAATCATTCGGAAACATGAATATTAAAATAATAAGAATAATGAAACAAAGTATCCATGTTTAAAGAGTGGGTTTTTTTATAAAAAATATATCATAAAAGAGTGAGCATATTTTGAAGCACAGAATAATAGTATAATACTCAAAGTGCAGTACGTGAGTTTCATCACTTAATATATTTGCTTATCACTCCCATGACTTCAATTTTACCACACCATTTCGGATTTTTATTTGTCAGTAAATTAATATTATTTTTTCTTTATTAATAAAAAACATTGAATATTTATTTCTAATTAATTAATTCATTTTGGCAGGCTCGTTTTCAGCGAACAAGTCTTAAGCCTTATTAAGGTGTATATTTTTGTTTGTGAATACACGACAACTTTTTGCGGCCCAATTACTATTTTCATATCTTTTTTCATTTCTACGATTTAAATTGTCTACACTGCAAATAACACATGAGCCATGCTGTTTGCTGTGATGCCAACTGAAATCGTAGATATGAAAATAGAGATGAAAATAGCGATCACTTAAAGCGAGAAATGTCGACTTTGGTCTCTAATTGGAATCTGGCTGAAAAAAGATGTCGTATATTGTAGGCATTATACTTTTGTCAAATAAATCAATTAACAATATAGCAATACGCTCCGAAATTTCATTAAAAAAATACCTTTTAGGGGCCATCCATAAATTATGTCCCACGAATTTCATGATTTTTGACCCCCCCCCCCCCCCGCCGTCCCCCGTCTCTGTCACACATCGTCACATTTGTGAGACCCCCTCGTGTAACGTTACATATTTTGCAATTTTACAATATATATTTTTTTAATTTGGATTTTTACATGTGACGTCACAGTGCTGATGACCACCCCCATACTCCTTGTCACACAATGTCACACTTCTCTACCCCCCCCCCCCCCCCTCAAGGTGTGACGTAATTTATGGATGGCCCCTAAAATGTACTGCTTGTAATGTAAACATAAATTATCTTAACTCCGCGAACATTTTGAAGATTCTCCTTGGAGTAGTATCTCTATAGAAAACGTCTCCACACTCAATCTTGAAAATATTCGCGATGTCATAATAATAATATTTGTATTCTATTATTCATGCAGTTGGGGTGCATCTGCAGTCCGATCTCCGCAGTCGCTAGTCGCAAGTCGCTCGTTTCCAGTTCCGCAAAACTTCACAGACAGGATTATTTGAAAGCATAAATAATAAGCCTCGCAGATTGTAAGGGCCACTGGCGACTCGAAGATTATTCATGGCAGCTCGTTGAGGCGCGTTGCACGGGGCTTGGAACTAATCGGAGGTAGCGGAGATGAAAATTTGAGCATGCAAATATGTCGGTTTTTGGGAGAAAATAAAACTCTGTTAATCTGGATTATATGAGGAAAATAATCCGATTTAAAATAAATTTGTAGATTAAAGTTTATCAAATAAAATGCGTTATATGTACAAAATCAAAGTTTTTTTGAAACAATGGATTATTCGGCAACACGCATCAATAATTTATTCACATGAAATTGGCGATAAACTTTCTTTAAAAAGTGATGATTTTTGAAAATAACTTTTAACCGGCAACAATTTGGAAAAAATATCATTCTAAAATGGCTCATATAAGAGTTTTGATTCATTTTAGTTGTGAGTAATTTGAGAAACGATTAAAAATTAAAATAATGTATTGTTCAATTAAATGAAAACGAATCACTTGCGAGTATTTAATAAAAAATATTATCAACAGGTTTCAAAAGCAATGAATTCTTCGTCACGATTAGTGATTTGTTTATATTTAATTAAAATGACGCCACAAAATGAATTTGCGGAAAATTGAAGAAGTTATATAATATTGTTCTTCAATTCGTAAAATGAGTCATCACGAAAATAAGTTATTGCAATGTGGATTTATCTAACTACTATCTAATAATGTGTAAGTGTCTAAGTCATTAACTAAGCAGTAAAAAATCGTGAAATGTGATACCATGTAAATTGCAGTACACCTTCTTTCTGTAATTTTTATGTACACGAAATAATTTTAGTTTTTTTGAGCTATAATCTAAATATTCATTAAAATCACGTAAAAAATACAATTCCGCAAATTGTGTCATTTATTGTTCAACTTGAAAAAAATTCAATAACTCCATGCATA
The DNA here is from genome assembly GCA_917563855.2 of Limnephilus lunatus. Classification (NCBI taxonomy): domain Eukaryota; kingdom Metazoa; phylum Arthropoda; class Insecta; order Trichoptera; family Limnephilidae; genus Limnephilus; species Limnephilus lunatus. Next base: position 33,615,326 of record OU830594.1, read on the forward strand.
TGAGTAGTAGGTACACAACTACGAAAGTTACGTATAAACTACTCAAAACTCCAAAATAAAGAAATTTTATTTCCCGGGTTCGAAAGTTGAAAAGGAGTTCTTCGCTCTAGACCCCGAGGAAATCTGATATGCAGATCTTGTTGCACTTTTATCAAGATCATAATATGTATACTGTATGTATACTATACAGTGTACAGGTGTGAAACTTTATAGTTCCAGCAAACTTCCGCACGACTCGGAGAAGTGACTCCAACTTAAGAACGCCAAACTTTTACTGACTTTTACTTTTTGATTGATTTGAAGTCGCTAGAGATTCTTATTAATATTATAAAATTCAATACAAAATTCAGCGAAGAAATTTTCTTTGATAAACGTGTCTGGATTTTCTTAAGAGTTCTAAAAATATTTTATTTTAAAAGTTCTAACGAGATTTCTAAAAAATTCTTAAGAGGATACGCGTATGACCGTTCTTAGTGTCTTTTATAACCACAAATATAGTTGTGATTAAAAACATTGAAAAACGGAGTATAGGTAAAGCCGATTTAAACGCAAAAGTGGTTTTTATTTATGTATTGAAAAATTTTATAATAATGAATAAAACTATCATAAATAAAATCTTACCCATTAAATTGTATTTTTAAAAGAAGTTTCTTATAATACATGTGCGTTCATAAATTTCTAATGAAAAATATATTTTTTAATACTTTTCGCATTATTTATTGTGAAGTAATTAACAATTTTATTTAAATTATAATCAAACAAAACACTCAAATCAAATCAAAAGTTTTAAGTTTTGCAAAGCCAGCTCTTTTGTCATCAGTTAATATTAGAGTCCCGAATAAGATAACTAGAGAAGTCATTGTTTCATGTCGAAATTGTTGTAACCGGTTTCAGTCAAAATTCTTTCTTATTGAGAACTTGCAGTCATTATAACAAAAAAAAATTATCGATGCTAATATCTTGTCGTGTACTTATGCTCTTTCTAACGGAACTTTATAATAAACAAATCATTACTAAACACTCGTAGATTAATTCATTGTAACTAAACTAAAAAATTGATACCGTACTTTTTTCATGTATTTTTTATATATTAAATTAAAAAATAATGTAATACGTATATGTGTACACTATATTGAACTATTTTCTTTTTTTTGTGAGCACTATCATTTTACTTTTACTTTCACTTATCATTTTACTTTTTTTTTAATAATATATACCTATATTATTAGTCTGGTGTTTCTCAGTTTTCATCATTATTATTATACATACCTACATAATATATTTTTCTACTTTTGTTGTTTTTTATTTTATTTTATCTTATCTGTTTCTTTTATATACTAGACAGTATTAGACAATATATCTAGATTATGATTAGACAGTTTATCTAGTTCCTATGTCTATAATATTAGGTAAAAAAAGTTAATAATTATTGATTATTTCGGCATGATGTGAACATTTGTTATTGGATTATAAACTAATTATTATAATTTATTGTTTTCTTCAATGCATGTAATGTTATTAATGTGTAAATGTTCCTAATAAAATTAAATATACTTTTGGAATCCTAAATGTATACAGAATTGATGTAAATATTAAACGAAAATGGTGATTTCACGATAAGCTTCGCCTAAAAAAACGTTATCTTGTTTTGTGAGTGCCATGAAAAATATTATTTCTTCGATTTTTGTAAAGCGATTCCAAAAAATGTTTCGAGGTTCTCAGCCATGCCAAATTCACTAGATTCCTAATCTGTAAAGCATTCGAAACCCTATAAGTTATACATTTAGGTATTCTCAGTAACATTCTGATTAGGTAAACGAATTAAATATAATATATAGAAGGCCCTGAGGAAAATATTTTCCCTCGGGGCCTATGTCATCTTAGGGGATGCAGTGTGGAGTTTTTTTTAAGGAAATTAAGTTCTGGTAAGGACATAGGTATTTGGGGTGGGTAGGAATCTGAGGGTCGGTTAGTCCAAGAGTGACGGACGTATGAATCCATTCCTCCAACTGCGGTGCAAGGGGATGGGTCGACATAAAATACCCCCTCAACCTGTCTCTCTCAATCAGATGGGCAAATGCCTCGGCCTCGAAGATCTGGAAAAACCTTACTCCATGAACCCGGGCACTCCTGCTAAGTCACCAAACGAAGGAAACCGCTTAGGGTGACCTGTGGCAGAGGTGTAGGTTATCCAATAAATGGTGACCGGGGTGGCGGTACCCATACCCGCCTACCAAAAAAACACGGGTACAAAAAAGTTGTAATTTTAATGTAGTATATTAAAATTATTACGAAGTTATTTGTTTTTATTAAATTAATCAACAATGACGCAACAAAGTGTATTTGCGAAGTTTGAAGATTCTTATTTATTAGTATAAAGTCTTACAGTGTGAAGAGCGCCTGGAACTTACCTACTCTATTATTTTAATTATTCATAATGGATTTTCACCAAAAGGGTAGGCAAGGAAAATGAACAATGAATCTCGTTAGAATCATTATTTATATTTGTAAATTATCACAAACATTTTCTTTGTACACTAACTATTGACATTAACAGACACGAGAATAGGAGTCCTGTAACTATGTATTTGATTCCGTAACAAGTATTTACATAGTGTCCCTGACCTATTCTTACACTAATTTGTCATCATTGCATTTGCTTGAAGAGATGCTTTTCGGGAATCGAACTCGACGCCTCTGGGTCAAAGTCACGGTTCTCACGGCTGGGGACATCTTTGTAAATTTTAACATTTCAAAAATTCAACGGACCTTCGTATATGCAGCTGACACGCTAAAGAAGGTAACTTAATTTGCGACCAAAACAAAAAGTGCAACTGCTATCAACATACAATTTAATTTATAGGAAGTTCGCTAATTTTGCAAAGTGAATCTCAGTGAATTGGGTTACAGAATGGCCGTAAACTATGAAACTTAACTAGTGAAGTATTTGCATGTTCTTTTTTCCGATTATTTCTTTGTTACAAGTGCCAAGGCTCTGGATGCATTTCACCGGGAAAGCCTTGCCGAAAAGAAAGAGTTGCCAGTTTGCACTGAAAACGATAATTCTTCGTTTTTCTCTGCACCTTCGCACATGTTTATGGTTCCTGTGTTCATTGTAAGTTGCGCAATGCTTGTTTTACTACCCTATAATCTTTAAGTGTACGGTGGAAATTGCTGGAACATCTGGCTGCTCGGGGTATTATCGCTAAATGAAGCGGTTGCTCGACCAGCTAAATATTATCGATATTGAAGGTAGGTAGGTACTCAAAAGCGTATTATTCTTATTATAATATTTAACCAACTTCAATGTATACAAAATCCCATCTAAAAAAAAATATATATTTTGTTCACAACCTGATTTCAGATTATAATTTACGTTAATTCAAATCATAACCATCAAGATCATGAGGTGGATTGCCCATTTATATTCTTCGCTTAGGATTATACCTACCTCTTTCTATTTAGCTTTGACGTAAACTTTAACGAGAGAGAGCCGTGTGAAGAATTTTAAAAAAGTGTGTGTTCACAACCTGATTTCAGATTATATTTTTTTATTTAAAGTTATTTCAAGATCAGGAGGCGGATCCCCGGTCTATATTATTCGCTAAGGATTATTCCTATCACCTTGATTTTAGCTTTGACATAAATTTTAACTAGAGAGAGCCGTGTAATAATTGCAAAAAATAGGAAAACTTCAAGCGCGTGAAAACAAACTTTTGCACTCTGAAAATTTTCCACACACGCTGAATTGTTTCCACGAGAAATCGTGTACCAAAACTATTACCTGAATTAGGCAGAATTATTGCTTAAATGTGCTTTTTTAATGTCGTTTTAAAGGCATCGATATCTGTGTAGGCTGAATTTAAAGCATCTCATATATGTAGATTGAAGCTATATTTTATGAAAGTACATCTGAAACAGCAACATAATAAATAATTAAAAAGTTTATTCGTCAACAGATTTTTTACAGTATTTTTAATTTTGTTCTTTTATCATTGAGTCTATTGATGAAAAGGTCACTACTCAGCTACAATTCAGGATTTCTCCTGGAATGCAGCTGGTTTTCAGCAGTGCCTCCACAAAAGAGATAATGCACTAAAATAAAATATTACTATGGGCAATATGGGCATAACAATCCGTGTAGAAAAGTTTGTCCACTTATATGCAAGTATCTATGTGTTACAAAGATGAAAGGACTGGTGGTCAAAGTGTTAAACCTGTTGATAAAGAGTAAATAAATGGTATTCAATCCTCTCACAAAGCCCTGAATATGACCTAATCACGCTTTTCGTGTTAATTGCCGCGACACGAGAATTGCATGAAAACTCTTTTTACAATTCCCTCCCGCCCCGTGCGCCGTTGTTTCTCTCGCTCTCCTGATTGTGTCGCATAATAGCGGAGTGTATGCCTTCTGTAATGGAATTGCCCTAACGCACGCTACGTACCGAGAAAAACTTGGGAAAGCTAGTGATATCCGGCAGTACCGTGTTGCCGACTCGTAAACCCGAAGAATACTTACCAAAGTGCTCGAACATAAGTTATTTTCATTTTATAGCCTGGTTTCACAAAGGACTTTCATGAAATAACTCGCGAATTAATACTTTATTTCACATTTTAACATATTGAGCTTCACAAGTATTTTGGCTGGAAATAGAAATTAATATTCGATTTTTTATTAGAATAACTGACTTTTATAATAACTTCTGGAGGTAATTCCCTTCAATTCATATATCATTTAAAAAGCAGCTCCCAAAAATAGTTAATAAAATTGTTATTTGTAAATTCAGTTAAAGAAGAGATCTTGGGTTCGAGTCAGAATTGCGACCGTAAATTTTTATTTTTTTGTGTCTTGTTCTTTTTCACATTTTGTTAAGATGTGTTGGTATTATTTTTTTCATTGAGAATTTTTAAATATATTTATTATTATTGAATGAAAAAACACACTTTGTCAAACACCACTTTATTTGAACTAATAATTATTTGACAGCCAACCAGGTTTAGCTTAGCTCAAGCTTCATCAGGGCTATTATATTAACTAAAGATAATTACATACATAATTACAAATGTAATTATCTTTGGTTTATATAATAGCCCTGATGAAGCTTGAGCTAAGCGAAACCTGATTGGCTGTCAAATAATTATTAATTCTAATAAAGTGGTGTTTTACAAAGTGTGTTTTTTCATTTAATATATAATGTCACACCACAAAGTATTTGCTTCTTGCGATAAAATATTTATTATTATTTATATTTAATAAAAATATATTTATATTCTTTTTTTATTTTTACATTAGCTCCATACAGGAGACACTGGGGAAAATAATTCCCCTCGGGGCCTATGTCATCTTTGGAGATGCTGTGTAGTGGGTCTTTTTAGGAAAGAAAGGAGAGGAAGTAGGTAGGAATCTGGGGGTCAGTGTGTCCAGGAGTGACGTACGTATGAATCCATCCCTCCCGCTGCGGTACCCATACTATAAAATAATAATTGTAATCATGGTTTGATTGTTATTGCTTTTATTATTGCGTCATAATAAATAATTATTTAGTAAATTTCCTTTCTGTGAATATTTATAAGTATGATCGTACTTTGGTGATGATTTGTAAATCTACTATCTACTACATCTACTACCTATCTACCACCTACACTATATAAAGAGGAAAGAGTTGTTTGTTTGTTTGTTTGCATTGAATAGGCTCCGGAACTACTTAACCGATTTGAAAAATTATTTCACTGTTGGGAAGTTACACTATTCCCGGGTGACATAGGCTATACTATATTTTCAAAAAAATTAGAGATCTTTACTAAAACTCCAATAATGTAACCCAAGGTGTAAAAAAATTACCTAAAATATTCTTTACATCGCGTGCGCTGCGAAAACTATTGATGATAGAATAAAATTATGTAGTACGATTTTGCAGAACACATCATTATTTACAAAAAGTGTCGCCACAGCATAGGTCTTACTGTTATAGTTATGCCACAATAAGTATTATTTTATTTTTAAATAAAATGTCGCCGCTTGAAAAGGCTCTTTATTTGTATCTTGGTTTTAGTTCTTATCAAACTTAACTACTTCATATTCAAGAATTCTTTAATACCTTTATTTAACTTTTTGTATTATTCAATAGGAAATACCATTCTAAAGATATCACGAGTTTAAAGATGTAAGTATTAGAAACGTAAGAAAGTATTAGACGCGGGAGGGGAACGGTGACGCACGGGAAGGTGATTAAGGGAGAAAAATGTATTTATTTGAATATGGCATTGCAACGCATGCCGGAAACCAGCTAGTAAGTTATAAACTCAATTATTTTTAGATTATAATTCTATTTAAAAGCCATTTCCTAGTTTTTATTTAATTTCCGCTCTATTATTAAACTGTAATGGAAATATGACAATAATAGGTACCTAATTATTTACATAATTTTGATATTAAACTCTATTTTCGATGAGTACGTATTAGTATTTTGAAAATTTATTCATGTTTTGCGGCCGGTGTGAAATTTTGGCTTAAATCTTGATTATTTTGTCGGTTTAGAAATTTTTACGCCAGCAACATATTTTTAAGATATAGTAAAGTAAGGTATTATAAAGATTACGTAAGTAAAATAAAGTCTTACTTGGGACGTGTTGTTTTACAGAATTTGAAAAATTCTCAAATTTAAAAGTTAATATTCAAGATGAAAGTCCTATTCAAGCTCTGTTATTATCGAAGTACTGTGAAACAACCGGTTGATGATGAAATAATAACAGAATTTAAATAGAACTTTTACAGAACTGCAATATAGAGTTAGAAATGTGATGATTTGTTCAAATTCTGTTAAACAATCTAACCTTACTGTTAGATTCGAACAATGAAAATAGAATAATTTTTCGGTATGGACTTTTTTACTTCAGCATCTTTTTTCCCCACAGGAGGCCCTAAGGAAAATAATTTCTTAATATCTTTGGAGATGCTGTGTGGATGCAATGTATAACCATACTCACTTCTCAATTATTTTGATATCGAGTAAAGGCTTACTTCGTAAGGTTAGGTTACCTTCAAAACTCTTCACAAGAAATTTCAAATTAAATTAAATAAACTTTCAAATAATTCCGTTGGAAATACAACGAAATAAAAATAATTAAAAGTAAATCCCCCTCCCGCCTGAAACAACACCATGCATTGCCTCTGGCCTTAATCCACATTCATCAAATTAAAGATGTATGTTTTCCCTGTAGGAATTCAATGGAGCCACCCCGTCCCGGCAAATATCCCGAATATCTTATTACAAAGTTCGGTTGGCTGCAGCAGTGAAATGGCTTGATTCGCCATGGCTTTATGTGATCGATATGACCCTAGAGACTTCGGCCCACTCAGCAGGTGAGCTCCAAGCTCCAGGTTCATTTTCCAATCAAAGCTGATGGAGTGCTGAAATAATTACTTACAAGTCTGTGGATGGGCAGTCACATATCAAATTTAGTATTTTATTATTATTGATGAGATAAAAATGAAAGATATATAGAATTATTGTATATTTATGGATATTCATTTAAAAAAAAGACTACGTCAAATTTTTTAGCCAATAATTTTAGTTGTTGATCAGGTTTTTATTCGATTCATAAATATTAACCTGAGAGAGTAACGAAAAAAATTTACATTAAATTAGTAGATAATTGATATTATTGAGGTTTTTTTATGATGAATTTGTGGAAAACACTTCTATCCAGGGTATAAAGTGATGCCCCTGACTTACTTTTAACGACCCTAAAGACCCTTTAAGTTGGTAGGACCTTATGTTTTTTAAGTCATTTTATAGAGAATATATTATAATAGTCACAAAGGTTCAACAAGTTACAACGCCCAGTGCCAGTAGTACTTTGGCATCAAAACATTGGGGAAATATTATCTGAGAAATAGATGACTTAGAAGAAACTGGCTGTTCATTTTGGGTTACTAAACACGATTTATACCATTTCAAGTAATGTGGACCATTTTGGTTCTGAATGGTAGCTTTTCAGTGAGAAGATTCTGATAGTAGGTACCTACATAACTTCCACAAAGATTGTAAAGGTGTAACAAATATTAATTTTAGACTTCCCATATTAAGTCGAAAGTGTGTAACCTAATAGAAAGTTTAAGTATTTAGAATAAATGTGTAATCATATTAAGGGATAGTTAAAAAATAACGTACTATTAAAAATAAATTAAATGAATCCAATAATACTTTTTTAATTTATTTTACATAATTAATTTTTACAATAATAACTCATTTATTACCTTCTCCCACCACGCATTGTTATATTTTTACCAATCGGTACGTAATTTTCTATGCTTATTTGTCTATGCTTATTTGTCTGTTCTTATTTATGTCTTACAGTAGGTATAATTATTCTAACAAAGAAAACTTAATGTTGGTAATTTTTATTAAAAATAGTTGAGGAAACAAAGTTCAATATTTTCATTTAATTTAACAATACCCCAAACCGACGGCAATTCATTTGAAAAATATAATAACTCGCTATGAACCTATCCAATAAGAATTTTATTACAACATATTATATGGTTTAATAATACAAATTTATGTCACTAAAAAATATGAATGTGTTCTGAAGTGTTAAGGGTTTTCTCAGAAGTAATACGTCATTCCAAAAATATATGATTATAGCAAGTTGCATGATGACATGCTCAAAATACGGCAAGATAATAAAAACATTAGTATAACACGGTGTTTAATGTAACGTTCGTCATCAAATTCACATCAATTTAAGGGAAACAAATTCCCCACAACCCTTCACATAATGTAAGGGCGGGATCGCGTGCCGGTGGCGCCAACATGAGGAATGGCCAAGACAAATATTCACAAATACATAAACAACACTAGCCTTCAAAGCCGAACAACTTTCACAAATTCACATTTGGTAATGCGATCCCGGACCCCTTCGATAATTTTATGAAGGATTGCTTTAGCATTATTTTATTTTCATGTCAAAGTAAAGGAATTTTTATTGTGATTATATAAAATGTGAATACGGAAGAAGAATTTCAACTGCCCGAGCCAGTGGGATCATGGCATCCCCAATCAAGGTATGTTCTGGAGTCGGGAGTAGTGAAATAGAGGGGCAGGTTCAGAGGAAGGTTGGGATGAACTAAGTTAGCTGGCTATTCAGATCTGATAATTGAACATTCGATTCTGATGTAAAATTGTTTTTAAAGACACTGCTACGAGGGAAGTAAATATTAAAATTTCTTCTTTTAAGAGGGTATAAGCAGAGAAAACCGGAAATATGTCAATGAAATCTTAGTCGTATTGACTCTTTTCCACAAAAAAATATAAATTGATTTATAATGATAGTTCTTTTATCTAGTAAACGCTTGTTTATTTTTAGTAAAATAAGGTTATACCATAGGTCGTTGGCAGATTTGTTAAATTTTCAAAAGAAAAATCTTATTTTACAAGACATATTTCATATCATGTAATCATACATTATTGTAAATCAATACGTTATCTATATATACACAATATACAATACGTTATAAACGCATGTTTCAAAATTTTAATTTTAGTTAAAATGAAATCATTAAAGAAAATATCTGAGCACTTATTTATGACGAAAATTTCTCTATTTTGTTTATCTATTTACGTTCTTACAAAATAATGAATTTCAGATTTTTTTTGCACATTTATTTTTCTTAGACATTATTGAAAAATTATAAATACTTATGGTAAGAAAATAATAACCAAAATTACATAATTTTAATAGTTTTATCATCACGCCTTTCAGCATTTTTGGATGAAGGTATAAATTAAATCAAATTTGGATTGAAATAAAATCGATATTGAGTTATAATTTTAAAAAGCTGGTACGGAGAGTAATTAAAATTTCTCATTGAAATCGCCCTGTACAATCGTAAGTACATCTTTCGACAAAATGTGGATTTTCGGCCACTGGCTGGTTAAAGGCCCTGAATGAGTTATTTTGTTACGATTATCTGAAATGAAGATTCCTTTTTTGTTGACTTGATATTTATCTCAAGAAGAGTGGTTTCGTCGTACAACAATATCTCTTTTTCTGGCGGCAATGTCTTTGGTTACCATAATTCATCTTGTGATAGATTTACCACATCCTATATTATACTATATCCTATCCATTATATCGTGTACGAAATTTTTTGGATTTAAATTTATTAACAGATTAGATATTATATTTTTGAGGAAAAAATAAACGAATCATACCGTTTATTTTATTTAGTTTGTACCTACAATACAAACATAGTAGTACGACTGTATGTATATACGTATTACACTATGTGATTACTCCCACCTACAACATGGGTCTTCCATTTATTTATTTTTCCATATTATGATTATGTTGGGAATAACCTTCAAAGGTTATAAAAAAAAGAGAGTTTTTTTTACACAAATTGAATATCCATTTAGACTTTTATAAAAAGTCAAAAGTTCCATATAGATAATAAAGATATAAGTCGGATATATTTCGATATCCGTGACGCCATCTACGTTACAAACCAATTCTTAGAATGAATGTTTCCAATAAAAAGGGTAGTTGCCTATAATATGGAAAAAAATAGTTGGCAATAATATTGTTAATTCTAAAATTTTAAATATGACATTGACTAATATGACGGTTTGACAATAGGTGGCAATGGCGAAATTGGTAAAACGCACACGTCTCGATTAGACGAGAGATTCTGGATTCGAATCCCAGCGACCATTATCTTTTTATGTTTTTATGTGTCTTGTTCTCTTTCATAATTTTGTTTAGATTGTCATTGTTGTCTTCTTTTTCAATAATATATTACTTTGATGGGAATAACCTTCAAAAGTTATAAAAAAAAGAAATATTCTAATTTAAATTTTATACATATTTGTAAAAAGCATTAACTTTGTGGCTCGCCATAATTTAAAATAAAACGCATATAAATTTATTGTAGACCACTTTTATTTTATAAACACTTTACCGGTTTCAAAAGCACCCTTCCTTCGTCAGGAGAATATAATATAATTCTCCTGACGAAGGAAGGGTGCTTCTGAAACCGGTAGAGCGTTCATAAAATAAAAGTGGTCTACAACAAATTTATATGTGTTTTATTGTAAAATTTTATAATTATTATTTTATTTCACTCTGTAACTTTTCAAATAGTTGTAATAATATATCAAATATCCCCTCATAAGCGCAAGCATCTGATTTATTAGGAGAGTGTACGAAATATTATGTTAAACAATATTATTATGTTAATGTAATGATAAGAATATGTGAGCAGGTGCGTAGTTCTCAAAACATATTTTTTATTCTTACATTGATGTTAAAATAAGAGGTAATATAATTTTATTTAACCCGTCATTATTAAATAGGTATACAGAGCCAGAGGCAGCCTTCCATCACGCAAGAGTGACGCAGCCAGTAACAGTTACATGTTTTGGAATAACTTACAGATTTCCATTTTGATAACGCCAAAGCGTTTAGAGAATGAAAATTAAAAGCAACCTAGCCCAATTCGCAATTCGGTAAAATGTCAGTTATTTGTGTTTAAGGCCAAAACATAAGATTATAAATCTAACATGAATTACATCGTCTTAACAAATGACCCTAAAACCTCGTCAATTATTTTATGCGATTTATTTTTATTCATTTACATGCCATTAATGCTTATTGTTACATAAAACTACACTTGGAACTGGCTTTATAGAAAAAAAAAACTTATGAAGTAGACGTCTTTTCCATTCTTTCTTCACATGTTACGAAGGATTAACCTGTTGAATGACAATAATATTTCGGCATCCGAAAATAAACGATTTCATAATAGAGCAAGAGCCCGTGACGATCAGACCTTCGTTATTTTATAAAACATCAAAGTTTCTCTGTGCATGTCCCTAATACAGGTAAAGACAATCCCCGACTATGAAGTTTGGATCACGGTGGCCTTGAAAGATATCAGGTTGCAAAGGTATCTTTATAAAATTGCACCACAATTTCAAGAGCATTTTGCTAGCAATTTTACAAGGTAGTAGTAGTCTGCTAGTGTCGAAATTTCGCACTATTTCACTCCCACCCGCTTGCATGTATATATGGCGCTCGCACCTACGGAAGACTTTTATTTAGACTTTTAATACATCAAAACAGCAATAAAATCATCCCAACATAAATCTGAGTTACGTATAGGAGACCAACGGAGGGGTAATACTCCATGGTTTGATGCAAAATTAAATGCACTTATCAAACAGCGCAACAATGCGTTTAAACTCTGGAACAAAAATCAGCAAAGTGATATATTCACAGCACTGAGAAATAAAACAAGAAATCAAGTTACCAACTATAGAAGATATGCTAAAACTAAATACTACACGAATATATTTAAAGAAAACATGCGTAATCCGCGACAGACATGGAAAACAATAAATGCAATTCTTACAAATAGTTCGACACCCCAGAAAGATGAAATTAAATATCTTTTAATTAAGAATGAAGAAATAACATGCCCAACACAGATAGCTTCAACTTTTAACAACTTCTTTATATCAGTTGGGGAAAACTTAGCAGCTACAATTGCATCATATCCAGATGATTCTATCATTATAAACACGGATCAAAAAGCAATCCAGTCCCTATATATGGCCAAAACAAATAAAACAGAAGTTCTCAGTATCATCTCTCAACTAAAGTCTAATGCATCTCCAGGTTTAGATGGAATTACACCCGTGCACCTGAACTTTTGCAAAAATATATTAGCTGACCACCTTGTTTTTCTTATTAATCAATCCCTGGATAGTGGAATCTTCCCAGATCAACTAAAGATAGCAAAAATAATTCCGATTTACAAAGATGATTGCAAAAAAAATCCTTCTAATTATCGTCCTATATCCATCCTTTCTGTTTTCTCTAAAGTTTTTGAAAAGGTTATTAAGCTTAGGCTCACTAAATATCTCTTATCAAACAATTTACTCGCATCCCAACAGTATGGATTCAAAAACCAATCTAACACAAAATGTGCTGCTTTCGATTTTGTATATGCCCTCCAAAAACATATAGACCAGGGTAAGCATACTGCAGGCTTATTTATAGATTTAAAAAAGGCTTTCGATACGGTTGACCATGAGATACTACTAAAGAAGTTAGAACACCTAGGCATAGTAGGCACTCCCCTGAAGTTACTGTGTAGTTACCTCTCTAACCGACACTGTCAGACCTTTGTTGGAAAAGGGACAAGCAGTATGGGAACGATAAAATGTGGTGTGCCTCAGGGCTCCGTACTTGGACCATTACTATTTTTAATATATATAAATGATATTGCTAAATGGGGACTTAAGGGTACAATACAACTTTATGCAGATGATACAGTGATTCTTTATCACAATAACGATTTAAACGAACTAGAAAAGGAAATGGAAAGGGATATATCTTGCCTGGAAAACTGGCTGCGATTAAACAAACTTAGCCTAAACATTAAAAAACACATTACATATTGTTTGCAAATAAAAAAAATGTAAGTCTTCATATAAATCATGATAATAACCGCCTTGAAAGGGCTGATGTTACAAAATATCTTGGCCTTTTCATTGATTCACAACTCACATGGAATCACCAATTTAAACATGTTCTATCCAAAATTACTCCTATAACTGGTGTTTTATATAGACTTCGCGGGTTACTTCCTCCCTCTCTATTAAGATCGATTTACCATGCTATGATTCACTCACATCTAATATATCTCGCCGGAATCTGGGGATTTGCTACAAAAAAAATGATTTCAGAAGTCCAAGTCGTCCAAAATAGAGCCCTGCGAAATATATTCAGTTTACCTTGGGATACACACGTCAAAGACATTTACAGAAACACCCAAATACTTCCTTTTAACACCATTCCCACTTTTGAAATAACAAAAACTATATTACAAGTAATTCAACACTCGGCACATTCCAACACTACACTCAATTACAATTGCGACGTACACCAACACAACACAAGAAATCACAACAAACTTCATATACCAAAAATCAAATCAACAAAATATGTACTAAGATCCCTAGAATACATAGCTTACACAAAATATAATCAACTACCCAACGAGATCAAATGTGCAAGTCAATGTAAAAAGACCCAAACTAAAATGCTCAAACTTCATTTTATGAATGACTATCTGAAATAATAATGTTGTGTATGTCCTATGATATGTCCATTTAATACATACAGCTATATGTTTCATGTAATGCGTATCATTCCCGCAATGAGTTTATTAACTCTTGGGAGTACAATGCTTTATATAATATAGTATATTCTGTATTGTATACTTTTAATAAATAAAATAAATAAATAATGACAAGGTGAAGAAACCATCGAAACTGATTACTGAGAAAACACGTGTTGATAGTTCCTCAAGTAACGTATATAAAATTCAGTCTTTATACATTAACGTAAGTACAATTTTAATTAATTAATATATATTATTTTTCAAAGCCACCGTGATCCAAAATTCATAGTCGGGGATCGTCTTTACCTGTATTAGAGACATACACAGAGAAACCTTCAGGTTTTATAAAATAACGAAGTTCTGATCGTCACGGGCTCTTGGACTATTATTTTAATGTTAAAGTTTCACATAAATTGTAGGGCTCTCATAAACTAGCTACTATCATTTACCTTTTTCTCGTAAACAAAGAAAAAATACTCTAATGGTGTTTACAAAGATTTTTTTCTCTTTTTTTTATAATATGTTTAACCTGTTTGCTACTCCACCAGTTGGTTATTCTGAATCGAAACGTGTTGCTTGAAATGACAATGTGACAAAATCTGAATAGCCAGGTATTTTCCATCCTTCCTCTCATTTTACTCAATTATTTAAGTCTCAAAATATTCGTCAATTTGATGTACGCCGTAGTCCCCCTGGACCCGTATGGTTTGACATTCGTATGAAAAATCACACAAAAAAATCTAGAAATACGTTTGCGAAGCTTCGGTATTCAGATGATTTTAAAATGGCATTAAATATTATTATCCTCCTATTTTATTGCTTAGCTAATTTTACCCAGTTACTTTCCGGTTCAAATACCTGGTAGACAATGAAAGATAACCACCGTATCCACCCCAGAACCCAGCACCTGGAACCGAGGACAAACCTGTAATAGATAGTGAGAATCCGGGGGTTGTTAATGAAGGGTGGACCAAAATGGCTGCGCATGCATGTTGCGACAAAACGACCCCTTTCGCGCGCACCACCCACCACACACACCCCCATTCATAATCTACCCAAATTCATTATGCGCTCCTTACAGGAATATCAAGGTGTCAATTTCGATAATTCGAATCCATGGACATATTTTCATAAAAAACGTCAAAAATAGTTTTCACATAGCCAATGGGTTTTGATAAATATTATTATACTCTGAAGATTTGTTTTCTCCGGAATGGATGTGATAACACGGAGAAAAGCGATATAATTCTACATCAAAATGAGCTCTTATTTTTTTTATTTATATAAAAAAATAGATAAACACAATAAAAATCATTAGACACTCTTCTCACTAGTATATTTTCACGTGGAGAGGAGCAGATATAAGATATATAATTACAGATATTTAAAAAAAAACAAACATTTAAAAAAATAGTAATCTATTATTGCAAAAGATATTCTGGAAGAAAAAAAATAATATTCCTGAAGCAGAATTTTTTTCTAGTAGCGTAAACTTCTACAGGAGTAAAATGATACTATGAAATTATAATATTTTACTACACATGGTAGGCAAATTTTCACTAGGAATTAACCTGCTTTGGGAGCACAATATTCAGAGTGTACACAAAGAAGAATCTTATCCTAGAATATCATTCTCCGCAATACATGGCATGGCGCAGGAGACTTTTTCATGTCATCCTTTCAAAGTGCGAGGAATCAACTTTGTGTTGCGATTTCTGTAATACTTCTAATAACAATGAGCTTATTCACACTTTCAGGTAGAGTACAGGATTGCGTTCATATTCAGTTCTAATTAAAATTGGTGTGTTAGTCATTCATGATTCCAAGTAAAATGCCGCCAAAAACGCATTTTAAATTCGTGGATAAAATATCGTTGGATTGACGACTTAATATTTATTATGTGTGTGTATTGAGGAAACTAACAGTATTCAAAAGTTTAGAAAACGAGACCTCTGCGCTACAGAAATGAAAGATAAGCACTCTGAAGTGAATCAAACTTGTGCATTCGGTTGAAAAGACGGCTCTGGATTGAAGGTCGATTGAGCGGAGGACCTGAGACAATACGGTGGGCAAAGTTTACCGCAAGTTGGCCTAAGCCGGCTCACATTTCCCTATCTACAACTACAATACTAAACTCGATATTGTGCGCTGCGCACAGTGCCATATGCAATATGCAATGAGAGCTTGCTGAGATTAGTTTGGATGATGCGACCCGAAATATTAGGTCGATCCCCTTGAAACATCCTGTACCAGAAAATTTATATGTTAGAAGTATTTTATCGTAAGAAGCATTTTTACCTTATTTCAGTAAAGCGATGTCATTTAAAACACACACAAGTTAAATTGAAGAAAACAAAAACACAAAAAAAAAAAATTATTTCGTGAAGTAGGTATCTTGTCGGACTGATTTAAGTCAACGATCTTTTCTAATATCGTCATACCCCGTAGAAATAAGCGTGTTTTAATGATACAACTGATATACCTACAACCATTTACCCCACGTACTCAAAGTGGTTTATCAGTTTGATCAAATTTAAAACTCGATGGTATTGACATCTGAGTATTTTTTTTGTTATTCCGTAATGAGTATATCAATTTTGTTCATGCGCAGTTTTTAGAAATGATATATAATATGTGTAGCAAGTATAGATACGCCACCGGTCAGTGACTGAGTTTGCATTGCATCTGGTTTCCACCCAGGCATCATAAGATTAATTCCTCGTCTGGCTAATATTTAATTAATAATTTTCTGCATAATTTGATGACAGCAGGATATTTTCAAATATTGTGACATTATTACGGAAACTTACCTTCCAAGAACTCCTCTTTTTTCCTTTCCTTAAAAAACACTCCACACAGCATCCCCTGAGATGACATAGGCCCTGAGGGATTTTTTTTCCTCAGGGTCTCATTTGTTGTCATCTTCATGGTGCAGTTGATTGATGGCATTTAATCATAATGTTTAATTTTTATACGCATATTTCAGATCAGTATTGATCTTATGTTTTACTATTAACACCTTAAGAAGCATCGTCAACGTGATGTGATGTGTATAAGTATCCTGCAAATACGTGTATAGATGCACCGAAGTGGAAGTTACAATTGTCGCAAAATACGTATTTATAATATATACGTACTGCCTACGAAATTACTAATGGCAAAATTTGATCAAAGCTCAAGCAGGAGGACATAATCAAAAGCAATCTCGATCGATAACAAATTATCCGGTCCACTGTGGAGGCTGGAAGCTGGGTATTGGGTAACCGAGCAAAATTCTTTGAAAACTTCCGCCGTATTTACTCCCAAATTCTTTCGCCGGACCGTTAAACCACTCAGGTCCGGCTAAATAAAATTTCTTCAGCGTATCGCGGCGAACAATGGCCGCCTGGCCCATTCGATTACGTGTAACTGCTTAAAGCGGTCCACATCGAGTTTTTCATTAATTTCCAATTTTTCCGCCCCATAACTAAAGTCACCGGCAAGTTTTCCCACCCCCGGGATCAATTGATTTATAACCATCCCTGCGAGAGAGACTTGTGGGAGGCTTGCCACTCCTCCCCCCCACCCAATGCCCCCGCCCAGCCCGAGACAGAAATGTCGAATAGTGATGCAACTAACAACGGAACCTTTTCGGACTAACTTTGGTGACGAGTTTCGCCCCTTTCCGAGAATGGATATAAACTTGGGAATAACTTCTAAAATTAAATTATTCTTCAAAAAGTTGTATTTTCCCGAAAATGTATTCTCAGAATGTCTAAATTTATTTCATCGCTGAATCAAATAAATTTTATAAACGTTATGAGAGATTTTTAGGTATCTATACTTAATTATAAAATTCAGTTTTTCCCCAGTTTTACAGGACTTTCGAAAGGCGCAATCAAACAACGAGATCAGCTAGCTTTGGAGGAACGCCTCTGCTTTTTGTGAAACTGCTCCCATCGGCATATCTAACTGCTCGAATAGAAAACAAAATGTAATATCAATTTTTGCGATTGTTACATTTCACTTCTCGATTTTGTTTTTTTTTTCTTAAATAAATTGCATCTCTTGGAAAGCTGCCTACTTACACTGGAGTACTAATAGATAATAATGGGTCTCACTAACACTGGAGGTAACACTCCCAACACACAAATATTGTTAGACAAAATATTAAAATGACACTGATTACTTCGAAATATTTTTACCAATACTATAATCTTCACAGGTAGATTCCGAAAGACATAATATATCAAAACATAGCTTTAATGA
Organism: Limnephilus lunatus; assembly: GCA_917563855.2. NCBI lineage: Eukaryota > Metazoa > Arthropoda > Insecta > Trichoptera > Limnephilidae > Limnephilus > Limnephilus lunatus. The sequence continues at coordinate 33,633,765 of OU830594.1, forward strand.
CGTTCCTTCCAGTTAAAATAAAATGATAGCATAAATAAAAATTAATACCTATTCATAATTTTTTATTTTATTTATATAAGTAATATTTTTATAAAAAATTGTAAATTATCAGTTCGATAGCCCTGATATATTAAAGTTGATTCACTTTTATGTAGCTACCATCAGATCAAGGTTCCCTAGTATGTACTATTGTGACAATTCTGTTATAAATAGATTACACACAATTGGTAATTTTTAATATTTCCCTACTGAAATACAAGGCTACTGATCAAACATTTCAGCCAAACATATTTTTGATGTGTCACTATATACAAAATTTTTTAAAAATTTATTTTGTTTCGTTTAATGTCTTCATTTAATTGTAAGTAATTAATTTTATTCTATTTCTATTGTTATATTATTGTAGATTTTAAATAAATAAATTGTACGGAGTGTTAAGGGCCGTATGTACTAGATTTACTTTAACCAGTGATTCCTAGCATTATATTTGGAGTAAAAAATGTAAATGAAATTTCGGTCTCTGGTGATATTTTTGATGTATTTTTTTAAATTGTAGGTATTGAACAGTAAGGGTCGGAGTAAGAAAAAAAAAATAGAAAAAGGAAAAAAAGACATCCAAAAAAGTAACCGAAAGCAAAAATTTTATTAACGATTTTTACTTTAAATAATGGCTGTCAGGATTCACAGGTTATAGTGAATCAAGTACGTCCGTTAACATCATGTATGTACGAATATAAAATTATTAACTAATTTTAATAGATTAACAGCTATGATTTATTCGCCATAAAATAATTACGTGTATAAAATTGCTGTGGGCGAATTTCGTAATTTCAAGGGTCAGATGTAATAAAATTATTTCAACTGCTTCACTCTGACTCATATGGGAACAAAAATTACTAAAAAATTAATTAATTCGGCCGGCAAAATAGCTTCATTATTCTGTAATGTGACCAAGCGAACGTAATCCCCTGATAATAACAACGGTTCTTCGTAATGTTCGTTAACAGCAAAATAATATTATATATTTATTATAAAGCCTGCTGTGTTTGTGCCTGATAAGGCTTTTTTTACAAATTGAGAATATAATTTATAACTATATTCCCTTGGAACAATAAGGTTCAGTCTAACATTGTTGCCGAAGTAGACATTTTTGTTTCAATAGGCCACTTGCATGGATTTCATAACGACTTGGAAAAAATCGTGTGGATATATTTTTTTATTAAGATTACGAAAATGTTAGTAAAATGTTTAAGAAATGTATAGTTTTTTTTAATAAAAAAAACTGTACATTTGTAAAATTCCACACTGATTTTTTTTTATATGGTAACACTTTGATTTAAGGAGAATTTTTGAATTTGACATTTAACATTCACTAGATTTATTGTTTGTTCTCTGCGAACTCATAATTTGGTTTAACGTTTTGACAGGTGTTACGAAGAGAATCCCGTACATTTTATGCCTTCTGTACCTGTTTTAGAAGTTTAATGGTAATGGTGCTGATTGTAACAAAATTTTATAATTATAATATTTACGGTGCTCCAGATTTTATGTCGGGGTTAAATCTTTCCCAAATGAAAGACTAAACCCTTCCACACACTTTTCCACAAATGATTATCTAGTAAATTCACGCAATGTAAGTGCACTATATAAGTATAATAAATACAAAACAATACAAGAACAGTACGTCAATCCACCAGAAACATAATGGGAAAATATTTCACCGACTCCAGATATTTTCATATCAGAGGGTTCGGCTCTGATGAAATCCTAACTGGTCCGATAAATCCTACTGATCCCTCAATATAAATATTTAAAAAATCTTTTGTAATCCTACATGTATTTAAAATGACCGACTGTTGCATTTTTATATTTATTATTATAATTTACAAGTACAAGTAAATTACATTGGATTTAGTCATATTTAGACGTTGAAAATTATAATGATTAATGATCAATAAGATGGATCAAGGAAAAAAATCAGATGTTATATTTTTGGTATGCCTCGTTTTTCTCCTGTGCCATTCGTGTGGAAAACGTTATTTTTTTTAAATGATTTTTGGCTACGTAATTATCGTTTTTTCGCACTCATAAAATTATATACCGTCTTTTCGGTTTATAAAAAAATGGTCTGATTTTTCGGATTGAAAAATACGATAAAAAAATACGGAATGTCTTAGAATATTTGCCTAAACCGGAAAAAAAATAAAACTGTGATACAAGTGGCCTAATACGATTTTTTCTTTTTCAAAACGCTATTTAAGAAACCCTTTCTATTTAAATTTAATAACAACAAGGTTCTGTTTGCAATGGGATTTTTCCACATACGAGGGATTCTGTTGAAAATGTATGAAATATTTTAATATCATTTTTCGGATTTCAATCATCCTACTAAAAATGTTGGTTTAATTATGTTTTCATTCAATATTATTGATTTAAAAAAGCTCTAAAACTGACAAAATCAAAACGGCCCGTTTTTTGCAAATGGGTTTGTGCAACCAGCATAAATAAACACTGTCATTGAGCATCCGCACTCCTGACGTCACAAAATAGCCACGCCCCAAAATATCGTTTTAGCGGTTATTAAAAAATGGGAAACTTTAACTAGCTCTAGAAATTTAATTCGTCAACATAAAAATAAAATTAAATTACTACAATCATCGTAATTTTTTGCTAATTTTTTTTAAGCAATAAAAACCGTGGAAATGCCCCATTTACGAGCGACTGAGTTCTTTTAAAAAAACTTCTCAATTCTACCGCGTGTGCATTGCACATTCTATATATTTTTTAATGTTCACTAACTTAATTTCCTTCATGTTACTTAATTAACGACTGTCTTTGAATAGGTACTAGACTCATTTCCTTAATAATTAAATTTTGTTACAAGTGTAACATAACACCTCCAATAATTGTACCTATTATCCTGCATTGTACACATTTTCTTATTAAAATTTAACAAAATTAATTCGGTGAATATATCCTTTATCTCATATTTTGAATTTCGTATAGCTAAATAGGAAATAATTATTTTATTCTCTTAAATCAGTCATCGTGATGTTTATATTATTATTATTTGACTATAAAATATTAAATATTTCTACGTAGTTTTTTGATTTCTCTTTAAAAAAACGATTGAATGTTCGAATTTATAACATCGCGTCGTAGTATAAGATAATTAAAAGGTAAAAGCTAAAATGCTCAGCTAAAAGGTTAAAAATAATGCATTATTTTTTGCTTTTAAATAATAAAAACTTGAATATTCAAACTAACGAGATTTAAATTTCTGTTTTACATTATGCAGATCTCATATTGGATAGGACAACCATTTATTTCAAATTTTATCCATTTAAATTTTCAAAACATACGCGCTTCTGTCGCTGTCAATATATCCCTTTCAATAATTTCCGTGACCATTATGATTTCCATTCAGTGTAGATAAATAACGTTAAGGTTTACGTTTGACGTGATGTGACATCTACCCTTTCAATCTTTACAAACAGAAACAGACTGACGATTAAGCTTTCAAATTAAAAGCCGAGATTCACGTCAGTGATATCGAATGATGAACCGCATAGAGTATTTTTATCGTCATTTTAATGTGCATATTGTGTCATTAAACCTTTTAATCCTTAATGCCCCACTTTAATGGATTCGTTGTCATGGCAACGTTTCAAAATACAAAATAAATAGGTATATTCAATTCAAGAGGATTTAAAATGAAAAATGAATTTCGGTGGATTGCCGATGATTTGTGGGGCTTCAAAATTAAATGTTGTTTTTCGGTCCATAGTTAAAACTTTTATCTATGGACCGAAAAACAACATGCGTTAAATAAAATTATTAAGGCTTTTAACATAAAGGCCTTAATAACTTTATTTAACGCATTTCTTAACATATTTTTTTACATTAGCTCCACATAGGAGGCCCTGAGGAAAATAATTTCCCTTAGGGTCTTTGTCATCTTAGGGAATGCTGTGTGGAGGGTGTTTTAAGGAAAGGAAGGATAGGAAGTTCTGGGAAGGAAAAAGGTATGAGGAGTGCGTCGGAATCTGGGAGTCCATGTACCCAGGAGTGGAAGACGTATGAAACCGTCCCTCCCATTGCGGTGCAAGACGATGCTCCAAAAGAGTACGACTGGAGAAGTCAAAGGCACTCCCTCAACTATTCTCTCCCGATCCGGCCTGCCATGAAGCTGGTGGGCAGACGAACCCGCCGCCAAGACCCGGATAAACCTAAACTCGTGAACCTGGGCATCCCTGCTAAGTCACCAAACGTAGCGAACCACTTGGAGTGACCTATGGCACAACTCACTAATTGCTATTTCTGGCAATGACGTAATTGCGAAAGCAACCATCAAACTTCTGGGAGTTTATCTGGATTCAGACCATTAATTGAAAAGTCAGGTGAGTAGGACCGTAAGCACAGGGTTCTTCTACCTTAGATAACTGAAGTCAGTTCATAGGAACCTTTCAACAGAAGCAACTAAGATTCTTGTGGACTCATATATAGTATCACGTCTTGATTACTGCAATGGCATCTATGCAAATCTTCCTTAATGTCAAACTGATAAATTACAAACAGATTTCAACGCCACAGCACACCATTTCGTAACACCTCCGAAATCTTCACTGGTTGAAGTGTCCTGAAAGGATCCAGTACAAGTTATGTTAGATGATGTTTAAAGCTATTAATGAAATGGCTCCACCCTATATCTCTGAACTATGCATTTCGGAAAACATAGGTCAAAGGCAGTCAAATTTTAGATTAGCGACATCATCTGCAATTGGAGTGTTGAAAGAACCTAAGCGAAATCCGAGCACTAGGTTTGGTGATCGTGCATTCGGAGTATCCGGACCTGAAACCTGGAATAAACTTCCTATGGAATTAAGATGCATAACCAACCCAGCGAAGTTTAGATCAAAACTAAAAACTCACTCTTTCTATAATTATATATTACTCTTTTCCATAAATTTGCCATTCTATTTTTACTTTGCAATTTTTTATATATTCTTTTTTCTCTGTTTGTTTATAGTCTAGTTATAGTTGTTGATATCCATGAATACATATATTACTTTCTTTTGAAATACCTACTCCTTAACTACTCATGAAAAGGTCAAAGTGCTATTTATGGACAATGTCAGTGGTAACCTAACACCTCAATCCGTTTAATGTTGAGCGACGAATCATTTTAACACGGTAAAAATCGACTTTTAACTTGATTAATTTATTTAAGATATTTATACCTTCCCGAAAACCCAGTAAACTTATTAAGATCATTTTTGCACCCGTGTAAATTGTAATATTATGTAAAACTTCTTATTTCTTCTGGCGCTAATCTTATTGTAAATATGTATGTTATTAAGCCACTAGTTTCAGGTCAGTATTTATATGTCTTAGTCATAAGTCACTAGCTATAAGTTAAGATGTATAATTGTTAATATTAGTTGTAAGCCAGTAATATAAGTCACTAGGTATTAAGCCACTAGTTTCAGGTCAGTATTTATATGTCTTAGTCATAAGTCACTAGCTATAAGTTAAGATGTATAATTGTTAATATTAGTTGTAAGCCAGTAATATAAGTCTTAGAAGTTAGTATTTAGTTAAAATCTTAGTTATAAGCCAGTAATATAAGTCACTAGCTAAACCTTAGTCTTAGATGTAAGTCGCTAGTTGTAAATGTAAATCTTAGTTGTAAGCCAATAATATTAATTCTTTTATATATTTATTTGTACAGCACCCCTGAGGTGATTTCTCATGAAAACGGCGCTGTATAAATTATCCAAATATTATTATTATTAAAGTTTTTTCAATTTTTTTTAATCAAGTTTGATGTATAAGTAGCTAAGTACATTAACCTTTGCTTTTATGTTACAAAATATTTCCTACATACTCGTAAGATCTTGAGACCAGATCTTTGTTTTCCAAAATTACACTATCAAATTTCCTGGCTACAGATTTCCACTTAGGGATTAACAAGAATATGAATTGAAAAAACACTAGAAATTTTCGAATACTGAATAGAAGGTGTATCTGATGATCTCTTAATGGATGAGAATTTTTCGAATACTAAATTAATGGATTAACTATTACAAAAAATCCATTAAAAGTGGTACTTTGTCCCCAATTTAGCACGTTAGGCAATCGAATCATCCCTATGAACATCCATAGAGATATACAATCTGAAAAGAAACCCAATCAAGCACTCGATCTCTCGCAGCGCCACCGGTATAATGAAAATAAATTTAGAAATATTTCATCCCCTCGAGGTCTTTTATTTAAAGGCATCGACTCATGATTTATGGCACGGGCACCCACACAACCCCTCCCGAGGGTTCGTATCGGCGAATCTTTTAATTCCCCCAAACGGTGGACCAAGTTTACTATGCAAATGAGTGGATCCTTCCCGCTTCTGTTAACGCTTATGGTCTGATGCCGCCCTAATATCTTCCCCGCAATTTTGGAATTCTTACCGATAAAAGTCACGGAACTCTTTAATTTGCGAGCTTTATTAATTAAAAAAGGAATCCCCTCGACATTTTTAAAAGGCTTATTTTTTATTAAAACTAGTTAATTTACTGTGAAATCCAAGATTCCAAGCGCAAAATTTATTATGATTTGCTATAAATTTCGGTGAGGATGCTCCAAATAAACTTTTAAATTAAAGCACAACTAGAAAAGGGTTATATTATTCTAATTGTGCATTATGCCAGTCTCCCGGATTCTCGTTTAACCCTCCCGGGCCGGAGGAGGATAATATACTTATCCAAGAGAGCGACAGTTTTCTGCGTCATCTAAATTATTTTTTAAATCATCGCTCCTTAATTTAAGTCATCCTAAAAAAATATTTGGTAATAGATCGGCATTAAAAATATATGTTTATATGTTTCGTTAAAATTTGGTATTAAGATTATTTATTAAGATCCTCCCTCCCACCTTCCCCCGCACCCCATTTTTTCAAACATTCCTACTCGAAAATACGTAACCACAATATCCTAACGATAGAATGTTTTATTTTATTTCAAACCAATTTTCCATATTTTCAAACACAATCATAATGTATTTGAGTTACGTTCAATTTCGTACTATCTCTTTCATCTTTTTCGCATTATTATTTAATGAGTGAAAGCTGGGCAAAGATGGGCGGTATCAAAGCGGTAGGTAGTAACTAATGTCTGATGGTTAATGAAAAGGGCAAAAGGAATATTAGGGCTCAGTTGGTAGCGTTCAAAAAGGAGGAGATTACTAAAGATGATTTGAAAGGAAGATACGTAAATACGAATGATAGAGGGAGCGCGCTAATGTAAAAAAAAACGATTCTAATTTTTTTTATTAATAGGCGTAAGCCACTGAAAATTTTTATTTAAATAATATTCAGTGAAAATACTTGTATTTAATAAAACACAATTTTGTTGAATTAGAGCAATCTTCTACCGATATCTGAAATAAATGGCACCGTGAATTATGCATACTTATAGCATGTTAAATACCAGAACATAATCGGCCTTTTTTTTTTTTACAGTGAATACCGCACAAGAAACTGCTCCCGTCTGGACCAAGTGAGACTATGGCATCCCCAATTGGGGTATGTTGTGAGGCTGAAGGTAGTGGGGAGGGGAAGGAGGTGGAAAAGAGGAAGGTTGGGTAGTACCTGGCTATTCAGATCTGGTCACCAAACACGGCTAAAGCCATTTTCAAGCAACGTTTCAATTCTGAATGGTGGTCATACACCGGGGCGATACTGATAGTATCTTCCACTCTGGAACGTGCCGCAAATATACTATATATTATTTTAAAAGAATTAATTGTGAAATAACACAAATTAATCAAATAAAATTTATTTGCGCACGCCGGGTTCGAACCCGCGACCTCCGGATTGTGAGTCAAGAGTCTTAGCCATTGGACTACGGAGGTCGTACTAAACAACCTTACTAAAAAACCCAGTGAAAATTTTATTCAATTGACAAACGGCCGCGGATGTGAAAACTATACTAATTAAAAAATTGTTCTTGGAAAAAAATACACACTGCACAACCTGGAAGGGTAGTTTATCTCTGTTTTAGTGATGATGTTTGAATGAAATTTGGAATTTTCCAAAGTATTTTGAATGTTCTATACAGGGTGTTAAGGGACGTCCTTGAGTAACTTTAACCAGTGATTCCTGACATTATTTGGAGTAAAAAATGTTAATGAAATTTTGGTCCGCGGTGACATGATATTTTTTTACAAAAACACAAAAAATGTTAATGAAATTTTGGTCCGCGGTGACATGATATTTTTTTACAAAAACACAAAAAATGTTAATGAAATTTTGGTCCGCGGTGACATGATATTTTTTTACAAAAACACAAAAAATGTTAATGAAATTTTGGTCCGCGGTGACATGATATTTTTTTACAAAAACACAAAAAATGTTAATGAAATTTTGGTCCGCGGTGACATGATATTTTTTTACAAAAACACAAAAAATGTTAATGAAATTTTGGTCCGCGGTGACATGATATTTTTTTACAAAAACACAAAAAATGTTAATGAAATTTTGGTCTCCATTGACTTTTTTGGTGACTTTTTTTTCAATTTTTTTTTCATCAAAATCAAACAAAAAAAATTCTTCCGCATGTCGTCAATGGTCACTCTGCCCAGTAGCCAACCCACCCCTTACCCCTCCTCGAACTATCCAACACCTACCATTTTTTTGTGTTTTTGTAAAAAAACATCATGTCACCGCGGACCAAAATTTTATTTACATTTTTTACTCCAAATAATGTCAGGAATCACTGGCTAAAGTAACTCAAGTACGTCCCTTAACATCCTGTATATTTCTTATTTTTGAAGGTGTCGTAAAAACAAATACCATTTATGAAAACTAGATAAAATTACCTTTTAGATTTATGTATTTGAAATACACTTTAGTTTTAAAACACTGCCATATTTGAAGATTCAAACACGGAAAGTTTTTTTTATCGCCAAAAGGATAACCTAAAAATATCTCTGACATTTCTTGAACCATTAAAGATGTTTATTTCTTTCATAAGTGTACCACCATATGTATTAGATATTATTATTAAAAAAACACCCCTTTTAAGAAATTCTCATAAAATAAAGATTTAAAAACGTAAATTTGAACATTTATTTAACCCAAAACAAAATTTTGACAGTTCAACTTTAAAGTATTGTTTATTGTGGAATAACTTGATAAAACTGATGTAAAACCACACAAATAACACGGTATATATGAGAATTTTTTAAGAGTGGTGTTTTTTTTTAATATCAATATCTAATACATGTGGTGGTAAACTTATAAAAGAAATTTACTTCTTAAGTGGTACTAGGAATCTGTTTGAATATCAGTATTTTTAGGTTATTTTTTTGGCAATAAAAAAAACTTTGAAAATAATTTATTATTTTTTTATTGCATGCACGAGAAAAAAGTGAGGTGACAGTTCCATTCCAAATTCATTAAATAAAAGGTATATTTTTTTTTAAATTTTAATTTTTTATAAATTTCTGTACACTTTCATCAAAAATGTTTTGGTACGAAATTTTTTACATTTTTTTCCGTGTTTGAATCTTAAAATATGGCAGTTTTTTAAAACTAAAGTATATTTCAAATACATAAATCTAAAAGATAATTTTATCGTTTTTTATAAATGGCATTTTATTTTACAATATCTTCAAAAATAAGAAATATATAGAACATTCAAAATACTTTGGAAAATTCCAAATTTCGTTCAGACATCATTATTTAAACAGAGATAAACTACCCTCCAAGGCTGTTTAAACAGTGTGTATTTTTTTCCAAGAACAATTTTTTAATAAGTAATGTTTTCACATCCGCGGACGTTTGTCAATTGAATAAAATTTTCACGGGGTTTTTTTTAGTAAGGCCGTAAATGTTTTAGGAAAGTTGTTTATACCTATCGTAATAAATTTGTAATGCGGGGTCTTAAGAGACACGATAGACCCTAATGACCAACTTTCGGGTCAACCAAATCATGTGATGAAAAAATTATGGAGACATAAATAGCATTTTAAATAAAAACATACCAACATATATTTTTTAAATAATATTTTTTAATTCATCTTTGTATTGGTTTTGTGCTGTGCCCGTATCATTAGGAACTCATCGTACATTATATAACTATGTTATTTCACATAACTAAGATACAAGTACGTACGCTATATATAGATATATTTGTAGACCGTTTACAGAAGCAACAAATTTACGAATCGGTTGAATCAAATGAAATAATATCAAACTTTGTGATCTCAGAACAAATAACATACGTGTATTGCTTGAATTTATTAATCAACCTCATTCCCTTCCAGATTCTTTGAAATCATTATGATTGAGCAAGTTTTTTTTTAAATAGATTTTCTTCGCAATGAAGAGACTTGAAAACATTATTTCTTTCACGGCTTTGATTCAATCCCAACTCTTTTTTTCCTTGAAAGCAATGAAAATGTTGTGTATTTCTAAAGGATAAGCTCATTCTTCAATCACTCCCTTAACAATAAGGCTCCATATAGCATTCTATTTCATCTTCTATCTAGATGTAGGATCAATGGAATGAAGTAAGTCATGATCCGGTCGGTTGCCTGTGGTGGTGGGATATTTCCATGGAATGGGGAATTCAAATAATTATCAAGAGGGGCGCCAAGGGATTAATATATTAATTTTTGCCTAGGCTTTGTTCTTCGTTAAAAGATAGGACTTGACTTCGTACCTTTGTGAATTCCCAGCCACAATTCAATTGAAATCATTCAATCAAAACGACCACGCCGTGGTTAAAAATGTTGATCCTTTTTAGAGGATTTATTTATATTGAATATTTTTCAATGGAAGAACGTACGGCGGTTATCTTTGAGAATATCGTCGAATATATATTTTTTTTTAATTTAAAAGCTTTGTATGATTTCAATAGAAGTTTTGCTAAAATTCATTTATCGGGTGAGAAAATACATATTCTGGCCTAGATTTTCATATATTAAACGATAAAACACATTATTAATGGCGATAAGTGGCTTATTTTGAATGATTAATAATTCGTATAGAATTACTGATGGTCTACGAGCAAACATCATAACCGTGGCCAGACTGAATTGGAGGGAGGCAATCAAATATTGGTAGGTGTGGAGACAATTCCTAAAACCAGCTAGGACTCTTCGAAGGTTGTAGAACCACTGACGAATATATTGATAATTTATAGAAATAGGGCTTACATTCAATCGGGATAAACAATGTGAACTTTTCTGCAAGAAATACTATGCTTTTTTACATTAGCTCCACGCAGGACGCCCTGAGGAAAATAATTTCCCACAGGGCCTATGTCATCTTAGGGGGTGCTGTGTGAAGGGTTTTTTTAGGAAAGGAAGAAGATGAAGTTCTGGGAAGGAAATAAGTATGAGGGGTGGGAAGGAATCTGGGGGTCAGTGTGTACAGGGGTGACGGATGTATGAATCAATCCCTTCAACTGCAGTGAAGTCAAAAGACTTTCTCAACCAGTGTCTCCCGATCCGGCCTGCCACGTACTAGGTGGGTAGACACATCGGCCACCAAGACCTTGATAAATCTCACCCCCCCTGGGGATAGTACCGCTGAGAAATACAATCCGTACATCTTTTTCATAAACGACGCGTGACGAAGAAAGTGCCTCTATGAAGGTGCTCTCGTAGGTAAAAAAATCTCCACTGTAAATTTTACATCTTTGTTGTAAATTCCAATACAAATTCACTTGGTTACCAAAATCACAAATGTTTAATTCATTTAGCTAGTTTGCCGTAGGTATGGTGTACAACGCTCTCATGCAGACGATTTTACTATTGCGATGAAATAAACAACACTGCAATAATTATAATTTAATACAATTAACTCACAAGTTGTAATGGACGTCCGCCATGTTGGGCCTGTGACGTAATGCCTCGTGGAAGGCTACCTCCGCCTCCTTGACTCTGCCCAATCCACTTAGTACGCTTCCCAAGTTGCCGAAAGCTGAAAACAAACAGAATAAATGATCAAAACGAGTCACAAAGGAAACATTGTTGTCCTTATCTCCTGAGAGAGGGAGTTACGGTTTGTATTGCATAATATAATGTGTGAAGGGGAGAACTATCTAATATGCATGGTTTCATTGATACGCTACTAAACAAACAGTAAACGGGGATAAACGCACCCAAATTAACAAATAATTATGATTCGTTTTGTTTTACTCTCAAAATAAACTTTTGTGTAAAATAAACAACGAATCCTCCCTAACTTTATCAACACATGTACACCAACTGTTTATGTTTGTGTTTTTGCTGCAGTGTTATTTTTCTAACTAGGTCACTAGATACCCATACTGAGGTGAATAGCATAGTAGTAGTAGTTTTTTAATCTACATAATATAGAAAAAGTACTTAAAATAGTAAGAAACAGAAAAGTTTCGTTAAATCACTATGATCACAATAAACATTAACTTTTATACGTTTACACACAAAAAATAATTCCTATTAGGTACTTATTGAAACAGGCGTTTGATATATAACTGTCACAAAACTTTTGTTCCAAATGAAACGAAATAATATTTAAAAAAAAAAATTATATCTGTATATTTAGTGAAAACCATTTGGCGTCAAAAAACAAAGTTTGAACAACGAAACTTCTGGAATATTGTTATCAAAATCTGGCCAAAAATTGCACTGTTTCATTGAACGGAGGAAAACAGAGAAAGTGCCCTAATAATACAGAGATATATAGATTACAAATAAATGACTTATTATCATAGCATAGGTAAACTCTTCTCTTCCAATCCAGCATTATTTGTTAGAGAGAGACTAGAAGAGTTTCATTGCCCACGTTGTCTTTTAATACTACTTTGAAAAATTATAATCTTCTGATAAGTTACATGTGACGCCATTGTTGATTGCACATTTCTTCTGAACTCAGTCGACTAAATTATGAAATATTAGCTATAAAATAATTTGAAGCGTATCAAATATATGGTAAAGATGCCGCGTAAGTGTTCAGCCAACGAAGGAAAAGGAATAAATAAACGACAGGAATATTATTTAACAGGTAGGTGAAAGTTTATAAAACCATTCCTGTCAAACCTTTTTTCAATCTATTTTATTATTCATCATGTTTTAATGTACGACACTTAAGTACGTCATTAATTAATATTGTATTCACCGAGGAGCTTATTATTTATGATAAAAAATCCTGCCAAATTTAATCATTTAAATGGACAGTCGTCATACAAGACATAATTTGAACGGCACAATGATAGCACAGAGGCTAACCAAAAATAACGCACGGCCTGGGGCTAATCCATGTTAGTTAAAATATTTATTTTGATTACATCAATGATAATTTTTTTAATAACGCCTTTTATGTATTTATTAAACGCCCGTAGGACTTTTGCTGACATTTATAATACATATATATAACGTTTACAAACATTATTATTTACATTTAATGCATACAATATAATAACTACTTATCATTTTACAAAATACATAAACATATCGGTAATATTCACAACTAATTATTTTTTGCTTTGATGTAGGACGAAGAGGTTTTGAAAATATCGAAAAGGTCTGTAAATTTGCTGGCAGTTCGGTGAAATCGCATTAGCGGTGAATGGTATGTAAAGTTACTGCTATGGTTATCACGAATATTTATAAAACTTAACATTTGATGGCGGTCTAAGAGGTTATTTAATAATTTAAGAAGTATAAGAATATCATTGATTGTTCTCCTATAAATAGGAGACCATACAGGAGATGCTATGTTTATTTTTTACATGCTAACTGGGCAGAACAATCTATTATCCAATCGTAGAGCGACCTATCATTTTACGGTTCAGTTATTTATATAAAAAAATTTGTGACTAAAGATCATTACCATAGTAATCTGAAATTACGTAAATGTTTTATTCAGTACCTATGAACATCATACTTATATTTGGACACAAAATACCGCGTTCTTAAATATGTGCATAAAAAAACAGATTATTGTAATCCAAATAATATGAGTTACATTTATACATATATATTTCACGAAATATTATATTTAAGGTCATAATTGGTCATGTATACCTTATCAGAAATGATAAATACGTTTTTTTATCCATAAATTTACTTTTGTCACTTAAATTTGTTCATTTGCTACCGGTTTCGAGACTAGCGTTCTTAAAACTAACTTTAAAATTTTACAAGTACGAACAGATTGGTTATTATTAGGGAGGGTAGTGAGAAAGGTTATTTGAGGAGGTGGTAGAATGTTGAAAGGAGTCAACATAAGAAGGAAACACGGTAATTAATGGTGACTTGCTGTGTGCTATCATTTTGACAACAAAAATTATTTTTTAAAAATTTTGTTTGTTTATTTCTAAGGTTTCTAAGGCGCACAAAATAAATTTTGTACAAAGTTTTCAATGTTTAGGTTTTTTGTTTGTTTATTGAAGTTCTGTCTCTATTAGTTAGGCCTGTTAGTTAGTTCTATCTCTATTAATAAGGCCTGTCTCTATTACATGATTAGCAAACTGCGTCGGGTATCTTGGGAGCAATTCCTTGGCTGCTAAGACCTCCATCACGACACACGCAATATTTTCGCTCATCGGTAAGAGTTTTTCAAATAATTTCGGGTTATTCTCAATCTAGGAATATTTGAGGTTCTTTAATTTTTCTTAAAAACGTCATTTATGTTGTTTTTTTTATTTTTTCTCAGTTAAATATATGAACTTAAAACACATTTACACTCAAATTACAATAACGACTCACATACTACGATAGGCTTACCTACATACATGATTTTATTAATTATTGTGGATAGATACTCTCTCGTCTCTTCTTAGCGTATTTCAGGGCCACTAATGGATTCCAAATAACCTCTGTGTTTTACAGAGAAACACAATTTAAAATGACTCCGGGCTAAAATAGAATTGGAAGGATAGCAATCCCGAAAATCCCGCGCCATCTTTCAGTTTTATTTCAAAATCAGTTGATTTCAATCAATTTTAATTAACCAAACCATATGATTTTAGCAAAACTTCAGGTAATACGTATGAGTTATATTATATTTTCGAGAAAAGCAATTACTTTGCGGTGTAATATTTTTATTAAATGATTTAAAACAATATCTTTGCACTGAAATAAAAATATGTATATACCAACTTCTTTTCAACCTATTTCGATTGGGAATTTTCACGAGGCCAGTCACCTGATTTATAAAACAAAACCAAAATTGAATCCTCGTTCAAATCAATTATTGTTTTAGAAAACGTTTAGATACTTATTTTTCAGATCTATTTTAACAGTTCAAGGTTGCATCACAATATTTAATTAAAACAATTTAACCATTAGGCATGAAGAATTTAAAATATTGTAATTTGTTTTGCTTTTAATGAGAGATAAAATTTAACGTTTTATATGTAAAATTGTTCTATTTATTTCAGAATTGTTTAATAATTCGCTTAATTCCAATCACACTTCATCAGATTTTTTATTCATACTTCCCCTTATCAAGGGGCGACCATGATTCACGTTATTCACTTTATTTTTATTTTACTGTCTAAATGTGTTAATTTGAGGTAAATTTTGTATATCATACATGATAGACTGGGAATATACATATACAATCGTCCCAGTAGTGCTGGATTAAAAACTTAAATAAATATATAGTTAATTTAAAAAGAATACCTACGTCAATATTATTAGAAATGTTGTGCGTGCGAATGTCTATTGAACATTTATTCGTGACACATTCTTCTTATTTCACGCAATAACAGACAATCTATCAATAAAAGACTCAATCCCCTTCAAGGTTTGTAAACATGTTTACAGAAAAGAAAAAAATACTGATCAGGCATGTTTTAATTATTGCAAGTGTAAAATTAGGTACTTAAACAAGTGTTTGGCTTGGTACAAATTTCAAATTTTTGTTCGTGCAGACGGTCAAAAATGGTAGATCTGTTATAAGTGTGTTAGGTGCACTAAATCTACAGGCTTTTAAGACAGAAAAATAGTTCTGGTATATAAATAGTAGCAAAATTATCCTTTTTAAGGACAGATTTTTTCACACAATTTAAACAATTCTTCGAATTTCAAAGATAATTCTCAAGTTCTGTTATTATTTCAGTTTTGTGAAGCAACAGGCCCATAGTAATATAAAAACTGAATTTAAATAGATCTTTCACATTTTATTCACTATTTTCTCTAAGGAATATTACAACGCTTAAATAGTTGTTAGTTGTTACGTATCTTTAACTAATTCCTTTCACGTATAATTTGCTCCTATGTGCGTACCTTTCTGTTTTCCGTTTTCAGTCGAGAAAGAATCAACACAGACCTACAAAGGACCCGCGATAAGATCCATCCGTGGAAAGCCGAGGGGATTTGGCAACTCCATTCCAAAGTCTTTGCGATAATGAGAGAATTCTTAAAGGGCAAGACGACTTAACATCTCTAAAGGACACCCCACCCCCTCCCCAACCACTCCAGAGATTCGACACTGGACATATGACCGCACGATGTCAAAAATGGCTCTTGGACGGTATAGCGAAACCCCAATCCATGGTTAGATATTTAATATTAAATTTGTCGTATTACAAAAAGAACATGAAAAATAGTAAAAATAATATAATCAATTAGTCATTTTACCTTATATTTATTTTAAAACTATTTAAAATTTAATGACATAAGTGATCGATAATTTATTCGTAATGCACAGTTCCCTTGTGGAATGTTGATATTTAATATGTATGGCGTAATTTTAGATTCCGAATTTTATTGCTTTTCACACGAATACAGTACTATTAGATTTTGGCTTCATTATCCGTAATGAGCAGAGACTTAAATATTTCAAAATTATAATTCTTATAATCCTCTATTTCGAAGTCAAGTCGAATATAATTATTATGTTTGGTCCCCACACTTTAAAATCCACTCTGTTGCATTGAAAAAAAATCAGCATAAATTTCTATAAAGATATAATATGTATATTAACCTTAAACTCGGTTTATCTATAGAAACCATAAATTACAACCACTTGATGAAATAATTAAAAATTTGTCAGACGAAGGACTTGTTTCCGACCTGACTTTTATTTTTATTTTATTGTTGTATTGTTTAGTATTATAGACAGGCCTGATTTACTAAGCCTAATCTAATCACCTTCATTTACCAATAAGAAATAACCAATCTAAAATTCTTATCAATTGCAACAACGATTTCAGGACCGAGTCATTTGGACATTCGCTTGTACCTATGTATGCAGTTGGCAATATTTTCCCAGAAATAGTGGTTGATTTTAACTCTATGGAATATAGTTAGAAGAAGGCTGTAATAAAAAGCCTCAATAAAAAAATTCAACGTTAGTATAATATTGTTCTTCTGCGTAGGTTCCTGTATAAATTGCATTTTTCTACTTCATGAATACTGATCCACTAATTTGTTTATATACAAGCTATCACACGTTTGTAAAAGCACGTATAGGCGTAAAACATAAATACTTTAAATAAATGAATAATATAAAAAAATTAATATTGGATGCTTAAATCTGAATTTTGACTCACATAATATAATGTCGGTTGCTGTAGGTGAAATAAAATCCGGCTTACTCCTATTATTCAGAAGGTGATTTATTATATACAACAGATTTTACAATAATTATTTAAAATAGTTCGACATTCTTAAACTAATTAAATAACAGAGGAGTACAACGGAGAAGAGCGACTGATCAATAAACATTTTAAAGCTTCATGGTTCAAGATAGAAACAAATTTTCGTGCTGAAAGAATATGTTTTGAACTATAAAATCTAGATGGAAGAAACCTTGTAACTTTTACATTGTAAGAGCTCACCAATCAGTTTTTGTGACACAGATAAACTATAAATTTAAAAATTAACATTTTAAATTGCGGTCTTTAAAAGTAAGGCAACCGTGAACCGTGAAATGGATGAAATATACTTATGCAAAACATAGGCATATAATATAAAATAAAATAACAAGACCATATTCCTAAATAACTTAACCACTATTTTAACACTTAGTACATCCGACATTAAGACAGTTGCAAATCATAATGCAAATAGAGCAGTAACAATACTGCTCTATTCGTATTATGACAGTAATCATAACAATATGTGATTGTAAATGTAAATAAGTATGTTAGTCGTAAATAACTAATTTTAAGAGAGTTTCAGGTCATAATACGAATAGAGCAGTAACAATACTGCTGTGTTCGTTTCGTATTATATTATGGCTTGCAATTACATGTACAAACTTGGTTATAAAAATAAGTATAGTTCTAAATCACTAGTCATAGAAGTCTGAGTTGTAAGTCAATAGTTATCAATCTTAGTTATAATATAAGCCACTTGTAGTATATAGGTATATATTAAATGTATAAATGAATTTATAAAGCGCCCTTGAGGTGATTTTCTCACGAAAATGGCGCTATAAAAATTATCCAATAATAATAATTATTATTATTATTACATCGGGATACGGAAGAAAGTCTTTTGACTACTTCACTCCATCATTCTATAATCGCGTTACTGTTTTTAATACTAAAACTAAAATAAAATGAATCAATTTTGGACTGGAACAATATTCCGTGAACCGTTGATTATTAAATGTGAGGATTCTAATATTTGCTTTGAAATAAAATGTGCTAACAACGTTCTTAATGTTTACATTACTTTGTTCAAATACGTTTTCACAATTAAATTTAACGAGCCCCTAAGTTAAGATATGTTTATTTTTAATTTATCATGATTTCAACCTTTGTCACTTCTTATTCGCATTATTTACATTATGTTAACAAGATAAGTCTCCTCCTTAGGAGAAACAGACATCAGAGGATGAATCATAAATATTTTCTCGAGAAAATATGCTTTGAATCCGAGCAAAGTTACTTACGGTCCCTGAAATATTAACGTGAACAATTTTATCTTAAAGAAGTTACGAGGCGCAATTAAAAGGGGCGTTTTTTTACTGACGTCATCGTAATTTAATTACAATAGATATTTACGTAAAAGGATTGTTACAACTTTTGGAGTGCCATTAGAAAAGTGGATCTTTTTAAATATTAACTGATTTTTTTTATTTAATTGAATGAAGAAAATGTAAGCAAAACTCAATCGAAAATCTGGAAACACTTCATTTAATTAAATATTACAATTTGAGGTTTTACTCATAAAGTTAAAAAAAAAAATTATATGATTTTTTTTATTTCGTGCTAAAGAGAGTATTTGGCCTTGAGGCATTTCAAAATTATTATGAAAACTTTGAGGTTTTCATTTCTTTGTGGAAGCTCAAAAAGTTTTTAATTACTTCTGGTTCCGAAGGCATCAGGGAAACGCTAAATTATTTAAAGGTTCACGCACACCGAGATAGAAAACCATAACAATTAATTAATAAAATAGACTATTAAATTCACAATGAATTCCTCTGTAAATTCCATTACCGCCAAAGCCGGCTAACTGTATTGGATGCCGCGATGGAATTTCGGCGGAGTTTAATGGCAGAAGTTATTCAAACGCAATCTGCAGGGCGATTATCTATATAGTGCTGTTAATTATATTAATTATTTCTCGTCTGGATTCATGATTAAAGAATGATGCTTTTACCGGATATTTGCGAATATGCGAGTGTATAATCAATAGGTTTTCATTTGGCTAAGTATTCACACATTAGTCTATACGTGAAAAAAAAATATTTTACAAATTAAAATAACTGGTTTACGGGCTAATGCTATAGTATTTGTAGACATAATATTGAGAAAGGAAAACCGTTATAATATTAAAATGAAGTATCACTAATTTGATGCGAAATTATAAATGTAACCTAAGAATGACATTGAATTGGGTATATTCAAATTTTCAATTGATATCTCACGATTACGTAAATTTGTTAACATCCTTATTTTTCCTGCCTTGGTAGTCAGAATTACTATTTTGTTGAATAAGGTGATGCAAAAATCGTATCTCGATTTCCTTAATCGGCAGTTATTGTGTTCGCTAATAAAAAAGAATAGGCCACTTGGATCACATTTAAAAAAAACCGGTTTAGGTAAATATTCTAACACATTCTGCATTTTTTTTTGTTTTTTTAAATCGTATTTTTGAAACCCTGGCGATTTTTTGAAAATTTCAATCCAAAAAGTCAGACCATTTTTTATAAACCGGAAAGACGGGACATAATTTTATGGGTGCGAAAAAACGATAATTACATAGCCGCAAATCATTTAAAAAAAATAACGTTTTCCGACGAATAGCAATAAATTGTACGGGGTTATCTTCGTAACATCTGTAAAAACACCGCCATCTTTATCAAAAAATCAAACCAAAGGATAAGTTCGCATAGAACAAACAATAAATCAAGTGAAAGTTAAACGAAAATTCAAAAATTTGCCGGAAATCTAAGTGTTGCCATATAAAAAAAATTAATCAGTATGAAATTTTACAAAATTAAGGGAACAAAATCGGGACGGGACATTTTTATGTAGTGACGTCACGAGCTCAAATAATGGATTTATTCATTTAAAAAAATATATATATATACATTTCTAAAAATTTTTACTAACATTTTCGTAATCTTAGTTGAAAAATCTATCCACACGATTTTTTCCAGGTCGTTATGAAATCCATGCAAGTGGCCTATTTTAATTAAAAAATTGGCTTGACATAGATATTCCGCCTTATTAAGGAATGGCAATAGCCATCAGAGGTTTGTCAACATGTTCTTAACCCTTTGAATGGCAGGAGACCATATTTGTCCCAACGCACAAAGGTCTCGTATAAAACGCTGTAACTTCATTACTATCATTGTAAGAAATATATTCTAAGCGGTGTTAGAAAGGGAAAATACCACGCTTTATATTCCAATCTAAAAAAATAGCAACCAAAAAAGTAAAATACACACTTTTATGCATACAAAGTTTTAAATCGCAAAAAAAAAAAAAAAACTTCGGGAATTTTTTATAAATTATTTTTACGTAGAGCGACAAAAAAGTGAGATAACAATATGTGTTTGTTATAATACTTTGTCTAATAAAATATGTATGTGTTTTTATTTTTTTTTATTGAAAGTGTATTTCATCACCTTTTTAAAACAGTTTTTGAATGTGCTAAAAACTGTTTTAAAAAGGTGAGGTGATGTGAATGTGCTTTGACCATCTGGAAAAAATGCCAATTTTTTTATGGGGTATATTACTTTTAATTAAATTACAAATGTCAAAGTCATGCTGCAAAATTGAGGGCATCTTCCAATAGGTTAATGCTTTTGCGCCACCTTTTATAACTGAACATTACACAAATGGTGTGTGTTGTAAGCACTTTCTTATAATGTAGTTTTACCACTTAAAGTATATCCTTCGTCTGTTTCACATTCGCTTTACCCTTGTTTAAGCAAAAGTTGTTCGTGTGCATAATTTACCAGCAACTTCTCAGATTCAGAGCCGACAGATATTTAACTTGTCTCGGAATAGAATTGTCTCTGTGAATACTATCTACATACCGTAGTACCAGAATATCGGAAGTGGCTTTTCCGTTCTGTTGTGTGAAGTTTTCAGACGTGTGTCGTGGAGATTTTTCATTTTTAATGAATAAAACTTATTTTTAAACACTTTTCAAATCCGCCGAGATAGCATGTGATTCGGATTTGAGATATTTTGGAAGAACTCATTTTTAAAGAGTTTATTTTTATAATTAAATGTTAAAGCTTGGATTTATTTTAAGATGGACAAGTTCCAGTAAAAGATTAATAACTAGTTAAGTATCCCAGCATTTCTTAACACGAATATATGCCACACAACTAAGTCTTGGCATGCATATAATAAATCTATTCTAAGTAGACATTCCGTACAGTTTCATATTTTAAATTGTCTTCGATTCTCGCTCGATTATAATTGTATATTACGCTAATATCGATAACATTGCATTGCATAACCCCTGCGTGTATCCCAAAATAAAAAAAATAAAAAAACAATATAATTATTATTGTATAATATAATACACGACAACACAACAAACTACACATATCAAAAATACACTCAACAAAGTTCGGACTGAAATCATTAGAATACATTGCCTACACTAACTATAACAAACTGCCTGAAAATTTGAGACAGGTATATATATGCCTGTAACAAATCTCGAAATGATATATTGAAAACATATTTTTTCAAATGTTATTTGGAAAACGAGTCATAAGTAGGTACAAACTCTGTTCTGATAGCCCTAATTATCTTCAAATACTAAACTTATAGTATGATGGGCGCGGTTTATACCTTACTTAAATCTCGTCATGTATTTGTATGTAAACATCTTGTATTAGGTCTGTATATTTTTGAGCCCGTACCTTATATTGTATTTTCCTGATTTTGTTTTATCTATGCATTTCTTAGTCCATCTCATTAGTCCATCATGGAGGAAACTTTATTTTAACTTTTTGAAACCCAAAGTACATAAATCAAATGAGTCAATGAGTTATACAAATTCATAAAATGTTATAAGACATGTTTCTGTGAAATATTTGTAAAGTGATTCTTCATATGTTTGTATCTGTATGTTGCTTCTGTGAAATGTTTTATTCATAAATTGTGTCTACATATTGGGTTGAGTTGGGTTTAACTTCTCAAAAGTACCAATTGGCGATCCCTTAATGAGTTTTGATAACTCATGGGAGTGCAATTTCGTTGTATGTTTTTAATAATAATAATAATAATAGTAATAATTTCTGCCTTCAATCATATTCTTACCCATCTCAAGTATTTTATCCATTTGATCGTGTCAACCCTTCCTGCATGCCATACCTTATATTAATTATTTCTCCATTCATGTTCAAAACAAATTTAGCTTAAAATTGTCCAATATTTTATATTTTTCGTGAAAAATCCCACTTTGTAATACACCAATTTTTATTTGAATTAACAAATGGCAGCCATAAGCTCAAGTTTCGTCAGGGCTTGAAGCTTGAGCTAAGCGAAACCTGGTTGGCTGTCAATTGTTATTTCAAATAATAAGTGGTATATCACAAAAGGTATTTTTTTAATTGAATGTATACTATCATATTCCAAAGTGTCCTTCGAAAAAAAACAATCTTTTCCTAGGCTCGAAATATTTAGAAGAAAAAATATTTTCGGGTTAAAGAGATAATGTAAATAAAGTTATCCCGAGGGAGAAATCGAGTAAGTTATACTTATTATAAATGTAATAAACATTTAGCACAGTTTTGTATTCCCATAAACGTTATATTTAGTGAAATTCCTTGTTTTTTAGTGAAAATCTATTCTAAGTAGACATTCCGTACAGTTTCATATTTTAAATTGTCTTCGATTCTCGCTCGATTATAATTGTATATTACGCTAATATCGATAACATTGCATTGCATAACCCCTGCGTGTATCCCAAAATAAAAAAAATAAAAAAACAATATAATTATTATTGTAGACACCTATTTATTTAATTTCGAAATTATTGTTAAAATTAAATTAGGGTGTAAAACAACCAAAAACGTTGCAATTTCGAAAGAAGATTCTCAAGGTGTATGGGTGATTTGGCGAATTAAATCATCTAACCTCGCTTCCCGGTGATCACACAAATAAATCGATTGACGCGCACATCTCTAACTCTACACTTTGACAGTCAACCGAGATGCTTGTCACGCTGCTCACTTCAGTTGGGATCCGAGATACATAGGTGGTATGGTATATTTATGGATCCGACAGGCTTGAAGCGACTCCGCAAGGATATCGAACAATGGCGGAATCATCATCCAAATCAATTAGGTATATTTAAAAATATTTCAATCATGGTTTACCAATAACTTCCTTCTGATATATTTGGTATGATGAATAAACCACATGACACCTGATAACGTTCATTTATCTACATTAAAACATTTTTTAACAATGTGACATTTATAATTTAACTTATCAATACTCTTCGAGGTTCATACTTGGCCTAAGATATTTATAATCAATAAAGTATTTTGTCTAATCCTTTCAAATAACATTATTATTTATGCTTTGAACCGTTACTCGTTAATACGGAATATTTTTTATTCAAACATTTAGATTTAGCTTTATTATTACGATAAGTGAGTATTTATGTCGGAGAGACAAGAAACATGCAAAAAATATGCATTAACATTTTAATTTTGTTTAAATTAACTCACTTACGCGGAAACACCATTTTATTTTTACCGTTTTTATTTAACATTTGATAGACAATCAATCAATGCTGCCTATCATAGAAAAAATATTATCGCCATATAAAACAAAGTAAATGCATTATTGACAAGTTTGTACCTGTATTTATAACAGCAGAACATGGATAGAAATGTATTAGAATAATTACACATACCCGCTAGACAAACCCTGCTTTGCCAAACAAACCATTCAAAACCTGGGATGTTTTTTAAAATTATGATGACATGTATTTTTCATAGTTCAACCCCATTATTCGAAGTTGGTACTTTTTATTTTTATTTTGATGAAAAAATCTACTTCTACTACACTATATCTACTCTACTACACTATAACTACTCTACTACACTATATAAAGAGGTAATATTTGTTTGTTTGTTTGTTTGTTTGTGTGTTTATTTGCATCGAATAGGCTCCGAAACTACTGAACCGATTTGAAAAATTCTTTCGCTGTTGGGAAGCTACACTATCCCTGGGTGACATAAGCTATATTATATTTTAAAAAAATAGGCATTCTTACTAAAACTTCAATAATGTAACCGAGGGTGTAAAAAAATTACATAAAATATTCGTTAAATCGCGTGCGCTGCGAAAACTATTGATGATACAATAGAATAATGTACAACGACTTTATAGAACACATCATTATTTACAAAAAAAGTTGCAACAGCATATGTCTAAATATTATGGTTATACCACGATAAGTATTCTTTTATTTTAAAAATTTAATTTAAACGTCGCCGCTTGAAAAGGCTCTTTTTTTGTATCTTGGTTTTAATCCTTATCAAAAAAAATTACTTCATATTCAAGACAGCTTCAATACCTTTATTTAACTTTTTGAATTTTTCAATTCGGATATTTAATTAGAAAGATATCACGAGTTTAAAAATGTTAGTATTAGAAAAAAGTTTCGGCTACGGGCCGGGCGGGAGAGGAGTCAAAAAATGCAATGCCAGGGGGGTTGGCGGGACGGGGGAGCGGGAGAGCGGTGGTGGGGAAGGTGGAAGTGGAACGCTGGAGGGGAACGCACGGGAAAGGACATGTAAGGAGTAACATTTTATTTATTTGAATATGGCATATATTATAAAAGAAAGTCCGAAAAAACGTGCAGCTCGCAAAAACTCAGAAACGAGTCCCGGTTCGATCAAGAGAGTTATATGGTATGGTAGATCTCTATCCCCCTAGGGAGTAAGGGTATCCGTTTTTACCTAAAGGGCGTGCTTTTAAAGATATAAGGGCTGAAAGTTTCGCCCTCTTGAAATTTCTAGAACAGTCTTCCGGAAAGTTCTAGAAGGTTCCATGGAGCTGTAGAAAGTTGTGGAAGGAGTGGCGGAGTATGTCGTGGAATGATCAAGAACAAGGAATCGGGAACATCATTGTGCAACATTCCAGAACACTATCTTATTGTCCTGAGCGAAGCCGGGTAACCCAGTATTTTATAAGATTGATAGATACTTTCGACAAATGTCGTATTTGATTGTCTATTAGTTAAAAAAGGAATATTCCGTATTTTCCGTGCATCAAACTTCGACAACACGAACGTTCCGTATTATCCGTGAGGTGGACTCAATGTATATTTACCATAACATTATACGTTTAACTTAGTATTAGCAATAATGCACTTTTATTTAATTTGTAAGATAGACATATTATTCATGCCACCCTTTAATACACCCATAAAACACACTCTTTAAACAGTATTACATTTAATGCTCATTAGCAATACCATTTTAAATGTTACAAATAAAAAAAGTTAAAACTGACCTACTAATAATAATGATTATTTAAAAAGATTCCCGACTTTCTGATTTAAGTATTAAAACACTAGCCTCTTCATAAATTGCAAATGTTTCGCAAAATGAAACTGTTCCCATCATTCAGCGAAGAGCACTTCCCTATTCAGAATTCATTAAGGTTGAAAGTTTAACCCTGACGATTAACTCAATTCAAATCTGGTGAATTTGTGAACCCCGAGGCTCTTATTTTGGTATGGAACCAGGGTCTAAACAGGCTTTATTAAGCCGTCCTACCTGTAAATAAATAATAAGACAGGGCGCTCAGGAGGGTGTTCCCTCGCGTTAAATGTACTACAGTGTACGTAGATATGACGTACACCGTAAAATGTATGTAGGTACAACGTATATGTATTTATTGGGTAGGCACGAAGAAATTACCCGAAACTTTGGGCTGAGTGAATACAACGACGCGGAGAGACCGGGACTTTAGGTGCAAGCTTTATTTATGTTTCAAAGATTCATGATTTGAAATTAGTGTAATAACGTTATTTAAACCACGTATGTAGTTTCGTTAAATAGTGGGTATTTTAGTCGTTATAACGTGTAATTCTATTTTTATTATGTATGGAGAGAGGTGGGGTGATTTACATGGATACGAATTCATGTAATTGTTTCAATTGTGTGTGACATTTCCTAATGTAATTCGTACCGTTGAAATACCCTAATTTGATCTTGGATTATTATTGATATTACAATAATTATTTATAGAAATATTGAAAATTTCAATGGAATGAAGTAAACTTATCAATTTCTTTTGAAATCGGTTTTAAATTCATAAAAGAATATTTTAAATATTTACAAAGTTATTGCGTTTTCAATAAACAGCTTATAATTTATACCTACCACGTATTATAATTCTTTTATAATTTTTTGATTTATAAACATTAAAAACTCTTTTTGTCTGTGTCTCATATAAATAAAAAAATCATGTAAACGCCCATCTATGAAAAGTTGGTTATAATACAAAAATTGAATTTTATATACATATAACACTAACGTATATATGTATTTACAAACCAAAAGTATTCTTCATTCCAGTTAGTTTCTGTGGAAGCTTCGTTGTTTTTAATACAATCCGTTGATTTCTTCTGGGAAATTTTTTTCAAAAATAATAAAATTTTCATTCACTTGAAATGTTGACTTATTTATGCGTTATTAAAAATATTTTAAAATTATTTAAATTGTATAGATTTATTGACTTTCCAATTTACTTCACATAGATATAAAACTATTAAGATTTTAAATATGAAACTATTGAAGTCCATCAAATATTATCATCGAATATGTGCGAGTCGATATGAATTTAACATTTATATTTCCCGGTTGCTAATTTACAAAACCTATAACGGTTTAGTAGCGGTGGCGACTGAAATGGATTAGGTTTTGTTATGCAAAATCATCCACAAACCCTATAACTAACTGTATCACTCGTACGAACTACAACAGCCCAGCATCACTATGTACGTGTGGGAATAAAATTGTGTAATACGTAGTAATAATTAGTCGAATCACCTGAAAAACTGTATAAAAATTATATGATGAATAAAGAAAAAAAAAAATTCAGAAAAAACTACGAAAATTATAAAAATAAAAATAAAGTTTGTGGTAGTACCACGTAAATTTTACTTTTTCTTATCGAAGTAGATAAGTAATAAGTAATCTTTATATTGAAAATATGTTTCGCTTATTATTTCTAACACACTCAGTACATCTTAACTACATTATTTATTACTATTTAAGTATATTTCATAAAATTATCCTATCTCTTCTTATACATATGTTGTCTTCTCTATTGCCATTTAAAATGGTTAAATATTGATAATAGTTTTCTGATTAATTTGAGATTAGAAATTTACTTAAATTAATAATTATCATTTATTTTATTTTGATAAACCTACATTTCCAACTAATCACTTAACTTCACTTTGTAACTTTTTACTTTAAAACTTCACTTTGCTATTTTTCACCTTTAACTTCGCCTTGAAAATTTTCATTGTAGGTATAACATCATTAAAATCTGTTTGGCTAAAAACTATTTATAAATCAAATAAATTAACTTTTTTAAATTCCGTGTTAATCAAATATTTTTAATCCTTTTCATTTGATAACATACCCTAGGCCACCACCGTAAGGTCATTAACGTGGTCTGTTTTACCAGACTTTAAAAATTTCATATTAATATAACTTTTCGCATCATAATCCCTTCCATGTCATTCACAATTTTATCATTTAATTTAATCTCGGAATCCGCCAAGTTAAATACCCTGTGAAGTAGTTTGGAAGTGGCGGCGCCGCCAGCTCCACCCTCTCCAACACCACCCACCATTACCCCCCACCCACCCCTCAGGACAAAGTTGTTCTAGATATGCAGGAAACTCTATCCCAGTAGGATGAGCATGGTGCCAGATCAAATTGTTTAAGAAAGACCCCGCTGAAGCTCAGAGAAGACGAACAACTTACGTATTTACTATCGTTTTGCCAGTCATTGTATTTGATAAATGCGAGATACCGAAATGTATAAATACAACCTCACTTTAACAGCTCAGAATATTTTTTATGCTATATAATATATATATTTTTTGGATTTAACAATAAAAGTGCTTGTTTTAAATTCGGAGATTACGAATTCAATAGAATCCATAACTTCCTAATTGTTCAGGGGGAGGGGTGGTGGTGGGTGACCAATATCAAGGGTTACCGATCAATCGATTGCGAAACAAATTTTAGTCTATCCTATTTATTACGATTCGAATTTTGATACAGACTATTATTTCCTTAATTTAAATTTTCAACCGTGGGTGAAAAAGAAAAAAGTCGATTTTGGAATTTTGCTAGATTCATGCTAATCTGTCGACGAAGCGGTTTAATTGTTCCATTTTTTTAAACAGCTAAAAAAATGACAGCAAAAATTCTAGTAAGATTATTATTTGAAGTCGATCCTCATGAAAATATTGATAAAAAGTAGATCCCAACATTAAATAGGTTGGAAACCCTTGACCAGTGTTTTAACTTGAGACTTATCCCTGTAATTTATTTGTAAATTGCAAAAATAAAAGATCACGTGACATATTAAATTTATACTACTTTACTGTATCTGATAGTTCCCTACGTCTTATTATATGGTGCAAAAATAAAAAATAAAAAAATTAATAAACGGGACAAGAAATATGGCACGTAATCAAGAACGCACCAAATATTTTAAATATTGGGCCATTTTACTTAATAAAATAACGATATACGTTAAAAATTAGTTAACATTAACATTAAAACTAATTAACATTGCAAGATTTGGAAGATTACAAGACCTTTATTTATATTACTATAATCATTTGTAATAAAATCATGATTTTATTAAGTTTTCAAGAAATAAAACGGCAAAGAGTATTATTTCACGGGAGTTTATTTATTATTTTTTTACACTGGTGGGCAGATGCATCCGCCGCCAAGGCCCAAATAAACCTCATCTCATGAACCCGGGCACTCCTGCTAAGTCACCAACCATACCTCTGCCACGTGACCTATGGCAGAGGTGTTGGTTATTCAATAAATGGTTCCAGGGGTGGCGGTACCCATACCCGCCTCCCAAATTGTAAGACGTTTATAACTCATATCAGTAACAGATTTACACTGATTTAATAATTGTATCAAAAATTATTATGAAGGTATTTTTTTACAAATATCGTAAACTGTCTACGCCACTTCTCTTTCGTCGGAAAATTGCTGAATAAAACCTGTTTATTCAAAGCTCATTAAATTATTTGGTTGAAATTTTTTCACGAAAATCATAAATTATCTGTCCAATAAGTTAAAAAAATGACACGACAACCCAGGTGTACACCATTTTAAAACTATGCAGAAAAATAAAATCGGATAACCATATTATTTATTCAGCAACAGCTTACTACCTTCTTTCATTCAAGCTTTTGAAATGTAATTACTGTTAATGATACTCTTTACGTCTCGAATTCCAGCCTCCAGCCTTTAATGAAGGTTCCCTGCCTGTGAATAATCGGCGCTTTTTGGCGATTTAATCAATGTAGTTGTTTGCGAGAATTCCTTAATGATTAACTCGCGTACTGACAAACGACAATGCCTCTCTTAACAATGACATGGAAATTCATTAAAATTTCGGGCTCACAATTAAAACCCAGGCCTTCGGCACTGTCGGAGTCCATTGAATTATAAAATAACCAAGCATTATTTGCACAACAGAATAATTGAGTTGACCGTTAGATGCAGACGAATATTTTTTGTTCTTTGTAAGCAAATAATACTTTTTGTTCTCCATAGACAAACTTTTTTTGCTCTTCATTTTGTGGGATTTCATTGTCTCCGGTTTTAAGTTGCAGAATTTCAGAACATCAGGGGTAATGGAGCAGTTAAAACAAAGCTTTTATTATTTGAAATACTGAGCTTTCATACACACAGGGAGTACACGGTATACACGAAGAGGCTGATTTTTAGTTTTTAGTCGAATTTCATAAGGTTTTAGTACAATAATATCATTTTAGCAGTTCATACAATGCGGGAGGAAGGAATTTTATTATAATTCATTAGTTTTAATAAACCAAAAACATTTCATGCTATCTAATAAGAGCACAGAGATACCGTAATTTTTCTCGGAATGTTGGGAATGACCAAATGTTAAATCGCGTCTAAATAATCTTCTCGCAAAGTTATCAATTTGTATTTATGCTTTTCTTTAATGACGGTTTTTTTAAATTACCGTATTATTTATGCAGATTTTGCAATTTTTTCCCGATTTTTCTCTTTCACTTTTTTTCGTTCGAGAGATGTTCAATGATTTTATACAATTATCTTTTCAGTTAATTAAACATTAGTTGATATCTTCCAAATCTATAATAAATGTATAATAAGTAAACATGCATTCTTAAGTCGTCATACTGCCTCGAAGACAAATAAATCAAGACCATGTTCGAAACTAATTGACTTTAAACTCAAATAAAATGGTCGGCAAGTGTGCCCTTATTTTAACTTTTTATTACCCTTTGAATAAATTCGACAAATAAAGTACAAAAGTTGAAAGCTAGGCTTAAGAATTTTTTTTAAGAACTAACAACTGTAGAAATAATTTTTGTTAGATCAATTTTATCATTTCATGGATATTTGCCGAAGATATTTTTTTTGAGTTTCCCAACGTGGCGTGGTTACGAAACCATTTTTTAAAAATATTCCGTATTCCATTAACCTTCTTTCAACTAGCAGAATTTTTATATAATTCTAACAAATTACTCGAAGTTTTTTTGGCCTGACTACTGAGCTTTTAAGAAAATTGAAAAGGCCTATCACGCCGGAATAAACATAATAATATACCGAAAGCTTTTATAAAGTTAAAATTATTACAAAATACTGCTGGAATGACTAGACGTTCAAAGGCTAAAGCTCAAATACTCGAGCTAAATATAAGTTTTGGAGTAAACTTTGGGCACTATAATTTCAACAGACACCAGACTTCCACAAAAGGGAGACTACGGAACAAACCTCAATGCAACTGAACCGTTTTTGACTTATAAACACAATAAGCTCAGACCACTTTAGTTTGGTGAATACTAAACTTTACTTTATACTAAAATAATTTTGCATAATATTCCAAGTAAAGCAAAATTAACCTCTCTCTCAGTATCAGTCTAGCGTTGAGGTTACCAACCTTATCTGGCTTGCCGCCCATTTTTCAAGGTTACTTTTTTTAACGCCTCTTCCACCCCAAAAAAAAAATACTGAGTAGACGAGAAAGGTGTCACAGGTGAATTTACATTTGTATTTGTAGATATGTCATCACACGTTTGCAGTATCACAAATTATCGGTTTAGTTAGCGTGAAGATATGTTTTAAATTTTAATCGCGGGTTCGATCCTCTACTAGTTTAGTCCTTCATCCACATTTTCCCCTTATAATGATGGAAGTGGATGCATTTTCAATATTCTGAGATAATTTGTAACTCGGTATTTTTCCAAAATTAAAAAAAAAAAACTGTTTTACGTAGATCAGTGGTTTTTAACCTTTTTGGAGGTACTGACCCTAAAGTTTCATATTTGCATTCACCGAAACCTTCTTAATTGTAAAAATAAAATTAGATTTTTTTTAAATTCAAAACATAGGTCCATATTTATAGGTATGTCCACAAAATGAACAAATAAAACACCATTAAAACATGATTTACACACCAAAACAAAAACATATGACACAGTTCGCACGCAGAGGACATAATTGGGAACTATAATATATAAAATGTTCTGTAATGAGCGTATTTTGAAAACAAAAGCAAAATTTTATGATTCTCTCCGATAGGTATTTTTATTTAAGGGTATGAGAGCCCAAAAAGGTACGTTTTTAATTTGGACCTAAATTCTGTTGAGCTTGTTATGCATCTAAGTTCCGGGGGGAGTTTATTCCAAGCCTTAGGTCCAGACACTCCGAAAGCGCGATCTCCAAATTTCGTATTTGGCTTGCGTTTAGGTTCCATTAGTCTGCCTATAGCTGATGATGTTGCTGATCTAAGGGTTGACTGCCTCTGACCAGTATTTTCTGGGACACAGTTCAGAGATGTAAGATGGGGCCATTTCATTAATTGATTTAAAAACCATCCAGCACAATTTGTACTGGATTCTTTGGGGGCACTTGAGCCAGTGAAGATTACGAAGGTGTTCTGAAATGTGTGAATATTTAGAGACTCCGGTTATGAGTCGAGCGGCTGCATTAAACACGGATTGAAGTTTGTGAATTCATCTCAGGATTCTTGTAATTACGTACCTACAACTAAAATAATTTCATTAAAAAAAAAATTATCCTCCAAGGACATTTCAGCCCTTCACCGCCTCCTTGGAGAGTTTCCCCGCTCACTATTTGCCCTCGAAACCACCACCGCCACCCTGGATATCTAGATCGCCCCCGAGTGCGGTACCGCCCCCGTTCACTGGTGTATTGAAAACTAACGGTGCAGAATCGAAAAGCTACATTAAAGGCCGTTATAGTAGTTTTTTGTGAATAACTTTCTTGAAAAACCTGTGCTGAGCTCTTGGAGAACCTGTGCCGTAAGTTTAGATAGAGTGCTATTATGCTGACATAAGTAAAAACACAGAATCATCCTTGAAATTCTGAAAGATGATACTATTGTTGTACTCTTTGGCGGCAGTATTGTGTAGCTACAAGTTTTTTTAGAAGCTGTTAAAGTACATCATAATAACATAGACGCATAGCAGTAACAATTTAGTGAAAATAAAAGGATACTACTACACTTTCCCAGCGTACTTTCAGAAGAGGCTTCTTTACCTAATTAAAAGGTTACCTATACAAACTAGTAACCGAATATCGTTCTACTAAAACAAACATATTAAAACCACAAAACACACGATGCATGCTCTCCATTCCTAATTTTTTATAATAAAATAAGGTTACAAGCTGTGCATTTTCCATCCTCCCTTTCACTAACCGTAGATACACCTAAACCATCAGACTTTTAATTATCTCACTTTGAAACTATCCCTAGCTACTTATTGTGTTTTTGTATTTACGATCCATTTTAAATTTCTGCCTTTTCACCATCTCGTTATAAAATTACTGCTTCTTAACGTTGCTATTTTTTTTATAAATTTGCACTAACTTTTGACATCATATACGCATAGAATATTTTACATTAATATCACCTTTGGCAAAAAAAACTATTACTTTCAAAGTACGACCGGAAGCCAATACAAGAAAGAATGCCGCAAGAAATAAGTTTGTAAACTGGGTTAATGTTTCTTCGACCGCCCCTTTCGTGTTTTCCCAATGCGGTCCTTATCAATAATAGTGGTAGGCGGAATTGCCAAATGATACTCGATAATGCATAATGGTTACCAAATAGTTGCCCATGATGCCAACATTAAAAAGGAATCTTTTAGAGTATTTTCTTAAGAATAGAAGTATGATGGGGTTAGAATAATTCCGTACCTACAAAGCAATGGGTATGAATCTACTTTCATTGCAACTGAAAACGTTCTTTTGAACTTTTGAAAAACATTTTTATGACGAAAAATTTTTTTTTCAGCGGAACTTAAAAATCAGCTCAAGCCGAATTTTCAAGAGTGGCAAAATATCCCAAAAGAACTGGTGCATATAAATAAAATTAACTGCTAAGCTGAAAAAGTATACCCAACTTATTAAAATTCAACTAGTATACAAAAATAACTCTTTTGTAATTGCAGTCATTTGGGACTCCCGTGGTTTCGCTTCACGAGTATAGAACTAAAAGAGTAGTGTTAAAAAAGACAACTTGAGCTTTTGTGAAAAAGTTTTACGTGTAACAAGAGATATGATAGATTAGTCTTCTTCCTTCTGTGTACCTTTTTAATTCGTATAGGTCCAAATGTAAGTTTCAGTGACAAAGGCAACAAACATTTTTGGCTTGTAACTTCGAATATTTTTTTCCATTATAATAATTAAATTATCACAAAATATGCTTTGTTTAATGCATCTTCTTTCTGAAATTATTATTCTGGCAATTATTTTCAAAATTTTATTCAACCGCGTGACATTTTCACTTGAGTGCACCAAAAATATAAACGGAAATATATATTTTACGCTTTCATTATGTTTTGCAGAGAGTAAAAGTTTGTTCTCTGTAAAAAAATGGAATCAGAATAAAAACGTTTTCACTTTAAAAATGTTAAGCGCAATTAATAAGGAGTGTTTTTTTTTATTATTTATTATAAGTCTATGTAATTGCATTAGTGTTACGTTTGTCGAAATTATGGTGATATTGTTTAAGAAAGCAGCACAACATATGGGTACGTTTTAGATTTGTTAAGCTTTCATAGAGATGTACTTCTTTATGAATAAAAAAATTCCGAGGCAACATTTCTGTTTTGACAGATGCTCCCTGGGAATATCAGAGTTACATTTGAATGGAGCCCAGGACTGAATGTCTAAAGTCAAATTTATATAAAATTCTCTTTTTGCACTAAAAGAAATAAAGTTGTGCTAGGTACGTCAAGGTTTGGTTCGATATGAGCTGAAGGAGC
The DNA here is from genome assembly GCA_917563855.2 of Limnephilus lunatus. Lineage (NCBI taxonomy): Eukaryota > Metazoa > Arthropoda > Insecta > Trichoptera > Limnephilidae > Limnephilus > Limnephilus lunatus. The sequence continues at coordinate 33,668,769 of OU830594.1, forward strand.
AGCGAGCCATTTTTCACTAGACATAACGCCTGCAGCCGCAGTAAAGATCAGGAGTTTGTTTCCAGTTAATTGCCGTCCCTTTCTCTTACCATACTAAAAATTGAGCATGGTTTTGTGAATGGGTTGTGAAATTAACAAAAAAACTAGCCATTTTTACTTAGGATGGGTTGTAAAATTAACAAAAAATACCAGCCATTTTTACTTAGGATAATTGTTCATATTTTCTGGAAAACGGTTAAGATTTCTACCCTATTTACGATGAAGAAAAACTAAACGTGAAAAATACGAGATAACTGAACTTATAAAAAAAAAATTCTCTGCCCACGCAAAATGTAGATAACGGATAGTTATATTTGAGTATTTCTCAAAAAAAGTGTACATTTTGGAAAAATAAAGTGTGCATAGAAATAGTTAAAAAATTACACATGTTTTTAATAAGTCGTAAAAAAAATATGCACCATTTTGTAGAATAAATATTAGGCTTTAAAACAACGAAGAATAGACATTACAGTCGTATTAATTAACAAATATTTAAATGTTTTAAAAAATAACGATTTTTTACAAAATAAAATTGCTACCCACCTCATGTGTTTATACTTCATAAAATGCGATAATAACATTATAATATGTGAAGTTTTAGGGTCTTAATTAAATGTAGCTTCTGTACAAAGTAATTTTCCATGGGGTTTCATAATAAATTAATAAATTATACACAAAAATCAAAGTGAGACATATTCATTTACTTTTTAGTTACGTTTTATCTGTACTTCCATCGAAATTTTCTAACACATTCATTAAATTTTAAACGGGCGACACTAGCTCCTTTCTGATGTTGGTCTGACGTCACCGCCATAACATTAATTTCTAAAATCAGTAACAACGTGTTTCTTTAGTGGGACTGCTATTTCGAGACAGGAAATATTATAGCCTTTTTTCACAAAACGGTAAGTACTTACATATTTACAATTATTAAAACCGTTGACTTTTTATAACCCCATTTTGTTTAATTCTTATTACAATTTCGTAACGTTTATTATGAATTTCGTAACGTAACGAAAAAGTTAAATGTAAAGCTAAGTGTATACAGTTACAATCTGATTTTTATTTTATTTATTATAAAGACAAAGTAATACAATATGACAAGAAAAATAAAAAGATTTTACAGAAAAAAGGAAAGTCCCAATGAACTACTTTTAAGTAGTTTGTCAATGGGTGCTTTTACTTTGAAGATATAAATAGACTTATTTTACTTTATTATGCATTTAGAATTTTTTGAGTTCAATACAAATTATTTCTTTCGGTGAGCCAATTCTTCAACATATGTATATTTGTATTTACCATTTGTACATGTTTTATTTTCGGTAGAAAACATATTTAAGCAATTAGGTATCATGCAGTCCAGCGTTATTTGTCCATATTTGTTTAAATGCTTTGGTTAAGAAGAGTATATTTTAAGTGTGTCTGTAAGCATGTAAATTGTCCCTTTTAAATTGAAAGTATTCTTATGAATTAGTGCCCCAAGCTTTTAAATTGTTTTATTTAAATAAGAATAACATTATTATTTACTCTTATAATACCAGCTACAGGATCACTTTTTTATTAGGAATGCCCCCAAGAACCAATGCCGGGAGGCAAAAAGCTTCTTAGAAGAAGCTTTACCAAAATTGTCCATGGCAAAAAAGGTAAGGTGAAAAAAATCTAATTTTGCTAAATACCATTACAGATTATTACAGAGTTTTATAAAGTACATCCCAGAGAAAAGAAAGAACTCAAAAAGTAGCTACAAACCGAATTGTAAATAAACACAAATACAAACAGATTATATAATTAATAATTTTTTTAATGTTTTAAACTTTGCCTGTTCTTTAGTTTCTAAAGATTTGTCGAATATTGTGTTTGTTTCTTAAATATGGGAAGCCGATAATTTTATTAAAATAAAACATTAATTAATACTCCCTTGTTTTATTTTAAACCCCTTATAATAGGTACTTACGACAAGTATTGGGGTGTGAGTTTATGTATGTTTGTAGTATGTACAATTAATAAAAAAAGTTAATAATAATTACGTATTTAAAAAAATTAAAATATTTTTAAATTAAATAAATAATTAAAAAAATTAAAAAAAAAAAAAAAAAATTGTAATGTATATAACAAGCTTTATGTTTATTATTTAGTTACATCTTAGGACTATTTTGTAACAACCTTTTCGTTACGTATATTTATTTTGAGAAATACTCATTTATAACAAATCTGGGGGTCAGTATGTCCTAATTACTACTTTATTTCAAGTTTTCCTAAACATGGAAAACACGAGTAAAAAAAACATTTCTATTATATATATATATATATATATTTTATTTTTTTTATTTTTACATTAGCTCCACACAGGAGGCCCTAAGGAAAATAATTTCCCTCAGGGCCTATGTCATCTTAGGGGATGCTGTGTGGAAGATATTTTTAAGGAAAGGAAGTGTAGGAAGTTCTGGGAAGGAAAAAGGTATAAAGGGTGGGTAGGAATCTGGGGGTCAGTGTGTCCAGGAGTGACGGACGTATGAATCCATCCCTCCAACTGTGGTACAAGGCGATGGGTCGACAGAGTCCGGCTGGAAAGGTTAAAAGGCCTCCCTCAACAAGGCTCTCTCGATCCGGCCCGCCACGCAGCAGGTGGGCAGACGCATCCGTCGTCAAGACTTAGAAAAACCTCATCCCATAAATCCGGGCACCCCTGCTAAGTCACCAAACATAGCGAACTACTTGGGGTGATCTATGGTTATCCAATAAATGGTTCCCGGGGCGGCGGTACCCATAACCGCCTCCCAAATTAAGAATTATTTTATACGAAGAATTTATAGTTTCTGTTTTACGAGCACGAATATTTTATTGCTTCAGTTGAGAATTTCATTTTTCTGACAATTTTTTCATGATGTTGGGAAATTTCCTAAACCATTTCTTAACTCATATCTCTCTTTGTGTTTCTGTGACAACTTCATTCAGCAGAATGCCGTTTAATTTACAATAGATACCTACTGTATATTTTTACCTTGTCCCGAAGCAGAAAATTCACTCCGTGATTCGTACCAGATTTGAAAAAATATTTTGTAAATATTTCCTAAAACTTTTAAACCTTTATATACTCATTTTCTAATCGAAATTTACAATTCATCATCAAAAATCCCGAACAGCTAAAGCATCATCATTTTAAAAAAACATTAAAAAGTTAACTCACTCTTAATATTGATAAAACAAAATACCTACTTTTAGGAAACCAAATCTCCCCCAAAACTATCATAAACTTACCATACATTCATACATTCATGTTCACAGAACCCTAACACGCCTACATCACTTCACAAGAATTGCTCATGCGATGACCTAAAAACATCAAACGAAATTAAGTACTTAGGGGTTATTATTGACAATCAACTGCGTTGGGAGGCACACATCAATTCTGCAACAAAAAGGCTTCGCAAATTATGCTACATTTTCTACTCTCTCAGACCTATTCTTAACCTACAAACACTTAGATGTGTTTACTTTGCAATTTTTCAATCAATTGCTACATATGGTATTGTGGGATGGGGAGGGTGTGCAATGTCAATTCTTTATCCCATGGTCTTAATTCAAAAACTTCTGCTAAGAATAATATTCAAATGTAACCCATCACACCCATCAGAGCCACTTTTTAAAAAATCCACAGTGTTAGACATCCGACAACTTTATATAAAGACAGTTCTCATATTCTTATGGAAAAATGATTTGATGGAAAAAACACAAAAAAAAATTCACACTCGGTACTCATCACACCTAAAATGCATAATTCCTACAACTAAAACAACTTTTGCACAGCGACAGTTCTCCTATATTGCCCCCAAAATGTTCAACGTACTGAGTATTGATACAAGGAAATCGAAAACTGACAAGCTTTATATCATAAATGTACAGGATTGGTTATTTACAAAAGGGAGGAACTATTAAAGAATGGCTGAATTCAACTAATTAAGTTAATTTGCTTTATTATTATTTTTAATTTTATTTTATTTTACATTCAAATTAAAAAAATTTAAATAAACTTTTGATAATGATCATATTAATATTTATATTTGGATGAATTATTTTCAACATCTCCACAAGAAGAGTTATTCATTTATTTATCTATCTATCATGTATTTATGTACCTGTTATGTAAGAATGGTTTATTGCTTATGCTATCTACTTAATTGCGAAATCACTTAAAGAATTCACTTATACAAAAATATTGTACCTAACTAAACTATGTATTAACCAATAACAATTCTTACATTTATATATTAATAATTCGACTACCATAATACGGGCATGTGCCTAGCGTGGTAGTCGAATCACCTGTATAGCTGTACACAAATTATATAATTAATAAAGAAAAAAAAACAAACAAACATAATTTTAAAAAAATGCAGCCCTTTATCACTTCTCTTCCAAGACTTACAATATCATCACATCAGCTAAAATCATCCAAGCAAAGTGGTTTGTTCCAATTCAGGCCACACCGCGCAGGTACCATTCGGCTGGCACATAAATGGAAGTTTTTCTCCGGCACATAAATGATCTTGCTCCCTCACACCGCGGAGAAGTTTAATTTGAAAGTTACTCGTGTATATTGGGCTCGAGCGTGACTTTGACGTATCGACTATGTGCGGGTGTTAAAGCGAATGGAAATCGTGTCAAACGAAAATTATGTCAACGCCCGGGCGGCGAATTGGATTTTTATTAAGACCAAGAGCGGAGGTTTTAAACTGGCGCGGTACCCCCGACACGGATTCGGGATGGGAAAGGAATTATTTTAAAATGCCAGAGCTGAGAAGGTCGAACTTATTATTAAACTTAAATCATTTTTTGTATTATTGAGAACGGTTCAATGCCGGCGTATATTTTATTCAGAAGCCTTCACCTTATACTCCATATAATACAATGTTATATTTTTTTACACCCACGTTACTGGGTATTGGTAATTTATTATTAGATCGGCGCGTGCGTACAAGCTCAAGAGCACCTTCATAATTGTGTTGTGAGATAATAGTTAGACGAGCGTAGCGAAGTCCTATTTTAACATTGCATTACAATTGTCTGTACATTAGTTTGTGACGTTCCGGTACCGGTTTAAAAGTGGTGGCCGTTTGGTTGAAACTGTCATGCGCCGCAGTAGCCGATATGCATGATTAAAAAAATCATTTCTCTGATTATGTTCCCAGCCATTCCTGGAAAAATACTTATGGTAGATTATAATGTATACATTTTTTATAAAAAAGTATAGATAAATACAATATCTGGAAAGATGGAACAATTTACAAAAACATCATTTGGGAAGTAATTTATTGGGACAATAAAATCAGCTGGCGAACGGCGAAAATTCAGCGCCGGCAGAGGACTGATTTGGATAAGTAAAGATTCTTTTCTCAAATGTGAAATCGTCATAATAATATTAATAATATTTGGACGATTTATTTAGCGCCGTTTTTATGAAAAATCACCTCAAGGGCGCTGATGTCATGTCATGTCTATTAATTAAGTGGGAAGGTATTTATGTTCATACTTTAAAATCTTTTGATTTCATTATATTATGAACATTATGTGAATATTTTTTCTTTTTGAAACTGACAATTCGTGGTGAAATTATATGATTGCCATGTCTGCGGCGTCAATTCTTTTTGTATCATTTCATTCGTCCCACTTGCCTAAACCATCCACCCGTCATTTTCTTCATGTACATATAACTTCGTCATGAACTTTTTTACCTTTGCAAAACTCTCTTTGATTACCGATCAAAGTGACGTAGGGCTTTAATTGGAGAAAATATATATATAAATATAATACATAAAGTGAAGTTCTTAAGTTTGTAATAGTTGAGGTTTTAAATGCGCCCTTGTGTTACTATTGCAGGGTACAACACACTATCCATAGTTAAGGGCCATTAACCAGCCAGCGGCCGAGAATTCATATTTCGTCGAAAGATGTTCTTATGATTGTACAGGGCTGTTCCAATGAAAAAGCTTAACTATTCTCCGTACCAGCTTTTTAAAATAATAACTAAATATCGATTTTATTTCATTCAAAATTTGCTTTAATTTATACCTATATTCAAAAATGCTGAAAGGCGTTATGATAAAACTATTAAAATTATGTACTTTTTGTAATTATTTTGTTGATCATAAGGATTTATAATTTTTCAATAATGTCTAAGCAAAAGAATAACGAAAAAAAATCTTAAATATATTAGTTTGTTCGACCGTTAATAAATAAATAAATATTTTCATCACAAAACACGTGTGCAAATCTTTTTTTAGATGATTTTATTAACCTAAAATTAATATTCTGAAGCATAGCTTTCCCAGATAAATTATTGATTTATTTAACTGCATGATTATTATATGATTTTAAATGTATAATACAAAATTTTGTTTGAAAATTTAACAAATCTGCCAACGACTTACGGTAAAACCTTATTGTTCTAAAAAATAACATATTTTCTCAAAATTTAAAACAAAGCTTTACTAGATAAAATAACAGTCTTTCGAAATAAATTAATAATTTTTTGTTTAAAAAAGTCAATACGTCTAAAATTTGATTTTATTCACTCTTAATGCACGAATGCCGGAATTGAATCAGATACTATACAAACTATCGTAGTCATCTGCATGTTTAGCCTATAAAGACCTTCTAGTGACACTAGATACATTGCCCCTCTGTTATTACTTTTTTCCTGACATATATTTCAATAAACAATACTCGTGTCTACCTTCAAATTTACTGCACTGTTACTTATTGTGATCCATAATTTTCATAATTTTTTTTCGGGTAAGTTTATATGTCAATTAAAACATTAAAGTAATTAACAATATTTAGAGTGATTACAATTAAGAAAGAATGATGATTTTATTTTGACGCTCGGTCATTAAATATTCATGACGTATTTTTTTAAAATATTCAAATGTGTCAAACAAAATAACGGTCAGAGAAATAACGGTAAGCCATTGGTCTCTTACAATATAAGATAATAGTCTTTTATGTCCCTTATACTTTTCGATCGATTTTTGGACCAGGTGTTCTTGTTAAAAATTGCGTGAAGTTCCGATACCCTTTTAAGTTCCGATACCCTTTATATATGTGTATACTACTATATTCTATGTTTCCTGACCTGCTTGGTAACCCTTTACCGAATTTGCGTGACAGACACCCATTTCATTATGTGTCTGATGTAAACATGGGCACTTATATTTGGTTGGGTTTGCCACTGCGCGCGCTACGAAAGGCCCAGTTCTACTGTGATACAATGCTACAGATCGGCGGACCAGGTAAAGGCTGGCGAGGAGAAGAATGCTAGAACTATCTGTAGACATGGGTGGAGGACGTGTCGGTTACATTAAGTATCTGTCTCAAAGAGGACCAACAGATTCTAACCCGGTTTACATAGTAACAGGTGGTCAGGAAATTATTAGGAAAACCTTATTTTATTTGATTGAAGTAAAACTTATTTACGCACGCTCGACACTTGGGGGGGGGGGGGGTAAAATGATGAATACGTTACAAAAAAATATGAAACGTTACGAAAAAATATGTAACGCTAATCAATGTGAAACGCGTATCGATATGTAACGCCGATCAATGTAAAACGCTTATCTATACGTAACGCTGATCAATGTGAAACGCTTATCGATGTGTAACGTGATCAATGTGAAACGCTTATCGATATGTAACTCATGTATATGAGTTGAGCTGAGCTGAGCTGAGCTGAAAGTTGAGTTCCAGTTGATTTCGAGTTGAGTTCCAGTTGAGTTCCAGTTGAGTTCTAGTTGAGTTCCAGTTGAGTTCTAGTTGAGTTCCAGTTGAGTTCCAGTTGAGTTCTAGTTGAGTTCCAGTTGAGTTCTAGTTGAGTTCCAGTTGAGTTCCAGTTGAGTTCCAGTTGATTTTCAGTTGAGTTCAAGTTGAGTTCCAGTTAAGTTTCAGTTGAGTTCAAGTTCAGTTCCAGTTCATTTCCAGTTCAGTTCCAGTTCAGTTCCAGTTGAGTTTCAGTTCAGTTCCAGTTCAGCTCCAGTTCAGTTTCAGTTCAGTTCCAGTTCCGTTCCAGTTCAGTTCCAGTTCAGTTCCAGTTCAGTTCCAGTTCAGTTCCAGTTCAGTTGAGTTGATGGGGATGTTGAGGGGATGGGGATATTTTTATTCCTGTTATTGTTATATTGTTAATGGACGGCATACGTTATTTAAGTTTTACTTCAGTCGTGTGGTCTAAACCACACTAATTATTATTTATTTATAAACACAAACAAACAGTACATTATATTATCCATTGGTGAGAAAATTTTAAAATTAATAAATATAACTCATGGTGGATACCTATTATGTGTTTCATTGTAGTGTCTTATTTATGGGGTGCATTTTAAGGAATTACCGGGTAATGTGTGTAGTGGGAAGGTGAGGGAGGGTGTGTGTGTGAGTATGTGTGTATGTATGTATGCGCATTGAACAATTTATATTACTGAAATGATGCTCTTTTTAAATTTGGGCAGTGAATCAGAGAAAATGTCGATGTTAGAATTTAGATTAATATTATTTAACATATGAAGAGCACGATTGATTGGCGAATTAGTTTCTGCATTTGTCTTGTAATTAAGCATGTGGAATAGTTCTGTATGGCGTGTACTTCTTAATGGTGTGTTAAAATTAACCAGGAAAAAAAGTTCGGTACAGTCAATGTTATTACATAAAATTTTGTGTATACGTAAATGTCAAATAAGCTATTACTCATTTATGTTGCAAAGTTTGAAGTGTGCATTCGTAGTTATTGTTGAATTTAAAGGTAAGATATTTTATAAATTTGTTTTGAATATGTTCTATGCTATCTATGGATACTTTTTACTGCGGGTTCCAAATTGGCGAGGCATATTCCAGTATATTTCTGACTAATGCAAAATATAACATAACTACTGTACGCGGGTTACTGAATACTTTACTAATACGAAGAACAAAACCAAGCATTTTATATGACCTTTGAACGATTGAGTCGATGTCATTATTGAATAATATAAGTTTGTTATCAAGGTAAAAACCAAGATCCTTACATTCCGTTTTAGAGGAAATATATATACTAGGAAACCATTTAAAGTATATGTAGTGTCTTTAAAAGCTTCCTGTCTTGTCACATAGATGGCAGATATAAAAGCTTTCCATAAAGTCCGCAAGATGTCGGCAGGATTGGTTTCCCAGCAAGATCACCAGAGGGTTTAGGCCAGCTGTTCCCACAAAAGACAGTGGCCACCAGATCAATTATAACCAGCTCTTAGTTAGGTCGACTAACCGTATTGACTACTTTGCAATAATTGTCCAAAGAACTCTCTATTTCTTTCAAGTGAAATCATCTCCTTCCAAGAAGTGTTGGATATACCTGTTTGTGAGAACACAACAGTATCGATTCCACGCGTCAAAGTGATTAGTAACACCAAACGGTATCTTAATATAGATGTAAAATCAAAGTTTTCCATGACAAATTCCGAAAAAAAAATTGTACTTCACAGATGTGGATCTTTTGTCATCGCTAAAGGGTCTTACTAATAAGTTTTTAAATAATAGCTGATAAACAATCCTGAAAGTTGGCTAAATGGTTGTTTATAAGCTGTGCAAAACTTAAAATCATTTATTCGTAGGAGTCAGTAGTTTACAATACTGCATATCAGTGTGCCTTTAGAAAAAGTTCTCATTATAATAAAGTGATACATTTAGTAAGAATGTAGCGGGAAGTCAATAGCCGAGCAATAAGAACTTGCATCCGGGACAAATTTATTTATTTTTATTAATTAATTATTAGATAATTTTATAATCGGTAAAAACACAGATAAGTTCTTAATGCAAATAAAAAGGAACACTTTTTTTAAAAAAGACTACACAGCACAATGGAGGAATCAATTCTCATGTATGAGTTGGGGAACAGCGCCGTTATAGCTGTGATAGAAAAGGTACAGAAATAAAACAGTAAATAATAAGTACTTATTTGATAAATAGAAAACAAAAATTCGTAGTCAAAATATGTGTCTCGCTTTTTTTGCTCTTGATTATAAACCATCTGTGAGAAACTGACTTTAAAAAGGTTTTTTTTGTCATGAATTTTTAATCACTTTTACCCACATCCCTTATCTATTCATACCGCACACATAATCAAAAATGAACGAAAGCGGGAACATTCAAGTCCCAAGTATCTGATTTACAATATCGGAACTCTAACTAATAATCTAAAAATTGGTATGCATTAAATATGAGTGTAAAAATATAAAAATCCATAAAAAGAGTATTTCTCTGATGTTCTGTGAAAAATTTAATGTTTATTATTATAAAATCTATTGTTTATATTTATAATTCTGTTGTGAATGCACAACTCTTATGGTTACCAACGAATTGATTATTATTTTTTTTAAATTTAATTTTTCGTTTTATGTATCTTTTTGTTTTATGTAGTTGTATCCATACCCCTTTTTGTAAATTTATTTTTTTCTTTTTCCGTAATATGCTGTCTTATAAGAGGTAATGTCACAAGGAGGAAATCCATAATTGGTTGTATTTTGGCTACAGTACTCATATGTGCAAACTGAAAAAATGTTAACTGTCGATTTCCCGAAAATGAACAAATAAAATAAAAAAATACGAATTTATAGATATATATATATTTAATTTTAAATGTACAATATAATAAAGGTGCATCCAAAACACCCGGTGTGTGTTTTCATCTGCCCAAATGACGAGGGTGTACCGCATGCCATTCTAGAACAATGTAACGGTAAACGTGAAGCGGTGAAGCCATACCAACAATTCGCTTACGATAAAATATAATTCTCACTCTCGTATTAGAGACCAAGTAGGTAATAAGTAATCATTTTACATTGCTATTAAATGAATAAACTATACCTTCCGGCACCGATTAAAGTTATTTTTTTATGTACTTATTAGTCGTAATTTTCTGTATATCCTTTGGTTCTGAAACATGTAGACATTTTTAATAGTGGACAAACTAGTGGACCAAGTAGTAGACAATTAGTCCAAGTAGTGAAAAAAGTTAATTTTTTTAATTTCAAGTAATATTGTAAATAATATTATTTACAAGTACGCCAATATTATACTTGTGTAATACCGTATGTCAATTATTTCAACTTTTGAATTCAGAAACGCCTGATATCTCAAGAGTTGCATCTGATAAAAAAGGAGAACTACATTAAATTATTTTTTTTTAAATCAAATCAAATCAAATCAAAAAATATTTATTGTACATATATAAAATACAAAAGGTATTGCTTATGGGTAGACCCCGTTTCTTCCAGCTAAACACATACATGTTATATTATAATGTTCATACAAATAATAATATTATAATTTTTATACAAATAAGAAAATACAGATAAAAAAAATACGAAAATAGGTGTTTCATTTATGTGAGGTATTCACTTAAGGTGTAATGACATTTGTTTAGAAGTAATGTTTTGAGTGATGATTTGAATTTGTGTGTGTCTTGAATTTGTTTGATGTTATGTGGAAGGTTGTTATATACTTTAACGGCCATGTAATATGGTCCTTTTTGGACTACTGTTTTGTTTAAAATTTATTTATTTATTTACTAATTTTTTGTTTAAAGATCATTAGTTTGCTAAAATGCATTTGAAAACCAGAAAAAAAACATGTATTTTTAAATTATGATAATTTTTTTTGCATTTTGTTCGAATCTTTTTAATATAAGGCAATTAATCTCTCTTTAAAAGCTAACAGCCTTACTAAAAAAACCCGTGAAATTTTATTAAATTGACAAAAGGGCGCGGATGTGAAAACGTAACTAATTAAAAAATTGTTCTTGGAAAGAAATACACACTGTTTACACAGCCTGAGAGGGTAGTTTATCTCTGTTTTATTAATGATGACTGAACGAATTTTTGAATTTTTCCAAAGTATTTTGAATGTTATATATGCTATATATTTCTTATTTTTGAAGGTGTCGTAAAAGCACATACAATTCATAAAAACCAAATAAAATTACCTTTTAGATTTGTGTATTTGAAAGAAACTTTAGTTTTAAAAAAACTGTTCATATTTTAAGATTCAAACACGGAAAAAATTGAAAAAAATTCTTAACAAAACATTTCTGAGGAAAGTGTCAGGAATTTAAAAAAAAAACTAATTTTATAAATACAGTCTTTTTATGTAATTAATTTGGAATGAAACTGTTACTTCACTTTTTCCTCGTGTATACAATAAAAAAATAATAAAAAATTTAAAAGTTTTCTTTAAATGCCAAAAAAATAAACCGACATTAAAAATTAATTTCTTGCATCTGTAAAGACGTTAATTTCTTTTATACGTTTACGAACACATGTATTAGATATTAATATTTGAAAAAAAACACCACTTTTAAGAAATTCTCAAAAAATAAATATTTAAACATGTAAATTTGATCTTTTATGTAACCCAAAACAATATTTTGACAATTCAACTTTTAAAGTACGGTTTATTGTGCAATAACTTGATAAAACTGATGTAAAACCACACAAATAACACGGCAAATATATTAATTACTTGAATAGATGAATGAATTGGTCACTTAAATAGAACATCATTCAGTAAAATCGCAATATTTCCGCCATACACAAAACAAACTTTTATTTACTACACGGGTAACAGACATGAAAAGACTGCAAATTCGCAGGCACGACGCCATCGCCACCTACCGGCTATGAATGAAAACCAACAATTTTATATGAAGATTATGAAAAAATGCATTGTTGCAATTACAAATTGACAAACCTTATTAGTAATATTTCGTGTTTTACAGAAACACAGGTTATCGGTCGTGCTGTGGTTTTTTTTAGTATAAGGCTGTGATTCTTTAAAAATTGAAAATCATTTCAGTAACCCTCTTGCGAATAACGAATTCAGGGTGTAGCTAGGCAAATATGAATTTGATTGGTTCTAAATACTTTTATTTTGAAAAGAAAAACCTATACAGGGTATATCAAGTAACTTACAAAAGTGATTAGGTTTAAGTACTTCAAAATATTTTTTTTCTATCTTCTTCTGCTTTTTCTTTTTCAATATCTGGTATTTTAAGTCGACGCAACGATCAGATAGCTTACAGCTGTTAATAACTAATTTTCCTATTCCAAAATTATTTTTGGAAATCTGTTCCAACAATTTACGTCAATTTAACTTAATCATTTTCCTTACTAAGCTCACATCATATTGTATAATGCGTTATGAGCGGGATAATGCTTAAGCTCTTTGAAATTATATTATCATAGCAAACGGGGATTAGCGTAGAACGGAGTTTGTCTGAAAATTGAGGAAAACTTTGAATCCTCAATTGTTTACAGGATTAGCAAAAAATCCTTTTTCATATGAAGGCACAGACCCAACCCCATGTTGTGTCGAGAGTAAAATTTAAATTATTTGAAATCTTGGAGGTCTTAGTGAGGATTTAAGGATGTTTTAATGGGAAACGTTTTATTCAGAGAGGGATTAATAAGTTTTTAGGTTATTACGAAGAACGTGATACGATAACGCCAACTTCAAGAATACGTATAGTGGTATTACCAAGCTTTGTTATTCATGTGCTAGGAGCTTTGGTGTTTAGTGTCTTTAATATTGTTTTTTTAGGGAAATCAACAGTTTATATTTTGGTTTATTATGTATGTCTAATTCACTTAACTGATAAACCAATTATAGATTTCCTCATTAAAGTAAAGATTTCTTTTTCTTAAATTAAACAGTATACTTATAACAACTAAAAGTTATTATATTATTTTATTTATTCAGTTTTGTACTCATTAAAAACATTTTTGAAAGAGTTTTTGTGTTTATTTTTGTTCCAATTGAAGATATCTACGTCAGAGAGAATGTTATTATATGTTGTACACAGTATTGTAGGCAAGTATTTTAATAATAATCAGGATAGTTTGTGATGTGTGGAAACTTTGACTAGCCAACTAGGAATGGATCCTGTTTTAGGCCAGTCAAATTGACAAATTTTGTTCATATCATAATTTTTTTCTTACATTGTTTAAGTATATAACATATTATGTTAACGATGTTGTATAGCAACATCGCCTCTGAAATTGTCAACGTATGTATCAATTTTGAAAAATTTTGTTACATCCAGATATTAAATCGATTGAGCGATTTGTAAGAAACTTATTTTATATTTTTTCCTGAATCGATTCAATTTTGTCCATATTTAAGTTTACATATAAAAATTGAAAAGTGTTGGTCTATTTGGTGAACAGATCTAAATAGCCAGGTACTTTACCATATTTCTCTTTCCCATGCCATAGTCTCATTGGCTAAATTCAAGCTATTTATCGAAAGTATTGTTGTAACTTTGAATAAAAGTTAGTAATAGTTAAAACTAAATTGCTGGAAAAACCTAATGTTCTAGCTCTCTTCGATGTTAAACTCTGTAACGTCTTGAACGTATGGAACTCTGGAACGAATGGAGCATCCATATTATTCCGATGAACGCCAACGGGCGCTACGGCATGGATTCGGAATGGTCATGTTCTCGAGGAATTGTAGTTATTTTTATTCGTACAATACTCAAATAATCAAATTGTTTTTGATCTTTGTCATTTCTACAATCCAAGCGTTCTGCATTATTCATATCGTCAACAGATATTCTGATTTTTGCACAACAACAATGTTTAAAAGAAATAGAGAAGTTATTTAACATGGAAAATGAAAACATAATGTTTAAACTCAACGCGACTAAAATAAGTTTAATAAGAAAGTGATAACTACAGTTAAACAAGACTTTATTACGTAACTTCAGCGAATCATAAACCCACATAGGTGTAAAATATTATATTTTAAGTTACACGTAAACGTAAACATGATATTATCATAAACTTCCAGTCCATAAACATTGTTTCTGCCTCACGTTTGTAAAGTATAAACTCCCCATAAGCAATATTCCACCTATTGAACTGTCAACATAATACAACATCTAATGAAAGATTATATTCTTGATGTATTTCGTACATAATTCCAATAAAGAATGTATTACTTTTTGACGGGCAGAATGATATGTAGGAGGTACTTTGTTTTGTTTAGTCAATTCAATGATAATATAATATATGTTCCACCAACATGAGATTATTTTCTACGATATTGCAGGGCAATATGAAGTATTGTTTTTTGTTTTAATTTTCTGATTTTGTGGTTAGTTATTTTGGAGGAATTCTTATCAATAATTCATACAACAATCATGTACCTACTGATACATATTTTATTTTACCTCTCTGGAAAAAGAAAAATTTACCGGTTGGTATTTGGTATTCGTACTTCGTCGAATAGCTTCTCATATTTTTTTATCCCACGGAAATATGAAACTTAATGGAAAATTTATCAATTTTTTAAATTCACTTTGTTCCTTTCCTCAATAAAAAAAATATAATTGGTTCAAATTCATATTTTAACGAGGAAGGTATCGGTACGGTCGCCCCGTTAACCATTTATTAGGTAACTAAAACCTATGCAATAGGTAATCCCAAGTAGTTCGCTACGTTTGGTGGTTTAGCAGAGGTGCTGAGGTGAGTTTTGTACGGGGCCGATTTTTGGCGGCAGATGCGAATGCCCACTAGCTGCGAGGCAGGCCGGATAGGGTGCCCGGGTGAAGAAAAAACTTTGACCTCTCCAGATGTACTCTCTCGATCAATTGCCTTGCACTGTAGTGCGAGGGATGGGTTGATACTTTACTTTTGTACACACTAACCCCTCATACTATTTTCCTTCCTTTATTTAAAAATACCCTCCACACAGCATCCCCAAACATCATACAGGCGCTAAGGGAAATTATTTACCTCAGGAAAAAAAAAATAAATGTTTTACGTTCAATACTATTACATATGATTTGTTTTATATCACTTAAATTAAGTAATTTACAACAAATCCATATTGTTATTTGGCAAGCAACAAATGACCTAAATGCATTTTACGAATATACAAGTAATTGCATAATTTCATTTAGTTTCGGCGAGCCACGATGTACCCAATTGATTGCACCCCTTGCCATTAAGGATGGACTAGTTTTTTTTTATAATGAATAAAAAAAATATTGTGTTAATATTTTTTCTAATAGATTTTTTAATAATACTACTGTCTACGTTACATTATGTAAGTACCTAACCACTAACAACCACTGGCACTGTGGCAAACTGAACCAAGAGTCATGACAGGAAGAGCTTAGTTATTTATCAGTTAGGGGAGTTGTTTGTGAAACAATCATTTCACATCTGTCATCATTACTTTCAGACGTGTTCCCACCTTTCTTACCTGATCTTCTGACCACAGACATCAGTCAGAACCCCTGAAGTCGTGAGTGGTATCCAACCCCCAGAAGTTGACTCATCACGAAAAGCTTATGACCGAAATACTGAATTGATTAATTTCTGAGTAACTTTATTATAAATGAAGACAGTTTGTTTGTGGATAAAGAAAAGTGTATTTAGCGTTACATTCAGGCAAAATTTTGAATTTGAAAATTAGATTGCTTAGATATTTTAGATGCTTTAATTAAATACTGCCAGTAGAACACATGTTGGTATTTGAATGATGGGCATTTTTATTTAGTCTTTTTGTAAGCCCAGAAAAAAATGTATAGTATGGCCTATAAAAATCTCTAAAGTTAAAAATCTACTACTTACAAACCCCTCTTCTTTATTGCATAACGTGGCAAATTAAGTTAATATATAAATAGTTGTGCCTGAACTACAGAAAATAAAATAATAACATGCTTTTGTTTCATTGCTTACCTAAATCAAAATAGACGGCTGGAATTTAAACCTTATCAGCATCTACATAACTAGTGTTAGTGTTAGTGGCCCGATTCCAAATGTTGCACGACCTGGTGCAACGCCTAAAAATTAAAGGTCGCTTTCACCATTTAGATAAAATATTCATCACGATGTCACCAACGTGGCTGAGTATTATCGTTTACCAGTAGGGTTCAAAATTATCTGCATATTAGCACACTAGCGTTGGTGAAAATGAATAAGCAATTCTTTGCCAAAGCTCTCGCCGCGAGTAAGCTTTCATTAAATTATCTCTTAGTTTTGCCTTGTGAAAACGGACAAATAAATATATGACACAAAAGAACAAATTATAGAAATTAAAAAAAATTGATTCTTTTAATGTTATTTTTTTCATAACAGCTTTATACAGGATATCCGGTGGTAAAGTGCATTAACTTTGGGAGGTGATTCTACATGACAGTATAAGTAAAAAAGATAAATAACTTTTTTGGAATTCCAACTTTTAGGGATTGTTTTGTTGTAAAAAGATAAAATGAGACCGGCGGGCGTGTGCGGGCAGCATTATCATTACCAAACAACGTTGTAAAAATCGCGCCCGGCAAGCTAACAGCAACTTTATCGAGTAAATTTTACCTTACAATGACGATTTTTAGTAGGTATATCTTTTTGTATGGGAAAAAAAAGTTGGAATTTCAGAAAAAGTTATTAATCTTTTTTACTCCTACCATAATGTAAAATCACCTGCCGAAGTTAATGCACTTTACCCCGGACACCTGTATATTTTATTAAAATGGATTATGTGCTCTATCTTATTAATTTTTTTGAAGTAAAACTTCTTTACGCACGCTTGACTTGGGGAGTAAGCTGGTGAATGCGTGACGAGATCGTTACGAAAAGTGTGATCGGGCGAGGTGAACGGGAGTTGAGAGGGAGATATAAGTTAGTGAAGATAGAAAGAGAGAGAGTTACGTTTCGTGTATTACTGTAGGAGCAAGAGAAAGAGGCGCGAGCATACATTTTCTTTCTCTCTTACTCTCGTAGCCAGCTACGTTTCGTATATCTTAGACACAATGCAGGCCTATTGTCTCTGTCACACTGTAGGAGCAAGAGATAGCAGTGCACGCGCACATTTTCTTTCTCTCTTCTTTTATAAGTTAGTGAAGTTTTACTTAAGTCATGTGGCCTAAAGCAAACTCGTTTTTTGTATTATAAAATGGAGGCCTCAGCACCAGTAAGTAAACCACCTAGTGAGGCCAACATTATTTAAATATAACTACTATAAAACGTAAACTAATGAAGGAAAAGAAAAAAAATCGCATATTGCTTTTCAACCCACGACCTTCTAACTTGGAGCTGTGGATCCAGCCACTCTGCCACATGGTTATATTTTTTTAATTATGTACAATTAACTTACTTAAATTCACGTGTGAAAGAAAACGATTCCACTGAATCAACAATGAAAAATCTTCTAAAACTGGGTATTTAAATTTATTTATAAAAGTAATATTAAAACATGAAAACACCCGTCTGACAAATTTATCAGTAAAGAATGTCCAATTAACAGTCAAATTATTTTTATTTTTTATATAGTGTCATTCTCCTACATAATAAACTCTCCTCGTGCAGCCGGGCTTTCCATGCCCACGTTATTGCTCGCCTAGCAATTGGTCGACAATCTCACTGAATTGGCCGACAATTGGCAGACATTTGCATTGCCAAGACTAAGCATTAACCTTGTATACAGAACTAAATGTAAAATTTTGTATTCAAAAGCATAAAATAATAAGCATAAAGTATATGGGATAAAACATTTTCAATTTATACAATATGCAGGTTAATGAATTGTGTTTTCGTGCAAATAGAGCACATTTGTCATGAAACGTTTTATTTTGGTATAATGCAGACGTAACGATTTAGCAATTTGGGAGGCGGTTATGGGTACCGCCGCCCCGGGAACCATTTATTGGATAACCAACACCTCTGCCATAGGTCACCCCAAGTGGTTCGCTACGTTTGGTGACTTAGCAGGGGTGCCCGGGATCATGAGGTAAGGTTTTTCCGGGTCTTGGCGGCGGATGCGTCTGCCCACAAGTTGCATGGCCGTCCGGATCGGAGGAGTGTGGTTGAGGGAGTCTCTTTGACTTATCCAGCCGTACTCTTCCTGAACATCACCTTGTACTGCAGTAAGAGGGATGGTTTCATACGTCCGTCACTCCTGGACACACTGAACTCCAGATTCCTGCCCACCCCTAATACCATTTCCCTTCCCATAACTTCCTCTCTTTCCTTTCCTAAAAAGACCTTCCACACAGCATCCCCAAAGACGACATAGGCCCTGAGGGGAATTATTTTCCTCAGGGCCTCCTGTGTAGAGCTAATAAAAAAAAAATAAAAACCAAATGTGCCTTCGCAAAATGGCATTATTGTGAGTTTGTATCACTATTTGACTGGTTTGCTACCTGTTTCGAAAAAAACTGCAACGTTTTGAATTTAAAATAAATAAATTTACATATGTAAAATACGAAAAAGATTCATTCATAACAAACATAATTTTATTCGCAGTTAGTTAAAAATGATTTTTGTTCACTGACAAGATATTTTTAATAGTTTGAATATCTCAACCAATCTTTGCATTAACAGTGACTATGTTTTAATGATTTACGGATATTCTATATTGTACAGGGTGGATGTAACTCTTTCAACGGTATTTTAAAAGACAGGTGCCTGTCTCTTTTCCACTCTTTTTTCCGATTCCCTTCCTTTAAAATTTTCTTTACTTGACAAAAGTTCTTAATGTTGTGGTTACCCTAGTTGAACTGGCTTGAAGCAGTTGGTTTTTTGTATGGTAATATGAATAATTAGCTTGGATGCAGCCATATGCAGGCATGCATTAATTTAAACGGTTGGCGCGAGTGTTAGACTTTAAAATGCATTGCTTACCATTTATTTATTTACGGACAAAAAATAGTCCATTAACAAACAATATAACAATAACACGCATGTAAAAAGAGAGATGTCAATGAAAGGAGAGTACATATATATGAAGAGCATTGACAAAATACATATAATATAAAAGTACATATAGAAGATAGTATAATATAAATACATATAATATAAAAGTACATAAGTAGCTTGAAGATGGATTTAAAAAGACTTTAAAAAATCACATTCCGTATCGACTGCCGAAAGTCATTTAGACGTACACCAAAAAATTCAGTGCTTTGATTTGCGTTGACAAGTCTCGACATTCTGGATAAAGGAGAATGATATCCATAATTAGTAGAATGTTGATTGAGGAACAGCAATTTATTATTTCGAAGTCTACGGGATGGGATGTTGAACTGGATGAGTTGTAACAAAGCAGGTGTCAGTAATACTGTTGATAATATTGAAAATGCATATTAGATCTAATACTGTTGATAATATTGAAAATGCATATTAGATCAGAGTCCTTTCTACGTTTTTCTAAAGAAGAAATGTTAAATGTTTGTTCAATTTCATCATACGAGTACTCGCTTCTTTTAAGCGATACCATAATCTTTACTCCCCTAAGAGCAGGCAGGGAAGTATGTTTGCTGTATACTTATCTTACTTTTCTAGTTACTGTTTACGATAGTTTCATTTTCTGAGCCGATAAATCATAGTTTATTTAAATATTATTTTTATAGTTGATAAACAGTGAATTTAATTCCTTGTTTTACACTATATATTTCACTAGGTGTAACCAGTCGTGAGGTGAATTAGGTGAAAGAATGACAATTAAAAATCAATTTTTTTTTATTAAGTAATTCTTAATCATTAGTCATGAAATATATCTCTATAAAGACAATCTTTCCTTTTTTTATAACACATTAATACGAGTTATTTAAGACAATACAATAATAATGCGAATAATTCTTAGTTAAATTGCAGGTAGAATACCGTAATATGTGGAAACTGCCTGCCTTTTAAACTTCACAGCTTCTATTGCATTGAACCGTGAGATAAATACATTTTCCCCAACTACATGTCACAGTTAATGAAAAAACAAGAATGCTCATTAGAGCCAAGGAGAAGTTTATTTGTTTGTTAGCATTTCGAGTCGTGCAAAGTTCACCATGAACTGGCTACTATCCCAGTCTATTTACAATATAACTTCTTCCTGTTTGGATTGACATCTAAACTATTGATCTTGCAGCCAAGATTACTGATTCTGATTAGAGATTCTGCAACTTCTGAGAATACAGCCATAAAATTCTAATATCTAGTATTTCTTTTGAACCGTTTATTCATAACCTGCAAGAAAAGTAGGTAGGTAACAAGGTAGTTTTTTTTCTATGGCGTCTTCTAGCATCATCCTGTAGTGTGCCAAGAAATCCGTAGTGGACGAGTGAGGGCGAATCTTAGCGGATTTGCTAGTAGTTCACCGCCATAGCCCTATTTTATTATATTTTGTACCGTAAGAAATGCTCCAGATATGCTATTATATTGTTTATTCGCTTGGCAATGAAATAAAGTATCTTCATATTATTCTAACTTGTCGCTTCGATTTTTGGATCAGATTTTTTTTTCTGTGGAAAAGCGTCTAGCAAATACTTTATCAAATGTCTTAATTCCGATTTTCAACAGTCATAGTGCTGTATTTATTTACAGGAAAACCTCGTACGACTTATTTTTATTGTGAAAAATGTATTTTTAGCTAGAAAATATAATATTATTAAGAATATTTTGGTATTTCTTCAGTATATAACAAGAGAAATAATAAAAAAACATTCCTCTAAGAAAAATATATAAGAAAAGAAATATATATATAATAATACGAGTATATAAGAAAATAAGAAAATAAAACTGCGTAAGGGTAGCTATTCTAAGAAAACTACGTGAAATTCACGATTCACAATATCCTTAGCGTTATATCCATGCTGTCCTTTTACGAATAGGAAAGTTGGGTTATAACGCACTCAAGCGTTTATTTATGTCTCGGATGCTTTGGTTAATCTGGTGAAAAGAGTAACTGTTTCCGATCCGGTGAGATAAATGGCAACTGCTTTACTGACCTGACGACTGGTCCCTTGCCTGCTCGGCATGAATACTGCATAATTGGGGAACAAATTCGCATGTTTGGTCTCGAAATGTATCAATCCGTATAAAAGCAATAAGCACCTAGGCACCGCCAACCCATTCAATGCATGTAGTGAGCTGTGGCACAAGTTTCTTTATGCCCTCCTCTAAGAATTCTTCCGACAGCTCCTTCTCCCACTTCAGGACCACTTTCTGCACCTGCTTGTCGGTTGAAATTTTATTTTCATCCATATGTGCCTTCAAGAAGGTGAAAAAATGATAATCTGAAGAAGCCAAGTCTGGGGAATACGGGGGATGGTTCAAAACATCCCAACCAAATGAGTCCAAGAGCGTATAGGTGGCTAAGGCTGTGTGAGGATGGACGTTTTCGTGAAACAAGCACACTTTTCTGGTTAGCTTTCCCTCTTTTTGTTTTGAATGCTCATTTTATGTTTTTTTAGGGTATCACAATATTGTTGTCCTTTGATAGTCTCAACCTAAGGCAGAAATTCAACCAAAATGATGCCTTTTCGGTCCCAAAACACTGAGGCCATGATTTTTTCGGCCGAAATTATTGACAGATAGGGAATTGGTGTGACGCCACTTTGACGACAGTTTTTTTTCCCAGGCGTGTAATGAGTCACTCACTATCATTTTCAGTCACAATAAAGCTCAGAAATACTCACCTTTTTTCTTCTAGGTGTTATTCCTTCCGTGAATAAAAAGCGGATCACAGCACTTGGCGGGATTTTTTGCCGACACCGTTCACGCAACTGGACACTACAACATGAGTTTACGTACTACAATGTTTCTGCGATGCTCGTTCTGGTCAGGAGACCCCTTTGTACCACTCAATGTTGCCATCCTTCAAAAAACCAAAAACCACCGCCCGTCATGGTCACAGTACACTTACTTTATGAACATGCTTAGTATCTAACAGTTATATAATCGCGTATCTATTTATATGAGGGCATTATTACCGTTGTAGATATTTCGGATTGAAAATAAATTGATTTTATCCTTTAGGAATGCCGACATCCCTTTTTCGTAATGGCTTACTTATTTTTCGCAAAATAATTTCGATTGTAAGTTGTGCTGTCTTACCAGATATACATTTATATTTTTATAATAATAAGTATCTAGTTTCCCTAGAATTGCTAAAAAATATTTTAACAAATGTTTTTTTCCCTTATTTTGTAAGCAAAAGTAAAACAACAAAATTTCTATTATTTTATTCTATTTTCATGAAACTTATTATGTGTCATTCACAATGAATCTAAGTAAATATAGTAAAATGGCATAAAGCAACCGTTGCAAGATCAATGACGTTTCTACAATGGCCGCGCACTTGTTGACAAGTAAAATAAATATATTTCAAGTCAAAACAATAGGATAGAATTATATTACATATGTTTTTACCTTGCTGATAGGCGAGGTTGGCGTTCAACGGACAAAATGTTACATTGCCGGTGGGAAATTCTTGCGCTCAAGCGGTTAAAAAGCTCGTTAATTCGTTGGTTCCTTTTTTGTCCACCTACAGATATAAGTAACAAGTATGTTACTGTGTTGCAGCTTGTAACACGTATTATTGCTTAAATTTATATGGTTTTGTATTAGCAAAATCTAGACTAGCTATGCCATCAACTCCAAATTGATATGTGTTGTCGCCATGGTAATTAAATCTATAAAAAAATATTAAGGCGAGGAGAAGGTTGGATAAAATTTATCCTAGGCAATTTGTGTTGCCCGTTAATTTTAGTTTTCCGAGCTCAATTGTTCGGTGCCTCTCAGTAGCTGCGCGGGGGAAGTTAAGGAAACGACAAGAAATGAGGATTTAATCATCCAGTGGTCAGTGAGGCTGTTAGACATCGTCAAAGTCGTCGGCGAGTGAGTTTTAACCACCTATGTTATGATTAAAATCTTAGAAGATGTTTTTTTTATGTGATTGTATTTAGTTTTATATAAAAATGGACAATTAAGTACCATAAGATGAATTCTCTACGAAAAAAGTTGATTCGGCTAAAAAATAAAAAAAACTTCCAATTATGACCCTTTTATATCTAGTTTCTAATAACAAGTACCTAGAAAGTAGGTAAAATAAGTATAAGGCGAGAATAAAAAAAAATCTAAGTGATCATTTCGGGTGACAATTACCTAACCTTTCGCTCGATGTTACAAATTGATTCACTTTTAGATATGAGCGCCGCATTTGACACCATTGACCACGACTTTCTCATTAAGAGACTTGAAGTAACATTTGGTTTACATCCTAATGGAAAAAATTGGCTACAATCCTATCTAACAAATCGCTCACAAGCAGTGAAGGTGGGAAAAAACAATCTAACTAACAAAACTCTCTTCAGGGGTACCTCAGGGATCCGTTTTGGATCCACTTCTATTCATTCTCTTCACAAATGACGACGCAAGAATTATCGAGTCATTTGGTCTCTTTTCTCATTTTTATGCCAACGATCAGCAAGTCTACTTTTACTGCACACCAAATGAGATCACCGGCCTCAAAATTCACACAGTTGAGTATTTAGAAGCAATTAGTCTATGGATGTACTCATACAAACTGAAGCCCAATCCATCAAAGACTGAATTTCTGTGGGTAGCCACAAGTAGATGTCAACATCTAATAGACAACTCACCAATTGCCATTTCCGGCAATGACGTAATTGCGAAAACAACCGTATAACAAAATGGCAAAGGAATGCAGGAGGATCATTAACAGGTCAAAATTCGAGCACGACCTGCAGATCAGCAGTAAGCTGGCTGCCTGCCCGCACGGCAGCAGAGCGTTCTGTTCGCTTGCGGGCTCAATAGGTCGCAATTTCTGCAGATCCAGTCTGCCACCTCTTACCAGACCTGATGGCTCTCTAGCAAATACCGCCGCCGAAAAGGCTAACTTATTAGGCAAAATGTTCGCGGAAAACTCGACCTTCGATGATCAAGGTGTTACCCCGCCGTCGGTTCCTCATTGCATTTTTCGTATGAAAAAGCTAAGGATCCGGCATCGGGATGTACTCCAAGTCTTACGAGGGCTTGATGTTAATAAAGCTAGCGGGCCTGACGGAATACCTGCCCTGGTATTGCAGAGGTGCGCTGTAGAAATAGATCCAATTTTGACGAAGCTTTTCAAAATGTCCCTGAAGTCTGGCTCTGTGCCCTCTGGTTGGAAAAAAGCGATCATTCACCCCATTCCAAAGAAGGGTGACCGCTCCAACCCAGCCAACTACCGCCCCATAGCGATCACATCTGTTCTGTCAAAAGTGATGGAACGTGTGTTCAATGACAAACTGCTCACATACCTCGAAGAAAACAAAATTATTAACGACCGTCAATACGGAATCCGGCGGAACCGCTCGTGCGGTGATCTTCTCGCGTATGTGACGCATGTTTAGGGACGGTGCCTGGAATGTTTTGGTGAGACCCAAACGGTTTCACTGGACATTTCCAAGGCCTTTGACCGGGTTTGGCATCGAGCGCTTGTCAACAAACTGCGTTCTTACGGACTTCCCGCATCCTTGTGTGCGTGGATTGCCAACTTTTTGAGGGGGAGGTCAATTCAGGCGGTTGCTGACGATTTCTTCCTTCTCGTATTCGATAAATGCTGGCGTCCCACAGGGATCGGTTCTGTCTCCGACTTTGTTTCTGTTGCACATCAACGACCTCTTGTCATGTGCACCGATTCATTGTTACGCAAATGACAGTACAGTCCATGATAGCTTTTTGTTTGACAAGCCTCCAAAGAGCACACAAACTCCAATAGCTCGGAGGGCTTTGAAGCAGAGAATGGACGGTTACCTCGAGAGTATTTTCTCTTGGGGTAAGAATAACCTCGTCGAATTTAATGTTCCAAAGACCCAATCATGTTTGATAACGTCTAAAAGGGATCGAAATGATAATCTAGTCTCCTTCAACGGAAGCATTCTTCCGAACAGGACCTCCATTGATATGCTTGGTGTTACTCTAAGTGACCAGCTCAGGTATGGGGGCTCCATCGAAACCAGAGTTAAATTAGCCTCTCAGAAACTGGGCGTACTGTACAGGGCCCGCAGATACTGTGTTTCCTCTCTCCTACAACATGAGTTGTTTAAAGCTATCAATGAAATGGCTCCACCGTATATCTCTGAACTATGCATTCCGGAAAATATAGGTCTAAGGCAGTCATCTCTTACATAGATTTATCTTGGATATACCCATTATATACTAAGCAAATTGAGAATACTGCGAGACCTTAGGTTCGAGCATGTAATATAATGTAAATAAATATGCCAGAAATGTAATAAATCTATTTAAATGAGTATTAGAAAACATTTCGACAGGATCATCCATCCTTAAGGTAAACAAACACGTTAAGTTAAACCATTTAAGGTATTTAAGATAAGAGTTATGCATATATAATAATCACGAAAATATTTTAGAGTTTTTTAGTAGGAATATGTTCAAGGGATCATTTTACTCATGCCGGAAGTTAATATATAAATGCTTGCCCAATACTATGTTAATATTTATTTAATACAGTCGTTTTCTAAAAATAAATTCCAAGGAAAATTATTACCGAAACGGTTTATACGTAGGTATGTATATATTGTATATTTTAAATTAGAAATTAAACTAGAGAACCCCCTTTCAACCCGAAAGCAAATGTTATTTTTTCTTGGGAACGTAATAAAATTATTGTTAAAACTGTACCTTTTGTCGTTAGCGTTGTAATTTTAAATTATTTGAGTGAGTTTTTAATTCAAATTGAAAGTTCACGTTACCGAAAAACTGGAAAAAAGGAAAGACGAATAAAAAACAAAAGAGACTTTATAATTTCACTTCCAAGAAAAAAAACGTTATGATTAAGTATATTTTAGAACTGTATGAAAACATTGTTTTACGTCCTGGAATTTCAAAAAGAAAAAAATCACTGTTTTAACATCGAATGTGGTTTGGTAAAACTCTTCAAGCCACAAAATGAAAACTTTATAGTAGACTATAAAAATAATCATGCAAATTCATAAAACTGTTTAAAAAACTTGAAGTTTTTCGAGAAAGTGGTTTTTTGTTTTTCAACATTTTGATGTAAAATTTAGCAAATTCTAGTTATAATTATGAAATATTTTAGGATTGAGTAATTTTATCTTTGTGTTTTAATAAAAATACTAGGCGTATAGGTATTAATTTATTTTTCCATGTTGTAGCTACATGAAATCACAATCGATATTTTGCAAAAAAACGAGTGTGCTTTAGACCACACGACTGAAGTAAAAAATCACTAACTTATAAAAGAAGAGAGAAAGAAAATGTGCGCGTGCCTTTCTTGCTCCTACAGTGCAGACAATAGGCCTGCACTGTGACTAAAGATATACGAAACGTAACTGGCTATGAGAGAAAGAGAGAAAGAAAATGTGTGCTCGCATCTCTATCTCTTGCCCCTATAGTAAAAGAAACGAAACTCATTCTCTCTTTCTATCTTCACTAACTTATATCACCCTCTCAACTTCCGTTCGCTTCGCCCGATCACACTTTTCGTAATGCTCTCGTCAAGCATTCACCAGTTTATATCCCAAGTCAAGCGTGCGTAAAGAAGTTTTACTTCAAACAGTTTTAAGATCCTGCCTAATGGGAAGAATTTTTTATATGATTTTAAGGGCATTCGGTATAAAAATAAAATAGGCATCTAAAACAATCGGAAACATTCCTAATTTCAGACATTCAAGAAAACCTATCTGACTTCACTCAATTATCAAAACTCTTTTTGAGAAAGCTTTTTCCGATTGAAAAAATATATAATGTAAAATCATGACGTCGTAAGCTCCGTAGTTTGCAATGAAAAAAAACCTAAGTTATCAAAAAAGGATGTGTATTTATTATGAATTTTTTTACGCCAGAGATCATTGACTAGAGTTTGTTCATTCAAAGATTTGTACTTATACTGCGTAAATGCGAGGACCTTAATTTGTGCGACGAACGAAACATTTTAGTGATATATCAAAGTAAGAATTTTTAGGTACAATTTTGAAATATTCAGCCCTCCTAAAGTACAAAACGTAATATTGCCGAAAGCCTTTTCTATAATAGTTAATAAAACTACGAAGGCTCGTTCTTTCGTAAAATGTTATGTCTACCCTTCCAGCCATCCCTAGTAAAAATATCAAATAATCCTTTGAGGCCCGAGAAAAATTCTTACGTGAAATCCCTTTGTACGGATTGAAATGAGAATATATTATGGTTACGGTTTTATTATCTTAGGAAATATGGTACAAAGGATTGATTTTTTTAGATTAAATTTAATAAATCGCATTGGTGTGCAATTATTTTATGTTTCTTCTTCTCACAGTTTTTACAACATTCGCTGAGTGAAAAAAATGTTCTGATATACCTAGTCAAATTGCTTAGTTCATTTGATTCTTTGTGACCTTTATGAATATTGCTAGATCTTTTTGGATTGTCTTCCCAAATGTTCACGATTCAATTTGTGGTAGAATCGGAAAGATTTTTTTCTTCAAATTATAAATCGTTTTGCCAAAATATGTTGTTAAAATAATAATATTCATCCTCTTAATAAAATAAATTTCGAAACCTAAACAGCATTTCCTATGCAAAAAGTTGGCAATGTTGGTCGTTTTACCCGTGTACTACTGACTTTTAAAAAGTACTGACAAGAGTACGCATTAAAAAACCCTTTGACGTTGCACATTTTTATTAGGATACCTACCTACTTTCTCTACAATCCTTTACAATATGTGTCGGAAAATTTAAAGGGCAATTCTCATGGCTCAGGAAGATTATAAAAGTCGTTGAAAAAATCATTAAATGTATATTGTTCGCGGAATATAATTTACTTTTATCATGGCTCAAATTTTTAGTACCACGGCAGATACCGCATACCTAACAGAGCAGTGGCGTAGCCTGCCCCCGGGGCTCGTTTCCGAAATAGGTTTGGCTGAATCATGTTTTGAATAACATTTCACTTCATCTACAGCCCAGGGCACTACGCCCCTGGGATCCTAACCCCGAAACCTGAAATAATATATTCGAATATTTTTCATGGGCGCCCTGCTTTCAGAATGTGAAGTATATGATAACAATGTTTTGCATACGAAGTTTCAGGAAACTCACTCGTAAAGCAGTTTATTTTAATCCCTTTAAAACGTTTATTTATTTTATCCATCTTGTTTCTCTTCATATTACACGTAGCATAAAAAGTGAGTTAGTATTTTCCTAAAATAAGAATAAACTCATCGAGGCTATAGAAAACAAGCCAACAAGGAGATTATGCACATGATGGCGTGAGTGTGGCAAGTAATAACAATAATGATCTCATCCATAAATACATAAACTCCTACACTATTAAGTTTTATTCCACAAAAAGATTTTACAAAAAAACTACTTCAAAATAGAGGAGCGCCTTCAAAAACAAATAAATCATCGAAAACACTAGTCATAGTTTCTAGATTTTCCTTTAAAACATCACGAAAATGCAAGAAGGTACATTGTAAACGTAATAATGATTCCAAGTACCTGTTACGGCGGCATATCGTTATAAAATGGCCATAATCGAACAAAGTAACAAATTAATCCGCAACACTTCATTCAACTTCTACAGAATTCAAGTGGAAAATGGGTATGAACGTAAATATAACAATGAGTAAATATAAGTTCCTGAAGGCACTTTTTTGCAACAACGCAGCGTACCAGCTACCTTCACAGAAAACTACTTCACAGCAACTCTTCTAGTAAGGCATGAAAGGTATTTACAGCATTATTTTACTGGGAAAAGCCTTGAAAGTTTTTAAAAGCATTAACATTTTTTATTCATTTAACGATCCTTTGTATGGA
The DNA here is from genome assembly GCA_917563855.2 of Limnephilus lunatus. NCBI lineage: Eukaryota > Metazoa > Arthropoda > Insecta > Trichoptera > Limnephilidae > Limnephilus > Limnephilus lunatus. The sequence continues at coordinate 33,698,444 of OU830594.1, forward strand.
GTGAGAACCCAGAGTAATTCTCTCTCCTTGACAAATATGTCAGTTCCTAGGGCAAAGACTTTGCAGCAAGTTTTTATTTCATTCCTGCCCATCGCAGCTGGAGTAAGCCCTCAAAATGCACCGAATGCGACACTGAACTCTATACGCGACTTTGTAAAGTTTTCCAGCAGAAAAACTGCGGGCAGTCAATCAAGTAAGCATGTACATTTATGTTTTAAATTTAAATTTATGGATCGTATTTTGAGTTTAGGCAGTAGTGGTGAGTGAGTAGTTGAGAATAAAATTGTAAACGATTATGTAAAATATGTTTTATAATATGTATTTGTGTATACCGACAACATGTGAGTGATCATAACAGAACACTAAAATATTTTAAATAATGCATGCACATCCATAAAACATTTTTTTCATTTGACTCATAAAGATCTTCAAAGCGACCGACCTCTTGATCACCTTTTTTGAAATGTTGTCATTCATTAAAATGTTATTAAAGGGATTCTTCCTACGGCATAATTAGTTTCCGTGATTTTCCTTTTTTTTACATAAGCTCCACACAGGAGGCTCTGAGGAAAACAACTTTCCTCAGGGCCTATGTCATTTTTGGGGATGCTGTGTGGAGGGTTTTTTTTAGGAAGAAAGAGAGGAGAGTTTTCGGAAGAAAAAGGGTTTAAGGGATGGGTAGGAATCTGGGTTTCAGTGTGTCCTGGTCATCCGCCTCCAAGACCTAGACAAACCTCACCCCATGAACCCAAGAATCCAATTATTGAAGTGCGATACTGTTGCCTTGACAAAAAAGTTAACCCTAAATTACCTATTTTATTGGTTTCCCTGCATTTTAGAATAAAATTACTCCAACATTTTGAAGGTTTTCATTCATATTCTTTCTAATACATAAAATTCACTCTAATAAAATCTTAAATAGATATTAAAATGCCGACGAACAAGTTGGTTGCTTTCGGAAAATTTCCCGTTTTTTTTTCAATTAATTAATTCAAGATTTACATTGAAACAAGTCAATTAATTTATTTGGTAGAAAGCAATGTGAAATAAATTTTAAAAAAATATATATTAACTAAAATAGACAATCAATTTTTTTCCCAATTACTACCCGAATGTAAAAGGAAACAATTTATTTCAATTTGTTACTATTTTAAGAAATCTAGATTCTTCGCAAACATAAAAAAAATCTTCAAAATCTATCTATAATATCTTCAAAATAGCCACGTCATAAAAACAAACGGCTCTTTGTTCTAACAACTCAATATTGACAGATGTCGTATCTATCCAAGCGAGAAAAATTTACCATAATTTGACAAGGGTTACCGAAGAATCTGTCAATATTGAACCATCCCTTATATTCTGTATAAAACAGTGAACAGCACTCGGCGCACGTCGGAAAATTAAAGTTCGACATGCCTTCTTCTTTATTTCATATTTTATATTCATGTCAGTCAAGCTCGTCTCCATGCAGTTGGATAGAAACGATAAAGCTGCCTGGAAGTTTTATCCGGCTTCCAACCCTAAAGGGACCATTGTTTGCGAGAGGGGGAAGGTTCTTAGTTCTTACTAACCCTTATATTGAATGTATATTATCAATAAAGGCCCTATAACATTTAATCACCACATCAACTTTATGCCAAAAAGTTTATACTTAAAATAGGTACTGAGATAATTGGTCGGTTGGGTAGATTATACAATTAAATAAGGTTTCATGGAAACGTTATCATTTTTTCTTAGAATATTTCTGAAGAAAAAAAAGTTAATGTGAAATTGTTTTTTTTTTTCTCAAAACATTAGTGTAGTGTAGTGTAAAAGGTAAAAATGATTAATACTTACATGATAACACTGTTATATTTTACAGCAACATTACGGTTAACAAAATTTAAGGCGTTAATATTTCGATAAATATTTTTTTATGCCCAAGGGGCTTTTAGCTTGGATACAATATAATATTTCGAAAACCCAATAAATCTTGATTACTTCTAAAAGGGATCGAAATGAAACTCTCATCTCCTTCAACGGAAGCAATCTTCCGAATAGGCCTTTCATTGATGTGCTTGGTGGAATTCTAAGCGATCAGCTCAGGTATCAAAGCTGGAGTTAAGTTGGCCTCTCAGAAGCTGGGGGTACTGTACAGGGCCCGCAGATACCTTAATAGTATCTACACAACTACTCACCCTGCACAAATCTCAAGTGCGTCGCATGGTTAAATGGTTGGTTGAATTGGCAGCCACCTCTGGTATGGAGCCCCGAATTACCGAAAAAACCCTCGATTCTATACAAAAGCAGGAAACGATAGAATTTCTTAACAAACGGATTGCAGTCTCTAGGCACTGGCATTTTAATTTTAATTTTTTAATTTTTTTTTTGTTTATCTTTAAATTGTTACATATTATAATATTACTAGTCTTCCATCAAAAGCATTAGCTTGTGGATGGAATAAGAGTTTACATTTCATATATGTACAAATACAGTTACGTGTACAGTTAATACAGTTAATACATTTCATATATGTACAATTACTATTTACTATAGTCATGTATTTCAATATATAGGTGCAGTTAATACAGACACATGGCAATCAGACCCGTTAACTAAAAGATACAAACATAGATGTATTCAGTAAGAAGAAAAACAAGTATGATTTTTAGTGTGACATTCTCTAAAATACTTTTTGATGGAATTCAACAATTGAACTTTGTTCCTAATGCTTCTTAATGGAGGATGTTCTGAGGAACTAGCGCCATTGATTCCTTCGTCACCAGTGAACAGTCGGGAAACACGCACCCAACATATGTACACATTGTTACACTCTGTGTTACATCCCTCCTACGATACGGGTCTCTTAAACACACATGTCGTAAGAGGTTCCCTCTTTCCTATCCACAAAAAGACTTTCCATACAGCATCTCCAAAGATGATGGGGTGAAGAGGCCTACACACAGAATATGCAGAGTTAATGTTATGTCATAAAATCCACAGTTCCGAACTCCTGCAACTTGCAGAGAGAGGTACAGAAGGTACCATCGAAATAGCGGTTTGGCACTGTGCGAAACATACTTAGGTGTTATTAGACAAGGTTAATATTGCAATTTTGCAAACCTATGATCACCTCACTTTTAATTTTTTGTTGTATAGTATATATGTATCTCACAGCACTTAAAATTTTTGTTGCTAATATTTTTATTTCATTTATATACTTTTATTTCCATTGTTTATTTGTTTTTTTTTCTCATGGTAAAGATGTACTGCCTTTATTATTATTTATATAAAAGCCCTCTGGGCGTAAAATAAAATAAATAAATAAACTACCAAATAAATTAATGTTCTCCAAAACGAGCCTGAAAAAAAAACATTTGTCATATATTTGGTTCATAAATGTGTAAATTGTACTACTTAAGAAATTCAAAAAATTATATTACTTTATTAAAACCATAAATACACTGGGAATTCATATCATATATGTGAATCCTAATTATACAATTGTAAATGTTCTCTAAAATAACCTGGAAAGAATCTCCTACTCGTGATCTCACTAAAGAATCTACTCATTCACTCTGAATGCAAGTACTAATGTTCTTTAAAATGACCTTGAAAAAAAAACACATCTTTGCGATTCTTTCAAAAACATAAAGAACCCATCGCTTCGTTCAGAAAACAATTTTTAATGTTCTTAAAAGTTGTCTTGACAGAGGCTCATTCCTGTGATATCTTGAAAAAAATTGAAAAACCTTGTTAAAAATATTATGAACAAAATAAACAATGTGGCTATCCTGAAACGGGTATCCTTTCCAGTTTGACAGACAAATTATCATTTTGTAATGTATTGTAATATATATGTATATAAATAAATAAAGAAAATAAATAAAATAAAAAATGTAAAAAAAGAATTGGTTCCAATTTTTTCACAAGGCTTAGGACGCGTTGTTTCACAGAATTTTAACAATTCTTCAATTTTCGAATTCAAATCCTGTGAAAGTTCCATTCAAGTTGTGTTTTTATTTCAGTTCTCTGAAGCACCTAGACTATCTTCTATATAAATAAAAATCGATTGGTGTTCGTTTGTCTCGCTAAAACTCGAGAACGGCTGGGCCGATTTAGCTGATTTTATGTTTTGAAATGTTTGTCGTAGTAAAAGGAAGCTTTAAAAGGTGCGAAAATATGGAAAAATTGCGAAGAAGATGGTAAAAGCAACAATTTCATTTTCCCATATAAACTGTTCAGAATATTTTTAACGTCAGAAGAAAGCAAACGAATTGTTGCTTTGGAAACGATGTTTCTTTTTTTTTTGAATTTGGCTATTCACCCTAAAAATAGTGCTTTATTGGCGATGTAGTTATTACCTATCTCTAAAAATGAATCGCCGAATTGTATGTATGTTCTTAACTTCCGAACGACTGCACCAAATTGGATATAATGTTGAGCTTTGCATAATAAATTGCAATAGGTGGCACGCGAGCAGTTAGAAAACTGAATGTACCAGGAATGAATGTGGGGAATGTGAGAAATGGGTGGGAGGAGGGGGGAGGGGTAGGGTTGGGGGAGGTGTGGGGGAGGGGGTAGGGTGTGGGGAAGGGTAGGAGGGTGGGGTGGAGGGATTGGGGGATTGAGAGGGGGTAGGGGTGTAGGAGGGGGGAGGGGTAGGTTTGGGGAGGAGTGGGGGAATGGGATAGCGGGAGAGGGGGGGGAGTGGAGTGAGGAGAGAGAAGGTGACAGGGAACTTGAGAGGGGGAAGGCGAATGCGGGAGGGTGGAGGGGAAAACGGGAGAGGTGTTCGCGGGACGGGGGAAGGTGGTGGGGAGCTGTTTTAAAAATTAATGTATCAAGAATGAATGTATGGAATGCAGGAGGTGGGAGGGGAATCCGGGAGGGTGGAGGAGAACTCGGGTGGGGGGAGGAGAACTCGGGAGGGGAATACGCGGGAGGGGGGAGACGAATACGGGAGGAGGAGGGGAACACGGGAGGGGGGTTCGCGGGACGGGGGAAGGGGGGGGAGTAGAGTGAGGAGAGGGAAGGTGGAGGAGGAGGAGTGGGGAAGAGGGTGAGAGGGGAAGGGGACGTGGGGGGAGGAAGTGGAGGAGTAAAGTGAACGGGACGAATGGGAAAGGACGTGCAGGGAGAAACAATTTCTTTATTGAATGACATAGCCACGCATGCCGGGTACCAGCTATTTTGTATAAAACTGAGGGTGGGGTGGAGGGGTTGAGGGAGGGAGAGGGGGGAGGGAAGGAAGAGGAGGAGGGGTGTATGAAGGTGGAGGGGTAGGGTGGGGGAGGGATGGGGGAGAGGGATGGCGGGAGGGGGGGGAGGGGGAGGGAGTGGCGAGGGGAGAGGGAAGGTGGACGGGAACTCCGGAGGTGGGTTCGCGGAAGGGAGGAGGGAGGAGGGGAACTCGGACGAGTGATCGCGGGACGGGGAAAGCGGGGGGGGGGGAGTAGAGTGAGGAGAGGGAAGGTGGAGGAGGAGTCGGAACACGAGAGGGGAAGGGGACGCGGAGGAGGAAGGGGAGGAGGAAGGTGAACGGGACGAATGGGAAAGGACGCGCAGGTTGAAACAATTTCTTTATTAAATGGCATAGCAACGCATACCGGGTACCAGCTAGTATTTATATAAAAACAGATCCTGAACCTTTCACACAATTTGAAAATAAACATTGACGATTTGTTCAAAGTCTGAGAAACAACCCGTCTGAATGAGATAGTGTGTGTGTAGAGTGGATTTGATATGTGCGAAAATTGACTGACGAAGGACCTTGAATTTTGTGTTACTGTTTACTGCTTGGAACGAGGAAAAAACATATGCTGCATATAAAGGAAAGGACTCACCGAAACAGGATAAAGAACTTGTATGCTGGCAATTTTGTCTTCTTTCTCCCCGTCCAATTGGCACTGAAAACAGCAATAAGCGTGCGTTTCGTTTACACGGCGGACACGGCGGAATTACGTCAATGTTGCAGGTAGCGGGAGCACGGTGGCTATAGTAGGTATGTTGCGGCGCGGGCTGTTGATTGCAGACTGACGTGGTGAAGGTAGTTATAGGTGCGGATTTTGGGAACAAGGTAGGACAGGATTTGCAACAATATTAATACCAATCCCAAGCAGTAACAGTATGTATGTGTGCTATGTAGGTGTGTGTATGTGTGGGTATATGTATTGGCGTAACCATGCCCCCCGCCTGGAAGGGGATGAAAGAATCCACTTCCATAAACCAAAAGAGTGCCAATACGTTTCAATGCGCAAACAAAATTATAATGACACGCGGTAGAATGTAATAAATTATGTAAAAGTTACGAAAATATTATGTAAGTTATATAAATGCTTTACCAAATGGTCAAAATGACTGATATAGCAAGGAAATAAAATGAATAAAAAACATTGAAACGAAAAATATGACTTGAAAGGATTCAATAAATAATACTGAACCTGCGGTAGATAAAACTAGTAGGGTTTGGTACCTATTTAACAATGAAACTAATCTAATTGATTTTTAAAAATTAAAGTATTATGAACTAACTTCTAAGATGTCGTTAAATCTATTGTGACGGTAAGGGACAGAGTTTAACGACTGCCCTGCGGTATGTTCCGGAGTTAGTTTTAACTTCCGCAACCCGGATCACCCCATCTGCCCCGGGGCAGACATTGACTATTACCCCAATAGGCCATTGAAGGGGCGCGATGTTGTCACTCTTAATCATTACTACCGTGCCTGTCTTTACCGAATTAGCATTTGTATTCCATTTCTGGCGAGCTTGCAAAGTATTTAAATACTCAATTCGCCATCGGTTCCAGAACGTCTGAACAAGACGATCCACGAGATGTTTGCGTTGTATCAAGTTGACTGGCTCGTCTGACAAATCAGCAGCGGGTAAAGATTTTAAGGGAGTGAGCGTTAAAAAATGCGCGGGGGTTAGCGGCAATGGAGCCGAAACATCGTTAACGCTAAGTACAGATAGCGGGCGTGAATTTAGAATTGCTTCAATCTGAGAAAGCACTGTTTGCATCTCTTCATAAGTCAGTAGAGAGGTGCCTACTATTTTATTTAAATAACCTTTCAGGCATTTAATGTTACTTTCCCAGATCCCACCAAAGTGAGGAGCTTGCGGTGGATTCATCTTCCATTCGATTCGATTCTCCAACAGATTGTCTGAGAATTCCTTTTTGTAATTGGGTGACTCTATAAGTGCAAATAAAGACCTTAAATGGGATTTGGCTCCCACAAAGTTCGTCCCATTGTCGGAGTACATTATACTCACAGGACCTCGACGAGAAAGGAAACGCTTGAAAGCGTTGAGGAAGACTTCGGTGGAAAGATCCGAAGCGAGTTCAATATGAACTGCTCGGGTCACCAAGCAAATAAATAAGCAAATGTATGCCTTTTGACTTCGCACCCCCCGACGTCTATAAGGGATTATTTGAAGCGGGCCAGCGTAGTCAACCCCCGTGTGAAGAAAAGCCTTAGCTTCGCGGACGCGGCATGCGGGTAAATCTCCCATTAATGGGAATTGTGGTTTAGGATTGACTTTGAAGCACGTATTGCACTGATGCACACGTTTCCGAACCAAATTGCGCGAAGAAAGTATCCAAAATCTTTGTCTTAGCAGCGACATCAGTAACGTAGGACCCGTATGTAGGTTCTTAATATGATAGTAGTCTATTATTAAATTGACTACATTATCACGAGCGGGTAATAGAATGGGATGACGACTGTCAAATTCTGTTTCAGCATTACTCAATCTGCCTCCTACCCTTAGAATTCCGTCATGAAGAAACGGATTCAATTTTGCAATCGCTCGCCGAACCTTCTTCCCATCTTTGACTGCCTTTATATCTTCGGAGAAATGTTCTTGCTGTATAGAATTTATAACAGCGATTTCTGCAACTAAGATATGGCTTAATTCGAATGCTCGTGGTAATTTCTTAATGAAACGAAAAACATAAATTACTATTCGAATTAATTTCGGCCATGAACTAACACGAGAAGCTAGTGCACACAATAACGGTGGAGCAATTGTTTTGGGGCGGTTATTGTCTTGAACGGACATCAAAATTTTTGTTTTTAATTCGGGTGGATCAGATATCGATTTCGTATCAAAACGTTGTAAAGGCCAATCACTTTTAGGTAATTGGGCAAATACGGGACCGTTAAACCATAACGGATGGTCTATTAGCTGAGCGGGAGTAAGACCCCGCGATAAGCAGTCGGCGGGATTGTCTTGACCTCTTATATAATGGAAGCATTCAGCCCCAAGATGGTTTTGTATTTGTGAGACACGGTTGGCAACGAAGGTCTGCCATTTTGCAGGCGGTGAATTTATCCAAGCTAGTGCAACCGTGCTGTCGCAAAAAGCTAAAGTCGTATGAGCTTTTGAATTTGATGTGTAGGTATTACTGACCGTATGCATTAATCGTGCAAGTACTAGCGCTCCACATAGTTCTAATCGCGCAAGTGAAATCGTCTTAGCCGGAGCGACCTTGGATTTAGCGCATAATAAATTAATTGTGGTTTTATCGGTATTCGGACAGTAAACATGTAAGTAAATAACACCTCCATATGCGCGTTTGCTTGCGTCTGAAAACCCGATAAGCGTTAATACACATTGGGGTTCGATTCCTAAAAAACGAGGAATTTTAATAGATTGCAGTAATGGCAATTCCTTTTTAAACTGTCGCCAAAGTGTGACAACTGTTTCAGGAGGAGTATCGTCCCAATTCAGGTTATACTCCCATAGAGATTTAATTATCAGCTTAGCCAATAATACAACTGGTGCGGCGAAACCCATCAAATCCCAAAGACGAGCAATCGTCGAGAGAATATTTCGTTTAGTACACGTTCTTTCGTCGGTGTGTACGACAAATACAAAATGATCAGAAGCGGGTATCCAATGAAGCCCTAGTATTTTTAGGTTTTCATCGGGATTAAATTCCACATGTTCCTTAACACGACGAGCTGTAGGAATCGTGGATAAAAACTTTGGAGAATTAGAAGAGAATTTTACAAGGTCGAATCCTCCGGCAGCGAATAACTGAATTAATTCCGTCGACAACTCGGTAGCTTCCTCGACTGATGAGCAACTGGTGACGAAATCATCCATGTAGAATGAGCCATTTTCCACCAAGTTTGCCGCGAGTGGGAAACGAGGTTTTTCATGCGTTGCGAGTTGACGCAGTGAACGCATAGCCAAAAATGGGCTACAAGACATGCCGAAAGTGACGCGATTAAATTCGAACAATTGTAAAGGGTCACTATTGTTAAATCTATACAGCATGCGCTGATAACGACGGCATTCTTCTTGCACTACGATTTGTAGGTACATTTGTTTTATGTCAGCGGTTATAGCTATTGCGAACAATCTGAAATTGAGGATAATGCGAAACAAATCACCTTGTAAATTCTTTCCGGTATGTAGGATGTCATTAAGCGAATAACCCGAATCGGATTTCATACTCGCATCTAGCACCATGCGAATTTTAGTAGTAAGTTTATCTTCACGAACTACAATATGATGCGGTATAACGTAATGAGGTAAGTCAGAATTGTCGACCGGCGAAATGTACCCTTTCTGTAGGTATTCGCGTAATATTTTGTCATATTCTAACTTTATTGCGGGTTGAGATATCAAGCGGCGTTCGAGAGATCGAAACCTGCGTTCGGCGGCGGGTAACGATTCACCGAGAACAGAGGGACTGTTTCGAAACGGCAACGCGACGATATAACGACCTGCCGTGTCACGAGAGGTAGTGAGTTTAAAAATGTCCTCACACTCTTGTTCATCAGGCGTTAAAAACTTCTCATCTGGAATGTCTTCCAATTCGAAGAAGCGCGACAGGCAAAAATCATTATTTTGCGTGAACGTACAAAATGATTGCGTGGCGTTTATACTTGGGTTTTCAATCATCGTTGGGGCAGTACCCAAGATGAGATATCCCAAAGTGGTTTCAATAGCAAATGGCTGGCCGAGAGAACCTGATATTTTGTTTGCCTTTAGAATGCGAGCAAATATGTCACATCCTAAGATAATATCAATCTCACCGGGCGTACAGAATGTTGTGTCTGCTAAGGGCAAATTGTCAAGATACGACAAAGAGGAACGGTTAATGTTAACAGTAGGCAACTCACTGGTTATAGTTTCTACTACATATGGTTTAATCGTATACGACTGAGTGATGTCATAGCGGGAATGTAACTTTAAGCAAGTTACGCCATTTGTCACATTTCTTACGTCACCTATTCCCGTGACGTAAGTACTTGGAGATGACCGCACCGTAAGATTCAAGCGTGAACAGCATTTGCGCGTAATTATGTCCCTTTGGGAGCCGCTATCTATTAGAGCCCGTAACGTCTGTACCTGGCCCTTAGCGTCTCTGGTAGTGCAAACAGCCGTTCCTAAGAGTGCAGTAGTATTTGCACTAGGGCATGAATTTGTTACACATAGCGAAACCGGATTCAAAGAATTTAAGTTATCATTATCGGCATCTGCTTGTAACGCGGGAGATGGTATTGGGTCTGTTTGTGACTTTCGCCCATCAGTTTGTTTGAAATGCAATAAACTATGATGGTTGAGCGCGCATGTTTTGCATGTACTCTTTGATTTACAAGCTTTTGTGATGTGCCTAGTACTGAGGCAGTTCACACAAACTCGAATATTCGATGACTTAATAAAGTTAAATCGATCGCGTGGTTCTAGACTTGTGAATTTAGAACATTGGTATAAAGGGTGCGATCCCTTTTGACAACAAAAACAAATTTCGATGGAGTGATTATCGATTTTTTCGACATTAATAAATGCCTTTGCGGAATTAGTTTTTTGCGGTTTAGCGGTATAATTAATGTTTGAGCCAACGCGGCTCGAGGTCGGTTGCGTGAATTGCGCGCGGTTGAGAATTCGTTGCTGTTGTCTTACAAAGTCGATTAGTTCCGCGCTGGAAGGTAAATTTTCATTATTTTTAATAGAAGATTCGAAAGCCTTTACAGTCTCTATGTCAAGCCGTTTAAGACCCAGTTGTAGCAATATGAATTCTGCGAGGTCTTTTATTTTTAATTGCTTCAGCGCGGCGATGTTAGCGGAGTATGCATCTGCGAAATTCTCTAAAGAAGCGGGCGTGGCCGAGTTAACTGGAGGCAATTTCAGCAATCGGTCAAAGTATGATTCAGCAAGAACGCGTTGATCATTATACTTAGTACACAATGCGTCCCAAATAACTTGATAATTTGTACCAGTAGGCGTAATAGTTTTGCAAATATTTAATGCTTTTCCGGTTAATTTAGACATCAGATACTGCATCTTTTCAGCATTATCCAGAGAATCATTCAAATGTATAACCGAATTATATGTTTCATAGAAAAGAGGCCAATTATCTAATTTTCCGTCAAAGCACGCTATTTCCAAAGGCGGTAACTTAATTTGACGGCGAGGTTTCGCAACTGGATTGGACAGCATATTTGCTTCGGTATATTTAATAACCCCGAAGAGTTCTTCAAATGCATTTAATTGAGAGTATTCAGCAATTGCTTCCGGATTCAATTCCAGTTCGCAATCCACTTTTTCATCTAAAATTGTTATAAATTCAGAACGAATTTTTTCAACAGTAGTTGCGCCTGACAAAAAAGATTGGCGATTGCTAATGCTTTCCGAAGCTTTCCTTATCTTGTCATACACCGACTGTAAGCTTGCAAAGCTAGCTGATAGTTTAGCATTTAAACGTTTGAGACGTCTTTCGTCCCGAGACGACCCGGATGACGCGCTTGTAGCCATTTTATTTATTCCGGTTATATTTTACAAAATATGAGACGATAAACAACTAAAACTGCGGTTAAAATAATGTGTCTGTATTATTTATGCGGAATTAATTAATTAATATTTAATAAATATTTAATTACTTCACAGTGATAACCGCACGGGGTTAAATTGACTGGTGAGCTGTGAAAGGTTAACAGATGCGCCGTGCACTACGTCGGTAAATCATTAACAAATTATACATATTACGATCGTATTATTCTATTTGTAATGTAATCCAATAATATAAACAATACGAATATTAGGAAATAATCGTATTATTTATAAGGTAGGTAATGCGATTTGATTAGCAAGATATAATTACATGAGTTATCAGAAATAAATATCAAAGCAGTGTCTTGTATCTATTTATTCTAATAGCGGGTAAATATGTTATTTCCAACCATAATACGATAGGTATAAAGAAACAAAATTACTCATGTAGGTATATCAAACTGCGGGAATGCGGGTAATTATTTATATGCGGTATTGTAAAAACGTATTCACACTCTGCTGGATTATTATCTACTAATATTATGGTTCAAAAATGTCCGGCTCGTTTGGATCAAGATGAATGAGATAGTGTGTGTGTAGAGTGGATTTGATATGTGCGAAAATTGACTGACGAAGGACCTTGAATTTTGTGTTACTGTTTACTGCTTGGAACGAGGAAAAAACATATGCTGCATATAAAGGAAAGGACTCACCGAAACAGGATAAAGAACTTGTATGCTGGCAATTTTGTCTTCTTTCTCCCCGTCCAATTGGCACTGAAAACAGCAATAAGCGTGCGTTTCGTTTACACGGCGGACACGGCGGAATTACGTCAATGTTGCAGGTAGCGGGAGCACGGTGGCTATAGTAGGTATGTTGCGGCGCGGGCTGTTGATTGCAGACTGACGTGGTGAAGGTAGTTATAGGTGCGGATTTTGGGAACAAGGTAGGACAGGATTTGCAACAATATTAATACCAATCCCAAGCAGTAACAGTATGTATGTGTGCTATGTAGGTGTGTGTATGTGTGGGTATATGTATTGGCGTAACCACCGTCCTTATTGAATCAAGAAGTAATTATTGTGACAATAATGATTGCATACAACAATTACTTACGGAACAAAAATCAGAGCGTGCAATTCACGCGCGGTGAAAGTGAATCTAGAAAGTCGCTAGATGTCGCTTTCTTTTTTTGCCTGTTTAAGTGGTTTGAAGATAGGATATTGATTTTACAAAAATAAAAATGTTATTTTTTTGGATTTGGTAGGATTCGAACCGTTCGAATTTATCTCTGGACGTTGAGATTTGCCAGGCGCTTTGCGCTGCTATGCCATTCTTGGTTCGAGGTCCGAGGACCCGTCAAATAATAAATTTTAATAACGCACTTCTGTTTCATTCAAATTTCAAATCATAACGGGGCTAAAGGAGTTTCACTTCAAAAAATCTGAAATAGTGTAACGAGAAAAAATATTGTTTAGAAAACATCGAACTAGTTATTATCATGATTATTATTCCGCGTTGCGCTACATTCTTCTCTACCAACCTTTAGGATACCATTAAAGTGTCCATCATCGGGGCAGATGTGTAATCTGATATCCTTTTGGGATGGTCCGTTTTGTTTGGCCTACGTAAACCTTATCACATCCGGAACAGCTGAGTTTAGAAACTCCATCTTTCTCAAAAGTAAACTTGGTTTTTGCAGGTCTCAGAAGGTCTTGTATTTTTGTCGTAGTTCCGAAGACGGTCTTGATGCTTTCTTTTCTCGATATCCTTGTTCCGTTCGGTGCCCGTCAATTTTACTGTGAACAAAAGGCAAGAAAGCGCAGACTTTTGATTCTTATTCAATTCTGTCTTCGTTTGGGGTAGATTTGGCTCTTATAATTGTCCTTCATTATTTGTCGTAAACTTGTAAAATAAAAATAAAGTTAATCTGCACTTTCTGCAGTTGCTATTAGTATTGTAAGTTAGAACGCATGTAAACTATTAGTACTGTGCTAACTAAAGTGAATCTGAACGAATGTAAACTCATCACGTATCTAAATAAACAAACTACCGCCCTCTTAAAGCTTGAAAGTATATTCTCGTATTGCAAGTAAAATTAAAATAACAATAAAAAAACTCATGCAGTGTGAAATCGAATGTATACAAAAAATGATAATATGTTAAGTTGTATTTTCAATAAAATTTATGTCTGCGGCAATAACGTCAACACCATTTTGTGTTGAGAATTGTTTATTATGATTATATCCAAATATTCCAGTATCATATTTTCCAGAGAATCACTAAATCAATCATCCGTAGCCCCAAACAATCGCGATGCCTTTTCAACTTTGTCCCGGCAAAACGTGATTCAACAAACCCTTTCACGAGCGCGCGGGTGTGAGGGCGCATTGACAGAAGACATTTGTAAATGATATTTGCTCCCCGGGGAGCCGAGCTATTTACTTCACTACAGAAACAGCGCTATGTAAGGGATGACTCGGCTGAAGAATTTACAAATAGCTATTGAATTAAAGGAGCGAGGGGAAGAAACTCAAAACTCACCCCCTCGAGATCAAACAGTCGCAGTTGTCATGTGGTGCAGCGATTATTTGTTTTTGGCTTTCGACGAGCTGGTTATGCATTTCTCAGACATGGAAAGTAATAAAGATGGAGGGTGCTAGTAAAGTTGAAACTGTGTGTTTATCTAGCCAAAATCTGAACTCATGTAGAAAAAAAATTACTTAGGTTTTGCTTTTGAGGGATTTTTTTCGTTTACCGTCTTATATGTTATTTTAATACTATATGTATCTATGTATCAAAAAAACTCTGCATTGTAATATGTTATGGATTATGGGTTTTTTATATATGTAAATATAAACAGTAAAGGTTTTTAGGTTAATAGGTTTTGGAGACTTTTTAATACATGATTACAATAGCTTCTTAGCCTGTGGCAGACGTTGCGGTAGAGTAACACCAACGATTTTAAGATGAGAGATTTTGTCATTGATCAGAGATGCTGGGTGATTTACATGTTGAAAAAGGAAAAAAAATTAAACGCCTTTAGTAATTATATTACTGAATAGTGTTCAATCCGCTGAATCTCATAAAGATTATTTTTTTTTTTTTTTTTTACAGTTAATACCGCACAAGAATCTCAACTGCTCCCGTCTGGAGCCAGTGAGACTATGGCATCCCCAATTGGGGTATGTTGTGAGGCTGAAGGTAGTGGGGAGGGGAAGGAGGTGGGGAAGAGGAAGGTTGGAAAGTACCTGGCTATTCAGATCTGGTCACCAAACACGGCTAAAGCCATTTTCAAGCAACGTTTCAATTCTGAATGGTGGTCTTACACACCAGGGCGATACTGGTAGTATCTTCCACTCTGGAACGTGCCGCAAATATACTATATATTATTTTAAATGAATTAATTGTGAAATACCACAAATTAATCAAATAAAATTTATTTGCGCACGCCGGGTTCGAACCCGCGACCTCCGGATTGGGAGTCAAGAGTCTTAGCCACTGGACTACGGAGGTCGTCAAACGTCGTCGTAGACACCTGATTGTGAAATATGAATTTTTATTACAAAATCTCTGCTCTACAAGTTTCGCAACGTCGATAGAGAAACAGCAAAAAGCGACAGGAGTTAAAAAATTGTTATTGTATGAATTTTTAATATTTGGTTAAGTGAACGCATTTACTCCGATGTTATCACAGTAATTATTAAAACAAGACAATCTGTGAATTCCACTATCTGTTGAAGCTATTAGGAAAAGAAAAACATAAAACATAGGCGAGTAATAAACATGAGATAAGTGGCAAGCCCTCGGCGGTCTTAATTTGATACGGAATTGATATCCAGCCTCGCGCGCCCGTACACATGTTTCCGCTAGTGACAATATAAAACGCCGTAAATGAGAATTTACGATGTAGAAGCATTCTTGTATTGGATTCCCCTAGAACAGGGTGTCTCGAGTCTACGGAATGGCGCACGGCGTAGCGAGCGAGCGGCGTAGACCTTACAACTTTAAGTCTAGTATGCCATTGCTACGGAGGCAAGTTTAATGCTGTATAAAACAAGATAGCCTTGCTTTATTTGTTTTCCTCGGCACGATTGTTGCTATAGCAGTTAAGATGCAGACAGATGGTGGGTGATATTAAAAACGGGCTTCAAATATTCCGCGAGCAATATATTTTATCGACTCCTATAAACTGCCTCTCTCCGATAAAGTATCTTTTCCGATCGTTAACCGTCGACCGTTTATTTTTGGTACTAAATTGCTTTGTTCAGACTTTTATACCTTCCGGGAGTCTGGTATTCGCTGAAATTTTACAGTTCGTTATTAGTTGGGTTTTAATGATTTAATTATCCGATGGGGCAGCGCCTAACGAAAAATAATATGAGTTCTTACACCGCTATCGGTATTAAAACAGAAAAACAGAAATCAATCCATGAAGTTAAACTTAGTCGGTAGCTTTACTTTCAAAATATTAATATTATTATCGGTAATAAACAGTTTTTTTTGGAATATATTTATTCTAACTCTAACTGATATGCAGAGTAGAACGTTTTCATAACTAATTAAATTGAAGATTTGATTCAAGCTTATTTGATAAGCAATGAACTTTTCAAATTAAAAATAAGATAAGCAAATTAAAACTAGTTGGCATTGATTTTATTACAAGGTAATTATTGTCGAATAACTAACTGAAATGCTTTTTGACCTTGTTTTTAATGAACTTGATCAAAAGTAGATCATATAATTAGACTAACGAAAAATAATCCTGACGAAATTCTTTAAGTATGTTTCCTAACAATAAACAGACATTTCTAAAAAGCTATTAGTAAAGAGAAGAAAAGCATCAATAACAAAACCTCTTTCGTTAAACAGTACGTTCCTATATTGTGGAGTTCTTAGATGGGAATCTAATTTCGAGGTGATTTTTTTACATCGGCTTCGCACAATATGAGGCAATTTCCCTCGATGCCTATGTTATCTTGGGGGATGCTGTGCGGGGGTATTTTTAACCAAGGGAAGAACTGGTAGGCAATGGCGGCCAATAGCTAAATAACCTCACCTCATTTTTTTGTTTTTTTTTTAATATATTTATTCAATTTTAATTTTACAATATTTTATTTTACAAATCTTACGAAACTGATCAATCAGTTTGATTGTAAGAAATCTCTCATTTTTTTTTCTAATTATTTAATACAGTATACTTTTCAGTTTTAAATATAATACTTAATATTTAAATACTAATTATTACGACAAACTAATTATTATAATGTTTATGAATTGCATTGAAGTAAAAATATTTTACACAGTACAAACATACGGTGAGAAAAAAAATTTAGAAAGGAACTATATTATTTGATTTCATGTTCTTCGGAGGTAGAAAGATTTAACTTTTGTTTTGATTTTTGAATAAGATGTCTCATTTTTGATATTTTCAGGTAATGCGTTAAATATTTCCGGAATTTTATGCCTTTTTGTTCTATCTCCGTATACATTTTGAGATTTATTGATAATAAACATTTGCGCTTCTCTATGCCTAGTAGGGTAGTTGTGGTTTACAGGTTTTTTGAATTCTGTATTCCAGAATTTATCTAGCATTAATTGGTAATTTACCTTACTGTGTATAGAGAGAACATTACACAAGGAGAACATTAAAAAAAAAAAAAAAAAAAAAAAAAAAGAACATTTTTTTATAATCACCTTCACATAACTAGACTTTTTTTGCCTAATATCAATTTTAGGAAACGGATTTGTATTTTTTCTATTTTATTTAACCTTTAACTGTGGACGCCGGGTCTCAGAGGCCCAGCCCCTTCCTTAATTTCTTGGAATAAACACCTTCTCCGTGCGCGCCACCCCCGCGCGTCTCAGTAGCTTCAATTTTAGTTGTGTTTGGACCAAGGAGGGATAAAGTCGCGTCGTCCGGCACTTATCACGTGAGAAATAATCATTTAAAATTTGATCAGGGTCTGTGAGACCCGCTGACTTTATTTTCCATACAAGTATACTCGGAATTTTTTATTTATTTATTTATCTATAATATAATATATTAACAATGGTTTTATGTATATGCCTGTCTCACTAGGGTATACCTGTGTCGAGAATATTAGGTGCAAATGTGCCCACAGCGGCAATACAGGCTGAAGAAGTTGGCCCTAAAAATCGTAAAAGATGTAGATTTTGCACATTAAAGCTCTCTAGAAAGGCAACCCATGTCTGTTATTAACTGCAAGAAGCCAGTTTGTCTTCACTGTTCCAAGCCTCTATGTTCTGAGTACCAGTAATTTTACATAAGTTTGATCCTTGTCAGAATTTTTATTTTATTTCTTTCAGAAATGGTTTTTATGAGTTTTTGTTACGGTTTTTTTTATTAGCTAGGAAAAATTATTAGTTTTGATTTTTGTGATACCTACTATAAATGAAGAAGCCTTAATATGATCTCAAGTCAATTAAGACTGAAAACTAACTAAGTTTGTTAAATTTGGAGATAATTATTAAAATATGAATAAAAGTTGATAATTTTTATTATACGATATTTTATTTATAAAAACTTTATACATAATATATATACTCCTTCAGATTGGTCCAGGTATGAAAATTAGAAGAATTTTATGAAGGGGTCTGTGTGACCCGACGTCCATGGGAGTGTGAATTTTATTTCACGTCCATAGTTAGGGGTTAAGTATGTTAATCCGTAACTATTTATTCCGTATCCCATAATTGATTCTGCTAATGCGTTGTATATACAGTATAATATATATTTTATTAACAAAATTTTTTAAGTGGTAAAATTTTCCTAATATGGTTCTTAATCTATTACATACATTTTCAAAATGATTTGACCAGTTAAAGTTGACATCTATTGTAAGACCAAGGTATGTATATTAGTACACTTTTTCTATATTCGGGCAATGAACCTGGGCACCCCTGCTAAGTCACCAAACGAAGGGAAACACTTGAAGTGACCTATGGCAAAGGTCTTGGTTATCCAATAAATAGTTTCCGGGGCGGGGGAACCCATATCCGGCTCACGAAATAAAATGGTGTAATTAACAAATATACTTATTTTTCTCTATAATTAATATGTTTTTATTACCGATAGGTATTAGGTAGGTATCTTTATTCCACCTTGATTGTTTCTGCAATAAGTACTTCCATCACGCCATAATTTTTTTAATTTTTTTTTTTTAAATTTGAATTTTATTTTGGTAATTTGTACATTTAAGGTTACAAATTTCTAATTAAGAAGTTGAAATTGAATATGTGAATTTGAGAAAATAAAATAATCCAAACAAATTTTTTTTGACATAATTCTCAATTTGCTCCAATCAATTCATTATTCTTAGCCTTCATATGTTTAATGTATTTCCAAGACTTTCTTTTGCTTAGGTATATAATACGTTATTACATCGTAATATATTATATTATGACGTATTAATTTTTGTTTCAGTGATTAGTTTCTTTGGTATCTTGAAAATATTATTATAAACATCAACACGTTGAATCCTAAGGCTCATTGTAGGGAGACGAAAACATATTACCATACACTGATGGGTGTATCACGATGAACAAATATACAAAGCAAAAATCATGAAACAAAACTACACGCTCAAGCTACAAATTGCGATTGTTTTTTTTATCGATACTTGTGAAAAATGTTAATCAGGTTTGATAGCTAAAAGTTTTAGTATTAAAGTTTTAAATTATACTAAATTGAGGAACGCGCATCACACCTGTGTATTCTTATCTCGCAGAGTTGCGAATTTTAGTGTTTTTACTTCAAAAACAAAACTGTCACCAAGTGTCAATCTTTTCGGAAAAAACTCGGCCATTATAAAATAAACAAGTGCCCTTTCCTGAAAACTTTAAGTGTAACTCAAGTGATTAACATCATATATTTAAAGTAAACGCCTAACAATCACTTTTTACGGAGAACTCGCATAAAAAAACATCTAAAATGAATACACAATGCATCGTATGTCAAAAAAATATCGACAACCCATCAGACTTTGTGTGCTGTTGTCTTTGTGAAAGCAATTATCACCTCGGCTGTGCAGAAATTGTGGAATCCACCCGTCGTAGTGCAAGGAGCACACAATGGAAGTGTAAAAAATGCATTCAACACTTAAAAAATAAGCCAAAACAGACGACAAAAAATGACATATTATTAAATGATGAACAGCCATCTACCGGAAAACAACATAATCATGTGAATCAATCACCAAAATCTGCACCCGCCCAGTCGAAAGGTACAGATAATTTACCAAGTACAACCACAGATGGTGCATACCAAGGGCTACTTACATCTGATTTGTTTATTATGGAATTATCCAATTTTAAAAAAAGTATAATGGATTTTGTCGAACAAAAGTTTGACTCATATACTCAAAAGTATGAGTCGATCATCTTGCAAAACCAAGAAATAATAAAATCAATTCAATTTATATCGGAGGAACACGATGAACTAAAAAAGCGTATAACTGATATTGAAAAATCCCAGAAAACAGTCAATGCTGATATGTTGGTAATAAATAATCATAATGCTGTCCTTCAAAATACTATTACCCAACAAGAAGATAAAATTGACCGCCTAGAATACCTGACCCAAATATGCAATGTCGACATAAGAGGTGTTCCAGAATCAAATACTGAAAATAATATTGAAACACTAAAAAAAATTTCAAAAATTATTGACTATGGAGATATATCCTTACAATCAGAAATTACAAAAATGTATAGGCTAGGACCGAAACTGTCCGAGAAGAACCCCAGATCTTTAATAGTGTCTTTCAATAATATTAAATCCCGTGATGACTTCCTGAACAAAATCAAAGCATATAAAAAATCCACTACCACCAGAGCAAATAAACTCAATACAGCGGACTTGGGACTTTCGCATGAAGCCAAACGGATTTACGTGTCCGAACATTTAACACAAAAAGGAAAATTTCTACTTTCTCAAACCAAAAAATTTGCCAGAGATAATAACTACAAACATTCTTGGACGACTTCTGGGCGTATTCTACTGAGACAAACGGACACCTCCAAAATTATTACGATAAAAAATGTCCTTGATCTTGATCGAGAAAAGCGTCAATCACTATGACAGATGATAAAAGGTAAATCAACCTCTACTGTGCTGCAAAACAATAATCATTCAGCTCATATCATTTTCACTGCAATTTTTTGTACCGGTAGTACCACTAACAACAATATATGTACCCAAAATAATGCATTTTTACTCACCTTATTAGTTTTTTCTTGTATCAACACAATTGTTGTGATAATTGCTAATCTCACTACTTATTATTCTTACTATATTTTATCTCCTTTAGCTGGAGCTCAAGTTTTTTCAATACTCTTTAAGAAAAAATTAGTTCATTCCGCAAATATTATTTTCCTTGCAAGTTTTTGTTTGAATCGTATCACTCTTAACAATGTATATATTCAAAAGAATGAGTTCTTACCTTATTTAGTATATTTCTCTTGTACCAGTATAATTATTATAATAACTGCTAATATTATTGTTAAACATTATTACCATACTCTACCTCATATCATCCACACAAACGCTCTTTTAATATTATTTAAGAAAAAAGTAGACCATTCTGTAAAAAAAAATTTCCTTGCATATTGTATGAGTCATACAACTATTAACCATTTATATACTCAAAATAACGTATTCTTACTTTCTTGTATCAAGATAATTTTTATAATAATTTCTAATTATTCATACCATAGTTTACCTTTTTTGGCCAAAGCCTTTTTAATATTCCTTAAGAAATCGGTAGATCATTCCATACATATTTTTTCACTCGCATGTTATTACATAATTTACACTACCATTAACGATGTATGTACCCAACATAATGTATTCATACTTTTTTTAACAGATTACTCTAGTTTTAACATAATTACTGTCACAAATTGTAATATCATGTCTTATTACTTAAGTTTTCATTTTTTATATAATTTTCATAAAACGAAATGATTGATATTAATCTACAAATAGAAAACCATGGAAACATAATTACTCCTGAAACTAATGATGCCTCAATGTGTATAGATATTTTAAAACCCTACAAACGATTAAAAATATTTTCAACTAATATTCGGAGCATTGACAAGAACTATAATAACCTACTTGTAACACTTGCCGGTTTGAATAATATTTTTGATGTAATAATTTTAACTGAATGTTGGATCAAATCAAATTACACTCACAAAAACATTGCAGGATTTACAGTTTTCAACACACAAAATAATAAAACGCAGTCAGATGGAGTAATTGCCTATGTGAAATCCGAGCTAGACCCGATTATCTCTGAATTACTCATCGAAAATGCCAACTGCCTTAAAATAAAAACCAACCAAACCACAATTCTTGCACTATACAGGTCACCTAAACAACAAAATACTTCAGCCTTCCTCAGATCCTTAGACTTGGCATTATTGAACTTTACACCAAACGAAGAGCTAATGGTAATCGGTGACATTAACATTAACATTGATCTACTTAAGCCCATGTCAACACAAACGCTTGATTATAAAAATCTAATGACTCAACACGGGCTTGTCTCTTATATCAATGCTCCAACCAGAGTAACAGACACGACCAAATCATGCATTGACCACATATTCGTAAGAACAAAAAAAAATGCGAAAGCAACTGTATATCAATCAACCATAACTGACCACTTTTCAATAATAATTGGCCTCATGAATAAAATACCCATTTCCAAAACATCATGTGATAATATAAAAAAGAAAAAGGTAAATTTCGAGGAACTAACTTCTAAACTTAAATTAGAAAATTGGCTCTCTATCCTAAATTCAGCAGACGTAGATATTGCTTTTAATATTTTTTCTGAAACCCTATTGCAACATATTGAGGCTGTCACCGAAGAATCCCCCTTGAACAATTCAAAAAATAAAAAACTGAAACCATGGATTACAGACGGCCTTATTTTTTGTATTAAAAAACGGGACAAGCTCCACAAAAACCTACATAACAATCCAAATACACAAGCCCAAATATTTTATAAAAAATACAGAAACATATGTAATAATCTCATTAAAATCACCAAAGAAAACTACTACAAAGACAAACTGTCCAAAGCCGGCAATAATAACAAAAAAATCTGGCAAATTATCAAAAAAATATCTGACACTGACCACCCAACACCATCAATTACTAAACTAAATATCAACGGACAAGACACTTCCCTAAAAGACCACCCTGATAGTGTGACCAATCACATAAATGAATATTTTTGTAATATCGGCAAAAAATTAGCATCACAAATTTTAAATGAGACTTCAACCAATGAAAATGCTCTTGCCGACAAAATCAATAAATCTGCTGGTAAAACAAATAACATACTTATATTAAACCCCACTAACTCTGCTGAAATTTCACAAACTATTAAACAATTAAAGCCCTCTAATTCATGTAATCACGATAAAATATCCTCAAACATAATAAAAACAATTGAACCTTTTATAAACAAACCACTAGTACATATCATTAATCTCAGTCTCAACAAAGGTGTATTCCCAAATAAACTCAAACTGGCATTGGTTCAACCAATTTTTAAGACTGGAACCCCTACAAACATTACAAACTATACACTAGTGGACTTATGTATGGACACTTTTTATAAATTTCTTGTATTTGATGTTCATTCGCTCTTTTTTAAATAACGTTGGTGTTTAACTGTAATTTTATTAGCTAATTAATTCAATTACATATTATACTGTTATATTTTGAGTAGATTTAAATGTTTTGTTTAGAAAAATAATAAAAATGCTGAATAAAACGACGTCGTGGCAAAACACAAATTATTTATTAATTACGAAGATTTTGCATAATATTTCAAATTAACATTTTGACGTTACTATTTCGTTGGAAATCCTTTAAGTTTAATAACTTCCTCAACTCTTCTATGCATGGAGTCCACCAAACGTCACTAGTTTTCAGGTTTGATGACATGGAACCATGCTTGAATAATCACTTCAATTATTTTTATTTTATTTCTGGGTTTGTGACGAGAAACCAGTATTTTCAATCTAGACCAGAGATTTTCAATAGGATTCGAGTCCAGATGGTTCCCTGGCCAAGGTAGAACAACAATATGGTGGTTCTATAACCATTTCATGTTCGTTTTGCTATTTGGCATGGGTGTCCATGCTGCTGGAAATTGCATTTACCACGGTTACACTCGAACAAATCATTGTGCTGGGCAATAATTTTGGCTCCAGAATCACACATTGATGCCTGTTAGCCTTAATTGTGCCTTCTACCACTTCCAGACATCCAAAACTGTCCCTTATCATGCAAGCCCGCACCATGACACTCAGAGGAAGTTTCATTGTCGCAGTAGTGCATTCTGGTATCAAATCTTCAACTTGACGGCAATGAACAAATCTGATTCCATCACTCTCAAAAGTGAAAATTTTAGTCTCATAACTCCATATCACCTTTGCCCAGTCTTCTGAGGTCCGTTCCTTATGTGTTACAGCCCATTTCAGTCGTTTATACCTCTGTTTCATGTTATGGTTAGATTTTTATTATTCTTGCCTAATTTCTTCCTAAATGTTATATTAGTAATATCGAGTGCAGCAGCTTTAATGACCTTGTTAATATCTTTGGATGTTTGACGATGGTTCTGCAGGGTAAGGCAACATATGCTTCAATCATTGTGTGGGATAACCTTTGGGTTTTGGACGATTTTCGGACTATTTTTGTAGTTTTAGTCTCCTTGCAGCTTTGGTAAACCTTTCTTACTCCAGACTTGGTAGCTCCTCCACCCAATATTTTTGCAATTTCTTCATATGTGTAGCCTTCTACACGAAGTGCAACACCTCTGCTTCTCTTTGGGTGACCAATTGGCACGTTTTGGCACCTATGGAGCCATTATAATAATATTTATTAAAAAATATATAATAAACTTTTCTTCAATGGATGACTGACTAACACGGGTGTAAAACTTATTCGTGTTGCATCTTAAAGTGTTTTGATTGGAGCCCACAACGATCCTCTGCACTTTGTGGTTGGTTAAGATAGAACACAACACA
Source organism: Limnephilus lunatus (assembly GCA_917563855.2). Lineage (NCBI taxonomy): Eukaryota > Metazoa > Arthropoda > Insecta > Trichoptera > Limnephilidae > Limnephilus > Limnephilus lunatus. The sequence goes on from OU830594.1 coordinate 33,723,285, forward strand.
TTGTAGAATTGCCAAAACTCAAAAACGTTATTCTCAAAAATTGGTTGTTTTTAATGTGTTTGCTCCCATTTCTCATAAAGAGTGATAGGAATTTTTAATCACCATATGGCATATCGTTTGATGTGTTTTTTAATCAACAATAGCACAAGGAATACGAAAAAAAAACTTAGAAGGGTTCTGTAATAAAATAAGTCGTTTTTTTATAAGGCAAACGACAAGATACAAGAAATCTCGAAAAGTGTCCATACATAAGTCCACTAGTGTAGACCTATTTCTATATTATCATCACTGTCCAAAATCATGGAAAAAATTGTGAAAAAGAGACTTATCGACCATCTTACAAAATACAACATTCTATCGTCAAACCAGTTTGGCTTCAGAGAAGGGCTAAGCACAGATTTAGCTATTTTAGAATTAACATCTCATATAACGCAAGCCCTAGATAATGGTGATAAATGTTTGGCAATATTTCTGGACTTAGCTAAGGCATTTGACACAGTCTCTCGTCCAATCCTTTTAGCTAAGCTACGGCAAATCGGTATACAAAATAAGGCATTTGAATGGTTCAAATCATACCTAACAGATAGAAAGCAATGTGTTCAGTTACCGTCACTGAAATCATCCCGTCCAACCAGAATCAACTTTGGTGTACCACAGGGAAGTGTACTCGGTCCCATACTTTTTCTCATATACATTAATGATTTATGTAGATTACAAATTGATGGTAATATAATCACTTTTGCCGATGATACTGCCCTAGTATTAAAAAGTAAAACATGGGAAGAAACATTTCGTAGAGCGGAAATAATATTGCAAAATATCAAACAGTGGCTGGATGATAATCTACTTACGTTAAACATATCTAAAACGAAATATCTAACATTTAGCCTAAATAACCCAAGTCAATCCTCAATTAATCATGTACTAAAAATACATTCTTGTAAAGATCTCGTTAGATGTATGTGCAATCCACTGGAACGAGTAGATTCCATTAAATACTTGGGGGTTATAATTGATAATAAACTTCGGTGGGAAGACCATGTAATAAATGTCACAAACCGCATACGGAAACTGGCGTATATTTTCAGATCTTTACAAAACATATTAAACAAAAATACACTTAAAACAGTTTACTTTTCTCTATGCCAATCGATTATATCTTACGGCATAATTGTTTGGGGAGGATGCTCTAAAACAATATTGGATCCGTTAATAAAAGCACAAAAACTGATAATACGTACTATTTACAAAGTACACTACATTCATCCCACGAAGGACTTATTTAGTGACCTCCAAGTGCTTAACATAAAATCCTTGTATGTCAAATACCTAGCTTCCTATTTCAAATTTAAATTTATAAAAAAATGTATTTTTGAATCAAACTACAGTACAAGATATTCCAAACAATCTAACTATATTATTCCAGTTACAAAAACCTCAATGGCCCAGTCACAGTTTTACTTCCTTGCCCCGAAAATCTTTAATAATCTACCAATTGAAATAAAGACGGTAGACCAATATCACACTTTTATGAAAGCGATTAGGGATTTTTTGATGAATGAATGTAACAGTGCCAGTGGCCTGTTTCTCGTTCTCAGATAGAACAACTGTATTTTTTATATGTTATGATATGTATATGTATGTTTATATGTGTATGTTTATACCTGTACGAGTATAGGTATGTGCACGTTTGTATAATATGTATGTGTGCACCGCATTCGTTGTGCTTGCATGCACACATATTGAAAAAAAGTTATGCACGTATGTTATATCTGTATAGATGTGTGCACCTACGTATATAGTGTGTGCTTACATGCACACATAATGAAAAAAATTTATGTACATTTTTATAAACTAATGCTAATTTACTTCTTTTCCCCTTCTTATTTTCTACTTTTTATTATAATGTTTTCCATTTTTAGCATAATTTATACTAAATTTATATATTTACACTAGACTTCATATTTAACACAAAGTAACAGTACTCCATTGGTCACCATGAAACAGGCAGCCGCCTAGTATGGTGATCTTATATATCTACTTTATGTAAATGTCTTAATTATGTATCATGTGTTTTATAAATAAATAAATAAATAAATAAATAGCACGACGGCCGTAGGAAAACGTCAGGAAATCCGATGTCGGTTTAAGCTCCTATAAATTTCACATTTCTCCCTCGTGTATTACCTTCCACCGTTTTATTTCATTCTTGTTCATTGCAGTGCGATAAGGAATCGTGAATTTATATTGGATTTAAAGCAAAAGTTATGTAGTCATTTCGCGAGGAATAGATCGACGCCTTTATGTTATTAATGTCTGTGCATGTTTACGAGATTGATCCATATTAATAGAAAACATCTTCCAGATGGTCTGCTGGGGTATGGCGTAAAGCAAAACTTTCCTGGCGTGGCGTTGGTAAGGGTGATGTTGATAAAATGGCGCCACAGTCTTCCCAGGCGGTAGAGGAGGACTTTGGAAGAGTTAAACTCGTTCCTCCATTAACATGTTCATAGAGTTTTAGTACCTCGGTTAGTTTGCAAGAATAATGTCGTGGGATATTTTATTTCTATTGACGATAACAACTATGTTCTACATTCAAGTGGTTTTCCTATAGTGTAGGCGTTACTTATTATAGTAATAAATAATTATAAATGAGTAAGATCAGGATATATTGTAATTTCATATTATACAAATATTTGAGTTTAGTGAAACATAATGGATAATAGTTATGTATTTGTGAAGTTGAAAGTATTTGTTAAAAAATGTTTGCCTTTAAGATCATTGCATTTCAAAAGATGAAATTTTCTCATTCAATGTTAGTAAACTTGAAAAATTGCGACTCTATGAAAGGGATATCTATTCGAAGAATATATACACAGGCTGCTAAATTAAATACACATACAGCAAATAGTTCGTAGAACATTTATTTAACAGCTTCTCATACAGGCACTTTTAGGGAAAAAAAAACCTCATCGAGCCGCTCGCAAACTCGTGACGTATATCGAAGTCCAGTTGGAGTCAGAAAGGAAAAATCTCTTTCACTTTTCACTATGTATATAATATTTTTTTTTTTGTAAATCTAAGTTAATATCGTCGAGTTGAAGTCGATAAAATATTGTTTTTTAACAGAAACAATGTGGTATGCATTAATGCATGGTAGAAAAAATCGGAGGAAGACAACAAATTGTTTACGCACTGGAATGATATGCGGAATCGATTTAAAATCTACAGAATTTAGTTATTTTATCGGTAAGAATATGGTATATAATATTTAAAGGTAGAAAAAGTCGGAGACGCTCGAGGAAGACCCGATCAAGTGGAACAAATACTTATAATAATAATAATTAAACGTAGAAAGGTGTGTAAGGAGAATGTATGACAGAAGAGATCTTACTATGAGATCAAGTGAAACAAATACTTTTTAAAAATTTCCGATTCTTAAAACTGTATCCAGTTTTTACTTGAATTCACAACCTTATTCACTCGTTACCATTCATATCTCCGAGAAACCTCCTTAGTACAAGTCAGTTATTCAAAATCATTTTTGATATGTCTTTCCACGCTCAAGTACACATTACTAAATACCTTGAAGATATCATCGCCATTAAATACTTTTAACAACTTTGGAATTTGGCAGCCACCTCTGGTCTGAAACCCCAATATACTTGGAAAAAACCCTTGACTCCGTAACCGTTTTATAGATTCCCTTGTCTGAATAAACGGATTCTATAGAATACAGGCGTAATGTAGGAATGCTGTCCATAATACCGGTATTTCTCCCTCTTACAATACGGATTTTCAAAATCCATTTTCACAACGTCATCGTTTAACAAATATCCTCCACACAGCATCACCAAAGATGACACAGACCCTGAGGAATTTATTTTCCTAAAAATAAATTGTATCATTCCGTTCAGCTATGTTGAAGAGCGTTTGTGCTATTTTGGTATGGGGAGAGGAAGGAAATGGGGAAAAGGAAACTGGTGAAGTCAGTATCACGAAGGTGAATAAAATAGGACAGGCGACGATCAATGAAAACGTACATTTTGGGAAGAAAGATAGAAAAAATAAAGGAATTTACAAGAAGCAAATGAAAAGCTAAAAACAAAACAAGAAAACACACAAAAATATTTTTATTTAATACCAACGGTATAGTATTCCATTAACCATAATTTTATATTACAGTTAAATACAAGAATAAGTATAAAATATAATACATTAAATAAAACCTTTTTCAAGAATCAGAAATGAAATTTAAGCCTACTATAGATTTGATGAATTCAGTGAAGCAGTGTGTTGAATCGATCACAGATATTTATAAGGTTTTCAATGGTTGGTATTAAAAACCAATATCGCTCGATGAGCTTGGAAAGTGTTTCATATTTTATAGATTAAGCTGTTACCAATCGTGTTCGCGAATAACTCTTCAAAATTGTTGGTTATTTGACAAGTTTGGCAAATCGCCAGATAAAAACGGTGATAAATATCTGGGGGAGAGAACCGTGGACCATAAACTGTCTGGCCTGGATCCCTTTCAAACGATTTTATCGTCATATTACATGTACACGTTATTATTTGCTTCTATTTATTAAAATTTGATTATAATTGGGTTCATGCTCAGACCTTGAATGATTTCCATTTGATTGAAAATATAAATATTTTTTAAAAAGTTTCAACATTGAAATACCCAGACGAGAAAAGGGCACTTTTGGATGCTCCTCTCATAAAAAAAAGATTGAAATAAAATTTTCGAAAATCTCTTAACATTTTTTTTGTATTTGTATGTGTTGTCTACTTTTAAGGAAACTACAAGATCTTATTTTGTAATAGAAATAACATTGATTTTATTAATGAAAGGTACTTTCTAATTTTTTGTACAGATGTAACGTATATTTTCTATGGCTTGAGAGTGAAAACATTAGATCATATATTTTTTGGTTATCCCACGCTAAACAAATATCCTCTCTTCTATCAAACCTTATCTAAAATTGCCTACCCTCCATTCAACATCTTATCTCTTCGAAGTCTGAACTCAACTCCAATCTAATAACTTTACAGGATGTCTGTATTATTTTTGTCCCATTTTAATAATTTTGAACAATAACTTATTGTCTTTACAGGATGTCTGTATTATTGTTGTCCTATTTTTGGTTAAGTTAGGTTAGGTTAAGTTGTAGAAGATATTTTTTTGAGGATGATTTGTCCGTAGGACATTTCAGGATAACAACGTCAGGAATATTTTGTCGCGGGTTAAAAAGTCGTGGAACCTAATAAACCTGCCACTATCAAGTGACAATTAAGTTAAGCGATGTTCTGGATAAGCACCCAATCTCCTCTTTTACATTTACCTAATCAGTTTATTTAACTTACCATTCCATAATATTAGGTGTCATTATCGCACTGAATCAGGCAATGTGACTCTAATCCGGATATCACGTAACAAAAACATCGCGATGTTAACATTATTCAATGATTTATTCAACCTTTATTTGCATATTGGAATAAATTTCAACAGATATTATTTAACAAACTTCCTAAAATTTAAACGACGTACCTAATACCTATCCATCATTATACATTCTAATTTGGAAAAAAGTTTTTATTAAATTAGCAGATTGTTATATGAATAAAAGAATTTTCTGCGGTTTTCTATCCCGTCTCGTTGATATCCCAAATCACAAAGTAAACAGAACTCGCATTTATTCTGACGTTTCCGTTATTGATATGCCGTTTGTTGGTTTATTCAAATAACCTGTCGTTCCTCATAAATTATTATGAATAAAACTTTAGCATAAATCACAAATCGGATTAATGTTTCCAAGAAAGGTTCCATCCGAAAGTCAAGATTACTTTGGGAATAATACCGAAATCAATTCAAATTATTTGAATCATCGTTAGTCGTAAATTTTGAGCAAATAATATTGAAAAGGATATATTTTATTACCTACAAATACATCGGTATCGAAATATTGAATAATGCATTTTGTTAAATAAAGGCTCGTTTCTGAAAAAAAAAAATTATATTTATTTTAGAATCGTACATTTAGGTAGATTATCAATTTCCCTTGTAAGTAAATAATTGTAATGATATTATTTCCTTTCTGTGCTGAATTGATAAATGGATTATACGAATTAGGTTTATTGCAAGTGAATATTAGTGAGGGTGAATGTGTGTGTGTAAGTTTATGTGTGTAAACTGGTCTTCTGTTATAGATAAAATGAAATGGATAAAACATAGAAAATTTATTACAAGACTTGAGGAAACACATTTTTTTATTATTTTTTATTAACCAATACATATAATATACAATTAAACAAAATATATATAATATACAATATTGGTGGTAACAATACCTCCCTAATTGAGAAATTCTCGTGTTTAGAGAGGGAGCACCATCAGATTGACAGTACTATATATACTTGACAGTTGTTACAATGTGGATGTATGTAGAACTAATTTTTTTAAATATATAGGTGCAATGAAAAATAGGTTGAATAATAATTTTGAAATTTTTTTTTTTTTGTGCAAAATGGAAAATTTTTTTACAATGAAAATATAAGTTGGCTTTTTTTTGTACATAAACATAATGTGAATTTTCATACATAGAGAAAATATTTGTTGACATTTTTTTTGTTCAGAATGGAAATATAAGTTGGCACATCGTAACACATACCTAAATCTAATAAATAGCAAAATGTCTTTTAAGTTTTTGTTTAAAAATTTCATAATTCCTTTCGGATTGTATTTCTTTGGGGAGTTCGTTAAAGCATTTTATGGCTGAGTATGTGTAATGATGTTGGGCTGTTGTTGTATTAAGTTTAGGGATTATTATTTGTCCTAATGTTCTCGGCCTGGTGCTAAATGACTTTGTTGTTAGTTTATCTTTGTGGATTTGAAGTAAAGCATTTTTTTGATAAATTTTAATAAATTGTATTACTTTGAGTTCATCGAATAATTTTTGGGTTGAATAGTCTAATTGTTTCTTAGGAATAATTTTGATGAGTCTTCTATGTACTATTTCAAGTGGGTTAAGTTGGTTTTATATGCTCCTCCCCAGCTTACTATTCCGTATTGTAGAACTGATTGGGCTAATGCATAGTAAACCTTTAGTAGCATAGATTTTTGTAGAATATTTCTTAATTTGAGGAATACGTAATAAAGTTTACGTATTCTGTTTACAGTTTGTGCAATATGTTCTGTCCATTTAACATTTTGATCTATAATTATACCTAAATATTTAATATTACTTTTTTTGAGATTTTTTAGCATTTAGATGAATTGCAGTTGTCCGTATAATTATTACAAGAGTTATGAATAGTAATATTGGAATTTATTGTTGGATGGAATTTGTCTGATAATGTAAAAGTCATGAAATAGGTTTTGTCAGAGTTTAAGGAAAGGTAGTTGTCATCCAACCATTATTTTAGGTTATTTATTTCTACATTCGCAGTTTGATAGGCTTCTTCCCAAGTTTTTTTTTCTATGATTAAAACTGTGTCGTCGGCGAAAGATATGATTTTTCCCATTTTTGGTACTGTAAGCATTTCATTCACGTAAATGATAAACAATATTGGACCTTGAACTGTCCCTTGAGGAATTCCAAATTCAGAATAGGTGAGTTCACTCAATATATTGTTAATTTTTACGTGTTGGTGTCTTTTATGAAGATAACTTTTAAACCATTCTTTAACTGTTCCTTGGATTCCAATTTTTTCTATTTTTTTGATTAGCTTCCTGTGGCTTATACTGTCAAATGCTTTCCTTAGATCGATAAATATACTTAAACATTTATTTCCCGAGTCAAGAGCTTTATAGATTATAGAGGTTATTTTTGCAATTGCATCTTGCGTACCTAAATTTTCTCTGAAGCCGAATTGGTTATCATTAATAATTTCATTTGAAGTGAAATGTTTAGTTAATTGTGACTTTACGACTTTTTCAAATATTTTTGCTACGTTAGATATAATAGATATGGGACGGTAGTTTGAGATGTAAGATGTATTTCCTGATTTGAAAATTGAGGTCATTATTGTATTTTTATATATTTTTGGGTAAATTCCTTGTTGTATGCTGTTATTAATGATACGTGCAATTGGTTATGATATTAATTGTCTCATTTGTTTTAATACATTTACTGTGATATTATCAAAACCAGGGCTCGCGGAAACTCGTAGGTTCATTATAATTTTTTCTATTTCTATTTGGGTGCATTTTTAAAACTTTTCGAAAGTATTTTGGCAAGTTTGTGTGGATGTATTGGAAGTATTTTTAGATTGGAAAGAGTCGATTTTTTTGGCTAGATTCTCTCCGACTTTAGCGAAGTAGTTATTGAAAATGTTTGAAATTTTAGTTGGTTCTTTTATTGAGTCTATTGTTTCGTTGTCAAAAGTTATTTTATTTATTTGTTTATTTTTATTACCGTTGCCAATAATGTTATTAATTGTAGCCCAGACTTTTTTGTTATATTTATCACTATCTTCAATTTTTACCTTGAAGTAATTTTCTTTTGTTGTTTTAATCAAATTTGTAAGATTGTTCCTGTATTTTTTATATGATTGTAATAAATTTAAGTCATTAGGTTGTTTTCGGGTTTGATAAAACAGTTTTTCTTTATTCCTAATTGAGTTAACTATTCCATGGGTGATCCAGGGCTTAATTTTTCTATGTTTTGATTTTAGTTTGACGTTTTTATGTTTAGTTGCGTTTATTATGTGTTCGCGAAGTGTTTTTTTGAATAAAATTGAAGATTTTTCGGCATCTTCAGTATTTAATGTTTCTTCCCATTTTTCAAATTTCAATTTTTGTTCAAGAAGTTGTATGTTTAAGGTTTTTATGTTATACTGTTGTAATGCGGTTTTGGGAAAGGCCTTTTTTTAAATCAAGAATTAAGAAACACGTGTAGTGATCGGTAATGTTTGTTTTCCAAATGACAGGTGTTAATTGTGTAGTTGTGTCAGCCTTAGTCCAAATGTGATCAATACATGATGGGTTTTGTCGGGGCACAACTCTAGTGTAATCGTTTATACATGAAATGAAGTTCAGTTCAGCCATCGTATTAAGTAGATCAATAAAAACAGTTTATTTATAAACAAGTTCTGCTGGTAATTATTATTACGCGTGACAGCTGTTTCGCCTTCTGAGGGCATTATCAAACTGCACAGTTTGATAATGCCCTCAGAAGGCGAAACAGCTGTCACGCGTAATAATAATTACCAGCAGAACTTGTTTATAAATAAACTGTTTTTATTAATTTAATAATAAAATTATTGAATATATAAAATAAAAAAAATTAAAATGGAGTTCTACAAATTAAACTTGATAACAATTAATAAATTCAGTAGATCATTTTTTTCGACGCTGTTTGAATTATAACCTATATTTAAAAGTAGTAGCATTACAACAACGTTTCTTAGGAGGATTACTCATTAAATTTGATCTTTCGGCCAACTTGATGGGTAATAAATATATTAACTTTCTCATCGTGATTAATTATAACACCATGTTACACTTCTTCTTTCTTATTTAGCAAACGTTTGAACACCGTTACTGTGTCCAACATCAGGGCAGATGCACACTGATGGAAACTGTCAATGAAACGGACAATGTAACTCTGTACGAAACGTTGGCTTAAGAAGAAGGAAGCGCAACGCGGCATAGTAACACAAAAAATAGTTACAATAATACTTTTGACCGTGAAAATCTCAAATCCAATCTACTAACTTATTCATGGAAAATAAAAAAAAGTTAATTTTTTAATTTCGTCAATGATTAATAATAATAATTAATTAATACTGCAATAAGGTTTATAAGTTTTAAGAAAATAATAAAATTGATTGTCAATTTCCCGTCGTTTATTTAAACTTGACCGACGTGTTTAAAATTCTGTTTCCAACTAGCTGGTTCCCGGCATGCGTTGCAATGCCATGTTCAAAGAAATAAATTGTTTCTCCCTGCACGTCCTTTCCCGTACAGCTTCCCCTTCCCCTTCCGCGTTCCCCTTCCACCTTCCTCGCCTTCCTTTCCGTCCCGCCAACCCCTCTCCCGCGTTCCATATATTTAGTCCCAGTACATTCACAAACAGCTCGCGTGCCACCTATTACAAATTTTTTAATTTAAATTTTTATTTTTCATATATTACAAATATATTTTTGTATATTATAAAAACAAGCAATCAAATTTGGTAGCTAACATAGGTACCTAATTAAAATATTTATTTTTCTTGATTCGATTCAAATTCCTCCAAATAGGTAGGTACCACTAATAGTTCGAAGTAAATAATAAGCAGAATTCATGCGCTTAAACATTTTACGATTTTTTAATAATTTTTTATAAACTTTAAAAATATGGTATAATAAGTCAAACGTGGGTGTATTCAATAGCTCTCAAACGCTTTAAGCAGTCTGTATGCCTCAATATTAAAATTTGGAGGTGTGATTTTTTGAAAAAAAGGCTGGAAATGTCCAAACCGAACGCTTAAAAATATTCGAGCGTTCAAGGTTGAAATTGATTATATAGCGGAAAGCGCCAGTGATTAAACGCGGAGTAAAATTGTGAAGTTTGCGTTCATCTGAATTTATTTTTATATGGGGTAAATGGAAGGAAATAATATGATACGGTGAGGATACGAAGTTGTATGGAGAGCATACATCATCTCAAGATCCACTCTCCCTCGGGAGCTCATCACATCTGAGGAAACGGACGAGAAGTTTGCTTTTTGGGAATATACGTCGGAGGCTACGGAAGTAATGTTTCACTTAACGATATCTGACTCCATCTTGAGTTTTGGTTATTTATGGGGCCTTGTTATATTGACGACTCGTGGGATAAAATATTCTTGATAAAAAGGCAGCGGAAATCAAAAAGTTGATTCACCCGTCTGAGAAAAGATGATACGATTTTTTTCTCATTATTGCTTCGAAACAAATTTGAAGCCAGAAATATATAGAAAGTAGTTCGAAACGAAGAAAATGAGACGAAACAGCATTATCTTTTTTTAGATTGTTAAGCACTAGGTACAATTAAGGAGCCCATTTTGCCCACTTCTTTTTAACCTTTTTATTAACGATATCACTAAAGTTTTTTCTCACAAAAGTTTTTGACTTTTTGCCGATTACAAGTTTCTTAAGATAATTAAATCCCACCTTGACTGTATACTTTTTCAACTAGATATTGATTCATTTAATCATAGGTGCAAAATTAACTGCATGGAACATGATGTTGATAAAAGCAAAATTTTATCCTTTTATAGAACCAAAAAAGTTTTTCAGTTTAATTATAAATTAAATAATGTTTGTCTCTCTACTGTCACATCGATCAAGTACCTTGGGGTCATTCTAGATTACAAACTCTCTTTCCATGATCACTTAAACTATTCGGCTTCATTCCATTGAATTAAATATAATAACCTCTATTCATTATTAAACATTTAAGTACACTTAAAACTCTTTACTGTTCGCTGGTTCACCCTTGAATATGCTAGTGTCATTTGGTCTCCTTTCTACGCTGTCCAAATTTGTCACATCGAATCCGTACAACATCGCTTCCTACGAGGAATTGCTTGGAGGTTAGGACTTGAAAGAGGCGAGTACTCATATGATGAAATTGAACAAACTTTAAACATTTCTTCTTTAGTAATACGTAGAAAGGACTCTGATCTAATTTGCATATTCAAAATTATCAACAGTATTACTGACACACCTGCTTTGTTACAACTTATCCAGTTCAACATCCCTTCCCGTAGACTGCGAAATAATGAATTGCCGTTCCTCAGTCAACATTCTACTATTTATGGATATCATTCTCCTTTATCCAGAATGTCGAAACTTGTAAACGCAAATCAAAGCATTGGATTTTTTGGTGTAAGCCTAAAAGACTTTCGGCAGTCGATACGCAATGTGTAATTTTTAAAGTCTTTTAAATCCATCTTCAAGCCACTTGTCGTTATCTTATATATGTACTTTTATATTATGTGTATATTCTAAATCCTCTTCATTTAAATGTACTCTCATTTCATTGTCATATCTTTTTTTTAATCGTATTGTTGTTATATTGTTAATGGACTATTTTTCCGTAAATAAATTTGATTTCATCTCGTTTCGGCCATAATTCGGAGGCATTAGTTGTTGGAAAACATTTTGCAGGTTGCCAAAAATTACAATTATTTTTTTTTAAATGCGTTGATCTTTAACTTTCAAAAGCACTAGTTCTTTAGGGCATAATTTAATTATTAATGTTATTCGGGGGCATTAGTTGTAGAAAAAACCTTTCGCAGGTTGCCAGAATATACATATTTTTTAATCCATTGATCTCTAACTTTTGAAAGCAATTTTTTTTATTTTATAACATACCAATTCAATAATTATCATTACCTTCAAATGCCCGAGTGGTGTATAAATACAATTTGAACTATGAAGAAATAAAAAATGCAAAAATTAAGTTGACAGGGTCGGATTTACCCTCGGAACACTTTACTCTAACCCCAATCGCACTTTTAAAAGGAAAATATATTAGGTTTTTTAATTTCATACATATCTACTTGAAAGAGAAATAAGAATATTAAAAAAGGTTTATATGTATATATATACCAGTATCGAAACCTGGAGGCGATGTACAGAATAAAAAAAATATGTTTAAATACTTTTAAGCCATGTAGTAGAATAGGCTAAAAATATCTTCCATAATACAGGTGAACTCTTAGCATGGAAGACAATATTTATTCTCATATAAAATAAAGTTAAAGTGGAGTTCACATGCGGTAGAAGTGAAACCTTCACCCGCACAATCTCAACCAATAGGAGCCTTGAAAAGTGAGCTCAAAATCAAAGCGGCCAATTCGGTAAGGCTTCATTCTATCTCATTATCTCGCTTGCTAAATCCTATAGATGAATGTGTTTGTCTCTTTTTAGTGTCGTTTACGTTTCATCGAGTTTCAAATCAAAACGGTGCTAAAGAAGTTTCACTTCAAAAACATGTCGAATAATAACTTTTTTGAGTCGGCTTCTTCGGGTCGGTTGGAACTTAGACGCACTCGATATTAAGTTTTCGTTATCTGCCCCTTGTAGTACAAGGTACAAGTTTATAGCAATAGCAATAAACGTGGCGAAATAATGAAGTCCCTCATCTGAATAGGTTACACGCCATTAAGTTAGAAACGAGATCGTAAAAGAATCATACAATTTACAGGGACGACAAATTCGCCCGCGCCGCGTCGCTCGCTGTCAAAGGCGAAAATTGGCCTACTCTCATTATTTCTGCTTTTTCCCGCTTTATATTTTGTATTTGTCCTTTGAGCAGAAAAGTGGAATAATGAGGAGAGCGGGCGAGAAATATGAGATGTAAAAAATCTGGGAACGTTTCTTCCCGCGAGGAGCTGAGATGCTTCTTAATGATGCTGCCCACCCAAACCTCGTTATCAGTTTCACTTTGTTTGCGGTAGGCCAATAAACTTCTACCGAGCCTGATTGTTGATTCAGTACCATCACTTTTAACACTTCAAAAGATTCCCTTTCTTCTCACTCCTGTGTTTTTCTTAGGCGCTTTTTATGATTTCAGTGGCAGATTTTTTTTTTACATTTGATGTATCTCACGCTTTCTTAATTCAGTATTTTATCTTAAATAAAATGAAGTGGACAGGATCCTAAAATTTATTTATACATTTATTCATCAATTCGGGAGGCGGGTATGGGTATCTCCGCCCCGTGAACCATTTATTAGATAACTAACAACTATGCCGTAAATCACCCCAAGTGGTTCGCTAAGTTTGGTGACTTAGCGGGGGTACCCAGGTTCATCAGATTTTGGCGACGGATGCGTCTGCCCACCAGTTGCGTGGCGGGCCAGATCAGAAGAGGCCGATGTGGGGAGATCCTTAGACCCCTCCAGTTGGTCTCTCCATCATCTTGCACCACAGCGGGAGGGATGGTTCATTCAGTCACTCCTCGACACACTGACTTCTAAATTCCTACCCAATCCTCATACCTTTTTTCTTCCCAGAGATTCTTCCCGTTCCTTTCTTTGAAAAAACCCTCCACACAGCATCACTAACATGGCATAGCCCTGACAGAAATTATTTTCCTCGGGGTCTTCTGTATGGGATTAACGTAAAAACAAACACATAATCAATAATTTAAAGGATCATTGTTTTTCACCCCAGTAATGTGGTATCCATGTTCTTGGATAGTTTTAATTAGGTACGCGGTTTAAAGAAAGAATGATCTGCAAAATTTACAAATAATAACATAACTGCCCCAGAAATGGCAAGGTCAAAACTAAATTTACAAATAATAATATAACTGCCACAGCAATAGCAAGGTCAAATTTCGTTGATAATGGCCAGAATTATTCGTTCTTCATAAAATATTATTTTTCCATTATTTCTATTGGTAATCCATAATTATTTATCACAAAAAATAAAAAAATAAAAATTATAATCAATTTTGAAATTCATCGGGATTACTATGTAGCAAGAGATAAAATAAAAATAATAAAAAGTATATATTATGTCGGTACACTTATATTATTGTTAAAATCATTGGACTATTTATTTATTTATTTTTTTGAAAATCACAAATAATCACTTAAATGAAGTAAGTCTTGTAACGATATTAATACAATCTAATTTTCATTAAGGCATCTTTCATAAACAATATGTGACTGCTTTTTAGACTTCTTATCTACATTTTTGAAAGAGAACTTTAAGATGACAAACGTCCCTTAACAATACACCCTTATTTGGAGGCACTATCAGAAACCCAAAAGTTTTTTTTATGTATAAATACATCTCAGAACTTTTTGTCATATCTACGAGAATCTCTTCCTTACCAGGGCAAATATTTGAATGTTATATGTATATGTATATATTATTTCTTTGAGTCTCGGAGCTTTACAAGGGAGTGGATTCAGCGAATTAAATTGATTATTAGGATGGACAATGCTGTCTCGAATTAGTAAACGAGTAAACAGATTTACCGACTTATAAAAAATATAATATCCCGTCTTTAGGGATAAGAATTTCGGTTATTTTGGAGAGGAAAAAAATAAATCATGCTTATGAAACATGAGATTGTCAAGAGTTTGATGAAAAAACGAGCTTTCGCAGAAAAGACATACAATTTTATAAATTCATCGCTGAGTAAATTAAATTTACGGTGAATTTTTTTCTAAGATAATCAAAAATGTTTTTCATGTTAACATTTGTATCATAAATTTGACATATTTATATTTTAACCAGTATTTATATAGTGTTAAGTTACAATTTACTTCATATAAAAACCGTTTTCGCACATAATACATGTGATTTCTTGTATTTTTCATTAAGTATAATAATAATAAATAAGTATTTCTAAGCCTAATACATCGTGATCCTAAAGTCGTCAGTTAACATTATTAAGTGTAGCTAAGGATAGTCAAAGAGCATATAAAAAAAACTGTGTACAAAACTTGTAAATATATTATAATATTTATAAGTTTTAGTCGTATAAATAGGGACAACGGACATTCACTTATCTTGTCCCTACCATCGTTAATAAGATGCCAATGAACATAAAAAATAAATCAAATTGCACCACCTATACAAGACCAAGATCAAGACTTTTTATATTGATTTTTGTTGGTAATCTTGTGTATAATATGACTATGAGTAATTTTCCTGTGTTATATCTGTCTGCGTATTTTATGTCTTTATATTGTAATTACTTAAAAGTTATTTTTCTGTTTCTATTTTCTGTATTGTGGTATCATTGTGCTTTTGTGTTATATTAATATTGTTAAATTGACCTGCCGATAAACTGCTTTGGCAGTTTAGCGGGTGTTTAAAAAGAAGAATAAAAAAAATATCAGAAGCACATATTATGTGTGAAGAAAAAAAAACTTTTCGTTTTATTATTTTATGTTAATGCCAAAGAGTCCAACTGCTTCCACCACCTGAAACCAGTGGGAGTCTGACATCCCCAATTGGGGTACCTGGATATTCAGAAATAGTCACCAAATACGGTTAAATCCATTTCTAGCCACATTTCATTTCTGAATGGTGGTCTTACACTAAGGCGATACTGAGAGTATCTTACACTCTGGAACGTACTGTAAATATATCATATACTATTTTTAAATGATAAAATTTTGAAATAACACAAATCGATCAAATAAAATTTACTTGTGCATGCCGGCATTTGTACCCGTGACCTCCGGATCGTTAGTTGAGAGCATTACCCTTCAACCACGTAAGTCATCAAGACCTAGACATTTCATAAAATGTACAATTTGTTGCAATGTTTGTTGTACAATTTTATTATTCCAGGGCTCACCGCCCGTCAGTTTTGTGGGTTCATACTTTTTTTTTAAATTATAGTAAATTACAATGTTTTGAAAACTCCGAAATCCATGAGAATGAAACAATTTATCAATAAATTTAATTTAATATTATTTGAAATTCCAGCTTTCTACCTCACAAAATAAATAAAAGTATTTTTCAATAAATATTGAAATTTAACTCGAAATATTTACCAATTATTCAACAATACAGTTGAAATATTTACGCATAAGTTTTTTGGAATTAGTTTCATTTTACTCTAATATGATTAACGATTCTTGGAATAAAAATACATAATGAATGTTCCGCCGGCAAGAATCCAAAGCATCAAATTGGGAATTTTACAAATTTGTTCTGTAAAATGAAAATGTCAAATTTACTTGTTGAACTCGTAATCTTTCAGAAGTTTATTCGGAGATTTGTTTGTTGGCAAACGCGTAATATAAGTTTTTCATTCGGATTTATGGGGCTGGGAATGGGAGTGGGTACTAGTCGGGGACGGATTATCGAGTTACTTACACAGAATAATCATGATAAACATGCAAAATAAAGTTAAGCCCCTTAGCGTTGAATTTTGTCAAATTAGCATACAGTGGATGAAGAAAATACATTAACAGTAAGCAAGAAAGACATATTATTATGACAGGATTCAAATAGCGTTATGGATAACAACACATTAGTCAACAGACTTTATTTATTTATTTCCAAGTATTCGGCATAATACTTGCCATTAAGGTATGTATGAATACTTAGTAGAACAAAATATAAAGAAAGTAACGTATAAATAAAAATTAGAAAGAAGTAAAAGTGGCTGAGTTGGCATCCCGTGTTCAATTCTTCGGCTGGCTAAGTCGTCCATCACGACACAAGCAATGTTTTTCGCTTACTGTGGTTGTAGAAGAAGATTTTCAAATATTGTCGGGGTATTCGTAACCCGGGAATGTTACTCTTTCTTTAAAAATACAAGTTAAGATGAAAAGTATAAATAAAAGAGTAAAAATAAGAAAATAAAAATAAAATGCAAAAAGTCATAGATATAAAGTATTTTTTGTTCATATTCCATATACATATATATAAGCATATACCTTGTGATTTGACATTATAAGTTAAAATAACTTAGTTAAAACCACTTTTATTTTATATATACTTTATGCCGACCGGGTTTCGCTACAATTATTATTAATATATATTTAATTACCTCATTGGAAATTGTATGACTGTTGTAGGATGGGTTCCACGTAGAGGAATTGTATTCCAAAAGACTTCAAACCAGAGTTGTAAAAATTATTTCGACTGTATGGATATTTTTGAAATCTTACGATATTCTTTTAAAGAAGCCCAACATTTGCATTGCTTTAATACTAACGGCGGCTTTTGGTTCGGCTTCGCCCAGTTTGGTTATAAATCCGGTAAGAACTGGTTCCAAAAATAGTGACAGTTACAGCTAGTCACTGGGACAATGTTACCGCGTCAGACAATGACGTCATATATAATATAAATATATATAGACGCGTATAAATCACAATGTGGTATTATTATTCACAACTGCCAGTTACAAAAATAAGTACAAATCCACTAGTACTTACGCCTGCCAGCCGACGCTCCTCACGCTAGCTGTTAACGTAAGTGGCGCCATCTTTTGGCATTATCGACTACTTGCTTGAGTTCGGTTCTATTACATAAGTAGCTTTTTAACAAATTTCAAGCGCGAATGATGTCACTACCTCAGCTAAAAAATATATATTATGCACTCTGTCAAAGTATTCTAATGTATGGTATTTCAGTATGGGGAGCAGCAGCAGAGACTCACCTCAAATCACTTAAAATTAATCATAAAACAATAATCAGAATTATGTTTAGAAAGCCTTATCAACATCCGACAGAACAGCTAATGATCAACAATAACCTATTAGACATAAATAAACTATACATAAAGAAGATCATCTACAAAAACTGCATAAAAATATCCCCACACTTCATAACTCACTCGCAAAACACAAGAGCAAACACACACAATCAATTACAAGTACCACATATCAAATCAAATTTTGCAAAAAAACATGAATCTTACTTGGCACCATATATATTCAATAAGTTTGTAGCCCAAACAAAGACCTACGTCGCATCTAATAATTTGAATTGGGTTTTCAAAAGATTTTTAAACTGGTTGAATGTCAAAGAAAGAAGAGAGATAAGTAATATTCTTAATATCTAATATTATATATTTTCTTTTATTCTACTCTGTTTTTAAATTCTGATATCCTCTTATTTTATTATTATTATTTTTACTATAATATATATATTTCTTTTTTTATTTTATTTTTACCACTTACTTGTTTTTATGTAATTAAAAATTGTTAGTTACCAGCCTCAGAACAGACTCTGTCTAGTGAGGAGGGTAAGGAAAAAAAACTGATGTACATAACTAATTATAAATAAACGCCCGGGTTGCCGGCACTGAAATTGAAAAATTGAAATTGAAATTGAAAATTGAAGATGGTTTTGCGTAAGGCGCGGTGTCAGAGATGTATTCGAAGATGATTCGCTATTAATAACATCCGATTAGTAAATAATACCTTAGTATCAAAGTTATCTCCGAGAACCCTTATTTCAGGTACTATAGTCGAACAGATACCAAATGCACTTCCAAAATTTCACACGGGGATTAACGTACAGTCAAAATTCCGAAAAACCCAAACTTGAAAGACACTCCACCATTATAATTTTAATATTTATATTTTTCATTTCTTATTATTTCTACGACCCTCGAAAATTCCGATTTTCAGAAATACATTAACTGTATTCTAAAAACAATATTTCAGACGATACCTAATAATTATACCTACGCTTAACTATAAACAAAATTTAGAAATTCCAATGGCGGTTATTCCCGTAATTAGGCGACTAAATCCTCTGGAAACTCCATTGTTATTTATATCATGCTACTATAAAAGTAAACAAGAGTCATTGGGATGTATTTTGCATGACATTGGTTTCCAATTCAAAATACGCAAAGATGGAAGAAAATATTTAATGGGTAGATTAGACATTGCTTCAGCTCATGTAGAGTTTCTGAGAAAAATGAATCAAATACGATCACCCAGCGACGGACGGCAAGTAGTCTACTTGGACAAGACTTGGGTGAATCAAAATCACTCGATTACACACGTGTGGCAAGATAATGAAGGCAATGGGGGTTTAAAAGTGCCAGTTAGAAAAGGAAGCCGCCTGATCACTTTGCATTGTGATTCAGCAAAAACGAGTTTTATCACGGGGAGTAAATTAATATTTCGTACGTAAATAGTTATGCCGAATAAAGATTACCATTCTGAAATGAATTCCAAAGTCTTTAAAAATTGGTTTGAAAATCAGTTTGTGACATTCCTCGAAGAACCATCTGTAATTGTAATGGATAATGCAAGTTACCTTTCCGTACAATTAGATAAAACACCAACTGCCGCATCCAAAAAATGTGAATTGGCTCCAAAGGAAAAATACCAATTTTAATGAAAACGTTTCTAAAATTGAATAATTGAAATTAGTAAAGAAATATATGAAATCGATAACCTGGCTCAACAATATAGTAATGAAGTTGTACGTCTACCCCCATACCACTGTCAGTATAATCCTTTAGAGTTAGTGTGGGCTCAAATGAAACGAGAAGTTGCAAAAAAATAACAATTTCGTGAACTGTAAATTATATATATATTTTTAATACAGATAAAAATGTACCGATGTAACATGTTTATTGTATTGTAAAAAGTATTTAGGTATTTTTATCTTTAAAAAAAAAAATTTGTCAAATCCCGTAAAAATCAAATATATATATATATATTTTTTTTACATTAACTCCACACAGGAGGCCCTGAGGAAAATAATTTCCCTCAGGGCCTATGTCATCTTTGAGGATGCTGTGTGGAGGGTCTTTTTGAGGAAAGGAAGGAGTGAACATGGGTCTTGAAGAGACCCATGTTGTAGGAGGGAGGAAACACAGAGGCCGGTAAATCGTTCCACATCCGAGCTGTTGAACTCAAGAACGAGTCGTAAAAACGACCCGTTCTCATTTGACTAATGTCAACCGTGTACAAATGTTGGGCGTTAAATTTAAATGTCTCATAAATTTGTTACCGTTTTATTAATTATCATCAGATTTCTTGATTCTGAAAAATGCATGTAATTTGAGTTACCGGACACCTTAAAGGTATTTTTAAATACCTGCGCATTTTTATTCAATCCTTAAATTCAGACTTGAAGACACTTGAATTCAGTCCCGAAGATAATAAAAACATTTTGTTTAATTTTAAATCGTGAACCTTCTCGTGTTGCTTTTCCTGCACGTTTTATTACTGACTTTGGACTTTGACCTTTCATTTAGTTTCTGTTTGACTATAACAATAAACTATGGTTGTTCAGAGTATAACTTATATACTTAACTTCATTTGAAAGGGTTTTTTATTCTGAAAAACTTACGATTTGACATTATTTATTTGTTAATGGTAGGTACACTACTGTGCAAATTTTGATAAAAACTGGGGTAATTTTTTTCTATGGGTACATGATTCTTATCTGGCTTCGAAATATAATATTTTCATGTATTTGTTGAAAGAAGATCAAAAACTAAGTGAGATGATCTATTTTAACCCACGAAACGGCGTGTCGTGTGCTCAAGCAAAATTAATTTGTTATTTTGCGATGTTAGCGATACCATAGCGCCTCGAGGGTCTAGTTAGGTATTTATTACTATTAACCTCCGCTTCCCTGGTGTAACTTATGCCGCACTTGCGCCGCCGCGACCGCTGCGCGCTAGTACGTATGATGGTTTTGTATTATCGCGCCGCATTTTGCTTATCACGCACCTATCCTCTAATGCTCTACGCTCTGTGCTGCCAATTGCTCTGTACCGAGCCATTTGACGTTCATGCATCGCAAGAGTTATAAGAGACCTCTTTTCATAATAAATGGATATTATTTAATTTATATTGATCAGTTTTTATCAATATATAGTACAATTAGGTAACAAATTACATTTAAAATAGCATCTGCGTTTTGCTCGTCCGCACCTTTCCGTGTATTTTTAAGATGTGCCTTCTTACGGTCTAAGGACACAATAAGTATTATGAGTAAACAGGAAGTCAAGTGGAAGAGGTAAATGGATTATAACGGAGTATAACGAGATGGGCCCTTCTATCAGTGCTGACGCAATACTCGCCCCAACTGAAGCTAACTTTAAAAATGTGATAGAAACGGTTTTAAATTATTGTACGTGACACATCTTAAAGTTAAAGTTTATACTTTCAGATTTCATTACTTCGTTTGTGTGGAAGTACTATCCACTGGAGGGCCTTTTTCCACAACAAAACGCCATTTAAAATACCTCGGATTGGTTTGCTGCCAGTTTTAAGCAAATTTTCCCAAGATACAGTTCCACAAGGTTCAAACTGTCCATAGCATATCTCCCTTTGTTTCTCTTATCTTTGGTATCAACCATCCATGTCGACTGACAGAAAAACGGAGTTATTTTTTTAAATTTTTTAATCATTTACATTATTTTTTTAAGTAAAATTCTAGAACAAACGTTAAAAAAGTGAAATCAGTTGACATTTTAAAAACACGGTAGGAGCCTTACGTAAGACTCATAAAATTGCGCAATTGATTTCCACACGTTCAGGACATTTTTAGCAGCTTTGTAAGCCTGGAAGATCGCGTCGCGGCTGGTACACGCCACGTTGCTTATTCTGGGGATGGCTTTATAGATGCCTATGAATAATTCACTGTACCAATTTGCCCATCCGGATATCCCAGAGCCGTGGTAATTTGGTAGGCTTCAAAATTGACGTGATAAACATAGTTGTGTCAATCATTTGGCGGACGTGGTTATTACTTGCTAATTTTAATATTTATTTTAAACGGATATACTATATATTATTTTAAATGAATTAATTGTGAAATTACACAAATTAATCAAATAAAATTTATTTGCGCACGCCGGGTTCGAACCCGCGACCTCCGGATTGTGAGTCAAGTGTCTTAGCCACTGGACTACGGAGGTCGTCATTTATAACTAGGTAGGTAAAAAAATCGTATTTTTCGGTGGGAAGATATAAATATAGATTATACATTTCTTCTTTCCGCTATGGCATTTAAAAAAAAATGACAACAAATAAGTAAAATCCTCCAATCTTATTGCATAATACTTATTTCTCGTACATATATTGACCACATGTTAGTTTTATTTTTTTAACCAGACAGAAATATCTAGGAATTTCCCATTGATTCCACAAATTAATAACTTCGCAAGAAACGAAAGGAATCCACTTGGCTGGCAGTGCGCTGGTTCTAAGAAATTGTTACTTGACTGCAGTCAGGAAAATAACATGAACATTTTATTATTACATAAACGTAAAAAGTAAACTTCAATTGGTGAAATAAGTTGGCTATTAGAGTTGGTTTATATTAAGTTGGTTTATACTTTTGTAAGTATATTTATGTTTATATATACACTAGCTGATACCCGGTATGCGGTGCAATGCCATTCAAAGAAATAAATTGATTCTCCCTGCATGTCCTTTCCTGTGCGTTCCCGTTCCATTCCACCTTCCCCGCCTTCCCCCCTCATCTCTTCCCTCTCCGCGAACCCCTCTTCCCCCTGCTCTCCTCCTTGCCGCTAAAATATATGAAATACACACATTTTCATTTATAAAAATTTCATAATGCCAGAGCTTACCATTATATATAGCCTATGTTACTCGCCGATAATGTAGCTTTCTATTGGTGAAATAGTTTTTAAGATCTGTTTAGTGGTTTAGGCGTGAAAGCGTAACAAACAAACACACGCACTTTCGCATTTATAATATTAGTATGGGTATATACTATGTTTGTGTACATATGTGTATACATATATTTTTATATAGAAGGGTGTATACGTGTGTGTAAATGTGCGTAAATTTAATTTTTTATTAGTTCATTGCTTTGTTAATTACCTAATTTTAGAATTTTTCGACTACCATGCTAGGCACATGCCTGTTGGTATATTATTATTATTTATTCGTATCTGTCTTCAAGGACATATATAATATATTTGTTAGTGTCTCTTTACTCTTGATTTACACAATTTTTATTTTTATGTTTAAGTAGTTTGTGTTAATTTTTATTAAAATATTTTTCACTTTTTTATAATATTTTAATGTTTTGTATTATTATTCGTCTTAGAACAGACGAGTAAGTTATCCGCCTCAGTAAACGGAGGGTTGCCAGCAAAATAAACTAAAAACTGATGATTATTGTTGTCTTTTTTATTTTATAAATTTTGATTACAATACTGATACCTGTAGCGAAATCTTTGATTTCCGCTGAATATTTTAATGATTCCTATCGAAAAAATATTTGCACAAATATCTCCGCCCTGATTCTGCTGATCTATAAATTTGCAAATAAATATCAAGCAACAGTTGCGCATCACTAAATATTATTATGGTCACATTTGGTTTTGTTTGCCCTTTTGATAGATAATAAATATTTGTTGGGTGGGAACTATACAAAGTAGGAATATAACGTATAATATTAAATAATAATCGCTTGAATGATTGGCAAACCGCTCTAGTGGTTTAAAAGCCACATTGAAAATGGGACCCAAATTACTAAATTTAATGAAAAAAAAATGAACCATTAGAAATAAATTTTGGAGTTCCACAAAGTAGCAGGTACTCTAGGATCAATTCTGCGAGTCAGATAAGTTTTTAGATTTTCACCACATTTTGGATGGCGCCACTTTCGTCGGCAATTCTCACATGGACGGACCCCAGGCTAACGTAAATACTGCGCTTTCACTAAAATCGCAGTTCCCTTTCTCCTGAAATACCTACCAGCTCGTAGTGAATTGAAGCTGGCGACACGGTATCGCTTCCAAGTAAATAATCACACACTTTACACTAACAATTACACATCGTCGGATCTACCGGATCTGCCCTGATGATGGACACTGCAACGCTGTCCGAAACGTCGGCTATAGTAGGAGGTAGCGCAACACGGCATAACACCCCAAAAACTAACAACGAAAATTCTGCGAGTATTTTTTTATCTAATCGACGAACTTAATAACCATAAGGACATTATCTTAATGACAGCACCATTTTAAGATAATAAATCTTGGTCAAAGAAAAAACTTAGAGTGAAGTATTTGTTAATGCTGAATACACCACGAAGGGAATCAAATCATGATAGGATACCAAAGATATTGAAATATAAGGAGATGTGCTATCCACCGTTTTTACTAGGTGAGACTGCGCTTCCGGATATCGCCGGTGTTGTTTACCAATTAACGAATAAACTACACGAACGAATAATTAACGAATAAACTAAACGAACGTTAAAGTAAATGAACAAATTCTTTCCGTATTCAAACTATATTGTTAACCAATAATAATGCACACCTTCAAAAAATCAAGAAAATGAACAAATTATTTTTGTATGCAAACTACGCGCATTAGGCCGTAGTTCGGCGACAGACGCGCGGACATCATAGCATATCTCTTTTGTTTTGAATATCTTTGTAGGATACTAATCTGTTCACTTTGAAAGCAAGTAAAACCAAATATTTAGACTTCAGCATTAACATGAACCAAAATTCCCTATCTAACCTAACCTAACCTGATATTGTAATGCATGCATGCGTTGCTAACAGAATAAATCGGTGAAAAAGTGCATAATGAGTCAATTAGGCATAATGATTGACGACAAACTTTGCTGGGAGCACAATATTTTTTTTTGGGAGCGTGTTTAAAAATAAACTATATATTGTTTTAATAACAAAGAATGATATCAATTTAATACAATTTTGGTAAAGCGTCTACTTTGACTTCTGTCAAATTCATATGGGTACGGCGTAGCAGGATGAATACAAAAGTAATCCTGCGAATCATATTTAAAAAAGCCCTTCAGGCATCCAACATTGTCGCTTTTCCAGTCTTCAGATTTCTCAATATCAGGCAATTATACCTCAAGGTAATCCTAAAGATAATATACATATCAAAGCCATCAATGTAAACAAAAAAATAAATATTACCCGTGGTAAAGACGCAAGAGCAAAAACCCAACTGAGGTTTTTGGTACCCAAACATACTCAAAGACACTATTATACAGCGTCTCATGCTTGCAACACACTGCCAATACAGACAACATCAATAACTAATATATACTTTTCCTTCAACAAAAACATCACTGAAATAATGACAAAATATTACAAGGATTTTTATAATGAATACCTCACAACAATCCCAGCTGCTCCTGTTTGGAACTAGTGAGACTATGGTATCCCCAATTTGGGGTACGTTGTGAGGCTGAAGGTAGTGGGGAAGAAGAAGGTGTGGAAGTACCTGTCTATTCAGATCTGGTCGTTTCAATTCTAAATGGTGGTTTTACACCAGGGCGATACTGAGAGGATCTTTCACTCTGGAAAGTGCCGCAAAAGTGCCGTGGGAGAAAATGCGATATCTATAGTTATCTGGGGTCACCACGAATGATGTCATCAACTCGCTTAATGTTGCGTGCTGTCACGGCCTGCCGATCCGCTTTTTGTCAGCCAGCGGTTTTTCTCCTTCAGCTTCGTTACAGCGACAAACCCATCGTCTAGAAGTGTTAACATCCACTGTTGCAACGTGGTTTATATTGTTCAGTCTTTCATGGAAGCGAATGGGCGTTTCACCTTCTACAGTCACAAATCAATCACAGAACGCTGTGAAATACGAACATCGATGTCGGCCATTTTGCAAGCGACTGCAGTGCTGCCACCTGTTGACGCAAAAGGTTACTACTGCAGCAGATTGTAGAAGGTTTGAGGAATAGCACCAAATTCAAAATTTTCTCGTAACTAACTTCATTTAAGTAGAAAAAAATTGGAGGCATTACTTTTTGACTGACCCTCGTAAATTACATATTTATACTTCATATATTTATCTTTGTAAACACGTGCTTAAAAAATGTATTATTTTTCTTCTTGTTTAGTACGCAACATGCATTTTTAATTCTTCTCCTTTATATATCTACATTTTACACTACCTAATCTGTCAAAAATATCGCAAGGAAATTTTTTTATTGTTCAAGCCTTACACCTAGCGAGATAGGTAATGAAAGGCGTAAAATTAAATAATTAAGAAAATAAATTATGGTGCCTACTTATATCGCTTTTCTTTTTTTGAGTGAAACTGTGAAGATTATTATTATTTTTTTAAATAAAATCAAATTTGATAATATTATTTTCAAGTTTTTGAGTTATAGCAATAACGTCATTATAAAACAATTAAGAAAACCCTAACACTTACTGCCGGGGAAACAGATTCCGAACCCCATATACCCTATCAATTAGGGTCCAGCAAATTGTTTTAATGGGTAATAAATTAATTTAGACACCTTCAAATATTGATATTTAAAATCCCACAAATAGGTCGTCTCAAAGTGGATTAACCACAGTTTGAAAATGGTCTTATAAACCGAAATAGCTGTACCAAAAATATATATGAAAATACTTGCAGAACTTGATAATACTATTATAAAATTTAATGTTAATTAAAATTAAAAAAAAATTAAATGGAGTTTTACGAATTATACATAAACCATTTATATGTACAGATTATATGTATTTCAATAAATGTTGATTTTTTCGCCCTGAACTGAACTGATAAAAAAATTATTATAGACCAGTTGTTTCGCAAAAATTCACGTGTGACAAAGTCAACAAATAGCCACCAGCGCCCTTTTTTTTTTTTTTAAGATGAAAGGATCCCTTTGAATGTCGATTCTAGGTCCGCTTTAGCTTTTGAAAAAAAATGTGATCAGATGAGTACAATTATCATGTTGTAAAGCTTGTCAGCTTATTAAAAGACCTTTCAAATTTCAAAAAAATATGATGGCACTGAATGGCCATTTGATGACATTGTTACATTTGAATTTATGCGAAATAACTAGTTATGAGTAAATAATATAATCAGATTCTTTTGCCATATTTTGTAGACGAATTTTTCTTGTCATAATTTTTCAGATTACGCTTAAATTTAAAGTGTGCTTTACAAGACATTACGATAAACAACGTTAAAAATATTATATTTTTTTAACTCAGTTATCACGAATCTTTAATTTCGAAATGTCTGATATATTGTCTGATATATACACTAATACTCGTGGAAACACCTTCAAATTACCGGTTTCTAAAAGCATGTCTAAGTAAGTAAAAACTTCTTGTATTTATTAGCACAGGGTTATGTTTAATGCAATATTAAATTTACAGTACAGTTATGAATATGGGTAGGCATTTTGTTGGGATATACAAGATGGAAGATATTTAAGACTAATATATTGAATTACATTCATAATTAGGAGGTTAATTGCTATTGTGCTGCCATCGCGTTACGTAGGCCGCCTGGAAAGGCAAGTTAATATTCAGCACGAAACCCAAATAATAATGATTTAATTAGTTTCTACCAATTACGCTGAAATGAATAAACAAGCTTGCAACAGAACGATGGCAACCCCTTTCGCAAGATCAAATAAATAGGTCGAGCACTTTACTGTTTCATTTTTATCTGACTCATATTAAAACTACGGAGCAGAAATCTGTTTTCTGAGAAGCTCGTACTGTATAGCTAAATTATGTAAGCTAGATTTGTCACACCTTTCCATTATTGCATTTTCAAGTGAATACAACGATGTTCAGTTCACTTTATTTTAAAACCCGCGACCTTTGTTGTTGGGCTCAGATTGTAGAGCTTATTGCTCTATAACGGGGTTCGTTTAATATCGGATTAATTTTTATTATGTTGGGTGCGTTTAATGACCACAAAAAGAGTGTACAAATTATATAATAATGAAAAGAGAACTCACCTTTGGGAGGATTGACCTTGACAGCGCTCCTGTAAAGACTTTCCTCGTCCCTCCAGTCCCTGTTGCGAACCAAAGTCCTCGCGCTGAGCGCCAGGAGCAGGGCCCCCAGAGCCGCAACACGAGCCCTGCTACCCAGGCGAGCCCCCACTTTAGCGCCCCCGATACCCATCAACAAACTAAACCCCACGCTGGGCAGATATAACACCCTCTCAGCCACCACAAAACCCACGTAAAAAAATAGATTCGTCGCCGGCAAAAAGGGCAGTGTCAAGAAAGAGGCTGCCAATAGCAGAGCGGAATGGGAGCTCTTCCTCATGTACGCTTTGGGTTTTTCCACTGGCGGCCGAACACTAGCCACGGCCACGTAAGGCGGAGGTGGTGCACAAGCGCACGTGGACTGCAGCCCCATGGAGTTGTTGTTATTCACGGCCCGGCAAGAACTGGAATGGTGGTCAGTCAACACGTGCCTGCAACACGAACAGTGACAAACAGCTTTGCCATTCATTTTCCCACTGCTAACTAACACTCTACCACTTTTGATAACACTCGTATAACCGCACAAACTATTGAATTGATAAATCAGTCCGTTCCTGTTCACTTTCAAGCACCGGCTTCCGTTGATTCCGTTCTTTGGGTATCCATAACTATTCATTTTATTATTGTCTTTTCTAATATTAATTAATTGTTTGTTTTTTAGTTCTCCCTGGCGATAGACGGCCAGGCTGCTTTTGTACAGGATTTTTGATACGAAGTAGTAAAATGATATTGATAAAAAATTCCTGGGGTCCATTAGTGAGGTTATTCTTGGTACTGCATCCATGGACCAGTCGAAACTGAGGGTTGAAGGGCAGACCAGGAGGAAGAAATTGAAGACCGGAAGATAGTAGAAGGTGAGGAAGCGTGTGACTATTGAAGGATCTCTGGCGGTGGGGTTATCAGCTCTGGCGAACTTTGGAGTGGCACTAAGGGGAACGCGAGCAGCAAGGAGCGCTATGAGTGCGGCGAACAGCATCCCAAGACTGACGATTCGCCTCTGAAACAATTAAGAAAACACACGTTAATATGGTTGAAACAAGTGTGCTTAAAAGTATGAGGATGTATTACTTCTAGTATTTAATAAAACAAAATATTTTCAGAAAATTAACAAAAAATATAAGTACAAAGAATTAAGCGCCTAGTATTGTCCGATTTCTAAAGTGAGGTGAACTATCACAAAACTGCACTATTAATTTTTAATGTAAATATATTATTATTACCACATATGTATATTATTAAGTCCAAAAATTACAAATCATGAGTAAAGTAAACACATCTCAATGAATTAAAACAATTATGTAACTTATCATATGTAAACATGTTATATGTTATAAATATACATGTTATATATGTAACAGGCTAAAGACGGGACACATTCATTAGCAGCTACCCCGGTGTTCAGTGTGCTTTTGAGCATTTTATCAGTAATACAAGGGATATAATTTACGAGTTCGAACATTTTTAATGATGCTTTATTAAATGTATAAATTTTATGAGGTATTTAACATCAACGAGGTCTGATATTTTGTTCTTTCCTACTGTATTTTTAAGTGTATTAATGTCCGTCTTAGATAAATAGTTTTATGCATTAGTTAAAAAAGGATTTTATTTATTTTTTTATTTATTGATTTTCAACGCCCTGGTGGGCTTTTACATAACATGTTTATAATACAGAGACAGGTTTTTAAAAACAAAAGATAAACTATAAAAAATAACTAGTACACGTCCTAAAGAGTATACATATAAATTAAGGAAAGATACAATAAAAGAGAAAGTTTCTTAGTTGTAAGTTGTAAACATATGACAAAATGCAAGATACATAAAAATAAAACGGTAACAAGTTTTTACATTGTGGATTAATATAGAAATATACGAATAAATGCATTAGCCCCTATGTGATGCTCCTTAAATATCAAAATATTCTACATAAAAGTATTGTTCAGGTATTTCTTAAATAATGGTAAACTTGTGTTAAATACATCGATTACATTACAGTATATTTAATTTAATTTAATTTTTTATTTTTTATGATTAAATGTTGGAGCCACATGGCTTCTGGAAAGCATTTTTTTAATGGAATTTTACCAAATACACTTATTGAATTTCTATTACGACATCCATGCGAATTCGTTAGTATTTGACTTAAATATAGTACTTCGTGGTTGGTTAGAATGGTTATTATGTTTTTGGATGCTACCAGGTCAGGTATTGTGATGAAAAAAAAAAAAATTCATTAACGTCCCTTGTGTACCAACATAAAAGACACAACATCGAACGGAAAATTTAAAAAAAAATTGTTTTAAATAATACTATCCAATGTAATTTGGAATATCTCTAATTAATTAAATGTCGGATACGTACTTGTCAATATTGATATTCGTCCAAATATAATAATTCATTGTGAATCGTTTTTAAAAGATTCAATTGACCGGCCAAATATATGAACAAAACGTTGAAATGAAATTCAGGGTTTACGACCTGTCCGCATCATGTTAACGAAATGTTTACATTTTACGCTTCGATATCGAATTTTCGTATTTACCTTTTTTTCCTGCAGAAGCGAGGATGAAGTTATTATAGGTAATCAGATGCTAAAAAGCAAAATAACGAGCTTTCTGTAAGCTTTTCTTCCTCGGCGTGTTGCAAGGCTTTTCATAAATAATTCAGTTCGAGTGGGTATCGATTTCCTGCTTTAAAGAATATTCCCGTCTCTTTTACTTTTAATTTAGTGCACGAATTTTAAACTAAGCCCCTTTGTGCACGCTATTCTTCTTCGCCTCCGGACTTGTTTATTTCAAACAGATAAATCATAACATTTACATGTAATATTATACGGACATACTTATTGCTTTTCCCTGAAAATAATAATTGTTTATTTTCTTTCGGAGATGTTTTGCTTACAGACAACAAAGATATAATATTACGTACATCAATACAAAATAATATTTTATAATAATATACCATGGAAACGTCGGAGCATGAAAAAATATAATCAGAAATTGAAAATTTGATATTTGCTCTTCTTTTAGACATTTTCATTTTGCGAAATGAACCCCGTCACGTGATAATAAATATAATTACAATACATAACACAAATTGCCCCGCCAGCCTTTCTAATTAAACAAAAGCAAGCAATTCTGATAATATAATATTTTGGGTTTATATTTAGTTGCGCTTCCTCTTCCATTAACCAATGTTTCGGTCAGCGCAGCGTTGCAGTGTTCGTAATCAAGGCAAATGATGTGTAAATTGTGGAGAAGTGGGTTTTTCTGTATGAATGGGTGATACTGTGTTGCGCGCAATTATGTTAGTACAGGTATTTAAATACAAAATTCCTTAGTAATTTTTTTTTCAGATTTTATTCCAGCAGGACTAAGAGGATTGTGCAATCCCAGTCTGACATATTATATTAATATAAATTACTATTACACGGAGAAAAATAAAAATAAAATGAGATAATTTATTGGGTGGTACCTAATGTTAACATCGAATAAAAATAAAATACATCATTTAAATAAATCTCTTTACAAATTTAAAAATCATAAAGGATCGTTTAACAGGGAGATCATTTAGTGGGGAGCTGAGCCACTCCGATGCAGCCACGGCAATGATGTTGATTGACTTTCGTGTCTAGTCCCAGAAGATGGCTAGTCAGTGACGTAGTAAAGCGGATAATGAGTGCACCCTTCCTTCAGTGAACATGATGGAGGCACCGCCGAACTTTGGTAACTGATGCGGTTTTCGGCGTTTAGTTTTAGTGTAGCCGTAAAACGATTTAGTGTATCTGTAAAATGAGGAAGGTGGAAAAAGCGCAAAATGGCACTTTAATCGTTTGAATTGTAATTCAGTAAATAAAAATTATATTTTTTATTTATTTAATTTAATTTTTTAATCTCTACAAAATTTAACTGTTTTAAAAACATACAAGTAGGTATACCCACGAACTGGCGTTGTTTACGCCATTGTTTGAATGTTTTTTTTTGTTGTTTAATCTGCTGCTAATTTAAAAGAGCTTGTATTTATTTTAAAGTTGTACTAATGTATGTATGTACCAAAAAATATTAATAAAGAAAAAAAAAATAACATATGAATCACGAGAAGGACACACAGGGGAGAGGTGGGGAATGGAAGCAGAGGGATGAATTACAAAGGGCAGTAGCAGTAGGGGAAACCAGGTTTGAAATTTATAAAATCCATGCTTCTCACACGGACAGCTCTGTGTAGGCTGCTCACACATCGGAAAATCTTCTTATTTATTTGTGTACGCACCAGACGGAAAATCAAAAAAAAAGTGTTTTTTCAAAAGCACTTCAATAAGCATAATAAAAACACCAACTATTTCATTATTTGAGTGGCATTGCGATGCATGCCGGGTTTTCACCGGCAAAAATTAAAAATTAATATTTAACATTTGTAAGGCATCCTTATTTTTTTAAAGTTTCGCCAAATAAATATAAAGTTAACTTACCATATTCTGGTGACGATAAAAAAAAGATTGTTTGATGAATAATTAATTACTTAAAATAATAAACGAGTAAAGGCTTCCATTGAGATCCGTGATAGACGAAGCTAACTGCATTCCAATGATGAATGAAATAGGTTGATAATGCGGTAAAGCAAGGGGCCGTAAAATACGCACAGACCCTCCAATTATATGAATTCTGCTTGCACGAACGTCCTTGTACCTCATGCACTTCTGTGATGGAAAGCCCCCTTGCCTACGAGCTTTCAGCGTCATCAAGTACTGCGCCGCAAATCCCACTAATTGCTGCAAGTCACTAATGACAGATGATTCCGAATGATGAGTCAAAGAGCTTGTGATCGACATCGGCCGTCAAAAAGGTACTAGAATTTAATCTCGTGCATTTTGCATTCAGCCCTTGCGCAAATCGTAGAGTGAAGAGTGTTAATTGGGACGCTCTTCTTTAACACAAAAAGGATGTATTACATTATCGTGTTTTAATATACTCGTAACGAATGAATGAAACCGGCTCTGTAAGCTATTTTGTAATAAGAGGAAACAATTAAGAATAATACTCTATGCGGACATCTGTAAAAGTATTTCATAATACAATATTATGTTTTTAAATAAAAATACTAATTTCGGTGGTGATTCTGTCTGTAGCTACGGTTTGATGTTCCTGTGAAATTATAGTGATTTATTTTTGGGGCACGGTGCTATTTTTCGCTACGTACTTATCTAGCCTGAAGAAGTAGTAGCCCACTACGCCATAATATCCCAAAAATAAATAAATCACCTAAAAACTTTTGCCGGTGAAAATCTATAATTATATCTTGCAGTGAAATGTCATTTTTGAAATTGGAACTGATTGTGGGCAATGATTTTATAATACATCTAGACTTGTTGTTGTGATCAAATCAAGTGACGAGTGATCAATCAATGCAGTGCCATAATAGAGCAACCGTCATTTACCGGCGATTGATACTCGTCACTGCTGATTTGTATGTTTTATATTAAGCATATAAATAAACGGAATGATTAGACTGTTATAAAAAATTAAGTTTACATGTCAACATCTGTGAAAAGTGACTACATAAATTGGCAATGTCCTCTGATCGGCCTTGCATTTTCTGTAAGGACGCACAAAATCTTCGGGCGGGAACAATTGTACCTTTAATATAAAATAAAGTCGAGTTAGTTACACTATTTATAACTCAAGGACGACTGGATAGATTTTTACGATCTTCGATTTGTTGGATTTGTCTACGCCCCGAATAGGTATTAAAATATCGGAAAAATTCAAAAAGAAAAATTATAAATAAAATTATTTTCGAATGATTTCTCATCTTTCGAAAGAGCTGCAGCAAAATTGTGATATGTATAATATTGAATTGAATTTAAGTGAATTCCAAAAATTCAAAAACGTCAAATATAAATGCGCTGATTGTTTTGCTTTTGTTCTTAAATATATAATCTCTCTTTCTTACACACTAAATGTCAACAGCTGAAAATGAGACAAACGATAAACGTATGTCTGCACCCCTCCAAAGGAAAAATACAATAATTGTAATAAATTTCCCTCACACTTATAAAGAAAATGAAACGCAATTCTGGTTAACAAGTTGAAAAGTAAGAAAATTACAAAAATATATAAATCCATACATAACGCCATCTCCGATACTGACAAAAACAAAACACGGACAGTTGCGCATCGATAATTGCTTCATTGTGTAATTTTTAACTTAATAAAAAAACTGAATTTAATTCGGCTAATAAGTTAACACAACAGTTATTGATTCTGAGGCGTACAAAGTTCGCCGGGTCAGCTATTTATTTACAAAAATCGATAATAATAAGTAACTTGCGTGGTGCAATTAATTTGTAAATGCATTAACAAATGTAATGTTATTCCTTGGTTTTTATTAGTGTTCGCCGAGTAATTAAAACACGAGGGAATTTTGACATGTTTTTAAAGCATTTTTTTGTTATATTGATAAGTCGGAAGGATGGAATAGAGGAAGCTGGAGAAGAAGCTGTCTATTCTGATCTACTAACCAAATACGGCTAAAGCCATTTCAGGCAACGTTTCAATTCTGAATGGTGGTCTTGCACTATGAGGATACTGAGAGTATCTTCCACTCTTGAAAGTGCCACAAATATCTTCTTTTTCGATGCGCTACAGCCCATATCGAGCTTTGGCCTCCTGCAACAGTCAGTCGCCTCCAACTCCTTCTGTCCTCAGCGGCTGTTTTCCAGTCTGGTAGCTGGAGAAGCTGTGCTACATCCCCCTTTACCTCGTCTTCCCACCTCAGTCTGGGTCTTCCCACTTTTCTCCTTCCACTTGGGTGTCCAGTCAAAATTCTTTTTGGGACATATGGCATTCTCTGTACGTGCCCAGCCCATCTCAGCCTGAGGAGTATCATATGTACTGAGATGCTAGAAACCTTATATATATATTATATACCATACAATTCTGTATTGTGCCGGATGCGCCACTGTTCGCCCTCTTTCACGGGTCCACATATTCTTCTCAGGACTTTTCTTTCAAAAGTATCTAGCATTTTAGCCATCTTTACCGTCAGTGTCAGCGCCTCACATCCGTATGCCAATACAGTTCTAACAATGGTCTTCTATATGGTTATTTTGGTTTTTCTGTGGATATTACGTGACTTAAACACTGGCAGTAAAAAGAAGTATGTTGTGTTGGCTGCTGTGTTCTCCTTCTGATTTCTGCTGTAATCTGTTAGACTGGAGCCCGGGTAGGTGAATTGATCGACTACTTCGTATGAGTAGTTATCTTTAAATTGTGCACTACTTCTTCTTCTGTGTGAAAGGTTACTGCTCTGTACCATCATTTTCGTTTTGTTAACATTAACCCGCAGTCCTACTTCCGGCCGTGCCGCTGTTTCTAAAGGGTCGAAGACCTCCTTAATGGCTGAAATTGATCTTCCGACAATGTTCATGTAGTCCGCATATCCAACAACTTGACTGCTCTTGAAATAAATATTGGAGCCAGTGTCTATTAGCGTTTTTCTTATTACATGTTCGAGCACAATGTTGAAGAGAGTAGGAGCCAGACCGTCCCACTGTTTTAGTCCCTGCGATACTGTGATTTCTTCCAACAATTCTCCGTCTATTTTGACCTGAAATCTTGAGTCTGACACTGTGGCTTTGATGAGCCTCACCAATTTAGGTTGAATCTGGAATTGAAGTAGTATGTCATATAGACACTCCCGATCTATGCTATCATATGCTTGCTTGAAATCTATGAATAGTTGGTGTATAAGATATTTTTTTCAATTTTAACAATACCCTCAACACTAACTATTCTATTAATTCACCAATCCCAAGAATGCAAAGCCTTGCAAATAAACATTGTGAATCTATAGATATGTTTGATGTTGACAGTTTTGCAATTTTCAAGAGACAACTCATCTCTATTTTATCTGCTAATAATTAACTTTTTTATTTTTGTTCTTTTCATAAAACCTCCTATCATTTAAAATCTTACCAGTAATTTATAATCTCATTTTATTTTATTTTGCCGTTCTATTTAGTTCTGTTTTATCATCCTAAATTAATATACACATATAATTGTTTGTTTATACCTACTAACTAGCTTTTGCACATTGCACTTTATTGTATTTCTGGTCTTATTACTGATTTTTTCTTATTACTCATACTTTTTCATTTCTTTTATGATGTTTAAATTTTTTTTAATGTTTTTAATTTCTGTTATGATGTTCTATACCTTATGATGATGATTGCTTTATTATTTATTCTGTTTAATTGGTTTAGTAACATATAAGTACATAATTATAATAGTTATCATACTTTTCCTTCTATGCTTGTAAAAGCTTACTAGGGCGTAAATAAATATAAATAAATATAAATAAATAAATAAATATCTATATCAAACTCCCAACACTTTGCCAAGATTTGTCTAACGGTGAACAGTTGGTCTGTGCTGCAAATATACCTTAAATTATTCGAAATAATTAAATTGTGAAAACACAAATCAATAAAATAAAATTTATCTGCGCATCGCTAGTCGAGTGCTTTGCCCCTCGACCACGAAGGCCGTCAAACATAGTCTACAAAGAGGTATGAGCTTATGCCGCGCATCACAGTTTGGTACTAAAATACGAAATCGAAAGCACTTTTAGATTTCTACAACGTGTCCATACATTTTGTAACGCCATTGAGTGTGGAAACAATTTAGACCAGCGATAAAGAAGGAAATTTTTAAATTAAAATTAATCAAATGATAATTTAACATTTGAAATGAGCATTTTATGGTTTAAATTTTTGACAGAAGTCGTATTTTTTAAGTTTTGTAATAGCGATCATTCCAAAGATAAATTTTTGATCGTTTCTAAAATTGACAATGTTTGTTGTTGATAGGCAATGCCGAAGTACATGTTTTTTAATAATATTCCTATATACTATAACAAATCCTACAATTTCCCGTGTTTTTTTGTGGGTCGGCTCCCAAATTATATTATGTATTTATTGCAGCAACAAAGTTAAATGACAAAAAAAAAACTATTAAAATATAATAATTATTACAGCGCAGTTTTGATGGAAAATAACTTTCAATAGCGACTTACCTACATTCCTGCGATCCCCGTTCTTGGCTCGGTAATGCTGTTACACGACACGCTTTCAAAAACTTGCGGTGCGCCCTTACTAGAGTGCTATCCATAATGACGCTTCCCAGAAGCTCTTATCGCAAAAAGATTAACTTATGCCTTCCATAAAACAGAAAATAATGTCCTTTATGCATATGATGTTTTTTCACCGAGTTTTGCCGTGTGGATGACTACTTCTTCAAAAGTATTGACGATTTTGCTTAATTAGTACATCGGATTATTGGGACAGCCGGTTAATTGGGCCAAAACTTACTTCGGTTATCTGGGACACAATTTCGTTTAATTTTTCGTCAAATACCGATATGAAATCGATGCAAAAAGTGTCTCAATAAACGAATTTAGTTAATGAGGGATGCGCCGCGCTACAGGTGTTTCGAGTTCATTCGACAATAATTCACCGCCGACATTCGTCAAAGTAAAGTTGTTCAGTTCACAAAACACTGCCGATCACGTGAGAAGTCGTTTTTGGTTTATTGCATTTAGTAGAAAATAACAGAGGAAGTTTTTTAATAATACAATGAGAGAACAAATAAATGATTTATTAGTATACCATAATTGCACTCTTCTCTTGCAATCGCGCATCCCATGTTAGACAGAAACTACAATAGTTTCATCGTTCATTTTTTAAAACAACGTTGTCAAATTTAAATCATCTGTCCAGTTTTACGTGTAACGCCATTATTGTTAGATCACTTCTCTTGGACTCTATTATAAAATTTTAAATTAAAAAAATATTATCAAATAATCAGTCAATATGCCACGTAGCCAGCGAGCGTAAAGGGGTTTCGATTTTTTTTATATGGCAGGAATATCATTTAACAGCCAAATGAAAGATTACGAAACCTTTCCAGTAAAATACATTTTCTATTTATTCTATCATTTGCCTTTTGAACTCCCCTGTTGGACTCTCTTGACACATTGCCTGGCACCGCCGTTGGAGGGATGGGTGCATACGTCCATCACTCCTGGACACACTGTTCTCCAAATTCCTATCTACACCTTATACCTTTTCCCTTCCGGAACTTCCTCTCCATCCTTTACTTAAAATACTATCCACACCGTATTCCCTAAGATGACAGAGGTCATGATTGAAATTATTTTCTTCAGGGCCCAGTGTAGGGTTAAGGTAAAAAACGTTTTACGTTTAGAAAACCTCGTGGCCTTCCTTGTAACTGTTTTAAAATGTACTAAAAGGTACTTGGTCCTGCATAAGGGGCTGCATACAATAATGATCTAAGCTATTTTTACCACGCCGTTGCTCACTTAGCCAAACACCCAGCTTTTTGTTATATTATAATGGCTTACCAATTTTTCACTTTCAGTAGTTACTAATTGGAAATAGTTAGTTACTATTTGTATCCCACCACAGTACGTGCATAATATAATAATTTAAATTGATTTTTAAATTTATGGGAGATGTCGATCTGAATGTTGTGATATTGTTTTTCAAAGAGCCTAAATCCAACAACTTATCATACAAGGTGGCGCAACAGTCTTCATTCGGTAATCTTAGGCAGTAACTTTTTTTTAAATGAAAATAACTCTTAAAACGCCATGCATTATTTTACGAATATTGTGATCCATGGGTTGTTAATGTGCATCCTGTTTCCATTTAATTCACAACAAAAAAAAGTCAAAGTCGTCATGAAATTAGTCGCTAGTTGTAAAAATAAGAGCATCTTCCGATGGAATGATGATGACTGGTGATTTTTACGCCACCTGGTATTTTCTCTCTTATACCTACATATTTAGCCTTTCCTCAATTTAAAATATATTATCATGACTTCATAAAATATGTTTGTTTAAATATTCACACGATATGAAAATATTATTTAATAATATACAAAGTTGGTTTAATTTTATTTCTTCTAGGATCAGTGTCATAGTTGTCAGATCTCCTAGCCACAAAAATTAATAATTTTGGGATATTTTAGAGCTGGTTTTTTTTTCACGCCATCCATCCAGCACTTTCAGCATATGACAAAAAATCCCTGAATCGGTATTTTTGCAACACAGCAACCCTAATTCTCCCTGCTTCATTTCTCTCCCTCCCCCGCAGCGCTAGTGGGTCACGTAGTCGCACGGGCCTTAATTGCTATTCGCATCACATGTCTCTCTTATTGCCCTGAATACGTCATCAAAACACGGGAGAGTGGTGACTTTTGCAGCGAAAAACACACCGTCGGCGAGTAGGCGAAAATACACCGCCGAACCGCCCGTCCCGACGTGTCACTCCCGCTACTGTGGGCAGGGCCGGGCTGAAAATTTTAATTTTACAATGACAGGCGGGTGTGACGCTGACGAGGGAGCAAGCCACGCCTCGAATAATCGTTACGCATTATTCGAATATATTAACTCAATGGGGATGGAAGAGGTTTAAAATTACGAAGTGCGGAGCGTTTCACAGACGGTGTAGCGTCAAGGTCATAATATAACAGCAGGAATAATCCTATATTATTGCTCCTGTTAAATACATAATAATAAGTTTGATTTGTATGTCAAATAAGAAATATTAGAAATTTTTTTCGTTATTTGTTTTTGAGATGTTATGCCGTGTTGCGCTAACTCCTTCTGCCATCGTTTCGGAAAGCGTTGCAGTGTCCATCATGAGGGCAGATCCGACAGATCCAATCCAACTGTCAATTCTGCCAGATCTGCCGTCATGACGTTGGCTAAAGAAGGAGATAGCGCAACACGTCATAACATCTTGAAAACAAATAACCAAAATACCGTGAAAATCTAAAAACGTACAATAGAAAATGTGTTCAATGTAATATATCTGTCAGTTACATTATATTGTTTTGGAAGCATTTACTGGAAACACTATTAACAAAATTTTGTTCAACTGTTATTTTTCGGTCACAGGCCGGTTGTTACTTAGACAATAATCCTGATTTTGTTTTTTTATGCATTTCTTAGTCCATCATGGAGGAAACTTTATTTTAACTTTTTGAAACCAAAAGTACATAAATCAAATGAGTCGGTTATACAAATTCATCTTATAAGACATGTTTCTGTGAAATATTTGTAAAGTGATTCTTCATATGTTTGTGTCTGTATGTTGCTTCTGTGAAATGTTTTTGTAATTTTTTTATTCATACATTGTGTCAACATATTGGGTTGAGTTGGGTTTAACTTCTCAAAAGTACCAATTTGCGATCCCTTAATGAGTTTTGATAACTCATGGGAGTGCAACTTCGTTGTATGTTTTATTTAATAAAAAATAAAAAAATAACGGAACTTTAATAGGACTTTCAAAGAACTTGATTTTTAATTATGATATGGGATGAATTGTTTAAATTCTGCGAAATGACCCGTCTTTAGAGAACAATGTTTGTTTATCATAATGTTATCACGTTATCAATTGATATTTTTTTATCTCGATAGTTTTCTACGTACCCCTAATATTTATAAATTTGTAGACAATATTTCTATTTTTTATTATCAAAAACCTTTACGTGGTTGATGAAAGTCTTATACCATGAGTATAAATAAAAATTAAACACATTACGTGCATCAATGTATTTATTCTTTATTATACACACAGAAAAGAAGAACAAATAATATAAGCCAATGAAAGCATTTTATTTTTAATTTAGAAAATAACTAGGCGTTGTAACTATAACAAAGAGAACATTTTTTTAACCAGTTAAATTCTATTACATTTCTGTATCACTGATTGAATCTCGAACCATGTTTTATAACTCCATCCAAGTGGACCTTAACCTTCACGTTGTATGGAAGATTGAATATATTGAGTCGGTTCTAAACCACATGAAAGATAAACTGTTTGGTAACCGTTTAAAAATAAATAATTAGTCATAGGATCCCAGTAAAAATAAATATGCATTTCTGACGTGTCCATAATATTATCAAGGATTCTCTATGGAGAATATAAAGGGTAGAAAAAACATCCTTCAAGCTAAAGATTTTTCTTCACGCTGCCCACCATGTTGTTAGACCACTGTCGGAAGTAATTAAGAAAGCGTCCGGTCACCCCAAGTAGTTTAACTCGTTTGGTGACTTGCAGGGGTGCCCATGGGGTATAGTTTACTTAGGTGTTGATGGCGGATGGGTCTGCCCACCTACTGCGAGGCGGGCCATATCGGGAGAGACTGAATGAGGGACTGTTTGATCTCTCCAGCCGGAGTCTTTCGACCTATCGCCTTAAACCGAAGTTGGATGGATGGATTTATACGTTCGTCACTCCTTGATACACTCAGAATTGATGGAACCTTAGCCACCCCTCATACCTTCTACCCAGAACTTCATTTCCTTCCTTTCCTTAAAAATATCCCCCACACAGGATCCCCAAAGAAGACATATGCCCTGATGGAAATTATTTTGTGTGGAATATGTAAAAAAAAATACTAACCTTTAAATCAATTTTAGCATTATTTTTAAATACATAGCTTAAATAACGATGCTAGCGATTCTAGGAGACGGGTTTCTTTTAGTCAAAAAAGTATTGTAAAAAAAGGATGTTATCATAGTCAGAATTCGAAATTTGTATAAAATTTACATCTCTGCCTATAGAATTATCAATTAGACAATATTCAAAGGCTGTCTGCCGGGTAAAATGATAAAATGAACGTTCTAGAGAATAAATTACAGTATTATCTTCTGTCGGCTTGAAAAAATTAACTGGAGCATGGCACTCCACGTCACTCTTAATTACAAACTTATTTTGACCTGAAAGCAATTAGAAGCTCGTGAGGATTTACCTAAATCAGATTGCGATTTATAACTAGTTACCGAAGCTCGGCTCTGGTATTAGTTTTACGTAACTGTGAATTACGATCATTTTGTACGTGGGCGAAAAAACTTTTAGATGTGGTATCTTTAATGAAGACAAAAGTTTAGTACAATAAAAGGACATATATAATTCCTTGTGCCTTGGATTACGACAATTTCAGAATTATATTGCGTGAAATTTTACAAAAAAATAGAATATTTTCAAATATGTTCAATTACTTACTTATAATTAAATATAATAATTTCGGT
Organism: Limnephilus lunatus; assembly: GCA_917563855.2. NCBI lineage: Eukaryota > Metazoa > Arthropoda > Insecta > Trichoptera > Limnephilidae > Limnephilus > Limnephilus lunatus. Next base: position 33,765,617 of record OU830594.1, read on the forward strand.
GCAGTGTCTGAGTCTGTGTGTGACTCCGGTTAATTGATATCCAGAACTGGAATTTGATTTTCAGAATTTGAATTGATTGTCGGTTCGGTTTATTAGGTAGGTACTACAATTATTCCATATTTGAAACGTGGATCTCTTTTGCATATTTTTGACGGGTGTCGTAATTTTTTAAGTTTATTAATGGTGTTCATTGGAAATGTAAATGTCTTTGAAAGGATAACGAAAATGACAATTTCTGTTTTTGAAAGGCAATTAACTAAAGATAAATATTTTTTTATGAATACTTTCAGCTTCAAATCCTACATGTCGTAATATTTTTAATGTGCAAATTTATTATTATTGATTTTTCTTCTTTATTCATATACAAACTTTTTACACGCTTTTTGACTACCACACTGCGCACATGCCAATATTATGGTAGTATTCACCTTTTTTTTTCGCACTTTGCAGTTATTGTGTTAATAAATATCTCATTTTTAACATAACTTACAACTTTATCAAGAATATAGAATTCATTTCCAACAAAGCTTTGCGAATGATGGGCTTTAGATTATTTGTTTGGAGTAGCTATCGATTTTCAAAATATCAACACTACAACCCTTTGGAATAACAAGGTTCCATCTGTCACGGTAACGTCATGCGACAATGATTTCTAACGTAGCTTACTTTAGATTCCATCATCGCACAACATTACCGCCACGGATGGAACCTAGTTATTCGAAAGGGTCGAATATCAAAACATTGTGCACAGGATTTTAAGAGACGTACCTACTTGACTTTCCATTACATTGGCTCTGACAAAACCTCACCCCATGAACCCGGGCACCCCTGCCAAGTCGACTTATGGCAGAGGTGTTTGTTATCCAATAAATTGTTCCCGGGGCGGTGGTTCCCCCCCTCACAAATTGAAATTGACTGACTTTTCTTTAAACAGTGATTCCTGACGGAATCTGGATATAAAAAAGTAAATGAAATTTTGGTCTCTAGTTACTATTTTGTTAAATTTGTCTTAAAAATCAAACAAAATTTTTTTTGCATGTCGTCACTGGTCCCCTTAAATACCCCACCTCCAACTGTTTAATACGTACCATTTTTTTTATATTTTCATAGGAAAAAAACTTCTAAAAAGATCACCGAAGACCAAAATTTCATTAACATTTTTTACTCCAAATAATGTCAGGTATCACTGGTTGAAGTAAGTCAAGTACGTCTCTAAACACACTTTATTTTACTTGTATAGTAGTCAAATCGAATATAATTCCACAGTTTGGTCTTCACATGAAGTTAATTCACACCCGATAGAAAGAGTCCGAAATAAATTCTTAAGATATTTAAACGAAGCGAATGCCTAAATTTATTAAAATTTTTGGTAAATTTAATATTTCTTGGTAGAGGAAAAAATATTTTATTTGATGTTTGAAATTTAATGCGTTTGTTCAAAATAATTAATTCGATGTTGAATACACAGTTGAGTTGCCATACGTAATTTCGTTCCATGTTTATAGAAGGACAGATACAAGTTACAAGACTGTACCTATCATGAGACGTCGTAAGATTAACGTCAATGAGACGAATCCAACATTTGGGAAACAAATACTCCGCTTTTGTAGATGTGTTTAGTTCAGTAATTTTGCAATAAAAGCTGGCTTTAATAAGTTTGTTGTCAATGAATAGATCTGATTTATATAGTGAAATCGTTACAAATAACTGATAAATTAAAAAAAAAAACAACTTTTTCTTTCTCTGGTTCTCATCCACACATGAAAATATAATATAAAATATACAAATATCTATGGAAAAGGATCCATTTAACGGCAGTTAAACGAAAAATTATTCCCTTTTGGACTCCTTTGTGGAAATTTCAATAATAATGTAACTACAAAGTAATATGGGTATACTAGGTCATGCATGACAAGTATTTCATGTACCTACTGACTTTTATTATACGTACCTACCAGGCGCGGTCCCTTCATATGGACATACTGTAGATGCTCCGCTACCCTTCCTTTCTAAGCGTAGATATAGTAAATATAATAATAATAATAATTTATTAATTTCGAATTTAAAAAAAAACTTTGGGCTTATTTGTTCCATCCGTAAACAGCAGTAGAAACTACAATTTAACGACACCGTCCCAACCTCAGAAACCAAAAACAACAAAACGCAACGCCCGGACCGGGCCCAAATACATACACATATAATACCATTATCGATGCTCGTATGTCGAACGTCGCGTAAACGCATCAACACTAGTAGCGGTATTCAGGAACAAAGTGGATTCTCTGCTTCATTCCGAATCCACGATGTTATAAAAAGTGAGATATTCGCGCATACGCATTTAGTTCTGCGTGCATAGTTTCGTCTGAAGCCAGATACACATTCGATACTAGCACTATGGGAGCATCCAACATGCATACTTTAATGCACGAAGGCATAGTGCACAGAATAAAACACAACTAAAATGCGTGGATTAAATCTGTACGTACATATTAGAATTTTTTTCGCACGCCAATTTTGACAGTTTGGCTTGAATTTTGAATGACTGAAGCCTATTGATGCGTTGAAAATGTTTGAATATCTATTTAATTAATAAAATTTTTGAACTGTAATAATTGATCTGAAGCATAAGGGATTTATAGACCTAATTTTACATACTATTTTTGTCAGTAATCGCATCTTGTTCGTGGGCTAGTCTATATTATATTTATAGATATAGATATTTGTTTATAAATATTTGATATTAGGTATAAACTTCAGAATCCCTTATACAAAAATTCACCAACCGCAACTGGTACCTTCTTATATGTACAATTTCAACTAGTATTGTGTAAGTAAAAGATCTACAGGGTTTAATTAATAAATAAATAATATGTACGTTCTATTTTTAAGCTAACTAATCATCACACTGGTTTCCCGTAGGGATGAGAAGAGCAGATGAACCGTCTTACCACTATATAATGGCACATAGTCCGTACTTCATCCACATTCATATTTTTTATTGTTGTTTTTTTTAAGTTTCCTTTATTCTTTGAATTTTTTATTACATAAATTTGGCAATATTTGACCACCATGCAAGGCACATGCCCGTGTTGTGGTGGTCTTTCGCATACAATTAACTACTCCTTTGTTATTATGTCTGTTGAAATTAATCGACTCAGGCATTTGATTCATTCGATCGTGCCACTGTGTCTTACTCGGACGTCCCCGATTTATTTAATCCTTTACCGTCGCCATTTATCTTTTATTCAAAAATGTTTACATAACATAGTTTTAAATTACCTTGAAGTAGTAAATTGCAATTGAATGTTCCATAAAAAAGCTCAAAAATCATTGAATGCATTGCTTATATATACTTACACATATTCAAATAAGTAAAGAAGATTGTTGAGATCCAGTATTATTGAAAGTCTTCTGAATGAAATTTGTTTAATTTTCAGTTGTATATTACCTTCCGCTTCCATGATCACGACTTTGAAAGGCTTCGGTATGTGAATTATTCCTTAAAAATGAATATTCTCTGCAAAAATCTCATTAACCTCAATAAATAGTCTGTACATAACGTATGTACCCAAAATACACACCGAAAAAAACATAATTTAAAACGTTTATCTTAAGTAGACCAATCTCCCAACAAAAATATCCTTTTCCGGCCGCAATGTTCATAACTCCGGGATATGCAAGACCTTCTTTCTCAGAATTTTGTTCTTTCTATGATCTTTATTTATGGAGATGTGTGCTGAATCCTCAAAGGAGGTCTAAACAATGGTCGATCCCGAAAGGTCGGAACGTGGGATAAATCTTAGATCTGCTCTAGACAAGAAGACACCTCCAATAAAATACATAAAGTGGTTTGGTTGGCTTTACTGATAAACCCAAATCGCTTAAGCAGATGAAATTACAAAAGGATCGAGTGTTAAAATTAATATGATTTTTGGGATATTGAAATGTGATGGGTTCAATGGTTCACTCACCCAAATCCTTATCGGTGGGTAAATATTATATTGAAATAATATATGGTGAGGGGTGTTAAGTCCCTATAAATAAAACATATCGAACTTATCAGAAAAATTAAAGTGTTTAACCAGAAACTTGTATAAATAATATAAATCCAATTTAAGATGTAAGATAGGTATCATTTTTTAATGTTATATAAATTTTATAAGCTTTACTGCCCTGGTAAAGGCTTCGTGGACGTTAGTGTTTTTTTAGTTATACTAGTCCCAGCAAGAGATGACGACTTCATTTACGCCGGTGGCGTCATCATTCTAGTATTTTCTGTTTTTTCGTTTTCAAATAATACACATGAGAAGGTAGAGAAGGAATGTCGAATATTATAATTATGTACTCCATTTTATTTGAATGGATAAAATTTTCGAACCACAGGATTAAATAATATAACTGTAGTATATTTAATTCAAACGAAGTAACTTTAGTTCCGAAACCAGTTGGGAAAATACTCTAAAGTGATGTGGCATTCAAATGTGGCAGTGGCACAGATTGTGTATTATGTTTACTTCATGAAATGCAGTTTCCTTTGAGTAAATATACAAAAGCAGCACCGGCTTTGTTCAACCAAATGAAATCCAAACAATGAAGATTTCCAAATAGAAAAACCGCCCCAGTAATATTATTTCTTGTTCAATTTACTGGACTGAATCAGCAGCAAGATCAAACACATTATCGGCAGTGCATTTGGTTCTCTATTAGTTTAGCTGCGTCGAGTTTCCAATTACAGTGATTTCATGCTGCGCCGCATGCACTGCTGCAACTGCAACTGCAACAATGACTGTTTGAATCCTACATATTAACTGCAGCTGTCACGCTGTATTTGTCCGGGAAATGGAGAGCGTCTAGTTCTGGAGCTAAGTGCATTCGACATTCGACATAACAACTTAGATTGACGCCGCGCGCCGAATTGCAGATTGCGGCACGGCCCGCTTTGTTGCGCGTTAGCAATTGTGTTAGCGATCGTAAGTTAGAATGATTGTGTTATTAATGAATGAGTTAGTGTTGGTTTGAGTTAATTTAAGATTAAAGTGAGGTGTGCGATGTTATGGAACTTTGGCTTACAGACTTACCTGTTACAATGTCTTTTACCGAAATGGCAAAAATTTTTTTTTTTGGTTCCGCCACTTTTCATCCCGCGACAAAATATCCTAAGGACAAAACATCCCCCAACAAAATTTCTACTAAAAACTAACCTAACCTAACATAATCTAACAAAAAATATAACAATAATAATACAGACATCCTGTAAAGACAACAAATTATTGTTATCTGTATTATTTTTGTCCCATTTTATTATTTTTGAACAATAATTAATTGTCTTTACAGGATATTATTATTTTTGTCCCATTTTTTTGTTAGATTAGGTTAGGTCAGATTAAGTTAAGTCTTAGTAGATATTTTGTTGGAGGATGTTTTGTCCGTAGGATATTTTGTCGGGGATATTTTGTCGCGGGATGAAAACGCGCATTACCTATTTTTTAGTTCTCATCGTTGTCAAATCCTGTACGTGATGATTAATAATATCGACTGAAAGGACGAAAAGGAATAACTAAATGTTTCTTTATTTCGTTTATATGTGTGCAAAAATATATTATTTAGGCAAACGGGTGAACGACGTTCCCTATGTGAACTACTAAAGATGCATTTGATTTTTTTTAATACATGGAAAAAACTGCTTTTTCCAGAAAAAAAACTAATAAATAATATTCTCATTTTATTAATACAGCCAAACACACGGGGAAATGTTAATACATCCGTTTTTACATCGGAGGTCCGACCGCATCACCTGACAAATTTCAGTTGTATTTGTGTACCCATTCCGTGCGATATTGGTCATGTATGAGAGATTTTTTTTTACATGAGCCCAACACAGGAGGCCCTGAGGAAAATAATTTACCTCAGGGCCTATGTCATCTTTGTGGATGCTGTGTGGAGTTTTTTTAAAAGAGGATAGTTATGGGAAGGAAGAAGGTTTAAGGGGTGGGTAGGAATCTGAGGTTCAGTGTGTCCTGGTCATCCACCTCCAAGACCTAGACAAACCTCACCCCGTGAACCTGGTCACCCCTGCTAAATCACCAAACGTAGCGAACCACTTGAGGTGACCTATGGCAGAGGTGTTGGTTATCCAATAAAGGTTCCGGGGTGGCGGTACTCATTCCCGCCTCCCAAATGGGGTCAATAAGATGAAATTATTCCTTAATTCAGAACATCAATGGTTACAATAGTTTTACTGAAATGGCCGATAAACTATAATAATATGTATATTTACCGAGTAAAGTATTAGTTTTCTTAATATTGGAAGGGTGAAAAAAGATGTAAAGTGGACTATCCAAAAGTATGTAGGTACATTAGAAAAAAATGTGTTTTGTTTTACATTAGTTTCACTGAGGAAAATGGAGGATAGGAGAAGAAGTTCTGGGAAGAAAAAAGGTAAGAGGTGGTGCGAAGTACATAGGATTGACGGTATATAGAAGTGACGAAATTATGAATCCATCCCCCTCACTTTGGTACAAGGCAATGGGTCGAGAGATTCCGGCTGGAAACGTAAAAAGGTTACTCAAAAAGTCTCTCCCGATTCAGACCACTACGTAATAGGTAGGCAAACGCATGTGCTGACAAGATCAAGACAAACCTCACCCCATGACTCCATGAGTATCCCTGTTCAAAGTCACCATACCTGAAAGCGAACCACTTGGGATTACCTATGGCGGAGGCGTTGGTTATCCAATAAATGGTTACCGGGATGGTGATACCCATTATTCACTAAGTTACTTCATGTAAAAATATAAATACTTAATCATTTTCAGCTCACAAAAAAAATTATTAGTTATTAGATTTGTCACATCGAACGGCTCTACGGAAATTTTTATTATTCTAGATGTCTGACTTTAAGTAGCGACCATCGTATTTTGTACTTGGCCTGGGTGTTAATTTATTGTTATGTAATGTTTTAAAGTGTCTCGCTTATGCATTGATTTAAAAATAAAATAACAGAAATAAAGCAAGAATTAAACCCTGAAAGTAATTTTTCAGGTGCTGCGGCGCTCAGTCAGAGAGTAGTAAAAAAACTAAATGTTATTCGAAACGATGCTAATTTGAACAGGTACCTAACAAACATTAAAATATTAACTAATAATTTATGAAAACATAGATGTTATTTCTGATAAACAACGTGAAAACGCTTTTAAAATTAATAATTATTATGTTTTCATGATAGGAAGCGTTAAAACCTCAATAAAAGTTAAAATTGTTGATTTTGAGTATGAAATAATACCATTTACAATTTCACTATGAGTATCTACATATGTATGAGTGCAACAAACCATAAAGTTTACAATTTATTATAATGATGAAAACATTTACTGCCTCATATAATTGCATTTATATGAGGCAGTTAATTAAAATGTTCTCCACGTATTGCACATTCAAATTCTCCGCACTAAAAAATAGCCACAAACTCTAACAAAGTTGATGCATAAGCTTTTGATTATATCCAACAAAGCTTTACACTCAAAACTCTTTGCAACAAGTTTTGAATTTCGTCATGTATGTGATATTCCAAATAGCAGTGCAGTCTGTTTCGATTTCGTCGACTAAACACATTAGCGGTGGAACTCCGGTCCTTGGAAGCCTTTAGCTGGATATAGTTTGTCTGCGTATCTATTCAACATGCTTCTACTACATCATTTCGTTTCCCACTCTGACAAGGATGCGAAAAAGTCTGGAATGATATAATTATACGAATGGCTTTTCAAAGACTTCTCTTTGATTTTTTTACAAATAGATAGTTTATCGGAAAGCGTCTTGTCTTTATGTGAAGAATACATTCTAATCAACTAAACTATCTTTATGCACAGATTTTGAGAAATTTCAACCAATAATATCGCTTCTTATTACCAATTCACCAAGAAACGGAACTTTGTTACACCGTCGCCCGTGGTTTTATCACAATCGGTCGCACAAAATGAAATACTTCTAGATAAACATTTTAATTTTGAAAAAAAAAGTAAATACCTGGCGTTGTCCGAGACAACACAATTTAACTTTTGATAAATATTGAACACACCTACTATGTTCATACCAATATTGCGTATTTTCATTAATATTATTTGAAAAAGCATTGAATTGAGAGAAACAGTTTGGTAAACCTAGAAACCAGATAGAATTATCTCTCTTGGCTACAATCAAAATCAATGTCAATCACGGTTTACTTAAAAACCCCGAAACTTTTCATATCCCTTTCCAAAGAACCAACTTGACCTTCTCCCAATCTTTTGGCGAATATGTCGACCGTAATAATTAAAGATTCCGGATATATTTATCGAAAGTACCCAGAACTTTACTAAATTTCTCGAAATTCTTGTTCAATTGACTTCACTTGTTTCAAACTGTATTGTCTATTGTGTATTGCTGTTGTTACTCGTATATATACTTATCGTTTTATTCTTCCATATTGTTGTAAACCGTCGTTGAACAGTTGATATGCAGTAGTTATTCTTTGTTATTTTTTTATGATTACCCCTAGTATATTGGTCACATCATGAATAAAAAAAAAACCATGATATAATGAAAAAAAATGCACAAATTGCATGTTTTTTTAAGATAATAAATAATTTGGATGATAATGGCAGATTATGGGCACTTAATAAAATATAAATAAATAAAATATTACGCTAGATCTCAGCGTTGGACAGTTTATCTAAATTATTGTGCCCACTGGCTCATAATCTTCCTCGTGATAAATCATAAAATATTTTGTTCTAGCTGTTAGAATATTCCAAAAATACTCACACATTTGATTTTATTCTTCGTCTTCTTATTCCTATTCCTCTCCTTACTCCTGATTCATCTTATGCTCCATTCACCATTGCTTATCCCGCCCTACGTGCGCATCTTGTTTTGGATGTGACACGAGTGCTAAGCCCGCCGAATGATAAATATCAAGCTCTTTATGTTGTGAAACGGAAAGCATGCCTTCTGTGAATATAATATAATATTAAAGCGATATACAGCGTCGCTTTTTCAGCAAAGCCAAAAGAAACTACTCCATTGATTGTAACATATATATTTTTATTGCCGAGTTATTCAATGGTATCTTGCTGATGTAACCCATATTTTAAGGTGATCCACCCAGACATGTAAAATTCTGCGTATACATTTGCAAACCGAGAAGCCAACTGAACCACGATACACTAATAAAGATTTCAATTCGTTTGAAATTCAAACAAATTAAAATCGCGGTCGCAAGGAGTTCCACATAAAATCACGCACTCCTTACGCAGACCAAAAGTTTAAATTCCTGCCCACTGGTGCTCTTGGCGCCCATAAAGTGGGTAGATGGCTTTTCCACTTTAATGCCAGACATTACAAGATTGGTAAGAATAAATTTAAACTTTAACATAATTTAACTTAATCAGTAACAAACTGAGATATTCCTTTCATCGTTATCCAAGAGATTTGTTGTAGAAAAAGCCGTTGAAAATTCCAGACTCAACTGTCACGAAATCAATAATCTTATTAAAAATAAATTGGATAAAGGCACTGCTGAAAACCAGTTGCATTCCAGGAGAAATCTTGAATTGTAGCTGAGCAGTGACCTTTTCATCAATAGACTCAATGATAAAAGAACAAAATGTTTAATACTGTAAAAAAATCTATTGATGAATAAAAGTTTTTTATATTATTATTAAATTATTTGTTACTTATACCGTTTTATTTAGCAAGTAAAAAAAACGATTCTTATTTATTTTAAGTACCAGATTGCTACCTCCTTCCTTCTTGTTTTCGTGATGTAGTGTGAGTTCTTAATAATAATAACACACGTAAAATTATCATATAATTTTTTTTTTTCATATAATCTAATTTAATGTAGCTTTGAATGGCATCTTTCAGTCCAATTTTCATCCACTTTTCGAACTACCGAAGTGTGTGAATTTTCGCAAACGTAATAAAAATGATTATAATAACAAAAAGTATCCAAGTTACTTTGCTTTATTAGTACACGATTAGCCTTTTTTTTGTCTTTTTAGACCATTTTTTTACCTGCCCAAGGCCCCCACCCCCCAATTTTCTCTAGGTCTTCTACTGTCCTCCTGAAAGTCTCAAACGCACACAAGGGGGCGTTATCGCCCGCATTGAGAACCTATGTCGTGCACGATGCATACGTTCGAAATCGACTTAGATACGTTCATAAATAAACTAAGGATGTGTTCAAAAATCAACTGGGCGTTTTAAAATCAAATGTATAATCGTTAGAACAACGTGCGATGGATAAAGTTTTTTTTTTTTAATCGAACATATAATTTACGATTTTGGCCCCTCAAAACTGCCGCATAAAAAAATATGTAAAAAATGAAGTATAAATAAAACACATTATTATTTCTTTGACATTGAGTATTATGCCTCAGTTTAAATTGTTGTGGATTAAAGTGTAAGCAGTTTTTTTAAGAGAACATATCAAATCGTTGCACCTAGAGAAGTGTCAGTGCATCTGTGTACATAGCTCATGAATGAGCTTATTTTCTATATTGAGAAAATGCTTACTCGAAACACCCCTGATAATTTAAATATATATTTTTTTAATTTTACTAAACTTTCAGTAAAACTGCTCGTATTTCTTAAAAATAAAAAACTAAACAGAATTAAAACAATTTTTTAAGAATTTCCCCTTCAAAAAATCTCGTGGAAGCCATTAAAAATACGGTCTTCAAATTAAGCGACAAAGTCACATTCTTGGTTTCAATTTCGTAATGAATATTTAAGCCGTTTGCGTGAAATGGGACTTAGCGAAGTCAAAGAAAAAGTAATTTAATCAATTCCCTTTGTTTTATTTAACAGAGTTGTCGTTTTATGACTTCGTTCAGAAATAATAATTTTTCTTCATAATTTACTCGGAGCAGCGAAGTTGTAGAAATAAATATAAATAATTTAAGGCAAACGTCTCGCAAAGAACGCTCCACGGCTTAATTTTTGTTATTATTTTTAATATAGATTTCAATTTAAAATCTATATAACTCTACAAGACATTATTTACAAAGAAAAATGCCTTGATTACTGGAGATTTCCGTACTTTAGATTTTAGATTTGCCGGCGCTCATGCCAAATATTTAAACAGAAATACATAAACAGCCTGTGTGATTTCATTTTAAGCCAGTTCATTTTCTTATATTTTTATATTTATCTTATGTTTGTAGGTTTTAAAAAAAAATCGTTAAATGTACAAACGCATAAAATTTGATTGTTGTTAAGAGAAATCGTTCAAAATTGTGCTTCTTACAGGAAATATATAAACATATTTTTTATAGTTTATTTAGTGGTATGCTTAGAAAATACCTATGCGTGTTCTAAAATAATACTAACTTAAACTAAACACTTGATTGAATCATGTAGTTGTTTAGTTATTTAATAATTATAATGAAAACAATAACGCGTTAAATAAACAAAAATTTTAACAAAGCACAAAACGACTTAAAAAAATGCACTAAAAAGTAAGAAAATAATTTCGTACGATTGTTATTTTTGGAGTTGATGTCAGCCAAGGTAACTACACACAAAGGTAGTTAAAGGTGAGATGTGGAGATCTTGGATGACTCCAAAAATAACAATCGTACGAAATTATTTTTTTTACTTTTTAGTGAATTTTTTAAGTCGTTTTTTGTTTTGTTAAAATTTTTGATTATTTTTTAATTTTTAGTGACGAGCGTAAGCGTTTTAGTGCGTAAAGAAGTTTTACTTCAAAAAAAAAATCATCGAAATCTGTTGGCGTAATATTGAGTTATTCGTCCATTTGTCGCGCACATACTTATTGCAAATTTAAGACATATATGATTTTCTTATGGATCCCATTGTCAAATTAAAATGGGACCACACAGGAGGCACCAGCTTTCTAATAAAAAAAGAATCATAAATATCGGTTCACCCAATCGAAAGTTCTGAGGTAACAAACATAAAAAAAACCTTCGAATTGATAACCTCCTCCTTTTCGAAGTCGTTTAAAAATACACAGAACTGTGTTGATTGTTTTAGCAAGGTTTTCTTGTTGGTTCTCGAAACTGTTTATTTTCCTGACAACCAACAAGCGAAAAGTGGTTGATATTTTTCGAATTCATTTTCAAATTATAGTAAGTTTCAGGCTGTATCACTAACCACGGTAAGTACTACACACCTTGAAATCTACGCAGATCGCCACATTTATAATAAAAATAAAAACAAGGTTTAATGATAAATATATATTACATATAAATTACACGTAACCATATATTTTTACAATATACTTAATTTTTTTTATGATGATGTATGTGTAAATAATCATAATAACAAATTACCACAAAATTAAAAATTACCTCTGTCTGTATCTTTAAACCCATCTGTGAATCACTTTAACTGACTATGATTTGAAACCGCAAAGTTCAGGATATTACAAAAAAATTAAAGCAGAGTTTTTGTTAAGAATCAGCTAAAGGACACTGTACTCCTATCGAAAATATATCAGGGGCACGTACATTCGCTGAGGTAGTATATTGTTAAAAAGTACGTTCCTTTAAAAAAAAATTTGGTCGAAACAACGTAAAAATACGCAGGACAAAAAATACGTAAATAATAATACATACACGGATATTTTACTTCAGAATGTATATTGATGTACTGCTGGGTAAAAATAAATAAAATAATACACATGGCGCCTTGGAAACAAATGGCTGCTGCTCAGTATACTACAACACTGTGTTTTTAATTCCAGGACTTTAAAATAACTTTACGAAAGTAGAGAATTCAATAAAAAAAACATTGAAATGTAATACTCAACAGATTTTTCCTAAAATAAAAATCCACTTTTTTAATGCGACAATACACCGCCATGGAAAAATATAAAATTCATAGTTAATTGTATTGGAAACGGTTGACTACCATGTCTTGATTATTAGTGAAAGCATTATCTAAGCTTACAACAGGTTCGAATATTATTTTTGAAAAACTCGATAAAATTAAAAAACTTAAAATTATTAAACTCGATAAAACTCGAAAAAAAGTCGATAAAAGCAGAAAATAATTTTTATGGTAATATTTGTAAAGTTACTTTGTGGCATAATTTTAATTAAATTAAACTAATAATTACATTTATATTGCTCAGCATCGTGAAGGAACATTTAGTTCTGAGATATGTAGATAATTTCATTTAAAATAATGGATTAAACAATCATAATTATTTTCATTTGATTAAGACAATTCATACTTAATACATTATAATAAAATAAAATACTGTTTTGTTTAAAACCACGAGTTTTATTAATTTTTTGAACCGACCGGTTTCGCTTTACTCAAGCATCATCAGGGTACAAATTAATACTTCAGGTACAAATTAATAATCAGTATTAATTTGTACCCTGATGATGCTTGAGTAAAGCGAAACCGGTCGGTTCAAAAAATTAATAAAACTCGTGGTTTTAAACAAAACAGTATTTTATTTTATTAAATATGTCAAACCACAAAGTGATTGCTTTCTACAATAATAATACATTATAACTAAACGTGAAGCATGATCCTAATGTTGATTATATTAATCATAAAATAGGATAAACTATTTATCGAAGTTTACAATATGAATTAATTAATATCAATTTATTTAATAAACTAATAATTACTTATTACCGCCCTTCCAGACCAAAATTGGTAATCAATTTTAAAAAAAAATGTTACCTACTATCAGCATATCTAAAAATCGTCGTGAAAATATTAATCGATTCATAAACAACATTGTAAAGTGACGTTTCAAAAAATAAAATGAACAGTGTTACAATGTGTAACAAAAACACCATTTAACACCGAGAAGTGTATTTTATAAGAAAGGTTGTATATGTTTGTATTGCGCGGATCGGAATTGATGGGATCACAGTCTAATGTGTAGAAAAACTTCATCATGCTAAGGAGACCGTTAATAATTTCAAAGGTTTCTGACATGTATAGTAAGGTGGGTCATTAAAAAAAATGTTATTTAAAAAAAATTTAATAAATTTTTATTGTTTAAAATTTTTCAAATTTCTGATGGCATCTTCTTCACTTTCAAGTTTTGGAATTTTTTATTATAAGGTGTTATTTCTAGTGTATATAAAAGTTACTATGAATCCTTTAAACCATTTTTTTGTAATCTTCCATAGCAAATATAGTATGTTTTTACGAAATCATTTACGAAAAATCGCAAATTTGAGAATACGAAGGATTTTGCTGGTATTTGAATACATTGCCTTGAGATAATTTGAATTTTATTCATATATTTTTTTAATAAATAAGTCAAAACATTCCCTTTATTTCGTGTTTTATTAAAAATAGTTAATTTTAAATGGTTGATCTAACATATTTTTAAGATTTAACAAGGGTGGGTTTTTCTCTATTATTTGAAATTTTAAAGATATTCAGGAGGAAGAAGATGATATCCAAATAGTATTTAAAACAACGTGATTTTATATCTATGTATATATATATCTATATTTTTAATATATATATTATATACATTTTATGTTTAACCAGTAGTATAAATACGAAGAAATTATAATTACATAATCATTACTCAAGTTGTAGTTTTCAGATAAATACGAATTTGTTGTGTTTAATTTAAATGTGAATAAATATTTACCTTAAACATGTGAACAATTTCATAATAAAATGACGTAATTTAGAAATAAAATTTAAAACAGATTTATTTGGTGTATTGAATCAATCGATAACGGGTGTTTATTCATAAAAAACGTTCTTATTGGGTAATAATACTATTGAATGCTTTTCACGAAGGATAACTTATTTCGTGTTGATTTTATTGTAATAGAGTGATAGTATGGTTTGGCTCACACAACGTGCGTGATTCTCAGACCATTATTTACCTATTCGATAGCGGAAAATAATAAATACGCAATGCAAACAGTAAAGCCACCCGTCAATTAAAACCAAGCGTTAATCGATACAGCTTGCGAATGCAAAAGCAAACAGCTATAGACTTTTTTTTTTTTAAATGTGTTGGTCGCCTCGATATTTACTTTAAAACATGAATGTGTTATCTTGTCCTTTAAATCTATTAAATGGTGAACTCTGGCTCCAAGAATTTTCAAAATACGTTTTCTCTGGAATATTGTATCCATTTTAGCTTACAACGATATTTCTTTACATTCATATTCCTCGAGCTTTGAAAGGAAATATTATTTTTCAGGAAAGGTAGCCAAATTATTTTTTATCTGCATAATTTATTTATTTACGTATAAGAAAAAGACAGCTTTTATTTTACATATATATTTATTTAAATACATTTGTTGTTAACCTTTAACTGCTGATGTGGGAGCCGCTCCGTTCTAGCGACAATTATAATATCGAAATACTCCATTCCCCCGCGGGTGACGCATACGCCGCTTCCAGTAGCTTTAAATATAGTGATGCCAGAGCCTTAAATTTTTAATTCTTACAGGTAAATTTCTGTGAGTAAAATCATTTAATTTTTTTTTACCCCCGGACACCTAGTATATCAGTGTGTTCATAATTGAATTCTCTCTTTATTTATAGTTATTGCCTTGAATTAAAAATAACGAAATCATTATTGTACGGCTACAGCTTAATTAATTAATTACTTAAATTAATCAAAATTCAAGTCTTCATCTTTTTCTCACTCGTAAAGATAATGACTTTAAGAGTTTTTGCGTTTACTCAGTTTTCAACCTAACTTATTTTTAGTAGAGAAAACAAATATTTACTTAGGTAGGTCCCTATAAGAAAAGTACAACACGTGGATAAGTGAACACGTAAAAACAAATCAATAAACCACTTGCAGTATGTATGACCCCCACCCCTCTGATTGGCCATTGTTCCGAAAGGAAGAAATTGTTGGGAGACAGGGGGTGAAGGCTCCAAGGGTTGTAATCCGCAGAGAATAAGAGGCTTTTCTCCTCCCTCTGCGTCAGAGAGGTTATTTAAATGCTATGTATGAAATTTATCTCTTGTTCGGCCCGAATAAGATGCTTCTATCTGTGTAGAAAACGAATGCGGGTAGTTTTGCTGAAAGGAATTGATGGCGGGCTAATGAATGGGTATTCAATTCCTTACAAATCAAAAATTAATATCATTCTGAATTATTCGGGAAAATAGAGGATTAAATTAATACATCCCGGAAAGTATTTGAATGTGATTCGGTTTGTGGCTTCAACAAAGACAATAAACTTAGTACGTTCGATAGCCATATTGAAAAATCTTCAAAATAAATAACAACGTAAAAATAAGTGTATTTGAATTGACTCGTAAATTACCCACGCTCCAAAAGAGTAACCATATGATTACATTTATGTAATTAAGCAGTAGAAAATTTTAAGAAATATTCATTTTCTTGGAAGAAATTTGGTCATTTTGGTTTTTAATAAGTTATCTTAAGATTTTGACACATATGTACACAAAACATCATATCTTCAATTTTTATTATAGATTTTGAAGATGAAACGTTATTCAAACAAGAGAAAAATTGGCTAAATTTGTATTTCTACCGTAATCTCGAGAGGTGACGTTCAAAGGCCTTCGAGCTCTGACCTTCTGAAAACATTATTTTTAAGGCTTTTGGCTATTCATGTTGAACTTTGTCCTATTTAGGCTAGCATTTATTTAGGTAATCTAATATTAGCCTCATATTAATAGAATGAGAGTTGTTTTATTGTCTCGATGAGGGTAAGTTCTTACTTTGAGAAAAAATTTAATAAAAAATATATTTTGTACAATTAAATATGAGTAGAAAACATAGGAGGGCACCACTGTTGTTCAGATGGCAATACTAAAAATATAGTCATGGTGGTAATCTAAAGCTGTATTAAAAACTAAAAAGGCATAAAACTGAAAAAAAAAATTCATTGCGATATAGATGTCCACTGATCTCAAAATTAGATTTGTATAAAGGTATATTATTTTTATATCTTTGCAGTTTTCATGTCTCTAATTTTAGATCTGAATATATTTTACTCATTCAGATATAAAAGTATTGAAGTAGTGTAACTAAAATCACAAATAATGATTCTTCTTTTTTACCTGCTACTGTTAAATTCAAATTTATGTTGAATTAAATGAAAGCCAATCACTTAAATTAAGTAACAAATGCAAATGGAAAACAAAACTCATCGAAATACAATTTCTAGAAATCGTTACATAGTTAACGCCCAAGAAACATAAAAAAAAAGAGTTGAATAAAGAACATGCGAATGTTCTCAATGGAAAAGCACTGTAAAACCCAATTTTATGAAACTTATGTCATTAAGTAGGTACCTTAACAACAGTGCTTCACTTTTAAATTCAAATTTATGTTAAATTAAATGAAGGCCAATTACTTTGTAAAACACAATTTAATCAAATTTATGTCATTAAGTAGGTACCTTAACAGCATTTGATCTTCGATTTAAATTTTTTTTAAGAACAAATAATGTTTTTTTAAACGTGTATACAGTTATACAGTGTTCTGTATTTTAAGCGTCATTGCACTTTAAAATAATATTTGACAGGTAAATTGGTCTTGCAAGCCTACAGTTTTTTTAATTCAATTTTTTTACATTTTCTACTCTTATTAGACAGACTATAGTTCTAAGTAATTAATAATCATAATATCAGTAATCATACAATTGCAATCTTAAACCGTTTTTAAGTTAATCATTGAAGACTGAGTTATCTGCCTAGAAATTAAATTTTTCGTTAGCAAGGAGAGACATTGCAAAAATGAAATTTTAGTATTTCTATAAAGTAAAAAAGATGCCTTATAACATCAAAATTTTTATTTATTTGTAACCTAAAATTCAATATTTTACCTTTTAGAATTTTTTAATCGATAGATTATTTTTAGGGTAAATTATATGAAATAAAAAAATGGTGCAAGTTTCGCTTCTGAAATAACAGTGTTGCGGACTGTCTTTATAGCGGACAAACGTTATCAGTTTTTACGACACGAATATAATTATGTAATATCTAACAGATGACCATGTGTTCACTCTCGAATTTTATAATGTTACTAATGGAGTTGGAATGGATTTCAAAACCTTCAAGAAAAACAAAACTAACAGATTTTCCATACTACAAGGAAATTTGAAATTTTAGAGTAGAGCTCAATTTTTTTAGAAAGAAAATCAACGACACAGTATCCGACATTACTTCACAAGCACCAAAATATCAACTTGCATGGCTGTTAAAAAAAAGCATGCTGCAACCACCAAACAATAGCTTTTCCTTCAAGTCCAAAAAGGTAAAAAAATAATAACACGGTAAAGCTCATCAACAAATTTATGAGAATGAGGTCTCTACTAATTTCGAAGGTTGGTTTGTCTACAAAATACTAATTCTTCTCTTAATTCAGCTCTTACTAATATCCAGAATTTGGCAGAATTTAAACGGGCTTTAAAAACAAAATTATTTAAAAAATCGTACCATTCATGAATCCTAACATCTTTTCAATACAAGTAATAAGTCATGTTCTCAAGTATCCGGTAATCGTTTGGTTTCGGTTTCCTCCTAATTGTACTTTTATGTTTAATATCTGAATTTTTTTTAAGAAGTTAGTGTATTATATTTTAGTTTAAAAGTTATTGTTTTGTCCTGTGCTACAATAACACTGTTTTTGTATACTATTATTTTCCTCTGAGCTATAACAGCACTGTTTTGTTAATCTTTGTTCTCTTGTCATTGTTTTGTAAATACTGTTTGTTTTTTATTTCATAGGTATCATTTTATAAATATTTTGTAATGATCTCGTAAGGAACACTGTAGGATTATTTTTAAATTTATTATAGTTAAGCGCACTTGAAGTGAAATGACACAAAACTGCGCTATACAAATATTACGTTATTATTATTATTATTAAAATCTGTAACAAAACAACAATAAATTGTAGTAATCTGTACATAATATAAAATGAAGTCGCTCAAAATGTATGTGCGCTTAGATCTTTTAGAATTTGCAACCGATTTTCATGCGGTTTTCACCAATAGATAGGGTCATTCAAGAGGAAGGTTTGTATGTATAATACATGGATGTTATAGTGGAGAAAAGCCGAGAAATTCCAAGAAAACATCTTCTTTATATAGTATGAAGTCGCTCAAAATGTATGTGCGCTTAAATCTTTTAAACTATGCAACGAATTTTCATGCGGTTTTCACCAATAAATATGGGTAAAGCTATCTTTTGTAATGACCATTAATAAGTCACATTCAACATTCGACGTTGCTGGCTTAGATTTGAGTGTTGAGTGTTTCTCACATGGCCAGTTATAGGTCGCGCTTTCGATAGTAACATCTAAAGAAAACACGTTTGTGCTATCTTATGAAAAAGCAGCTGTAAATATTGTATATAAAGATATCCTGTAGTATAGATTAATCATAATATATATATATGGATCGAGTACTAGAAGCGGAATAATAATATGATTGCGTTTCGGAGCGATCGGTGAGATTTAGTGCGGGTCATCTGGGATACCATACGCGTGAGAAAGTGTTGTGAATAAGTGCTGCCATAATAGTATTATTAAATCACTCCACACTGCCCCACATTAGTATCTACATTGCACCCGTGCGAAGCCGGGGCGGGTCGCTAGTTATTATAATAGAACGACTAACTCTCTTCTACTTCGAACTCTTCCCTATGATGAGAAGATTCCCGCTGTCGATCGTTCAGATCGATCCAGAATCAGTGGGGTGTATCATTTTGACATATTCAGCAAATAAATTATATACGATGTGTAACCTAACCTAGTTAACGGCAGCAATCTGCAAATTTAGTTTCGAAAAACGTAAACACATAATATAGGTATTTTAATTATAAAATATGTCGTGACGGGATTGTTTCAGGTTTGGTTTAGCGAATAACTGCTCTTACGCATGGTAACGACAATAAAATATTGGTATGAAGCGAATAACAAAGACAATAAGAAGATACTTCTCTGTTAGAGACATTAAAAAATATATCTTTTCGCTTCTTTTAAAATTATTATCTGGCAGGAATGTGATGTAAAAACTTCCTCAATTCTATTCGATTGTGACGTTTGCATTGTTAACGTTTTGTATACGAAAAATTTCTTTGAAATAATTGCCGCACAAAACCGTCTGTCTTAGTAGCTGCGGCTAAGTATCACCCCTCCCCTTTATCTACCTAACTTTAGTCGTCCGATGGGTGGTTTGGTATATTTATGGTCGTCCATCGCCCACGCAAGGAGCAACACATGTGTAAAACTGCGATCGGGTAATTATGACCCAGCTCAACGGTGACGTTGCTGCTTATTGTTGCATATTTTTTCATATTTTATACGTGAACATTTAATAAAAAGACTTTAATGAAACGAAAGACTAATTATTTCTGTAATTAATACTCCAATGATAGAAAGGTTAGGTAGTATAGATTTTATTTAAGTATATTTTTGTAAGAAACGAAATTGTTTTTTGTTGATAAAGAAATTGATGCTAAAATTTAGAAGAGATTGAAAGTTAAAAATAAAAAAATGTTGCATTTATTACCAATGTGTTTTATTGCTCCTAATGATTACATATTTATTATTTATTGATCTTTATAAGGGATGTTTACATTATTTAATTCGATGCCTGTCTCGCTAGGGTATACCTGTGTTTAGACAGGCGAAAATATACAGTTACATATATATATATTTGTAAAGTATTCTTATGAGAATGTTGGTGGCATAGCACATCTTTTTTCACAATACGCAATAAAAAAAAAGTCTCATACAATGTCGTTCCAGCCCACTGTACTTTTATTTTAACCTGAAAGAGATTTGAATACATTACCGAGAATTATTAACAATTACGTAGCAGTCATTGGTATTTAATTATTATTATAGGCAATAATTTTAGCCTGAAACACTCATCAACATTGAAAAAATCTCCTGAGAAAAGATAAATGGCGCCGACGGGACTTGAACCCACGTCCTTCTGATATCCGGTCAACTGCTCTACCAACTGAGCTACGTCGGCTTATCTCCCACCCGCTAAATAATTCAATATATACTAGTGTTTCATTCAACAATTACTGCTTATTACATTTTTCACCTGAAAACAACCAACTTTATTTTTTGTGAGAAATGCATTATAAGTGCTAATTCTCCCACTAGATGGCGTCGAGACAAATTATGTCTACATTTTTTTGGTGAAATACTTTAACTTGCCAAATATTTATTATTATTTTTAATTGGTAACCTAATGTTTAAGACAAGATTTTTATGAATAGCACAAAGGTTAAGGGACAGTAATTGTTGAAAGAAACACTAGTATATATTGAATTATTTGGCGGGTGGGAGATAAGCCGACGTAGCTCAGTTGGTAGAGCAGTTGACCGGATATCAGAAGGACGCGGGTTCAAGTCCCGTCGGCGGCATTTATCTTTTCTCGGGAGATTTTTTCAATGTTGATGAGTGTTTCAGGCTAATAATTATTGCTTATAATAATTGTTACCCTTTGTGCTATGCATATAAATCTTGTCTTTTTACCAATCAAAAATAATAATTGGTATTTAAAACACCAAACTGAACATGATGCCGTAAATATGACGCTTATAAATCAGACAGTCACAGATAATGGAGAATATTAAAAGTTCTATCTCCGAGAGATAGAACTGGATTTTTTTTTATTATCCCTATCTTCCCAGTCGATGGGACTTTTGTTAACTCCATTTTATGTTTAAAATCAGGAATGATGCAATTTTTTAACCAGAGAAAAAAAATAGCACGGGTATCCAGTAAACAAAACCTTGATGTGAGAAATAGTTAAAGGGATATTTTACAGTAATTACTCGAAATTTTATTTTTATTTATATATTTACCGTTTTTTTACGCCCATTGGGCTTTGGCATTGGATGCGTGAAATGAAATGCTTACGATTTTTTCCCAAACTTTATAAATACTAATAGCAAAAATAATGTTTTACTTTACAGTGGATTTTTCTTTTTTTTTTCTTTATTCATTGCCTTGTAATTACATAATTTGAGGATTTTTCGACCACCATGCTAGGCACATCCCCGAGTTGCGGTGGTCAATTGAATGGATAAAATTTAAAAAAATAAAAATAATAAACTGAGCATAAAATAAATAATTCAGAAATAAAAAAAAAAATTATGTAAGAGTAGGTATAATAATACGAGCCATTGGCAACCTAGAACCTTCGAGATTTTACTTACACGCCGCCTCGCATAGCCTAGCTTTCCGTCAGGCGCATTGCAAATCCTAACACGATCGGGCGCAATTCATCTGTGAGATTAAATCACATAAAAACATATCAAAATAGATTTTTCGCTCAATTTATTTATATTTGCGTCCCAAAAGTCATATTAAAGAAATATAAAAGCATTTAAAAGAAAAAAATAATAAAACTACCTATTTAGTCTGAAAATGCCAAATTCTTTTAATGAAATGAGATTAAAAGAATTTGGCATTCTCAGACTATAAAAGTATTACCATTTGTTATTTCGGCTACTTGCATTATACCTAGCTCTCTCATTCAAAATTTAGGCGTATTAGATTTGTCAAAAAATGTGTACATAAAAATGCAAAAGTCGGTCATTTTAAATACATGTAGGATTACGAAAGATTTAAAAAAAATTTATATTGAGGGATCAGTAGGATTTATCGGACCAGTTAGGATTTCATCAGAGCCGAACCCTCTGATATGAAAATATCTGGAGTCGGTGAAATATTTTCCCATTATGTTTCTGGTGGATTGACGTATTGTTCTTGTATTGTTTTGTATTAATTATACTTATATAGTGCACTTACATTGTGTGAATTTACTAGATATTCATTTGTGGAAAAGTGTGTGGAAGGGTTTAGTCTTTCATTTGGGAAAGATTTAACCCGGACATAAAATCTGGAGCAACGTAAATAAAATCAGCAAAGGTACTTATAAAAAAGTTTCATGACTTATAATCAGGAAATATTATAATCACACAATCGGGCGCAATAAATCTCACAGATTAGGAAGTCAATAACAGTCAACGTCATTGAATTTATTAGAGATTGAAACATGGATAGTATGAACAGTTGTAGAAAGTAAAATATCAACATTTACTTACACAATCGGATGCAATTCATATGACAGATTACTACATACCTAGCAGCGACCCACAATGCGCAAGAGACGAACGGAAACTGATCCTCTGTGAGTGGTGGCGAAGGAGGAAAAGTCAGGAAGATCACAGACAAACAGATCACTTCATCTCACAGATAAGTTGCTCCTGATGGAAGGTTGGAATCGTACAAGGGACCGTTGACCCGTTTTATTGAATGCAAATACGAATTGAGCAAAGAAATAAAGATATTTCAAAAAAACTGATTATCGTGACCTTTGACCTCGAATATCCAAAGACGCTTACACGTGACCTTATGAAACTTTTGAGACAATATGTAGAATACGAAAATAAAGGTTTAAACAAATTTTCAGCTTATTCCGTTTCATTTAGGGGTGAATTTCTTATTTGACTGGACTAGTAGTGATATGCATGATATACATCATCAACAAATTTCATCGTTTACCAATACCCGCAAACGTTTTAATAATCGAATTTGTAAAAACTAAAAATATCGGTAACGTTGGTATATTCATTTACTCAACTAGGTAGGCGAGGAATCGGCATTCAAATAGGTCCTATTATCTAGTGTATCTATTAGATTCTCTTAAACTGACTAGATATTATTAATTTTTAGATAGTTCGTTAAAAAATCATAAATATTAAAATTTTAAACCAAGATCCAATCTCCCCAGAAGTATATAGCGAGACGTCTTTCCTTGACAGAGTTTGTTTTTCGGCCAATGGCCACTGAGTTACTATTAATTCTGATGTGTTTTAAAAAAACAGTTGTATACTGGAAGAAGGTTCCATCTAGTTCACTTTATGTAGAACCTTACCGTTAGTTGAAATTGTGTTAATATGTTAATTACCCTCACCAATTTTCAATTTGGAAAAACAAATTTCACTGTAGGATGAAGTTAAATTAATTTATTACAGTGATATTGTTTGCGTTTTCTAATTAAATGTAACCACACTTTAAACACCCCAATTTGCAAATGAAAAACATCATCATGGTTTCAAAACAATTATTTACTCGTTGCTTGAACATGAATCGATATACAACATTTCATGCTAATTTATGTTTGTGGTTTACTATAGACGAGGGACATCCATCGATTTACTAAAAATAGGAAAATTGTTTTATATTCTAAACTTGTAACTTGTATGAGAAATAATTTATTACAGTGGAGCCTCGATTATCTGTCCCCAGCCTAATCCGAACATCGCGCGTTGCTGTAATCCGAATTGCGAAACGATTCTTCTCTCTTACAAAGGCCGCTAACGCTGTCTTTCTGTAGTTATGTAAGAGCTTTGCGCCGTGTCCCCGCTACTCTGTGCTGCACGTGTGTTATGTGATATTTTAGGTTAAAAACATGGTTAGTAATATAAAACTTAAACCATACTTGAGGGGATAAAGTATTTTCTTGGTCAATAAATATAACCTAGAAAATTAAAATAGGTCAGTTTATAGAAAATGTAAACTTTAATTTTAATAAGAAAAACTTTCTTTTTATAACTTTTTTGAAGGTTATTCCCATCAGTGAAATATATCATATTAGAATAAGTTAACAATAATAATCTAAACAAAAATATGAAAGAGGACAAGAAACAGAAAAACAGAAAAAAGACAATGGTCGCAACTGGGACTCGAACCCAGACCTCTCCGTCTAACCGGGACGAGCGCGTCTTTGTCTTTTTGCGACCATTGTCTTTTTTTTGTTTTTCTTCTCTTGTTCTCTTTCATATTTTCGTATAGATTATTATTGTTAACTTATTCTAATATAATGTAAACTTGTTTTGTGATTTAGAATACCATTAAATATAATTTTCTTATGCATACAGCCATTTCATTTAATTTTTTCGCGTATCATACTGTAATCCGAACGCTTTGCGAGTTCGAACAGGTATCGATTTTTATTAGTTCGGATAATCAAGGCTCTACTTTTTTTGCATTCATTGTTTCATAATTTTTCTAAGAGTTCAAAACCAGAATAGGTACGCAAGATTTTAAATGATTATTTACTATTTGGCCAAAGCAACCCTAAAACCTTCATTGGAAAATAAGTTTCTTAAAATAAAATTTTTACCTTGTTGAATAGAAATTGATTTTTTGAAGTAACAGATATTTTTTAGAAAAATTACAGGGTCCAACACTTTAACGGGCCCTTTCTTACAATTACGTTGCTTGCTTATGAGTTGGAAATCGAGAAAATCTCTTTATTTATTTACAGTCCAAATAGTAAAACTTCAAACATAGTTTATAAGCAAGTTTTGACTGAAAACAACAAAAGTCTGCGACATAGAAATAAAGATTAAATCGCAATCAAACCACAAAAATAAACTTTAAGCATCAGATTTATTTTATCAGGTATAGCTGAGATTCTGGATAATCGTCGGCAATGAATGCAGCAAGCGAGACATCACCACTCAATACCGAAGCAATTGGTACACCCTAACGCATTGATGAAAAACAGTGCAGCTACGGTGCGCTAAAATATCTGTAGATATTTGGAAAGGCGAAGACGTTGCAGCAAGGCAATCCCATCACAGATACCGAAAGCAAAAAAAGAGGGACGTCATCGTAATTCTATGCTCACCAAATTATGGTCCCGGGCGAAGCCTGGCCAACCACCTAGTTAAAAAAAATATTTATACGGAAACACTCGGTTTCAGTTTAAATATAAAATATTATGCTTTATTAACCAAATGGCCATAATAAAGGAGTATAATATGCCCAACTAGCCTATTACACAGCAGAGTAAATTGTTTGAATTAGTTATTAATTAATTTTTCATATCTATTTATGAATCAACATTCTACTGATGAATATCGAAAAGCTGATAAATCTAAGTGCCATTTGTTTCACATAATTCATCAAAATCAAAAGCTTATTTTAAAGTTCTATGAAAGATCTATTCTAGTTTTGTTATTTTATAAATATGAGTCAGTTGATTCATAGAACTAAAATATAAACAGAACTTGAAAATTAACTTCAAATTTGATGAATTGTTCAAATTCTGTGAAAAAACTTACCCCTAGGTGGTACATACGACGTGACAGGGGCACCCTTTATAATATGCTCAATGTGCATGTGTTTGAGATATTAAACAAATTATGCACATATTGCACACGAATATTAAAGTAGGCATGTTTGCGCAAATGCAAGGGTGACTAATTTGAATAATGTTTAATTTGATGCAAACCAATTTATAGTACTACGTTTTAAAAAAAACAGGTTTGTGAGTGTAATTTCAAAGCTTTCCCGCTAGTAATTAACCGCTAGAGAAACTGGCCTAATTACCACCCATTATCTCTTCAAAACATTACCATTAATTAACTTATTCGGCATTTACCTATAGGGGAGACAAA
The DNA here is from genome assembly GCA_917563855.2 of Limnephilus lunatus. NCBI lineage: Eukaryota > Metazoa > Arthropoda > Insecta > Trichoptera > Limnephilidae > Limnephilus > Limnephilus lunatus. The sequence continues at coordinate 33,792,050 of OU830594.1, forward strand.
AAAATAGAACTACACACATTTTCATTTAGGTATTTTATGAATCATCTTGTTCAAACGTCTTTTACGAAAAATCTTCGTTCTTAAATGAATTCTTTCTTCTTGCATGAAAACGAATACTACAGAAGATACTAAAATGATAAAGTCGCGTACGACCTCCCTCTGGGATTTTAAACCATTCTGTTACTTTTCTGTTCTCGAGACCAGTTAGTATTCGATGCACTTGAAATTAATAAAACAGTTCTTCATTCACTTTATATTGTTCATATCTTCTTGTGGTTTTTCGACTTCTTTTAACAACAAATCGCGTTTATATATTTTTAATATGATACACATTTTGAAACATTATTTGATAATGCTGGCCTTACCGGGTGTTTTACCAGTGCTGAGATCCCCTTTTTATAATTAAAATATTTCTATAACAAATGAAATATTTGATTTTAATCAAAATAAAATATAACTTTAATGAAATAAAATAAAACACATGAGGGCGGTAAAAACAATTTATAAAATTCAATAAATTTTTAATAATTGATTTTAATCAAAATAAAATAAAACTTTGCTGAAATAAAATAAATCACATAAATTTTTATTTTATTTAGTATCTAGTTCTAATAACTCTTCCACAATAATAGTGATTATTCTTATGCCTTGTTTTTATTAATGTGGAGGAGCTTTGACAATAATTCTCATTCGTGTTTTCCATATTCGTGTTCTTTATTCCATTTCTCGACAAGTCTATGATGTAACTAACATCTGATATGGTGAAGGCAATAATGCAATGTTCTCACATAACGACCTGTTTACTACTCATACTGATAGTCCCTGAAACTAAATCGTTATAACGCTGATAACATTATGATAAAATGAATGCATTGTGCAAATGGCCTAATCGCTGTATTTTAATAAGCCCTGATTAACAAATAATCCTTCCCAATGTATTGACGGCGCCAAACTCATTCTTCCGAACACTTTCAATAACTTCACATGGGAGGTCGTAAGGAAAATAATTTCCATCAGCACCTATTTCATCTTTGAAGATGCAGTTTGAAGGATAAATGTGATTTAGTAGTGATGAAAGTGATGGTAGGTGTGTACAAGTAAAAAAGACACACAATTTTTTTGAAATTTTTAGGTTTTTCTAGCATTTTCAGGTAAAATAGTTGACACCTTGCTGACATGTAAAAAAATCTTTTAGGTATTATGTGAAAAAAGACAATTGATTTTAAAAAAACGCCTTTTTTATCAGGTAGAATCACCTGCGGAAGTAACTGGACTTTACCCCTAAAAAAACTGTATAATATAACCTCGGATGGTGTTATATAAAAACATGACAGTATTAATAATCTTTACGATACAACGCTTCAGCGCGTATTGCGCCACCACACCAAGGAACATATCCTTAAATTAAGTATTAAATTTCTTCCAGGGTAACAGAAGTGTATAGCGGGTAACGACCTCATTCTGCTGCAGGAATCTCCTGGCTTGATACGGGGACGATAAGACGCAAGATCGCTCATTTAAAATGGCAGCAGATATTTATGAGGTGCGCTGGTATGCGTCCATAAAAACACGGAGCTGCGCGACTTTTTACAGCCAATTTAAGAGAACGACGCAATTCAACGTTGGTGAAGGCCAATTCACACTGTATGGCAATATGGTTTAATAGTTAAATCAAAACAAATCAGTTTGTACGTCACCAATTTTTCCATCAAAATTGAAAATTATCAACATATTCCGAAATTAATGGTTTCTTCGTCAGGATAAAATAAAAATAAAAGACAATAAGGTTTAGACAAATAAGTACTTGTAGACAAAAAACATTAAAAAAGTTGTTATTAATAGTAGTGAGTAACGGTAACTTAACTTAGTATAACTATTACATAGTATAAAATACAAAAATTATTTATAATTAGGTAAAAAATGCCTTTATAAATTGAAAACTTTTATAAATTAAAGTATAATAGTCCAGCTGTTTCAATAACAAAAATACATTTTTAAATAATATAATATTAATTTTTTAAAATTAAATTTAAGAGATGGCGATTTTAATATATTAGGTTATTTACAATATTTAATTGACTATCAACACATTTCATAATTTCTAAAATTTCTAAGTTATCTAATTGTAAACCCATTGTGTTTATGTGTACGCCTTAGGTGTTCCTTAACTTTAGTATTAACATTTCTAGGAGTTCCCTATAATTTTTTTTTTTTTTTTTTCTAAAAAAGAAAGACAAACATTCCCAGGTTACAAATAACCCAACAATGTTTGAAAATCTCCTACTACCACCACAGAAAGCTTGTGTTGTAATGGAGGACTTAGCCAGCCGAGGAATCGTACACGCGATGCCCGGGTGGGAGCCAAGCGCTATGCCCATTCAACTACTGACCGGTCAAAAAAAATTACAATAATTACATAATAATTTAAGGGAACTCCTAGAAATCCAAATACTATAGTGAATGAGTACCTAAGTTATTTAAATAGTTATATAATAATTATTCCAATTTTGCCAAGACAGTAGGTTTAAAATTAGATACCTAACTTTTTACAAATTAGAAAATGTGTTAATAGCCAAGTAAATAATATTAATAACCAAGTATTGAAAAAAAATAGCTAAGTCTGATATTAATTTTCATATCAATGCTTACATTCATAATAATTGATTTTGGCTATTTATTTAACTTGATTGTGTTAATTTATAAAAGTTTTTAATATAAAGGTAAATGCAATGAATACCAATTCAAAATAAAATTTGTATTTTATTTTATTTATGATACCTTTATCAAATTAATCACTACTCTTTATAAAGTGTTTTGTCTATAGGTACTTAGTTGTCTTGCCTTTGGTTATTTTGTTATTTAACTTTTATTACGACGAAGGAACCATTGGTTTTGAAGCATGTTGATAATTTTGATTAAAAAGTGGTGAATATAAAGCAATTTGTTTACATTTAATTAAAATGACGCCACAAAGTGAATTTGTGAATATTGAAAGTTTTAATAGTGTTTGCCTTTATTATAACAGCGGGCATTTAAATTGCCTTCCACACTTTATACGAATTTAAAAAAACACATGTGAACCCACGTCACAGGAGTCCCAACTGCTCCCAACCGGTAGAAGTTTAACATAAAGGTAGTTGTTTCACATGACAAACAAAATACTAATTTTTAAAATCATGTATTCTCCAGCGCATATTACGCCATACGCGTTTAAATTTAATGAGATATTGATTTCAACTTAATTATAAATGTTAATCTGTACCTAAGAAGGTCTGCAATAATAATGCTGTATAGTTGCTGTGTTCGGTACGGTTTAGGGAAGGTTCGCAAGATAATTTCAGGTGCCTCGCTGTGGTATTAATAAATGTGTAAACATATTTAACAGACTTCGCAAGCGGAACCTTTACAGGGGCGGCGAGATCTGATATTGATAGTGGCTTTTCTAAGAAACCAAATTAATATAAAAAGATTTTAAATATTAGAAAGTACTCTCAAAATAATACCTATATGAGCTATGGCGCAATGAATCTGAGCTAATTGCACGACTTTTCCTTTCGAGGGTCATCGCAACTATTTTCACCGCGAAATGTTATTTCTATCACGAGTTATGGAAACTTTAGCATGGTGTCAAAAAAAAACGCTTTATGGACATTTTTCAAAAACTTTAAAAAAATAGTGTTATCAACCCACAGGTACCATTTCTGCGTAACGACATAATATTGTTTTGCAGTATAAAACCATAACACGACTAAAAAAAACGTAACAGGCGTATAGTGGAAAAAGATTTAAAAAAAAAAAAAACTTAAACTTAAAAAGTATTTTTTTTTTGTGATCCTAATATTAAAATAACTAAATCCAAATGATGTATTTCCTGAAATCCTGCCTACTTTCACTAAAAATCCATACATTTGAAAAAAAGAGAGTCCATCTCCCGCCACTGACTTCTTTGACACTCCCTGTTTATGTATTTGCAAAGATGTTTTATCATTACACACAATGTACATAATGTATGTAGTATGTACATCTGTTTATCAGTGTCGTCGCACGAGGCACGCCCGGGTCTAATTTCGGCAATGTGGCAAAAGGCGTGCAAGGAATATGGAAACCGATTTTGAAGATATCTGCCAGATTAAGTTACTTCCTGGTAGGAGTCTTTACATTTGGAATCCGAGGCAATTCTTCCCAGAAACACTTTTTAGCAGCGCGCCGTGTCTAATCCGAGAATATCGAATTAACGATGATGAAATACTCGAGGTGGAATCACTTTAAAATATATTTTTAGGAAAATAAACAGATTATTTATATCTAACACAATAAAGTTAATAATACAGGTAAAATATAATAACAGGTTTTCACATAATTTAAAATTATAATAAAAAACTAAGGGTACAAAAACATTAATTTAAATGAAAAATATGGAATATGTAAGAACACAATTGAATGACAATGTAAATGAAACTAATAAACTAATACATTCACAAAAAACATATCACAGCCTGGATCAAAAATCAAGATATTCACTTTATACAAAATTTCCTAATCCCTAACCAAACATAACAAAACTATAAAAAAAGTCAAATAAATAAACATATCTTGCAAGAATTAAACAACTATTCATATATACATATATATTTATAAATACTTTATATATATTTTTTTTCTTCTAAATAATCCATTACCATTAAAATGTAAAAAAAAAAAAAACCAACACTCTACTACAACACATAAATACCTGTACTTGTCACACTGAATCATAAATACGTAAACACCTCAGCACAGGTTCTCCTAGTGAGGTGTTCACGAAACATACAACATTATAAACCAACAGTTTCACCTTCTCAAACCTACCTTACACTCAACATTATAAAATGTTATATTAATTAATATATAAAAATGTTTTCCAAAATATATTATGTAAAATATTAAATATATAAGGTAAAAACTGTAATATATAGAAATAAATAAATAAAAAAAATATAAAAAAAATAACCTGCCTAATAAATTTCACAACATAATGTATTGAAGAATTTATCCTCACTACACAAAATAAATAATAATAATATATACCAACAACTAAAGTGAACACGTGTTTATAAATTGTTGGCAATTACCTGGAAAGGATTCACAGCAACAAAAATCTATATTAACTATGACATATTTTTTAAAGGTACCAACGATATGCCTATAGTATAATTAAAATTCTTAATATGAATATAAAAGCATTTTGTCCGAGATTAGTCGAAAATTTATGAAGATGAAAAAGTGATTTTTGTCTAGTTCTAACGTTTGAAACTCTAAAATTAATCTCAGACAAGACGGACGAGTAATCAATAAAGCCATCGATCATTTTATGGAGATATATTATATCTGCGTAGTCTCTGTCTATGAAGGTCCATCGAGCTGTTTACGTCATGGTAACATTGGTAACCACTATTTAACTAAGTGCGTTTAATGTGAATATTGTATTGAGGATTCCACGTGAGAGAACCGAATTCAATGTGACTGCGAACATAAGAAAAACACAAAATTATAAGTGTTTGAATATTATTGAATTCTTTTCCAATACGGAAGAAGAAATTCTAAGAACAGAAAATTATTAGAACACCTAGATCACGAATGTGAATAACCTTTTTGAGTAATTGGCTGGCTATGGTCAAATTTAATTTTATTTCTAGTGAAGGTAAACATATTTATTTTATTTTAGGGAAATCAACAGTTTACAATAATGATTAATTTATACATGTATAATTAACCTAACTGAGAAACCAATTATAGATTTCCTCATTATAATATTACATTGTGTTTCCAGAGAACAGTAATATTACACGAACGTGTGTGCCGTTTAGGTATTTTAATATCTACTCTGTTCAATAATTCAGGACAGTCGGTTATGTTATTTACGATTTTATACAGCAACATCGCATCTGAGAATTGTCTGCGTATACTTAATGCATCATTTAGAAGTGTTTATGTTGAGATGATTGAAGATATACAATTTTTTTTTTATATATAAATATCTGCTCCCAGCTGCTCCCGTCCGGAGGCAGTGAGACTATGGCATCCCCGATTGGGAAGGGTTATGAGGCTGAAGGTAGTGGGGAGGGGGGGAGATGGGGAAAAGGAAGATGGAGAAGTACCTGGCTATTTATATTTGGTCACCAAACACGGCTAAAGCCAATTCAAGCATTATTTCAATTCTGAATGGTGGTCTTACATCAGGTCAATTCTGAGAGTATCTGCCACTCTGGAACGTGCGCAAATATACCATTATATAATATAGTATAGTATATATAATATATTATATTAAATGAATCAATTGCGAAATATTATCACATGCCGGGATTCGATCCCGCGACCTTCGGATTGCGAGTCAAGAGCCTAATAGTAATTAAGTGTATAAAAGTCATTAAGCCTGTACGGATCTTCTTGTAATTTATAGTAGTCAGTAATGGAATTAATAAAAAGGAGTATTTTTATATCGTCAGCGAAGAGTAGAACATTTGCATAATTAAAGCATTTCATAATGTTGTTGATGAAAATTGTAAACAGTAACGGTCCCAGGTTAGATCCATGGAACACACCTAAAGATGTGTTGACAATCTCAGACATGAAGCCATTAATGGTTACTCCTTGAGTGCGACCATTGATAAGATACAAATCCCAAAAGAATTCCCAAAGCTTTTTTTTTATCGAAGGAAGCAAATACTTTGTGGTGTGACATTATATATTAAATGAAGAAACACACTTTTTAAAACACCACTTTATTAGAATTAATAATTATTTGACAGCCAACCAGGTTTCGCTTAGCTCAAGCTTCATCAGGGCTATTATATTAACTAAAGGTAATTACATACAGACACATATATATATATATAAGAATTTTTTTTACATACAGACAAATATATAAATATAAGAATTTTTTTTAATTACCTTTAGTTAATATAATAGCCCTGATGAAGCTTGAGCTAAGCGAAACCTGGTTGGCTGTCAAATAACTATTAATTCTAATAAAGTGGTGTTTTACAAAGTGTGTTTCTTCATTTAATATAGAATTTTGGCTGTTTGGGCACAGCGATTAATTACTATAACATAAAAAAATACCGTAATACTTACCGCACAAAGCTATGTAAAACTATTAATGTACCCACCATGGATTCCCCGAGGCAACAACGGTGATTTATTATTATGAATTAACAACTTCAAAAACATTCCAAAAATCTCTTGTTGACATTCGGGGGACTAAAATCTTTAAAAAATACCAAGCAGGTTTGCTATACAATATACAAATCCGCACCCGGGATTAGAAGGTGTTTTTATAATAACGTCATCGTCTTCTTTCTGTTAACAAGACTACCCTACCGGTAAACGGGATATTTCTTCTTACCCCGACCCGGGCTCGACCCGTAGAGCGGGCATTCGGCTCATATGGCTCTAATCCATGCAACCGTTTTGCTCAAACTAAACAACAGCTGCTTGGTCAAACAAAGATATCTGCTTTCTACGGCCAACAGGGGTTTTTGCAGCGGAATCATTAACAAAAAACTGGATAACATATAATCTATTTATTAATAAACTGTTTTATACACATATACCAAAACGTCGAGAATATACAACGGTAAATAATTACAATTTTATAAGTAACTACTTAAGAAAATTTCTTATTCACCGAAACTCTCAAAATGGCGCAGAAACAAGACCTTCCATTATGTATTTTTCATTTTATTCTGAGATAAACTTAGTTCATGTTAAACCAAAGCAATTCCTTGGTCCGACAAACCATGCCGGCGGCAGCCTCTGAGCGCGCTATAAATTAATAGACCGCACCGAAATATGGTAGGTCAAACAAATATACACCGGTCATTTCATTCGACGTTAGCAAAGCCTTTGATAATGTGAAGATAACGGCCATCTTTATAAAATATACCAATTGACAATAATAGACATACATCGCCCATTCCACTCATCGCCAGTTTCCTACTTAATAGTTCCTTCCATGTAAAATGAGAAGGTCCATTCTCATCAATGAGGTTCCTAACCACCGGTGTACTTCAAGGTTCAATATTAGTCCCCAACCTGATTAATTTATGCACCAGTGACGTCCAGAACCAATAGATCATGATACCAAAATATGTAAATTTGCAGATGATATCAATACGATGTCAAACAATACGTAATATTGTGTTGTTATATATGTAATTCTGTTATAAACGCTCGTATTATTTATTAACAGCGCCTGCTTTCATAGCAGGATTTCTTAGTGACATTGCAAAGCACACCAATTATAATATAATAATAAAGCTGAATAAAGAAAAACAACAACAAAAAAGTACTTGGCGTTTTTTTTTTCGTCACTTTTAATGACTTTTAAAAATAAAGATGAAGTGCCATTTTGTTGAGTTGTCAGGTCACCATAGTTTTGTTTGGTTAAAGATATTTTTAATGGGAAAAGGTCACGAAATATTTAAAATGGGAAAGTAATTAAAAATGTTCACTCATTTAAAAAGTAATATATGGTGCTGTATTAATGTTAACTCCGTTCTTATATATAGCATGGCTAGGAATAATCTTACAAAAACTATCTAAAATCAGTTAACTATTCACAAAGAATAATCATAAAAGTAATAAAAATCTATCTTCTCAACAAAATTACATTTTAATTGGTTTCCAGAGCAAAATATCGAAGTGTAGAAATGAAATAAGCAGATTTCTATTTTTAAATGTGAAAAAAAAAATTTCGACGAAAATCAGTAATACTATGAACAACTTATGAGAAATACAACAATTAATAACACACCTTTAAAACAACCCAAATGCAAAACCATCGTACTCACTAAGCCATACAAAAATACATTATTAACCTTTCTCGTATTTTTTTGTATTACAAAAATAAAGTCTTTGTTCAACGAAACCTACTACATCGGGTGTTTTCAAAGTTATTTAAAGTTTAAAAAAGAATTGTGTTAACGTTATTTTTACTGAAATTTCCATCTTCTACAAAGGAGATAGCCAGCCCCAATGAAAACATAACATAAAATAGTGTGTGAAGCAAAGCATCTCCAAGGTTTGCAAGATATTTGAAATTGTTTGGAAGAAACCAATCATAGGGTACATTACTGTCATGCATTATTGAACGTACATTAGTTAACAAAACGCGAGAAGGCGTTGGAGTGTCAAAAGGAGACGTATTGGAAACGTAATGTATCCCGTACAGCTTTAAGTAAACATTAATTTATTTCCCCAAACCACAATTTATACTGCTTATTGGAATCGTTGTCAGTAGATCTTTCTTGATTCTAACCATATACGTGGAATAAACTAGATAGCAAATGCAGCAACGAAAATGTAATGAAAAGTTTGGAAAAAATAGGTACATGTGTTGGCCATAACGCTCTATTAGTCGCGTTTACTAAATGGCATCAAACCTTATAAAAAATACTTCGATGTGCTTTTTCTGTACATTAATAAATTAATTGAAATCAGAGTAGCCTTTAATCTTTAAAATATCTAAAAAAAATCTCCCTAAAAGTAATCAAAATCAAACAAAAATACTTCTGTATACAAAAAAACTTTAGTATATAAACTGCACGGCCATACGTATACTAAGTGGCCTCAAACTTTATAAAAATTATGTCGATGTTCCTTTTCTGTACATTAATAAATGAATGACCATCAGAGTAGCCTTTGATCTTAAAAAAATGTAAATAAAAATCTTCCAAAGAGTAATCAAAATCAAACAATAATACTTCTGTACACAAAAAAAAATTTTGTATTTAAACTGCACGACCATGTCTAAGGAGCAAAAATAGCCCAGTTTAAAAACCACAAAAAAATTGCCCGAAGGGTAAGAATAAATTCCTAAAAAAATGTTAAACGAAAATCATCGTTGCCGCTTTTTGAGCTACCTATATATAATTTATTTTTTATTGACTCGCTAACAGAATACAATACATAATTCTTACAATAATTTACATTTTCAAAATGGTTACAGTGATGATCTAATTTATAAGCGGTATAATAATAATAATTGGATAATTTGTATAGCGCCGTTTTTGAGAAAAATTTCTGGTGCTAATTTAAGCATTGGGCGTGTATATTAAGTTTTAAAAACTCTTTTTTTAAACCTCTTTGAAATATTGTAATTATTCCCTACATTCTTTTTATTTTCTCCCTAATTTCATAGTTTCCTTTTTGCAATGGGCGTATCTGGTATTTTCTTAACCAGTGGCTCTAATGGATTCCAAATGTAATTCTGTATTCAGTGTTAACGCGAACACATGAACGTTTATGGAATCTGAGAATCGTTTACATAAGAAATCCATTAATATATTCCCACGGAGAAATAGGCCTCGTTGTTTGTCTCACAAAATACCTGCTTCTTACAAATGAGATGTCTCGCAGAGTTGTGTGTGCCGATGGCTCAATCACCGAGGATGTTTATGTTTACCTGTAACAAATGAAAATGGAAATTAGAAACAGGAAAGGTGTTATGCAGATGAAATATGTAGGAGCAAAGATTTTTGAAGATTAAATTTAGTTATATGTAGGTATATGTAGTATACTTGCGATCATTATAAAAAAAACATATTAAATATAAATGAATTATTCGATTAAGTGGTCATTTGTGGAATAAAAAAAAATAGGCAGCATTATTTTATTTATTTAATTATAATGTATTACAAAAACATGGTAAGTAACACATTATTCCCAATGAGTTGAGAAAAAACTCATTACGGGAAGGACAAACATATAAGAGTACATTTTACACAAATATTACACGTTTAAAAAATACAACATGAAAAGGGGGAAAAAAATGCATTGTCAAGAATAGAAATTTTAGAAATACTGAGGACATCCATACACATAAAACATATTAAAAAAAAAAAACGTATGAAGGCGAGAAAATATTCACTGGTTTAAAAACATTTTCAGGAAATGTTCTTTAAGCGTTTTAACTAATTTTTTTTTGTTATCTACTGGTTGCTTTATTTCATTAGGTAATGCATTGTATTGTATATTTGCAATATATTGTAATGATTTAATACCAAATTTAGTTGTGTGGGTAGATGATGCTAAGTGTATTTGATTTTGGGATCGTGTTTTGTGCTGGTGTATATCGGAATTAAAGGCTGGTTTAGTGTTGGTGTGTGAGGAGTGTTGAATTATTTGTAGGATGGCAGTGGTGATGCTATATTTTGGCAGGATGGTAAAGGGAAGTATTTGTGTCAGTGAGTATATATCTTTGACATGTGTATCCCATGGTAAATGGTATATATTTCTTATGGCTCTATTTTGGATTACTTGTATTTCGGATATTTGTTTCTTAGTAATGGTGCCCCAGATACTAACCAGATAACTTAGGTGAGAGTGGATCAGAGCATAATATGTGGCACGCAGTAAAGCTATGGGGAGCACATCTTAAAGTCGATAGAGTACACCAGTAATCGGGGAAATTTTGGATTTTACATATTCAACATGAGAGTTCCACGACAGGTTAGAATCTATGAATAACCCCAAATATTTCGTTACTTGTACATTTTGGAGCTTTTCATTTCCAAGAGTAATATTCATGCTCATATAATCTTTTTTCCCGAAAGTGAGGTAATAATAATAATAATACTTGGCTGATTTATAAAGCGCCGTTTTTGTGAAAAATCACCTCAAGGGCGCTGTACATATAAGCATACAATAAAATAAAATTAATACGATAGACTTACAACTAAGATTCAAAATTATAACTAGGTACTTACATTTAAGACTTATATATTATGTACATAGCTAGTGACTTACGACTATGACTTATTACTACTGACTGAAAACTAGTGGCATACATATATATTTACAAATGTGACTTAATGTGAGGTAGTGGGTTTTTTTGACATTGAGGCTTAATTTATTTATTCGCAGCCATTTAGCTAGCTTTGCGAGATCTTTATTCATTAGAGATTCAAGTTCCCCCAGATTTTTGCAACGATAGTAAATCACGGTATCATCAGCGTAAAGTTGAAGTTTTCCCGAGATGCCGCATTTAGTTATATCATTGATGTATAGTAAGAAAAGTAGGGGTCCCAGAATCGAGCCTTGTGGCACTCCACATGTGATTTTTCCAAAGTCGCTTAGGTTCCCTTCGATGTCGACAAGGCAAAATCTATCAGATAGGTAACTTCGGAGAAGCTTTAAAGATTTTCCAACTATACCCAAATGTTCCATTTTCTGTAGAAGTGTTTCATGATCTACTGTATCAAAGGCTTTTTTTAGGTCTATAAAAATAGCTGCTACGTATTCGCCCCGGTCTATGTACTGCTGAATGTTCGAGATGAAATCGAAGGTGGCACATTGGGTACTGGAGTTTTTTTGAAAGCCATATTGTTGTGGTGTTAGGATATTGTTGTTAGAGATATATTTTAGAAGTCTATCCTTTATAATAGTCTCGAACACCTTTGAAAATACTGATAAAACCGATATTGGGTGATAGTTAGAAATACATTTTTTGCAGTCTTCTTTATAAATTGGTATAATTTTTGCTAGCTTTAATTGATCTGGAAATACTCCCGAGCCTATAGAGGAATTAATAAGTTGCACTAGGTGCCAAGCTAGTTCTTCTTTACAGGTTTTAAGGATGCACGGGGTTACTCCATCGATACCTGCCGCTGCATTCGACCTAAGTTTCGAGATGATCCTTAATACCTCACCCTTATTTGTCCTAGCCATATATAATGATTGACGTGCCTTTGGTTCTACATAAATAGTATTACAGTCATCCGGGAATGATGGAATGGCAGCTGCCAATTTTTCTCCAACCGATAAGAAGAACTCATTAAATGCTGAAGCTACTTGACCGGGTTCCCTAACCTCACAATTATTTATGATGAGAGATTCAATGGTGTTGGAGGGTTTATGTGCACGGTTAGACAGAATTGAATTAATGGTTTTCCAAGTTTTTCTGGGGTTATTCAGGTTTTTTTGAAAGCTATTGACATAATATTTGTGTTTCAAACTTCTCCTATAATTAGTAATTAAATTTCTCAGTTTATTTTTATGTACTGCAAGAGTCATATTACCTGGGTCTTGTTTCCATTGCTTGTGAAGCTGGTTTCTTTCCTTAATTAGCGAATTCAGTTTAGAGTCGAACCACGGTGTATTTAGGTGTTGTTGATTTCCTATTTTCACTTTAGGTGTAGTTTTACCTGCTTCTATTGCACTTTTGACATAATCGTTAAAATCTTTATAACTCTCTTCTGGTTTGGTTGAATTGATGGTGAATTTGTTAGCTGCAAAATAGGATTTTACTGCAATATTGTTGATGACAGGTTTTGTAAGGCGCGGCTTGTCCCTATTATTAGACCATTTTTTTAAGTTATTCTTGAAATCAATAATAAGAATGTTATGGTCACTAAGTGGGTCATCTATGTTTGATACGGTAGTTGGAATATTTAGTCTATTTGATATGACGTGATCTATAAGTGCGCTGCTCGTGTTAGTGACTCTAGTGGGAAATGATTTGTTTTGTATTGAGAAATTGTATGTTTCTAAGGTGTTGAGATAATTTAAAGAAGAGGATGTGTTTATGGTAGTATCAATATTAAAGTCTCCGAGTATTAATGTATCTTGTCTGCTTTTGTTTAGTATTTTTTCCAAATGTGTCAGGAAATCGTGTATGTATTATTATATACTTATCTAATTAACTTAACTAATATCAATTATGATTTTATCATTCTTCAGCGACAATTATTGGCGATAACTTTTGTTGAATTCGGTGAAATTTAAGTTTTCGTAATTAGAATATTTATCCTGGTTTCGGTAGTTAACAGAATATCATTTCAAAAAACCAACAGGAAAAAAACATCCAATGACAATAAGTTTTTGTTAACTAAAAATTTAACTTTTACGTTGTAATGTGAATTTTCCGCGATAAAGTCAACTAAGGATGCAGAGAATGTATGTTTCTTATAAATACATTCAAGATTCAGGAGTTTAGTAATTACTTGAAGAACAAGCGAGAAACAGCTTTCTTTAACTCCCTCACGCTAAGGAGTAGAGAGAGTTAAAGAAATACATATAATGTAGGTTTTTCTTATCTTGGGGAGAGTTGTAGTTACTTCTTGTGAATATCCTATCTTCCCAATTTTCACTAAGACAGGTTCAGCTCATACCATATCCACGTCAGAAGACATGAGTATTTCGTACCGATTGCTTCGTAGGTGGATTAATTCACCCTTCATTTTTTATGCTTCCACAGTTATATAATATTTTATAAATTTTGTATTCTTTTATTATATGATTTCTATGTTTTATACTTTTCACATTATTTTATATTCTACTACATTCTTCTTTAAATTTTTTTAAACTCTTTTAAATTTAAATTCTTTTATATTATTTCGTATTCTATAATATTCTTTAATATTATATTATTATATGTATAAATTTTCTTAATATTCTCGCACATTCTTTATATTGCACATGTTAATGTACCTACTTATAGAAAATCGACCACCACAACACGGGCATGTGCCTAGCATGGTGGTCGGAAAATCCCTAATTTATGTAATAGAATTTTTTAATGAATAAAGAAAACCTTAAAAAAAATTATATATAAATTTTATATCTTCCACGTTGGCAACAATGACAATTCTCCGAATCTACGGGGCTGCCAATGGAGCAATCGTTTTGTTGAATAGAGTTGTATCAGAAGTAAAATTGTTTTCTAGTGTGGTGGCATTTGTACGGATAGCTATTATATTGCTGTGGGCCAATGACAATTTGATTTTGCCTCTTTGTTAGAAATATCGTAAATAATCAACCGATATCGTAATTTTTTCCCGGCAATGGAAAATTTATGTCAATGAAATTTTTGTTGTTTTATTGATTAATCTAGTACATTTTATGGTTTGTTATTTATAAGTAATGAAAACTTGTGTGTATTGTTTAATCACAAGCTAATTTAAAAAAATACTAACTCCGCAGCAATATGGTATACTTATTTGTAAAGTATACCGGACAGTAGCTGAGTGGGCATCGCGTTTGGGTCCCACCCGGACGTCTAGTGTTCGATTCCTCGGCTGGTTAAGTCCTCCAGCACGATACAAGCAACATTTTCCGCTTAGTGTGGTGGTAGTAGGAGATTTTCAAACATTGTTGGGTTACAGTTCTTTGGGTGCGAAAAAAAAGTCATCACTTGAGTTAATGAAGTGTAAAATACTAGGGTCCTTAAACTGAATTAAATTATTGTTTAAATAAAAAAAATAAAAAATTCTACACTAACATGGATCATACCAGGATCCCCACTTCACTTCCATACATCGCCGTTTACCTCCCAACATTCTCTATTTGAGAATGTACATAATGGTCCCACGGGTTTAAACGGCTTGAATTTATGTGAAGTACCACTTTAAAAAGTTAACAGTTTTCATTCCAAGTTAATGCCGTGAATAGATGGAAAGCAAGTTATGGAAATTTTATAATTGGAAAATAATAAAATGTCAGATTCCGTATTCACTTGACACTGGCCAGAACACTCCTTTGGGGTGAAAAACCACTAAAAAAAAAAAAAAAAAAACAAACCCGGGGCGGTACCAAATAGTTAAGAATGGTTGGTACCATTGATTCCATTTAGATACATCGCTCTAGCCTGAGCGATTGAATTCCCGACATTTGCTTTTCCCAATACGGTTCCTACTTCACTACAAGCAGACAAATTAAAACATTGTTTAAAAAAAAATAATAATTAAACACAGGAGGATGAATTGTATGAAAGCACAATACGGTGCAAATTTTAAAGATGAATCTAGTTAAATTGTACAATTGTACGCCGTACCAACAATTCCTTGTTCACGCCAGTTTGTTTCCGCTGTACCATTTATCCACACCTCCGCATTGTACCATTTACATTGTACCGATGTGGATAATATCTCACCAGACGTATCCGTAACTTGATTACACACGTTTTGCTTAGCACGCTTTCCTTCTCCATTCATAATCAACAGCCTTACAAACCCTTTTGTCCTTACAGTAGGCGATAGGGTGTCTAGGGCGCAACCACCCTTCCAATTTTCTCTTTTGTTACCTCCTGTTTGAGCACAATGAAATTTAATCAACCCCGCGTATTAATTTATTCATGCCACTCACCTTGATTTGCAACTAGCTGCCTACCTGCCTTCATTCAAACGTTTATTATTGAATTACCCACCAAATATTTGATATCGAGTTGGCAAAGTGAGGAAATTTCTTTACGAATGACCTTGGATTGATAAATCGTTAACGATTATCCTCTAGCTTCAACCTCTAGCTCTAGACAAACGCAGAACAAAACTCAATCATATATCGCTTCCATATTTTAGGAAATGAATATGCTAGTATCGATCAAGCCGCCGGTAATCTGGCTTCATACAAAAGATCCATTAAACTAAATTTGTTTGCTAGTACCGCGTAAAAATTATAATACATTATGTAAACATATTATGCCTACCAGTACTACCTAACACTAACACTAACACTACTAATGTACTAGAAATATGATTTCTAGTGATAGTAAAATTTATCGTATCATATTATCCGATAACATAATCCAGGATTTTTTACCTTTTTACTTTTTGTATTTTATATTTAAATCTTTGTAGGTACCTTTTAGAGATATCTTATATTTCTACATTTTACTTTTTATTGTTTTATTTCTCAGTTATTTTTATTTTTTACCTAATAATTTATAGTTTGTACTTTATACTTTATATACTGTACACTTTATAATTTACTTTTATACATTTTACATTTTATTCACCGCTTATTACCTTACTTTTAACATTTTTTCTTAAATTCCACTTACATTCTTCATGTTATTGTACTCTTTACAAATATGTCAATTATGTTAATGGCACATGTTGTGCCTTATATATGTAAATAAATAAATAAGTGTGTAGGTATTTATTTCCATCTTGTTAATTTGTTTTTAATGATTCAATTATGTTTTTTTACAGCATTAATGCGTAATAACATTGAATCGGTATTCAGATTGTGCTGTTTTAAAATTCAAAAGAATGGATAAAATGTTACTTTAAAAAAATTATGTTTGATTTAACGTGTAATATGTAATTAAGAAGAAAATTAAATGCAATACTTTGCAAGGTTTACGACCTTTCCTTAGCAAAAGACCAAAATTCAGTCCAATTACTTAAACAATAAATTACTTGAAACGTATGCATCAGCGTTTACTTATATCTAGGTCTGGAAAAGGAGGTGCTTTCCAAATACATTCTGGTCATTTTCACAATTTTCTAGTACCTAACACCATTCATGAAAAATGATCATTTGGAATCAAAATGATTTTTACATGCAAATAGTAACTATTATGATTAAAAAAAAAACTATTCTTTTGATTTTCATAATAATGTGTATCTACAAGTATAATGCATAATATCAGCGCACGAAAAAAATGGTAATCTCTGACTATCGAAAACTGACTTAGTTTAGGTAGGTATTAGGTTCCTAACCAAGTTCCCAATATTTAATTTTATTTATGCATCCATTGTTTGGTGACACTAAAGATATTAGATGACACAATAGTAATTGTGTATTTAAAACATCAAAGTTTCCAAATGGAATGAAGTAGGTAACTTGTAAATTAATATTTTTTTTATAAATTCATTTCCGCCGTGACTTCAAAGAATTATTTAGCTTTCACCTAGTTCTAGGTCAAGTGTGTGGGTACCTTTTGTTACCTGCATAGCACGGGTTGTTACGTTATGGTGACTGGACAACTCAGAATTAATTTAGCTCAACACTTCCTTTGAAGAGTAATTTATTAAAAGTGATGAAAAAAATATATAAAAAAATCGCTTAAATAGGTTAGTTTAGGCTATGGCTCATTTTTCAAAATATTTTTTTTAATAGCTTTTAATGACTTTAGAGGTAAGAGGTGTTGAGTTGAGTATATTGTGCGTTGTCATCGAACTCATGTCAAGTGAAGGGTAAAAGCAGCTCCTTTTGTGAATAAACAACTGGTTGTGTTTTGCAGTTAAATTAAATATCATATCTTTTTTGTACTATGATAGGTGTTGTGTTACATGTTATACCTTGAAAGACACTGAAAATTTACTGAACATTATGTTAGCGTCACTGATTTCTAGAATCCAATTCACATGCTTCCAGACAGTGACGCTCAGCCTTAATACATTACCGCCTCGGGAACCATTTATTGGATAACCAACACCTCTGCAATAAGTCACTCTAAGTATTTTGCTACGTTTGGTGACTTAACAAGGGTGCCCGGATTCATGGTTTGAGGTTTTATCGTGTCTTGGCGGTGGAAGCGTCTGCCCACCAGCTTCATGGCGGGGCGGATCAGAAAAGGCCGGTTAAGGGGGATCCTTTAAACCTCTCCAGCGGAACTCTCTTTATCTATCGCCTTGCACCGCGGTGGGAGGGATGGATTAACACGCCCATCGCTCCTAGATATACTGAATCCAAGTTTCCTACCCACCCCTCTAACCGTTTTTCTTCCCAGAATTTCATCTCTATCCTTAACTTTAAAATATCCTCCACGCAGCATGCTCAAAGATGACCCATACCTTGTGGAAAAATATTGTACTTAGTGCCTCTTGTATGGAGTTAATTTTAAAAAAATAAACATCGGTTGTGATTAGCCTAATTTGTCATAAAAGGGAATATGGTAGTTATTTTTGAAAAGTACACAAGAATATGAGAAAGAATTTTTAAAAAACTCTCCAAAGGAACTTTATCAACTTACTTATAACAACTAGTATTTTCTGTGAAAGTTTTACATTAAAAAAAAAACACCCAAAAAGAGTCCCAACTGCTCCCGTCTGGAGCCATTCAGACTATGGCATCCGCAATTGGGGTATGTTTGGAGGCTGAGGGTAAGTGGGGAGGGGAAAGAGATGGGGAGAATAAGGTGGGGATGTGCGCGGCTTTTCAGATATAGACACCGAAAACGGGTTAAGCCATTTCAACCATCGTTTCAATTCTGATTGGTGGTCTTACACCAGCGTAATACTGAAGGTATCTTCCACTCTGGAACGTGCCATGAATAACCTTATATTATTTTATATGATTAAACTGTTAAAACACAAATTAATCAGGTATATCTGCGCACGCCGGGATTTGACCACGGAGGACGTCAAAATCGTCGTTAAACTACCGTCGGTCTGCAATTAAATGGCGATTATTTTAGTTTCTAAAATAATCATCTAAGGACAATAGCCAGACCTTGGTATAACAATACTACCGATAAATAATAATAACACAACAATCTCCGTAATATTGTATGATTTGTCGCTTTCGCTCAGTTAGGCCGTACCGCATAATAGCATTGCATTGTGGCAAGTAGCTCTAGTACCTGCTCGAATTCCACATTCTATGTACATTCCACACTCCACAGTCGCAATCAATGCGCAATTATTGGAAATGTCTGTAACGCATTGTAGTCAATTCCCTTGCGATTTCTACCTGCTCATTAAATGTGATTAATTGTACTGATTGTTCGAAGTATATTGTTGAAGGTAGGTACGTACGTAACTTTTTAATATTATTTATTTCATCAAATCAAGTTATTTGTGGTTATTATTCCCACTAAATGATAAATCGTTATTTTTTACATGACTTAATGAGTAAAACATGAAACTGTAATATTTAATTATAAATTTAAATATATAATTAGACTTGTAGAAAAGTCAATAGATGTCTCATATTAAAATAAAAATGAATATATTTACCAAGACATTATATAGATTACATTTAGTTCGTGGAGAATCTTGCAATCAATCATAAAGATAGCAGCCAATAATAATATGCGTCAAGAGAAAAGTAGCAGGTATTAAATGCAACGCCGCATCAGTGATTTGTGTGTAGTTTTTGATCCAAAACAGTAACTTATTTATTGTTATCAAGTTTAATTTGTAGAACTCCATTTTAATTTTGATAACAGTTTGATAATGCCCTCAGAAGGCGAAACCGCTGTCACGCGTAATAATAAATACCAGCAGAACTTGTTTATAAATAAACTGTTTTTATTAATTTAATAATAAAATTATTGAATATATAAAATAAATAAAAATCAAAATAGTAACAGCTTATAACGGTAGCGCCTTGAATTAAGCCTATCCGCATTGGGGATATAGCAACAAATATGAGAAAATCCATCTATTTTTTAATAAAATTCTTATGTACCACAAATTTTATGAATATAAACCATAATTTAAGAAATATTTGGACCAGTCTGAAGATGTCCTTAACAAGCTAACCGGTTACGGTCAGACTTTTTTTACATTAGCTCCGAGACACAGGAGGCGCCGAGGTAAATATTTTCCGTTATTTACCTCTGAAGACGCTGTGTGGAGAGTCTTTTTAGGGAAAGGAAGAATAGAAAGTTCTGGGAAGGGAAAAGGTATAAGGGATGGGTAAGAATCTGGGGGTCAATGTGTCCAGGCATGACGACGTATGAATCCAACCCTTCCACCGTGGTACGAGGCGATGGATCGAGAGAGTCCGGCTGGAGATGTAAAAAGTGTCTCTCCGGATTCGGCCCGTCTCGCAGCGTGTGGGAAAACGCATGTGTCGCCAAGACCTTGACAATCCTCACCCCAAGAAACCGGGCATCCCTGCTAAGTCACCAAACGAAGCGAAGTGACGTACTTCAGGAGTGTTGGTTATTCAATAAATGGTCCCCTAGGCAGCGGTACCCATACCCGAAAAATTATAATGTCGAAATAAATTTAGTGGAAAAAAGTTATGAATTGTTTTAATATTTTATTTTTCAATGAATTTTTAACATACATAAAAGGTCAGTCGATTTGTGCTAGATAAGTGTTTCAAAACAGCGCGTTTAAATTTTAGGATTACTTGCATAGGTTTTCTTTCGTTATCGCATATAATAATAATTAATTTAGTGTACAGGGAAGGATGGTGGTTATCTGTAGGTAGGAGTGAAACATTTGAGAGTTCAACAGATATTTTAGGATAGTTTATAGTAATTAGCGAGTGTTACTGTTAGATATAAAATTATGTAGGTGAAAGTTTTAAAAGTTTACCATGTCCAAAAATACACGTGTACAATCATTTTCACTTTCTTTTGTCATGAGAGGGTTGATAAATTATAATCCTAAGAATATCAATTTTGGAGTGAGGATATTTTGATGAAATTGTTTCGATGACTTCACAGTGATATCTGTGTGATTGAGGGTTAGAAATTGGTGGTAAAATATGATTTTCTCGAGAGGATTCGTAATTATACAAATAAATATTCGATGTTAATGTGTTCGTTAATTTTCTTGATGATTTAGCCAGATTTCCGTAAGTATAATGATGTCATTATGGTGAGAAGGTAGAAGTGCTTGTAGGTTATCAAGTTTTGATCGAAGTCCGTGGATGTTTTGTGGTAGATTTTCAAAGTTCTGGTTAGATCTTTAGGTGGAATTGCTTTAATATTTTTGAAACTTTCTACTTTTTGGATGATTTGGGACAATTCTGGCTTTGAAATTTATTTACTTTATGGTGACGACCTCACGTTTTCTTAGCTTTTCTCCAGTTGAACCCTGAGCTGGTTTAGAATTTTTTTCGGCCCAAATTGACAAATAAATTCTAAAATTCCGAGATATAGTTATATATGATACAGGGGGATAAGATTAGCTTAGTGGATGAGCAAATACCCGACAAGGCTGAGGTCCTGGGTTCAATTTATTTTCAAGGCCGAATCTTTTTCTCAGTTTTTTCTCTTTCAAGTATTCGTTTGAGGGTCGCTAATATTGTATTCAATGAATATAGTAAATCAACTACCATATGGACCAGAAAGTGGACTGTTATTGTACCACCATTGCTGCCATACATATTAAAATTTACTATATCAGTACCTAAAGTATACAGAAAAATTTACGTATATGTTCCTAAATCCGTAGAATAAAGTTAAAAACACTAGAAATGCTTTCCATACAAATGTGTATGAAAACAAATGTTCCATTTAGCCTATCGGCCCAGCATTTCGTCTCACACTCGCCTGAAATCGTAGATCCCATTTGAATTTCCAAAACGGAAATATAGGCCATAATTGGGCATATATTTTGAAACACAAAACACGCCCACACGGCACTTCTGCCTAAATCAATGCGTTTGAAAAACCCATCGAAAATACTGTCACCCGAAATAATATCACACCGACAAAGTGCACTATGAAAACTGTATGCAGTTTCAAAGCTCATAAATTGGATTACACGTGAAATTAATGCTACCATACCTGAACTCCTTTGAGCGCGTTCATCTATTTTTCAAACCAAGCAAAAAAATACGCTCTTTTCGAGTAAATTATTTTATCCGCCAGTTAATTCCATCATTTAAATTAAAAGACGTTGATTTTGTATTTAAGATGCGCCAGGGCGACCAAAAAAATAAAATTATGCTAATAATTTTAAAAAATGGTTCACCAAAAATTTTATATTAAACGAACTTAACCCATGATTACGAATATTACAATTCAATTCATTGTTCAAA
This sequence comes from Limnephilus lunatus, assembly GCA_917563855.2. Lineage (NCBI taxonomy): Eukaryota > Metazoa > Arthropoda > Insecta > Trichoptera > Limnephilidae > Limnephilus > Limnephilus lunatus. The sequence goes on from OU830594.1 coordinate 33,814,538, forward strand.
TATGTATAAAATTTTCATACCTAAAATAAATATTTTGTTTTCTCAATCATTGCGATGGCGTAACTTGTTTAAAATCATACCACTTGGTGAACGCACAAACTAATAAATATAATATGAAAATATTTCAAAAACAAAATAATTTATGTTAATGAATAAAAAATAACGTATCTTTCTAGGAAACTGTTGTACGTATATTTTGTCTATCTATACAATGGAAAGGCAAGATAATACGAGTAAATTTGACGCCTTGTGCCAATATCCAGCTTTTCTATGCGATCGAGATTCAATATCAAACCTCGGCATCGTATTAAGGACTGTTCTCTTGTGTTTGGTTCAAATGCGGGTATTTTATTTTATCTGCAGGGTCGTGAGTCGAGATATCACGTTTACTGAAACTTGTTTTTGTATTGCCTGTACGCCCTTTACTGGGTCCGGGCAGATTCGAGAATAAATTACCACCTTTGAAGGAATTCTGGAAAATGTCATCATCAGTTCTACAGTAAACAGTGAAAAAGCCTAATATGGTATTCGAGTGAAAAAATTTTACATTACTCGGTCCAGAACTTTTTTTTGGGCAGACCGTTTTGGTCGCGCTACAGATATTTTCGGACAAATGCATTGTAAATCATGTATTGAATTATGCCATGAAACAGGTTTGAATATGCAAAATTGCTCATAGATAATTTAAAAAAAATCAAAAGCGGTATAAATAAAATTAATTGGCGACCTATGCTTGAGCTATATTTAAAAGATAAAATATTTGACCCAGATTGCTAATCTCCATAAATCAAGTAAACTGATTTTTTTGCAAGAAAAGCTCTCTTTTCATAACTTTTGAAGATTATTCCCATCAATTTAATATATCATTGAATTGGTGTAATATATCAATGGAATTGATAAACGTGCACGTCCCGATTGGACGAGAGGTTCTGGGTTCGAGTTCCAGTTGCGACCAATATCTTTTTTTTATTTTTCTGTGTCTTGTTCTCTCTCGTTTAGATTATTATTGTTATCTTCTTCTTCAACAAGTAAACTGACTTTATAGTAACAAAGTAGAAGTTTTTTTTATCATTTAGCTCTAAGTTCGTTTTATGGCATCACATTATACAGTGATATTATTTAGAGCAAAAAATTAAAATATAATTTTGATCTCCGGTGACTTCTTTGAGGTTTTTTTAAACTTAAAACTTAAAAAATCACTAGGTATTGGATAGTTAGTGTCGGGTTTGAAGAATTGGGTGGTTACTCGGCCAGTGACAACATGTGAAATAATTTTTTTATTGGTTTTTAGGAAAAAAATAAAAATAAAAACTCAAAAATGTCACCGGAGACCAAAATTTCATTAACATAATATTTTACTCAAAATAATCTCAGGAATCACTCGTTAAAGTAAATCCGTTCCTGGACATCCTGAATATGGATATAAATGGTCGTTTTTCGAGTTTTTCTCCAATAATATGTTTCTACTTACTATAGCATATATAACTTTATGTGTAGTAATTATTTGTGGAATACCATTGATGATGGCAAATTATAATGAGGTATCAAAATTATTTATGGAAAACCAATTGAGTTATATTTATTATAACCGAATACTGGATATTCCCTCGCTGTTCTAGCTTCCTAGTTACAGTTACGCAATGTTGTGCGACCCCAACCCTCACAAAGGAAGTCAACATCCTATATTTGAAATTTCAATAATCTCCCAAACATTGCATAAGGGTAGTATGGCAGCGCGGTCTAATACGTTTTTATTATTATTTCTTCTTGAATAATCTGCCTTTTCATACAATGACCGCTTTCTGAAAAGGACACTCCATGCTATGTGAATTTATGCAGTCTGAAGGAAATAGTTTCCCCAGAGTCGATGGATCTTATGCAGTATTGTGGAGCGTTTACCTATTTTCGATAGGAATGGATGCGGCTATTGAAAGAGAATAATCACACACAAAGAGGTTCTTAAAGCATCTGCCATGACGTAGAGTCCGGAGAAAATTGAGTTCTCAGAAAAGCTAAGTTTTCAACACCTTTTTTACGTTATATGACGTGAACGATATTTTTAAGAAAGATCGTTTATTAAATCCGGGCAAATGAGCAGTGGTTAGCGCATTTGCCCGGAAAGCGAAAGGTCCTGGGTTCGAGTCCCAGAGGTGCAAATATCTTTTTCTGATGTTTTTGTTTCCAGATTTTCGATTGAGTTTCGCTAATAATGTATTCATTTAATTTATTTTAAAATCTTTTATTAGTTTGGACAATTTGTTAGGTTGGCATAATTTCCATAATGCACCTACGCAAGACGTATGAATTTGAATTCTCGTTCGAAATTACGAACAGCTTATTGAAAGCATATCTGAATAAGTTTGAACGGTCTTTCAGCGAAAAATCAATTGTTGATACTACTCAACTAATTATAGAATAGCAGAAATTATTATTTATTCGTTTACTATTATATAGAATCAAATTAAATTATGCTCAAACTTTATATTTTTATTTATATAATATTCACGGTGTTCAGGAACTACTTTAACCAGTAATTACTGAAATTATTTGGGGTAAAAATGTGAATTAAATTAGTCGCCGATGACACCTAATTCAAACAAAAACAAAAAAGTCACCGGTGGTCGAATTTCATGTTAGACACATTTTTCACATTCATTTAGTAACTAGCTTTTACCCACGGCTTCGCTCGCATAGTATTAGTGGGAAATAACTGGCATAATTATTGGCATAATTGTTATTATTCTTACTTTTTTGTTTTATAGAAAATAATTATTGTTTAATAGAAAACTTCAAAATTTTAGAATGACATTTCGAAAATAAAAATTCTATTTTAGAAAATATTTAAATTATAGGAATAGAAATTTATTTTAAGTACCTACTCCCTTTATTAGTATTTTCTTCATATTTGAATCCAGAGTGACCTACAAAAATAAGAAAATGACAGTCCACTTTAAACGCTATGCTTTATAGCAACTTTATGCTTTTTGTTCGGAGAATAAACATTTTTAGAGATATGTAGATATTAACTACGACGCCAAAAAAGTACTCTTTTTAATCACAACAAAGCACTCTTTTTAAGCCTAAAATTTAAAAAAAAACATTGTTTTCAAGGAAACAATTTGTTTGACGTTTGCAATAACTCGATTTTGTTAGGGACAGAAAACGTACGATACATAATTTCATAACGCCACAGCTCATTCATAACGCCAGAGCTTACCAATATATAAAGCCGTTGTTACTTGCAAATAATGTAGCTTTCGATTAGTGAAAGAATTTTTAAATTCCATTCTATATTTATTGCGTGAAAGAGTAAGGACCACCCAACCAACCATCCATAAAAACTTTCGCATTTATAATAATAGTAAGATACGTTATAGCACATTTATGTGAACAAATTTAAAAATTCCACATATGCAATGCCAGGGACAGTTAATGCAGCATGTCTTATTCCTAAACATATCTGTAATTTGTTTGACAAGTTAATAAATATTAAGGAACTAAGTCAGGAATTTTCGTTCCAAACCAAACCATCGAATGTAAAATATTATTAATTTAAGGTTAAGAAATATTATTGAAGAAGAAGATAACGCTAATAATCTAAACACAAAACATATGAAAGAGAACAAGACTCAGAAAAATAAAAAGATAACATTTGCAACTGGGACTCTAACCCAGAACCTCTCATCTTAAGAAATATTATGTTGAACTTGCAAGGCGTGGTTCGGAAAAAATAATACTTCACTGCGCATTTATTGCGCTTCTTTTATATCATAATCACCTTTATTGTAAATCAACACTAGAAATAATTCAAATTAATTCATTATTTTTTGGGGGTGCTAAGTATGGCGAAACAGGCAATCTCATGTAGAAATGTAACCCCACGCATATAATATAACTCTTCGCATACTTTAAAATAAATACAATATCTAATACATTAGACGTAGGTACCACAAAAATAATAAACGTTTCAACCGCAGACTTTTAAATGTTATCGTAGCTATAACAAGGTGGTTCTTTTTCTTACAAATAGTCTACTTCATTCTATAAGAAGTACCTACTTCCACAGTTCCACGGTCTGGCTCAAGCGGTCTCCACGGTGGACTTTTCCACTCTCTTCTCCTAGCAATTTACATCCACCGATAAACATATAAATAGCAGGTCACAATGGAGCGCCGGATCCTCGCAGGTTGTATGGCTGGTGCCTTGGGGTGGTAGGGTGTGGAGGGAGGTAGGGGGTAGCAGGGGCAGGGGCGGGGGAAGGACCAGTGAGCCGTGGTGTTTGTACAGCCTTTTACTAAAAATACTTGCTTCCAAATTAAAACAGTTTTTATTAAGAATGACTTGAACTCCTAATCCGACTGTTTTTTTTAAATATTTTGCGTGGGTAGATATCAATCTGTGTGAAAAGAAACAATGATGCCTGATTTTCATTTGAAGTGCATTATATCAAATGAATGACTTGCAATCATCTCAAATAATTATGATTATGTAATTGAAAACTCCAAAAATATGCTTTTAATGAAATTAAACTATGTATATATTTTTTAGCAAGTGAAATCAAAGAATTTCTACGTTCCTTTGAATAGGTAAATAAATCTGTTTAAAATTTCGTTACTATTAAAACATTTACTATTTATTTGACAAATATAATATAAGTCTTGAATCGCATTCGCTTGATACGAGAAAGCCAAAACACAGAATATAAATAAGGTCGTTTTTATGACTTGTTTGTGAGATAAAAAACACGGCTATTGAATGGCCTCTATGTTTCTTTTTACCTAGAATATATGTCTCTCCAAGACCCATGTTCACTCCTTCCCAAAGATGACAAAAAGCCCTTAAGGGAAATTATTTTCCTCGGGACCAGGGAGCACCACACAGGAGTGTGGAATTAATGTTAACAAAGTACTAAGCAAATCACTATTCAAAACGAGTGTGCTTTAGACCACACTACACTGAAGTAAAACTTCACTAACTTTTGCCGTCCATTAACAATATAACAATAACAGGAATAAAAATATCCCTATTCCCTCAACATCCCCATCAACTCAACTCTCAACTCTCGACTCTCAACTCTCAACTCTCAATTCTCAACTCTCAGCTCTCAGCTCTCACCTCTCAGCTCTCAGCTCTCAGCTCTCAGCTCAACTTAACTCAACTCAACTCAATTCAACTCAACTCAACTCATATCATTGATTAGCGTTTCACATTGATAACGTTTCATATTGATTAGCGTGTCACATATTTTCGTAACGTTTCATATTTTTTCGTAACGTTTCATTACGTATTCATCATTTTACCCCCAAGTGTCGAGCGTGCGTAAAGAAATTTTACTTACATATTATTTATACTAAAACATTTGTCTCTTTCCTATAAAAGAAGTAGGTAATGTATCATGAATATTTCATTCCACCGGACAATAAAACGAAATCTCGTAAAAAATGCAGCTCCCATTATCCATACAACTTCCACCAATCAAATCCCTTCTATTCGAGCATTTCCTTAATGGCGGTCACCCTACCGGGACGTTGTCCCCGAGCAATTTCTGAAATTATCAACATCCCTTTCCGCCGAAGTGACCATTGTTTCAACGCCAGTGTTTCGGTGTTTCAGAAATTCTGGGCCCGGCCGAACCTCCAAAGCTCCGGGGCTCAAATGCCGGTAGTCGAAACACTAGACTTCTTCCGGTAGCCACTACAACGCGGCGCAACCAGTTTATGTCTTATTCTGACCTAATGACTTAGGTTAATGTGTTTATCTTTGAGTGTATTATGTGTTAAGAACATTACAATAGTTGAATCGTAGTTTGTTTTGGTTAGTTTGAAGAGAAAACGTAAATTCGAATGTAAATTATGTACCTATCCCGTTGTAAGGGGTGGGTAGTAAATTGGTATTTTATAGTGGAAATAAAATAAAGTGGCCTTCGTTTTAGAAGGTGTTATGTTTTATAATATGGATTATTATCAGTGGCGTGCACAGAGTTTTTGAAGTAGGAAAACCGCCAAATTGATTCAAATAAATAAAAAAGAAACTTGCCACAGATGGCTCCCTTCGTACAAGTTTTCGCTAAGTGTGCTTGCTGCTGGCTGTAGATGATGTAGGTTTGTATTATCTAAGCCACTTTAAATATACAAATAATAATAATAATAAATAATCGCTTCATGAATGCGTATTATCACACGCCAATCAATGGATATTGGAGGTGGCCTTGATAAAAGCAATTGGCGTTGTCTCTCTTTCATACTTCAGATAACAACAGATGTCACTGTCGCCACTGATTGCCATTTGCTAATTTGTTCCAGAAAGCACTGCCTGATACTAACAAAAAAACCCCATAGAAGCAAATTCAAACGACAGTTCTACTCTATGCCACGTGCATTTCGTAAACATTGATATTATATCTTATATGAAGTTAGCTCTAGGCAGAAAAAATTCCTGCTTAGCCCGCTTTTTAGTGAGGTAGTCGGAGGGCGCGTGTAGTTTTTAGTTACAGTTTATGTCACATTTGTAGTATGCCGGTTGATGTGGCGGTCGCGTAGTTTTGGTTGCTCAGCTTTGTCGCGCTTATTTTTGAAAGTGTGTATTTATTTTTAGCAATAATTTAATAAATTATAATATTATTTTCATCCTTACGTTTTACAAATACGCTAGGGTAGGCAGTGCCTATGTGCCTTTATGGAGTGCATGCCCTGATTATTATTTATGTAAATTTATTTTTAAAAAATAAACTATTCGTGCAGATGTAGAACATTCGAGATAATATAATACGCCTAAGACCTAATTTAAAATCCATTATTTACAGCAGCAAAGTTTGTTTTCTCGCATGCCAAATCCAAGCTTGAATTCAAATAAAAAGCCGTTAGAATATTTTACTAATTTTATTATTCTTGCAGATATTTGAAATTATAAATTCAACATTCTTGGTATATATCTGCAATCTTAAAACATTTGACTGATAAATTGACATTTCAAAGTTTAATCGTTCAAGATGGTAATGATCTTACCAGATATAAATAATTGTGTTAATTACAAGTATAAAACAAATAAAAACATTTGCAGATTCCATAACATGAGATCATAGCAAATATTTTGATTTAGCAACAGATGAAAAACTTTACATATTGTGAATTTCAACAACTTGATAATGATATTGTATTGATAGGTACCAAACTAACAAAGGATGTTATATTCTATGTCTTAACTCGACCGCGTTGTATTTGATTTGACGCATCACTGGCATCCGAAACTGCCGAATCACCGGGTCGGGAATACACAACATAAGACCGCTGCCCGTTGCCCCCAAAGCGCGTGACCAGCGCAGGTCTGCATCTCATAATTGCAACCGCGGCCCATTTCGCCTGCCCGCAAGCGCTGTGGCAACCGGCCCAGCATCCTATTCCGTGCATTGTGAGAGGCGAGTCGTCGGATTCATATCGTATTTCGTGTGTTGCCGGGAATACGATATACATAGAAACTGTTCAGGTGAACAGTCCTGGAATAGCAATGTGAGATGAGACATTTTTTGTACTTGTGTTGAGGAGAGTGAGACCAACTTCATAAGACCAAAATTTCATTTACATTTTTTGCTCCAAATAATGTCAGGAATCACTCAATACTAAGTAAGTCAAGTACGTCCCTTAACACCCTCTATATATGGATTTTAAAAAATCTCATAATGTTGTTCAAGTAATTTGGAAGGCGGGTGTGGGTACCGCCGCCCAGGAACTATTTGTTGGATAACCAACACATCTGCCATAAGTCATCCCAAGTGGTTTGCTATGTTTAGTGACTTAGCAGAAGTGCCCGGGTTTATGGGGTAAGGTTTGTCTAAGTCTTGGCGGTGAATTCGTTTAGTGGCCCGGATCGGGAGAAACTGGTTAAAGGAGACCTAACTTAGACCTCTCCAGCCGGACTATCATAACCCATAGCCTTGAACTGCAGTGGGAGGGATGGTTTTATACGTCCGTCATTCCTGGACACATTGACCCCCGGATTCCCAACCACCCCTCATACATGTTTGTTTACCAGAACTTCCTCTCCTTTCTTCCCCTAAAAAGTCTCCCGCACAGCAACCCCAAAGATGACATTATCTTATTCGCCAGAGACATTGAACATTATTGGTTGTAGGCGAGATTGTTTTCATTTTCCAATACCATGTTTGAAGGAAAATTTGAAACGATGCTCATATTGCTCGTACCAGTCAATAAAATTGCGGTAATATGTTAATATTATTAATTTATTGGTTGGTAAAAAGTAGGCAAACAAGGTTTTCCATAATAAAAAATTATGCAACTTCATTTTCATTGTTTAGAATAAAATTAGAAAATTGTCATGATACTGTGTAACAAAAGCTGTTATTATGTAAAATAAACATTGTACTCGGAAATGATTTAAACGATTTGATCCCAGCTTATTTTATATCCTTTGTGATTAAACCCCCCCCCCCCCCCCCTACGAAGTAACGTCTAACTTTTGAAACCAAATGCTGCTACATTGCTACAGCTACCCCGCTCGGCCTTTAAAAAGCTCGTAGCTCGCCCGTTCTCGCGTCTCTCCCCTGCATTTCTTTTGAAGCGCCTTCTCAACCCCATCACGTAATACTTTTATGCAAACGTGACGAGATGCTCTTAATTAATCAATTGTAATTAACCCCACAACGTTGTGTACTTTTTTGTTTGAGTGGTTTGGTATAGTTAATCCAATTTAATTAATAATTTATTTGTGGTAAACCCTTGTTCTTTTAGGTATGGCGTGTTACAATTTGCAAGGCTTCGAATAACAATGACTGGGTCTGACTAACTTGAAAAATAACTAATTATCTAACTATATTCGTTCAGCTTCCTCCCCTAGCACCTGTTATACACCTACGCTCATCGACGACTATTTTTATTGAAGTAATCTGCATTTTCCCTCCTAGCATCTAATATATAAATTTACATTCAAACGGCGAATTGAGAAGATCCTACCTTTCGATGCGATGTCACGTACTCTCTGCAGCTCTATAAAATGCTATCATGAAAATAATTTGACATTTATGTATATTCTAACAAAAGATTTACACTCAAAGCAGTACGGCGTGCAATAATTCTACACTCACAGTTCTAGATGCAGTTTGTTAGTTAGCTAGCTTGTTTTATTTTGTTAATTTGATTCTACGGGTAGGTATTTTGGATTAACATGAGACAGAACATGTGCTGTTTAAATAATTGGACTCCTCCATAGCCCAACTGATAAGGTGATGGTCATAGACCGCCGAATCAGCTTCCAATTCCAACGCCTCCGGAGAATGTTAAGGTCGCAAGCGACGAATGAAAATCGACATGTTTTGCCTTCTGTCGGGAAAGGGTTTGATGTGTGTTTCTGGATCATAGAGTGATAATGGGAATAATATCGACCACTACGCCGCCAAATTATAAATATGTTGATGATGATGATGAGAGGTCATCTCATACCGTTTGATATGAGGGTCTGCTCCGATTAATGGTGTGATAGCCGATGTCAGGAACTGTTCAGGAAATGTGTGGGTGGCACGAGGTTTTGGAACTTGACATCCTACTCTGGATTGATGATGATGTTGAAGTTCTTCAGCATGCCGATGACTTGAGTTCCATTAACTCCTAAAGCATCGGCATAAACATTAAACCGAAGTTGATTAGACAATCGGCAATGTCAGGAGATCGGTGGGGCCGCTCTCTCCTCTGATCTGGCGATGTATGAATTTAATTAAGGAAGATTTTGATGTCACCGATCCTCGCCTTGGCAGTCACTCATGTCCTCAATAGTCCCGTTCTCCGTCCAGCACGCCGCCTCGAACCAGTAGAAATAATGATTACGTTTTTCCTAGGCACGCTACAAAACATGCGCCAGCCTGCAATCGCGATGGTCATCGGTATTTGATTTGAATGAAAAATACGTCCTCTCGCATAACATACACAAGCGTAACTTGGGACCTTCCCCTATATGTGTTACGGGCATATGCTCTACGATAGGCGTACCCCAACCTCAAGCTCAAAAATCAGCTCAAAGAAGGAAGGTCAAGCTCGGCGTCCAGGGTGCTGGGTCCAAGAATGAAAGGCACCAGGTCGTGAATCTGGCTTCCCTCCCTTCTATTTCCCCCGCTGCACTTTCGTCCAGAGTACTTTCCCACCCTGATGCTGGATGATCCCTATTCCTAGTGTGAGGGAGTTAAGAGAACTTTTGCTACTTATGTAGGTGGATATAACGCATTACGCTTAAAATATGAATACCTACCGACGGCTTCATTCAACCGACAATGTGAAAGTTTTTGATAAATCGAATATCGAATGAAATATACCTACCTAAGCGTAAACCAAAAAGTAGTTAAGAAAACTTTTGCTACTTATGTAGGTGGATATAACGCATTACGCTTAAAATATGAATACCTACTGACGGCTTCATTCAACCGACAATGTGAAAGTTTTTGGCTAAATCGAATATCGAAGGAAATATACCTACCTAAGCGTAAACCAAAAGTAGTTAAGAAAACTTATCCGGATTCCAACAAAGAACCGCCGATCGGTTGCCAAACGATTCCATATGTCATGTTCCCTTCGTTCCGCCGACAAGGCAGACCCCACACGAGCGTAACCTAAAAGGTAGTGAAGCCCACGCAAATTTCGTCACTTCGTTTCCCCCATGACGAAGGTAGTCCGGCCAGATCGTAATCTTCGTCCTGCATCAAACTGGCCTCCCGCGACGACAACTTTTATCCGCTGGTACCTCGGAGCAGCGGTAGAGGGAGGGCGAAATGGGTGCACGTCCTTTGTTCTCCTGAAGTCCCCCAATGCCTTAGTGACGTACATACGTCGACATCATGGAATGGCTCCGGCCACGCTTCCAATCCAGTCTAGAGCGGGTACGAGATCCACGTTACCGAGATGTGATCACAAGGGATTCCAATTTGCTCGGACCAGACACGACCATCGCTTACTTCGCCTCCACATTAGGAAAATAGTGTAAGCCCACCTGCATTTCGATCACATCGCCCCCGATAAAGTCGCGTGAGATACTTCCTCATGGTGAAATAGGAAAGCCGGACCCGTTAATTCATTCGACAACCGCCGTCCATTCTCGAGTCGTAACCCGCTCAATTAAGTTTGAAGAAAAAGAGTTTGTTAATTAAGTAGGTGGATATAGCGCATCACGCTAAAATGTGAATACCTACCGACGGCTGCATTCAACCGACAATATGAAAGTTTTTTGCTAAGTCGAAAGAAATATACCTAAACGTGAACCAACGGTGATTATATGATAAATTATCGAACCAAGTTTATGCAAAGTCCTATGTAGTAGACTTGTTGTGATACCTAAAATTTGGAATAAGGTGTGGGAAACTTTTGGAATGGGAATTTAATTATGTCAGATTTTGTTAGTAAGCAAAGATGCCCATGCTACGCACCATTCTATAACCTGTTAAATTACCCAATGCCTTTTCAAAAACCCTTTCCTAAATATAGTCCCCTAGCTACGTTTAAAAATATTATTACGAAACTCGTAAATAATAATTAACACCTCCAAGGCGCTTTACAAAGTAATTTATACCTACATTCTATACCTATGTATTTTGGTACCCGTTATGTATTGGAGAATACCCAGTAACCTAATTTTCTAGATCACCAACAAAGCACTTTTAAAGGGTTTTATTATTGTTTTGTGGTTTCAAAATCCCGTCTTTTAAATGAAGTCTCTCGTCTAAGATTTATTGCCCGAAAGCGCACTTTGTGCTTCAAATGCTATTTTAGTCCATTGAACCCCAAATTATTATTTTTACAACGGTCTCGTCTCAAGAATAACTTCACCCAACAAAGGTACTTGCTAGCCGGTCAACCCGGAAACGTGCAAAGCTCCGCTCGACTTAAAAAAAAGGTCCTAGATTCCTAAGGCTTGTATATAAACCCTAATTGACTCTTTCCTGCAAGGCCCGTACTAAATATGTTAATAATTTTATACAAACTTACCAAATTCGCCTTGTTGCACAAAATAATTTCACAAATCAATTCACTACAATAATATTTAATTCAAACAAGCACTTATAAACCACAACCCGTCATGCAGTTATTTATTCCAAGATGCAGCCGTCAAACACAATTCTCGCGTAGATTTCTTTTTTAAATTTCACCCTGACCCTGATAGACGCCCCGAAAGTACGTCCCGACCGCCTCAATTTACAAATTATATTATTTAACTTCACCGATATGAACTCGCAAGCCTCAATCTCTGACTTCCCTATTCGCGTGGACTCTTTTTGTTTAATAAAACGGAATTTCCTTTGTTTAATTAAAATGAAATATCCCCGATTTAGGCGCACCAAACTGGTCTCCTCGCGACTATCGGACCTCGATCCCTTAATTTAAACCTTGCTTCCCAACGACCAAATCTTGACTCCCCTCAATCGCGTGAACTATTTTCCTTTAATTTTATGAATTATTCCCGGTTTACGCGCACAGAGTTATTATTCTATCGTGTATTCAACCTCGATGATTTTTCGCTAGCCCGTGCGTCTCCAGAATCTCTCCCGACTGTATTTATTATTATATATTACTATCTGAATTATTCCCGGTTTACGCGCACCAAATTATTACTCTCCGTTTATCAAAACTCGATGATTTTTATCCCGTCTGCGCGGCCCTAGGTTCCTTCCCTGACTGTCCCCTCGCTCCTCTACCCCGACTATCCTCCAACACTTCCCTGCCCCGCGACTCCCACCCATCTACTTGTGTGGTTTCAATAATTTATTAGTCACTTTTTTTCAAATCTTAAGTGATAAGCACATCTCCCAATATGCATATCTCAATCGTTTAATCGTGTTCTGTCACATAATAACTATTATTTCAGAGAATTTTGTGTAGAAACCATGTTCGTTATTTTTTGTGGTGTAAACTAATTTCGTCTGCGCCGGAGTCATAAACTATCCCAATAACGCTTAAAAGAAGAGCTCAGTGGCGTACTTCAATTCACTACACATCCTAATTACTTGCGTCGACTTTATTGGTTATATAATAACATTATATAAGCATTGTCTGTACACGTTTTCGTTCTTTCTGCGTGCGTCACTATTTAACGAATTCTGCAATCTTATTTTGACAAATATGTTAAATATTTTAACCCCTAATCGGCGCGTCGCGCTAGTATATTTAAATACACCAACGAGCAATCCTTATTGACTAATTTTCAATTTTCCTACTGCCATAGAAAATTCACCAGATAATTGTTTCGTAAATCCAATCTGCTCGCGTTAAAGTCAGTCACCACTCGGGCAAATATCCATCGGCCGCCCCTGACTTGATAATGAACCTGAAATATCCATTAGGATTCCTCCTCCAACCAAAGTATTTTGGCACACGTGTTTTTCCTAGTAATGGCCCGGTTTCATAAATCACCCTTAAGAGTTGGAACAGAGAATTGTATTCTGAAACCATACCCTGTTACAAAATTAAATATATTTCTAAATCGATCTCTCAATTTTAAAAGAATTATTTCGTAGGCCTAAAGGCGAGATCATCACAGTCTCCCCTTTATGGAAAAAAATAGTGGAGGTAGATATAAATCCAAACTACAACCACCTATTTTGTTCCAGAACTTCAGCAGTAGTCAGCCCGTTTGGACTCGCCTAAAATCTTTGTGCCCCTTTTTTTTTCAAAATTGTAATGATGAATATTTCCTAATCCGGTCCTGTCCTGTACGTCATCGCATCCCTTCCCTATTCCGTTTTTTCTTCGGCCTCGCCCAATGCTTGTCTAATGTTGAAACTACGGTCAATGTACCTTGCGTTATGCCTACATATTTCCAGGAATTTGTCCCGGTTACCACCTACAACGGTACCTAGTCATGGTACCCTAACTGTCTCCTATTGTACTCCCCACATAAGCCGACAATATAGTATGTGAGCAGTTAGGTATCTATTATTGCCTCTAAACCAATTAATCCAAATTTTAATTTCTGCCTAACTTTATCACCTATTTACGCTGATTTTAAATACCCACCGCTTCACAATAAACTCTGTTTGCGTAATTTGTAAACCCTTCCACAATCTACTACTAAACATTATAAATGTTCCAATGCTCCAAGTCTCACCTTTTCTAAATTATGAGTTGTAATCCGAATCTAAAGAAAATCATTAAATATTTTGCTATCTATGGCGTTACTTCGCTGACGGAGCCCGACCTTCACCAAACATTGTATTATAAATAATTTACCGCGGTTTCCTTTCTTTCTGTCAATGTTTTTACCACTCGTCCGTCCTACGGATGATACGAGTGTGACCGACCTTTCCTTATTTTTTTGTTTGTTTTTTCCCAAAATGGACCTGACCGTTGTTCTAAATTTAGCAATTTGGTACTGGGGACCAATATCATCTATAAATTTTTAACTGCTGAGAAATCAACTGTCTACAATACCTAGTCATTTTTTTATTTCCTTAGATTCATACGTTTGAATACGTAATTATTATTGTAGTCCTTTAAATCTAGTGCATTATTAGAATTAAACATTTTGGATACGCTTATTCTGTAAGTCGGGTTGAATATTAGCAAACAATTTATTTTTAAAATTTTAATTTGCCATCAAGAACCGACTTCCTCCCCTCACATCGGAATACCTTTTATTCCCTATACTTATCGGAGGTTGCCTAACATTTTACCTACCTCTCCTATCTTTAATTTGGTTTTATTGTCTTCACGCCTAATCCGGTTCACGTCACTAATGTTTATTCTGCATGTATTTTGTTTCTCAACAGATTCTGTTTCTTTGAACTATTTAGTTAAACTAATTTCGTTTAATCCTGTACAGATTATTTTGAAATTACGTTTCAAAATAATGCTTTTATTCCGACTGTCACCCACTTCTTGTGATGACCGGCTGTAGGAAGGGTTTCAATTTACCGTTACGTTAAACGCACAAACCTATTTGACACATATCTCCGCTAGTCGGCACTCGGTTTAATGACCTCCCTTTTTTTTGTTCTTCACGCTGAGTGTTAAATGTTTAAATGATCTACCCTCAAAATGAAAGGGACCCTTTTTTCTATCGTTTGTTGGTGCCCCTTTTTTTTGTTAAACTATCTCTATTCAATATAACGATTAGGGTAGATTATCTATGTTTACTCTGGTAAACAGAACTACTCAACGCTGGTCCGATTGCATAATTTTTAAACTAATCGTCCGGTATCCAATTTACCAAACGTTCAAACCCAATTAAAGGTTGACTAACATCAATATTATCACCCCGGCGATCTGATATTGAATGCATTATTGAAGGACTATCTCCCCTAATAACGTAACACCCTTTCTCACTTTATCGAAGGTGGGATATCATTAGTTTCTCTTGATTAATTTTTGTTCCAAATATTATTGGAGTACAGCGCTCCTCCCCTCAAAATATGATACCTTTAATCTGCGTCTTATCAGAAATTGGACATCATCAACCAACCTCTCCTAAATTTATCTGGTTAAGCTAACGTGTACATTATTGCACTACCTACTCTCTTGATTAATTTTGTTTCACCTTTTATAGACGTACGGCGCTACTCCCCTCAAAACATGACACCTTTAACCTGCGTCTCATCGGAAGTTGGAGATTATCGGCCTATCTTTCCTATATTTATCTAGTTAAGCTAATGTAAACGTTATTGTTTCTAATTCCTCTACCACACATCTATTGTCCTAATATTTTACTTTTTTTTTTCGTTGGGTTTTCAGTCATTTTCGGATGACATTTGAACCTGTTTCTAATTCCTCTGCTACACATCTATTGGCCTAGTATTTTACCTTTTTTTTCGTTGTGTTTTCAGTCATTTTCGGATGACATTTGAACCTGTTTCTAATTCCTCTGCTACACATCTATTGGCCTAGTATTTTACTTTTTTTTTTTTTGTTGTGTTTTCAGTCATCTTCGGATGACATGCGAACCGTTATACCTACTGTATTATTTTTTTTTTTCTATTCTTGTTTAAGTCATTGTATAAAGCCCAGCAAAATGCAACACTTTGTAATACCATACCTCCTGGTCACTTAGCAAAACTGTGATAAACCCCCCCCCCTACGAAGTAAGCCCTTCCTTTTAATTTCAAATGCTATTTTGTTAACTAAATTATTATTTTACAACGGTCTCGTCTCAAGAATAACTTCACCCAACAAAGGTACTTGCTAGCCGGTCAACCCGGAAACGTGCAAAGCTCCGCTCGACTTAAAAAAAAGGTCCTAGATTCCTAAGGCTTGTATATAAACCCTAATTGACTCTTTCCTGCAAGGCCCGTACTAAATATGTTAATAATTTTATACAAACTTACCAAATTCGCCTTGTTGCACAAAATAATTTCACAAATCAATTCACTACAATAATATTTAATTCAAACAAGCACTTATAAACCACAACCCGTCATGCAGTTATTTATTCCAAGATGCAGCCGTCAAACACAATTCTCGCGTAGATTTCTTTTTTAAATTTCACCCTGACCCTGATAGACGCCCCGAAAGTACGTCCCGACCGCCTCAATTTACAAATTATATTATTTAACTTCACCGATATGAACTCGCAAGCCTCAATCTCTGACTTCCCTATTCGCGTGGACTCTTTTTGTTTAATAAAACGGAATTTCCTTTGTTTAATTAAAATGAAATATCCCCGATTTAGGCGCACCAAACTGGTCTCCTCGCGACTATCGGACCTCGATCCCTTAATTTAAACCTTGCTTCCCAACGACCAAATCTTGACTCCCCTCAATCGCGTGAACTATTTTCCTTTAATTTTATGAATTATTCCCGGTTTACGCGCACAGAGTTATTATTCTATCGTGTATTCAACCTCGATGATTTTTCGCTAGCCCGTGCGTCTCCAGAATCTCTCCCGACTGTATTTATTATTATATATTACTATCTGAATTATTCCCGGTTTACGCGCACCAAATTATTACTCTCCGTTTATCAAAACTCGATGATTTTTATCCCGTCTGCGCGGCCCTAGGTTCCTTCCCTGACTGTCCCCTCGCTCCTCTACCCCGACTATCCTCCAACACTTCCCTGCCCCGCGACTCCCACCCATCTACTTGTGTGGTTTCAATAATTTATTAGTCACTTTTTTTCAAATCTTAAGTGATAAGCACATCTCCCAATATGCATATCTCAATCGTTTAATCGTGTTCTGTCACATAATAACTATTATTTCAGAGAATTTTGTGTAGAAACCATGTTCGTTATTTTTTGTGGTGTAAACTAATTTCGTCTGCGCCGGAGTCATAAACTATCCCAATAACGCTTAAAAGAAGAGCTCAGTGGCGTACTTCAATTCACTACACATCCTAATTACTTGCGTCGACTTTATTGGTTATATAATAACATTATATAAGCATTGTCTGTACACGTTTTCGTTCTTTCTGCGTGCGTCACTATTTAACGAATTCTGCAATCTTATTTTGACAAATATGTTAAATATTTTAACCCCTAATCGGCGCGTCGCGCTAGTATATTTAAATACACCAACGAGCAATCCTTATTGACTAATTTTCAATTTTCCTACTGCCATAGAAAATTCACCAGATAATTGTTTCGTAAATCCAATCTGCTCGCGTTAAAGTCAGTCACCACTCGGGCAAATATCCATCGGCCGCCCCTGACTTGATAATGAACCTGAAATATCCATTAGGATTCCTCCTCCAACCAAAGTATTTTGGCACACGTGTTTTTCCTAGTAATGGCCCGGTTTCATAAATCACCCTTAAGAGTTGGAACAGAGAATTGTATTCTGAAACCATACCCTGTTACAAAATTAAATATATTTCTAAATCGATCTCTCAATTTTAAAAGAATTATTTCGTAGGCCTAAAGGCGAGATCATCACACCTTTATTAATTTTATTCAGTTTTAGTTACGCATTATTTCTGCCAGAATTTTGGACTGTAATGGAAAAACATGAAGTATAAATTCTCAGGCAGAACTCATATCCACATCATCATGGAGCATTCGAAAGGAACGTACGTCGTAACTTGCTTCTTATAATATTGAGGGCTTACAGTGACCAACCTTCTATAATTGAAGGGAATTTTTCATTATAATACTTTTATATTAATAACGTAGTTATTCAGATAAATGTATTATAGTCAGGCACGTAATATTTTATTAGTTCCCATAAACTAAGGGGAGAGTCTGGCCCAACCGAGTTTCTTTCCATTGCGTTTTTTATCGTTCACGAAACTTTTGTTACATGTAAACTTACGAATTTCCACGTGTTCGTTATATGAAAAAAATAATTTCAGTATTTTGCCTGTTACTGGCAATACAATAATAGTTAGACAATTCGAAAGAACGATTCTGGTGTCTTCTGTCTTTTTCGTTTTCTAAAAGACTTGTGAGAAGGAAGATTTTTATGCTTTTAGGTCGACCGTCAATGACGTGGATGCGGTCTCTACCTGGAACGAATTATCGTGCTTTATTTTACTTCTTTTAAAAAAAAGTTTTTTTTTTAATTTTCGATGTTGATGAAGATTTTACGTATCATATTATGTACCTAATAATTAGCGTCAGAAAATAATATGAATTGAAATACTTTAAGATTTTTACAAAATATTTAATGCTCCAGAAATATTTCGAGAATCATAAAAATCTTACAAAGCGTAATATTATAGGTCTATGAAAATTATTGAGTAGTTTTGCAAGTAATACTACAACTTCAATAAAAAATAAGTCAATATCTTTGCCAATTTACATACTTTACTTTTACCACTTGAAAAATTAAGATTCAGACACAATTCTCAAACTTTTAACATTTGTATAAAATATGTGCAATTTGGTAACCTTTTTTGGTAACGTTATCTTCATGGTGAGCAATGATGATTTCGTCTTAGACAGTAGCAATTATGCAATGTGACGACATTAGGAAAAGTGTGACTATTTTGAGCTGCATGGTAGAAAAGAAAATAAAGTCTACAAAAAACTCTTCAACTTTTATCAAGTAATTTTCACAATCCTTTGAGATTTTGTAGCCTTTACTCTCGAATCGCAACATTACGAGATTCACGAGATATTCATTCTGTTGGTGTTGGAACATTTCTATATCCCGGCTCGAGATGCCGAGAAGCGGAGAAGCCGAGAAACTGAGATTCTGACGTATTCCTCGTGTAAAACCATTTTCCGTTTTAGGTGAAGAGATTTGTATGTTGGAGTGTTCCGGTGGAATTTACGACGGCCACGTTTACTTTATATTGTACCCCGATGGTCCCTTTAGGGTTGTGTTTCCCGCCAGAGATGTTTGATAATATTAAACCAAGCAATAACCCGCCAATGTAATATTACACAATAACACATTTAACAACAATACTTTGAAATATTATGTTCTATTTCACACTTAAACGTTATTTATTAGGCGATTAAAGTTATTTTCATAAAACACTGTGTACAAATTACTACGGAGCGTTATTTATGTTAAGTTCTCATTTTCCTCAAAAATACGTTACACTTACCCCACCGTAATAATTTACGTGATATTACGGCGTTTTACATAATATACTCGTATATGTATATTTATGAATACGCTTTACAAGTGAGGTTATTGAAAATATTAAATTGACTAACGGTACACGCACGTGACAAGTCTACGTCACCATTTTGATACGAAGGTTTTAAAGTTATTCTGCCTCCTAAGAAATTTGAAAATAATTAAAAATTCTGAATATTCATGTGTTTCTTATACCTCTCTCTTGCTCTCCTCTTTTTCTTGCCTTATTGTCTTCCGTCATGTAACATTTTCCTCTTAGTAGGTACCCTCCTAATAGTCTTACTTTATCTGGAAAGGCAGACAGTGGCGCTAATGACAATAGAAAAATGCTTATTGTGGTAAACTAAACTGTAACTTTCAATAGAGAAAATAATTAATTCCGCAAATAATGAAAAACCCTTGTAAAGGTCCCTCTGGAAGCCAATATTATCTAATTATTTCAACGCTTTACAGTTCATTTGTTCACGTTCACAACATCAAATAGATTGTAATAATAATAGTCGAATGTGAACATAAAACCCTTTGTTGATTACTGTTTCGGCTTAAGCTGAAATTACAAAACGAGTTTTAGTGGCGGATTTTCCTTCCTGCCGCCCTAAGCATTTTATGCCCGGCCCGAGCTATAAATGTATCCCAAACTCCAACACCTGTATAACAAAGCAGCACTGATATAAGTGACACTCGATATCCCCTCCGAAATAAATTGGGCACACCAACGGGTTTCATTCTACTGGATGGTCCGATACTCTTAAGGGTAAACACATGCACAGCACGGGTGTAAACAGCTAAAAGCTAAGTTTAAATCGTTTATCGAGAGAATTACTTCTTAGGTAGTGTAAAAACCCTTAATTACAATAAACTTCTCAATGTTAATCTTTCAATTTTAGATACAACCGACTTCCAGTTATTTCGAAACTTCACATTCAATTCAATATAATTTATTATTTTTAAAGACATTACAAAATTACATTTTCAAGGCGTTTTTTAAAGAAAAAAAATTAAAATGAGAATAACCGATTTACACAAACAGCAAAAAAGCTTGTCGTTTGAATTTCGCTTCATTGATGTTAAACATATCGATATCCGAAGTGATTCTATTCAATAACAAGACAGCTCTCCCGATTGGCAAGTTAGTTCTACATTAAAATAATAAGTTAGTTCTACATTCTTCTGGCACATACATAAAAAAGCACAATTAAAAGTTTATTAAATCTCCAAGAATTTGAATTATTATTAGGAATTTAGAAACGAAATATTCACAGCCCGAATGTAATCGAAAGATAAAAATAACACAGTTTATGCCTTGCATTTTATTAACATTCCAGTTTTTGTACTGCATTATTCGGTACCGGAGTATGGGTCACGATATTCAGCAATGCGGAACCATAATTTAAAAAGACCTAGTCATGGATCTTTGAAAAAATACTTTTTTTCTTTCATAATATTTATATAAATATTTTTTAATCGTATTAGCCAACCTAGTGATTTACAAATCGTCGCTGTTGGAAAGCCGAGAGAAAACATTGGCAAAGCTTTTTATGTCTGTTATTTCATTTATGGAAAATTTACGATCCGTACAGTGCTATCGTTTTATTTGTAAAGTAAATATTGCCTACTCTTCTCCGCGACACTGACACACCGAATTGTCTCAACCTTAATACAGACAATAACAAAAAAACGTCATAAAAATCAATAACGTGCGCAAGATACCCCGTTCGGATAAAATGAGGTATCGTGAAAGTATTAACATTACACAATTTTGGCATTATTTAGAAGTGATATTTTATTCTACATTTCTTTTAGTGTCCACACCCACAAACACTTTATACGTTTTGAGGGCCTTTTTATATTTTAGGATAATAGCTTTATTAAGTTTTGTCGGGCATCGTATGTATATCTACAATATTTTTTGAAAACCTTTTTGAACATTTGTAAAGTATATAGTTTAGAGCCCCTGAGGTATTTTTTTACTTAAACTTATGTCAATTATCCATTTATCATTATTATTAATTTATTTAAAAGATCTATGATTTTAAGACATCAGTTAGGCCAGAGCTTAATGAAGAGTATTAACAGCTTTAACAAACAGATCGATTAAAAAATCAATCTATACCTTTTCAAATGTCTTTTCAAACTTTTTTGGTT
The DNA here is from genome assembly GCA_917563855.2 of Limnephilus lunatus. Classification (NCBI taxonomy): domain Eukaryota; kingdom Metazoa; phylum Arthropoda; class Insecta; order Trichoptera; family Limnephilidae; genus Limnephilus; species Limnephilus lunatus. Next base: position 33,836,189 of record OU830594.1, read on the forward strand.
TGACTGAGACTTAAACCTTAAAGAATGCATTGTCATCGACAACGACTCTATGTACCGATTTTAGGCTCAATCGGATGTCAGGAAGTTGGTTTATTTCCGCTTCCAAGATTACGCGGCATTCAATCTTTCAAGATAACAAAACTGATGTTTAAATAGATTAAAAAAATATATGAATTTAGCATATTATGTATCCTGATAAGGAAACCATGGTTTTGCAACATATAAATATATTTTTTTAAAATAGAAACAAAGTTTTATTATTTTTAACTTTATGGGTAAAACCTCAAATTGTAATATTTAATTAAATGAAGACAATTTTGCTGAAACTTAAGTAATCGAAAATCAGAAAAATCAAAAAATACAGAAAAATCACAAAAATATATTGGCACCTCTGAGACTCGAAACCAGGACCTATAATATTATGTGCGTTAAGAAAATGAGGAGAGTGTTTGTAGTTCTTAGTCGAAGTATGATACAGTTACATTACAGTAGAGCGATTGCCATGTAAGCAGAAGGTCTTGGGTTCAAGTTCCAGAGGTGCCAATATCTTTTTCTGATTTTTCTGTCTCCAGATTTTCAATTGAATTTCGCTAATATTGTCTTCATTTAATTAAATATTATAAAGTTTGTTGTTTTAAGTTTTTTAAAGTTTTTAAACGCATTAAAAATTATTTTGGTTAAGTCCTTCAATTAGGGTCTTTAAAAATGCGTTATAAAATCTCCAATTGGAAATTATACACAAAATAAATAAAACTGACGATTGACCTAAATATTTGTTAACGTCCTGATACATAGTACCTACCAATTATTTCATTAAAAATAACGTTATCACAAAAACGATGTTTACATACGTCAGTAAAATAATGCGATGTCGCTCAAATTTGAAAATAGCACAACATGGTACCTAAAGGCTTTGCTTACTTATGCCTTGATCGGCTGCGGAGGGTTGGTTGCCTTGTTCGGCTGTAGAGTGTGGAAGGTTCCTGGTTCCAGGCGACATTACGCAATAGCTGGATCCTTTCTGTAAACACATAACCCTCGCGCTTTCCATATCGCCAATGTTAGCAGACGAAACATCGCTTCTGTAATAATATAACGTTGTAAGAACAGAAGTATTGATTAAAACAACCCTTTAAATTTTACTTCTTCACATTTGAGAGAAAATGATGATTATTTTGTATCGATACAAAAGTTTTTGAACATTTTACAGCAGATAAAAACATTTGTTTACCATTGAAGAAGAAGATAACACTAATAATCTAAACGAAAATATGAAAGAAAACAAGACCCAGAAAAATAAAAAAAGATAACGGTTGCAATTGGGACACGAACCCAGAACCTCTCGTCTTACTGGGACGGGCGCCTCTACCAATTCGGCCACTGCCACGCTCCATCAAACCGTCATATCTGTGAATCTCATGTATAATTTTTTTTAGGATTATCAATATTATCTTCGACTAATTTTTCTGTATTAAAGGCAACTACCTTTTTCTTTGGAAACAATCGTTCTAAGAACTGATTTATAACCTAGATGGCGACTGGGATAAATATATCTGATTATATTTTTATGTGTCTCAGTTGCGACCTTTATCATTTTATTTTTCTGTTTCTTGTTCTATTTCATATTTTCGATTAGATTATAGTGTTATCTTCTTCTTCAATGATATATGACATTGATGGGAATATCCTTCAAAAGTTACAAAAAGAGAGTTGTTCTTATAAAAAAAATAAACATTTATTTATACTTATGCAGTATTTATTTAGATATCGCTAAGTGATTTTGCAATGATAAATTTGAAAAGATCTGAACAAGAGCTGAACTCAATGAACTTTTTTAAAAAAGTGATTTAACGATTTTATAAATAATATAATGGCGACCCAAAAGTCAAAAACAAGTGCAGTCCTACTCCAGATACGTCCAATTATCAATAGGTCAACTTGAGATAATTCGTGGAACCGACATTGCAATTGAAAGCACGATGATAAATGAAAAACAAATCGATGATCTATATAAAAACATTGTACAAGTATTACGTACCTCAGCAATATCTGCGTTTAATATAGAGAGAAGGCCTACGACTGGACGAAGATGGAAGACTGTGGCTGGTTGGAATGAGAAAGTTGCCTTACATTATGAAAGATCAAGAAATGCGCACATAAAATGGCTGCAGAACGGACGACCCACTAATGGTCCCATTATGGAAGCTCGAAAGCAAAGTAGATCGTTATTTAAGAAAGAATATAAAAAATGCCAAAGAAACTTCGAGCAGAACAAAATGGATAAAATAGCAAATAGCCTACAATGCAAAAACTTTTCATCTTTTTGGAACAAAACTAATGCTATATTGAAAGCAAAACATACCGCACCGACCAATATTGATGGAAAATCTGAAAATAAAGCTATAGCTGAAGTTTTCAGGAATACTTTTTGCTCCGCACCAGTTCAACCACAAACAATGGATGAAGATTTTTATACACCATTGCATCAATCAAAACAACAGCCGTCCATTGTCATCTCTCCTGAGATGATTCAGCGAGCAATACGCAACATGGCAGGAGGTAAATCTGCTGGTCACGATGGACTTGTCATAGAACATGTGAAGCATGCGGGGGGATATTTGACAACACTGCTCGCCTCTCTCTTCACTGCCATGGTTGGGCTTGGACACATTCCGAAAGAACTGACCAAAACCATTATAGTACCGATCCCAAAAAGTCGCCAACTAAACCTGACATCCTCCGTTAATTACAGGCCCATATCTCTTGCCACCATAATAGCAAGAATATTTGAAAAGGTGATTTTAAATTTAACGGAAGACAAGCTCATTACAGAGGATTCCCAAATGGGCTTCAAAGCTGGGTGCTCTACTGATACAGCCATATATAGCATGAAACTATCAATAGAATATTACAAAGCCAGAAAAACATCGGTATATGCATGCTTCCTAGACCTAAGCAAAGCTTTTGACATGGTTTGTCATGATAAATTATGGAAAAAACTGACGGACCGACAATTACCACCACAAATTGTAAATATATTGAGTATATGGTACAAGCAACAGGAAAACTTCGTCAGATGGAATGACAGCCTGTCAGAAGCAGCAAAATTAAAGTGCGGCGTTAGGCAAGGAGGCTCAATGTCCCCAGTGCTGTTCAATGTATATATGGACGAACTTAGTAAAATACTGAACAAAACAAGAATCGGATGCCACGTTGCCGGAGTATGTATGAATAACATAAGTTATGCAGATGACATGGTCATACTAGCCCCATCAGTAAGGGCAATGAGAAAACTTCTTGCCATATGCCAAGCATACGTCGATAGTCATGGTTTGATGTACAATGCCAAAAAATCATCATTGCTGGTGTTTAAAGCAAATACTGGTCCTACTGTCATTCCACCTATTCTCCTCGGCGGAGACACTGTCAAAATCTGCAGGGAAATAAAATATTTGGGGCATGTCGTCACTGATGACCTAAATGATAAAAATGACATAGAACGCCAAAGAAGAGTACTCAGCGTTCGAGCCAACATGCTCGCCAGGAGATTCAACAGGTGCAGTTCTCCTGTGAAGAAGCAAATATTCCAGAGCTACTGCATGAGCTTTTACACCAGCGAACTTTGGACAAGATACTCACAAGGCGTCATGAACTCACTTCGAGTACAATACAACAACGCATATAGGGCGCTATTCGGCCTACCTTGGCGATGCAGTGCCTCGCAGATGTTCGCAGAAGGAAGGGTACATGGGTTCGCCGCCTTGATGCGCCACAGAATAGCCGGGGTGAGTCAGCGCTACCAAAGATCGGAGAACACTCTCGTCCAGGCCGTGGCCCAGTGGCAGGGCGCGCCTCTTCACCAAACATGGAGAATACATCTGAAGCCCCCGTAGTAGATATACGATAACGTACTAAATATGTAGATGTATATATATTTTTTTTTAATCTTTTTTATGTTATTTGTTTTTTTTATCTGGTAAATCCGTTTTATTTAATGTATACTTTTTTATGGCTGACAGAGTATTGCACCCACCGCTCTGTTCGGCTGAAATAAACATTATTATTATTATTATTATTATTATAAATAATTGAAAAAAATCGCTTAAAAAACAATATGCCTTCTAGCTTGGAATAAAATTCCATGTAATAGTTCGGAAAGGTAAATTTGAAATCAAGTTAGAGCAAACCCCCATTAAAATACTTTCGTTGACACGTTGTATTTTATAATACTCTCATTTTATACATATTATTTAATAGAATTGGATACAGTGTCAAAATGGCTCAAAGGAAAAAAAATAACTAAATGGTCATAAGAAAATATGTATGAATTCGGACAGAAAAAAACGAATGAAAAAACAAAAAAAAATCAAAGGTTTATATAATGATATGACAAAAAATATGGAAGAAATTAAATATCTTCATGTCATTTTGATGTTGGTATTTAGGAAGGTGTTTCAATCCGTTAAAAATTATCATTTTATAATCCCGTTCTCAATAACACAGGTTCGCCTCATACATCGTTCGTATGTTTGTCTAGTAATGTTACCCATTGTCGTGAAAATAAGCTTATGTGTGTGATTGGTTAAAGTAATTAAATTGTCTGCTTTGTCAAAATCTAAAATAGCCATTTTGAATATAACTACCTGCCTAGAGAATATTAATACATATGTTTTTAAACATATTAGGTTAAGAAATATCTTTTTAAGCCTCAATTGGTATCTAACTTATTTAACCACCGACTTCAACCTTTTTTTAAATTTCGTTTTGATCAGACTAAAAAGAAAAGCAAGCATATCGATTGCCCGTTACAGCTCATTTAGAGTTGTGTTAATTTTCTTATCAATTTAAAACGTATTTTATAACAAATGTTAACGAAACTATTTGAATGTTTTCGTTCTATAATTATCATTCAAAGCCCAGAACACTGCATGCCGTGAAAGATGAATTCAGCCCTCTCTAGTCAATCGTCCCTTTGTGAACTGTTTCGATTACAAAGTGGATAGTTCCCGGGCGATGAGGCGGCGGCGTCCTGCGAAGGTTTATGATAGAAGTGCAATTCAACCGCACCGTATGTGCCACAGTTAATCAACAACACGTTAACGTGCGCAGTTATGTCACATGTTAAGTTGCTAACAAATAAACACGGAAGAATTATCGCATTACCGGAAATATTTAACGCATTACCTGAAAATATCAAAAATGAGACATCTTATTCAAAAATCAAAACAAAAGTTAAATCTTTCTACCTTCGAAGAACATGAAATCAAATAATATAGTTCATTTCTATTTTATTTTTTTCTCACCGTATGTTTGTACTGTGTAAAATATTTTTACTACAACGCAATTCATAAACATTATAATAATTAGTTTGTCGTAATATTTAGTATTTACTATGTAAAACTAAAAAGTATACTGTATTAAATAATAAGAAAAAAATTAGAGATTTCTTACAATCAAACTGATTGATCAGTTTCGTAAGATTTGTAAAATAAAATATTGTAAAATTAAAACTGAATAAACATATAAAAAAAATAATTTATTAAGGTATTGTTCGCATGCATTACTGCTTCGTAAACCCTGGTCCTCCATAAATAGGGTAAAGTGCATTCACAGTCAAAGGTGGAGCAAAGGAGTCGGCGATGTGTGAATGTAGTGTGGTGTATACCTAGACCACCAAACATGAGGTCAATGAAAATCCGCTTAATTTAATCCCCAGCGGGACCGTTGAGGTCTGCAGGGCGACTTCTGAGGCCTTAGAATGGCTTGCAGTCTTATATGATACACACTGACTTCCCTACTAAAAGAAAGAAAAATAACGATTGTACGTTTCCCTTATGGATAGTGTAAATGCAATATTATAGTCCAATCTTCAAAATTTTAATTAGCAGGCACTTTATTACGGTATATTGTTTACTGTGGTATCAAAATTACCCACATATGAAAATGAATTCGGAGTATTTGATGCTCTCATTATCACATTACCCTCTCAGAATTCAAACTTTGCTTTAACTGACTTTAATCCTGTTTTTTTACTAGATTTTAATCAGGTTCTCTTCAGCCTTCCCACTCTTTTCAGCCTCACAACGTATATGTATATATATATTTATTTTTTTATTATTTTTTTTTTACATTAACTCCACACAGGAGGTCCTGAGGAAGGTAACTTCCCTCAGGGCCTATATCATCTGAGATGTTGTGTGGAGGGTCTTTTTGAGTAGAGGAAGGAATGAACATTGGTCTTGAATCGTATCACAGCCAGCTGTTGAACACGAGAACAAGTCGAAGAAGCGACCCGTTCTTATGTGACAAATGTCAACCGTGTACATATTTTGGGCACCCGTTTGGCGTGTTTCCCAAATATGCACCGGTGCCAAAGGGATCAGTGATCAGTTCCTCGGAGCATCTTCCATTGTAACACCGGTAGAATAAGGATAGCATTCCCACCCGACGCCTGTGCTCTAAAGATTGCAATCCGTCTGTTAAGATGGGAGAATCTAGGGTATTGGTATCTCTAGAGTCGAGGGTATTTTTCAGGTATTTTTGAGCTCCAGATCAGAGGTGGCTGCCAAATTCAATCGTGGGGCACACTTGTAATTTGTACAGGGTTAGCAGTTGTATACCTACTATTAAAGTATATGCAAGCCCTGTACAGTGCGCCCAGTTTTTGGTAGGTTAACTTTACTTGTGTATCTGGATTGGGGATGCCACAGTCCCACTGTCTCCGGACGGTTGGAAACAAAGGGATAAGTCCCAAGGAGCCGGCGAGGTTAACATTTCGGGATGAATTTGAACCGCGGCGCGCCGCTTACTATACGAAAGGAGTTTGAATATAAACCCCCGCTTCTGTCTCTAGAAAAATTACTGCTTTAATAGTTTTTACATGTACTCAAACGTTAACAGAACGACTAAAGTACAACATTTTATCGGGAAATCTATGGCAAAGACGTCCAGTGAATCGACCCCAGCAAACCTGAGCTAAATAAGTGCAGGGACAACGAAAGAAGAGGCAAAGCTTGCAATAAACCGATTCCACCTGAAAAAGCGCAAGATAGAAACGTCCGTGCCTTATTGAAACAATGAATTCCCGGACATAGGTATAAAGAAAACTACTTTCAATCTATTTTGTGTACAAAATTGTTTTAATTTAAAATAAAACCATAACTTTGTAAACACCACTTTTATTTTTTATACTTTATGCCGACCGTAGCTTCTTCAAGGCAATATAATACTCTACTAGTATTATACTGCCCTGAAGAAGCTACGGTTGTAGCGAAACCCGGTAGCTTCTTCAGGGCAATATAATACTCTACTAGTATTATACTGCCCTGAAGAAGCTACGGTTGTAGCGAAACCCGGTCGACATAAAGTATTACATCATTTAATTAAATATTATAATTTGAGTTTTTACTCATAAAAGTTTAAAATAAAAATAAAAATATTCATCCTAGACTTGCAGAAAAGTCAATAGATGTCGCGTATTAAAAATAAAATGGATTAATATTTATCCAGACACTATCTAGATAGCATTTAGTTCGGGTTGAGTCTTGCAATCATGTATAAAGATAGCAGCCATTAATATGTGCGTTAAGAAAAATGAAGATATTGTGGGTAGTTCTTAGTCGAAGTATGATGCAGTTAAGAGTGAATTGGAAATGGATTCCATAGCTCAATCGGTAGAGCAATTGGCCACGAATGCTAAGGTATCTGGGTTCAAGTCCCAGTGGAACCAATATCTTTTTCTGTCTTCAGATTTTGATTGAGTTTCGCTAATATTGTCTTCATTTAATTAAATAAAAGTGGTGTTCACAAAGTTATTGTTTTATTTTAAATTATAATGTCACATCACAAAGTAACTGCTTCATATGAACAAAATTATTTTATTTTTTTAAAAAAGTTATTCCACATTTCGTTATCATAAAAAATATAGGTAGATACCTACTCGTATAATATTATGTTGGCGGCAAATTCCAGATGTTAGATACTCTCAGTACAATTCTGTTGGAAGACAGCATTCTAAATCGGAACGTTGCTCGAAATAGCTTTAGTCGAGTTTGATGACCAGATCTCAATCAGCTCTTCAAACTTTTTCCATTTCCAATTGGCGATGCCATAGTCCTTCTAAATCCGGAGAGTCGGGAACATTTGGAATTACTCAGTAGGTACACATTCACGTTAAAAATAATATTTCGAGTATTCAATGTTTTATATAACTTTTTCAGATAGATTAGTAAAAAGTAGATAAATGGTGTTTTCAATTAGAAATAATTATTTCAAAATTTGACTTTCATCTTTAGGTCTCAAAATTAATTGCGAGTAATGAAATAAATAATAACCGCAGCAGGTGCTTTTAATATTCCAATGAAACTCGAAAGCAATCAACGAGTTTGCCCAAAAAGTTGATAAAATCAACGGGCGAACATAAAATTGTTCCACTGCAAGACCTGCAGAACGCATTTTACTGCCACCACAGACTGCAGCCCTATTAAAATATCGTTAGCATTTTTATCTTTTAAACTTCAATTTTTGCATAATGAATCATAGAGTAGCACTAGTAGCGAACAGTGACGTGGCTCAAACAAAAAGCTCTGCAAGCTACGAGCATTAAAAGTCGGGAAATAATGAGAAGTTCGTATCAAAATACACCCCGCAAGACTTGTACCACGACTATTAGGTGCCTGTGTGGTATTAAGTTATAATCTGTATGCAAAACGGTCTTCCTGCCTCGGAACATTTTGCTATTCTGTGGGACATGTTTTTAGGCGCTTTTTATCCTCCGCTTTGTAACATCCGTATTACACATTGCCTGGGTATAGCCGCTCAGGAATTATATATTTATTATTATTTTATACTGCGGGCGAGAATGGGACCAGACGTGAGTCAGAGAAAGGAATTTTTACCTTGTCGCAATATTAACAGGCGGTGCCGAACATTTTTCTCAAGGTGGACTAAAATTATTTGTTGTGGGTGTTTTTGAGAAGTTATTACGAATAATTTCAAGTCGCATGTGTATTATATAAATAACATAAATGTGTATTAGAATTTACCTGTGTTATTTATTATTTAGGAGAATGCAGACCATTGTAAACTACTAACCATTTATATAACCGAAAATTTGTTTAAAACAGCTATTTTTCTAAAACCGTAAGCATTGGATTCATGAAATTCGCAAAGATTCTTCAGATCCTTTGTCTAGAATATCTAAGGCAACGTATGTAACTATGTATGTTCAACTCGCAGTGTTATTTTGAAGAAGTGCTATTGAGTTATGATAAATCCACTAATTTTTCAATAAATAATTCAACACAACACGCCAAATTGTGCAGTTCAACATATTTCAATAAAATTTTTCGAAAATAAATAAAGATTTCCGTAGAATAGTATTGAAATTCTTAAGAAATCCGGTTGTAAAGCTTGTAACATAAAACCGCTCTCTTGAAAAGCGTGCTAAAAACTAAAATAGTTGCAGAAGTTAATAATTATATCGTATTTCATTCAGAATAAATTTGAAAAATATATATTTTAAAAAGCATTTTTTTTTTATTTTGTAAGATAAAATATATCAGATATTTTTTGAAACAACAATTTTAAACTCCTTAAGTGAGGAGCAAGCAAGGTAATGCTTATTATTTCCTAGGCTTTAAGGCCGACAAACCAAACAACACGGTGTGTCGCGCGAAACTTTACTCTCACATAATTACAGAATCTTCACAGGGTTACCAGGCGAGTGGGGCCGTCGGGCCAATTTGTATGGCAACTCCGCGCGCATACATTCATGTTAGCGGGCCCTGTAATCCTAAAACTACACAGTCATTACATGAGAGCAATTTCGCCGACAAAGGACAAACTTTCTACGCGAGCGAAACAGCGACGAGAATTTTGCAAAATCTTTATAATCATAAAGGGAATGGAGTGCAGGCTTTTTGGATTTTGAATAATTAAGCTTGTGATGTCACAAGGAGATGCTTTTCAGTTAGTTCGCTTTAACACAACTTAAGTATCTACCATCTACCGATGAGTACATAACATACATATTTTAAATAAGCATCAGGCCGGCTGAATCAGGAGGGAATGTTTGAGGGAGACCATTTGGCCTCTCCAGCGGGACTCTCAACCTATCGCCTTTCACTGCTGTGGGAGTGATGGAATCATATGTCTGTTACTTTTAAACCCACTGACTCCTAGATTCCTACCCATTCCTCATAACTTTTTTCTTCCTAGAACTTCCACTCCTTCCTTTCCTTTAACAGCCATCCACACACCATCCCTACAGATAACATAGGCCCATATTTCCCTCGGCCTCCTGAGTGGAGCTATTGTAATAAAAAAACATACTAGAGATGTAATGCACAAAAAATCGAGAAAAGTTTCCCCAAATTCAAAGTACAAGTATCTACAACATTGAGCTATGTACTATATCACCAACGAAATAGTTAATTTATTTGTATTATTATAATATTATTACCTATGTCTATACTAACTTTTACAAAAATGTGATATATATAAATAATTTTAAACATTTCACGAAATAAAAATGAATTTAAATTATATAATTCATGTTGAAGAATAGTATTATGCTAACATTAATTATATCATGGAGGTGTGTTATTATAGCCTTCTTATGACTATATTTCGTGTTGAACACATCTACTACTTCTGAAACAGTATTGTCAATCTAGGTACAAGCGAGTATATAAATGATTCAATGCTGATATTGTTGTTGCAATTAAAAGTTGGATGAAACAAAAAAAAATGTAGATAGAAGATAATATTAGAAAAATACGCGAACGTGGAGCGAATTGATCGAAAATCATAATTTTTCATTATTTTAAAATCGTGGCATATAATCGACATGCTTTTGGTACAATCAGGGACAGTTCGTTTAGCCGTTGGTATGGAAATTGATACCTAATCGATTTATTGTGATTTCTGCCACCACATTTACCACTCAAAAATTTGAAATGCATATAACCCTAATGGATTATTGCTGAACACATCCAAAACTATTTTTGAAAGGTGATATGCTTTCAATCTATAATTCGAAGAAATAATTTTTGAAATACAATTTTTTTATTATAAACATAAAAAAGATTCAAATAAAAAAAATAATTCCATCACAAAGTGAAAACCTTTCCGAAGACGTTTTCTTCGAAAAAAAAAAAAATATTTACTTTAACTGAGGAAAATATTTTCCCTCGGGATCTACGTCATCGTAAAAGATGTGGAGGGTCTTTTTGAGGAGAGGATGGATTGAACATGGGTCTTGAAGAGACCCATTTTGTAGGTGGGAGGAAACACAGAGGCTGTTTGCAAATCGTTCCACAACAAAGCTGTTGAACTCAAGAACGAGTCATAGAAACAACCCGTTCTCAAGTGACAAATGTCAACCGTGTACACGTATATATGATGGTTTTGTATATTTTTAAAAATATTTTTAGCGTATTTTTGAATAGTTGTAGAAATAAAATGTTAATAATACCAATGGAAGTTCCATGTCTCACCTGAATTTCTCATCTGAATTTATTTTAGCTTTTCAAAGCGTCACGCGTCGCGTCAGGCTCTCTTACCTGTAACAATAAAAAATAGATATTATTATCAAACATGTTGGATACATTAGTTGAGTCTATTAATGGGTATATTTTAAAATTCAGATGGTTACTTGTCAAATAAGTCAACGTATTAACTGATCCAATTATCGAATTTACAAATAAGGTGCAAATATTTTGGTGAATTTTGTTTCACTTGTTTTGCCGAAGAAGTGATTTGCATGTGAAATGTCAATGCAACGTGAAAATAGCCGACTGGACCTAGAAATTTATTATAGGCGGTAAAAGATGATATTATATTTTATGATTTTAATTGTTTGCGGTCCTGTGTCTAAACGAATGTCAATCAACCAAAATGTATATTATACCGCTTGTCAGTTTTAAATAATGAAATTCAAAAATAGAAAGACCTAATAATAAGTTAAGAACCACAAAATATTGTGTTGAGAAATTTACATTTACTTGAAAATAAAACGCTAAAAACACCAGACTAAATACAATTAAAAATATCCTTCTTTATAATTAGAGATCAGGTTCGATACGGTGTCGAGGTGAATCTTGTTGTATGGCGATTAAAAAAATAAGTTATCAAAGAACATAATCATGGGTTGCCAAAATATAACTTAGACTACGTAATTTATTGAAGTTCCGAAGAAGATAACAAATAACAACACAAACATAACGTATAAATTATAATAGAGTGGTTGAAAGCAAAACAACTTATCATTTATTTTTTAAAAAAATCTCTCTAAATCTAACGATGAATAAAATCCGGTCAAAAGTAGTAAGGTCACCAGAAGTCATTCTGCTAAGCAGATATTCTGTAGTTTTGTATAATCAAATTGAATTAAAATCCTAAACATTACTATTTGTTGCCAAATTCTTAATAAAAATGGAACAAGTTAAAGAAAGAATGTTGTCCCAAATCATAAAACAGTGGCAGCATTCGTTTTTTATTATTTTGAATTCTGCGCGTCGTGCCAACAAGTTGGTTCAGAGAATTTAAATGGCCTGAATATTAATTAAACAATTATTAGGAAACCTTTTACTGTTTAAACAGAGATAACCCTTTGCAGCTTTAATATTTACCACGCCGCGTTTTTTTAAAGCACGCAATTTAAAATTATATTATTCTTTTGTAAACAACCTACACCTGTGCTTGGTATTAACCTGAAATTTGGGGTAGTAAATGCACTCCACGTTCACGCTTTAGATCTGGTGTGCTCTATGTGCACACCTTTTATAGCCGCAAAATGGCGCCCCATTCCCGAACTAAAATACTGTTTCGACTATGGAGGCGACGTGGGAGAATTGTCGCACGGTGTTCATTTAACATACCTAATAAAAGTTTCTTTACGTAACTGTAGTATTCGCTTAGGTCCTTTTTTTACAAATGGGCCTCTTCTAGCTAGCGCGAAAGCAAAAACAATAATTTTGTTCAAGTATGTGTATTATATTTGTAGCAAATTACAGCTATTTGGTGATAGAACTTAAATTAAATTTCGGGCTAACTAACGCACCCCTCGGTCAGGCTTACTTTGGTTTATTCTATGTAAAACGGAGTCGTATTTCTGAACTAAAATGGCACGACGAAATACGAGGGCAAAATGAGAGAATTGTCACGAGGGGTTTATTCATCCTAATGACTATTACGACGCGTTTTTTTTCAAAATCAGTAGATTTAAATTTGGGAGTCATTTAGGAGATCTCGTTTTTAATGCTCTGAGTAAACATTGAATGGTGTGAGTGCTCTTCAGAAAAAAGTGGAGATTACCAATAAAATCGTTTATTTTATTTTTATTTATTTTTTTTGTTGAATTCCATTTTCGTTTATAACTTGTATGACGTAAATGAAATGATATCCTTTTATATATCAGGATCAGATCCTCACATACGTCAGCACAGCTGGTTTGCCGGAGCTAGGCAAAAACTTTTCACTCGTAAAAAAACACAGAGCAATGTAGTTAGGTTGTGAATTTTGTAATCTGAATTTTTGATAAAATATCCTTGAATTATATATATGTAGATAGAAACTCATATTTCGCAAAACGTAAAATTCAACTTTTTGGTTTTTCTTTTACCGTGTATTTCGAATGCAGTTAGTGGTATCTGCTATCGTTTCTTTTGTTTGATCGAATAAATATGCATTTTTTAAAGGAAGCAATCTTTCCAATTGCCTTCCATTGACATGCTTGGTGTAACTTTAAGATTAGGTTGTCTCATAGAATTTGAAGAATTCATCAAATTTCAAAGTTAAATTTTTGAAAAAACTTTGAAAGTTTTATTCAAATTCTGTTATTATTTCATCATGGGCCGGTTGTTTCACAGTCTTGGATGTTAACAGAACATGAATTAGACTTTTACAGTACTTGAGTATTGACTTTGAAATTTGATGAATTGTTCAAATTCTGTGAAACAGTTTATCCTAAGTGATCGCCTGAGGCACAGGGACTCCATCGAAGCCAAAGTCAAGTTAGCCTTCAAGAAGATGGGCGTACTGTAGAGGACTCGTAGACTACTAGAACAACAATTAATTTGTGCAAATAGTTTCCCCTATCTTAACAATAGGATTGCAAACATAAGAACACAGGCGGCATTCCCTCCTTGTTCTACTGCTATTTCAACGGTAGATGCTCCGACGAACTAACGTCATTGATCTCTTCGTCACCGGCCCAGCATATGTAGTACACGGTTGACATTTCGATTTGACTTCGACGGGTCGTTTTTAAAGATGATACATGCCTTGAGGGAAAATATTTTCCTCGTAGCCTTCTTTGTGGAGTTAATGTGGAAAAAATATATTTAACAATTTTGTTATTTAAATCAGATATTTAATACAGTCATCGTAACTATTTTTTTATATTATGTTTTCTTAACGTAACTCTCACCGTGAACAGAAAAGATTTTCTTGAAAAATCTTGAATTAACCGGTAAACCTTCACACATATTTTCAAAGCATTTTACCTTTCAAGACGCAGAAAACATTATTTAAATCCTCTTACGAAAAGTAGATATGAAACGACAGAATCCCAGTCATAAACAATAATTCCTTCCTTTGAGAGGTCCCCATTAAGTGGCAGGATTTTAGGAGAGGTCCGGTGGGCCCCACCTGAACAATGGACCCTTATACGCGGAATGTCCCTGGGGTAAAGTTTATTGCATGCATTCTCGTTTATTTGCCTCTTTTTGAAAGGGATGATATAATACATCTCCAGACAGGAATAATAATGCGGGTTCGTGATATATTACAGTTATGTGAATTAGTCTGATAATATGTTATGATTTTATTTTTCATGTCATAAACATCTATTTAAATTGAAATACCGTTATTTCGATAGCTGATGCCATTGGTTGGGGTGAGGTATTTGCAGAAAACATCATCGTCATCATCAATCTTGGCTCTACAACCCCTGGTGGTCTTGGCCTCCTCAAGAGTCTTCCTCCACTCATCTCGGTTTTGTACCAGCTCTCTCCAGCTTAGAAGCTCCAAGGTGGATATATCTTTGAGGACGTTATAGCTCCATCTTAATCTTGGTCTTCCCAGGCTCCCCTATCGCTCTTGAGTTTAGCAGGGACTTTGGTACTTGATGCTCGGTCATTCTCTCTACATGACCAAGCCACCGAAGTCTTCCCAGTTTTATAAATTTTGTGACGTTTAGATCCTTCAACAGAATATATAGATCATTGTTGTAACATCTGCGCCAAAATCTATTTTCTAAAACCGATTCGAAGATACGCCTCAAAACACTTATCGGAGGTTCGGTCATTTATACTGGTCTACATTATCGGCTCAATTTTTCTTCTTCCTTGCACTGTCCCAACTCATTGCCAAGTAGGCTGTTGGGGTCGGCTCTTCTCGTTCTCAGGTTTTAGCTTCTTCGGTTCAGGGTATCGCTTTCATCCAGGCCGTTTCTCTGTAGTATTTTGGCGCATTGCGTCATTAAGGAGTTTTTTGGTCTTCCTCTGGATGACTGTCGATGAAGCACCATAGACATTGCCTGCTTCACTTTGTGGTCTGGTGGTCTCAGTCTTATGTGCCCATACCATCTCAACTGTCATTCCTCCAGCTTACTGTCTATGTCAGTTATACCCAGGCTATCACGAATGCGTAAAAGTTTAATCTTAAAGCCGACCGAATTTTTTTAATCGAAATCCTGCCGACCATCTAAGCGTTCGCATTATTGCGGTTGTACATGGTCCTGCATTCGGTGCCATACATTATTGCGGGTCTAACAATAGGCTGGTGTATCTTTCTTTAAAATATTCTCGACTAACTACATTCTTTAAATTATTAAACAGAAAATAGAAAAAAATGCTGAAACTAGTAATAAATTCCTTGACACTTCAGAAAAAAAGTCGCATAACTGAAAGTTACTCAACCTTAACTGCAAAGATGTTAGACATCGCCGAAAATATCGAATATTTATAAATTCACGAATGAGAGGACCACCAAAAAACTAAATAAACAAATTAAATACTCCGGATTAATGCAAAAAAGTTTAAGTAAATCGGAGATTGTTGAAAATTGTCGGCTTAGCATTTTCAAAAATTATTAGATTTTTTCATGCAGAGGCAGTGCGTAGAGATAAAAAAGAAACAGAACATGAATATTTTATGATATAAATTTATGGAACGATTTAAGTTATGTTTCTGTCTCCAGGGAGACATAAGAGGACTCCATTCCTTCAGATGAGGAAGTATTGTGAAGGAGAGAGAAGAGTAGTAGTAGGGAGAAGAACTTTAAACCTTTATAATCTATTTTAATTACTTTTATAACGTACGTTGCATTACTTAGTACGTTGCATTACTTGTATAGACCATAGGGACCAATTGAGTGATTAGTTTTTGTCACCGCTTATTCACCCACCTGGATCGCGCCATCTCTTATGCTGCACATACATATACAAACAGGAACGCGAGTCAAGCCACGAATTATGAGAAAGGAACGAAGCAATTGCAAGCAGAGTTTTGCGCCGTCTGCGGTAGCTTCGATCCTTTTCCATAATTCGCCGCTCGGTAAAAGGTAATAGGTACCTACCCGTTTATACGCATTAAGCAACCTGCAAAATACGCGAAAGCCCAGCAGGACGTAAAATCAATGAAAATTAAAATAAAAACGCAAATAACAATTTAGTGTTGATTATTATAATCGTTACACGATTATGATTGTATCCGGTAATGGTCACATATGTATGTCATAAATTAATAATTCGTGTCTTCTCCTGGAAATATAACGACTTTTTTAAATACGCACTGGAATAAAAAGTTTTGAAGAGCTGAAAATGTTTTTCCACTGAATTTATCAAGACGGTTTGTTTTACAGAATAAAACAATTCATCAAATTACCAAGCTTAAGAGTGAATAACCAGCACATGACAACTTCGATTCCGACACTAGCGCTAACACATCAGGGCTCGCGAGCGGGCGTTTTCAGAACTAAATTTCGTTCCGCGGCAATCCGAGTTTTGAGGGTTTTGTTCACGCGAGCTAGGGCTACCCGCTACTATTACTACTTTATATTACTATTCTCGCTTCCAGAATTTTAATTAGTAGTAGTTATTTGTAATTTGTATATTGAAGTGCATAAACATAAATAGATACAAGTGAAATGCGTAAACACAGTAGGTATTAAGTAGATACCTACATGAATAAACAATTTGTTATATTCTTTTTAATATTTTGGTTTTTTGTTTTTTAATTTTATTTTACGGCCATTAGAGCGAAAGATATCTCAGTATCGCCCTGGTGTAAGACCACCATTAAGATTTGAAACGTTGCTTGAAATGTCTTTAGCCGTGTTTGGTGACCAGATCTGAATAGCCAGGTACTTCCCCACCTTCCTCTTCCCTATATTTTTACCCTCCCCACTACCTTCAGTCTTACAACATACCCCAATTGGGGATGCCATAGTCCCACTGGCTCTAGACAGGAGCAGTTGGGACTCTTGTGCGGTATATTTATGAAAAAAGTGTAATATTCAGTTGGATTGTAAAAAATGTCTCATTTTGAAATATTTATTCGTATGCACAATTTTTTATTTTATATTTATCTGAATACCGCACAAGAGACCCAAATGCTCCTACTGGAGCCAGTGAGACTATGACGTGACTATGGGGTATATTGCGAGGCTGAAGGTGGTGGGGGAAGAGGAAGGCGAGGAATTACCTGGCTATTCAGATCTGGTCAATAAACAACGTTTCAATTCTGAATGGTGGTCTTACACCAGGGCGATACTGAAAGTATCTTTTACTCTAAAACGTGACGCAAATATATTATTTTTAAATTAAATAATTGTGAAATAACCCAAATTAGTCAAATAAAATTTATTTGCCTATGCCGGGATTCGATCCCACGACCTTCAGATTGCTAGTCAAGAGCCTTACCCCTTGACCACGCCGGCCGTCAATAGGTGGCATCAGTAATTTGGAAGGTACATCCACCAACTACATGGAAGGCCGGATCGGGAGAGACCGTTTTTTTTACACTCGCTCAACACACTGCTTATCTCTTCTTTGGGAATGCTGTGTGGAGGGTCGTTTTAGGGAAAGGAAGAAGAGAAAATTCGGAGAAGGAAAGGGATATAAGGGGTGAGTAGAAATCTGGGGGTCAGCGTGTCCAGGAGTGCGGATGTATGAATCCATCCCTCCCACTGCGGTGCAAGGCGATGTTCCGAGAGAGTAAGGCTGGAGAAGTCAAAGGGACTCCCTTAACTTTTCCAGATCCGACCTGCCATGCAGCTGGTGGGCAGACGCATCCGCTGCCAAGACCTAAACAAACCTCACCCCCTTAAACCTAGGCACCCCTGCTAGTCACCAAATGTTACGAACCACTTGGGATGACCTATGGCAGACGTGTTGGTTATCTAATAATTGGTTCCCGGGGCGGTGGTACCCATACCCGATTCTCGTGTTTATTATTTTTCCATCAAAATTATTTATGATTTGTCAATAATGTCTTAGTAAAATAAGTATGTAATAAAATCTGAAATATATTAGTTTGTAAGTGTGCAAATAAATAAACAAACGGACCAATTTTCGTTAAGAAACACATGTACGTATATATTTTTAAATAATTTAATTTATCTATTTATTTACGCAAAAATAGTCTATTAATAATAAAACAATAACACGAATAACAAGCGTGCGTAAAGGCACGACCCACCTAGCAATCGATCACCGTTCGCATCGATTACCGTTCGAAGGAAATTTTTCGTAACAATCACCACTTTTCGTAACACATTTACCAGCTTACCCCCCAAGTGTCGAGCGTGCGTAAAGAAGTTTTACTTGAAAATAAATATTTTGGAGCAGTTGGGACTCTTGTGCGGTATTCACATAAGAATAATTTACAATAAAAAAAATTTCAAAATTATAAAAATTTTATCATAAAAATATTCAATGAACATGAAATTTTGCGTTGGGGCAACCCTATAAATTTTACAAACATGAAATCCTATTTATTTTGCTTCGTTATTCGTTTGAAAATGTTGCGATGTAGAGCGCCGCGAAGACAACCGCCAGTGGCCGCAGTTGCGGTCTGAATGAGCGCTCTCGATTCGTGTTGTCGTCGATAAGAAAAATTGTGAAACGCGAAGCTGTAAATTAATTAATATTAAATACACCCTAAAATTATTTTTCCATTAAAATTATTTATGATTTGTCAATAATGTCTTAGCAAAATAAGTATGTAAAAAAATCTGAAATATATTAGTTAGTAAGTGCGCAAATAAATAAACAAACGGACCAATTTTCGTCAAGAAACACATGTACGTATATATTTTTTAATAATTTTATTTAAACTTAAATTAAAATTCTGACAAATAATTTTACCAGATAATGTATTGATTTATTTTACTGCATGATTATATGATTTGAAATTGGTGTTGTATAATACATGTACTTTTTTGAAAATATAACAAATCTGCCAACGACCTATGGTATAACCTTATTATACTTAAAATAAACATTTTTTCTCAAAATTTTATCCATACCTTTACTAGATAAAAGAACAATCTTTCAAAATCAATTTATAATTTTTTGTGGAAACGAGTCAATAAGTCTAAATACTGATTTAAAAATGACATATTTCTGGTTTCTCTGGTAATGTCCTCTTAAAATCCAAGTTCTATTATTTTACAGTAGGTACTTGGATAACAACAATATTGAATAAGACATTCACATAACTTCAATATTAATTTTTGAATTTGATGATTAAAATTCTGTGAAACAACCTGGCTTAAAGTTTTTGTATTTTTTTTTAAATTTTAATGGTGTTAAAACAAGAAGAAATATAATTTTGAGTTACTAAATTATATTTTGGTATCATCATGCTAATAAACGACGTTTTGTCAACGGTAAAAAACAATTTGATTATTTTGAAACTTTCGCAAAAGTCCTTTTCAAGTCAACATTATTTGAAACTTTGTAATACATACCATCACGGGTAACACACATCACCGCCTTACCCTAGTTTCCAGGTCTTTTTGGAAGTGTTATTTACAATAGCGCTGGTGGCCTATGGTATATGAGTGTATTTATTTGGAACCACCAAATCTAAAGGGCACTCTTGATCCGCCGCCAAGACCCGAACAATCCTCACCCCATGAACTCAGGCACCCCATCTAAGTGGCAAAACGTTTGTTATCAGAGCAGGTACTAATTTCTGCGGATTTATTTTAGATAAAAACATCTGAAAAGGTATACCTACATCTTTTCTTATGAAGAATTATTTGTTTAAAATGTAAAAATCACTGTTAACAAGTAACATTGGCTTTCCAATTATATCTATTTCTTGGAACAAGAATTTAAGTTCAAATAAAAGTCAAAAACTATATTTTAGGATGGTTAAAAAACATAGCATAACGGATCGAATAAAAGGGATGAAATGAATATACAACAAGAAAATTTTAGTAGCATCTTTCCAAGAAATCCAGAAACAAAACTCAAATTCGTTAAAACCCCCCTCGGAACATCTCAATGAAATCCATAAAAGAAGAAATCAGTTCAGTGCTATCTTTGTTCCCGATTTCGCGTAATTACCATTTATCGAACTCACCCCATAAAGTGGGATGGAGGGAAGGTACCTATCTACCGGCGAAGCGAGGTACCTACCGACGTAGAAATGTACTTACCGGCGTAGCTAGGTACATACCCGGGTTACCTCGCGCCCCCCTTGCGCAAATTTAATATCGTACCCACCCCGAAATCGATCTGATGGCATTGTGCAAAAGGGCGCACGGATGGGCTAATGCACGCCAATATGTTGTTTTACGGGTTTTTGCGCTTTGTTTACGGCGTCGGGGTACGTGTTTGCGACTGGCCTCACGTCCCGTCTAGTTCCTCGTTCCCCCTTTCCCAATTGAACAATGAACGTACGGAACATACCGTACTCCGCTGGAAGAATACATACGCCTGCTCATTGGTCGGGTTGGTTGGATTCTGCTGCAATTCACGTAATTGACCGATGCATTCAATTTAGAACATGCTTGCGTGACGATGGTGACAATATTAATATATATATACATTCATAATATGTAGGTCGATGTAATTTTTCGCACAATATTCGATAAGAAAGTATATCCATCCGAGATGCACCGATCAGAAGGTGTAGATGTATGTTATGTTTGTGTTTAATGGAGGTAGGTACGTAACATTATTACACAACTGTATGTCTGTAGCAATTCAACTTTAGAAACAATGATCTCTGGCGTTATTAAATTTGTTGCAGTTGATTTAAGACCATATTGCGACGAAGCATTCTAATTGATAGTCTGGAAGGCGGTTTTAAATACGATCTTTAAAAAAACATGAATTTTGATTTTATACGAAATTTTGTTTTCAAAATATTTTTGAAAAATATTTAAATTGATAAACCGATGGTTTTATCATGATTACTGTTTGGATTTGGGCACAGTCATTTAGTAATTATAAATTTGGAAAGCAAGAAGGGGTACCGCCACATCGGGAACTATTTATTGGAAAATCAACACTTCTGCCATTGATCACACAGAGTTGTTTGCTACGTTTGGTGGCTTAGCAGGGGTGACCAGGTTTATTAGGTGAGGGTTTTCTCTAGGCCTTGGCGACAGAAGCGTTTGCCCACTTACTGTGTGGCGGCCCGGATCGGGAGAGTGTGGATTAGAGAGACTCAGTACTAAGTAAGATTGGGTTGTTTCAATCATGTTCACATTTTTATTGACATTTGAACGATCTAATTGAGTTTTTTGACCGACGCGGTTGCCGAGCTACGATCAAACTGTAACCGACTATACTATAAAAGCGGCTATGCATTGAAAGTTACTGGACTCTCTTCACCCTTCGCCTTGCACCGCAGTGGGAGGGATGAATTCCAACATCACTCCTTGATTCAATGAGCCCCATATTCCTACCCACCTCTCACACCTTTTTGCTTTCCAGAACTTCCTCTCCTTCGTTTCTTTAAAACATACCACAAAGCATCCCCAAAGATTACATAGGACCCTGAGGTGAATTATTTTGCTCAGGGCTTCCTGTGTGGAGCCTTATTAAAAAACATAGATTTTATTATGATTTTCAGTACCTACATTGCTTTGGCTTTCTACTTTTTTTGTCTTTTAATATTAACGTAATAATTGGGAGGGCAGAAACGGTGAGAGTGATTATCAGATTAACGGATTTGCACGGGATCTTTTTTTTTCAACTTATCCATTTCCGAACGTTTAATTAGTTATGGACACACTCGTACCCTCTTCACGAAAGTTAATATAAAGCGGTGCTGTGTAGGCACCATTTGCAATTTGTGACCAAAATCAGGAACTTACTACTTAATGTTTATTATAACCATGTTTTTCGTTTCAGTCTATTAAGACACAGTCATCTTTAAAACAGAAAATGATGACGTATAATATTATATTATACGTTTGCTTTTTTGAATTAAGTTGAGTGAAATGACAATAATATTTGTATATATCTCACTTTAAAGAAAAAATGTAACTATTTTTAGTTGCCACCATATTAGACTGAACAGATTTAGGGTATTATCGTTATCCTCAATTAAAAGAAATAATACATTTTATAGTTAAGTCAAGGCGCTGGCGCTGTTTTGGTAAGATAAGGGATCCTGAGTGAAAGTGACTGCTTTTTACCAAAACTACTTTATTTTAAAGTAAATTTAATATACCTACCACCATATTAGTTTGTTTTAAGCAACATCAATAAATAATTAGTAACGTTCCTCAAATCAAAACAAAAAAGAGGAAGAAAATATGTCAGTATCGTAACAGTTCCTCAGTGAATTGAATAAAAGCCCACAGCGCATTAGATAATATTATTCGTTTGCTGGACTTATCCCAATCGGACTTTTGTACTAGTATTTTAAAAAATTGTTGAAACAGTAAATTTCGGTTTTGTTCCAGTAAGCTCCTGCTCAATTTTCTCCTGGCGCTCCCCAATGCCATTTTTAGCTCCCCGCAGTCTACGGTACCTTAACTTTATTACCCTCGTAAATATTAATGATGCAGATGAAGTTAATGTTGCCAATTCCTCCATAACCTGCCGACTAGTCACTTAAACGTGCTCCTGCACAAACCTCTTTGTGCCTTGTCGGGTTTCAAACTCAAAGACACCGCGGAAGAAAATATATGGAATTATTCAAATTGATTAGATGGATCGTAATGAATGTTGGTGTTGGTTCCACAAGAATGTACTATGATTGGATTGACTGATTTAAGAGCAAAATTTCGGAAATATTGAGTAATTATATCTAAGTATTTAGGAAACAACATAATTTTTTTATTTGTTTAACGGCAATGTGTTTTTACTAGTTCAAAAATATTTAATTTTTTAAAACATGTTTTGTTTATTACTCACAAAGGTTTCATATGTTTTAAGAACACTTTTTAAAAATACGTGGTGGAAGAATCACAGCCAATCACGAAAAAATTGTTTTTAGTTCGTTCATCTTATAAGTTTTTTTTTCTAAATTTCGATTCTAAACGAAATCATGATCAAAAACATAACTATTCAAATTGAAAATATGTGTTTCAAATTTTATATTTACAATGTTATTGAACCTGTTATTATAAGCAATAATTATCAGCTTGAAACACTCATATACATTGAAAAAATCTTCCGATAAAAGATAATGGCCGCCAACAGGACTTGAACCCGTGTCCCTCTGATTGCCGGTCAGGAGCTCTACCACTGAGATATGGCAACTTAACTTATACCCGCCAAATAATTCAATATAGTATACTAGCACTTCATTCAACAATTACTGCTTGTTACATTTTTCCACCTGAAAACAACAAACTTTATTTTTATGTGAGAGAGGCATTGTAAATGCTAAATCGCTCGCTAGGTGACGTCGAGACACATTATATCCATGATCTAACAACGTTACTGGATCTCATTTTATAAAACACTTGGTAACCCTTTTTTCAAATTAAAAAATGTTTCTCCAAATTAGGGGGCGTTCAAGTATTACGTAACGCAATTTTTGAAGATTTTTGAACCCCCTCCCCCCCCTGTAATGCGCCGTAACGTTTCGTTGTGCACCCCCCCTCCCTCCCCCCCTGTACGTTACGTAACGCCCAAATGACTATTTTTACCTGAAAGACAACATTAAGTAGCGCAAAGTACTAGAAAGTCGTTTAAATACCTTTTTTCTTGTTTCAATCGCCTTTGCGGTAGTAAATACTAACTCGCGATACATGCGTATATTGCATATTTGATTTATTCATGTTGATATTTATAAAAAAATTGGAAATTATTAATATTTTTATCGGCCTTGTATTCCTTCCGGATCTCCACAATTTAACACTGTCTTTCCTCATGTTCGGAATGCAGTTATGCAAGTTCTCAAAAGGAAGATTTAAAAATTCACAGAAGAGAAAAACCTTTTTCATGTCTTGACTGCAACTATTCGTGTTCTCAAAAGGATACCTAAGAAGTCACTTGCTGACTCGTAGAGGAGAAAAATCTTTTTAAAGTTCCGACTTCGTTCATGCGCTACGAAGTAATTACAACTATTCATGTACTACGAAGTAAATGAAAATCTAAAAATCACATGCTTACCTACAGTGGTGAAAAACCTATTTCATGTCCTGACTGCAACTATTCTTTTTTCGAAAAAAAAAATAAAACGGTACTTGATAAGTTAAGATAAGATAAGTTTATAAGACGGTACTGAGTCACGGTGATCAAAAACTTTTTCATGTCCCGATTGCAACTATTCATACGCTACAAAACTTTATCTAAAAATTCACACGTTTACCCAAAGTGGAAAGAAACTTTTTTCATGCCCCGACTGCAATTATTCATATTGTACCAAGGAACTTCTAAGAAATCACTTGCTGACTCACATTGACATATAACCTTTTACATGTTTATACTGCGAATATTCATGTTCTACACAGAGGCACCAAAAAATTCACATGTTAACAACCCACAACGGAAGAAAACCATTTTCCCGTCCCGAATGTAGTTATACAAGTTCTCTAAAGGAAGATTTAGAAATCCACAGCATGATTCACAGAAGAGAAAAACCTTTTTCATGTCCTGACTGCAACAATTTGCGTTCTCAAAAGGGATATCTAAGAAGTCACTTGCTAACTCATAGTGGAGAAAAACCTTTTTCATGTTCCGACTGCAACTATTCATGTACTACAAAGAGAAATCTAAAAATCACATGTTTATTCACAGTGGAGAAAAACCTATTTCGTTCCCTGGCTGCAACATTTCTGTTTCTCGAAAAACTGACTAAAACGGCACTTGCTAACTCACAGTGATAAAAAACTTTTTCCATGTCCCGACTGCAACTATTCATGCTCTACAAAACGGTATCTAAAAATTCACTTGTTTATCCACACTGGACAAAACCTTTTCCATGTCCCGATTGCAATTATTCATGTTGTACAAAGGAACTTCTTAGAAATCATTGCTGACTCACAGTGACATAAAACCTTTTACATGTTTCTACTGCGAGAATTCACGTTCTTCAAAGAGGTACCAAGAAAATCACATGTTTATCCACAGCGGACAAAACCATTTTCATGTCCTGAATGTAGTTATTCAAGTTCTCGATAGGGAAATTTAAAAATCCACAGCGCGATTCACAGTGGAGAAAAAACCTTTTTCGTGTTCTGAGTATAACTATGCATATATGAAAAGAAATCTAAAAAAAATCGCAAGTTTTCCCATAGTGGATAAAAATCTTTTTCGTGTCCCGGCTGCAAATATACATGTTCTATAAAATATCAAATAAAACGTCACATATTTAGCCAGAGAGTAGAAAAATCTTTTTCATGACCTGATAGCCACTATTCATGTTATCGCAAGGACATCTAAAAAATCACGTGTTAACCCACAGTGGACACATAATCTTTTTCGTGTCCCGACTGCAACTAATCATGTTCTCAAAAGGGACGTCCAGGAACGCACTCGCTTATTCACAGTGGAGAGTAACCTTTTTCGTGCAACTATTCATGTACTAGAAAGGGATATCTTAAAATCATATATTTACCCACAGTGGAGAAAAACCTTTATCAGAAAAATTTTATTCAATCAAATTTAACACTGACGAAGTTCAAATAGTGCTACTAAGTTTGTTATTAACGACATAATTTTGGAGATTTAAAAAAGTGCTTTTTTGATGAATGTATCCATCTACAATATTATTTAACCTGCACCGAAAAACCAAAGTGATTTTACATTTTAGGTTCTAAGAAATAAAGAACTTAAAACAATTTACCCAAACATTGACATAGCCTGAAGAATGTGCATTAAGTTTCTAATTCCCTTTTTTTATTTAAAAAAAAGCATGTTACGTAACGCGTTGTTCGAAACCCCCCCCCCCCCCTCCTGTAACGCGCAGTAACGTTTTACTAGACCCCCCTCCCCCCCAAGTGCGTTACGTAATACTTGAACGGCCCCTTAACAGATTATGATAGAAAATTATTATTAACGATTAAGTTTTCTCATTATCAAAGTTTAAATGCTTAAACTTAACGAGATAAAAGTCTAAACTATTAAATACGTGGAATTAATATAACGGTTTCTCTTATTCATAATGTTTTATAAAATTCTCTTAAGAAATAAAATTCTCAAAAAGAGACGCATTAGTCGTTTTACATATTCAAATAATTATTTCTTTACGAAATGTTAGAGTTTTTCAATGTATTTAATCTTTCCATTTGCGTGATTTCTAAATTAGTAATCATCTACATCTACCTTTTTATAAGAATAAAACTTATTTTAGTAGGTCCAAAGATTAATGATTTGTTTAGGAAAATATAAATTATGTTCATTCATTATAGGAATTGAGATCAATAGATTTTCGCTCATCCTCATTGTTTTAAATAATTCGTTTTCTCCAAAAATCTCAGCACACTCTGAGTTATACGATTTATAATATTTTAACATTTTCAATGTAAGTTAATTATATAATAATGCTGAGACAGAAAATCGGAGTTCTCATTTTCATAAAACGACATGACACGATTATGTAAATTGAGTTCGCAAAGCGAAAAATTACACAAATTTCCCGTTCTCAAAATTATTCAAATTCAACCTCAGCTGTTACAAAAGTACCCAACATCTTGTTTCAAAATATACCACGGAATCAACTTTCATAATAATGGATAAAATAATATTATTTAAATAACAGCATAAATTAATTTCATATTGTTATTTAATACTTAATAATAGTGTAATTAATAATAGTGAAATTAATTTTTAAGACAGCTTATCTAATCAATCAAATATTTACAAAAGAGTAATAACTGTATTTTTTAACATTACAAATGGCTTGTATATTGTAATACATATAGAGTATACATATATGCTGTAATATATTTTTATCACTTCAGGTAACCGACGGCGTTTTATATTAATTTTCCAGTAAAAAAATGTTTTCAAGAATTATTGTGGAGTGGAAATTTGAGTTTAATAGTAGAGTGATTATTACCGCGGTAGTAGAGCCGTTTACGATTACGTTTACTACGCAAAATTACGTAATTTCTCGCTGTTTTAATGCTTTCAGCACGCCAGTAATCGCATAAAAAATGTAAGACTATTAATTCCGTAATTTCTTCAAATTTCTTGCACGAGAACATTTGAATGAATGAGAATTGCGCGGAATTAAAGCATTCTGTACATATCGGTGAGTTAAGCACGAGGTAAAAATGCCAATGCATATTTTATTAGGGAAAAATCTGGCTGAATCCTTATCCGCCATCGAGTCTGAGAGAACTAAGTATCATATTTACGGCTTTTTTCTCTCCCTGACTCGAGCCTTATATTCGGGGGTAGTTGCCAGTTGCCAGTTACCACCCCAAAGCCTCCCAGTTTCCTCCCCAGGCCATTCGGCTGAAATATAGGTCCGCTGTCGGTGCCCGCCGCAGCCTTCGCGTAAACCTTCTGAAGGGCCGTGAAAGAACCTCGCCAGGGATGGACTTATTTTTTTAAAGCTCGGGGTCAGTTATTTATTTTTAAGGGTGAAAATACTACTGCGGGTGTCCGAAACAAATACGCACTCCCAAGAATAAGTCCAACTTATGGTTGTTTAGAAGGGTAGAATGTTACACTTAACACTGTTAAAATCATTAATTATAATGAAAAGTAGCGTTCAGAAGAAACGTACGTACTTGAGCAATCCCCTCATACAATTAGGACACGGTAAAGTTTCAAATTAATAATATGTAATAGAACCATATATTTAGAATATGCAGCATAAAGTCACTTACTAGTCCAAACGTTAAATGCGATCAAATTTTGACTCATTTATGTTATACTTTAGCACGAGATCAATATAATAAATTATGTCATTGTACATTTTATAAAGCTACAAACTAATGAACGTTTTTTTATATCACCGTCTTATCCTTTTTTGCTCCCA
The DNA here is from genome assembly GCA_917563855.2 of Limnephilus lunatus. NCBI lineage: Eukaryota > Metazoa > Arthropoda > Insecta > Trichoptera > Limnephilidae > Limnephilus > Limnephilus lunatus. Next base: position 33,864,604 of record OU830594.1, read on the forward strand.
GCTATAAATACTACTGAGAGATAATGGTTAGAAATGAAAGGCTATTCGTCGTTTCCCATCCCTTTCAATTCTGGAAAATTCTGCAGATAACTGTGCGAAAATAATAATTCGGACTTCTCTGAATATAGCCACGCGGAAGGCTGAAGATGCTCTCTTACCACCTGCTTGTTATCTATGGGTTAAATTTAAGACATATTCAATATCAAGAAGTCGTATGTCTCTTAGAGAGATCTTTTCCTCTTGCTGCTATCCGAATGCAGCTAGTATAAACGTAAGCAATTATTATAATTCTTATAACCCCACAAGGAGAACTATTAAAACAATACTTTCGTTATGAACATGATAATAATCTGCGTTCGATTCGCTATGACAGTCTATTAGTTTTCATTGTTTCTTTTAAAACAAAATTCTCGAACTTAAATGTAGATGTTTACTACCCACCTGCTTTTAATGGCTTTCTTCAAATGGAAAAACTTGCATTTTATGGAAGAAAATTTGCAGAGTTTGCGTTTCAATTGAAAGAATGTTCTACTAAAGTGCAACCTCCTTTTTCTTTTGTTACCTTTGCAAGGGTGCATAATAAAATCGTCTTTATTTTTTACCTGAACATAATTATTTATGAGCCCAGTTTCTACGAGACTCCTTTTCGCTGTGAGTTAATAAAATCACGTAATAAGTCTGTGGATGACATGGCATGGTGTTTGGCTCCCACTTAGGCGTCACGTGTTCGATTCCTTGGCTGACTAAGTCCTCCATCACGACACAAGAAACATTTTCGGCTTACTGTGGTGGCAGTAGGAGATTTTTCATATATTGTCAGGTTATTCGTAACGCGGGAATGTTTGTCTTTCTTTTGAAAAAAAAAAAATATGTGTATATTTTTAAATGTTACTACGGGATTAAAAATTGCATAAAACGGAACGTAAGCTTAATAATCTAAGAACGGATAGTTTCACAGAATTTAACAATTTATCAAATTTCTAAGTTAATTTTCAAGTTCTGTGGAATCCGAACGCAATTTCCGTTGTTAAAAAAATTCTGTGAACAATACTCGATGAGTTGTTCAAATTCTGCTTATACTGGTAAACTTTTTCGTTTTTTTTTATTGAGTTAAGTAGTATATTGAGTTCTTGTTAATCCGGAATTTGTTGTTGTTTAAAATTGACGTATTAAAAATAAGTTAACACCGTTCCATTCCTTATTGTTTGAAAAATATTTTAAAAACAAAATAATGTGCATAATGCTCCTGGAACGAAAAATTTATTAACTAATTCTACGAGTTTCTAATGTGCTCTATTTCACTACCTTGTACTACTAACTGCATCGCTATTGAGACATGATTTTTTTCTGATCAAGGCCTTGATATTGTTAGTTAAAAAATATTAAATTTGAAAATATATATTCAATAAACATGCAGCATTTAAAGTGCGTTCATGAAAATGAGAACTTAATTCGAAATATTGGCAATATTTCTTTATTGATTAACGCACTTTTTCGGGGCTTTTACATATGAATGGAAAGAAATATGCAGTATTTATTGTACATAATTGAACTGCATCAGTAACAATCATTTATATTTGTTAAAATATAAATTGAAGATTTCCACTGATTTGGTGTAATTGTTTCCCTCCATTAGTATTCTGGGCAAAGAGGAATACAAATGGTAGTTAGTCACATAATTTGTGCACTGAAATAAATCCTGACTTCCAGTATTACGTAGTGGAATCCGGAAGCTTATCAATTCAAGCAATACCGGACTATCAACTAAATCATTTAAAATTTTATATAGAAATACCAAGTCAAGGAAAATTCTTCGGTCTGACAATTTAAGCATATTCATAATATTTAACAAAGTGTTGTAGTTTAACATAATTGCTGTAATACCCATTTAAAAATTAAGGAACGTAAGAATTTGTCTTGTATTCTTTCAACAGCTTGTACATGTATATTATAATGTGGATTCCAGACGGGAGAATTGTACTCAAGTTGACTTCTTACATAGTCAAAATATAACAGTTTAATACACTTTATATAAGAATGAAATATGAAAGGATGCCTGTTTGAGTCTGCAAGTTGCGAAATAATTGAGTATAGAAGGGACAGAGGCAGGTTCGGTATAAGGGGAAATTTGACTTAACCCAAGCAGTGAGAGTAAGATTTGTTCGGCAAGGAAGTGGAGAAGAGCAGAACTAAGTGGGAAACTTTACAGACTCGGTGCAGCTTACAGGCTGAACTTCGCTCTTAAACCAGAAGTAGAAACATACGTAAATTACAAATTTAATGAAGGCGGATTATGGTGTTACATATTTTTATCATAATGGAAATGCAAGTTACGACAGATTTTAAGGGCGTTTAACCAGCCATCGGCCGAAAATCCACATTTCCTTGAAAGATGTTCTTACGATCGTACAGGGCGGTTCCGATGAGAAAGATTAACTATTCTCCGTACCAGATTTTAAAAATTATAACTCAATATCGATTTTATTTCATTTCAAATTTGCTTTAATTTATACCTTCATCCAAAAATGCTGAAAGGCATGATGATAAAACTATTAAAATTATGTACTTTTTGTAATTATTTTTCGATCATAATAATTTACTATTTCAATAATGTCAATTATAAGCAAAATAAAAATGTTAACAAAATCGTAAATATATTAGTTTGCCAGTGCGCAAATAAATACACAAAGGGACCAATTTTCGTAAAGAAATACATGTACGTATATATTTTTTAATGATTTTATTTAAACTAAAATTAAAATTCTAAAACAAACGTTTACCACATAATATATTGATTTATTGTACTGCATGATTATATGATTTGAAATGGGTGTTGTACAATACAAAATCTTTTTTGAAAATTTAACAATTCTGCCAACAGCCTATGGTATAACCTTATTATACTAAAAATAAATAAAAACCTACTCAAAATTTAAAACATACGTTTATTATGTTTTAAATTTTGAATTCTTCGAATCAATTTATATTTTTTTTGTGGAAAAGAGTCAATACGTTTAAAATCTGAATTAAAAATGAGATTTCTGGTTTTCTTAAGACATTTTAATGGTTCCATTTATCTTAAAAAATATAACGAAAAAACTAATAGATTTCAATTCGGGAGGCGGGTTTGGGTACCGCCGTCCATCTCCAAAATTAAACTAAATTTTACTGAAATTAGGATTTATTTTTGATTATCTAATCATCTTCGGATTTCCTCTGTCGTTCAAGTCAAGAAATATAGAAACTTTAAAAACTTTGCTGCGAAAAAAACGAAAGTATAGTTGCTCCTCACAATTATTATTATTATAAATATTATTTTACAATATTATTTTACAATATTATTTTACAATATGGTTGGATAATCAAGTAATGTCCAGAATCCCAGCATTTTCCACGAAAGTTTTCCTTGCTCCCATTTTCGCCGAGAGCATGCTCATAACGAGCATGTGTGTTCAATTGTTGGCATTGAGCATGTCTATTAATGAGTGGGTATACTCAGAACGATATGCTGGGTTATGCGATAGAATGATTTTTTGAGTAAATGTGTAAAAGCTTGCTCATAAACGAGCATGCCCATTTATGATGCATATATGTCGTTATCAAAAAAAAAAAAATCTCGTCTACCGTGCTGCTGGAACCAGGCGTCGCAACCCAGTGGCGACGTGTAATGAAACTTTTTTATCGAAAAAAATATCATCGGACAGCCAAATGACAACTTAGTTTGTACCAGATAAGCTCAGGAATCGCTGGTTAAAATCCTTCGGGTACGCGCTTGTACGCTGTGTACTATAGGAAAATAAATGAAAGATTTAGTTCAATTAATATAAAATTATACCCAGTCCAAATATGATTTTTTTACAAGAAATTGATTTATGAAAAATATAAACATTATTGATGATATAATAAAATGATTCATGTGTATAAATATGTAATGATAATGTATAGATTACTTCTAGAACGCCGTTTTAGTAAGAAAATCATCTCAAGGGCACTTTACAAATTAATTTATATATTATATATTTATAAATTATATATTTATATATATATGTATATATTTATGTATACATGTATATAAATATATAATATATAAATATTTTAATTAATTTGTAAAGTGCCCTTGAGATGATATATATGTATATTTATAAATATATATATATAAATTCTTCATATCTTCTTCCTTCCCAAAACTATCTATTTTTCCTTTCCCTAAAACGACCCTCCGCACCCAATCCCCGAAGATGATATATGCCCTTTTTGAGGGTTTTTTTTCTCAGAAGTTCCTGTGTAGAGTTAATATAAAAAAAGATTATATAAACAAGGGAGAAGTAGCTTTGAATTATTACTAGCATGAAACCATGTACACAGAACTGTCGCAAACCCACTTGATTTGTTAAAATGTTAAAATATGCATTAATTTTTATAATGAAAAAATAAAACATATACATTTTGTTATGAGACGTAGGTACTTGATTTACATTAACCATTGATTCCTGACATTATTCGATCGGAATTGAAAACAGGTCCTCCACTTTGCCGGGGCTTTGCTTTACTACTGAATTAATGCCACTGTCTTAGACCAAAACTCCAGCAAGGATGAGGTCTTGGGTTTAATTTCTTTTTGAAGACACGACTTATTTTTCAGATCTTCGTTTGAGAGTCGCTAATACGGTCCACAATGATTAAATATTACAATTTGAGGTTTTACTTAACAGGATATTCAAAAACATATCTATTAAAAAAAAAAAAAAAAGTCACTCACCCATAGTTACTGCAAATTACATCTATGCACGGTACGCACGCACGCACCATCCGAAACGAGCGGCTTTCTTTAGCGTCTAAGCGTCTAGTCTAATATTAAATGTTGGTGACCTTTTTTTTATTCTGCCTACCAAAGATGCCATCCGATGTGTGGCAATATGAGGTGATTTTTCACAAAAACGGCGCTATATAAATCGTCCAAATATTATTATTATTATTATTAATAGTCCAGACGGCCATGCGCTAGCTTGCTAGCCATAGGTACTACGAATACACTCTCATCTACATTGAAAAAATCTCTCGAGAAAAGATACATGCCGCCGACGGGACTCGAACCCGCGTCCTTCTGATTTCCCGTCAAATGCTCTGTCTATACTAGTGTTTCATTCAACAATTACTGCTTTTTACATTTTTCCATCTGCAAACAACCAAATTTATTTTTATATGATCTTATATCTTGTTTCAGGCTAAAAATTATTACTTTTAATAATTGTTACTGCTTGAAAATTTTGTATTAAACATTAGTTTAACTATTAAAAATAAAAACGAATACACTAATACACTCGCTTAATTTTTTTGAGTTTTTTCTAGAGGAGTATTTTTTAAAAATATTTTTTCTTTAATCATTTTATTTGGTACTACACCCTTTAGGGCACATTTTAGTTGATACAAGAGCATTTGAAAATACATTATTTGATAATTAGGTGTGTATAAATTTAGCAGCTCAATAGTTTCGTGCATAATTTTTGTCAACTGCGTAACATGCTCGCTGGCATATTTAATTATTAAAAATATTTAAGTTACACCTACGTTGTTAATAATATATTTTTATTTTAATATATCCTCTTGGTTCCATGTTTACCACATTAGTTATAACGAAACGTCTAGGAGCGTGCAGCTGAAAGAACTATTTCTGCTTCATCGGTTAGCGCGATACGTACAGTTAATTAGTGGAAGTGGTAAAAACCACGTGAGCCGAGTACGTAAGGGATGGTATTACATCCCCTCACATCCTTTTCAGCCCATACATAACCTACCCCCCCTGAGTCGCCCACAGCTGATTTCATCGCCCCTCGTGCGGGGTGTTTGTATAAATGGCCTACCCCGCGGCGTATAAATGTTGTCACACACTTAAGTCGTGCCTTTTTTGACATCGTTACATTAGGACTTTACGCTTATGAGTTTGTGGTTTATTGTTATTTAGTGCTCAAGTGCAGAATTTATTTATTATGATAAATGGTCATTGTGCGTACAAATACGAAGCCCTATTAAATTGCACGATAACCATAAATTTAACAACAATGGAATTGAAATACCTTTATAAATGTTATCAATACAATATCCAAAACACTTTTCTGTAACGTATTGTTTCTGTTTACTGCTACATTTATTATCTGAATAAGATTTCGTATAAGCCTTAAATCAAAACGATGCATCTTAGAAAAGTGTAATTTAAAATTACTCATTGCCAATATTAGAAATATGTAAATATTATTAGTCGCTTTCCTGGCAATATTCATTTATAAAGATATTAATAAAGCTCAAGAAGAATGTGTTTTTTATAATTAATCAAGTTTTATAACAATTTTCGATTGAGCACAAACTTTTCTCCAGACCGTAAGGATGTCTCAATTCTCTGCTTTAAAATGTAAGAATCGATTTGCCGCTAAAACTGGTGCTAAATTCGCTCCGAAGTTCCTGTGACTGAAGTATATAACGAAGCCTAGAAGCCTTTAGTGGGAAAACCCCAATTTCTGGAAAAGCCTTGATAATATTTCTGTCCCCTAATGTTAAGGTCGACCCTGCTATCTTCTCCCTTTAACGAGTTGTGGGCTTTTGACTCTTTTGATCTTTTTTCTACCCTCTCAAGAACCCACCCCGCGATGTTTCCCAGAAACAAAGGATATCTTTTATATTTAGAATAATAATTTGCGCAGTTTAAAGTAAAAGAACGGTGCCGATGAAACCATCAAAGTATTTTTCAAATCTTTCAACTAAAAATTCATTATATATATGTGTATTGTGTATGTATCTAGCCAAATATGCACGTTTCTTTAAGAACGGATAACCAGAGAAAACCAAAAATATGTCATTTTTAAATCAGTGTTTAGACGTAGTGACTCTTTTCCACAATAACTTATAAATTGGTTTCGAAAGATTGATCTTTTATCTAGTAAACGTATGTTTTAAATTTTCAGAAAAAAATGTTTATTTTTAGTATAATAACGTTATACCATAGGTCATTGGCGGATTTGATACATTTTCAAAAAAGTACATGTATTATACAAAACCCATTTTAAATCATTTAATCATGCAGTAAAATAAATCAAAATATTATCTGGTAAACGTATGTAACAGATTTTTAATTTTTGTTAAATAAAATCATAAAAAAATATATAAGTACATGTGTTTTTTGAAGAAATTTGGTCCGTTAGTGTATTTATTAGCGCACTTACAAACTGATATATTTCAGATTTTTTAACATTCTTATTTTGTTCTGACATTATTGAAAAATGATAAGTACTTATGATCAAAAAATAATTACAAAAAGTACATAATTTTAATAGTTTTAACAACACGCCTTTCAGCATTTTTAGATGTAGGTATAAATTAAAGCAAATTTAGAATGAAATAAAATCGATATTGAGTTTTAATTTTAAAAAGCTGGTACGGAGAGTAATTAATCTTTCGTCGAATGAACATCTTTCGACGAAATGTGGATTTTCGGCCGCTGGCTGGCTATACGCTCTTAAAGATTCAGTAGTTTTTTTTTGTAAATCACCTTGATCGGTCGACATTAATACGATTTATATTATAATATATATTTAAATATATGGGTAAATTACTGACTGCAATTACATATCAATAGTGCTGGTACCTAAAAGTATTTTCCCGTTGAAATTCTTTTCCTAGCTTTTTTTACAAATGTTTTGTTAGGCGACCAAACAAATAATATTACTACAAATAATATTTCGAAGAAAAAAACGATTAATTTTTTTTTTACTTTAACTCCACACAGGAAAAATGTAATATAAGAAATGAGATTGTAAGAAGTTTTTCAACTATTTACATAATGTCATTCAATCTCAAAACCTCTCCTAACCTAATCTTACCTAACATTACTTAACCGAATATTATAAACTAATGATTTCGATGTCAAACAAAACGTGTAAACAGTGTTTCATGTTGTTTGAGTAAACATGGTACTAAATGTACCTATGTATTTTATTAATTTCATGGTTCGAATATTTAGTTTTAAATGAATGAATTAATTTTTTTTTTGTAAGTTTTTTTTCAAAGGTAATATTTTAATAACTTCTTGAAATGAGTAGATCATTTTGGAATGCTTTTGATAAGAGAATTTTAACGAAATGTATAAAAAAAGTTTCAGAGACTAATTATGTTTCACATTTCGAACTATAACCATTAAAAAACGTTCGCATTATTAAGATTCTAAATTATAGATGACGTCTTATCTGTTAAGTTTTGAGAAATGATTTTTATATTTTATAAATAAATTTAATATAATTCTTTTCGCAAAATTTTTATTTTGAATATGCTTGTTTATACGTACATTGGGTAAAACACAATTATGTAACACTCTTAAGGGAAACGGCTACGCGGCCTTTTTTACACAAAACTTAGATTTAGATTTGATGCCGAAATACATAAGCAAACTTAATAACATTTTTTTATCAAATGGTATAGCAGGTATATGGTACGGATATGTGCACTTTATTAAAAAAAATACACTTTTAACCAGGCCTCATGGGGGATGGGTCAAAATGACTTGCTAAGTTCTAAATTCCTTGTGGTTATATAAATACGATGTTGCCGATCTTCTCAGCAGCTGGAGGCGTTGACGTTTTTAATGAGAAACCAGTCGGTCTACAACCGCACTGCGAGTTACACGTGCCGAAAGCTGAAAAAGGTAAACATGACCCATCTCTGTATCTAATTAAATACCCTTTTGCGCCGACTGCATTCATAATGTAGTTTTGAATTAACTTCTTGTTATTTGTTTTCCAATGATTAGTTTGTAAAGTTTCTATTAGTGTGATTTAAATTTAATTAATGGTAAAAAATAAGTTTTCTGTATGAGTAAGCTACAGGAAGACAATTTGGTTAACTTTAATTAAGTGGTATGTTTATTGGTTAAAATAAATAAATAATTTTTTTTTCCCTCTTAATGTCATGTTTTATTTCCTTGTTAATAAGCATTTATTTTCATAATTATATAAAATACCTGGTGTTGAATAAATGCCTAATGATGACCGACCCAACCCCGACATTCGTCTAACAAATTTCCAACCCCATGACGCCGGGTTAAATATATTTTTTTTATTATTTAATTTTATATTGAATTGTTTTCAGCATCGTAGGTAAGGTAAATTTTTTTTTTTTAAAACTCAAAAAAATAATCCTGTGATATCTTAAATGTTTAAATTATCTTTATAGCCTGTATAATTTAAAACCGAAAAATGCAAAATATTATAAGTTCTTCTAGATATTATTTACTGTACTTTAAAATTGATTTTCCCTATTTTTATTAGTATATTGGCCTCAAACCCAAATTTAAGTTTTGTATAAAAAAGTCCGCTTAACCGTTTCTCTCATTGAGAACATTTTTGTAAAATATTATAAATCCATAGTATATAATAATATAATATAATCACGAATCTTTATGTATTTCTGTAGTACAAATTTGAAAGAAAAAATGAGAATGTTATTTTTTAAAATGTGTTGGTGTTCGATAAGTTTTTAGATTTTCACGGCCAAAAGCACTGATGATGGACACTGCAACGCTGTCCGAAACGTCGGCTATAGAAGGAGGTAGCGCAACACGGCATAACAACCCAAAAACTAACAACAAAAATGTGTTGGTGTTATTTCCTTTTGAAGTCATCTTATTGAAGTGAAAACTTCTTTAGCGTGCTCCGTTGTCGTTTGAAACGAAAAATAGCGACATTTAAAAGAGATGAACACATACATATATCGGATTTAGCCTACGAGAGAATGAGATAGTATAACTGGTCTCCTCTTTGTGCGGTGCTTCTTAGCCTTCCCACTGTCTTGTCTGCTTTAGTTTACTGAAGGCTTCACTTCTACTGCGTGTGAACTGTACACTCTGATTTTTCAAAATCTTTATATGTAATTTTAAAAAATTGGACCGTTTTAATTTATTTAATACTCTTATATATTACATTTTTAGATGTATAATATATACACCTATAGATAGAGATATATAATATATAAACACAAATATATTTTTTTTTTTGTACAACCGCAAGTGTCTGGAACCAGTGAGACTATGGCATCCCCAATTGGGGTATATTGTGAGGCTGAAGGTAGTGGGGACAGAATGGAGATGGTGTAGCGGAAGGTAGGTAAGTACCTAACTAATCCGATCAAGCTACCAAACACAGCCAAATCCATTTCACGTTTTTTCAAAGTTTCAATTCTGAATGGTGGTCTTTCACCAGGGTGGTACTGAGAGTATCTTCTACTCTGGAACGTGCCGCAAAATTACTGTTTATTATTTTTAATCAATATACAGTATGAAATAACTAACAAATGAATCAAATAAAATTTACTTGTGCACGCTGGTATTGAATCCGTGACCTCCGGCTTGCTAGAAGAGAGCCTTACCCCTCGACCAAAAAAAAAAATTTCAATTCTTTGTAACAGCTTTTCCCATAGAAATATCTCTCAAAGCGATTAAATTAAAAGTCATAGAAAGCTGTGTTTAATTAGCCATATTTCCATAATCTTCTCAATTTCAAGCTTTAATCTACCAACATAGCCTTGAAAAGTTTTCGACGTTACAAAGTTTGCAAATTATTTATCAGAGCCTTTCGCAATTTTCATCTTTTTTCCTTCACGGATACTGGCCGAGCTTAGTTACAAAAAGAATTATAAATGGAATTTTTAAAAGTTTCTAAATAACGCATCCGGTACTCACATTTGCCTTTTTCCAGTTTTTTTTTATTTCCGAAGGCAAGCAGGAATTCCAGATTATTTTACGTACATTTGTTTGGACTCCCAAAAATAGCTCTTTACCATTCATATTTTTAATTTTGTGGCGAAATTGTTTCATAAAAATCTACGAAAAAAGGCAGAATGTCGAAATGAGAAGTAGATTTTTAACTTTAAATCTACGCAGGGGCCCCCGAAGAAAATAATGTGTCATATTTGGAGATGATGTACGAAGGGTAATTTTAAGGAAAGGAAGGAGCGGAAGTTCTGTGAAGAAAAAAGGTATGTTGATGTTTTAAAAGAGCGGTTGTAGGAATCTAGGGGTCATCGGTCAGTGCGTTCAGGAGTGGCGAAAATACTACCCCCACTGCGGTGCAAGGTGATGCATCTAGAGACTACTGCTGGAGAGGTTAAAAGGTCTCCGTCAACCGGCCTTTGGCAGCCAGCAAAACCTGCGCATACCTCACCCCACGTTACCTTGAATCACTGCTGAGTGACCAAATGTAGCGAACCACTTCGTGAAAGCATTGGAAAAATACGAGTAGTACAACAAATATATAAATAACTACACTCATAATTCTAAAATAGTATTTATTTGGTATAACGAAGACTGAGTAATTTATTTTAATATAATGAATAATAAATACTTCGTTTAAACCTCTATATAATTAACAATATCAACATGTTTCAATAACAATGTTATCATCATCAGGACAAGATGTTAATTGTCCTGATGAAGATAACATTGTTATTGAAACATGTTGATATTGTTATTTATATAATGGTTTAAACGAAGTATTTATTATTCGTTATATTAATAATGATGCCACAAAGTAATTTTGCTAAGTTTGAAGAAGAAACTTGTTTTAAAATTGCTATCTACTTTGAGATCAAAGTTACGAAAAGTTTTTCAATTTAATAGCAAAAAATAAAATCAACATTTTCCCCCAGTAAACTAAAATCAAAATTCCTCAAATTAGTTATGAAAACAACCCCTCTAATATTCACAGGTGGTGTTAAAAATCTTGGTACATCCATAATGAAATACTTTCCGCTAGCTCGGTAAGGGGAGGAATCATTGCAAGGCTAAGGGCTGGAGGGTCTTGAGGAGGCTTTGATTTAAGGCTTCTGCGCGCACTAAGTCAGGGTGTCCGACACACGGCCGCCTTTACAGCAGCCTGCTAGCCTCCTAGCTTCCTAGCCCGCTAGATGCCTACAACCGACTTAGGGGCGTAGGCGTCGTCGTTATTTACCAAAATTTGTTGGAAAATTCAGTTAACGAAATGAACTATCAACTTTCGACGTTACGTGAAACTTTATGCACACAATTCTGACTCTGCCTTTTTTGCTTCTGCTTTTTTTAATTATGAGCCTAGGCAATATCTTAGAATATTTAAAACACGAAAGCCTCTTAAAGAGTATATCAAATATACTCATTTTGGTTGTTTGTGTTGTGAAATATCCTTGCATATTCCCGCGTGAAATTATTCACGTTCAATGAACTTTTAATTTTCAAAATTGGAACTTGTTGGAAAAATTCAGACAACTGATAGAGTAGAACTAAAATTATATTATTGTATGATTATACAATGTTGGGTCCTTACATATGAAATTGGCGTTTTGCCGTACTGGCCACTTTGATCTCAAATATCTTCTCTTTGGTTAGGAATTCCAAATTCAAATTTATACAGCTATTTACTAATGTATTTGTGTTTCGAAAATTATAATTCATTAGTTTTTTCCTTGATTGTTTTTTTTTTCTTTGCGTCACTTAGTTTACAAAATAGAAAACTCGAAATATCGCGTTATTTACGAGTACGAGTTTACCAGTACGAGTTCACCGTGGCACCAGTGCTGCAGAAACGGCTCGAAGGATTAATGATGACCAAAGTTGATAATGAAGAATTGAAGGCTATTGTGGAAGCGGATCCATCGCAAACCATGTCCGAGTTAGCTGCAGGCTGCGGTGTTATTGATAAGACTGTTTTAATCCACTTGAAGCAAATTGGGAAGGTGAAAAAGCTCCCACACAAAACTCCCATAAGCTCCCATACAAATTTCCTCCCATAAAAAACTATAAAATTTATTATTTTATGATATAGTTTGTATTATTGTGTCATTTTTTATACAATGCCCTAAAATATTATGGTCTAGTTTGTATTATTGTGTCATTTTTTATATAGTGCCATAAAATATATTACAGAACATTGGTACCTTTACTTTCAAGCATTTGAGTAATTTTTGCTTAAGCAATTTATTTCACTTGACGATCATAACCCTTCGAAGTAAAAAATAAAATAAAATTGAAAAAAGTTATAAAAAACGATATTTTCAACAGTTTGTTTCAGTAATGTCTATTTTCAACATTATCAAGCGGTTATCTAGTCCACAACAGCCATAAGTCTTTTCCAGCCTGTCATTTTAATGGTTTATTATAACGTTAAAAATATTTTACTCCATTCTTCTCTTGACTCTAGCACGGCCCACACAAATCAAACACTCCTCCGTCTTGCCAGCCGCTGCGGGGGGAACTATTATTTTTGTGAAGATTGGCCAAATGAATATGATAATGAAGGCTGTAGTCAAGAGGGGAGGCAGTAGTGGAGGCAGTAGTGGAGGCAGTAGTAGAGGTGTTGTAATAAATATCCTTTAATGGAGGCGGGGCGGGTTGCGCCTGCAGCGATTTGTCCTTAAATATATTACACTTGCTACGCTAGCGGTGCCTGACGTGATAATGGAATATTTAATGACGAGCACTATTATAATTTCACCCAGTTTTGAACTAGTGTATTATTTGTTTTGTGATCATTGTATTGTGTGTTTACGTACTAGAAGAGCTGTTCTGTTTAAAACTTTAATATTTATATATACATACAATGTATATATACTCGTATATAATATGATAAGCTTTCTCTGGATCAGAATGTTATTAGTTTCGTTTGCACCCTTTAAAAAGTAAATTTTTAAAGGGTTAAACTTTAAAAACTAGAAACTTATGTAATTTAATATCTGCATTTTAACGAAGTTTGAAAAAAATAAAATAATTTTAAAGTACAGTTTAAATTTGTATATTTCAAATATGAAAAGAGCTGTGGGTAAGTTAAGTTCTTTAAATAATATTATGAAAAAAGACTGCGGGAGTCATTATTTTAAACGAGATAAGGTACCCCTTGTGATAAACCCCCCCCCCTATGACGAAGTAGTAGTAAAACCTTCACTTGGTTTCCAACCGCTGCTACATTGCTACAGCTACAGGCGCAACCCCGCCCGGCCTTTAAAACTCGTAGCTCGCCCGTTCTCGCGTCTCTCTCCTGCATTTCTTTTGCAGCGCCTTCTCAACCCCATCACGTAATACTTTTATGCAAACGTGACGAGATGCTCTCAATTAATCAATTGTAATTAACCCCACAACGTTGTGTACTTTTTTGTTTGAGTGGTTTGGTATAGTTAATCCAATTTAATTAATAATTTATTTGTGGTAAACCCTTGTTCTTTTAGATATGGCGTGTTACAATTTGCAAGGCTTCGAATAACAATGACTGAGTCTGACTAGCTTGAAAATTAACTAATTATCTATCTATATTCGTTCAGCTTCCTCCCCTAGCACCTGTTATACACCTACGCTCATCGACGACTATTTTTATTGAAGTAATCTGCATTTTCCCTCCTATCATCTAATATATAAATTTACATTCAAACGGCGAATTGAGAAGATCCTACCTTTCGATGCGATGTCACGTACTCTCTGCAGCTCTATAAAATGCTATCATGAAGATAATTTGACATTTATGTACATTCTAACAAAAGATTTACACTCAAGCAGTACGGAGTGCAATAATTCTACACTTACAGTGCTAGATGCAGTTTGTTAGTTAGCTAGCTTGTTTTATCTTGTTAATTTGATTCTACGGGTAGGTATTTTGGATTAACATGAGACAGAACATGTGCTGTTTAAATAATTGGACTCCTCCATAGCCCAACTGATAAGGTGATGGTCATAGACCGCCGAATCAGCTTCCAATTCCAACGCCTCCGGAGAATGTTAAGGTCGCAAGCGACGAATGAAAATCGACATGTTTTGCCTTCTGTCGGGAAAGGGTTTGATGTGTGTTTCTGGATCATAGAGTGATAATGGGAATAATATCGACCACTACGCCGCCAAATTATAAATATGTTGATGATGATGATGAGGGGTCATCTCATACCGTTTGATATGAGGGTCTGCTCCGATTAATGGTGTGATAGCCGATGTCAGGAACTGTTCAGGAAATGTGTGGGTGGCACGAGGTTTTGGAACTTGACATCCTACTCTGGATTGATGATGATGTTGAAGTTCTTCAGCATGCCGATGACTTGAGTTCCATTAACTCCTAAAGCATCGACATAAACATTAAACCGAAGTTGATTAGACAATCGGCAATGTCAGGAGATCGGTGGGGCCGCTCTCTCCTCTGATCTGGCGATGTATGAATTTAATTAAGGAAGATTTTGATGTCACCGATCCTCGCCTTGGCAGTCACTCATGTCCTCAATAGTCCCGTTCTCCGTCCAGCACGCCGCCTCGAGCCAGTAGAAATAATGATTACGTTTTTCCTAGGCACGCTACAAAACATGCGCCAGCCTGCAATCGCGATGGTCATCGGTATTTGATTTGAATGAAAAATACGTCCTCTCGCATAACATACACAAGCGTAACTTGGGACCTTCCCCTATATGTGTTACGGGCATATGCTCTACGATAGGCGTACCTCAACCTCAAGCTCAAAAATCAGCTCAAAGAAGGAAGGTCAAGCTCGGCGTCCAGGGTGCTGGGTCCAAGAATGAAAGGCACCAGGTCGTGAATCTGGCTTCCCTCCCTTCTATTTCCCCCGCTGCACTTTCGTCCAGAGTACCTTCCCACCCTGATGCTGGATGATCCCTATTCCTAGTGTGAGGGAGTTAAGAGAACTTTTGCTACTTATGTAGGTGGATATAACGCATTACGCTTAAAATATGAATACCTACCGACGGCTTCATTCAACCGACTATGTGAAAGTTTTTGATAAATCGAATATCGAATGAAATATACCTACCTAAGCGTAAACCAAAAAGTAGTTAAGAAAACTTTTGCTACTTATGTAGGTGGATATAACGCATTACGCTTAAAATATGAATACCTACTGACGGCTTCATTCAACCGACAATGTGAAAGTTTTTGGCTAAATCGAATATCGAAGGAAATATACCTACCTAAGCGTAAACCAAAAGTAGTTAAGAAAACTTATCCGGATTCCAACAAAGAACCGCCGATCGGTTGCCAAACGATTCCATATGTCATGTTCCCTTCGTTCCGCCGACAAGGCAGACCCCACACGAGCGTAACCTAAGGTAGTGAAGCCCACGCAAATTTCGTCACTTCGTTTCCCCCATGACGAAGGTAGTCCGGCCAGATCGTAATCTTCGTCCTGCATCAAACTGGCCTCCCGCGACGACAACTTTTATCCGCTGGTACCTCGGAGCGGCGGTAGAAGGAGGGCGAAATGGGTGCACGTCCTTTGTTCTCCTGAAGTCCCCCAATGCCTTAGTGACGTACATACGTCGACATCATGGAATGGCTCCGGCCACGCTTCCAATCCAGTCTAGAGCGGGTACGAGATCCACGTTACCGAGATGTGATCACAAGGGATTCCAATTTGCTCGGACCAGACACGACCATCGCTTACTTCGCCTCCACATTAGGAAAATAGTGTAAGCCCACCTGCATTTCGATCACATCGCCCCCGATAAAGTCGCGTGAGATACTTCCTCATGGTGAAATAGGAAAGCCGGACCCGTTAATTCATTCGACAACCGCCGTCCATTCTCGAGTCGTAACCCGCTCAATTAAGTTTGAAGAAAAAGAGTTTGTTAATTAAGTAGGTGGATATAGCGCATCACGCTAAAATGTGAATACCTACCGACGGCTGCATTCAACCGACAATATGAAAGTTTTTTGCTAAGTCGAAAGAAATATACCTAAACGTGAACCAAAGGTGATTATATGATAGATTATCGAACCAAGTTTATGCAAAGTCCTATGTAGTAGACTTGTTGTGATACCTAAAATTTGGAATAAGGTGTGGGAAACTTTTGGAATGGGAATTTAATTATGTCAGATTTTGTTAGTAAGCAAAGATGCCCATGCTACGCACCATTCTATAAACTGTTAAATTACCCAATGCCTTTTCAAAAACCCTTTCCTAAATATAGTCCCCTAGCTACGTTTAAAAATATTATTACGAAACTCGTAAATAATAATTAACACCTCCAAGGCGCTTTACAAATTAATTTATATCTACATTCTATACCTATGTATTTTGGTACCCGTTATGTATTGGAGAATACCCAGTAACCTAATTTTCTAGATCACCAACAAAGCACTTTTAAAGGGTTTTATTATTGTTTTGTGGTTTCAAAATCCCGTCTTTTAAATGAAGTCTCTCGTCTAAGATTTATTGCCCGAAAGCGCACTTTGTGCTTCAAATGCTATTTTAGTCCATTGAACCCCAAATTATTATTTTTACAACGGTCTCGTCTCAAGAATAACTTCACCCAACAAAGGTACTTGCTATCCGGTCAACCCGGAAACGTGCAAAGCTCCGCTCGACTTAAAAAAAAGGTCCTAGATTCCTAAGGCTTGTATATAAACCCTAATTGACTCTTTCCTGCAAGGCCCGTACTAAATATGTTAATAATTTTATACAAACTTACCAAATTCGCCTTGTTGCACAAAATAATTTCACAAATCAATTCACTACAATAATATTTAATTAAACAAGCACTTCTAAAACACAACCCGTCATGCAGTTATTTATTCCAAGATGCAGCCGTCGAACACAATTCTCGCGTTGATTTGTTTTATCCTGACTCTGCTAAGTGCCCCGTAAGTACGTCCCGACCGCCTCAATTTACAAATTATATTATCTAACTTTACAGATATGAACTCGCAAGCCTCAATCTCTGACTTCCTTATTCGCGTAGACTCTTTTTGTTTAATAAAGACGAACTATTCTTTGTTTAATTAAAATGATTTAGAAGCACCGAGCTGGTCTCCTCGCGACTCTCAGAACTTGACGATCTTAATTCTCAACAGGATCTCTCCCTGACTGTCCTCTAACACTTCCCTGCCCCGACTTCCTTTATTATTATATATAACTATCTGAATTATTCCCGGTTTACGCGCACCAAATTATTATTCTGCCGTTTATCAAAACTCGATGATTTTTATCCCGTCTGCGCGGCCCTAGGTTCCTTCCCTGACTGTCTTCCAACACTTCCCTGCCCCAACTCTCCAGTTCCAACCCCCTGCCTTCTGACTCCCACCCATCTACTTGTGTGGTTTCAATAATTTATTAGTCACTTTTTTCAAATCTTAAGTGATAAGCACATCTCCCAATATGCATATATCAACGTTTAATAGTCAAAAAATGTCACATAACATCCCAAATTCCAAGAAATCAGTGCAACTTTCATGTTTGCTATTTTTTTGTGTGTAACCTTTAGATAACAGAATACAAACTAATTTTGTCTGCGCCGAAGTCATAAATTATCCCAATAGCGCTTAAAAGAAGAGCTCAGTGGCGTACTTCAATTCACTACACATCCTAATTACTTGCGTCGACTTTATTGGTTATATAATAACATTATATAAGCATTGTCTGTACACGTTTTCGTTCTTTCTGCGTGCGTCACTATTTAACGAATTCTGCAATCTTATTTTGACAAATATGTTAAATATTTTAACCCCTAATCGGCGCGTCGCGCTAGTATATTTAAATACACCAACGAGCAATCCTTATTGACTAATTTTCAATTTTCCTACTGCCATAGAAAATTCACCAGATAATTGTTTCGTAAATCCAATCTGCTCGCGTTAAAGTCAGTCACCACTCGGGCAAATATCCATCGGCCGCCCCTGACTTGATAATGAACCTGAAATATCCATTAGGATTCCTCCTCCAACCAAAGTATTTTGGCACACGTGTTTTTCCTAGTAATGGCCCGGTTTCATAAATCACCCTTAAGAGTTGGAACAGAGAATTGTATTCTGAAACCATACCCTGTTACAAAATTAAATATATTTCTAAATCGATCTCTCAATTTTAAAAGAATTATTTCGTAGGCCTAAAGGCGAGATCATCACACCCTTTATTTAATTATAATTCGTATAATTCAGTCTAAATAAAGCCGATGAAAAATACCTCTATTTCTCAAGTTTTCGAGTTCTGAAGTAAAACCACACAGACAAAATCTCAAATAATTGGACCAACTGTTTACTTGGAAGTGGTCGATACTCATACGAAGTGGTCGATCAATTCACCTACCTGGGCTCTAGTCTTACAGAGAACAATGAGGATCCAGCAGAAATCAGAAGGAGAATCACAGCAGCCAACAAAACATACTTCTCTTTGCTGCCAGTGTTTAAGTCACGTAGTGTCCACAAAAAAACCAAAATAACCATATTTAAGACCATTGTCAGAACTGTATTGGCATATGGATGTGAGGCGCTGACACTGACGGTAAAGATGGCTGAAATGCTGGATACTTTTGAAAGAAAAGTGCTGAGAAGAATATGTGGACTCGTGAAAGAGGGTGAACAGTGGCGCATCCGGCACAATGCAGAATTGTATGATATTTATAAGGTCCCTAGCATCTCAGCACATATGAGACTCCTCAGACTAAGATGGGCTGGGCATGTACAGAGAATGCCGGATACACGCGTCCCAAAAAGAATTTTGACTGGACACCCAGGTGGAAAGAGAAAAGTGGGAAGACCCAAACTGAGGTGGGAAGACGAGGTAAGAGGGGATGCAGCACAGCTTCTCCAGGTACGAAATTGGAAGTCAGCCGCTGAGGACAGGAGGAGTTGGAGGCGGCTGTTGCAGGAGGCCAAAGCTCGATATGGGCTGTAGCGCCATCGAAGAAGAAGTTTACTTGGAAGAAATAATTCTACACGTAAGTAATACTAACTTTTTATACTAACTTTATATTTTATATGTTTTTTAAATCTATTTTATACTTTGGGTACTTGGAAATATACCATTTTGTTTTAATATTACCCACACTCAGGCAGTGCCTTAGAGGGTTTTCATTTCTTGTTCATAATATTTGTTATTATATATTATTGTTATTATTTACTATTTGTTATTATACATTATATATACACAGAAATGGGAATAAATAAAGTTTAAAAAAAAGTTAATGATGACAGAACTGAGATGCCTGAGGATTGCGCGTGATTGAGCCATGTACCACTGACCGTCTAATGAGTTTTTTTTCTCATTAAACGATCTTAAAACAACAAATTTTTCATTTTCGACATATAAGCAATTAACATAAGAATGAATAATGAAAGTACAACAACATAAAGAAAGTAAAGAAATAAGTTTGAAGTTAGTATAAAATGTCGAACATATAAGAAGAAAATATTAAAGGGAAAATTAATCACCGGAAGAATCATGAAATGTCAATGAAAACAATAGTCCGGTTCTTCCTGCATGACACGAAATCATCAAATACTTTATTACAAATGACCGTGTTACAACTTTACATTTTTCATCGTGATATCTATGGGTGTTTACACCTTTTAAAATAAAAATAAAAAAACAATAATTTTAATGCACTGCATATAAAATCGATCACCACAACACGAACAATGAACATGTCATGTGCCTAGGATGGTGGTTGAAAAATCCTCAAATTATGTAATAAACAAAGCAATGAAAAAATAAAAATTAAAATTAATATAGATATAATATATTTTTTTCAGATTTTTAAAAATATTTTTCAATACCCGTAAACATGTTTGCCGGTACAGCAATCCCTTATTTATGTGCCCAAATAAATGATTTTTCATTGCCTTTTGTATTGCCGTACATCACCGAATAAGTTTGTCATAATATTTATCCTAATGAATGAAGTATTTCCGAGTGGTCGTCTCGGGTAGACACACTCGAACATAATGTCACGTCGTCTGTCACTCTCCTCTCCATTTGATGTCCAAAGAGCTGGGGACAGGAAAGATATGGGAGGGGGAGGGGAAGGAGATTGGGAGTTGGATCGGAACGCTTGACCGCAACAAACCACTCCAAATATTTATTCACTCTCCACATACATTTGTATATAGAAGCTATACATTTCTCCGAACGGAACATTGGTCTTCTATTGGAGCAAATATTCACAGTCTGCAAATAGTATGAGTTTTAACTTTGGAAAGGGAGTGATTATTTAATGCAAAAAAACGAGAAAGGGTTTCATTAGAATTATTTTTCAACAGTTTACTTATTCCACGAGCCAAATTTTAAGTTTTTTATGTTATACATATTTAGTTTGATGAATTACTTATTGTTGTATTCCGTGGCGTAATTTGTGTATTGGTTTTCTTGGCAACACAGTGATTTTTTTTTTAAATTCTCATTTGAGGTTTTCGTGATAACTTCTTATGACGTTGTTTCATCGTAACAATTATAATTAACTAATAAATTTGCTTTGTTTTTTTAAAATTTAGGTATTAACTTTAAAATATATGTAGTATTAAAATTTCATTATGAATTAATTTGAATTTACTCAGTAAAAAGCATTTATTAAATACAAATATGATTTACAATATTTATACAAAGGCAAAAAAAAAATAAAACTAAGAATATTTACTAGCTTGATTACTCTCAGTATAATATTCTCCACTGACCTACATGAAAAAAGTTTCTTAAAACAATACACAAAATACGTTTCATCTTGATTTCCTATGGTCCAAAGGAATTTTACAAATAAAATTCGGGTCTACTCTCGTGTTCATTGAGATATTACAGCATATCTGGCTTTATTTTATTTTCTTTGATATCCCAGGTAGAAGAAAGATACACTTGAAAAAATCACAAACCCAGACAAATAACACACAAAGAAAAAGGTAATTTAACAGAGGCAAAAAAAGAGGATGAATAAAAAATACAAATGTACATCAATTCATCTCTGAAAAAGCTCGCCAAATCAAAGCGCATAGATTTGTCCTTGTTTGTTTTATGGAACCATCCGTCTCAAAAGCTCAATGGGAGCGAGACAACAATTCAACTTTATCGCGCACTTGTATCGACAGCGGACGAATTTATGAAAATGTATTCAACATTTTAAATCGGCTACGCCGTGCCTACTTCGCTACGGCTGCTAGGCGGCTGCCTGGGCCGTAGACCGAGGCAACGGTACCGTTTCGGCAGTGTAACGTTTAGCGGTGTTCATAATTTGCATAGCGCTTTAGTAAAATTTGCATTGCGAGAAGCCGAGGCTCGCTCTTTCGCAGAGATATCATGGAATATCGCGAGGAGCTCATTAACAAGTCTAATTCTTTAACCCGCTGGGGCACTAATTATTGGCAAATGAGTCAGTTTATTTTTCTTTCAACGTTCGCGCACTGTGTCGGTTACGGTGTCACGTGTAATTCCGGACTAGATTAAGCACGCAACCCTCGCGTAATTATGCAATTGAATAGCGAATTATGCTAATCTGGTAACTTCGAAATGCAATATGAGTACGGGACATTATTTTAACTGAACCACTATGTAAGTGTTCTCCTTCACACACAAAACTTTTGGTGCATTGTTTTTTAGTTTGTCAAATATTTTTTTAATATAGCATTTTCCTCCACATTAAGACATTTTTTGGGACAGTCTGGCTTTATTCTACCGATGGCTCTGAAAAGAAATTTGAAATAACCTTCCTAAAAATACTTCTTCTACTAAATAGTTATTAAAACTGTGTGAATTATTAGTTGAATGATCAAATCATCCTTGAAAGCATTACAGGCACAGAAAATGACCTAAAATTATTTAAAGTATACCAATTGAAAAACGAATATAGTGTGCCACAAAGTTATAATCAAATTCCTCCACACCACTCACGGCGGATTCGTCTGCCCACCAGCTGCGTGGCAGACCGAATGGTTGAGGGAGTCCCTTTGACTTCTATAGCCGTACTCTCTCGGAACATCGCCTTGCACCGCAGTGAGAGGGATGAAATCATACATCCGTTACTCCTGGACACATCGACCTCCAGATTTCTACCCACCCCTAATACCCTTTCCTTTCCCAGAATTTCCTCTCCTTTCTTTACTAAAAAGACCCTCCACACAGCATCCCCAAGAGCGAATTGGTGAGATTAACATTTTTAATTTCAAATAATGAAAAAAAACACCAAAAACTAATTATTCATGTAGGTATCTTATTAGTAAATTAAAAAATAAGAAGTGTTGTAGAATACTTTAAAAGCTTATTTTCTTAATCGTTTTATTGATGATTAAAAATATGAAATACCTACCTAACTTTCAAAAGTATTCGAAATATATTTCTAGAAAGTGAAGTATTCAAATCAGAATCACATCAGAAAGCACTAGCTTTAGCGCGGTTGAAATAATAAATAAAAAGCGAGTAGATTGGAACCACGCCATCAATCAAAGTTTTTCTACCATATCTCAGAGCAGAGCTTCCAATAACATTGAAAAAACAAAAAGCTCTGTCAAAAAAATAATGTTTCCAAGTTTACGGCTGACTTGTGCAAAAACAAGAAAACTTGGAATATATTTGTAAATTATAGAATAAGGCCATATCTTTTTACTCGTCATTGTTTCCTACACAATCTGCAATTTTCGATATAATATGCAAATGTGTTTTGTCTAGATTTTGCTCAGTCAAAACAGAGCGAATTGGAGATGTTCTTGCGCGCTATTGGAATACGGTGTGAGGCAGAGATAGAGTTTTTTTTTTATTAAAATAGCCCACATAATGGCGTACCTAACGGAAGAGATAACGCAGGCTTTGCTCGTTTTTCATCCACAACGTCAAGGATTTCATAACTGTGGGATTACAAGAACTGTGGCAGGATTAACAATTTCCCGAGCGTTTCTTTCAAAGGGTAGGGATAGGTAAAGGTAAAGTGGTCAGTATGTAATGAGACCGGTGTGTAAAACGCTCCATTTGCAGCAAAATGGCGTAAATCACAGCTCATACCACTTTACTTCTTTTTTGTTTGCAGTTTATTAACTTGGCATGTAGTAGGAGTATAAAAAAATTCAGGTTTAATAAATAAATACAATGAATATATTTCTATAACTGTAAACTTCTAAAGTAATTATGTGCTTGACTCATTTTTTTTTTATTTTGTCAAAATATGCCTATTTTTAGAATGAATTTAAAAAACATTAGTATACATTATGTGTATATATTATTATTTGCTCTATTTATTTTAACGAAAATAAATCACTTTGTAACACCACTATTTCATCAAAATAATCTGCATGTTTCAAAATAAATAGTTTCTTCTTCAGGATAAACGTAAATTCAAAATTAACAATTATAAGAACAGATAAACAATTATATAAAATGAATAAAATTATTATGAAACAGGTATTTATTGTAATCAAACATACATTAAAAACTTTTATAAATTAATAAAAATATTCAAGTAAACCAAGATGTCTAAATAACAGAATTTATTATTGAAATTATGATTAATTGAATTATTAATTAAAATTATTAAAATTATTAATTGAATTATTATTCATACAGTTATTAAAGTGAAATATTATTATTTTTTAAATATTCACGTTATAATGATTCGTAAAAAACTCTTTTTTACATAAATACCGCACAATAGTCCCAACTGCTCCCGTCTGGAGCCAGTGAGACTATGGCATCCCCAATTGGGGTGTGTTGTAAGGCTGAAGGTAGTAGGGAGGGGAAGGAGATAGGGAAGAGGAAGGTGGGGAAGTACCTGGCTATTCAGATCTGGTCACCAAATACAGCTAAATCCATTTCAAGCAACGTTTCAATTCTGAATGGTGGTCTTATACCATGGCGATACTGAGAGTATTTTCCACTCTTGAACATGCCACAAATATACTATATATTATTTTAAATGAATAAATTGTGAAATAACACAAATTAACAAACTTATAAAAAGTATATTTTTTATTTTTAACTTTATGAGTAAAAACTCAAATTATTATATTTAATTAAATGAAGACAATATAAGCGAAACTCAATCAAAATCTGTGGACAGAAAAATCAGAAAAATATATTTAAGGGACCTGGGACCTGGGTTCGTGTCCCGGTGGAACCAATATCTTTTTCTGATTTTTCTGTCTTCAGATTTTGATTGAGTTTCGCTAATATTGTCTTCATTTAAATAAATACTAAAAAGTAGTT
This sequence comes from Limnephilus lunatus, assembly GCA_917563855.2. NCBI lineage: Eukaryota > Metazoa > Arthropoda > Insecta > Trichoptera > Limnephilidae > Limnephilus > Limnephilus lunatus. Next base: position 33,889,548 of record OU830594.1, read on the forward strand.
TATTGGGACTTTTCTTTTTCTGTAAAATATTTTATTTTTTTCCTATTGTATTACTTTGTCTTTATAATAAATAAATAAAATAAAAAACAAATAAAATTTATTTGCTACGCCGGGATTCGATCCCGCGACCTTCGGAATGCGAGTCAAGAGCCTTACCGTTGGACTACGCCGGCCTTTGCTGAGATGTTCGCATGTGTTATACCGGCGTTACAAGAAACAAAACACAGCATCATCCTTGAGACTCTCACGAAGTCCCTCTACATATGACAGTAGTATTGTATTTTTTTTATATCTTTATTCAGTTTTAATTTTACAATATTTTATTTTACAAATCTTAGGAAACTGATCATTCAGTTTGATTGTAAGAAATCTCTCATTTTTTTCTAATTAATTAATACTATTTACTTTTCAGATTTATATTCGGTTAGAAGCAGTTAAAGAATATAATAATGGTTTGTAGGGTAATATTTTTAAGGTTAACAGATACGTAGATCTTAGCCACCTTGGAACAGGCGCAGTCTAGTGAGGTTGTATTTACCAAAAATGTTTATTGTAATATTAGACTGTAAAATGGTAAATCTTAGGTTTTACTAGTAAATTTCGTAAAGTACTGAGTCGGTATATCTTAGAATTTACTGAAAAATCTTAAGATATACCGTAGTACAGACTTTTACAATAACATTTTTATTGTAAAAATATCTTGGTTAATAAATAATAAAAAAAAATATTGAAAAAGAACCAGAATTTCAATCTTATCGCGGTTTCCGATAAAGTTATTATACGTTGTGAAAATAACCGTAAAAATCAAAAGTTTTTTGTGTACAGATTCACATTTTCTTTTCTTTTTATTGAATTAAAAAAATATATAATTCATAATAAATCAAATAATTTTAAAAAATCAAAAGATTTTTTGTGAAATGCATAAATTGTTTCAATTTCAGGAGATTTATTATTCGTGTAATTATCAGGATGGTTAAAATATTTGTTTTTCTATTAGGTTTGTCCGAAGGTTTTTATTATTTATTGAAACAAGTAGTGTCATCAGATATTATTTGCACGAAAGGTCCATAAAAATCTCATTCCTTCAAATCCAAATACGATTTCAGATTCGATAAATTAAATCAAGACTGCGTTCGCACAAAACGTTTAGGAACGCCTTGTCTGTATATCAGATACATCCACACCCGACGGCGGCGGTGGTGAGGTGTAGGGGGCGGCGGGAGAGGGCGGTAGTGACGACGCATGGAGGTTGTATGGCGCAATACAAATGACACGATTTCCGTTCAGGCCTTTTGCGGTCACGCTTTATTCCGACCCCTTTCGTATAAAGTATACCTCTCGCATGTATTTTTGTAAGTCATTAGAGTGAATTCAAATTCAATATACAGGATGTCCCGTTTATTTTGTTAAGCTTGTGGGCTATAAATAAATGCACTTCAGTCCAGAGTGATGATATGGTTCTAGCTTCGACAAAACAAAGATGCAAGAATACGGTAAAAATGGAACATCTGAGGTGTGTGGATCGTAAAACAGATCTGAAAGAAGTAGTGATCTAAAACAAAGTTATCTTTGCTCCCCCCCCTGGTTAGAGGCATTATAATAGCAATTATATACAAAAGATATTTGAATGTACGCATTAAAAAACCAGGATAACTTTACACAGACATACTCGGGCCGATTCACAAGATCCACATACATACAACTAAAACGACATTTGGACAAAGAAATATGCAATACTTCTCTATAAAATTATCTAATATACCTACTCCCTCTTGCAATAAAAACCGTTAAAAAAATAACCGAATTCAAAGCTACGATGGAAGAATATAAATTTATTTTTTGCAAACTAACAAAGATTAATGCTTGTATTGTGCTTTCTTTTAGATAAAATTTTATAATTTTCCTCTTATAATATTTTAACATAGGTATTAACTTATATTACAAACACGAAGACATGTAAATTTGACCTTAGAACGGGGTACCCTAGTAAGGACACATTTTCTCTAAAAAATTGTAAAAAGGAGAAAAAAAAAAAAAAAAAAAACAAAAGTAGTAACGTCATTCGCAATTGGGTGTGTAGATAATGGTTCAAATTTCTGAAATTGTATACTTATAAACTAATAATATAACACGTTTATCGACAACATAATTAATTCGAAATTAATAGAATACTTAGTTTTCATCACTTTTATAGTTTTTAAAAACCAACATGTGTCGTGACATCGCTCATTTCTTCAAGGTTTACTTAAGGGCCATTAACCAGCCAACGGCCGAGAATTCATATTTCGTCGAAAGATGTTATTACTATCGTACAGGGCGGTTCCAATGAGAAAGATTAATTATTCTCCGTACCAGCTTTTTTTTTAATAATACCTCAATGTAAATTTTATTTCATTCAAAATTTGCTTTTATTTATACATACATTCAAGTATTTATAATTTTTCAATAATTTCTAAGCAAAATAAGAATGTTAAAAAAATCTTACATATATATTAGTTTCTAAGACCGTAAATAAATAAACAAAATGAAGTAATTTCGTCACAAAACACGTGTGCGGATATTTTTTTAAATGATTTTATTCAAAGTAATATTAAAATTCAGAAACATAGCTTTCGCAGATAATTTATTGATTTATTTTCATGATTATATGATTTGAAATGTGTTATGTATAAAAAACAAAAAATGTTTTAAAATTTAACAAATCTGCCAACGACCTACGGTAATTATACCTTATTGTACAAAAAATAAACATATTTTCTCAAAATTTAAAACAAAGCTTTCATAGATAAAAGAACAGTCTTTTGAAATCAATTTATAATTTTTTGTGGAAAAGAGTCAATACGTCCAAAATTTGATTTAAAAATTATATATTTCCGGTTTTGTCCGGTTATTCTCTCTTAGAAGTGAGCATTGCTCATGAAACATGTTGGTTTTTATAAACAATAAAAGTTATAAAAACTAAGTATTCTATTAATTTATAATTAAAATGGTGCCACAAAATAAGTTTGCTGTGTTTGAAGAAGGAAAATATAATTAATTTTAAGGAGTTTTATTGATCGAACGTGAAAATGGGTAACTTTTTAAGTGACATGTTTTGGAACACGGTGTAGCTTAAAGCAATTTTCTACCTGATTAATCGTTACCACCCAACGGGAAAACAATTCAGATTGCTTGCACCATCCCTGATGCATTGTTTATTTGTTCGAATTCAGGGATGAAATGCTGATAAAATAACTTAAAGAATAATGATTATTTATTTAAATTCATTTTCAGGAAATCGATAGTTTACGTCCTAACAGAATGCGCATCATAATAGTACTTGTACCAAAAATAAACCAATTATGGTTTTCCTCCTTGTGAATTATACCTGAAACAGGATAAAATAAAGAATGAGAATAAATTAAATTTATATCAGAATTATTTGAAGGAGGCAAAGAGTGTGACGATTCAAAATTTTGTAGTGATCTATCATTTGTGTGAAATATCATTTGTAGTAATCCATAATTTTTAGAAAACTGTCATTTATAGTGGTCACTTGGAGCGGTCTATAAGTGTACTGATTTTAATTTTTTTAATTATGGATCTTTGATTTTCAATCATATATTAGTAAAGTCGCATACTTAGCTGTAAATTCTTTCATAAAGTGGATACCAATTTGGGGAATGTTGTCAATAGCTATTTGATTCTGCAACTGATCTTTCAACGCGTTATTCCTTGTATACTAGTCCCAGGCATAGACCACATGCACGTCATCGAAGATTGTTCTTCATGGAACGATCGGCTTACGCCGTTTTATAAAAATCTTCCTACTATACGCCACACCTAACATTATTAAATCTTCCTACTATACGCCACCCTCACATTATTAAATCTTCCTACTATACGCCACACCTCACATTATTAAATCTTCCTACTATACGCCATTCCTCACATTATTAAATCTTCCTACTATACGCCACACCTCACATTATTAAATCTTCCTACTATACGCCACACCTCACATTATTAAATCTTCCTGCTATACGCCACACCTCACATTATTAAATCTTCCTACTATACGCCATACCTCACATTATTAAATCTTCCTACTATACGCCACACCTCACATTATTAAATCTTCCTACTATACGCCACACCTCACATTATTAAATCTTCCTACTATACGCCACACCTCACATTATTAAATCTTCCTACTATACGCCATACCTCACATTATTAAATCTTCCTACTATACGCCACACCTCACATTATTAAATCTTCCTACTATATGCCACACCTAACATTATTAAATCTTCCTACTATACGCCACACCTCACATTATTAAATCTTCCTACTATACGCCACACCTCACATTATTAAATCTTCCTACTATACGCCGTACCTCACATTATTAAATCTTCCTACTATACGCCATACCTCACATTATTTTTATAACTTTCATAAATTTATAAGATTTTTTTCATGCATATAACAGGAAAAAATACAAAAAAAAAATAAACAAGAATTTAAGAAATGCAGTTAAATGGTATAAAAGTAACAAAAATAATATTGGTAAGTACCGTCGTACACAAAACTTTTTTTTCTCGTACATTTTCTACGAAAAGATTTTTGCAAGTGCAACTTATCGTAGAATAATTTTGACTAGCTGTTAAAAACCTAGGTAGCGGGTTTTGGTTTGGCTTCGCCCAGTTAGTGTTGGTGACCATTTTATAGATCCAATAGGAACTGGTTCCAAAAATAGCCCGTTTCTTGGATACACTGTCATTCAGTAATAGCAAGTCATCGGGACAAAGTAACCGGGACAGGCAATGACATAATATGTAACATAAATATAGCCACTTGATACTATTATTCACAAATAAGTATCACAGCTAAGTATTACCGTCAATCTTTCCATACCCGAAGAGTTACTCAAATTCACAAATTCGTAATACTTATCTAGGGGGGAAACGTCCCAATGCGAGCTGCTGACGGAAGTGGCGACATCTTTTGACGAATTATTGAATTTTAAATTGAGTAACAAACAAGCATTTGAAGCCGGGTTTTTAAATTCAATCACGCAGACGCAAGCCAATTAATACTGTTTGATGATGATTATTTCGAATGCCATTATCGATTACACATCTGCCCTGATTATGGATACTGTAACGCTGTCCGAAACGTTGGTTAAAGAATGGGGTTCAACAACACGGCATAACACCCAGAAACAACCAACGAAAAACCTTACTAATCTTTTTTTATTTGAAATAGTTTCAGAATGCATTGTGCTTGTTTTCAGTTAAAAATAATGTTGCTTTTCGTTATTTTATGAGTATTATCAAAAGTGAAATATCTCATATTTCCCAGCTTAAGTGGGACACCCAGTTCACTCGCTGCTGTGCCGAAGTAAAAATATACGAAGGTGAAAAATGTTTCAGTAAAACGTAATATCCTCGCCACAAATTGAGTGAGCTAGAATATTTCCGGTTGGGAAATCCCATTAAATAGGACGTAAATTAGGTGATATTCCTCATTTACTTTGAACGCCGCGTTATATCACAAAGAATTTAAATGGGTTTGATATAATTCAGTTTTTTACACGCGTTCAGTTTTTTTAACAAGGTTTTTGTTCTAATTATAAAAATACTTTTATTTTCCGAGGGGTTCTCGGATTTTTAACACCATTCAACATACACGTAATATTCTTAAATATGTGGAAACGAACCCGATCCTTCCCAAATTGAAGTTAAACTTGTTGACCACTAAACCACGCAGACCGTATTTATGTAATTAGTTTTGGATTAAATTTAGGTTTGAGAAGGTAATTTTTCACCTCGAAGATTCCCAATTCTTGCAATATCTTCACAAGACAAATTTATTTTTTACCTAACCTTACCTGACTTTCATGTTTTTTTTAATGTTGCACTATACCAAATCTCGTTTAACTTGGTTAAAATCTCAACCTCGAGAGCACAAGCGTCAGATGGAAATGTTGTCCTTGTTCTAAAGGTATTTTAATGAAAGATGCTCCGAGGAACTAGCGGCATTGATCTCTCGGAACCAGTGCACAGTCCAGAAACACGCACTGCACTTGAGCACTGTTGATACTTCTCACATAAGAGCGGGGTTGTCTTTCTTGAATTAATTAGCTCGGCTGTGAAATGATCTACGGCATCTGTGTTTTCTCCCTTCTACAAAAAGACCCTACACAGCATCCTTAAAAGTAAAATACGCCTTGGGAAATTAATTTCCAAAGGAGTAAATCAAAAATAAAGAAGTCTACAATTGGAACATCTTTAATTTTTTAATATTTAAAAAAAAATGTTGTAATCAATATAATTCAAAAAAAAATGTCGTTGGCTCTATTGTACTTTATTATCGAGTTAAAAATACGTTTTACATCTAAATATTAACTTCACATGCGTCATTTCTGGGATGCGGTGCACATGAACATGGATTTTGAATAGATTTATATTGTTGGAGGGAGGACACACAAAACTGGCAGGTCGTATCAGAGCCCAGCTAATGAGCATATGAACGAGTCGTAAAAACATATATCAACATGTCCTACCTAAACCACGCTTCCTGAAAATCTCTTACTTCGTAGTAGCTTCATAACTATGGGCAGCATTTTGGTTGTTTTGTCATGATTTGACTTTAAGATAATAATTTGTTTTACGTCTTCCGTACAATATTAGTTTAAAATATTATGTTTTTTTAGCAAATTATATGGAAACATCATCATAATTCGCTAGATAAAAATATTAGTAAGTATTACCCACATAATTTTTACATATTTGATGTGTGTTATTTTTTTTTACATTAGCACCACTCCTGAGGAAAATAATCTTGGAACCACTTGGGGTGACCTATGGCAGAGGTTTTGGTTATCCAATGAATGGTTGTACCCATACCCGCCTCCCAAATTTTAAACTCATAGTAATACTCGAGAAAAATGCAAAGTGGGCGTGTTTCGTGATCCAAAAGTCTGATATATCATGTTTTTAATTTACAATACAAAACTGTGTTTCATCATGATTATGAAATTCAAATAGGATGGCAATACGCGATGCCAGGAATGAGTGTAAAAGATACAGGGTACGTGCTAAAACTAGAACCAAACGGAATTCGTTTAGGGGCGACACTGGTTGTCCACTTACATCTAAACGAAAGGCATTTTGAGTATGCGTGGTCTACCTTATTACCTACCTTATCGGCCTTATTATTTTGAAAAAAAAAAACACTTCCCAACCGCTAAAGTTACACACTTTATAAAGAATATAAAATTTTAGATTTGATTTGATTCTAATAAACAGAAATCTCTTGCTCTATTTCTTAATTCCGGCAACATCTCATTTGATATTCCACGCATGCAGAATTCATATTTATTTATTTTATTTTCAGGAAATCAACAGTTTACATTTTTCCAGTTTGTATCTACATGTTTGTATGGCCAAAATAAAACCAATTATGGATTTCCTCCTTGTGACTTTACCTCTGATTAAACAGCATAATAAAAAAATAGGAATAAAATTTTTTTAATAAAGGAGCATGTGACCAAAAATTTTATAAAACCAAAGATTATGTAAAACTAAGATTTACATAAAACATATTGTTTTCCAATGTTTATTTTTCACGCTATGTGCGGTAGAGGCGTTTTATAATTATGTAGTTAGGGTGACAGCTTCCGTAATGTCTCGATAAATCGTGTTTTCGTTCATAATATCGTCGATTTACTATTATTTACAATTCAATGTATTTACAAATTATTTGTGTTATTTGTCGTCAGCTTTAGTCAATACAATAAATGCGTGTTTTGAATTATATTTTTATTTTACGTCAGAAATTGGTTTTATTGGTTACAATGTTAAAATTGTATTTTATGGTCTTAATTTGACAGGAGTTTTATGAAAGTGATGTTTTTTTATAACAAAATTTTCGGTATACATGAATCGTAGAAATAAACGTTTTAAGATATGCGTGCGATGCGTAAAAACGTCAGCTTTAATTGTTGTTTTTTGGGAATTAACAGCAAATCAAAAATTTTAAACATATTTTTAATTGTGTGATCTAGATCAAAAGCGAAATGTCAGCTATTTTGAAAAATCCTTAAATAAAAGGACCTTTTGTAAATTTATATAGCACATTTCAAATACCTTTCAAAAAATTCTAAAACCTTTTTTTTTTATTTTCGGAATCGCTTTATGAATTAAACCTCAAATTGTAATAATTAATTATTGTTATTATCAGTTTCTACAAATAAACAACCCTCCTTGGCTGGATAGGAAATGTGTATATCTTTCCATGAACTATTTTATCTCAGTTACTATATTAGTGAGGTTTCCGCATACACGGTTGTTTAGAAATTACATCATATATTCACGACGCTAATTAGTTATGCTGTTATAAGTGCTTCTTGTAAAAATGAATATTTTTCTGATACCTGCAGAAATGCTAATCCGAATCTGTTTGCTTTTCAAAGCGATAAAAATCTACGTATTTTTAAGTGAAATCCAAGTAATAATATGAAACAAGTGCTTAGAGATTACTTCAGAAGTGTAGATTTTACTGGCCAGGTATATTTAAATGTTATTCGTTACGAGGTAGGTACTTATTTCGAAAAAAGTTAAAAGATTGCTTAATAATTTTTTAAGGAAATTCGCAGGTACCTACCCGAATAGGTAGCTACACAATTAATTAGGTTTTAATATGTTCAATTGTAATATAGTAAGGTACCTAAATATAAAAACACATATTTTGGGGAAACAACCCCGATAATTCGTCTCCCCATTTATATAAATTGTGTAATTTATGTAAATACTTCAGTGCAAATCTACTGAATTCTTATGAATGTCGTAAATATTGAGCGTTGTCCTGTAAAACTAACCAGTCAACACAAAACTTAAACAGACACATGGTGAGCAAACAAAGCCTTCTAAAGTGAAATTATTTGCTTGTACGATACACAGACGTTCACGTTGAACTGAAATTTACTTTGAAATACAGTTATGTTCTATTTAGTTCGCCGTGATACCAGTATAAAGTTTCTTGTTGCTTTAATCAATTATTATTATTTACATGCCTTTCCACATTTTGGAAATTATATTTTATTGAGGACAAGTTGAAGCCTCTGGCATTCCCCATCTTGACGCGGAGTTCTTCGAAATTATGTGGAGACAGTAATAATGTTCCTCTTAATATTATATAATCCAGAAGTATCAAAATTCTTGCAAAAGGGGTCGGGAAAAGGCGATGGAGATAATTTTTCGATTTTTTTTTTAAAACTATTGTTTTGTAGATCAGGTGTGCATAATTTTATCCATCTGTAAATAAAAATGTTGATTCAATCCACGCCGCCCGCCACTAAAACTATTATTTATATTTATATAAAATTTTCAATTTGGGAGGTGGGTATGGGTGACTTGCCGGAACAAGTTATATTAATTTTGTTTAAACCTAAATAAACAAGTTGATTTTACATATTGTTAATTTTTCTTATATGAAGCCTTCACCTGTTTGTATACTATGACTAAGTTCACAGTTATTATGAAGTAATTTAAATTTAAAAATCTTCACAATAAAGGTGAACTCTTCTAGAGGAGGACAATATACAATAATCTTGAATTATTAATACGATTACAGTAATGAATAAAATATACATAAAAAAATAAAAACTAGGTAATAAGGTACTAAACTACTATTCGTTGTTTATATTTATTATCTATAATAATAACAATAATAATAACTTTATTACACATAAAATTGAATAATAAAACATATGTGGAAACTTTGACTAGCCAACTAGGAATGGATCCTGTTTTAGGCCAGTCAAATTGACAAATTTAATATCATTTTACATTGTTTACTTACTTACATAACTTACTTACTTACATTACTTCTGTCTGGCGATATCATGTGATTGCATTACACAGTTCTAGAGCCAGTTGAATTATGTTTTAATAGAAAACGTAGGAGTAAAGTGGCATTTGTACTACTCCAAACACTCTGTAGGTATCTAGCTCATCTATCGTAATTTGTATGCATCGTTAAAACCATTAAAAGGAACCTTCAAAAGTTCTTTAGTTCAAGTATTTTTTAACTTTCAGAGTGGGGGTGGGGTGGAAAAGTGAAGCAATAGGGAAATCTGAAATCAATAAGAACAACAGCTATTTTTGAAGAGGGGATGTTTTAAGCTACTAACATTAAGAGGGAACATGTGGCCCGAAGTAAATGTAAATTCTAACGAGCATCGATATCTCATGATATTTTGTACCGAAAACTTTTCGCTAATGTCCGATTTAATGCCTGCCAAAAAGTTTTTATATTTGTTGTGAAAGTTTTAAGTATTTCAACAGCAAATTCTTACGAAAGGTAGAAGCCGGTTACCTGTAATTATTCGAAACATCTGTAATTTATTGAAATTTTATGTACTAAATAATTATCTACTTGCCAAAAGACTTTTTAATCTCTGTTTTCCATTTGGCGAATACATAATTTATGTAAGTGTAATGCGGGTGGATGTTTAGGTGTTTACCTATTCATAAATGTATTTTAAAACAGCTGTAAATTTCAATTTTTTATAAGAACAACTCTCTTTTTATAACTTATGAAGATTATTCTCATCGATGTTATATGTATATCATTGAAGAAGAAGATAACACTAATAATCTAAACTCTAAACGAATACATAAATGTAAAATCGAATATATTATCAGAGACGCTAACTAGGTACCAAACCAGTTCTTATAACGATTGTATCTAATGAAAAGGATACTTGCCTTTAACATGGAAAAAAATTGTCGAAGATAATATTGTTAATTCTAAAATTTATAATATGAGATTGACAAATATGACGGTTTAATGGAAGGTGGCAATGGTTTAATTGGTAGTGGCGCCGTCCCGGTTAGATGAGGGATATTGGTTTCGTGTCCCAGTTGCAACCTTATCTTTTTCACTTTTCTTTGTCTTGTTCTTTTTCGTATGTTCGTTTCGATTATTTGTATTATCTTCTTCTTTAAAGCTGTAAAATTGTTTAATTGAGTCATGCTTAACAATTTTTCAGATTATAACGTAAAACGTCCATCGGTTGGTTGCCTTTACCTTAAAAAATATATTTTTTTAACGAGATAATTTACATCTTATATTTATTTCTATTCTCCCTTCATTCTTTATTAGTTCCCCCAAAAAATTGTAATAATTCCTGAGATCCGATGTACTTTTATATGCTCCGAAAGCGAGAACTTCCCCCTTTCAACGGAGCGACACAACTGCGATGATATAGAAAATAATTATTGACAATTGAAATTTTCAACATCACTTGCAACTTACGTTTAGAATTTTTTGACGTATGCTACAAAACATTAAAACTGCCCCCCGTGAAATTTTTACACTTCTACTTTTCTCTTTCCGATCAACCTTTTCAATTATACCAAAGGAACATAACGTAATTATGTCACTTTATGCATGCTTATTTAATGTTGTTGCATTTGGCATTGTTTCAAAATTTTGATATAACCTAACATTTTAGTATTTCTACTTGTTTACTTAATATATATTTTTTATATTTCTCATTTATTGTACCTTATAAGGTTATTTTTATGCATGAAGATCACCATGTCTCTCTCTCAGGTTGATGGGGGACCTAGCGATCTGTAATGTGGGAAAATGTAAGGTTCTACTTTTTTGTTCCAAATAATAAAAAAACAAGAATGTTTGGGAAGGTTCCATAAATGTGTATTTTACAACAAATCAAGTTAAACAAAATTAATAACAGAAACCCTCATACCTGTGGACCAACGCAAACGGTTCTATTCTCTAAATCTATTACGGAAAACGGCGAACGGAAGGTGACGGCAGGCAATCCTGCGATCGCCAACGGAGGACTCCGGATGAAGGGGGCAAACATCTCGCAAAGAATCTCCAGATGGCCAGGAGTCCGGGCCAGATGGATCCGACGAGCACGTACCGGGATGAGGGCGCTAAAGGCCAAATGCCAGGTTATTTCCTACAAGCGCGAGGGACGCCATCTTGGTGCCAGAGCGTGGTGATTTTAGCGAGGCTGTTTCCTCCGACGGTGGGCCACAAATAAATCGTTAGCGTCACAGTTTTAAAACCGGAGCATATCCCCGTGGTGGTTTTGCGCGGAATTTATCATCTCCAAAACAGATGGTTTGCGATTTATCCGGAATCTCAGCACGATTCCCCGAGCCACATGGCCACACACCGCGTACTCCAAATTTAACAAAAACCCAAAAAGGTTACGCGTGCGGAGAATTCAAATTCACCATTTCACAAGCGGCACACACATTATTAACCGAAAATCCAGCCCGAAAAAGTTAAATAATAAACTCAAAACATCTTGTTGAGTGACCTCGTCAAAAATTCACCGGTTCCCTGACGGTGAAATTTTAAGAAAGTGCATAGAAAAAGACCCGGTTCAAAAATCAGAGAAAAAAGTGTTGCCAGTCCAATACAGGCTGTTCAAATTACCAGGTTAGTGGTCAGGTAAATAATTATATCACAAATTGATAATTATTTACGTGACAATTCCCCCCTTCTCACGAAAATGTTTGGCCCCAAACATGAAATCCACGATTCCGATGTAAAAAGAAACAAAAAAAATAAAGGTACACAACTAACTAACTAACTAGAAGATAGGTCCATCAGGTATCTAGAAATTTTTACAAAAAGTAACCATTAACAATCATAAACAATAAATCATATAAATCTAGATAGATTGAAAGAACAATGAGAAAAGGATGGTACGAGAATAAGGAGTCCACAACACCTTCAGAACCGATGGAGCTGGGTGCTGGCAGTACTGGCTGAAGCCCAGACCTGTTATTCTCATGTCATCTTAACATCGGGAACATCTTAAAAGTAAAGAACACAAACAGTGAAAAGAAAAAAAATTATGCACAAAGCATCACTTTTCCTTCAGCAGGAAATTTTGCCATTAAAAAAGGCTTCACTTTAGGGTGGTCAACCAGCCCTCACTTTCACTGAATTTAGGCCATTTATCAATAGCGAAAAGTTAACTATTCTATCTACCTAGGTCCAACAGGTCTCATAGGTTAACATAAAAGTTTATTCAACAAAAAAAACAGAACAGACAATAAAACTAGAATGATGATTATCTTTCAGAGATTTTCAACTATTAGTTTAAAAAAGATTTATTACAATGTAGAACCATAAGTATATGAGTAGTACTTGTGTATTATTAATGAATTAGTTAGACCAAGTTTGCGAAACTTGCCTACTAAAAGTGGTTAGATTAGGGTTTACATATTTAGAAATACCTATTCATACAGGTGGTTACAATAGGGTTTACATAATTAGAAATACCTATGTTTCAAAAATAAAATTAGATCAGGTTTTACAATACCAAAGATATACCTGTCTATAAAAGTGGTAACAATGAGTATCAGTAGGAACACAAAGACAAGCAAAACAGAATCTAGAATGTTTAGCTGAATGCATAGGGATTACAATTTAACAAAAAAAAACCTAGCTAATATTAGTGAACCAGTATGATTAAATATATAGAGTCCAAGCCATTTTAATAACTAACACTGTGTGTATAGTTTGCATAAGAAAATAGACAGATCACACCGTAGACGGAGATCCTTCAAAATATTACTTCAAAAGTAAGCAAAAGGCAAAATTTCTTGAACAGACAATATGTATTGGTGATCGATCATATCCATGTGATAATCGACACTATTTAAACTGGAGATCAATCAAAACATTAAATTGAATGACACTAGGTACATAATCGTGTAGAGAAACACTGGTGTTTCAGCAGTGAGACTAATACAAATATTTTACTTATATCTATAAGCTATACAAAAATACCCTCTCCTGTGCTAGAGGTAGAGTATTATATATTCCATGCTGGAATTACTTAATAGGAAAGTACGCCGAAGCAGTACTTCCTTTGTTAGAAAGACATAACAATGTTCTTAATAAACTATGACTTAATATTATTCACTTTAAGGAAAGCTAAACCAAACTTAAATGTAGCAAATACCAGCTAAATATACACATTTTGTATACCAGAAAGTTGCTCAAATCTCTGCTATACAAAGAATTTACACTTAAGAATACATTTTGTTCTCTAGCTCCTTGAAGGATCTTTGGTTATAAGGCATGTCGGAGGGACGACAAAATGGAAAGAAAGCTGCACTGAACTAGAGAAAAAATGGATTTAGATATTAAAAGTAGGGAACATTACAAAATATCCGTTTACTGACGGAGTAGAGATGCGATACCAATGTGTGTGTGTGTGTGCATTGCAGTGATAATACTGACAGAATAATATATAGACAGGGTGTCTACTAAAAAGAGAAATACGCATATCCAATCAAATTATATATATATATCACTCGAAAAAGAATAAGTCACATGAAGGAGAGAAGAAAAAAAAATAATGACTTAAGGTTTGGGCGCCACTGATCATTAGGATCAGAGAAACATTTCTTGTGAAGATGTTCCTATTCTAGTCCAACGAGGATAAATAATGTAAGTCTATCATCAGTACACTAGAATGTTGCGTTTATTCCGAGCACAAGTTCTGAAGGTACCAAACTCCAGAACACGTGGCCGGAACAAACACATAAAGAAGGGAACGAAATAACATGGAAGGTTGGTAGTCCTCCATACTACTTCATTAGCTTCCTATTATAAACTAAACTTAATCTAAACGAATTATATCTTTAACATGAAAATTACCAACTATTTTGCCTTGCATGTCTGCAAGAGTATAAACTAAATTAGATAACTTATTTTTCATAATGTTTCGCACAAACCTCGGGGCTAATTTGTGTGAAAAGAAATTGGGTCCACTCGATTGGACAAAGTTCTTTCTCCAAACCACGTCTCCAATTTCATAATTTACCGACTTCCTGCGTAAATTGTAATGTTGAGCATTCTTTCTATATGCCTGTAACAAGGCATCTGTGACTTTATTATAAATAGGAACCAAGTCCTCTAATTTTCCCGCAAAACTTACTCTCGATGCTTGTAAGCTAGAATCAGCAACATCAGGGGATATATGATTTTTATGAAAGTTACCATCGATTATCTGTTCACGACCGTGCATAAGAAAGAAAGGAGTATAACCCGTCGCGAGGTTAACTGTATTGTTAAGCGCTGACTGTATTTGTGGCAGAAACCTAGACCAATTACGTTGGTCGGACTCGGTCAAAATAGACAGTGCAGTACCTATTGTTTGGTTATACCGCTCAACGACATTATTTTGTGGTGTATAATATGCATTATAGAAAGGAGCCGGTACATTATAATCAGACAGTAATTTTTTAAACTCATTGGACACAAATTGTTTGCCATTATCGCAAACAAACGTTTGTGGAACCCCATGGATGAGAAAAATGGACTGCTCTACGTTTTTAACGATACTTTTTGTGGTAGCATTCCTAAGTGGAAAAATCCATGTGTATTTCGAGAAAACATCAACGACAGACAAAATATACGTAAATCCGGAATAGCTTCGCGGTAGTGGACCGACAAGATCAATTGATAACATCTGCATTGGTCTTGTTACTATTTTTGGATTGACAGAAATCCCCGCCGGCGCAGCAGTATTTATTTTATGGGCTTTACACGTTTTGCACCTATTTACGAAGTTTTTCACATCCTTATACATTCCAGGCCAATAATAGTGTAAGTGAACCTTCTTGTACGTTCTGAATATTCCTGGATGACATGATAGATCTGATTCGTGTTCCTTAGATAAAATAGCGTTACGGTCCTCAAAAGGAACAACCAGCTTCCAAGCTGTATCCTCCTGTAGAGCGAAACGGGACTTTGAGTGACGAAATAAACAATTATCCTTAATTTGAAAATTATTAAAACGTTGTGGATTATTTTTACAATTAGTAAATAAGTTAATGTACCAATTATCCGTGCTTGTAGGAAGGTTGTCAATGGCTCCAATAGTTAAATCGTCTTTACGCGAAAGAGCGTCGGGTACAGTGTTAAATTTACCCTTCCTGTGGACTACATCAAAAGAAAATTGAGAAAGACGGGTAGACCAACGTGCAAGTCTGCCTGTCGGATTTGATAAAGACAATAGCCATTGCAAACTGGAGTGGTCCGTTACCACTGTGAAGTGAACTCCCTCTATGTAGGGCCTGAAGTGATTCACCGAATCTAACACCGCTAAGAGTTCGCGCTCCGTCACGCCGTAGTTTCGCTCGTGAACATTCAGACACCTAGAAAAAAAAGAAACCGGGTGTTCTTCTCCTTCAAAGACCTGTGTGAGCACGCCGCCTATCCCAACGTTGCTCGCGTCACAGTGTATGGTAAATGGAAGTGAAAAATCAGGACAATTGATAACCGGCGCGGAAGTTAATGCCTTTTTTAATTTTTTAAAAGAGTCTTCAGCCTCTGAAGACCAAGAAAAATTACTCACCCCCTTTCTTGAGCCAGTGAGTCTTGTTAAAGGGGCCGCTATTGTGGAAAAATTCTTGATGAAACGTCTATAATATCCACAAAGTCCAATAAAAGCTTTTAACTGTTTTGAATTCTTAGGAGTGGGGTAAGTTCGAATAGACTCTAGCTTGACTGGATCTGTGCGGAGACCCTTTGCATCAACAATATAACCCAGATACTTCAACTCGTCCTTACAAAACTCACATTTTTTTAGATTAATTGTTAAACCTGCTTCTTTAATACGTGTGAAAACTTTATTTAACAATTCTAAATGTGACTCAAAATCTTCTGAAATAATAATTAAATCATCCAGGTAGCAAAAAACGTTTACATCAAACTCTGGACCAAAAAGAGCATCAACAAGACGCTGTAATTCACTAGGTGCATTTTTCAGACCAAATGGCATCCTAACGAATTCAAAAAGTCCATGACCTGGTACAACAAAAGCCGTTTTAGAACAAGAGTCCTTATGTAAAGGTATCTGCCAAAAACTTTTCGATAAATCAATAGAGGTTATAAAGCGTGCACCACGTAGGTTGTCTAAAATACTCGAAATAAATGGCAGCGGGTACGAATCCCTTGTCGTGACGCTGTTAAGTTTTCTGGAGTCCAAGCAGAACCTCGCAGAACCATCCTTCTTAGGCACGATCAAAACCGGATTCGACCAAGCTGAACGCGAACGGCGAACAACACCTAAATCTAACATTTCCTTAAGTTGAGATTCAAGTTGTTGCTGACGTGTTTGAGACAAAGGGTAATAGCGTTGCTTAATGGGATCTCCCGTTGTATTAATTTTGTGCTGCACTAAATGAGTACGACCCAGTCCACATTTTTCAAACGAAATTGACTTAAATTTTTCTATAACATTATTTAGCCTACGATTGTCTTGAGGGGACAGTAGGGAAGCTGACGTGATCTTGCGAATTTCACCTATAGTATTCTCAACATCACGACCACTGTTGGCTCCTGAAAACAATTGAGGAGCAATGTCAAACTGTTTCCAAAAGTCGACTCCCAAAACAATCACTGGAGAAAGAGACGGAATAACAAAAAAATTTACATATTTCTTAATATTATTATAAGTAACTAGTACTTGCATAGTACCAATTACATCTTGATGTTTACCATCCGCAGTGGTAACGTAAGAATCCAACTTATCTAACTTAAAACCTAAACTTAAGAAAAACCTATACAATGAACCTCCAAAACAACTCACACTAGCTCCGCTATCTAAAAGAGCTGAAAAAACTAAATTGTTAATTGCAATATTAACATGAGGTCTAATATCTTGACCGCTGGTCATCATCGGCATGAATGCGTCCATGTCATGGTCGATGGGACTGGTACTAGAGTTTGAAACTATCGGTGGTCTCCTAGCATCCTCGCTAGCAGAATGAGGGGGACCCCCGTCTAGTTTTTTGAATTATGTCTTTCAGAATTTGCTTGTCGCTTGGTATGATTCTTCTGAGAATCAAACTCCCATTTCCTACAAAAAGGCTTGGAATGACCTTTTATATTACAATAAGCGCAAAGTAATTTATTCCTATAAAATTGTGCAGAAGATGAAGCAGAAGATGAAGCAGAAGAAGAAGAAGGTGCAGCATTACTATTCGACGGAACACATGACGGTTTATTCTTGTCTTTGCCCGAATTTGCTTCATCGTCGGAAATAGCTAAACTTTTTTCAAATCGCTTGCAAACACTAATTAAGGAATTTAAATTTTTATCCTCAAAATAAGCAATAACAAGAGCATATTTCGGCAATAGACTATTGCACACTAAGTCCACAATTTGTTCTTCCGGAAGTTGAACGTTTAATCTTAAATTAGCTAATTGCACGTCTTCAACATAATCAACTACGCTTTGATTATGCTTCTGTTTCATAGAGAAGAGAGCTTTTAAAGCTTCGGTTTGGTTAGCGATTGGATCAAATCTAGTTAAAATTAGTTTTTTCAGTTCTAGCCAAGTTAAATTATCTTTATAAACAGTACGATACCATAGCAATGCTCTTCCCTCCAAAAGGTCAGCAAATGAAGTGACAACAAACGACAACTCAATATGACGACACCTAGATAACTCCTCCACACGTTGTATAAAGTCACGGATGTCTGAAGATCCGTTAAACTTAACACCCCAGCTATGTACAGAAGGATTTGTAATTGTATTCTGATAATAATTATTAGTTATGTTGGTAATTGTATTAGAACTTTCATCACCGCTTGCTTCTTGTTGAGAAGAAGCACCACCAGATTGTTTTAGGTTCCTGTTATAGATTCGCGCTTGCTCTCTCATGGCGGACAAAGTGTGTTCTGGAGTAATATTAACGTCAGAAAGCATCTGAATCATCTCCTCTTTTGAGGCCCCGTTAATGTTAGACAACGTCATTTTGTCAAATGGTATTTATTTATTAAACAAAACGAAGAAAATATTCCAAATAATTCCATATGAAATAGTTAATGTTTATGAAAAAACCGAATAACACTATATTAAGTCTGGTGAACTGTTTATAAAGTTGTTATAATAACATTATCGAAGTATAGTAACTGTTTGACATCTGACGTATGTCAACAAAAAAAATCACTATCAGCTGATCTGTAATAACAGCTGACATAACCATAGATAAACTTGCCAGTATACAAAATTATCCCAAATGTTTTACCCGAAAAAAAAGAACGGAGCTGTTGTTTACGTTACACAAAATTTGAGAGCGAACGAAGCTCAACCGGAAACCAATACATTATATAGCAACACAATATATTGATACAATAATATGCACAAAATTTCATACTACCGCGAAATATTTCATATCATCTATTATGACGCTTCTACACACACACACTGGTATCATTATAACAACATGAAGATATTAATGAATAATACATATCCAACCTTGAAAATTCGGAAAAAAGAAGCAGAAACTTAAAAACATAACAGACCGCTAGAATATACGGGCACCGAAATCAACATATTCATCTTAAAACGTTGGGAGCCAAATATAAGGTTATTTTTATGCATGAAGATCACCATGTCTCTCTCTCAGGTTGATGGGGGACCTAGCGATCTGTAATGTGGGAAAATGTAAGGTTCTACTTTTTTGTTCCAAATAATAAAAAAACAAGAATGTTTGGGAAGGTTCCATAAATGTGTATTTTACAACAAATCAAGTTAAACAAAATTAATAACAGAAACCCTCATACCTGTGGACCAACGCAAACGGTTCTATTCTCTAAATCTATTACGGAAAACGGCGAACGGAAGGTGACGGCAGGCAATCCTGCGATCGCCAACGGAGGACTCCGGATGAAGGGGGCAAACATCTCGCGAAGAATCTCCAGACGGCCAGGAGTCCGGGCCAGATGGATCCGACGAGCACGTACCGGGATGAGGGCGCTAAAGGCCAAATGCCAGGTTATTTCCTACAAGCGCGAGGGACGCCATCTTGGTGCCAGAGCGTGGTGATTTTAGCGAGGCTGTTTCCTCCGACGGTGGGCCACAAATAAATCGTTAGCGTCACAGTTTTAAAACCGGAGCATATCCCCGTGGTGGTTTTGCGCGGAATTTATCATCTCCAAAACAGATGGTTTGCGATTTATCCGGAATCTCAGCACGATTCCCCGAGCCACATGGCCACACACCGCGTACTCCAAATTTAACAAAAACCCAAAAAGGTTACGCGTGCGGAGAATTCAAATTCACCATTTCACAAGCGGCACACACATTATTAACCGAAAATCCAGCCCGAAAAAGTTAAATAATAAACTCAAAACATCTTGTTGAGTGACTGACCTCGTCAAAAATTCACCGGTTCCCTGACGGTGAAATTTTAAGAAAGTGCATAGAAAAAGACCCGGTTCAAAAATCAGAGAAAAAAGTGTTGCCAGTCCAATACAGGCTGTTCAAATTACCAGGTTAGTGGTCAGGTAAATAATTATATCACAAATTGATAATTATTTACGTGACAACCTTTATATTTTCTTAAGTTGTAATCCCGTAATATATTGGTGTAGACATAGCTGGTCGTAAGTGTATTCAGTCGGCTTTGGTGAAGAGCTCTTTTCGGAAACCATAAAAAGAATAATTAATTAATTAAATTATCAATTAATTTTAATTTTATCTTGACGAAGAAACCATTGGTATTGAAACATCACCGAGTGATTTGTTTAAGATTAATTTTTAATTCAAATAGATACACAATAATACACATATCCGAATCATCTTAGCTTTCGCATCAATCCAAATCATCATGATCTTTTTTTAATTTTATACACTTTACAAATACAAGATAAAAAGTCCCGATAAACTACTTTTTAGCAGTTTGTCTAACGGGTTCTTTACCTTAAAGATCTTATTATAGTGCTTTAATAGTTACATTTTTACATTATATTCTTGCGATGGAATTAAATTATTTTCAGAATTCATTATACGATATAGGTTGCTCAAGGTTTTAAAATATGTACTCAACGGCATTATATATTTAACTTACGTTTTCTAAAATATTGTATCTTTACTCATAAGTAAACAGTTTGTACAATGTTTGCTTTCAATTCGCTATTTTTACATCTTGCTTATCCAATATCTTAAGAAATCTAAGGATTTTCTCAACAGTTTTGTTTTTTCAAAGGTCGTCATTGATCTTTATTTTGCTCTCTCTGCCAAATATTTCAAAGACGGTTTTTTTGCGGGAGAGCTATGAAGATTTATGATTAAAGATATTACTCAAATGGGTTTTGAATTGGTAATACATTTAATGGTAGCCTTTTTATAACTTGCTTTGTACACGAAGTAATGACAAATCATCCGAACAAATCATATCCCCGATGGATTTAATTTTGCATTAGTTTAAGTCATATTTATTTTTGTAGTTATTGCTTTACAAAGTGGACTGATTAATTATACCTGTACCATGAAATAATGGTAAAAAATTTTAACGAATCATCAAATTGTTGGTTTATGAAATTATGTGTTCTTAAAAGCAAATAAAAATCTATAAAATAATTTGTTCTCAAATAAAATATTTTAATATATTATTAACTAGCAGACCCGGCCATACGTTGCTGTGGCTAACGAAACACAATGCCATTACCCAACCCTTGTAAAATCCACACCACCCGCTTGCCCGCTGCCTGAATTGAATATTTGGATTTATCGGCTTTTCTCTAATATAATAAGCATATATTATGCATATAAACCTTCTTTTTGAATCACTCGCTGCCCGCTGCCCGCTGCCCTTGACCTGAATAAAATATTTGACATATAAACCTTTCTCTTGAATCACTCTATCTATTGGTGAAAACCGCATGAAAATCCGTTGCGTAGTTTAAAAGATCTAATCGCACATCCATTTTGAGCGACTTCATTTTATACTACGTAATGATGATTCATATTTTTATCAGAAGAAAATACAGGGTATCCGGGGGTAAAGTGCACGATCTTCGGAAGGTGATTCTACATGATGGTAGGAGTAAAAAAGATGAATAACTTTTTACGAAATTCTAACTTTTTTCTTATCAAAAGACATACCTTCTAAAAATCCTTAGTGTGAGGTACGAATTTACCCGATAAATTCGCTGTGTGCGAGTCGAGAGCGTGTGGCCACTTTGCACATTTGTGATTGCGTATCCATGGAAACCGCATTTAAAAAATAACTTATGTCAAAAGTTTGACGTTTACAATGCGCTACAAAATCGTTTTTTTGGGGTAATTGATTGTCTTGGTATCGACAAACGGCAAGTCCGAAATTTAGTCGAGCTCCATCCTGTTGAAATCACACTTCACGTCTTCTACGCAAATTAACTTCTTCCAATCGGTACGGGAAGGTCGTTTATCAAGAAATGCAGGTAGTCTCATCATATGTGGTCCTATTATTTGTTTGTTACTGATTCCCGCCCAAACGCTCAGAGATAACTCAACCTAATGATGTACCTGCCATACTAAACATAGGTTTAAAAAAAGGTTAGTCTACATCTCTCAAATAAGAACTCATTTAAAATATATTTAGTGAGTTCTTATAATTCTTAATAAATACACACCGGATAAGAAAACACTAAATTAAACGGTTTAATAATAATAAAACTGTTTTAAAAATGAAACACAGCTACGCATATTATAATATTTACTTTGTGTATAAATAGTAAAATCGTTAACGCGACGAATACAAAACCAACAATGACTGACGGAATCGAATAGTTTGGGGGGCGCAGGGCGGTAGATTAGGCAAAAACGCAAAATAATAATGCCGGCCGCAGACTACGGACTAATTTAACCTGAATAGTTGCCCTAAATATAAACCGGATCAGCTCAGCTAAGGGAAGGTAACCCCTACAGAAAAATCCCTGGAGAAGGCAACGGGAAACCACTCCAGTATATTTTCCCAGCAAATCACTATGGAGAGAAACCAACCAATGGCCCCGAGTCCCGGGCGGCCCTTAAATGGGCCAGGGGTGCGAAGAATCTCCCGGCTCAAAATAGTGAATTCAAATATAAGATTAGGAACATGGAATGTTAGAAGTTTATACAGCGGTAAATTGGATAATACGATACAGGAAATGGAAAGATTAAAAGTGGATATTCTTGGAATTAGTGAACTGAGATGGACTGGCAGCGGCATACACCAACATGAGAAGGGAAATCTATACTACTCAGGAAGTGACCCGCAGGACAAAAATCGTCGAAACGGAGTTGCTATATTTGTCATGGAGAAGTATGTAAAATTTGTTAAGAATTTTGTACCCATCTCGGACAGAATAATATTATTACAATTACACTGTCAACCCATCAACATTAATATTATTCAAGTGTATGCACCAACAGCGGAAGTGAGATATGATGGTGATGTGGAATCTTTTTATGACTCACTAGCCAGTACATTGCAAAGTTTGAAAGGAGGAGAAGTCAATTTTGTCATTGGAGACTTAAATGCCAAAATTGGTGAAGGTCGCCGCTCTCATATAGTTGGTGAATATGGCTTAGGCATAAGCAATCAAAGAGGTAATAGACTATATGAATTCTGCCAGGATAAAAATATGGTTGTATTAAATACTTGGTTTAAACTCCCGAAAAGAAGGCTTTATACATGGAGATCACCTCAGGATGGAACAATCTATGATATTGTCAGGAACCAAATTGACTATGTATTAGTAGACCATAGATTCAGGAACTCTGTAAAGAGAGTCACCACGTACCCTGGTGCGGACATTGGTTCTGACCATGTTTTGTTAACTGCCGATATTGTTTTATGCTTAAAACAAATAAAAAAGCCCAAAAACAAAATTAAAATGGATATCTCGAAACTCCAAGAAGAAGTGGTCAGAAATAAGGTATCTCAGACTTTGAACGATAATATTAGACTACTCCCTCGTGATCCATCAATAGAAATACAAACACAGTGGGATAACCTGAAGTCAGTTATATGTGAAACCTGTGATACAAATTTGAAAGCTGATAAGCAAATTAGAAAAAAGAATTGGATGACTGACCACATTTTGAACTTAATGGATGAGAGACGTAAACATAAACATAATGAGACACAATATAAAAACTTACAAAGAACGATTAGATGTGAAATTAAAAAAGCCAAAGAAGAATGGATGAAGTCACAGTGTGAAGAACTAGAGTCCTACAGTCGTAGTCACAATGCATTTAAACTTCACAAAAAATTGAAGGAAATTACAGGCACTTCTAGAAGAATTACTCCATCATGTTTAGTTGACGATTCCAATAAATTGATATTGGATGAAAAAGATATTTTACAAACATGGGAAAAGTATATTCATGATACATTCAAAGATATTAGACCTGACATTAATATTCCTAACGATCAATTGCATGGACCATCGATTTTAAAATCAGAAATTCTTCATGCGATAAAGACTTCAGAACATAGAAAAGCGTGCGGACCAGACGATATTCCAGTTGAGGTGTTGAAGCTCTTTGATAATGAAAATGTTGACTACCTGTTGAGGTTATTTAACTCTATATATGACACAGGGAATATACCCCAAGATTGGCTAAAATCCACCTTCGTGACATTACCTAAAAAACAATACCCTAAGAAGTGCAGTGACTATCGATTAATAAGCTTGATGAGTCATGTCCTTAAATTATTCCTTAAAATAATATATGCCAGGATACGCGATAAGTGCGAGCAGGACTTAGATGACACTCAGTTTGGCTTCAGAAATGCGTTCGGTACGCGTGAAGCATTATTTTCTGTCGACGTACTATTGCAAAAGTGTCGTGACCAAAGAAAGGAAGTCTTTGCCTGTTTTATTGACTACGAAAAGGCATTTGACAGGGTAAAACATGCTGACCTAATGAAAATGCTTGCGGATTGTAACGTTGACACCAAAGACCAGAATTTCATTAAAAACCTGTATTGGTTCCAAACAGCAGAAATAAGACATGGGAATGAGAGATCTAATGCAATCGCCATTCAGCGTGGAGTACGACAAGGATGTATCCTGTCGCCACTATTATTTAATCTTTATTCCAACTATGTCTTCAAAAGAGCCCTAAGTAATACCCAGAAGGGTCTCAAAATCAACGGAGTTGTCATTAATAACATAAGATATGCAGATGATACTGTATTACTAGCTGACAGTATCAGTGACCTCCAAGACCTATTAGATCTTGTTAATAATGCTGGTGAGCAACTGGGCCTAACAATCAACGTCAATAAAACTAAATGGATGACTTTTGGACGACTAGATCACTCTGGATCAATGATTCAGTTAAATGGTTGTAATGTCGAAAAGGTGGAGAGATTTAGATACCTCGGCAGTATCCTCACGGAGAATCTTGACCCAGATATAGAGATTAGGTGCAGAATTGAAGCAGCAAGAACTGCATTCATAAAAATGAAATCCCTCTTCTGCAATGACAATATAAGCTTAAAATTAAGGCAGAGAATGCTAAAATGTTATGTGTGGTCGGTCTTGCTGTATGGTTGTGAAACATGGACCTTGAAAATAAATACCATGAACAGGTTAGAGGCTTTCGAAATGTGGCTTCACCGGAGAATGCTCAAGGTCCCATGGACCGACATGATCACCAACATAGAAATTCTCAGGCGGGCTAGAGCAGATAGGGAACTGCTTACATTAATTAAAATCAAGAAAATTTCATATCTGGGTCATATACTTCGAGGGGAGAAGTATCACTTGCTCCATTTAATATTGAAAGGCAAGATAGAGGGTCGCCGAGGACCTGGTAGGAGACAAATGTCTTGGCTGCGAAACATACGAGAGTGGACCGGCATTAGAAGTGTGGAGGAGCTATTCCGGGCAGCGCAAGACAGAGAGACCTTTTCAAGAGTGATCGCCAACGTCGGGGGGACCTGATAAGGCACATAAAGAAGAAGAAGTTGCCCTAAAAGTTGTAATTTTCAAAAAGTTATTTGTCTTTTTTACTTGTACTATCATGTAGAAGTACCTTCCGAAGTAAGTGCCCCTTTCTCACTTTAAAATGGGGAGCAGAAAAAATTAGAGACGCCAAAGGAAGAAATGACACGATTAAGTGAATTAAATACTCAAATAAAGAATCAATTCCACAAAAATGTGCATTGCTAATTTAATATATTTTTTAAATTATTTATTTCTGAAAATCCTGTTGACAGCATTGGTAACATCTCGAAGTATTTTATGGCGTCACTTCTTGACGAGCGTTCTCGGTGGAAAGTGGCGACTGTCAGATTCTCCAGAGGTGGCCGGAATGGCAAAACTTTATTTATTTATTTATCTACATAAGGTTTGTTTTCATTAGGTTTTTCGATGCCTGTCTCACTAGGATATACCTGGGTCGAGACAAGCATGACAAACAGACTAACTACATGGATCGCGAGAACGAAACTTCGCTGGTATTAGATTGTGATCTTTACATGGATTACTTAGTTTTATATAATATAACAAAACTTATATTATAATTTATATGAAATGATAATGACGTCCATAAAATCAATTCAATTATTTAATCTACTTACTGGCGAGTAGTGCTTGTTGTAATGTTCACACAAGTGAATGCATTTATTTTATTTTAATCTGATGGAAAAAATGATGATTAAGGAATCAAATTTAGGATTAGACATAAATAAATTCAAAAACTGTTATCACAATAAATTCATCATTTTTGACTTATATGCTCTTTTCTTTAATAGGTAATCCCTGATTATAACAATTACAGACCGGTGGTAAGTGTTTTAACCTTTTTACATCAGTCATAAATATGAATTACCGGTATATGATAAATCATAGAATAGTGCGTAATTTAAATTTCCATGAATGTAAATATCACGGTATTATAATTCATAGTATTATCGTTGATATAATTAAAAATAAATCATTTTATGCCGTAAGCCGCAGGTCGAGTGGCATTTTTGTTGTTATTGCGCAGTTCAAATATTTGTATGGCGGCTGCCCATTTAAATGACAAAATATAAAATTTGGCTGCGTTTATTGTCATGGAGAATAAGCTCCTCGGTTAATATAATATTAAAGAATAATTTACTTAATATCGTTTGCTAAAACATGTTTGAATGATAAAATACATTGTAAAAATGTTTGACAAGAGTGGTTTTGTAAACTTTCACTTTCCAGCCGTTGATTTATTCGAAACACCTTTACACTCATTATCGTTATATATTTTTGGGGCCGTGTTACGCAACCACCTTCTTTAGTCAACGTTTTGGTCAAGGTTACAGTTTTCATCATCGTTGAAACAAAGGAAGTAGCAGTGCACCCCAAAAATGGCCGTGAAAATCTAAAATCATACCTTTACACTCGATAAACTTCATAATATTATTTATAAGTTAATATTTTATAATTAGCCGATTGACAGTTCAAACAACAATGGCTTCACACGTAAAACTGGACACACAATAACAATTTCACAATATAGTTTTTTTTAAAGTTGTACGCAATTAAACTATTCTAGTTTCTCTGTAACAATGGATAAGCGATTGAAGTAAAGAGCGAAATTATGCCATACTTATAAGTCATTTATTTTCTCACTCTCTATTTTTAGGGTACTTCCTATGTCTTTCTCTAATCAATGTTGTAAACGGATTTTCAAAAATTCTTACTGAAATTAAGAATATAATCAGTATGACGGATAAAATTCAAATCTAAACATTCACCAATCGGTTTAAAATGCAGATTCATTGATATTCTTGCAAACAAAGCGGTTGTACCGCCTGCCGCCAGAAGGCCGCGCCGCGCCGCGCCGGTGTAAAAGGCTGCATAAATCCCGCCATCTCCGTCTTGCCATTTTAATGACATAAATTATCAAATATTATACAAACGACCACAAATGGACCAAAAGCCGCGAATTTATGTAACGGTTATGGAAATTTCCAGAATAAACAGGGTTCTTGTAAAAGGTTTATGCCACCGGGAAATGTGCCAACAGCACCGCCATCGCGGCAGCTGAGGACGGCCTCTTTCAAATCCTATTTAACTTGAAAGGACACACATAAATGAATTATGGCACCAGTTATTCACACCGTTACCCCCCGCACTTCCAGCAAAATCTCTGACTCCGTACGTATGTACTCGTACATACATATAACCTACTCCTCGTCACAGAAGTCACCTTAAAAATGCACTTTTGCCACTTCTTATTTAAAATTTACCGGTTGATCGTTGGTAGAGGGAAACTCATTGACCTCTTTTGCTGAACTCCTTCGACCCATCGCATAGTCTTCCAACGCAGCGGGAGGATGAATTCATACGTCCGTCACTCGTGAATGTACTGACCATCAGATTCCTACCCACCCCTTTTACTCCTTTCTTTACCAGAATATTTACTCCTTCATTTTCGTGAAAAGATCACAGCATCCCTAAAGATGACATAGGCCCTGTGGGAAATTGTTTTCCTCTTGGCCTCCTATGTGGATTCAACGTTAAAAAATTGTACACAAAACAGAATGTCCGAAGTAAAAAAAAATAGAGAAATTACAGTATTTCGATAGTTGTTTCAGCAATCCCATTTAAATGGTACATTTTAATTGAAATTAATACTCGTTTGTCAAAACAAGCAATTATATCACAACTAAGATAGAGTAATGTTAATTGAGACTTGGCCAAGCCTTTATGGCAGTAAAATCTTATTGTCTGGTCATCAGTTTGTTTCTTTGTCAGAATTACTGAATTATTCAAAGACCATTTCATCTGAACGGTCACAATTTTCCCATAGAGCTTTTTTATTCCACACGAAAAAATATTTTACAAAATTTTAGGAGGTAAAAGATAAATATAGGGCTGTCACAAAATGTGTATTTTAGGCATAATATTTCTAAAATAATAATTTAAAATAAATTCAACCCAAATACGTCAGTCTGAAAGCGTCTCGTCGGTATTTAAATATTTTCAAACACAAAATTATATTAAGATAAAAGACAGATTTCTATATTTCAAAGGACAGAACGATTTATTTTGTTGGTTTTAAACAATTTAAAATACAATTGAAAGCTTCTTTTCATGGTGAAACCTCACATGAACATCCTTATGAGGTGTGTAATAATAAAATCACATTAAGGGCGCTGTACAATTTGTTATGAATGCTTAGGCTCTATTTAATTTTATTATTCACAAATAGATACAGAACACTTACTTAGCTGGCAGGTCACTTCCGATAAACACACTTTAATTAGAAAGTTTATTATGGAGACGACACGGCTTGAACGTGGAGGTTATTATATTTAAGACACTGGACATTGCATGATTTTACATTTGCTAACCCCATCGCTATTACATTGAGAAGGTTAGTGGCAAAAGTGGAATTGATTATTTTGAAAGACTTGAGAATTTAGGACTCTTTAGAGCTGGAGAAATTTATGAAATGACCTTTACAAAAGCTTACAAATAAGAATGTTTCACATTTTTACGCAATAAGTTATTTACAATGTCGCGGGCAGTGAAGATAAAGGTGAAGGTGAAAGACTTTATGGATAAGACTGTCTGAAAAGGTGAGTTTTAAGTTAAGCTCTAAATTCCGTAGTATAGGTGTACGGAGCACAGACAGGGGAATTACATCGCCACCGGGTTGAGCAACGTTGTAAATAGGGTTAAGGAAGGGGCTGTAGGAATGGATTTATTAATGTGCATCTTGAAATGTCCACTAAACATCTATATAACTAAATAAGATTTTGCTGCTTCATACACGGAGATGGTCTGCATTAGAGCTAAGAAATTCCAATCGTATGCGTTTGATTTTGAACTGATAGGTTATTCCATATCAATGAACCAAATTGAAATGAACCAGAAGGAATATTTAGTTATTTATTTATTTATTTATTTATTTATTTATTTATTAACAGAAACAAACAGTACATTATTTACATTGGTGAAAAAAGTTTACAGTTAATAAGTATATTTCAAGTTAGGTACCTATGACATGTTTCATTGAAGTATCTTGTTTATATTAAATTTTTACCGGGTGATGTGCGTTGTGGGAGGGTGTGTGTGTGTGAGTATGTTTGTGGATGTGAGAAGTGGTGATGTATGTAAACGCCTTGAACAATTTACATTACTGACATGATGCTCTTTTTAAATTTGGGAAGTGAATCGGAGAAAATGTCGATATTAGAATTTAGACAAACATTATTTAACATATGAAGAGCACGGTTAATTGGCGAATTAGTTGCTGCATTTGTTTTATAATTAAGCGTGTGGAATAATTCTGTATGGCGTGTACGTCTTAAGGGTATGTTAAAATTAATTAGGGAAAGATGTTCGGTACAGTCGATGTTATTATTTAAAATTCTGTGTATAAATGTTACATCAGCTATTGTTCTCCTTTGTTGCAAAGTTTGAAATGTGCATCCAAAGTTATTGTTGAATTTGAAGGCAAGATATTTTATAAATTTGTGTGGAATGTTTTCTATGCTATCAATATACAGTTTGTACTGCGGGTTCCAAATTGGTGAGGCATATTCCAGTGTACTTCTGACTAATGCAAAATATAACATTACTACTGTACGCGGGTTACTGAATACTTTACTGACACGGAGAACAAAACCAAGCATTTTATATGACCTGTTAACGATTGAGTCGATATGCTTACTAAATATAAGTTTGCTATCAAGGAAAATGCCAAGATCTTTACATTCCTTTTTAGAGATGACAGGTTCATTGTGGAGTGAATAAGAGTACTCAATTATATGTTTATTTCTGGTGAATGTCATAGTGTGACATTTGGAAATATTGATATCTAAACAGTTAACTTTGCAATACTTGTAAAGCCTATCTAGGTCACTTTGTAACGCTTCACAGTCAGAGAGAGAATGCACCACTTTGAATTTTTTCATGTCATCAGCGTAAAGCAAATATTCGGAATTTTGAAAGCATGATCCAATGTCATTTATATAAATGTTGAACAAGAGCGGACCTAGGTGGGAACCTTGCGGGACACCAGATATTACCTCTATAGACTTTGAGAAGACGCCGTTGATTAATATTACCTGATTGATGAATATCCACTGGATATTAATTTATCATATAAACTTGATACATCAATCGTAATTTCCACTAAGCAAATATTTTATATCTTATCTAGAAACACGAGGCATTTCAAGACCAAACTTTAAAATATCCGACTACGTCTCAATAGGTGTCAAATATAATATTGTTTTTGTACTTATGTTTTCCACTTTTTAATCTTTTAAGTCTTTTGTCATTTACTTTTGCAAATTTGTGAAAGTTTTACCCAATTATTGTTGTTTAATATTTTTCAATGCTCTTATTAATTAGTATTATTCTTTAAACATTCATGTAATATCAATAAGTTTTGGGCATTATGTTTATTTTGTGTAGGTTGGTACTAAAATAAAAATAAATAAAACTGAAAATTGTGGCACATCCTTTCGGTGTTCCTGTAAAAGAATTTATCGGACGAAATAAATTATTATCAGGTATATTTTCCGTCACTTTTTCCTACCATGTGTGATAATATCAACGTATAAAAGGGATAAGGTATTAAGCCGTAAAAAGGGTTTTCTTTGAGGAAATCATCGCTCGAAAGGTCGGTGGGTTTTCAATCATAATGGTCGCGAGGAGACGATTTCCTGACCGCCGACGTCACCGATCAACCCCCCCTTGGGAAGAGGTGGGACGGGACCGCCCTCCGGGAAAAATGACGAATCGCATCATCGTCAAAAAGCCTGAAAATAAAATTGTATCGAGGAAGTTTCCTCGGGCAAAAAAAAACATCCTTTTGTTGTCTTTCAACCATTTTTGTACGTAAAAAACCTAAAACGTGGTTGTCTATTTGAGGTAATTTTTTTTATATTTGATAATGATTTTCAATTCCCTACATTGATTCGTTCTCACTTGCGTTCTGGAAAAGCTTGGTTGTAAGATGTTTAGATAGTTTTGGACCCCAGGACTAGTACTGCTGTACCACGAAGTTAACATTTTTCAATACCTGCATTCTTATTATTGTTATTGCGTTTATAAAATAAAAATCGAAAATTGGTAATGTGAGGTCGACTAAAAATGTCTTTATTTAACCGTTGATATTGTTCAATTTCTGGAAGTCTGAAGTAACTTTATATCTCAGTTGACACGATTAAGTAATTGTTATCACATATAAGTGTCGTAATAAATTACTTGTAAATCAATAGTCACTTTCACAACGGTAAAAAATAGACATACACGAGTATATCATAATATGATATAACTAAAAATAACCTCGTCGAATTTAATGTTTCAAAGACCCAATCATGTCTGATAACGTCTAAAAGGGATCGAAATGATAATCTAATCTCCTTCAACGGAAGCAATCTTCCGAACAGGACCTTCATCGATATGCTTGGTGTAACTCTAAGTGACCAGCTCAGGTAAGGGGGCTCCATCGAAACCAGAGTTAAGATAGTCTCTCAGAAACTGGGTGTACTGTACA
This sequence comes from Limnephilus lunatus, assembly GCA_917563855.2. Taxonomy (NCBI): domain Eukaryota; kingdom Metazoa; phylum Arthropoda; class Insecta; order Trichoptera; family Limnephilidae; genus Limnephilus; species Limnephilus lunatus. The sequence continues at coordinate 33,921,870 of OU830594.1, forward strand.
GGGCCCGCAGATACTTTAATAGTACACAACTGCTAACCCTGTACAAATCGCAAGTGCATCCCACGTTGAATTTGGCAACCACCTCTGGTGTGGAGCTCCAAAATACCTAAAAAAACCCTTGACTCTGTCAGAAACGAGCGGTTCGTTTGATATATTCTCCCATCTTAATAGACGGATTGCAATCTTTAGAGCACATGCGTCAGGTGGGAATGCTGTCCTTATTCTACCGGTATTACAATGGAAGATGCTCCGAGGAACTAACGTCATTGATCCTCTTGGCACCGGTGTATAGTCGGAAAATACGCCAAACACGCGCCCAACATTTGTACACGGTTGACATTAGTCACATGAAAACGGGTCGTTTCTACGACTCGTTCTTGAGTTCAACTCCTTCCTTTCCTCAAAAAGACCCTCCATACAGCATCTTCAAAGGTGACATAGGTCCAGAGGATAATTATTTTCCTCAAGGCCTCCTGTGTGGAGTTTATGTAAAAAAAAAACTAGCACCTGTACTAAATTTGTAAAAGATTTTAGTCCCTTCTCACTACAGCCCGGCACAGACTACCCAATCAAAAAAATTACTTGTAAATTATCTAGTTCCTTAAATTCTTACACTACGTCTCAAGAAAACTTCTAAACTGCTGGTTCGATAAAAACTAAAAGAGAGCGCATTGGATTGGGATGGGAAAAGAAAAGAAGAATGGGAACCCACCCCTGCAAAAACTAGATGAGGGAGCCAATTTTTTAGCATCCCCTGACGCTTATATGAACTGGGTCATCCAAATAAAACGGAGGCATCTAACTGATTTCATTGGACGGCCAGACGAAAGAAAAGTGACGGGTTTAAGATGAAAACGGAAAGGTCCGTTTTTGGCGAAATAGGGGTGTCTTTTGCGATATTTTGCCATCTTTTAGGGGGTTTCCCTTCATACCCGCCTCTGGAAGACGACAAAATAAAAACAAGGGTGTCGGGGTCGGGCTGACGGGTGAATTGATGATGACCGGAACTTCGTGTACACTATATTTGTGTTAGGAAGTTAAGGCAGTATTTTACGGGGAAATGTGTGATGCTGAAATGTTTATGGTTATTTTGCAATACGTTCAGATTTTTCATGAAAATGCTTTCGTCAGGAATTTTGCTCCATGTTTCAGCGAACGTAACAGATTACTGTTTCAGATCATTTTTAACAAGATTTCTTTGAAAATATCAAGTGCTCGTGTTTATGGCAGGCAACCATTTTTTACAGTAAATATCTTGTATTTTATAACTTTTCAGGCATATTTGACTGTTTGAGTGTCCATTTTGTGGAAATAATTATGAATAATGTATCAATAAGTTTCTCGTTTTAAATAATTAAGCTTTACAGTAAAGAAAACACATATGTAACCTGCGTTCAAGCATAATATTGAACTTTGTATGAATGTGTTGAAGCGGAAAATGTAAAGCAAAGTTATTTAATATTTAACGTTATATTAAGATGTCTAATAAAATGATATTTATTAAATATATGGGATTTTTAATTTCACTCCATTAAAAATAAAATATATGTGCAACTAGTTGATGGGCAACAATCCTTAACTGATAAATTACGCCGCAGATACATATGCCGGTGAAAAGGCATGCTTTTGGAGTATAACAACTCGCGTGCTTGTAGGTCAGTATACACACCCCAGATACATGAATGCTCGCTACTCACATATTTAAATATTGTATCATGCGCGTACTAGGCTAAGATGGAGGCCCCGGAAGAAACAAGAAACGAACTGCAATTTTATTTTTATAAAGCGGTGAACCTGTATTCTACATGCACTTGTAGCCACGAATTAAATAAAGTTCAAAGTCTTTTCATCGCCTCACTGAGCCATTTTGATTGCGAATACATTATGTAAAAAAAATACAAAAAAAGCGCGCACCCGTGTTCACTCTGCTAGCTACTGGCAGGGCGCATTCAAAAATGCCTCGCGTCTCCCACCACTCCCCCCACCTCCCACCATGTGGCATTATACCAAGGAAAATCATGTGATTGAATGGAATACGAGTTACTCTTATGCAAGTTACAAGCAGCAACAAGACACTCATGCCACAGGCTCGATGAAGACCTCTACTGGCATGCTTTTGAGCGAGTTACTGGTATGAGTATCTGCGGCTTTAAGGATGGATGCATATTAACTAATTTGTTATATTCATTATATTTTTTAATGTAGTATAAAAATTGGTTAAGGTTTTATAATAAATTCTTTAACGTAATATCTACCTTGCAATCTGTTAACAATCATAGTCGCACACTATCACAAATATAATATTTATTATTATTATTAAAAATCCAAAATATAATATTTGGATGTTAAAGTCATATTTTATAAATTTTCGCTTGATAAATTCACGAATGTCCTTGCCGTAAAATGAAGAAAATATTTACGAGAATTTCCTTTTTTATACTTAACTTGAAAAACAATATCCAAGCGTAAATCGTTTATTCATATTTTTTATCGATGCCTCGAGATCAACGATGTCATAAATTTTCCTCCGAACTTATTCCGCGCCCTCCCACACCTTTCTAAATTTACAGGTAAGGCGATATGGACCATATTTTTACAATGAAAATTCCACGGAAAAATACTATGAACGGAGTTTGTCGAGGCTTTCAACTATTTCATTTTGGACCGGTTTTTTTCAAGACATCAGTTTTTTCAATACCTTTATATTTCGTGATATAATTTTAACAATGGTAATAATTTTAACAACTCAATAAAAAATAAAAAATTATCAATATTTTTCCAATCCAATGTATTACTCTGTTGACTTTTTTAATTGCCCGATATTTGATCTACCTATGTTTTATGTTCACCGTAATGTACAAATAAAAACTTTTATTACATTAAGTACACAGCTTTCTAATTTGATCTTAAAAATTGCGTTGGAAATATTAGTAAGGATACTTCTTTCCCTATACACGGTGTCCGGAAACTCGTAGAAGCGGAAAACTGGTAAATCTGCGTCAAGACAAAACCAAAAAAAAAGTTCCATCAGAAACATTAAACTGCGCATTTTAATCTCCGAGGGACCGATTTTATTCAAATTTAACCTAAATAATTTACACTTCGGATTCCATTTACTTGAAAACCTAATCTCAAATCACGTTAAAAGTTATATCGCAAAACCGAATCTATATGTGATATAGATTCACCAGTTTCCAGCTTGTACTATGGGTTTCCAGACACCGAGCATATTATATATAAATTCTAAATTGCAAAGGTATTTTCACTCGAGAGAAGAGAAACCCTGCAATGAAAAAACATTAATGAAACTATTCTTATTTACGAAGACTTTGGAAATATATGTAGATTGTCAAAAAGTTTTATTTCACCAAAAATATAAGAAATCCACAAAAAGGTTAGCCACTTTCTTCTGGAAATAAAAATTGACCAGCAAAAAGTATGAATCGAATTTATCAATCGTCAGTTGGTAAGTAGCTAAGCTAACTTTCTTTTACGTGAGGTAAACTTTTTCAAATTGAAAATAAAACTTCTCTTAGTTGGGGCAAATGTACCCACATCTACTGGGAGTTACGTGTCAAATATTCTTAAGAGACGCTTTGCCAAAGTTAGGGAACAAGTTGCTGGCTTTTGCCGAACGAAAGGGCAAATTTATATCCAAAGGGTTATAACAAATATGAAATAAGTTAACATGTCGTCAATTTTGTTTTGATGAAAATAAAATAACATTTTCGCGATGATTTTGGAATGTTCAAGGACATCGCCCTTTTTTAATGTGTGAAAAATATTTAAGTTGGATAAATATCAGATTGGCGTTGAATTTTAAATTGAAGATTTTGAATTATTGGAGCCAAATAAGAAAACGTCTTGTGGACTAGGTACAACCACAAGCTATGCCAATAATTGTTTAAAGAGCCGTCAACTACATGATTCACAATGCATATATAGAGATGTATTAAAGAGCAACGTAAGGATGGCGTTCTTAAATGCAGGGGTTTATATGTGCATGAAAGTCCGGAAGACGAGGTTGTGTTGCGAAACCCAAATGGTGGCCGAACGGTGGAAGAAATCACTAGGTCCAGCAAACTCACTACAAGAGCTTTCGTGTTTTCTCCAAATTCTCCGCCTTCTTAGAAAACCCATTTTTTGCTATATCCCCCCAGTTCCAAGACAAAGATTACCGGGTTACGAATAACCCGACAATATTAGAAAATCTTCTACTACCACCACAATAAGCCGAAAATGATGCTTGAGTTGTGATGGAGGACTTAGCCAGCCGAGGAATCGAAAACGGAAAGCCTGAGTGGGACTCAAACGCGATGCCCACTCAACCACTGACCAGTCGTTAGGTATCTTTATAGAAATCTCAATATTCCTTTGTTCTGTTAGATTATTTCATAAAAAAGTGTTTGGTTAAGAGTCTGTTGATCGTAATGATTAGTACTGCTTAATGTGCTGGAAACATCCAAATAAGTTTGAGGTTCGTTGTGATTACAAGTTGATTTATTTACGTAATCGTGAAGTGTACAATGAATATCAAACTGGACTAGATATACTTACTCTACTAGAAAGCTCTGAGTTATGCAAAATATCTTTGATGCACGTCCTCAGCAGAGACGTTTAATTTTTGTCATTCCACCGACTTCAGATAAAGTCAGAAAACAAAGCTCATTTTGAAAAAAAGAACCAGAAAATACCATTCAAAATGATGACCCTTTAAAGAAAACCGAGACCCACTACATATTAATCAAACCCATTTAATTACCTCGAAATTTGGTTCCCCGCGAGGAATTTAGGATCCCAATAAATACATAAATTGTCAAGAAGAAATCTTCGGGATAAAGCTCTTCTCCTTAAGCCTGAGCTTTGAATCCTGAGCAAAAGGCAAGGAGGATTTATGGGTGAGGGTGTACCAGGTTCAATGTCTTCATTGAAATGGTGATTTAGTCAAATTCTTCACTGCACACAATGGCAAGTAATAGAAAAAGAGTGACTCTCCGAATCTCTGAAAGGGTCTTTTGTGATATTCCGACAGTGTAATGGAATATTGATAAATCTGAAATTTCTATTAGTCGCGGTTTTACAAAAAGAAACCCGCGTCACACACTTGTCTGTTTTTAGCTTTAAGCTGCCAAAAATACTCAATCGCACAAAGGTAGTTAATTTGAACTATTACTCTTGATAAAAAAAAGATTAAAATTTGTGGTATTCCAAAAAATGTATGTTATTCACAGGTATTTATGGTATTCATACTCTTTTTGTAATAAATAGTTTAAAACATGATATAAACAATTTTGTATTATGATGATACAAGTTTTTTTTTTCAATTGTTATGAAGTACTTTCTTGAATCTTTACTTCCAACCCCTGTACGATGATTTGCGCTAGGTACTAAATTCAGTATTATTTTTTGTAATGTTTGCCACACCGACGTTGCCTTGATTGGCCGAGACTTCGGTGGGAGGGGGTAAGTAACGGAGCCGAGAGGCTTCGGGCGCTCTCCACTCTCTCCAGGCCTTGCTTCTTATTTTAGCCTCCCTAAGGGTTGGTCACGAAATCTTCATAGTTTTCTGAGATCCTTAATATCACAACAGTTTTTTGTGTTTAGAGATTAAAATAAATTCAGTGATTTATTTCTGACGAGGAGCCAGCTCTGCAGATGTAACCCGTGCGAGATAACGTACGTAAGCCTTATTTCATTATGTTATCAATTCATTCCTTTTATTTTGGTTTAAAATCATTAACTTTCCGTTCACAAAGAGATAACAAAAGCTTTTTCCTAGAAGCGTCGAAGCATAAATAAATTCTTCAGTATTTAAAGCGACAATCAATCTTTTAATTTATTACACCTTACCTGTATTAATTTTACCAATGAAGCGATGATTGTCCTGAATCAAGTACCCGAGCGGACTGCAAACACGATAATCTACCGAATGAGCTAGCGGTGAGAATTCGTAAGTATTTAAATATAACATTGTGGTCTTATTCTATATTAATTTACCAATAAGTCTGTAATCAAGCGGTTCAAAACCGTAATTACGTAACACTTGCGCCTTCCAACGTGAGGCCAACTTGATTCGTGATATTTATCGCTTCTTTGATTTTTTTCATAACTCCATATTTTTTTCGTGATGTATGTATGCGTATGTAAATAATTACCATTTTTTCCCTTTAAATATATAGGTAAATAAGTGATTGTGATTTGTTAATTGAACTGTGAATCCACGCGTTTTGTTTTAGAAACACGCCGTTTTTTAAAGAGATATTTTAAACCGCTAGCATCCATTTTGACCCACGTGTTTTTTTCAAACGCCGGTATTTTAAATCACGCATCTCAAGTGTTCGCATTTTAAAAAGTTCGCGCGTCTTTTCAAATGCCGTTATCTTAAACCAGCATGTGTTTTGACCGTTGAATAATCAAAATCGACAGGCTCTGTTTTGGAAGCACGCCGTCTTTCGAAAGAACGCCATTTTAAACCGTTGGTCCACCCACGCGTTTTGGTTTTACCGCCAAATTTGAAACTTAAGACGCGGTGTGTCCTCTCAAAAAGAAGAAGAGACCATTTTTAAATTCGAATATTAGAGACAGCGCGCCAATATAGAAAACGATAATATTTAGGCGAAAATTGTGAAGGTGTTTCATAAAACATGAATTGTTTAAATTAGAGCGAAAACCTCGTGGGGATTGTCTAATAGCATTTATAGAATCACCATAACTAGAAAATGCGCGAGCATTACTTGCGTTTTTTTTCTATCGAAAGAATTTGGTATGATTGCCGTTTCGGCGTGAAAAAAATGTAGAATAAAATCTATGTTTTAAAGAGCGAAAAAAAAAATTCGATAAATCGGTAGAAATACGGGAAGCCGGTTGTAAATGAAATACGTTACCACAGATTAGGTTGAGTGTCTCCCATCTCGATAAAAGTGGTGTTAGACCAGCATTCTGAATCGAAACCTTCCTCGAAATGGTTTTAGACATATGCGGAGACCACATAATGTGAACTTCTGCTAGAATCGACGTGATTTGAACTCAGTCTAAATGATAAAAGAATCTGAATATTATGGATTTATTTATATAGTTTAAGACAAACTAAATGTAAATCTTTTTAAACGAGATAATATTTCCAGATTAATAGTAAAAACAAATATTATGTTTATTTGTAATTATTCGGCTTTCGGCATTTCAGAAAAACCCATTGCCAATGTTAATTTTATGGCACCCCAGAAAGGTCTTATATTTATAACACATTCCTTATTTTTCGGAGAACTCCATAAAGCTTAGAGTTATTTTATGACCGGGTCGGTACCTAGCTAGTACCCAAATAATGGAATTCGAAATTCTTTAAAATTAAATGTAGACACCCTCATAAAAGTTAGATAAAGCAACAGACCAGTTTATGACCCGTCGGCAGATGGCTAATGGATATTTTGGGTCCATTTGTAAATAGAAAGTTCTATTGTCTGCTAGGATTGGAGAAATGCACATTTTATTATTTTCTGGGATTAGCATTTATTTCAAATATGGGAAAGCAGGTACTTGGTACGATATCCTTTCAAAGTGAATATATTGACTAGCGTTAATGATATTGTATTACAAAGTTTGATACTTAGTTTGAGGTAGAAAATAATACCTTCTGGCAATGTATGATATGGACTGAGGTAATTCTGGAAGCGTTCCATGTCTAGAAAAGCTACGCGATCAAATAATATCTAATCGGTCAGGTACATCGATACATCATTACGTATGTGTGGTAATGTTATAGGTATTTACATATTGAGAGTTATACCTACCAGTTAAAATGACGACAGAAATAAAGAACTGTCCTAAATTCGAGTTCAATCCTCGTGATATAACCGTGAGATATCATTTTTAGTGTTCAATGATATCATTTTTAGTGCCTTCTTTATAGGATATAAATATTTCCCAGTTCGAATCTGAAATAATATATAATGCAAAGCACACCGATGTAATCAACTTACTTTAAGATTCAGTCGCGGGTTCGATCCCTTGCGAATTTACATATCTCCAAACACACCGATCTTTCCAACGAAGAGTAGAGACTTATTTACGATGAAATTTAGCTTCACACAGGAGGCCCTGAGGAAAATAATTTCCCTTAGTGCCTATGTCATCTTAAGGGATGCTGAGTGGGAGGTCCTTTTAAGGAAAGGAAGGAGAAGGAGGAAAGAGATATGCGCCCTTGAGGTGATTTTTCACGAAAACGGCGCTATATAAATTAGCCAAATATTATTATTATTATTATGAGGGGCGGATAGGAATATCGTGGTTAGTGTCCAGGAGTGACAGATGTAGGAATTAACAGAGGTGCTGGTTATAGAATAAATAGTTCCCGGGGCGGCGGTACCCATACCCGCAACCCAAATTGATAGGAAAACGAAATCAATGAAAACGGAAGTACAATGGCTGATTTTTTTTAAATAGACTGATATCATCGGTATTTATTAATTAATCATATTGTAGCAAAGGAGGTGGGTTCGATTAATAGTTCGGATTTTAATTCGATTTATAATGATTAGATTAATACATAAAGCTCAGCATAGGCCAAGTGTCTGGATTTATTCAACTAACGGGGAAGACTGATTGCATACGACATCAATAGGCATTAATTAACTTTAATGTGATTATTCGGAATCACCCGCCGGTGGTGATAAGGAGCGAACTTATTTACAGGAATTTGATAAGTTGATAAGAAGATCGAGATGGAATCCAATTAGAAATGTTGGCCCATACCAAGTGGAAAATTCTCCAAATAATTTTGAATTTTTTTTGTTTTGCGACGTGAATCGTGTTTCGATTGATTTATCATTCAAGTGGTTTTGTAAGAACATGACAAATCAACGCATTATGAAAATAAGATATGAAATTTACACTACACATTTCCACACACCCTTTTCACATAGCACTGTTTTGAAAGGACGCTTTTGAGACAGTGTGTACATACAATTCACCCTACAATCGCATCGGAGTAATTAACCGAATGTGATGACCACACTTCACATTTTATAATACGGCTATATCATACAATATTTTTATTGTATTTTATAGTAACAATTACTTAATCTGAATATTGCAGTTCTCTGGTGGGAGTAACGCGGGTCATTGATACCCTCGTTATTTTGATTCGAGTTTGTCTTATTCTCGGTACAAAAATAAGCTGGCGCCCATGACGTAGTTCATTATTCTTATGTAATATATTCTAACACTATTTTCTAGCCAACATTAAATAAAATCTGAATTACTATTATTGTTGTCAGCATTAAAAAGATACCCCTAATGCTCTGAGTATAATAATTATAAATATTGCCTTAAAACGCAATACATCGACGACAATTATTTTGCAGTGAACTGTGATAAAACTTGTGGTATTATTAATGTGTGGCTGGAAATTTTTGGGTGGCCTTAAGTAAGAAGGACTCATTCATTTCCAGTGTTTTCCTGAATTATAGGAAGGTATGAGTGCTGTCCTGAATTATAGGAAGGTATGAGCGTTGTCCTGAATTATAGGAAGCGCTGATTGTTGTCCTGAATTATAGGAAACAATGTGGATCACTGAAATACTTTTATTTTTTTGTTGTCTGTTTTATTGTCTGTTTTGTTTTTAATATGTCTTAAACCAGTAATCTGTACCATTAAAAGGTGGAATACTGACTACACTTATACATTGCCTGTCCTTTAAACGGGGGTTGATGTTCTTCGTATACATACATCACGATAAACATATAATGTGGAGTTCCCCTATGCTCTGATCTCTTGTTGCAAATACATTTACCATTCAGATAATTTTGTTTACTCTATGTGCCTCGATGCCTAAATGTTTGTACTTTACTAATTATGTTATTTTTTGCTTTCATGTTGACGCTTCTCTTTGAGTCGTTCTCCGCTGCCGAAGATCGTTACTGTTGCTCTGGATGCCCTGATGGACATTACTACCTGAAAGCTGCGTTTAACGATGTTCCTGCTAGGCCGCTTGGACGTGTTGATTTTGCTGTTTTTTAATATTTTTATGTAGACTGTAAACTTTATAACTTATTGTGTATGTAAACTGTACAACTTTTTGCCTAGGTTTTTTAATGCTGAATCTCTATGTGAATGATGTTTTTTTGTAAAGTTTATTGTGGGAATTCTTTGAAGGGTTTAAAGCCAAAAAACCTTCGTTACAACGGCAGTTTTTTGCTGGTGTTTTCGGGGATGTGTTATGAAGTACTTTCTTGAATCTTTACTTCCAACCCCTGTACGATGATTTGCGCTAGGTACTAAATTCAGTATTATTTTTTGTAATGTTTGCCACACCGACGTTGCCTTGATTGGCCGAGACTTCGGTGGGAGGGGGTAAGTAACGGAGCCGAGAGGCTTCGGGCGCTCTCCACTCTCTCCAGGCCTTGCTTCTTATTTTAGCCTCCCTAAGGGTTGGTCACGAAATCTTCATAGTTTTCTGAGATCCTTAATATCACAACAGTTTTTTGTGTTTAGAGATTAAAATAAATTCAGTGATTTATTTCTGACGAGGAGCCAGCTCTGCAGATGTAACCCGTGCGAGATAACGTACGTAAGCCTTATTTCATTATGTTATCAATTCATTCCTTTTATTTTGGTTTAAAATCATTAACTTTCCGTTCACAAAGAGATAACAAAAGCTTTTTCCTAGAAGCGTCGAAGCATAAATAAATTCTTCAGTATTTAAAGCGACAATCAATCTTTTAATTTATTACACCTTACCTGTATTAATTTTACCAATGAAGCGATGATTGTCCTGAATCAAGTACCCGAGCGGACTGCAAACACGATAATCTACCGAATGAGCTAGCGGTGAGAATTCGTAAGTATTTAAATATAACATTGTGGTCTTATTCTATATTAATTTACCAATAAGTCTGTAATCAAGCGGTTCAAAACCGTAATTACGTAACACAATTCAAGTGAAAACCACATTTCAAAACTGAAATGACTACTTGTTTTATTTTTAATGTAATCGTGGTTTAGAATAACATTTGATGACGATGTAATATTAGACGGATAACCTAAATATTTAACCACTTGGACCCATAAGCTTATTTTCATGACAATGTCACACAACTAGACATACGTATGGTGCGTACTCGAGTTATTAAGTGTTTTAAATTTTTTTGATTTTATTTAATTAATAGAAAAAAAATATTTTTAAATCAACACTATTGTCACCAAGACACTATTTAACCGTTTTTTGGCGTTATGTACTCCTAAATCTAAAACACAAAAAAAAAATATATATATTACAATTTTTACAGTTAAAAACCTGACGTATTCTGGAATAATATTGCTTTTACCGGTATTACGGTACCAGTACTTTCCACTTTGAAATATTGTATTTGAGGTTGCAAATAAATCAAAAGCTTATTCACTGAGCATATAATAAAAGCTTATAGCATATTCTTAACCATCTAAGATATTCTTTTAACAGTTAAGTTATCTCCAAAAATCTCCTGAAGTAATCGTGTCAATTGCAATTCAAGCAATTGGATATTCATGACATAGAGCTAATATAAATAGACGTCAGCTAAACAGCTGTCACGCGTTGTAATAATTACATAGCAGAACTTGTTTGTTCATAACTTATTAACCCTGGAGTGGTCGCGTGGATTTCATATGTAATCCACTCATACAAAATTAAAGATTCCCCAAAAACGGGTGGCGCGAATAATTTTATCTTCCGTGTACTTTAAGTTGGATAACTCACGGATCCGTTTACTTCAGCCCTGGTGTCGGGCACGCATTGGTTGTGTTACAGGAGCTCCGTAAAGTCCATGGTCTACACCTGTAATCCATTTTGCGTACACGAAAAGTTTATGAAAAATGCAAAAAAATCATTTTTCCTTAACATTCTATAATTTTATGTTCATCTTGCTCAGAAATCAGCAATATAATAAATTTGTATATGTTATTTATGTTATTTTTTTTTGTTATATGAAAAATGTAATTTTTGGTTTAAAAAAGAGATTTTTTGGTTAATTATGAAAAACATAGAAGTTTTGTTTAATATATGTTGCTTATTTCTAATAAACAATGCTTGGATTATAAGATTTAAACATAAATATATAATAATTCTATATGATTTCACTTGTTTTTTGTTTAAAAATGGCCTACCTATTTAATTCACGCGACCACTGCAGGGTTAATAAAAAAAAATAAGTTAAATAATAATACCAAAAAAACTTTAAATTATAATGGATTTCTACATAATAAATCTGGTAACAAAAAATGAACATATTCCATTATGTTTTCTAAAATATTGTTTACCTTTGGGAAGTAGTTTACTCGCGTAATTAATTAAATTAAAAGCTTTACTGAGTAATGGTTTCATATGTCTTGATTTTTAAGGTAGGTTATGAAATTCAATACTTCACTAGACTTACACAAATTCCACAGTATATATATGTGAAATTTTATGTATGTATAATTTCAATATAAAATTAAAAAACCTTTTCGCTTCATGATATTTCTTTTCTTGGTTTGAGGGTAGGTTATGCAATTCCCATTACTACACTTGTACAAATTCCATATATTTTCTGGGCGATAAAGCTTCGCTTTCCTATTACAGTCGACGTTTTATCATTCCGCTGTTGCTAGTAATAGATTTCATGTTCTCCAATACCGTGTCAGCTGTGCGGGAGCTACAACGAGCTACGGGAACACGTATACTCTGAACCTAGACATGGAGAGGACGTCAACCCACTGCAAATATCAATTTCAAAACTACATACGCTAAAATACGGCTATAAAACATCAAAGTCAAAATGTACTTCACAATTCAGTGTATTGAAAAGATTTCTATTTTTTCTTCTGGTGAAATTGATCAAACTTTTTCAAATAACATATCTGAGGCTTATGCAAATTGGCAACATACAATTTCTTTCAACAAATAGCAAATAGATACCTAGCGTTAATACCCCTCAAAGCATTAAGAACAAAGCTTTGTTCATTGCACTTCATAAATTTTTTATCGTAAATCAGGTCTATAAATGTTTCAAATCGATAATAATACATTTCGAATGAAAGCACAATGTTGCAAACGTCTTTTCGGTTATAAAAATGTTCTACCAACCGCTGAAACATTCTTCCGGAAGTAAATTTTTTTTTAATCATCAAGCATCTATGTACGCTTGAATATTGGGTCCCCCTATCGGTTTTCACGGCAAGATTACTTTTATTTTTAAAACGAACCTACGGTAAATAATTCTAAAAATCCCCGACTGTTCCTACACAACACAACATACATGTATGCATTGTCTTTGAGCAGTTGGAATTTTCGATTGTTGATAAAAGTAGTTCCAAATAATATATTTAAATGATCCAAATATTTGTTGCAAATGTTTAGTATCCCTGCAGAGGCTAGAAGGTGATCCAGCGGTCCATGGCGGAGCTATTTCACCCGATATCAGTGCAAGGAATGCAGTTCGAGAGAGTTATTCTAGGCTCTATTCGATCTTCTTTTCACTGCGGAATAATATGTTACTTCAAGAAGGATGGCTTTCGGGAAACAGCATTGAAGTTATTGATGACATTCTGGAGTAAAGATTTTTATTTTTAAGTTGTATATTATTTAATCATTTTTCAGAACATCATTTTTGCACTTCGTTTCAGCACTAAGACTTGTAAAATTTCTGCCCTAATAATGCATCAGTGAGTAATAATTATTTGTAATAACTATTTGATTAAAAAAAACCTATAAACATTCTGCGACGTGACATTAAAGGTAACGTAAAATAAAACAATTGTTTTGTTTTACACCAATTCTAATAGTATGTAATAGTATAAAACTGAACAAAACAAAGTTAAGAGCCATTAACCAAAAAAATCATTATTCTTCATACCAGAATTTTAAAATTATAACTCAATATCGATTTTATTCCATTCAAAAGTTGCTTTGATAAATACCTACATTCAAAAATTCTCTTACTCGTGATGATAAAACTATTAAAATTATATGCTTTTTGTAATTACTTTTTGATCATATATTATAATTTTTCAATAATGTTTAAGCAAAATAAGAATGTTTTTTTTTAATGTATGTATATTAGTTTGTAAGACCGTAAATAAATATACTAACTGAAGTATTTTCGTCACAAAGAAAGGGCGCGGATATTTTTTTATGATTATATTTGAACTAGAATTAAAATTCTGATAATAGCTTTCCCATATAATTTATTGATTTATTTTACTGCATGATTATATGATTTTAATTTAGATTAGTATGTTGTACAGTAAAAATTTGTGTTTGAAAATTAAACAAATCTGCCAACGACCTACGGTAAAACCTTATTGTACTAAAAATAAATAAATTTTCTCTAAATTTAAAACTTTGCTTTATTGGATAAAAAAAACAGTCTTTCGAAATCAATTTTAATTTTTTTGTGGAAAAGAGGCAATAGGGCATCTTAAATTGCATTTAAAATTACATATTTCCGGTTTTGTCTGGTTATTCCCTTTTAATGTTTGGAGTTTTTTTTTAACGCTTTTTAGGGGCGTACAGTTTATTATTCTACACCATTCATTAGACTGCGTTGAAACTTTGGTGAGTTGAGGTTCGCACGCCCACAATGGTTTGTATATACATATAACTGGTGAACTGTGGTGTTATTAAATTTGTTTAAAAAAATTTAAATATTCGGCGCGTGAAAAGTTTGAAGAATGTGTGTATATGTAGTCTAGTGGCAGGGAGGGGAGTGTTTTTATGTGGCAATTTATTTCAACTAAGTCCGATTTCAGATTAAAATTAAAATAGAATTTTTGTGAACAGTGGACCTCGGGTTCAGAAAATGTGTCAAAAATTTTATTTCATTTGATAAATCAACACCACAATTTCTTCTGAAATCATGAGATTTGTAAGTAGGTACTTAAATAAAATATTTACCCACTTTTTAATATTTCTATTTTTGAAACTGATGATTTGTGGTGAAAGTCTATTATAATAGATTATAATAAAACAAATAAAAAACTTTATTCCACTTAATTTTATTTTGACAAATAAATCATACACAATACATCTAGACACCATATTTCACATAAATTATCAGTATTCTATTCACTCATTCACAGACTTTTACATGTGCCTTTGAATTATATAAATTATAATAATGAATTGAATATAATAAAAACCATAGCAAAGAACAATGGATACAAAAGCGAAACTATTGATAACTTATTAAAGAAAAAGGAAAAAAAACTTACATTAACAATTATTTCACAAGGCCTTAAAAATGAAAAAGATATCACTAAACAATGGGTTAAAATCCCTTATATTGGCGAAATATCCAGATTAACTAATAATGATATATGCAAAACAGCTTTTTATAATGTGAATTCTCTAGGGAGAATTTTAATCAATAATAAAGATAAGAGAGAAAAACTTGAAAACTCAGGCGTTTACCAAGTAAACTGCGCTGACTGCCCATCGTATTACGTTGGTCAAACAGGTAGATCATTCAAAACCCGAATTAAAGAACACTTTACAAACTGGTTGAATGACAAAGGAGAATTTTCGAATGTAGCATCACATTTATTAGAAAATAAACACTCGTTTGATAAAGACAGAGATGTTAAAGTTCTTCATACTTGCAATAAAGGTCATAAACTAGATAGACTAGAATCTTTAGAAATTACTCGCTTAACTAAAAAAATAGATCCTAACTTTGTAATGAATAAACAATTAGAATCATTTGCCAAGTCTCCGCTTTTGTATCCATTGTAATTTTCATAATAATTTTGAAATTTAAAAAATGTATTTAGTTTAAACCATTCCTAATCTAATGTAAATATGCATCCCTTCAAAAAGTGACTTTGTAATTAATAAGCTATTAGAATCATTTACTGAAACACCAGGTTTTTATCTGGTATAATTTTCATAATAATTTTGAAATTAAAATATGTATTTAGTTTTGACCATTTCCACTCCAATGTAAACATGCATCCCTTCAAAAAGCAATTAAAAAATCCCATTGATCATAGGTATGTATAATAACGATTTGACAATAAAATTAGTCCATTAATAATTCACATTACTTGTAAGATTTTTTCCTAATCAATAGATATTGAAGTGAGCTTCAAACCCAAAGTAATAACAAACCCAAAGTAATAAGCCCACTGGAATTACCAAAAAACTTAGAAATTCGACAGTCTAAAACGACTTAGTAACAAAAATAATTGATTAAAATCCTTGTAGACCACCCCTATCCCCCTCCCCCATATGTTAGGTATTTAAACCGTAGGCTAAGAATTATTTGTACCAGTCTGAAGATGGCTCTGAAGAGCTGAAACCGGTTGCGGTCAAATAAAATTAAGTGGAATAAAGTTTTTTATTTGTTTTATTATAATCTATTTACCCACTTATTTAAAAACCACGCAGGTATTTCATATAGTTTTTTTATTGCAAATAAGGGATTAAGCAATTTGTCTACGTCACTATCAAAATTCGGACAAGTAACTTAATATTGAAAAATGCGAATAAGAAAGTCCAAATGAATACGACCGTTTCACATTTAAAAAAATAATCTTTACCGTCTTGAAACGGAAACGAAATGTGCAAACAAATTTTAGGCATAAAAATAGGTAGGTAGTTCTGGTTTTGATGGTGTATTAGAACTAACACGCAATGGTTTACAACAATTAGACGGTATTTAACAATATATGTTATTAAGAATAACATATAAATTTAAAAAAAGGGTTTTTATTTACTAATTGGCCTGAAAGAGGAATGTCACATAAAACACATTGCAGGGTCATTTTTTTAAGCTGGGTAGATAAATATTAAAAAAGCATGTATCTACAGGGTCTACTTGAGACACATGGTTAAGACGTGGTACCGCGTTTTCATGAAAAAATCTTAATTGTACCTTAGCGAGGTGCATGAACTCTTGACCTTTGCATAATAGCCATCCGTGAGAAAGTTAGCGTGAACTCGGCTGCATTTCCCTTTAATGTCGGCAACTCCCGCTGACTAGTTTCGCTTCGTGACATCTTCAACTGACGACTAAACTTCACTATTAGTTCGGTCTGAATGCTTCACTTCGCTAAACTTGTCACCAAGAGAAGTACTCGTTCTTGCCAGCTGTGAAATGGTACAGATTCATGATTAAATTACACGGGGAAATAAACTATTCCCTGAAATACTGTCAGAGATACCAGCACAAAGGGACTGATTTGCAAACTATCTTCCAAGCCTACGTGTACCGATAACATCGATACTTGAATAATTTCATGTATCTACCTCAAGTCAGGAGCTGGATGCAATTCAATTCAATATATTTATTTTTTCGAAAATATTACAAAATTGCACATTTTAATATGTTTTTAAAATACATTTTTAAGATTATTATATTAAATGTAAGTATTATATATTCTAGATTAATAGAGCTGGCTTTTAAATGCAACTTCACTAATGCTAAATATGTCAATAACCGAATTAATTCTGTTCAACAGCAAGATTGCTCTCCCGATCGACATGACCAGTGGCAAGTTAATCCTGCAGGCTGGGAGATAGAACAGTCTACGCTGTAGGTGGCGAAGATAACCATCGGGAAAAGAGAAATGAATGAATGAATCCACAATAACCGAGTTTTCAAACCACCCGCCAATCAATCTAAAGAAATGTGTAGCTATAGGTACATCCCTTCTGACCCATAGATGGTTCATTCCAAGCATACCTAAAAGAAAGTCGATAGGATAGAGTCACGGTTAATAGCCGTAGACAGAGCAGCAGCACGCATAGATATCTAAGAAATTTCTTCTAAACTCTCTCTAACATAAGGGACTATTTAACTTGGACTCCAAATTACCGACCCACTTTCAAGTCTACTCCTTACTTAGTAATTGAATGAGTTCCCGGTATCTCTAAAATTCCTTGCAGTGCGCAGAACAAGACCCAGCATTCTCAAAGAAGTGCTACAAGCCATCTCAATATGAGCATTAAATGTTGGCCTGTTATCGAACATGATTCCAAGATCCTTAATGCGGATACACGTTTTAAAGTTCATCATCAGTAATACCAGGTATAACACGTCCTTGTGAATGACAAATTTAACAATTAAATCATTACAATTACATCGCGTTACAAAATTACATTGCTTTTTTGGAATTTTCAATTCTGCATCCGATGTTGTAGATGAAATGCTTCTGTATGTTTTACACGGAGCACGGAGAACACTACGCATTTCAAAATACTTTAAATGCGTTTTACTCAAAACCACAATTTTCATCTTAAAAGATTTATAAAAAAAATTGATCTAGACGAAAATGATCAGTTTTTATTAATAAATCTTTTAAGATGAAAACTGTGGTTTTTTAATATTATTTTTACCGTTTGTTTAATTATTATATTTGTAAACTAAAATAGAAAATAATGTAATTACGGCAAATACTTGGTAATGCTTTTGCGCGTCTCGCCACCGACCGTTTGTTCCAGTACAATCCAGACCGTTTTTGTTCAAATGCGGGGCATGTTAAAATACGAGAGGTTGAATAAAAATTGTTTTTGCGTCCAGCTCATCATTTTTTCAGAAATTTTACCCGAATTGCGTGAAAATTGAAAAAAAATCTAACAACAAATTAAAAATAAATAATTACCTTTAATGTACTTAGCTACTAAATTATATAATATGTACCTAAAAAAATCTTTATAGAATTTGCGAAAACTTGTTGCTGCACAAAATTGAGAGATGTCGCAGATTACACAGGTAGACAAAGTGAAGGGTACAAATGGGTACCTTCGCCACGGGAACCATTTATTGGATAATCAACACCTCCACCGTAGGTCACGTGTTTCTCCATGTTTGGTGACTTATCAGTTCAGCTCGGATTCATGGGATGAGGTTTGAGGTTATGCAAGGCGGACAGGATCGGAACAGACAGGTTGAAGGAGACCTTTGACCTATCCACCCGTCAGCCTTCACTTTCTGAATATTGCCTTGGGAGGGTTGGATTCATGTGTCCGCCACTCCTGGACACATTGACCTACCTTTCCACCCGCCCCTCATACCTTTTTCCTTCCCAGAACTTCCTCTCCTTCCTTCCCTGAAAAGACCCTCCACTTGACGTCCTCAAAGATGACATAGACCCTGAGGGGAATTATTATATATTAAAAAGGGAAAAACTCAAGATTAATTTGCTTTGGAAATAAACAAAACAAATATTTAAAATTTATAGAGTAGTATTATAGATCATCGTACAATGAAATAACATATTTTGTTCACCATTTCGAAATAAATAATGGTTCCCGTTCATAACAAAGCTGAACTATTTAGAATATCTACTTATAAAAATATTATGAGGAAAGCAAGAAATGATATCGCTTAACTTCAAACAAAATAAGACAATGCTTCGCACAAAGGAATGAGAACGCAGTTCAAACACTACGTTAAGAGATTGCGCTTTCGAAGAAACAAGCTCAGAATAAACTTCCATACAAAGTCTTTTAAAATAATCTTAACAGATTTCTAAATGGAGAAAATTCTGAATAAAAACTACTAGTTATAAAAAATCGCTTTAAAAAATATTTGATACACAACAAAATATGCATCTTTTTAAAATGATATTTAACCCTGTAAAAATCAAGTGCGCCCCCCGATCCAATTTGGCAGGAACGGCTGGTCTGGAGTCCCAAAACACAAGAAAACAACATTTGGTTCTGTGTAGAAACGGGCGGTTCCTTTGATAGATACTCCTAAATGAATTTTCTTAGCACAGGGATGGGAACTCTGTTCTTGTTCTATCAGTATGTCAATGGATGATGCTTGAGTTTTTAAATGAGTAACTCCTAAACATAATTTGAGATTTTTAAATTAGTAACTCCTAAACATGCTTTGAAATTGTTAAATGAGTAACTCCTCGATATGAATTGAGAATATTTAATTAATAAAGATAATAATTACCAAAACTCAATTGAAAATCAAAAAAAGATAGGGTCACATCTGGGACTCATACCAAGGACCTTCAGCTTTACGGGCCGCAACTCCACCAACTAAGCTAATTTGTCCCTATCCGATTCGGTCATTTTTAACTGCATTAAACTTCGACTAAGAACTACCAATATGATCTTCATTTTCTTAACATATATTTTTATTGGCTTCTATCTTTATGATTCAACCAGAACTAAATGCTATCTACATAGATAGTGTTTTGGATAAATTTATCCATTTTTATTTAATACTAGCTGGGTTACCCGGCTTCGCTCAGGACAATAAGATAGTGTTCTGGAATGTTGCACAATGATTTTCCCGATTCCCTATTCCTGATCATTCCACGACATACTCCGCCACTCCTTCCACAACTTTCTACAGCTCTATGGAACCTTCTAGAACTTTCCGGAAGACTATTCTAGAAATGTCAAGAGGGCGAAACTTTCAGCCCTTATATCTTTAAAAGCAAGCCCTTTAGGTAAAAACGGATACCCTTATTCCCTAGGGGGGATAGAGATCTACCACACCATATAACTCCCTTGATCGAACCGGGACTCGTTTCTGAGTTTTTGCGAGCTGCACGTTTTTTTGGACTTTCTTTTATAATAAATGCCATATTCAAATAAATAAAATGTTACTCCTTACATGTCCTTTCCCGTGCGTTCCCCTCCAGCGTTCCACTTCCACCTTCCCCACCACCGCTCTCCCGCTCCCCCGTCCCGCCAACCCCCCTGGCACTGCATTTCTTGACTCCTCTCCCGCCCGGCCCGTAGCCGAAACTTTTTTCTAATACTAACAATTTTAAACTCGTGATATCTTTCTAATTCAATATCCGAATTGAAAAATTCAAAAATTTAAATAAAGGTATTAAATCTGTCTTGAATATGAACTAATTTATTTTGATAAGGATTAAAACCAAGATACAAATAAAGTGCCTTTTCAAGCAGCGATATTTAAATTAAATTTTTAAAATAAAAGAATACTTATTGTGGCATAACCATAATAGTAAGACATATGCTGTTCCGACCTTTTTTGTAAATAATAATGTGTTCTATAAAGTCGTGGTACATTATTTTACTCTATCATCAATAGTTTTCGCAGCGCACGCGATTTAAGGAATATTGTAGGTAATTTTTTTACACCCTGGGTTTCATTATTGAAGTTTTAGTAAGGATGCCTATTTTAAAAAAAATATATAATATAGCCTATGTCACCCAGGGATAGTGTAGCATCTTAATAACGAAAGAATTTTTCAAATCGGTTCAGTAGTTTCGGAGCCTATTCGATGCAAACAAACACACAAACAAACAAACAAACAAATATTACCTCTTTATATAGTGTAGTGTATATATATATATATATATATATATATATATGTTTATATATAGTAAAAATATATAGTATAGTGTAGTAGATTACCTCTTTATATAGTTTAGTAGAAGTAGATAGTAGAAGGAGATGTGACATGTATTGTCTTCATTAATTAAATATTACAATTTGAGGTCTTACTCATTAAGTTAAAAATAAATTAATTAAGATTCTTAAATCAGATTCTTACATATGATTTTTTTTTTAAATGAGTAACTCCAGGATTTTATAAGAATTTTTTAAATGAGTAACTCCTAGATATTATTTGACTGTTTGAAAAGAATAACAAATGGATATGATTTGAGATTTTAAAATTAGTAACTACTAGATATAATTTGAAAATTTCAAATGAGTAACTCATAGATTTGAGTTTTTTTTTAATAGGCGTTTCTATAAGATAGTTGAATGAGTAACTCCTAATAATATTGACTTACTTAGTCATTACTTCATGCTTTCGATAAAATAAATAAGTGGTGCATTTCAGGATTTAAATTAGTAACTCCTAGAGTCCCTGATATAATTCGAAATTTTTAAATGAGTAACTCCTAGATATGTTTTGAGTTTTTTTTAAATAAGTAACTTCTTTATATAGTTTAAGATAGTTGAATGAGTATCTCCTTATAATATTGACTTACTTAGTCATTACTTTATGCTCTCGATAAAATAAATAAGTGGTGCATTTCATCATTTTACTACTTAGGATTATCTCCATTCCCTCCGGACGGAAACACAGAGAAATTACTTCCCATTATGCAATTGCCAGTGTAAAGCTTTCTCCTCCTCTTCTGCAAGTAAAGGGTACAGCGATGGAGACGAAGTGACGCTGCATAAGATCCTTTGTAATAGTCCGAGGAATATTTGCCTTTAGTAAATTTCGACGGGAACGTAATAAAGTCGAGATGGAGAGGGAGGGGGATGAAAACAGTTCCACGGGATAGAAAATGGAACGGGATGGAGTTTACAGAGGGTTAGTTGTAAAGATAGATAAACCGTATAAGAATAACAAACTTATGTATGCAAGAGAGAGTAAGTTGAACGAAGATTTACAGAGCAAGGTTCATAATTCTAAATCAGTTTTATATCTTATAAAATCTTTAAGTCTTATTCAATTCGATTGGTTCCTGGAATGCGCGATCCCTCAATAACAAACTAGAGGCAGTGGACGATGTTTTCAGAGATGAAAAACTTCATATTCTTACCATTACAGAAACGTGGCATGAGAACAGTGACTCAAACTCGATTAAGAAACTTCAAGCTCTGGGGTATGTTGTGCTCGAGGAAGCCCGACCAAGTACGGAAGAACCATCAAACAACATCTCGCACGTGAACCACGGTGGTGTCGCGATAATAGCCCAACAAGGATTGCGGCTAACTAAAGTAGCTCTAGGTAGTTTTAGCACATTTGAGTACATTGGATGTAGGGTTTCTTCTTCAAGAGCTTCGTTTATACTCTGTACTCTGTACAGGCCCGGATCAAAACCAATCTCTGTAGAATTTTATAATGAGTTTTTGCGATTTTTGGAACTCTCAGTCGGACTCTCTGAAACACTCATTATTACAGGTGACATTAATATTCATCTTGAGCGCGTGACATCACCAAACACTATTAAATTCTTAGATTTATTAGCCAGCTTTGGATGCTGCCAATGGGTTGACGTCCCAACTCACGATGCTGGTGGTACACTGGATATACTTATTTCAAAGAAGAGTGGTTCGCCGCTCTTAGCAGATGTTCGTGATATAGGACTATCGGACCATCGGCTAGTGTGCACTGATATTGATTTTAACCCGCCTAAAATACCATATAGAACAATAATATCAAGGGAATGGCGTAAATTTAGCTTTTGTGATTTTCTGGAAGAACTTCAGACCTCTCTTTTATGTACACCCAATTTTTGGGAAACAAAGACGCCAACAGAACTTGTTGAGACGTACAATATAACACTTTTATCTCTATTAAATAAATATGCTCCGACAACGTCAAAAACACGTAAAGTTCGAAAGTCTGACGGCTGGTTTGATGATGAATGCCGAAATCAGAAAAGACTTATGCGGAAATTAGAGAGGTCATATAGGAAAAACTCTGCAGTGACTTCAAGAAATGAGTGGATCCTTGCTCAAAAACAGTATATGAGCAAAATAAATTCCAAAAGGTCAGAATACTGGAATGAAAAGGTTGACTCTGAGCGAGCCAATCCACGACGTCTCTGGAACTCAATAAAGACTGTTATTTCTGAAGTTACTGTTCCAGCTAAAATAGATATCACCCCGGATGCATTCTCAAAGTTTTTTCGGGAAAAAATTGAAACCATTCGTGCTTCCACATCTCATGCCCCTCCGCAAATATTCACTATTAATTCTAAAGGAAATTTGTCTTCCTTCAAACCTACAACGCTAGAAGAAGTAAAGAGGATAATTTCAAGTTCGCCAAATCAGCAGTGTGGTCTTGACCCCATACCAACTTGGTTATTAAAAAAATGTTCCATTGTCTTAGCTCCATTCTTAGTTCATGTTTTTAATAAATCACTCAGTACAGGTGATTTCCCTGAACCACTAAAATCAGTTGTAGTAACACCAATACTAAAAAAGTCACAATTAGACTCCGATAACTTAGGTAATTATCGACCGGTTTCAAATCTACCTTTCGTGTCAAAAATCCTGGAGAAAATTGCTGCTGCCCAAATTACCAGTCACTTGAATACAAATAAATTATTAACAAATCGACAATCCGCATATAGAAGGTTTCATTCAACAGAAACCGGACTTCTTCGTATGCTATCAGATATAACTCTAGTCATAGAGTCGGGTAAGTTAGCACTTATCTCACTCTTAGACATGAGCGCAGCGTTTGATACGATTGATCACGACTTCCTCATTAAGCGATTGGAGGAAACATTTGGTTCGATTTCAGACACTAAAAATTGGCTGGCGTCATATCTATCCAATCGCTTACAAGCCGTGAAGGTTGGAAATAAACTCTCTAGCTTCGCAACACTTTCTTCAGGAGTACCCCAAGGATCCGTTTTAGGTCCACTTCTTTTCATCCTTTTTACAAATGATGTCGCCAAAATAATCGAGTCATTTGGTCTCTTATCCCACTGCTACGCTGACGATCAGCAAGTTTATTTTTTCTGCACTCCAAATGAAGTCGACAGTCTCAAAATCCGTGTAGCTGAGTGCCTAAAAGCAATAACTCGTTCGATGTCTTCAAACAAGCTAAAACTGAACCCATATAAGACTGAGTTTCTCTGGGCGGCCACAAACAAACGCCAACATTTCATAGACAATTCACCTATTTCCATTTCCGGAAGCGATATTATTCCAAAGACAACAGTCAAACTTCTTGGCGTTAATCTGGATTCAAACTTTTCGTTTAAAAAGCAAATAAATACGACTGTAAGCAATGGTTTTTTTCACCTAAGACAACTCAAGTCAGTCAGAAGAAATCTTCCTATAGAAGCAACAAAACTACTTGTAAACTCCTACGTAGTCTCACGGCTCGACTACTGTAACGGTATCTACGCTAGCCTTACAAAATATCAAACTGACAAACTTCAATCCGTGTTTTATGCAGCCGCTCGACTCATAACCGGAGTCTCTAAATATTCACATATTTCAGAACACCTTCGTAATCTTCACTGGCTCAAGTGCCCTCAAAGAATCCAGTACAAATTGTGCTGGATGGTGTTTAAATCAATTAATGAAATGGCCCCATCTTACATCTCTGAACTATGTGTCCCTGAAAATACTGGTCTGAGGCAGTCAACCCTTAGATCAGCAACATCATCAGCTATAGGCAGACTAATGGAACCTAAACGCAAGCCAAATACGAAATTTGGAAATCGCGCTTTCGGAGTGTCTGGACCTAAGGCTTGGAATAAATTCCCACCGGAACTTAGATGCATAACAAGCCCAACAGAATTTAGGTCCAAATTAAAAACGTACCTTTTTGGGCTCTCATACCCTTAAATAAAAATACCTATCGGAGTATCATAAAATTTTGCTTTTGTTTTCAAAATACGCTCATTACAGAACATTTTATATATTATAATTATAGTTCCCAATTATGTCCTCTGCGTGCGAACTGTGTCTTAATTGCTCTAAATAAACAATAACAGTGTTAATCTCTAGTGACCCTCCAGGTAAGTATGGTCTTGTATATATTTTCTGCCTGTACAGTGCATTTTTACAGCAGCATCGCGTTCATTGGTCAAATCATTGCACATATAGTTTCGTATCGGTGATCGATGAACCGATGGATGCAATTTTTAGCCATAAGATGTTGTTGTATATAGTTTAAAATAAGATTGTATAAACGTTTTATAAATTTGTATAGCGCCCTTGAGGTGATTTTTCACAAAAAACGGCGCTATACAAGTCATCCAAATATTATT
Source organism: Limnephilus lunatus (assembly GCA_917563855.2). Lineage (NCBI taxonomy): Eukaryota > Metazoa > Arthropoda > Insecta > Trichoptera > Limnephilidae > Limnephilus > Limnephilus lunatus. Next base: position 33,947,575 of record OU830594.1, read on the forward strand.
ATTATTATTAAGTAGTTTTTCTTAAAGTTTGTAGGGATTCTGTATTAAATCTTTAATTCTATAGACCACTTTCACCAAAAAATACTAGCTCCAGTAAGAGCTTACTCTTCGGTAATATCCAGAGATATACAAATTATTCGACCAGATTTTAAGCTTGTTACTATGCAATATTATTTATCACAATTTTCTTCGCATCCCAATTTTATCAGCCCTAAATTCTTATTTCGTATGGTGGGGGGTCAGAGGGGGACATCTAGGTCTGCGAGCCAGTCTAGGGCCTCAGGCGTCACCCTGTGGACCTCATCAATCCCGCCGGAGAATGAATGGAGTGGGCATTTATTGACCACATGTTTGGTAGTCAGCACCGCACTGCATTCACACATCGCCGACTCTTTAAGGCCCCATCATGTGAGTACAACGGCTATGGGAGCACCTTATCCCATTGATGGCGGTCCGGAGTTTGCGAGGCAAAGAGAACCCAGGCTGTCTCTCAGTGGGGTCTAGATAGGTTAGGTTGGTCAGCCCTAAATTATACAGACATAATGTATATCCCACTCGAAATTATATTTAAAATTAAAGTTTTGAACATTGTCATTGAACAATGTGGTCTTTCGCATTTATAACAACATGTCAGCGGCCGTTCAGTTTACTCAATGAAAACGACTTTTCGATTTTTTTTGAGGATCCAACATTAAGCGTATTTTCACGCATCCACCTTAATATTTTTAAAAAGCGGTCTGAAAATTGTATCTGCAAATCGGTTTTATGTTAGTAAAAATCATGTATCTATAGATTATACAATATTTTCAAGCATATGCGACATCTGATTGAAGTGCAAATAGTAAATTGAATTAACAGCTTTTCATTACTTCGCTGAAATACCACGTGGGGGCTAAAGCCCCTCCGACACGCAAATGTACTTTATTATTTCGAGACACGCAGATTGTTAAGCTCAATAATAATTAAAAGCCCACTGATTAAATGCACTATTTATTTTTAATTTGATTACCACCTAGAAATAGGGTCAGTTGATATAAACGTCGTTAATGTTGCCTACATCTAAATCAGGTCATTTTTTCTACGTGTTACATATATATTATGCCACATGCATGAAATTATATGTTTCAAACCGTAGGTACATGGAAATGCAAATTAAAGTTACTTATGCCTGGTTTATTATATTTCCGCATTAGGAAAGTTTTAGTTTCATTTTATTTGGATTAAATTTTAAAAAGCAAAAAATCTTCAAGATAAGTCGTCTCGTAAAGCATATGTTACAATAAAGTGAGAGTAAGATTTTTCTTATTTTTTCTTTCCGTAAAAACATTCTAAAAAGTAATTAAAACACTTTAAAAAAAAGTGTAAAGTCGTTCTGAAGTTATGGCGTGACAAAGGGGAACAGGGATTTATTTATATATATTTTATATGTAGGAAGTAGCCATATCACATAAAATTTTATCTCCAATATTGAATGCTTTCAAAGAAATGAAAATCTCATCTGTTTTTTAAGTATTTTATTAAAGATGAATCACTGAGTTCTGTTTGTTAAAGTTGTTCATTTTTTATTAATGAATGCTTTTGCTGGTACGATCTAATGGAGATATTACGGAAAATGTTTAAACGCTTATTTTATTTGAGCTATTGTTCATTTTCTTCCGGCACTCGCGATAATGTTGTCTATAAAAGCTTTTACGTTGCTGCTCGTGGCCATTATAAAATTGATTTTTAATTGGTACAAACTCATTGAAACTAAAATCCAATTGGTTGTGAAAATATTCGGTTAGCGATAGGCTCTTTTGAAAGGCCTTAGTTACCCGGTCCCAACCATTCTCATTGAAAAGTTAAAACTACCATTCAGAATTGAAACGGCGCTTGCAATGACTTTAGCTGTTTTAGATGACCAGATCTGCAATAGTCAGTAATTTGGGAGACTTTTTGGGAGAGGTATTGGATAAGTAACACCTCTGCCATAGGTTGCCCCAAGTGGTTCGATACGTTTGGTGACTAGGGTGCCGGGTTTGTAGGGTGAGGTTTGCCTAGGTCTTGGCGGCGTATGGGTATGCTCACCTACTACTTAGTGAGCTGAATTGCGAGAGACGGGATGAGAAAGACCTTTTAACCTCTGCAGCCGGACTCTCACGACCCACCGCCATCGTCTTACACCGCAGTGGGAAGGATGGATTTAGACGACCTTCCCAGAAATTCTTCTCCTTCCTTTCCTTAAAAATACCCTCCACACGACAACCCCAAAGCTGGTAAGATATAGGGTAATATATAATAACCTAAGAAGATGGTAAGATATAAAAACATTGACCCTTGCAGAAACTATTTTCCTCAGGGCCTCCTGTGTGAAGATAATGTAAAAACGGTTCTTCCCAACCTTTCTTTTCCCATGTCCTTCCAATCCTCGCTTACTTCGGCATCATAAAATATCTTATTTGGAAATGCTATAGTCCAACCGCCTTTGATTCATTTGGAGCATTAAGAACTTTAGTGTAGTAGTCGTATAAAAAAAGGAAAAAAACCACGGTCAAATTAGTATTTATATACACATTATAAGGGTGCGAGAATCATAGATATTTGATTCTGAGAGATAAAGAACTTATTTTGTAAAATTATACTTAAAAATAATCCAAGGCTCGTATGAAAAAAATAAATGTTGAGACACGGAAGCGACCAGAAATCCATTCCTTGACCCATCAAACCCGTGTAACCAAAAACACAAGAACTAATCGATTAGCAAAGATGTGTCACGTATGCCAAGCAGGGGAGGACTGAGCTATAAAATGTTGTACGAAGCCAAACCATCTGGTCCAGACCCTTAGGCAGACCAGGAGAGCTCTTTATGGACATCGTTCTGACCGATCTAGAGGAAAAGGCTATAATATCGTTGGACGTAGAAAGGCATCATTAGGAAAGCGATAACTACATGGCCATAAGACGGTGAACATAAGTTTTTGTTTTCTACTGAATACTGGTTGGAATTTTAACATTTTTTTTCTGATAATGTTAGAATTTACATTAAAGAAACTCGCATTGTTGCTCTAATATTTACTAAAAACTGGCAATAAAGATTAATGACGCGAATTAATTTATCCTTCCTTTGCCGATGACAAACGTCAAACGATAAAACTTAATTTATTGTTTTCAAGTTTAATTAGCAGAACTTCATTTTAATTTTAATTTTTTTTTATATATGAAAGAAATAAAAAAAAGTTAAAACCTAATATTGTCTTTCAACCGATGTAGGAAATGTCAATGCTAGTGAAACTCGAGTGAAATGAATTTGACGGCATGCTATTTAAAAAATACCATGATTAGCTTTTTTTAAATATTTGTATCTTATCTGTTTTTCTTCTGCGCACCTTCTGAACCAATTAGTATCGTGATTATTGAAAGATTTAAATATAAAAATAATACAAGATTTACTCATTAATGATTAATGATTGGTGGTTCCGAAATGAGCCAATAAATACGGTAAAAGAACCTTCAACTATATTATACCTACCCAAAATATTAAACAAATTAACAACGAAAATTAAAAATAACGTCATTATTTTCACAGCTAAAGTTAATAATTTTATAATCGGTATAAGTGGCTTTTAGATATAGTTCCGCGACTTTTCATCCCGCGACAAAATATCTTCGACAAAATATCCCCTGGATAAAACATCTACTAACAAAATATCTAATAAAACCTAACAAAAAATGGGACAAAAAAATACAAACATCATGTATGTCCATATCCTGTGATGTCTGTTATTATTTTTGTCACTTTTTGTTAGGTTAGGTTAGCTTTAGTTTTAGTAGATATTTTATTGGGGGATGTTTAATCCGTAGGATATTTTGTGGGGGATATTTTTTCGCGGGATGAAAACGCGCGTTACAATTAGATATAGATGATTTGTATTTATTCCCCCTATGGGTTATGCTAACTGGAATTTACATTACGAATTAAAATTTTATTATGTCTCATGTACCTATATTTATCGATGAATATATTTTTATAACTGTTCATTTATACTTATTTGTTGCATACCATTAGATACTTTTTACACTTATTCTATTATATACAGCTTAATTAATATATACGAGTTAATCTCTACAACGAAAAGGTGGAGAGATTTATATATCCTCCTATATGGTAGAGCAAGCCGCACTAATTTATTTGTGAACTCACCTGTGGGGAGAGCTACGTGCTTTTTGAAAGAAGTGGATAAAAAAATAGAATTATTTTTTGTGTCCTATAGCGCATTTGTAAGATTTTTGGCATTGCATATATACTGCATAAATGGTACAAGTATAACGTCTTAGGCTATATTTATATTGCCTGTAATTTGTTATAAATATATGTACAAATTATATAAATAAATAAATATCCGGGCAGATACAGATGTGCAGAATTGAAGCAGCAAGAACTGCGTTCAGTAAAATGAAAACCCTCTTCTGCAATGACAATATCAGCTTAAAACTAAGACAGAGAATGCTAAAATGTTTTTTATTTTTATTTATTTTTTTGGTACACATAATAATTATTACGAAGCAGAACTCATTTATAATAAACTGTTTTTATACATTAAATAAAAATATTATTGAATTTATAAAATAAAAAAAAGCTCAAATGTTATGTGTGGTCGGTCTGTTTGGATGTGAAACATGAACCTTGAAAATAAATACCATGAACAGGTAAGAAGAGGCTTTTGAAATGTGGCTTCACCGGAGAATGCTCAAGGTCCCATGGATCAACATGATCACCAACACAGAAATTCTTACGCGGGCTAGAGCAGATAGAGAATTGCTTAGAATAATAAAAATCCAGAAAATTTTATATGTGGGTCACATGCTTCGAGAGGAGAAGTATCTTTTGCTCCATTTAATATTGAAAGTCAAGATAGAGGATCGCCGAGGGCCTGGTAGGAGACAAATATCTTGGATGCGAAATGTACGAGAGTGGACCGGCATTAAAAGTGTGGAGGAGCTATTCCGGCAGCGCAAGACAGAGAGACATTTTCAAGATTGATCGCCAACGTCGGGGGGACCTGATAGGGCACACAAAGAAGAAGAAGAATCTCTACATTTTATGAATTAAAGTCCTCCGCCGCGCCTATCTGTCTGTCTGTTCGCGATAAACTCAAAACACTACTGAACGGATTTTCTTGCGGATAGAGTTATTATATAATTTGTAATTAATTATATAATTTGTCAATTTTTTTTGTAAATTGGTTAAGGAGAACGTCTGTACACGTTGGACGAGCGGGCTGGCAAGCGGGCGGTGTGGATTTGATTTGTATGCAAATCTACAGTTCTATGCTGAGGTTGGTGAAAGTTTGCACAAGTGACCTTCAAATAAAGAGGAAGGTCACCATATACATTTGATTTCAAAAACTACGTGCAAAACACGGGCACCGCCGGGGACTACAGCTAGTATTTCATCCAACTCTTAATTGTACGTCTACAAATTTCTTGTTCTTACTGTTAATTTACCATAATACTTATTATACATAATACATATTTTAAACGTACCATGTCATGAATAAAAAAATGTGGTCAAAATGTACCTCCTAACAACAAATTTAGTTCAGTAATTTAAAACAAATCTTATTTAACGAACCGAAATATCACTGGCGTTCAAACACAACCATGCAGACAATTTAACTATGCCAACAATGGTAGCAAAATGAAAGCGGGGACACACCGCACCGAAATTGAATTGGACTCGGCCAAATTTGTCCCGGCGTTAACGCAGTTAGCGAAGTAATAAAGTGGGTGTATCAAACGGCTACATTGCGATGCCTTCGACCATGTTTTCCCAGCATGTTATTCGGGACAGTCAACTTAACTACTCCAACTTCTTTTTGAGCTCTTTGCCGCGTCAGTGCGCCAAATTGGGAACGGTCGCTATTCCAAGGACAGAGAATCAATGAAAACTAATGTCATTACTGAAATTAAAAATAACAATCGTGTTGTATTTATGTACCTAAGTTCTGAATTGCAGACGGTTTTCAAAATTTATATAATGTATTTAATGTTGTCAACAAATTTAATAGAAACGAATCAGATAGATAATCATTTTCATTATTTTGTTTTCATTTATTTCTAACACCTAACTTTACAAAAATAAATATGCTTAAGCCACTCGAGCTACTAAAATTTTAAGAATTAAAATTAATTAAAAATTTAACAATTTTTTTATTAGTTTAAAAAAAACTGAAAATATGTGTTATACGATAATACCTAGGTGGATATTCATTGTTTGGCGTGTGTTTCCGTAGAAATGATATTAATTATATCGAATGGCCGAATTGAAAACCAAACATCCGGAAATAAATATCGCTAGAGTGGGCGTCTAATTTTTTGATGTTATTATTTAAGAATGTGATTTACATGACTATTCATCTGGAATACCTACCATTAAGGGCGCTTAACCAGCCAGCTTCCGAAAATCCACATTTCGTCGATAGATGTTCTTACGATTATACAGGGCGGTTCCAATGAGAATGACTAATTATTCTCCGTACCAGATTTTTTAAATTGTAACTCAATATCGATTTTATTTCATTCCAAACTTTTCAGAAATTTATACCTACATCCAAAATTTCTGAAAGGCGTGATGATAAAACTATTAAAAATATGTACTTTTTGTGATTATTTTTTGATCATAAGTATTTATCATTTTTCAATAATGTCAAAGCAAAATAAGAATGTAAAAAAATCTGAAATACATTTGTTTGTAAGTGCGCAAATAAATACACAAACGGACCAGTTTTTTGTCAAGAAACACATGTACGTATAATGACCCGACAATTCGTCCGGCGTCAATTCATCCGGCGACAGTTCATCCGGCGACAGTTCATCCTGCCGACAGTTCATCCGGCCGACAATTCATCCGGCGACAATTCATCCGGCCTGATCATTTAGAAGATTTTTTCTTCAAGTAAGTATGCAAAGAGGATATACGGCCGTACAACCAAAATCGGTATACTTATATCTGAAGGCATCTTCAGTGGAAATCCGCTGTAAAAATATTTTTATTAACAATAATTTCGACTCTCCGAAGAAGCATGCGTGAATAACAAAATACGACATACTTATACGTGCAGTCGGCTTAACAAAAATCCGTAAAGATTCCTACTTGCATATAATATAACTTTTTTATCTGAAATTAACACCATATTTTTAGGGTGAATTGACTAATTTGTTAGGTTAGGTTAGGTTAGGTTAGGTAAGGTTAGGTAAGGTTAGGTTAGGGTAAGTTAGGTGAGGTTAGGTTAGGTTAGGATACAGCGGATTTCTACTCAAGATGCCTTCAGATATAAGTATATCGATTTTGGTTGTACGGCCGTATATCCTCTTTGCATACTTCCTTGAAGAAAAAATCTTCTTAATGATCAGGACGGATGAATTGTCGCCGTCGGATGAATTCTCAGCCAGATGAACTGTCGGCAGGATGAACTGTCGGCAGGATGAACTGTCGGCCGGATGAATTGTCGCAGGATGAACTGTCATGGAACCGTACGTATATATTTTTTCATTATTTATTTAAACTAAAAATAAAATTCTGTAACATATGTTTACCAGACAATGCATTGATTTATTTTACTGAATGATTATATGATTTTACATGGGTGTTGTATAATACATAAGCTTTTTTGAAAATTTAACAAATCGACCTATGGTATAACCTTATATTATACTAAAAATAAACATATTCTCTCAAAATTTAAAACATACGTTGAAAGAACAATCTTTTGAAATCAATTTATAATTTTTATGGAAAAGAATCAATACGTCTAACCACTGATTTAAATATGAAATATTTCTGGTTTTCTCTGATTTTACCCTCTTAAAATAATATAGTTGGTATCGAAGGTGCTGTGTGGGTTGTTAATCGAAATAATTTCATGTTGTCTGAAATTTCATGACATTTTTGATAGGAAATATACCTTGTATATATACAGTTGCTTCACATTCCTTTTATATTATATATCGGCTACATTGCCTTAGACGATGTTTAAGGAAATATCTCTTGAAGGCGATGACCTTTCCATTTAAAGAGCTTAGACATTTATCTAATTTCCATTGATATAAGGGCTGAAGGCTAAATGATCTCGCGGCCCTGACAATAATTCAAGAAAAGCGTTTTGAATCCTTAATCCACCAAGTAGACAAATATCTTTCAATTTGGGAGGAGGGTATGGGTACCGCTCCGAAAACCATTTATCGGATTACCAACACCCCTGCCATAGGTCATCCCAAGTGGTTCGAAACGTTTGGTGACTTAGTAGGGGTGTCCGGGTTAATGGGATGAGGCTTGAAATTTGACGAAACCTTGGAGGCGATTGCGTTTGCCCATTAATTGCTTAGCAGGCCGGATCGGGAGACACTGGTTGAGGTATACATTTTGACCTCTCAAGCAGGACTCTCTTGGAACATCGCCATGCACCGCAGTGGGAGGGATAGATTCAAACGTTCGTCACTCTTGGACACACTGACTCCCAGATTCCTATCCACCCCTTAAACCTTTTTCCATCCTAGAACTTTATCCCCTTCTTTTTCTGAAAATTTCATCTGCACAGTATCCCCAAAAATGACACAGGCCTTGATGGGCATTATTTTACTCGGGCCTCCTGTATGGAGATTGAATAATAAAACTCCCTTAATATGACGAATAGATGAACATGTTTGTAATTAAATATAATGTTGTATAGGTAATGAAAATATAGGTAATGAAAATTTATCTGTCTAAAATGGTACAAAAAAACAACGTAATAAAGCACTTTTAGCACAATTTCGTAAAAAATGAGCCTCAATTCGCCTTCCCTAATTCCATCGTCCCTTGGGGCAGCCCTGCCGATGCCGAAGGAGGAAATTGACAAAAAAAGCAATCAACGTAAAAGCACGGATAATCCACTCCCTGACATAATGTCCCCTGTCCCCTTTCCCCTGTCCCCTGTCCCTCTCTGCGTCCACAGTCCGAGTCGCCTGACGGAATGAAATTTTGTTTGTCTACTTGCTCGCTGCTTCGTTGGCTTGTCGAACATTAATAATTATTGTCTGATACGCTTTGATGTGGAAGACACGAGATGAGCTGTTCCACCGGGTACAGATTACAGCGAAGTCAAAAAGTCGAGGACAAAGAAACTGCGATCTCACCTATCTTATTTATCTAAAAAAACAAAAATGAAATTTTGCAATTGAAATGTTTTCACTTGTTTGTTTTGTTTTTCTAAAAGGTTACTTTAATAACAGATGGTAGAGTAGACTATAAAATCTCCACGGTGTTGACACGGTCTCATCATTGTTATTTTAAACTTATTTGGAGCTACTGGAACAGTAGGTCGCGTCTCAATGATTCATCAATAGCAAATGCCAATCTTCTATATTTTCAACCAATACTTTTTACGGACTTTTCCGAAAAAAACGGACGATTGGATAGGAGAAAATGAAATCGACCGACATAATAAGAATGTTATGGGTCCTTTGTTTCTCCAAAATAGACTCTCCTTGAAAATAGTCTCTAAGGTCTCACCCACAAATTGGTATTATTTTATTCAACAGGTTTGTTCAGCTAATTCAAAAATTATTAACATTTTTAGCTTCTTCCCCTCTTTGACATAAAATATTAATATTTTATTTTCAAAAGTTTATCAAGAATAAAAAATTCTTTGTTCTTTTAACCTTACTATCAGGTAAGAGCCAATCTTTATCCATCTAAGAATATGTATTTTCTTTATCCAGTGTTAAATAAATAAAATGAACCTCTCCATCTTCTTAAGCTCCTGTATTTTTCATAAGAAAGATTCAGGCTTAGGTCTTTATAATCAGATAAATATTACAAATTTAAGAAATAGTAGGTGTTTTACTTTTCAGAAGTATTTTAACGGCCAGCGGTAAGGATCTTGACTCGCTCTCCGAAGGTCGCGGGATCGAAACCCGGAGGGGCAAATAAATTTTATTTGATTAATTTGTGTTATTTCACAATTTATTCATTTAAAATAATATATAGTATATGAGTGGAAGATACTCTCAGTATCGCGTTTCAATTCTGAATGGTGGTCTTACCATTCAGAATTGAAACGTTGCTTGAAATGGCTTTAGCCGTGTTTGGTGACCAGATTATAATATCTGTGATCTGTGATAGGTCCATTTGTACTTCCCCACCTTCCTCTTTCCTATCTCCTTCCCCTCCCCACTATCTTCAGCCTCACAACATACCCCAATAGGGGATGCCATAGTCCCACTGGCTCCAGACGGGAGCAGTTGGGACTCTTGTGCGGTATTCATGTAAAAAAAAATCACCCATCAATGCCCATCTTTTAACGCTAATAATTTCGATTGACGATAATTATAGTAATATATGGAAATTCGGTATGTTCTCGTTGAACAGAACCTATTTTTTTTTACATTAACTCCACACAGGAGGCCCTGAGGAAAATACTCTCCCTCAAGGCCTATGTCATATTTAAAGATGCTGTGTGAAGGGTCTTTTTGAGGAAAGGAACGAGTGAACATGGGTCTTGGAGAGACCCATGTTGTAGGAGGGAGGAAATACAGAGGCTGGCAAATCGTTCCACAGCCGAGCCGTTGAACTCAAGAACGAGTCGTAGAAACGACCCGTTCTCATGTGACTAATGTCAACCGTGTACAAATATTAAGCGCGTGTTTGGCGTGTTTCTCGACTATGCACCGGTGCCGAAGGGATCAATGACGCTGTTCCTTGGAGTATCTTCCATTGTAATACCGGTAGATCAAGGACAGCATTTCCACCTGACGCCTGTGCTCTAAAGATTGCAATCCGTCTGTTATGGGAGAATCAATCAAACGGACCGCCTGTTCGTGCACAGAGTCAAGGGTTTTTTTTCTATATATCCCTATAGAAAAAAATACCAGTAGAATGCTGATGTTATGTTATTTGAAGATTCTCAAAAAGAGAGCATCATTTAACTGGGACAATTAAATAAATCATTTCAATCGTACGAAACTACTGTACGGACCTTTATCATCTTTTCCAAAAATTGGCCATCAAATGGGTATCTTAGCGCTTCGTAGGTCATCATAGAAACGACGCCGAGAGTCACGAATGAGCGCCTCTTTCATGATATCAGAACCCATCGTTAAATTTATATGTGACCCACAATTGGGATTCCTGTTTCATAGTAAAAAATAGTTGCACGCCACGAAATATGTACAAAACATAAATTGAACTTCCCGGTTTCTCTACGTTTCCACCTAATGCCGCTGCACCAAAAGTGAGCATGCCTCTGCTGTTGCGAACAAATTGAATAGATACTCGACTCTCTCGGGAGATGACACATATGCTGCCTCATCCATTGACACGCGAGGTCTCGTGGAGGCATGCCCGCCACCCAACAAGTAGGGGCGCATCGTGCTGCAGACTGCAGAGCGGTGTCGGCGCTAGCTTTAGCGGCCTCCACCATTTGTGCACCGTACCTACACAGTACACAGTCTGTACTCCGTACAGTGTGTACAGCGGCGCTCGTGTGCATACGCTGTACATGTAGCCTCTTCCGTTGACTGCACCCCTGGAAACGGTGAAACTTTTCTCATTTAATGGCCGCGGGGTGGATGCAAAAGCGCATCGGAGATTTGGTCGTAGTCTTTTAAAGAAAATACACCTTTAATACATACAAAATCATGAATAGCTAAAGCACGCGAAGTTAAGAGATTAACATAGTTTTAGATAAGATTCTTAAATAACATCAGATCGGAAAAGATTTTTATGACACATTTAGAAAAGTTTTTTGTTAAATTAGCCATACTTTGGCATGATGAGCGAAGTGTATTTTAATATGTTTAATCATTGTACGAATTTTTGAGTAAAAAATACGTAGCAGTGTCCACTCGGTAACATATTATTCAGATGAGACATCTAACAAAAAAATTCTGTTTATAAAAATTCATTTTCATAAATTCTGACAAAAAAGTATGAAAGAAGTAGATTGCTACACAATCTCAATCTGCTACAAAATATGAGGGGCAAAAAAGTATTTCAGGAATTGATCTTTTGGAGTATTTAAAAAATACGTTTTACGAAACAAATTAGTAGAACGCCATATGCTTCATAAATAATACCTCTGTTTTATTCCACGATTCTTAAATGATTTTAAGAAGCTATCTGTGTTTGTTCTATGCCTGAACCATTCCTAAAATTATTTTATTACGTAAGAATGAACTGCTAAGGCGATCCACTAGTAGAGGAAAAAATCGAAATCGGAATTCACGCCCTTTTATGGGAGGAGTTTAAAAATACTTGAGAAAAAGCTTTTGGAAAGGTTGGAAAAGATATTTGAGTTTTTTTTACATGTTGATTTCATAAAGGCTTGTAAAAAACATTAATTCTTTTTTTATGCATTGTTTATTGTAATAAAACATTTTTAATTGATTTAAAAATGTTATTTTTTAATAACATTTAATAACATGATTTTTTTAATTGATTTCACGATGATTTCATGATTTAACACGTTGTTTTTCCGCTCCGTCCGGAGGAGTAATAACGGAAAAATGGGGTGGCTGCCAGTCGTTCTTCGGTGGACGGTATAAAGTTCACTTTGATATAACAAATTCGTCGACTGCCGTATTGTCGCCAAAAATACCAACGCGAAAATGCATATTATATTTTATTTTGTTAGGTTAGGGCGTAAATATCAATTTTTTTTGCGATGATTATATAAGAAACTGAATTTGCCACATTATGCAATAAAACCATATCCGAAGAAGTGTTTATAAAAATGAGTGTTTGCAGTTGAAAATGTTTTTTATAGACCTACAACTTTAATATTTTCTAAGCTTTTTAAAAGACTTATTAAAAAAATGACCAATATTTTTAAGGACCAAGGTATGTTCTACACGCAGTATTTAATTGAAACATCTATAATACTTCTATGCGGTCAAATTTTCAAAACAAAAACGTACGATTTTGTATGATTTTGCATTATTTAGTATGGTTTCATCTTAACCAACTAATTAACCATCACGCCGTTTCCCCGTAGGGATAGGAAGAGATAATGGACCGCCAAACAACTCTGTCTTGGCACACATTGCTTGCTTCACTCGTATTCAAACATCGTCTTCGTCATACCCTCTTGGTATTCTGACTCTTGGGCCATGTCAATAATGATTTGACTGAACAATTGATTTTCCAAAATATGCATGCATGTACTCATGTGTTATGATAATAATTTTGCAGTACTTTTATATTAATTATTTTATATGAATTATAAAAAATTTGTCCAAGTTTTAAGCAGGTGAAGGTCAGAACAACATAGCGTATTATAAGATCTGCACACGTAATCATTACATATGATATCATAAGCTGTTTCAACGATGTAGAAGTTCTGCTTTTTGCCGATGACATCAAATTATACAAAGAAATATCCAATATAGGTGACTGCCTAATCTTACAGTCTAACATCGACAAATTACAAAACTGGTGCGTCACAAATAACTTGTTCCTCAATATCGATAAATGTAAGACACTAACGTTTTGTCGAACAAAGACCCCACTATCTTTCAAATACACAATAGATAACAAAATCTTAGAAAAAGTTAATGAAATTAGAGATCTTGGAGTTGTGTTTGACACGCAATTAAATTTTATAAATCACATACAACAAATAACCAACAAAGGCATGAAAACACTAGGATTTATAATCAGAACAATCAAAGACTTTAACTCGTTGGAAGTTATAAAAATCATATATTTGTCACTCGTAAGCAGCTTGTTGGAATACAATTCCATAGTTTGGTCCCCATATTATCAAATTCATATAAAAAATATCGAAAGAGTGCAGCACAAATTTTTAAGATTTATTAACTTCAAATTACACATACCTATTCAACACATTAACTACACATCCTTACTAATTACACTTAAATTGCATTCCCTAGAAAACAGAAGAAAAATAAATGACCTAACCTTTTTGTTTAAAATTATTCATTCTGAATTAGATTGTTGCGAACTCCTGCATCTCATCGATTTCAGGTTACCCAATCGAGCAACAAGGCAAAACGTATTATTCTGCAACAATAATTCTGGGACGAACTACCACATACATGCACCTATTTCTCGACTTCACACATTAGGAAACAAATTCACCTCTAATATCGATGTATTTAACATAAGTTTACCATTATTTAAGAAATACCTAAACGATACTTTTATGTAGAATATTTTGATATTTAAGGAGCATCACATAGGGGCTAATGCATTTATTCGTATATTTCTATATTAATCCACAATGTAAAAACTTGTTAGCGTTTTATTTTTATGTATCGTGAATTTTGTCATGTATTATTTACAACTTGCAACTTAGAAACTTTCTCTTTTCCGTATACTCTTTATGACGCGTACTAATTATTTTTTATAGTTTATATTTTGTTTTAAAAACCTGTCTCTGTATTATAAATATGTAATGTAAAAGCCCACCAGGGCGTTGAAAATTAATAAATAAATAAAATAAATAAAAATAAATAAATAAATATATTTTGATCTATATATTTTTAGAAGACAATGAATTTATTTGTTGACACAAGCTCTAGGCTATCAAGTCTAATGAAATAAAATAAAGTCCAAGAGAATGAAAAAACACCTCCTGAATTTGTTTCGTAAGCACACATATTCTTTGAACCTGGAATTTCATTTCGTACTAAATAATGCGATGAAAATAAAATCTAAATAAATACCAGAAAAACGTTCAAATACATTTTTATATGCTTTAGCCAACGGCTATTTGGTTTTACGTGTCGTGTCAGTGAAAGCCTTGACTTGTTTTCATACTTACCTCAAAAAAATGGTGCATTTTTGTGTACTTGGACTCGTTCGGAATACTTTCAGTATCGTTCCACTGAAAGATTACCACTGGATATCTTTTCCCTAGAAGTGTGATCTATTCCTACCAACTAATTTTAAAGAAAACTGATGTCATCAAATCTCATTAAATACCTTGAAGGCAAAGTTAAGTTTACTTCTGGCAAACGGACACACCCACATTAAATGTGAGTTTTAAGTTAAAAATCCAGCATTAGATTCGTAAATTTGGTTTCTCACTGATGATTATTTTATTTGTTCTTTCAAGTAATCCTGAGAACTGGCGCCCATTTTATACATTAAACATGATTATATGTCTTAGATAGATTTTTACCCACTTAATATTTATTTATATTTATTTACACCCTAGTGGGCTTTTACAAGCATAGATCCAAAAAATATAATAAGTATAATAATTATATACTCATATGTTACTAAACCAATAAAACAGAAAAAATAATAAAGCAATCATCATCACAAGGTATAGAACATCATAACCGAAATTAAAAACATAAAAAAAATTAAACATCATAAAAGAAATGAAATAGTATGAGTAATAAGAAAAAATCAGTAATAAGACCAGAAATACAATAAAGTGCAATATGTAAAAGCTAGTTAGTAGGTATAAACAAACAATTTTATGTGTATAATAATGTAAGAAAATAAAACAGAAATAAATAGAATAGCAAAATATAATAAAATAAGGTTGTAAATTACTGGTAAGATTTTAAATGAGAGGAGGTTTTATGGAAAGAACAAAAATAAGAAAAGTTAATTATTAGCAGATAAAATAGAGATGCGTTGTCTCTTGAAAATTGCAAAACTGTCAACACCAAATATATCTATAGATTCACAATGTTTATTTGCAAGGCTATGCATCTAGGAATTGGTGAATTAATAGAATACTTAGTATTGAGGGTATTGTTAAAATTGAAAATATCTTTATTGCGAGTTAGTCTGGCAGGTATATTAATACAGATTAATTCTAACAAATTAGGGCAGTCAACTAAAGATTTGATAATTTTGAATAAAAAAAACAAATCAATTAACACTCTTCTATCTGATAATTTAAGGAGTCTGGTTTCTGCGCGTAAGTTATGATAATTTATAAGTTCGATTGGAATTTTCATTTTAAAATTAATATAACGAAGGATTTTTTTTCTACCTTTTCCAATAATTGCGACTTTGTAATATGGTGACCAAATGGTGGAATTGTACTCTAATTTGCTTCGTACTAACGAGCAATACAGATTTTTTAATCTCGATACATTTTTAAAATTTGCACCCATTCTCAAAATAAAACCAAGAATTCTCATTGCATCACTTGTTATTTCAACGATGTGAACATTGAACTGTAGACTCTCATGGAATATGATACCAAGATCACGAATCTGTGATACACGAAGAAGATTAACACCATTCATATCATAGGAAAACTTAGGATTTTTACCTTTGTAAAAACTAATAATCTGACATTTACCAATGTTTAGTTGTAAATCATTGACAGAACACCACGTAAATAGTTTATTCAGTTTCAACTGCAGAATGGCGCGATCATCATCGTTTCTGATTTTTCTATATATCTTCAGATCATCAGCAAATAACAGAACTTTAAAATTACTAAAAATATTAACTATATCATTTATGAATAAGCAAAATATATGTTAGAATCATTAGCGACATTTCTTTAGTTTTAAATTCTACCCATTTAGTTTTTTCTAGCAGACTAAACGCACTCTGAGATTAATATACCTACTTATTAATTTTAATAACATAGTGTCTAATCCATTAAACTTTTTTTTTAAAGAATAAATAGATTCAATTTGTTTGAAAGTAATTCTTTGAATTTGTCTACCTTGCTACCCTATTATTGATGCTGTGTATTATTGAAGTATTGATACTGGTGAATTTTGATAATAAATTTAAGTTGCCCGGAGGTAAGAAGGTTACAAGTTGGTAGGTATACAATGAAAGCTTATAGTTGTATTTCGTCGTGTGATATTCAACCTTTATAACTGGTAGTAAAAATGCCAACAAGCAACCAATCTACATGAGTATTATTTTGTATCTACTATAAAAAAAAAAAGTATTTTCTTGATAAACATCGCCATTATTGATTTGGCGACAATCATCACGGTTTGCGCACCCAAAAAAGGAAGAGGTAAGTACTTGAGTAATAAAAAAACGAGTGTGCAATTCACATGCTTTAGAAATGAAACCTACAAAAAACTAAAGTAGACAAGAGTGAAGAGACTACGAAACACTTTTATTGTAAATGTAAAGGATGACTTTTTTCCATATTATTATCGTCGAATTCCATTGCACATTTTTCTGTACATTTGGTCCTCTTAATAGTTTTTTTTTTAAGTTTTCTTTATTTAATGATTTTTTTAATATATAAATTGGAGATTTTTCGACCACCATGCTAGGCACATGCCAGCATTTATGTTTTCTTTTTCGGAGTCGCTAGATGTCGCTTTTTTGTGTTTTCTTTTGCTCGTAAATTTTTTTTTGTTGATTTTCTATGATTCGATCCTTGATCCGCTAAATGTCTTACTGCTGATGTTAGAAACTTTCTTGG
Organism: Limnephilus lunatus; assembly: GCA_917563855.2. Taxonomy (NCBI): domain Eukaryota; kingdom Metazoa; phylum Arthropoda; class Insecta; order Trichoptera; family Limnephilidae; genus Limnephilus; species Limnephilus lunatus. Next base: position 33,964,983 of record OU830594.1, read on the forward strand.
AAAGAAGGAAATTAGGAAGCGTAAAAAAACTCACTGTAAGATGTAGCAGGCTGGATCGATGGTGTCCACAAAAGAATTCACAATTCACTAAATGTTCATCTGTGCACAGATTATCTGGTCACCATCAGTAGTTAGACTTTTAATACTTATGTAAGGTAATTTTGCATTTAATAAGATTAATACACATAGACACTGTTTTTTGCTGCTTGCTTGTTCGGAAGTTATCACTGCACTGATTTGCAATGTCATTCGTAGGTAGGAGGAAGTATGTAGGTAGGTAGGTGTGTATGTAGGAAATTGTAGGAAAGGCTTCATGATAGAAATATTCCCAAACAGCTGAGGTCCGTCAGGCGCTTTACACCACTATACCAAAGAAGGTTTGCGTGGGACTGTAGATTAATATATTATGTTGGAACAGAGTATCCTTGAATTAAATAAATGTTTTATTGCTATCCTATACTCTCGCAGGCTATATCCAATAGATCTATGTATGTGTTTGTCTCTTTTTAGAATCGCTCGTTTGGTTTTCGAGTTTTAAATCACAACGTTGCTAAAGAAGTTTGCACTTCAAACACGACTTCATTTTTCACACATATAAAAAAAATATATATACATATATAAGAGCGTACATTTATGCACTTTCCAGAGTAAAAGGCACTTTCAACTTTGTACTAATAAGAGGCCATCATTTCAAAACTTCTCAGCTTTTATCTTCCCATTCTCCTACTTCCCAGTCTCCAACTTCCTTCATACCACAACACACCGTATTTGGAGATGTCTTAGTCCCACTAGCTCCGAGCAGTTGAGACTTTTATGAGGAAGACAGGTATTTACGTAAAAAAAATTCTATAAATTAATTGTACCAGTTTACTTAAATACTAACTTTGCTAATTTCTATGTTATTAAAAATCTTATTTCAATTGAATATCTATAAGCAACGTAAGTACAATTCTCCAAGAAATGCTCCTCGTGTCAAGTAATCTTTTAGAGCTTCTCTGAATGACAATATTTTAATAACTACTGCGAGTTCCGCTAAATTGGGAACGTGCATTTCTTTAGAATATTTAAGTTCCCGACGACTCGTTGCAAATGCGCCACTAACAACAATCATTTTTTAAAGTTAATAAAAGCACGAATGTAAGCTCTCATATCTTCTCCGCCTGCGTCATATTGTAATATAAAAGTTTCAAAGCTTGTCGCTTATGCATTTCAACGATGTTAAATGAAGTTTACTTGGTAATGAAAACGCAGTGCAAGGCGTCTTGCGTGCGAAAATGAATAGATTTGATAAGATTCAAGTAAGTCAACGTGAATTTAAACGTTGTCTATTCTTGCATGTCAACGGTGCCAAATGTACCTACCTCAAAATATGCTAAAAATATATTTATTTAAGTAACAATTAATTGCGGAACAAACGATGTCCAGTGTCAGTGTCAGGAAATTATGAGTAGATACGATCTAGTTCGATGGAAGTGTTTCTCTGAAAATGTACTTTAATTTTGAAAAAAAAATGTTTGTGCCATCATCTCTTAATTTTATTGAAGAAGAAGAATAAAATACAGAAATTCAAATAAACTATTATGAACTTTGAAAAGGTTTTGCGGTTTTTAAGTAATTATTCTAACATTGAAGAAGAATATAACAATAATAATCTAAACGAAAATATATAAGAGAGCTAGGACACAGAAAAATTGAAAAAGATAATGGTCGCAACAGGGACACAAACCCAGAACCTCTTGTTTAACCGGGACGTGCGCTTTTACTAATTCAGCCATTGCCACCTTCTAAGAAACCATCATAATAGAAATAGTCAATCTCATATTTTCAAATTTTAGAGTTAACAATATTATTTTCGACAAATTTTTCCATATCATAGCCAACTATCCTTTATCAATTTTTATTTTTTGAAGACACTAAAAACGACATAGAAGATAAATAAACTGTGATTAAACAATTTTAGTCCGCCTCGGCACAGGAACCCCTAGTGTAGAACCCCATCTTTACCTTACTTAACCTTTATATTTTGTATACTTATGGAATTATTTTATACAGTCGCTCAAATAATGTTAGCTTTTTACGACATCTTTAACATTTTATCGGGATTTATTTTTGGGGTGCTATGCCGTGTTCCATTGTGTCCGTTGCGATAGCGTCGGGTTGTTGCAGCAGCGTTGTAGTGTCGATCTGCCCTGTAGTCGATCTAATATTATCCTATGAATCCAATCAACCAACAGTTTGGAAAACAGCACGGCATATTAAGTAATAATTATACTTTTGGCCGAGAAATACTCAAATCTTATCTAAAACTTTCACGATTCTCCTACGTTTACAATGCAATAAGGTACCAGAATCAACATCATAAAAAAATTCTACATGGGTAATGCAAAATTGCTAGCGATAATGAAGCTAAGCAATATTCGCAGAAGTCAACGCGTTAATGGGTGACTGGGCGACCACTTTAACCCCGACTGCGGCTAACTGGGATGTGCAGTTAAGGTGAAACAGATGTGACCATTCCCATACAATCAATTTTTCAACCGCATTTGAAAACTACAGATAATATTTTATTTATTTTAATGTCGAAAAATAATACTCATAATGAAATATTCGCGAACGAAAATTTCACAGTTCTATCACTTATAATAACCCAGTAATTAAATTAACAAAATTAATTATTTTGTGCAGAAACTGCTAGCCAAAATGCCCTAATCTGCGTTAGAAGGAGACAAACCTATGTGCGAGCCATACGTTTCACGTGCACGCTTTCAACCCATTCCTATGGTGTTAAAGTGGTCAGTATATTTGTAGTAAAAATGTCAATTTGCGTGGCGCGATTTGTTATTCTGACAGAATGTTCGTTTTGCTTTTTTATGAATGTTCCAGTATTACTCGGCGCAAGGAACATTTGCGGTTTTGGCACGCAGTAAAAAAGGACAAATTAACTATATAATTATAGTGAGAACGACTGTAATTATTTAGAACTTTCATAAATCTCCAACTATCACTAGACGCCCGCCTAGTTATTTTGTTATTGAGACTTGCTAAACAATAAAATGCATAGATCGAGCTGGGTACCTACATTCTGTCCGATTCTCGTCCGTCTGCCACGAGTTTGAAGCTTTTTTCGACTTTGTACAACGCATTATTGTTATTCCATAAAAATGAGGCGTGCTCTTTATAAGAATCAAAAGTATTATTAGAGAGCATACTTGATCGAAGGTAGAGAGTGAATCCAAGACTAAGTTACAAATTTTTTTACAAATATTTTCTCGGTAACTACCTAACTAACCATCACGCCGGTTCCCCGCTGGGGAAGGCAGAGAGGACGGACCGCCAAACAACTCGGTCTTGGCACACACTATTTGCCTCACTCACATTCATACATCGTCTCATACATAGTCTTCTATTATTCTGACTTTTGACATGACCTGACTCAAGTATCTGATTCATTTGATCGTGCCATGTCTACCTCGTGCGTCCCCAACTTCTTCTACCATTCATATTTGCGTCATATATTCTTCTTATACTACCTAGGTACTTTCTTCATTAATTCGCTCTATACCCACATTTTCTAGGTACATTCTGTAGTAATTTATATAAAATTAAATAATAAATATTTTGATTACTAATAAATATTTTAATTACTATTTTAATTTTAACAATTAAATTATTTTATTCTGCAGTAATTATTACATTCTGTAGTAATCGTGTAATTTTTACTAATTATCTATCACCGTTTTCTCGCTGAGAGGATGGGTCACAACTAAGAGTTGAAAGAGAATGTGAGGAATACGATTATTCACATTCATACACATCTCTTCTATTATTCCGACTGACTGTTCCCAAATAATTAATTCGCTTGATTGCGCCGTTTTTTGCGAAAAATGATCTCAAGAGACACTATACTATAATGTTAGTTGGTATCACAATAACAGAAAAAAAAATTGTTAGATTTCGCAGAACGAAAGTTGAAGTCGATTTTGTGTTTCTATTGTACAGAAATCGGGTTCTCACCGATATTTTTCATAGATTCTATGAAATAGATGATGTGGGATCCCAGTTTTAGCCTTGCATTCTTTCTTGATACAGTACACATATTATATTATCTATTTGACGCTTGTAGAACAATCATACACGGATTTACCACTCATACCCCTCAAGGATCTCATTTCTACTTGTACTCCTTCCTCTGCCAGTTTGAGTGTCAACAATTTTATGAAATCACACCACATACTATATTATTATGTATTGTGATGTTGTCGAATGAACGATGATTATGGAAGCCGTGGTATCCTGACTTGAGCACACGACAAATTTGTTTCTCCATCTGGCAATTCTAACCACTTCGTTGGTTTGACAAATGCGCCCCATAGAAATGTAAGAATTAAATGTAACTTTTTGACTTATTCGCGAAATATTAGCGAGCAAGCAACCGAGAGAATGCATGGTTAATGAGTAGGTATGTACCTACATCGCTTGTTATGAATAAGCGCGTTTAGCAAAAGCGGCCTCTAAAAAAAGGTCCAGTTAACACCAGCTCCCGCCACACATGCCGTTGTTCCCAGCCGGTTCCTTTTATAAATTTATTCAATCTTCCCAGGCGTTGATTTAATTTACTGAATACAACAAACCTCTATCTCGCGTCTCTCTTCCACGCATGCGGAACATCGTAAAATTTTTGAAATACATCGTTTTCGCGAATGTTTTTTGGTTGGGTAAATAAAAATGTTCTTTACCAACGCGCGCGGAGCTGTGGAAAATGTCTTTTGTGCATATTTTTTGCAATGAAATTGTGTATTTTTCACCCGTTTTCTACGATTATGTAATTATAGGTACAAAATTTTTTTTTATATAGATTAATATTACTAATATACGTTCGCGAACCAATAATTCATCTCAATATTAAAAAAGCATAACGTGTTAAAAGTGTTTTATTAGACGATATTGAAAATAGCACCATCTATCGGCGTAAAGCTTCTAAAAATATTTTGAGAATACCCTTAAAGGTAATTGTGACCACCTGACACGTGTAGTGGCTAATAATACTAGGCTGGGAGTGCCACAATTACCTTCAGTTACACCAAGAACAGTACAAACGTTCAACATATTTTTCTTATTGAAACAATTTTAATGAAATTAAAATATTACGAAAACACAATGAAGATAAAAAATTGAATTCCGGATTTCCCATTTTTAGTGTTTTCAATTGAATAGTTTAATGAAAAGAAAACAAATCACTTTGTATACACATTTAAACATGTTAATATTTTTTTATTAAATGATTGGTGTACATAAAGTGATTTGATTGTATTGAATTGAAAATGACGCCACATAGTCAAATTACGATTTTTGGAAAAGTTGTATTTGTACCGATTCATTTCCAAAATGCAAATAAAATATTAATTTTATGTTAGTTTTAAAATCATCCACTACGCAACTAAAAGAGCAATTATTTAAAAAAATGCGTTTTAAAACCAATTTATGTATTTGTTTATACCAGTCCTTTAGCAAAACTTTGAATGCGTTTTTCTTTAAAAGAAAAACGCATTCAAAGCTAATATGGTATTTACTTCTGGATAGAAAATGACCTTTTTATATAAATTTTATCCCCCTTTTAACCCCATTTTACATATTTTTGAATTAAAATTGAAATTATTATTACCTTATTATTCCAGGTAGCGTCTTGCGCGGCGCGCACCAAGTCATAGAGCGCGCAGGCCGCCAGGGCCGTGACCCCCGTCTCCTTGCTGAGGGTAGCGGCCGCGGCCAGAAGGATGCAGCAGAACAACGCCCCGTGGCACTTCCAACCCCAGTTGCCCCCGCCCACTCCCCGACACTTTCCACACAACTTATTCACCGAGCTACTGCTTTCACCCAACTTCCCCTCTTCACCCTTGTGACATTTCGCCGCCCCGTTCACTAGCCCGTTCCCGTTCTGATGATGATACGTCCCATTATGACCCGCGTTGCCGTTTAGTAGTGCATTCTGTCCAATTCCATTGCAGCTTGTCGTAGAAGTCTCGATGTGACTGTTTCTCTTCACGTCGCCGTTTATGTTGTTATTATTTATGTTTGTGCAAGGTCCCTTCTTCAACTGCCACGTATTCAATCCGCAGGAAATAAAGAACTTCATGACACAAATAATTCCTCCGCTGGCGGTAAAGTCCTCCATCTTCCCGAACCAATTGCATTGTCTGATATTGTCGATCAAGTGGAACAATATATTATGGTAATTCAAGCGTTCCGCGTTATAAAGGAAGGATCCCTTACTTCTCGATAAAATATCGCTTTCCGCTACGTAGCCATTAGTTACTATATGCCCGTTAGGCGCGCCGTTTGAAGTGTGCTCTACGGTTTTTTTTAAGGTCTTTTTGACTTGATTTACTCCGTTTATTCTGCTGAGACATCTTTGAACGCAGCCTCCGTTTAGAGGTAAATTATTGAAGGTGACATTATAGTTTAAAGTGTCCCTGTATTTTACGTGGGCCACGTAGACTAAAAAACTGAGCAAGTAGAAGTTACAAGCCGCTAAATCAGCTCTTCCGACCACTCCCGCTACCGCTTCCGTGTGGATGGGGTGGGAAGCGAACGTGAGTCCCGCGATAGCTGAGCCCACTTTGGTTTTGGCTGGTGGTAAGATGGCTCGGGCGACTCGCACTACCAGGGCCGTAGCCAGGGAGTGAAGGAGCACGTTGACCAGGTGGTAGCCCCAAGGTTGGAATCCTCCCAGCAGATAGTTGAGACGGAAGGAGAATACGCAGAGTGGGCGATATGAGCCGTGAGAGCCGCTGTCGGTGAGGGGTGTTCCCCAAAAATCGTTGTCCAGGAGGTTCTGCCACGGTGTACTTGGCAGAAGATCTGGGTTACTCAGAATAGCTCGTCTGAAACAAAATAAAACAACAAATTACTGCCTAATAACATCAGACAATCTTATTACCCTGATTAACGTAAATCTTAAGACACGCTGTTTTCACATAAAGCAACACATTACCTCAGTATTTTCGTGCGCCCCATTCTTTGTTTACCCAACTCAAATTTGGTGCAAACTTACTTATCAGTTGAAAAAGGTTTCCTTAAGTAATTTGTTTCAATAGACTAACAGATAAGCCACGAAAGGCTGGATGTGGATAAGGTATCTTCCGGTCGGGCCTAACGGATGCACAGTGGACTTCCCCACTAAACACTGAACGGCCGCCCACAGAGATACTATCTCTCATACCGCAAGCAGAGCTTCTAGACTCACTCTAGTGTTCAAACCTATCTATGTCTAGGTAAGGGTTTATGTATTATTATGGATGCATAGTATAAAATAACAAAGTTATATTATCTACACGCCTCCCGTAGAAAGTGAAATCTCACTCATGTTGTAAAAGTGAATCATAAAAACAAATTTAATTTATTCAACATGAAAACACTAAAAATCCGTTTTAAATAAAATGGAACAAACATTTTTGGCATTATATTTTTTACTAGTAAGATAACATTAGATTATAATTCTCAGAAAGCTCTAAGTTGTGGCGACACACGTTTTCGTATTTGCGCTTCTAAAGGACTTGGTTGGTATGAATAAAAAAGGCACACGTGTTAAGTTCTGTTTCAAACGAACGCGAAATGACTGTTCATATGAGTAAGCACAAAATAAAAGCATTAAAAATGTAATCCTAAAGTAGATTAATAACCTTCTTAACGCAAAGCGTTCTTCAAATTAATACATGTTTTTATACCTATGCATGTACGATAGACACTATTTTTATTCATGGATAGGCAAATATCAATAACCTTGCGGTAAATAAATACTAATTGGATTAGCTATATATTGGAAATACTAATTGAGCAATCAATAAATAATCTTCCCTAACTATGAAAAAAGGCTGTGCCGAAACCAGTTGGAATGTTCTTACAAAGTAATTGTTCTCAAATCTGCATTAGATTAAATAATATCTTTCTAACAAGAGAAACTTTTTTTTTCTAAAAATTTAGAAACTCATTTCATTTTATTTTATTTATTTTAGGGAAAGTTATCTTCATCTCAAAGACGGAAGATTAAAAAACGTGTAAAGCGTTTCAAACTAATATCTGCCCACACATTTGTCCAATCACGATTTCTCCTATCAACATCAACACATATCCATTCCACCCTCCCACACCTCGGGGTGGATTAGGGTGGCCGGGGTCTGTTAGGGTGGTCGGGGGTATATTGCCGCTAGTCCGCCGGCCAGTAAGGTTTATCTTATCAAAAGCCAGAATTAACTGCCAAGCGATAAAGTTTAGCGCACTACTTCAAGGCTTAGGGGTGTTCTGGATTCAGATTACATTTCGTCGAATCGTTTCTCAGCTGTTTTTGTGCGGGGAATATTGCCAGAATGTTGGCCAATAACATGTGTTATTTTGAAGGTTCGATTATGTGGAATTTAGAAACTTTGTTTTTTTCGATACTTTGGTTTAGGAGGTGGTATAGTATTGTTTTTTTCGATACTTTGATTTTTGGTGGTATTGTAGAATGTTTTATCAACACATTTTAGGAGTGGTAGTATTTTTTTTATGACGGTACGATGCAAGAACCCTTCAGACAGAAAAAGAAGTAGTGCACAATTTACTCATACGAAGTGGTCTATCAAGTCACCTACCTGGGCTCCAGTCCGACAGAGAACAATGAGGATCCAGCAGAAATCAGAAGGAGAATCACAGCAGCCAACAAAACATACTTCTCTTTGCTGCCAGTGTTTAAGTCACGTAGTGTCCACAGAAAAACCAAAATAACCATATAAAATACCATTGTTAGAACTGTATTGGCATATGGGTGTGAGGCGCTGACACTGACGGTAAAGATAGCTGAAATGCTGCATACTTTTAAAAGAAAAGTGCTGAGAAGAATATGTGGACCCGTGAAAGAGGGCGAACTGTGGCGTATCCGGCACAATACAGAATTGTATGATATAAGGCCCCTAGCATCTCAGCACATATGAGACTCCTCAGGCTGAGATGGGCTGGGCATGTACAGAGAATGCCGGATACACGCGTCCTAAAAAGAATTTTGACTGGACACCCAGGTGGAAAGAGAAAAGTGGGAAGACCCAGACTGAGGTGGGAAAACGAAGTGAGAGGGGATGCAGCATAGCTTCTCCGGGTACGAAACTGGAAGTCAGCCGCTGACGACAAAAGGAGTTGGAGGTGACTGTTGCAGGAGGCCAAAGCTCGATATGGGCTGTAGCGCCATTGAAGAAGTTTTTTTTTATTTCAAATTTATGGTTTTTGAAAGTAGTGCAGTATTTCTAATTGTCTTTCGTTGTCGATGGTAATGTGAACTCGATTTATTTTAAGTTGTTGTTGTTTTTAAAAAAAAAATTCTACGCTTTTTAGGTAGGTACCCATATTATTGTATCAATGATATCTAAATTCATTTTTTTATAGTATTTTTATGGTATTTTTCAATGATAATTGAAATATAAAGATTTAATTAAGTTCTGAGGGGCCTTCATCCAGCAGTGACTTTCAAAAGCTGATGAAAAATTATTTAAATTATTATATTATTAATTATTTTTATGTTTAATTCGTAGAACTTGATAATGTTATTATCGAGTTCTGAATATGACCTTACAAGTCAAAACAGCTGTAACTAAAATACATTCTTAAATACTTGCAGAAGTCGATAATAACATTAACAAATTTAATTTTAATTAAATTTCTAAAAATTACTTTACTTAAGTACTTTACCACCTTCCTCTTCCCCATCTCTTTCCCCTCCCGACTACCTTAAGTCTCACAAAATACCCAATTAGGGATGCCATAGTCTCACTGGCTGCACACGGGAGTAGCTTGGACTCTTGTGAGGTATAAACACAAAAAAAACTGTGATGCAAATGAATAGTCATAAAAATTTGATCATTCAAAGACAAATATGTTATGTATTCAATGATTGTTCAAACATTATTTTCATGACTACCTTTCGCGATTATACCAGTTAATAATTCATTCTGCGTGTAAATAAATTTCTTCACATAGCATTACATTATTTTTCTAAATTATGAAGCATATTTTCACTCAATAAACAAGCTGTTCGCTGGCACTCCGTTGATAAACTCTGACCTGTGACTCTGTGGGGCTCCGTAGGCTCGCGTGCCCCCCTTTGCGAACCCCTGCCGCAGCGATAAGTGTATTTACCGAGTGATAAAATATTTTATTTACACCCTTTAGGTTGGGAGGTTGCGGTTAATGCGTTAAATTATAAGGGCGAAAAGGCCCTTTTAAAAATAGAAAAGTGTTTCCACTTTAACTTAGTTCCTTTGGAAAAAAAGCATTAGGTAATGTTATTATTTATGTTAATCGAAATACTAAATACCTTTACCGGTTACGTATTTGAAGAGAAAAAATTTTTATTATAGTATACAATATATTATTATTACATTTTTTTTTTTTTTTTTCTTTATTCATAAAATACAAAATTGAGGTAACATTAGTGGATTTTTCGACCACCATGCTAGGCTGGTGCCCGTGCATTATAAGCTAACCATATCGATCTTGGAAATTTGAAATGTTGTAAATGACAAAATGTTAATTATTCAGAAGAGCGAAAAGAAAATTGTTTCCTTTTCAAAAAATCATACCTCCTGTTTTTGTAGACAATAATGATTTTTTTATTATAAAATAACTTTGAATAGATATTTCAGAACACTAAACATTTTTTTGTAAATTTATATATTAGTGTTTAATTTATTTTTAATTTTCAGTAAAAATTCCTCTCAAGGTGTACACTGTAAAAGGCGCATTCATTTTTTTCAGAAATATTTCGACGACGCTCATCGAAAAAGATTTAAAAAACGGAGAATTTACATTATTTAACTCATTTATGGATTTATTGTCCTATACAGCATTTCAAATCCCATGATCTATAGGTAAGTTAATTGCAGACATTGTCATTACCAAAAGCGACCCCTTGAATATTTTTTTCGATAAAAAATGGTCATCTACTGCAATGGAAATATCCGCCTATTTTTTTTAATCAATAGAAATGAAGGTAAATAAATTCAGTAAAGCTTATTACACGTTAAAGTCTGACGGCATATCGTTTTATGACAGAATCAGGGCGTAATTATTTTTAATTAAACAGAGTCTTCAATTCCAAAATACTAAATTGAAATTCAACAAATTTCACAATCTGTTACCATAGAATTCATCATTGCCAGATATAAATAAAGGTTCCTACCCACTGATCATGAATGTAATATTTCAACATACAGTTAGGCACATATTCCTTTATCAAAGTTTATGTTTTCCTAATCATAATCGAAGGTATATCAAACGAATAACTTTATTTGCGTGAATGCACATAATATAAATGGTAAACGGCTCATTGATTTTTGTTATAGTTATTCATTTATAATATAAAATAGTTGGTTAAAACCTATTTGTGGGTTCTACAACAAATATTTTCAATAAATACTTATTTACGAATCATCAAAGTACGCGAGAGCAAATTTCGGAGAGGTAAAACGAGGGTAATCGATATTTTACAACCGCAATGAATTTTAATGTAACCCATACACATTTTTACTATGGAATAAAATTTTTGTATGAACACTTTCCATAACGTTAATATCGAAATGAAACGTTCACTTAATTCATATGGTTTATTTGTATGTTATATATTTGTATTTTAGATTTTTACAAAGATCTCCAAAGCACGATCGTTAAAAAAAATGTTGCGAAACATTTTGCTCTGATGTGATTTCCGAATATTTTCATTTTATTCGTATTAATTAGTATTGCAGATAAGCATTAACTGGTATCAAAGTACCATCGATCATGTTTATTTGTTTAACTGAATACCGCACAAAATCCCAAGCGTTTAGATCTACAGGAACTGTCGGAATGTTATGGCTCTGAACGAAGAGGGGAAGATAAAGAAGTTGGGAAGATGAAGTAATAATAATAATAATAATATGTATTAAAAGTTATATCATATGATTTTTTAAATTTTTTTCGCTGTTGTACAGTGTATGTTGGTTTAGTCTGATTACTTGAAATGGCTTAAGCCGTGTTTGGTGACTCGATCTGAATAGCCAGGAAGATTATTTATATTGGTTCGGAAGTAATTGAATATCCCGACCAAGGTGGTACATTGATTGTTCCCTCAAATTAATCGGTATTTCATTATTCTCTTCAAATATCTCACAGCTATTGTCGCTTTACTCTCCCAACGACTGCTTAGTACGTCTCCAGAGGTGGCAGTGTCCTGTTAATAGCCCGACTAGCTCCCTTACTGAGTTTGTATCCATATTAAGTAGTTGTTGTCTGGACCGTTTGGAGTTAAGACCGTCCATGAGCTTCGTAGATTACCGTATATTGGAATAAAGTATGAAGAATTACAAACACAGAAATTCAAATAAACCATTATGAACTTCGAAAAAGTTTTGCGGTTTTTTGAATAATTATAATTATATGTAATAATTATTATATATATTTTTTTTGGTTGTATGATTGATGGCGAACACAAGCATGTTATCATTCATATTCTAATTAGAAAAACAACATAATCCGTCAAAGACAGAAAAACCGGTATTATTTCATAATAACGTGCCTAATGCTTTAAAACTCGCCTTTTCCTGAAACATAATTTAAAAAATGACTCACATTAATAAAGAGTAATTAATCTCAATTAGAAGTGTAATATTTCCTAGAAAATAATACATTATTTTGACGAGTAGGCGTGGGAAGTCGGCTGACGTACATCCCACAATAACATGACTAATTATTACCTATTGTCACATAATACATGTCAGAGTCATTATTTGTTTAGGTTCACCTGACCTTAGGTTGACCTCTTTTTTGATGTGAATGAAATAAAATGTAACCTATCAATATATTATTTCACTATAGATTATCGACAGCGAGGAGGTACGAGACATATTGAAATTATACTTTGCGAGATTGGGACATTGCAAAATTGTCATTTTTATTTATAGTGTTTGATTTATGTTTCTTGATGTCGATTTGCTTGCAAATCAGAGTTCGCTTTTTTGTTAAAAATAAAATAAAATTTCAATATCTTGTCGTTAATTTTTAGTAACGTTTAATATGAAGTGGTAAAATATTCCCGAGTGGAAAAGAATGGAAAGACATGAGTTATTTTTTCATTTTATTTATTTGCTCATTTCACGTTGGGTATAATATATATTAACATTTTTTTACAGAAGCATAAGTAATAAATAAAGGGTTGCAAATTGGTTGGATATTTATTACGGATAAAAGAAAAAAAATAATAATAAACTAAAGTTATCATTTTGACACAAAAAATAGTTTTTATACATCAAAATTGTTACTTTAAAAATTTTTAGATATCATTTGTATATTCGTTTGCTAAACTATAAAAGTGAGGAAATGGCGAGTTGTCTGCATAATTTGTTTGTGAATGGTGGCATTGAAATAGGCCCTTATGTCTTCTCGATTAGATACTCTTAAGTTGACTGCACTCTTTCACTTTGGGAGGAGGGAATGGGTACCGCTGCCCTGGGAACCATTTATTGGATAACCAACACCTCTGCCATAGGTCACCCCAAATTGTTCGATACGTTTGGTGATTTAGAAGGGGTGCCCGGGTTCATAGGGTGCGGTTTGTCTGGATCTGGCGGTGGATGACCTGGACACACTGAATCCTAGATTCCTACCCACCCATCTTACCTTTTTTCCTTCCCAAACTTTTTCCCCTCTTAACTTTTTACTTCCTCTCTTAAAAAGACCCTCCACACAGCATGCCCAAAGATGACACATGCTCTGAGGAAAATTATTTTTCTCAGGGCCTCCTGTGTGGAGCTAATGTAAAAAAAAACTCTGAAGTTAGTGTGGAATATTATTTCTTGGCTGCCACGATATCCAAGTTTTAAGGACATATTGTTCAACAGGAGCTCAACATTTTTTTCAGTAGTTTGCCATACTTATCTAATTTTTCAGTGATTTTCCACATGTTTCCTATTTTCTTCAATAATTTGCCAGACGTGTTTCAAAAGAAAGAATAAGTTACAGTAAGGAGAAAAAAGAAACTAAAAAGACACATTATGTAGTTCGATAAGAATAGTATTTAAAATACTGTTGATGGTGGGAAATGGCATTCATAAGAATTTAAGTGATGTTCTCTGTTTTTGCATTTAACATTTGAACACATTTATTTTGTTTTCTCAATATGCCTCTTTTATTTTATTGCTGTCGCAATCCAGTATTTAAATATAAAAATTTTATTTAATTTTTTTCTAAGACAATCAGAAGCCGTAGAACGATTCCAGAGTGGAAATTATTTTTCTAACACCGTGGTGATAGATCGCCATTCAGCATGAAATTTTTGCAAGAATTTGCTTTAGTTATATTTAGGAAATAGATTTGAATAATCTGATACATTCAAAACTACGTCACTCCCTTCTTCATTATAATATTCTAACAAAATTTTCCAAATCCCGAATAACTTTAGGCTGCTTAGGCGACATCGTCCGATTAGTAACGTGAACAAAAAATGCGTCAGGTTCCCACCTAGTATCGTATCCCACCTAATGTCGTGTATTCAATCAATTGCTCTTTAACTTCTTTATCATCATACCAGTAACTTTTCCACTTATAATGATGAAAGTAGGAACAATTGAAATCTTTTAAAGATATTCGTAACCACGGAAATTTTTCTCAAAAAAAAGACTTTTTTAAAAGTTATAGACCACCTACTTACGTCTTAATATTTTAGCAAGTTAGTTTATTTTCTAAAAAAAGATAAATCCATACTCTTTGAAAGGCTTTTGACTACAGACTTCAGAAAAAAATCCACAATTGATGGAGGACAACATTAAACTTGGTAAATTACAACAGAAATTCCAATATAATGTTTCTTTATACATGGCTATCTGTTTCTACGAAGGACAAATCGTGATTAGCCCTATCAATAAATAGCAGCCCAGGAATATTTTCTAGGCATGTTTCCATCGAAATAAAATAGGCATTTTGGCTTTTGCTGCGCCAACAAAAAACTCCCGACTTCCGAGGATTTTAAAAATAAACTTCGGTTATGATATCGTGATGCATATATCATCGTTATTAAAATACGTCCATCCAACATAAAATCAGATTTAAACCAATATTTTTAAGAAAATATCACCTAAATCAAAGTAAATCTCAAGTAGGTATTAAATATATACCTTTTTAATTATAAATCCACAGTATTTCTTTATAATATTGAAAGTAATATTTCATTTACATGAACACAATTTGTGAAAAGAAATTCCACTATTCAATGGCAGTTTTTTTGTTTTTTGGGAAATAGAGTTCACACACACACACCTTCATATGCACAAAACAAAACATACACACACACACCTTCAAATAAAAAAAAACTTCAATGAAGTTTTGAATTGATTACTACATAGAGACTGCCAATGTTACTGCGTACTATGTCTATCTTACACCGCCTGACATCGTAGATTTATCGGAATTAGTTTGATTTTTAAATTGCACCGTAAGATCAACTTTCTAAATTTGCAATTAAAGACCCGATCGAACAAACTTCCATCATGAAACACATCTGTGTTCTTCTTTATTGTTAGCATCCAATCTAGTGCACGTCATACCAACGGATCGGTCGGTACCAATTATTTACTTGGGGATAGAAGGTTTACAGCCTGATAATGAATGGCTTTTGCCACCTTTTCTATCTTTGAAAAAAGGCTCTATGAACGGGGAATGGAAGGTACTTAACGTATACGATATAGGTAGGAACTGTACGTATAGGAGTACATTATGTAAGCCCAGTTCAGATCCACTCACCCTCGGGAATCGAAAGGTAATAAAACTGAGGGCTGAAATCGGAAAATCATTAAAAATAAAACGAGTATGGCCTGGTTGCCGGCTACCTAATATACGTTCTGGTCAAATATCAATTTTGATCTTCACTTATTTTTCTATTAACGTCTATTAAAATTTGGTTAGTACTACCACCAATATAAAGATCGAACTAAATAATGTAGCAATTGAAAAAAAAAACTTTTAAAATTAATATGATAAAACATAATAATTCCGGTTGTCGGTGCATAGAAGCATGATGTTATGATATTACTGTGTACAGAAAAAAATATTCAAGTTCGATTAAAAGGTGACAATTTCTTTTTTTATCACAAAGTTGCAGTGACCTGTAAAGCAGAAAGTTTGTTCACCGAAGTAGAAAAGATTCCCAAAACCTTAGTAAATTATCGGTTACTAGCTGTCACAACGCCTTCTACTTGATGGTTACCCAACCTTTTAACTCACACCGCCATCTGTTAATTTGCATACAACTAATTTCCACATCTTCCGCTTGCCAGCCCGCTCGTCCACCACACACAGACATTCTCCTTTAAATAGGTATTTCAACCGCTTTAAACAAAATCTTGACAAATTATATTCCTAAGCCTTCTTCCGGAATCATTCTATCTATTGGTGAAGACCGCATGAAAATCCGTTCAGTAGTTTTTGAGTTTATCGCAAATAGACAGACAGACGTGGCGAAGGACTTTAATTTATAATATGTATAGATGAAATTATTGAAACAAAACCTTTTTTTTTTAAATGAGTATTGAAACTAGCAACTTTGCGCCGTGTAAATCGAGAACCAGTCTCTTATAAAATTACCCTCAATAAAGAACATTTCTTACAATATCAAAGTGAGCATTATGATAATGCCACGTTCTCTGGAGAAATATTAAATCCACCATGCGGTAAGAACCGGCACTAGCCCTAGGTACAAATCGCCATTTTCTCCGCATTCCGCGCGCTCTCCGCCCTTACAAGTTTCGAATGCAAAATTTCGAATTTAGAACATCGCGCGCGCCTTACTTCCCGCCATATAAACATTCCTATTTTAAATTCCCCGCTTCACACGTTGCGGCGCGTTGAATTTCTCGCTCCCTCCCTCTCCCGCCACCGCCCTTACATTATGTGTGGGTGGGTAAGAAATATAACCCAGGGCATCACAAAGATCTGTCGCTAGAAGCCAGACTTTAAGAAAGAGGTCGTGTTACTGCGAATTTTTAAGAGTTAGTGTTTTATTGGTACGATTGTTTTCTAGGAGGAAACAATCTGTTTTAATGGTTTACCTAAAGCTGTTTTATACCCGTTTATTCAGTCTTAAATATGCTCTATCAGGGCGATTCTGAGAGAGCATATCTTCCACATCACGAGATACTAAATAAACGATGTGTTAGGTAATTTACACAACAGTGGAGTCCCATCTAAATTAGAGTTCTAGACGATGCATCGTATGGTCAACAATACTTCTCACATATTTACTACGACCACCGCGGATTGCAACAAAACTCTGTACGAGTTGGGTGCACACATCAGGTTTTTCCATCCGATTGTCTGATCAGACAAACGGAAGGCCTTCGCGCCTTACATTTCTTATGAAAATCGGATAAATACCGCACACATCCGATTCGAAAACCTAATCGGTAATAAAAATAGGCAACGCCCTTCCGCGCCGGCCGTCCAATCCTGTTCGACAAAAGGCGTGGCCCCGGTCTTTATACCTATCCGGTTTACGAATCGGATGTGTGCGGTGTTTATCCGATCTGATTGTCTGATCAGACAATCGGAAAGCAAAATCTAATGACCTGTGAGAGCAGAAGCAGCCAATTAAATCGTCCACTCACGACTTGTATTTTACTTTTAGTCTTTTAAAATCTAAATTAAATGGATATTTTAATAATTCATCGCGATGTTGAACAAAAGTATGAAAAGATGATAAAACAACATCACCTCACAGTAATAGATTGTCAATATTTTTGCAAGAAAATCAACAAGAAATTTAATGTAACACATATTAAAATCATCAGAAATGAAAAAACTAAACAGCATTTGTTAGGGAAAGTCAACTTCATGAAAATACATATAAAGAGTATTTGACCGGTCAGCGGTAGAGTGGGCATCGCGTTTGGGTCCCACCCAGGCGTTCCGTATTCCATCACGACTCAAGCAACATTTTCGGTTTACTGTGGTGGTAGTGGGAGATTTTCAAATATTGTCGGGTTATTCGTTTCTGTTTTTCTTTTAAAAATTTTTTTATTAAAAAGTCTTTCAATTTGAAAACCACACTGTTTCATTTTCTGAAATATGTTATTTGTGTGTACATTGTACATACTGTACATGTATCTACTTATTATTTAAGCGATCTGTTAATATTTTATGATATTGCTTTTCCCGAAAACAGTGAATAACAAAAAAATATTGGATAGCCTACATTTATTGGAGGTTCCATGACAACATGTAATTTAATTTTAACACTCCTTTGAATAGTTTTTAAAAGTTATGAAAAAAATATTTGAAAAATAGCCAATAACCCAACTTGACGCAACCTATTTAAAAAAAAAAAAATTAATAATTTTTTCATTACTTTTAATGACTTTTCAAAAGAGGTGTTGACGTTGCATGATTTTGAGATGTCTGATCAGCTTTATAGGATAACCAACACCCCTGCCATAGGTTACTCCAAGAGGTTCGCTACGTTTGGTAACTATGTAGGGGTACCCGGGTTCATGGGGTGAGGTTTGTCTCAATCATGGCGGTGAATGCATTTACCCTCCTAATGCATGGTAGGCTGGACCGGACTCTCTCGAACCATTGCCTTGCACCACAGTGGAAGGGATGGATTCATGTGTCTGTCACTGCTGGACACATTGACCCCCAGATTCCTACCCACCCCTCATACCTTTTCCAGAACTACCTCTCCTTCTTTTCCCTAAAAAGGCTCTCCACACAGCATCCCCAAAAACGACATATACCCTGAGGGATTTTTTTCCTCGGGGCCTTCTGCGTGGAGCTAACGAAAAAAAATCAGATAACATGCATATTATATTATGTTATTTGGTGTACCTACACATGATCGGTGACAAAAATGCAAATAATGCTTAATTTAAAATGGTGCAAAATTTAGCAAAAGTGGCAGGTTCTTAAGCATAATACATGCAAAAGTACAACAAACCCCGGTTTTGCCGTGTTGAGCTAATACGTCAATTTTGCCATGTACCTAGTATGTAATGCAGATCGCAGTGCCACCCCTGGCAATAATTACTTGGTGCAGATGTTGTGAATTCTTATGAATTTAAGATGGATTCAAATATAAAGCAAAATGGAGCAACGAATTTATAATACACTAACACATAGAGTGAAAAATAAAGGGACAAGTGAAAAATATTAAATTAATATTAACATTTATTATTAAAAAAAATGCTTGGATAGGAACCATGCTAACTATTAAAGCAATATTGTTACTAAGAACGGCGACATAAACTCATAATATGTAGGTGCGGAAAATAATAAGATGCTGTAAAGGTATATTTGAATGTATGTTATTACGTTATTAGTAATACTTCCAAATTTCCTAAATTTTTTGAAAAAATGATAGAATTAGAGAAAAATCTTATTAAAACAGACTTGCTCTGAGCTTGACTCCACTGAACAAAGAAACACGGATTTAAATTTTCAGAATGAATGCCTTTTATTACAATGTATTCCTTCATTTTCATGATAAAAATGTGATGTCTTATGATATTTTGGAAACTAGTACTTCAGATGAAAGGTACGTTTTCTCCCTTGTATTTTGTATTTTATTTCGTGCTTTATATAGACAAAACCGAGAGATAGCCCTGTGACCGACAGCACTCTTAAGGTTTTCCATTTTATGACTACTTGCAACAGAAGAAAACCATTAGACGTTCCAACCGGTGGCTTGGCATGACACTACGTGAAAAAATGTCATACTCCCCTCTTGAGGCATTGGTAGAGAACCTGAAGATAGGCACATGTATTTTTTAATTTGTTGGAATCTGAAATTATAACTCGACGGCCTCTATGGTATAGGGGTAATAACTAACTAACTAACTAACCATCACGCCGTTTCCCCGCAGGGGTAGGCAGAGAGGACGGACCGCCAAACAACTCGGTCTTGGCACACACTCTTTGCCTCACTCACATTCATACATCGTCTCATACATTCTCTTCTATTATTCTGACTTTTGACATGGCCCGACTCAAGTATCTGATTTACTTGATCGTGCCATGTCTTCCTCGGACGTCCACGACTTCTTCTACCATTCACATTTGCGTTGTATATTCTTCTTACACTGCTTTCTTCATTCATTCGCTCTACATGCCCAAACCATCTGAGGGTCCCTTTCTTAATCTTACTCATTATGCATACATCAGCCTTACATTCTTTGCGGATATCCACATTTCTCACACGATCATAAATTGTTTTACTACACATACGCCTCAAGGATCTCATTTCAACAGCATTCAGTTTACTTTCATCCTTCCTCTGCCAGTTCTATGCCTCACTGCCATACATCAGGGTAGGTACCAGGACTCCATTGTGGACTGCTAGCTTCGCTTCTTTTGACAGTTTTTTATTAGCGCCAACGGCATTCAGTCCTCCATTAATGGAGTTACCAGCATTCACCCTTATTTCAATATCCCTATCAGCCTTCCCATCTCTCGTAAACATACTACCCAGATACACAAACTCATCCACCTGCTCCAAGTATTCATCATTCACAACTATATTGCATACTGTTTTCGTACTCTCTCTTTCAAACACCATGACTTTAGACTTACTTACATTCATCATTAACTCATTCTTCATGCATACTTCGTTCATCCTAGATACGAGAGACTGTAGATCTTCCATAGTGTTAGAAATCAGCACCGCATCATCAGCATACAATAGGCAACATACTTTCAGATTACTCAATTTCGCACCCAATCCCACTTATTTCAATTCTTGCATACAATTATCCATGTACAGATTGAATAACCATGGTGACATTACACAGCCCTGCTTAACACCTTTTGTGATGTCAAACCACCCCGTAAAACCACCGTTCACCAATATTTAGAAATGTTGCTTGAAATGTCTTTAGGTTGTATTATCGGTATACATGGTGGCATTATCTGTAAATTAACAAGTTTTGATAAAAATGATATAATACATAGTTTATTACATCTTTAATAAGAAGTTAATAATAATAAATCTAACCGAAATATGAAATAGGACAAGACACAAAAAATAAAAAGATAACGTTCGCAACTGGGAATCAAACCCAGGATCTCTTGCCTTACCGGGACAAACGCCTTAACCAACTCGGTCATTGGAACTATTCAAGTTATTTTATTTTTTTGATCTCAATTTCAAAATCAGAATTGAAAACACATCTTCAACTAAATTACCCATTACTTAAATAAAAATAAATATTTAAAAAATATATTATCCCATTAAATGCATAAATAAAAAATTTTCGCACATTCTTACTGCCACATCAATTCGCATCAAATTTATTTAAAGACTTTACTTCAAATTATTATGAAAGAACTTTTTTGCCACTACATATGTTTATCGCATTATATCAAGCAAGTAATTAATCATTTTTGAACGTCATGCATAGAACAGCTTTTTCTAATTAATAATTCAAGGCATAATCTTTGGTTTTTCGTCAATCTCGTACCGATGAAGCATGTCGAAAACATTATTTCATTGAAGGTTTTTCAGGATAACTACTATATTATTAAAACCAAGCCCAGCTACGTCGTAAGGTCTACTGCCTCTGGGCAAGGTATAAACTTTGCTAAAACTGCTTTAAAAGCACGCCACTCGTATTGTATGTACTATAGAACGCAAAACAAATAATTTACCATCGCGAAACGGTGGAACTTTTCTTTTATTTGAAACTGTTTGGAAAAAGTTTTCGTTTCGAATTTGCAAACGACATTTGGGATTTGGATGCGTGGTTTAAATATCGGAGTCAGATTCAAATGGACATTATTTATAATTTTTTTCTTCACTGGAAAATTTTTTTTCTCGGTTTAGTTTTGTAGAGATATTTTACTTTTTTATTTCTTTTTATGTTTATCACGTTTGAGTTATGAAAAAATACGTTATACTTAGTTTCGAAAATACTGTATTTTAAAAAATATGTATTTAATAACATGTCAGAGTTGAAAAATATGCCGGGTTTAGTGTTCGGTGTCAATTCTCCTGCTATATAAATCGTCTATCATTACACAAGCAACATTTTCCCTTTGGAGCTTTTTTTAGTGGTTGTTGAGTTTTTAAAAGATTGTCGAGTTAATTTAACCTTAAGAAAAGTTTTTATATATATTTTATTTATTTATTTATTTTGTTATAAAAGTACATTCACAGTTTAAGGAGCTTTGACTGTCCAACTAGGAAAGTCTCCCGTTCTAGGACATTCAAATTTACAGGTTTCAAATATATTAGGTAGGTAGGTACATGATGATTCATGTAGTATTAAGTAAAGTTAACATTTACAAATTTTATTAAAATAATTATAATATATGATACAGTAGGATAGTTGTAGTAGACTAGGTTCTAGAATCAAGAATCAAATAAACAAGAAACAGTGTTTTCGAAATAAGTACATAAGAAAAAAAAGAGAAGGAAAAGAAAATAAAAATTTGGGAAACGAAAGAAATATATAAAGCATTCGTAGTAGAGAATTTTCACATAGCATTTTTTTATAATATTTCTGACTTCTCCTGCCAAAATCTAATGACCATTTTCTTATTTTTAAGTCAAACTTGCTTGACTTGGGGAGTAAGCTAATGAATGCTTTACGAAAAGTGTGATGCGAACGGTGATTTGGCGAGGCGAACGGTAGGGCATTTACGGCCTTAGGGAGTAAGCTGGTGAATGCGTTACGAAAAGTATGATGCGAACGGAGAACGGGCGAACGGTGATCGGGCGAGGCGAACGGTCGGGCCTTTACGCACGCTTGACTTGGGGAGTAAGCTGGTGAATGCATTACAAAAAGTATGATGCGAACGGAGAGCGGGAGAACGGTGATCGGACGAGGCGAACGGTCGGGCCTTTACGCACGCTTGACTTGGGGAGTAAGCTGGTGAATGCGTAACGAGAGCGTTACAAAAATTGTGATCGGGCGAGGCGAACGGAAGTTGAGAGAGAGACATACGTTAGTAAGGTTTTACTTTAGTCGTGTGGTCTAAAGAACAGTCGTTTTTTTATACAAGAAATGCAGTATACAAGAAAAACAGTAAAAGAAAATAAAATAAAAATTGTGGAAACAAAAGAGATACATAAGGCGCTCGTTTATATAGTTTTATATATACATATTTACATTGGTTTTTAATTAGCTCCACGGAGAAGGCCCAGAGGAAAACAATTCCCCTTAGGGCCTATGTAATCTTTTGGGATACTGTGTGGAGGATTCCTTGGGAAAGGAAGGAGAGGAAGCTCTGGGAAGTAAAAAGATATGAGGGGTAGGTAGGAATCTGGGAATCAGTGTGTCGAGGAGTGACGAATCCATCCTTCCTACTGTGGTGCAAGGCAATGTTCTGAGAGAGCCCTTCTGGAGAGGTCGTGAATCAGTCTCTCCCGATCCGGCCCGGCACGCAGAAGTTTGGACGCGTCAGCCGCCAAGATCCGGACAAACCTCATCCTGTGAACCCGGATACCCCTGCTAAGTCATCAAACGTAGCGAACCACGGGGGTGACAAAGGCAGAGGTGTTGGTAATCGTTTGGAATTTATTTAAAGAATAAATATTAAATAGAGGAATTTTCGGAGTAACAATGAAAACGTAATTTTTTTAACCGCATTTATTTTTACATGTCTCTACCTACCTTAGGTTTTTTCTTAAAATTAGATGAAAACTTATTTTATGTTTTAAAATTAAATTATTTTGATAATATTCTGTTCCTTTGTGAAACACGACTGTGTTTTGCAAGCCCGGTGCTTTGTGTTTTTCGAGTATTTTCCTTCATTTCATTCAGAAGTTCACGCTTGAAACAAACTTAAACTGGTATGAATCTGTGGCTGCGTACCTACATGTCCCGCTTCTACTACGCCTGGTACCCGCGCCATCTTAAACTCCCAACTGCCCTCTTTTCCTCTCCCCTTCTACATTCTACCCCCTTTACCCACCCCTCCTCTAAGCTTCATACGAGTCAAGTTCTTCCCCAACTCGACTACTGTAGAGATTCACACGAGGCATATTTTTATCACTAAATGTTTTCACCTTCGTTAATTTATTTCTGCCTTATAAAAATAGGGGGAGTTTTAAAGATACTTAGCGAAAAAGACTTGAAAAAAAAAACCTAACTGTTTTATTTTATCATGGAATTTGTCAGCTTCATTGCGTAATACGTTACCAAAATTAGCATTATTCGTATTTTTTTAAAGTAAAGCAAACATTACCGGCTTACGAATTACCTGACACAATCTTAAAAATACCCACTACTACCAAAGAAAGCTAAAAATATTTTTGTGTCGTAATGGAGAAGCTAGCCAGCTGAGGAATTGAACTCACGACGCCTGGGTCAGACCCAGACGCGAATCCAACTCAGCCACCAAACAGTATCTACTAATATTTAAGTACTGTCTAATGGCATGCATTAATTAGTTCCATGACAACATCGACTCCCTTTAGCCTTACGCCACTTTTGTCATTCACGAGAATTCAAACGGTCGACGTGAATATTATTTAATAGCAGCAATATTTTAGGTGGCAAGTAATTGACAAATCATCACATATTTTTAATGTAGTCTGATGATTGAACGCTTTATCTCACTGGCCTGGGATAAAATCCATGCTTTATCTGGCACTCGTGGGTCATTTCTAATATTTTATAATGTAGGTATAGTCATATGTCATATCTAATTTATTTTTTTGACTCTTGAAATCACCCGACTCAAGATGTTACAATAGGTTAGGTTAGTATATTTAATTTACTTGAACGTGCCTTATCTTTCCCCGAACCATTCTGAGTTGGTTTTCTAATATATTTTCCCGTAAATCAACACTCATGCATAATCCCTATGATTTCTCCATGACTTGAATAAATGTGTTATTTTACTATTTTAATCCTGATTACTATGTAAATACTAACAGATGTCGCCTCTTTACTTTTAGTCCAGCTATTTTAAATCATAATTTGTGTATTTCATCCAACTAATTGAGCAATAACTATTCCCTTGTCAAATAACGGCGCAATTTACTGAATTACAAACCCTCATTCCGCGTTACAATCCACACGGTAGGAACGGATGAATATTTGCAAAAGCGCATATTTGCTGCACAAATATTGCAATATTATAGGTTCGTAATAAAGTGCACTAAACAGAGGCAGTGGCATACAATTTGTTTGTACCTACCTAGATGTGTGCAATGTACATTTCACAGTTCATAATATCTGCTTCACTGTTATTTCTCTTCATATTTTTATTATATTAAAATACAGTTTTGCCGACAGCATTAAATTTACAGTGTTTTTTTCGATAAATATTATGTAATCATAGTTTTGCACGCTACTGGTTTGAATGAGTTCTACACAATGCATCAGTTTCGAAACTCAGCATCCATACAAAATTATGCACTGGATACGGTCAAATAATAATAAAATATTTTCGTATTGATTCGTCCATTAGCTGTACAAATGTTATGCGTTCATCACTGGTAATTATTCCTGTTTATTCAAATTGCAACAGTAGAAATTTTCGGATAATAATTTGCACAATTTATATGAATATTCATTACAAAAAGCACGAGTACATACCCTAATGGGTATTTTATTGTTGAAAGTTCGTCATATTTTAAATGTTTTTATAACCACATAATTTGCTGCGATAAGATCAAAAGGATATTTAACATTTCTATTTACGTGACTAAACTGTGTTCTTATCACAAACACTGACGAAGTACTTGTTTTGTGGTAACTCCTTACAAATAAGCAAACTTATGAGTTATGTGGCCATGCGAATACGGGTAGATAGGCGCTTTCAAGTAAACTTACAGTTGTGCTGTCCCCAGAATATAACCAAACTATTTCACAATGGGCTCAGGACATAATAACATAATTATACGATAAGGGGTGAGGTATCCATTAAAAAAAACTTACTTTTGTTCTGAGTGTATCAGTTGTTAAGCTCTCAATGAACTATTCAAAGTTGCCATCACGCAGGAATAGTGAAATCCCACGCAATTGGTGTTATTAATGTTTAAATGACAATATATTTTTATACAAAATCAACTAATTACTACGACACGACACTTCACTCAATCTGACTCAATTGGTCGTGTTTTGCCTTTCAATTACCTGGGACATCCGCAACATCCGATATTCACTTATTTTCTACATTTGCTTTCTTGCCATAAAGTGTTCAAAATAACAAATATCATCACTGGAAAATTCATCAATCAGAAGACGTAAAACATTTTGTTTATAAAAGAGCATTTTTACTGGGCGCCTCGAATTCCCCTCTTGGACATAAGAGAGTTTAGTAAACTTCTTCATCTTTCTCCTTCCTGTCACGTCCTGGACCAATTGTATGGCAGAGCAGACGTATCCTGTTTTTGCTTTATCTCGTCCGAACTTTTTCCTCCTTTTCTTATTTTCCGAGAGCTTTTTTGTCATCGCATGTGACCGTTCGTTTGTTCAGTCTGCCTTTTTTCGGAAGTTTTGCAGCCATCTTGAAAACATGTGCACTAAGAGTAATGAGTTCATTTCCTACTCTTTGCCCGACTTTCTCCCTGTTTTGAATATGGGAATAAGAAAAAGTTGTCCTCGTGGTATTGTCATAATAAGTTTTTTTCTACGGAAATTACGGAATAATATTTTTTGGTTGAATAGTCATGACTTCGTCGTTGGAAAAACTTGCTTACTTTGATTACGTTTTTTATGCTAATTCCATACAAGATCCCCATTGGTCGGAAGCTCAAACTAAGGAATTTTCAAATAGGGATTGTTTTGAGACATATTGAAACTAGGGGAAGAATATAATTGTAAGGACAAATGGAAATTGGTATGAAACATACCTAAGAATGTTTAATCAATATTTAGATAATGATCTCTGACAAGGGATCAGATAACAATATTGTCCATTAATTTTTTTAAATTTATACTAATGTGAAAATGTTTTCTCATAAAATGCTCTAATAAACACATTACAATAGAAGAAAATAATTGAAAAAAAACCCAGCCTTGCAGAATATCTAACAGATTCTAATAAATATTGATGTAATATAAAGTAGGCACCAAATCATACGTCGTAAAAAACCAACCTAAAAAGAAAAATATTGCTGTGAACGGTATTTAAAACCCGCATTGTAAAAATGGCATAAAAATCTGAAAAAATTTACGCATACCATACTTAAAACAAATAAGAAAATAAAAATTTTCTTCGTATTTACAGCATTTTACTCAGTAGCAGTGGCGGTCCGAGAGTTTTCAGTGAGCTGCAGTGCTAAGATTGAAAAATACGACGTTATTAGTTGTGACTGAAAAAGATTTTTTTTTTTAATATCAACTCTTTGTATGAATATCTTTCAGTATGTGGATGTGACGCATCTCAAACTGAAAGAATCCAGAAAATCTTCAGACAAAATATTGAAATTTTGAAAATAAAAAAAACATTTTCGGCTACATCAACTAAGTCGTATTTTTCAATCTTAGCACTCTGAAAACTCACGGGCCGCCACTGCTTAGTAGGTACTTACTAAATATTTCTGCAAGCTGAATAATATTACCTATTTTGAAAATATTTTGCGCCTATTTAACAAGGCATCGCCGAACCACACAACTCACCATAGAACGTTAAAACAGAAGAAAATGAGGAATTTCTTCTTTTACCTTTTTTCCATGATATACTTCAACGAAAATGAAATTGATTTTACAATGTTACAAAAACTTAACATCAAAAAAGATCTGTAAAGGACTTCGTCTCCAATGATGTCCTTCCAATATCAAACTCCGGAAACAATGTTTTATTAAGGGTATCAAAATTCAAGGTAAATATTTTCCTGGGAATTTCAGTAGATTTCGATTGTTTGAACAGTATCTACAGGGGGGATATCTTCACTCACTCCCGAAATCTCCTGCGCACCAAAGAGAAAATTGTCCATATATTGGACTTCATCTTGAATTCTAAATTTGATTCCACAAAATGGTTTCGGAGAGACCTTTCAATTGAAATATTATTCGTAAACGTTTCGTACCCAAAAAACAAACTGTTTTGATTTTTAAAATATTCTTTCAGATATTCAAATAATGAATTCGAGCATTCGCAGCCATAAGCTTACCAAAGATTTGTCAGAAAAATTAAAATTTGATCTTGGGACGTTGAAGCGTCAAAAGCTTTAGAGGTTTTTTGTATCGAATGTCTGGCTCAACGCAATTATGTAATTTTAGCAGCTCACGTCACGCGTCGCGTCGTCCATAAACGGTTTAATAATTTTTGAAAAATTATTCAATTTAATGAATATTATTGAAGAACTGTGGCGCATTCAGGTTATATTATAATACACAGAAGTAAGTGTCTAAAAAGTTCTCACAAAATTTAAAATTTTTCACAACAAAATAAGCGGAATATCACATTTTTTTAAGATTCTGAACTTAAATCGATCGATGAAAACAATTGCTTACATACTTCGACAAAATAACTTGACCAACAAATTGAAATAAAACATACCTTCTGGTTGCAATATTCAAGCGGCCTTCTTCTCCTCGTATTTCTCCATGTGTACACTGTACCTATATAATATTATTCGGTTCGTGGGCAAGCCGCTACAAATATTTAATATCGTCATACCATAACGTTTTGTTGGTACGGAATAAACTCAGTTTTGCAGTAGACAGCGCCAATTTGTTTTGCGCCGGTTCGTCGGACACATTTTTCAGTGTCCGGTTCAGATTGCTATCGGCGGCGGTGCTCGTGATTCCAGTACAGATACAATAAATTTCATTTAGGTCATTGAAGTCTTTTGCGCGATACCGGAGCTGTAACTTGTATTTCGAACAGATTATGTCGCGAAGAAGGTATATTATTTTATGTTATTCAAAATATTATAATACACAAATACGTTGTTTCATATGTACGTGTAGGTAATGGATATCGTGAGGAAGGGTTAGGCGTAACGGTTTTAATACTTACACAGTTTCCTGATGGCTTATTATTTTTTTAGTTATATTATAACTTTTTCCACCCTTCATAATTTTGAATGGTGTTTAATTTAAAATTGCGTCTGATTTGAATTTACTTATTTATGTGGAGTTGTTATCTTTGAAAACTGGAAGATGTGTATAATAGAATAACATTACTATTTGTGTCTACAATTTTTGTTTTACAACTGGAATGAAAAATACTGGCTTAGATTAAGTCTAGTTGAATAAGATTAAATTATGTTAGGTTACATTAACTTAACTCGGGTTAGGTACAATAAATAAGCTACTGTTGTTTGGGGGTAGTCTTGAGTTAACATAGTACTAAAACCAGTACAGTTTTGCACCATCCATAAACATTAAATTAATTTGATAAGTTCTTATAAAAAATTATCAATAGTTAATTATATCGTGTATTTATATTCATATTTAATGATTAAAAATGTATAATTTACACGGCAATGCAGTTATTAGAAAAACAAATATTTTTATTAAATGATGTTGATTTAATCATGTATTTACATACATATAGTCATTTAACAGTATTTATTGAGGTAAATTTCGGTGGGTATATCTAACTTTGATTTGCTTAAATACATAAACCTTTCCAAAAAAAGAAGCAGTAAGTACACACCTTTTTAATAAAACTATATACATGAGGGTTAAACTTTTCCATAGAAATTAATAAATATAAAAATGCTTGTTTCATAAAACCGCCTTTTGTTGTTGACGGAACTAAACTGACTAACTAACTAACTAACTAACCATCACGCCGTTTCCCCGCAGGGGTAGGCAGAGAAGACGGACCGCCAAACAACTCGGTCTTGGCACACAGTCTTTGCTTCACTCACATTCATACATCGTCTCATACATACTCTTCTATTATTCCGACTTTTGACATGGCCCGACTCAAGTATCTGATTCACTTGATCGTGCCATGTCTTCCTCGGGCGTCCTCTACTTCTTCTTCCATTCACATTATGTCATATATTCTTCTCACATTATTTTCTTCTTTCATTCGCTCTACATGTCCAAACCATCTGAGGGTCCCTTTCTTCATCTTACTCATTATGCTTACATCAGCCTTGCATTCTTTGCGGATATCCACATTTCTCACACGATCATACATGGTTTTGCCACACATTCGCCTCAGGGATCTCATTTCGACAGCATTCAGTTTACTTTCATCCTTCCTCTGCCAACTCCATGCCTCACTGCCATACATCAAGGTAGGTACCAGGACTCCATTGTGGACTGCTAGCTTCGCGTCTTTTGACAGTGTTTTATTAGCGCCAACGGCATTCAGTCCTCCATTAATGGAGTTACCTGCATTTACTCTTCTTTCAATATCTCTATCAGCCTTCCCATCTCTCGTAAACATACTACCCAGGTACACAAACTCATCCACCTGCTCCAAGTATTCATCATTCACAACTATATTGCACACTGTTTTCGTACTCTCCCTTTCAAATACCATGACTTTAGACTTACTTACATTCATCATTAACTCATTTTGCATACACACTTCGTTCATCCTAGACACGAGAGACTGTAGATCTTCCATAGTGTTAGAAATCAGCACCGCATCATCAGCATACAACAGGCAACATATTTTCAGATCACTCAAATTCGCGCCCAATCCCATCTCTTTCAATTCTTGCATACAATTATCCATGTATAAATTGAATAACCATGGTGACATTACGCAGCCTTGCTTAACACCTTTTGTGATGTCAAACCACCCCGTAAAACCACCGTTCACCCTAACACATGCAACGCTTCCCTCGTACAGAGACGCAATTGCCTGTATGAGATTTGTATTCACTCCATACTTAGACAACACCTTCCATAGCTTTTTCCTGTCGACTCGGTCGTATGCTTTTTGTAGATCTACAAAGGCACAAAAAAGTTTTTGGTTTTTTGCCAGAAACTTCTCAGTGAGCATACGCAAGGAGAAAATCTGGTCCATGCATCCCCTTCTACTCATAAAGGCACCTTGCACATCCCATATTTTATCCTTTGTTTCCATTCTTACCCTTTCAATCAATATTCCTCCGTACAACTTGCCGACTGAACTTAGCAGGCTAATAGCTCTATGATTCCCACATTCCATACGTGACCCTTTACCTTTGTATAATGGCATGATTACAGCCCTTCTCCAATCTAATGGCGTGTAACCCTCCTCTAAACACTGGTTAAAAAGTTTGCACAACCATGTGAGAATAATATGGCTATCTCCTTTAAAGTATTCGGCCGCAATATTGTCGAAACCTACAGCCTTACCATTCTTCATGCATTTTATCGAATTTTTAATTTCATCCATGCTGATTTTGATAACATTCACTCCGTCATCGTTCATACCCGATTCGCCGCTGGCCTCACTATCACTCGGGTTGCTTTCGAAGACTTCCTCAAAATATTTCATCCATCTCTCATTTATTTCTTCCTCATTCGTCAACATTCTTCCATCTTTCGATTTTATCACTTTTAAGCTCCCATTCTCTGGACCGCTCCGGGACTTTTTGACCTCCTTCCAAAACAGTTTAATGTTTTCTTGGAAGTTTTTTGTCATTTTTATTCCCTCTTCCTCTTCCAGACGTTTCTTTCGTACTTTCACTCCAACACTTACTCTTTTCTTGCATCCCTTATATACTTCTTTCGCTCTATCTCTCTCTTCGCTAGAAGCACTGCCAGCCGCTATCAGACATAACCATGCTTTCTTCTTCTCTGAGACCAGTGCTTTAATCTCGTCATCCCACCATGCGTCACCTTTC
The DNA here is from genome assembly GCA_917563855.2 of Limnephilus lunatus. Taxonomy (NCBI): domain Eukaryota; kingdom Metazoa; phylum Arthropoda; class Insecta; order Trichoptera; family Limnephilidae; genus Limnephilus; species Limnephilus lunatus. The sequence continues at coordinate 33,996,724 of OU830594.1, forward strand.
TTCCTACCTTGCGTACTTATTCCACACACATCTCTAGCAGATTCACAAAGACTAACCTTTATGTGGTTCCATGCTTCATCAATGCTTAGACCATCCATTTCCTTCTCATTCAATCTCGTCTCTGCACGCTTCTCATACTCACTTCTGACATTAGCGTTTTGCAGTTTTTCTACTTTGACTCTGGTAGGAGTTGATACCTTTTTCACTTTAGAGCGCCATCCGCGAAAGAGGTTTACTCTTGACACCACCAGAAAGTGGTCAGTTTCAACCTCAGCCCCTCTGAAAACTCTTGTGTCCTCAGTAACGGCTCTCAACCTAGAGTCAATTACCACAAAATCGATTATTGATCTTTCATTTCCTCTTTCCCACGTATATTGATGGATACCTTTATGATCGAAGAAGGTATTCGATACAAACAGGTTCCACTCTAAACATACTTCAAGTATTCTATTCCCATTGTCATTCGTTCTTTTATCCCCAAACTTACCTAAGGCTGAATCAAATCCATCACGTCTAATTCCCACCCACCCATTCAAATCGCCCGCCATTATAATCGAACTAAACTGAACTAACAAATAATTCAAACGACCCACACATATTAAAAACTTTGTACCTACCTAGAATAAATTGCATTCGCAGAAAAATAAAATAATCTATTCTCTTTGAAGAAAATATTAACTCTTAATATAAAATTTCATCCTTTTATCTACTAAGTAGAACTTTTAAACCCGGTGAAATTATTATTCAGCCGAATATAAAATTATGATATTAGTATACATAGGTTCAGTTTAATTTATATTGGTAACATTTAATGTGATTTTAGATTTTCACGGCCAAATTACTGATAACGCCTTTCTGTTTTATTTAATTTTTTTTTTAAATTTGGATATTTTGACAAGAGAGAACATGAACAAAGTGGAATTTATACTTTATTAAATTAATTGCATGGGGAGACCAATATAATAATAATATGTAGGATATTAGTAGGTTCTGAGAAGTGAAAATAAATAGAAACGGTCGAAAGTTCGTCAAGTAGTAATCGTCTATCTAGTATTCTATGTTTACCTATATTTGATCCCTGATCGGTCATTTGAGAAATTGTGCTAAATATATTATTTCCCCCGATATGTTTCTGAGAAAATAAATTAATAACGACAAATTCAGGAAACGCGATCACCATAAAATCAAAAGCGCATGATTCTAATAAAGGAAACTTTACGAGGAAAGTTGTCCAACAGTTTCCAAATGAATATATCATTCCATTGTCTTACTCTAAATGGTAATAAAAAAGAGCCCACGTTCTCGACTTCAAGAAATAAATCACTGGAGGAAAATTAATTTAAGAATCTCCAGTCTCTAAATAAAGCTCGCCAAACACAAATTTCGTAATCTCACTTCCTAACTGGGCGGAAACAAATTTTAAAATTCTAAAGAAGTTCCCGGATTACGGAGAAATCTCTCCCTAAAATCATCCTTACTTCAAATAACCTTGACTTTAATAAACCTTAATAATATTATTATGTCATACCGAGTCTAGGAACTGGGCAGAGAATGGAACGACCCGCCTTTTTGGTGATTCATTATTTTAATTGGATTAAACCATCCCTCTTATTACATTGATTGGAAATAAAAATTGTAGATTTAAGCACACCAAAGTTTCCTTCGCCTACCAACTAAATATTAAAAAGGTAAAACCTTCACATCAAGCACAATTGTCATTTGAAAAATTGTTGTATTTTAAATTACTGAGTTCTATTCCAATCAGTCTGAGCTTGCTTAATTAAAACTGCCTCGTAATATATATGAGGCTTTTAGCGGAGGCGGAATAAAATTATTTTATTATTTGATGCCATGAAAAATTTTCCTTAAAAAAGGGAGTAAAAGGAGGCGTTCTTCTCATTTCAAGGAAGAAGTCCTTCTTAGCATTAGTGGTTAAAATATAACAAAATATTGAGGAGTTTTCATTATTTGTCTAACAACCAGTCCAGTCCATTTTTAGAATGAAAATTAGTCAAAAGTCATCAATTTTGAATGTTGAAAAAAAGAGAGATAGCCCACGAAGTCGCTTATACTTCGTGGGCGTGATTTATATGTCACTATTTTTTTTTTTCTTAGTTTTTCTTTATGTTTAATTTAGCTTCTCTTAACTATTTTTTTCTTAGTTTTTCTTTATGTTTTTCTTGTCAGCGAAAAAAAAAACAAATTTTATCAGCGAAAACATGTTTTTAGGCTTACTGTTTTATTTTAGCACTCTTTATTTTTATGCATCTTTGTAAAGCTGTTTGTTTTCCAAATAAAGATTATTATTATTATTATTATTATTATTATTATTATGGTTTAGTTTATACCCATCCTTGCTGGGTAAACCTTAAAAATATGCATAGCTTTTGAGTCATTCCCGTGTACTATGGCTATTCCCGTGTAGGTTTATTAAATACCTTAATAACAAGATTTATACCCTTAATAACAAGATTTTGCATGATTTTTCTTTTGTTTTAGACTTGGAAATTTGAATTAATTTATAGAATATGTAACCAGTTGTAACGGATTGTTTAATCGTAACCTTTCAACCCCGAATGCGATACAATACGAAGCATGAATATCGGAGAACATTGTCCATCACTAGAGGCATAGAGATGTTCTGGAAGGATCTGCGCTCACTTCAGTTTTGGAGTAGGCGAGCCCAAAGAAAGGACGTTATCTGCGGCGGATAAAATTAGAACACCATGGCGCTTCGAATTCGTAATGTGTAGCGCACCGTTTTTACGCTTGCCACTACACCATCTCTTTCCCCCGTATAGCGCCATCCTGCTCACCCAAACCTAGGCAAACCAGGCTGCGCAGACGCCTTCTACGCATTTCCTACCCTCGAGTCGCCCCATAAACCACGCACCGTCACAAGGAATGGCCTGTATAAAGAGCTGCGCGCCCTAATTCAACCAGTTCGTCTGCAGCTCGCCCTTGGCTAGTACACTCTCTTAGTTGCGCCTCGTCCTTTGGCACGACCCTTTAAGGAGTATTCTACTTCCATGAGCAAAGCACCAACCAGACCTCGACTGCTGCCTTAGTTGCGCTTCGTCCTATAGTACGACCCTCTATGCAGATCACAGTCGCCGCCGCCCGTTACCATAACGGCACGAGTCAGTTTTGTTGTTCCCAAAGACTCATCAGCAAGGTCCCCTCCGATCCCTTGCTCAGTTAATTATTATTGTGATTTGATACATTGTGACTAATTTTACTAAATGTGATCTGTGAACTTACCTTCAATAAATAACACTTTTCCAACAATTGTGTTACAAATGTAGTTTTATTGTTTATTTTAGTGTATCAAGGTCATCACCACTTGTCATTAATTTCAATATTGTGTTTTGTTAGGAAAACTTATAAATTCATGATATTTTACATAACTTAAATTTCACAACCATGCAAAATAGTTTGATTGTTGTAATCCTCTTTACACCCTTGAGATCTTACATAATTTACCTTAAAGAGTCTAATTATTGAATACTCATTGTATTGAAGTTTACATATATCTATAAATTCCTTTATGTTAGTATTTCATCAGTCTTTCATTTTATTACTGTATGAATATTTACTTATGCTCTACCTCTCAGATATAGCTAGCTATATATTATAATACTAAACACACATTCTTAGTAAAGCCGTTATATTTGCGACAAATTAAATATAACCGTCACACGGTATATCAGTCAATACGTATCTTCGATATGAATGACATCAAATCGGTCAAATTTAAGCGCGCTGAATTGGCCGCTCAAGCCTTGAAAAGCTGCAGAATACTTCGTATTTGGATGCTTAGGTGTTAGCAGTCACGTGTCAAACTTGACGTACCACCGATTTTTTTTGTAAATTCCCTAATTTTATCAGTATGGATACTATATTCATCGAGCGACGAGGAATGTCAATGTTATCAATCAATAATAACTGGTAATATCAATAATCAATATAAAATAGTTTGGTAAAATATTTTAAAAGCTTCAAAGACCGGACATTTTATTTTCAGCATTTAGTAGTTGTCATAATTTCATAAATAGAGCACCGATTCCAGCCAAAACACATTTTTAATAGTAGATAATCATACAATTATCGCTCATTGAAGTGGGGAACTTTATCAAAAATCAACTTGAAAATTAAGCCCGCCTAAAAATAAACCTCTGTGTACGTTTTTAGATTTTCACGGCCAAAAGCATTTTCGTTATTTGTTTTTGGGGTGTTATGCCGTGTTGCGCTACCTCCTTCTTTAGCCGACGTTTCGGAGAGCGTTGCAGTGTCCATCATCAGGGCAGGTCCGGCAGATCCGACAGATGTGTTGACATTTTGAAAGATCGCCCTTGCGGTGAAAGTATAGGTCATAGATATATCACTCAGTAGTAGATAGTAGTTTGATTTTATAAAGAATAAAGAAGCATATTCCTCTAGTAAAATCATGGACAATTCGTGAAATATTGCTGATATCTACCTAATAGTCCAGGAACTTTGTCGCCTGAATGTATGGGGTAGTATGCGTTAAATCCGGTAGTTCTGATTTTTTGCAGGCTTGTTTATAATGTTGGCCTAATGAATAATCCAAGTTTTTGACCTCGACCGCCGAACGCAACTTTGTCAAAAATCGAAAAAACCGCGAAAAAAACGTTATATTTTAAAATTTTGGCGATTATAGCCCTAAAGCACTATTTTTAAAAAAAACTTTTTATAACGTTTTTAAAATAAACTAAATTTGCTATAATATGATACTAGAACTGTTTCTGTAGACCCAATAGTTTTCGAGTTTAAGCCTTTCAAAGTTTGTAACCTCGAGCGCAAACCGTGAAAAAATCGTTTTTTTTTTCAAATTTTGGCGATTATAACCCTAAAGGACTAGTTTATGAAAAAACTTTGTAAACTTTTAAAGTAGACTAAATTTGCTACAATATGATACTAGAATTGTCTCTGTAGACTTAATAGTTTCCGAGATTAAGCCTTTCAAAATTTATCATTTCATTATCATTTAAAAAAAGGATACTTCACCATCCGGTGCACTAAGAAATTTTGGTCGGGTATATGGTCAGATATGACCATTGAGCAAGTACTGATGAAATCTATGAAAAGCTATGGAGGGCTCACCCGAGGCCGTGGTATGACTGACAGTGTACTCTCTCGATGGACATTAGGCATGGTGTATCTACATAATATCTGCCATGAAGTGGAAACATACTGTGAGGTTACTACTGCAACAACTGAACAACATGTTGACATGCGACCATCTCGTGTCACCAGAGATGAATCAGATACTGAAAAACTCTGCATATGGTTTGCACAGCACCCTCCATTCCTTACAGTAGATTTCATTATGTCCATCAGCAGTGGCCTGGTTGGAGAATCTAGTGTCAACAGCCACATGGCTCTAGAGATTGGGAGAGAATCGATGCTAAAGATGGTTGGCCAGAACTTTCAGGAAGTGAAATTCAAACGTAAAAATAATGTGGTGTCCCTTTCTTCAGCTGTACGAACTATTACTGTTGGCAATAAACAGGTAACTGTTGATCCTCTAACACTGTTTTACAGGTTGTGTGTCTTAAAACAATCGGATGAAGAATTGCGAGAGTTCTTCTCTTACGAACTGTCACCAATCTCAATGTCATTGTTCTCTGAAGAAGGGATGAGAAAGGGCACAAAATCCAGCTTGTATTCAGTATTTGAACCTGTAACCTTAAATGAGAAGCAAGGGTTAACGAAGTTTGTAGTAGTGGATGGAGGGCATCTACTTCACAAAGTTGTGTGGCCTCGAAGCTCATCATTTGGTGCGATAGCTGACAGATACATACAGTATATTACTGCTCACTATGGCTCAAATGTGGCAGTAGTTTTCGATGGTTACCCTGCCCATGGTCCCTGCCCATTTGGGTATCGAGGGTAATGAGATGGCCGATTTTCTCGCCAAATCTGGTTCAGATTCCGGAATTAACCCACTAAATTTTAGAATTCCTATCTCCGATGTCTTTCCAATTCTTAAATCCAACATGAATCGTGCCTGGGAAGAAAATTGGGTAGTCTCCAAAATAAGAACTGGATCTTTCTATGCTGGAATTCAAAACCATATCCCTGCTAAGCCATGGTTTCACGGTAAAAAAACTTTCAAAACGATTCATTTCATGTATTTCGAGAATGAGAATTGGTCACTGTTCAATTGCATCTCACTTGTCTAGAATTAGAGTTTTAGATGATCCGGTCTGCCAGTGCGGTGTGGAAGAGGAAACCCTCGACCACGTTTTCTTTAACTGTAAAAACCATTCATCTTTCAAGAACATATACCGCCGGCTTATTAAAATCACACACCAGTCCCCCTTAACATTTCATACCTTTTATCTCTTAACAATTTTCGTGTTCATACAGCTTTATGTAAGTTTATTAACCTGAATGAATTCAATATTTAAATTGTTCTTGTGATCTAAATGAGTCCAATATTTAATTTGTTTTATTATTTTCCCAATAGATTCACCGATTTTTTTAACCACTTTAACTATTACCGGCACAAAGCACTCTTTTCAGGCTGAATTGCCTTAAAACCAAAAAAAAAACACACAAAGAGCTCTGAGCGTCTTCGAAAAGCCAAGTTACACTCATCGCGAGAGATAATCGTTGATGAGAAAACCATGGTAAAGGTTCCTCAACAGAAATTCTTGTCACATGACAAAAACAAGATTCGTTTCATAAAACTGCTGACAACAAAAATGGGAAATCACAACATTCAAGTACTCCAAACAGAGGAAGATGCTGTTATGCTCATCATCGCTACAGCAGTAACTGCTGCCTCTACCTTTGATATAGTGGTAGTCGTTGGTGAGGACGTTGACTTGCTGATCATCCTTACTGCGATCTCAAACCAACGTGAAATTTTTTATAATAAATGTGGAAGAGGCAAAGCATCAGATGTCATGTATTCCAGCATCGCTCCTTCAAAATCCTCTTTGAAAACAGAGCTTTTCCTCTTCATCCAGCCTTTAGTGGTTGTGACTCGACATCCTGCTTCTTTGGCTTAGGGAAGATACAAATGATGTCCATAGTCGAAAAAAATCCGGACGTTGAAAAGCAAGCTGCGATTTTTCTCGACACCAACTCTACACCTGACGATATAGCAGCAGCAGGAGAACGAGTCATAATTGCTCTATACGGAGGCAACACCAACACCCACATCCTTGACGAGCTGCGGTACCAACTATTCGCCAGGGCTGCGACGAAAACCAGCTTCAATCTAGCCAGGTTACCTCCTACACGAGACTCTGCTCGATTTCACTCCTTGCGGACATACCATCAGGTAAAAATTTGTCCTTGCATCAGTTACATATCATTCATCATTTTCTTTTCTCATGTACAATCTTCTTACAGGTTCAGGCGTGGTTGGGAGTCACACTGAACCCTCTCTCCTGGGGGTGGATATCCACGCCACAAGGCCTCAACCCCAAAATGATGACCAGAGATGCAGCCCCACAACACCTCTTGCGGATGATTTCTTGCGGCTGCACGAAGGGTTGTGGGAACGCGTGCAGCTGCAGGAAGGCAGGATTAAAATGCTCATCAGTCTGCAGGCACTGTAGCGAGGCCTCTTGTGACAATATACCCGATGTTGAAGTAATACATATCCCAGAAGGCGACGATCTGTCCGATGTCGAAATGGAGGATGACTTGGGCACAAGACGTCGACGATTCATCACCATCTCCTGATGGGGATATGCCATCCCAATACGTCGATCCAGATACGGTCGAACCTCAACCGGACCTTCCAAGAGGGCTAAATTAATTTAATTTTTTGATTTTGAATATTACTCAGTTTACTAACAAATAAACTTATTAACTTTTGTTGTACTTTTCTTTTATTAAAAAAAAAAAAAAAAACTTTGTTTTTTATCTTTTTTACTTCATTATTTGTAGCTTAGCTTATACATCATTATCCCATCATAAAAGTACAGGGCTTCGATAGAATAATCAGGGTCAAAATTCATTCAGAAAGACAGAATTGCAAAAAATTGCGAAGTTCGAAAAAAATGATAAATTTTGATGGGCTTAATCTCGGAAACTATTGGCTCTACAGAGACAGTTCTAGTATCATATAGTAGAAAACTTAGTCTACTTTTAAAAAAAAAAAAATTCTAAAACTAGTCCTTTAGGGTTATAATAGGCAAAATTTGATAAAAAAAAACGATTTTTTCGCGGTTTGCGCTCGAGGTTACAAACTTTGAAAGATTTAATCTCAAAACTATTGGGTCTACAGAGACAGTTATAATATCATTTTGTAGAAAATTTAGTTAACTTTAAAAACTATATAATTTTTTTTTTAAAACTAGTCTTTTAGGGTTATAATTGCCAAAATTTGAAAAAATAACGGTTTTTTCACGGTTTTTCGATTTTTGACAAAGTTACGTTCGGCGGTCGAGGTCAAAAACTTGGTTTATTTATTAGGCCAACATTATAAACAAGCCTGCAAAAAATCAGAACTACCGGATTTAACGCATACTGTGATGTATAAAGTTACTGGACGACATTTCAACCAGACAAGAGCGTAAAATCAACTGATGTACCGGGCCACAATAAATCAAATGCTTTGACAATTTCGTTCAGCTAAGCATGAGAAAAGCAACCACGCATCACCGTATGACAGCGTAGGGTACTATTATCATATTTTTAATAAGGGAATTAATATTGTAAAAATTCTATCAAATATTTTTTTTTTATATTTCATGAATAGTTTAGAAGTATTATCGTACACGGAAGGTTTATTATCTTACTAATCTTACTAATATTATAAATGCGAAAGTTTGTATGGATAGATGGTCCTTACTCTTTCACGCAATAAATACCGAATGGAATATAAAAATTCTTTCACTAAAGCTACATTATTTGCAAGTAACATAGGCAGTAATATATTGGTAAGCTTTGTCGTTATGAATTAGCTGTGGCGTTGTGAAATTATTTATTATACGTTTATTGGCAAAGCGTGTTGCTAAGTAAATGTTTGACATATATAAGCTGTCATTTTGTTATTTATTTAGGTTACTATGGAGATTTATTTGATAGCGAAAATTCAAATATGGGTGTTCTAATATGAATATTTAATGTAGGTAGATACAAATATAAAATAGGTACTAATCTACATTTTGACCTAAGCCAACAGCTATACTAATATTATGAATGCGAAACAGAGCTTTTTTTGACTGTCGATTGATTGGGGGAGGGGGAGCGGTAGTGCGTGGGGAGTGGGGTTGGGGAGCGGGGGGGTGGAGCGGGGGGGGGTGGAGGGGGGGGGGGGACGAATATGCGAGCGAAGCCGCGGGCAAAACCAAGTAACTAAATATTTTCACGAAAAGTGTCTGTTAGGCAATGCAAGTAAATTAACATTGTCACCTTTTTTTAACCGTGATTCAAATGAAAAAAATTGTCGCTCATAGGTTTTGCCTTTGCCAAGATACTTTTTAATGAATGGTGCATTTTTCAATAGTAATTTTTCTGTCCTTCAAACAAGATTTATTTCGAATGTTCAAACGTATTCATCTTACAAAATTTATCTAAAACCCCGCACACTTCAAACAACGCGTAAGCGCCACCACTGGTTAAAAAATAACTGTTAAGTAAAAGGTTTTCGGAATCAAATGATTTCTTTATTCAAAGCCTTTTTTCATTGTGAATCCATTGCGCGAATCAATTATTTGTAAAGAACATTTTGAAAAGCGTCCTCCAAATAAGTACGATTTGATTCGAATTCGATCACTTTTGGAACACGTGCTCATTTTATAAATATTTAATCACAAAGCGTCGGAGGCTTGCGCTATTTTTTACTAATCAGGGAGTGCCGCGAAGCCACGCTGAGTTTTTATGCGCCTTTTTTAATTACAGCCAGTTTTACAAACGTGTAATCAGCCGAGTAGCCCTAACTTCGTGAAAAAATATTTCGTATTAAATAACACGCTTTGGAAAAAAACGAAAAAAAGGCAACCGGCAACATATCTGGTCCTCGCGTTTGATTGATTAAAAAAACATTTCACTGGGACGCTATGCTTGGGTTTAAGCGCTGTCTCGTGGGAAATCATAGGTATTCTGTTATCCCGACCTTTTATTGTTGCTTTCGTGCCGACACACTTATCTACTCTCTATAGGCGTGTTAGTGTGCCGTCTAGTCAGTAGTAGCGCAAACAAATGTTTCTGGTGTGGCTTTCTGGTATTATGGTTCACTATAGACAAATGGTACGCGTCAGGTATGGATTTATGTCAGTACTGGGCATACCTACTTTCATTAATATATTATGAGGGTTTATTCCATACGCCTTCACTACTAAACGTGTTTCAAATTTTACAGAACTAATGAACAACCATTTATCGTGCATTAACGGTTATTTATTGCTTGTGCCACTGATAAAAGATTCTAAATTTCACATAAAATGTTTAAGTACTCGTTATCTTGGCTGAAAATACGCAATATACTATTTTAATAAACGATTGAAGTGGTTTCATTTTTAAACATACTGCCAACATTGATTTTGAATCAACGATTAGCTGACGTGAGAATCATAAATTCAAAGAATTAGAATTTTTTTGTGAGTACCTACAAAATGTATCAGCATAAAAATGACTGGCACATAATAGAAAAAAAGTTTTATGCCTTGCCACTGAAATGTAAAAAATACAACATGAATTAGCGTGAGAATGATTGGCACACAATAGTATAAAAGTGTTATGCCTTGCCACCGAAATGCAAAAAACACATAATAAATTAGCATGAGAATGACTGGCACACAATAGTATAAATTCCTCTCCCGCGCCCCTTTCCCCTCACTCGTTCCCACTCCGCCTTCCCTCTCCCCACTCCCTTCTCCCGCTTCCCCCGTTTCACCGAGCCTTCTGAGTTCCCCTCCCCCTCCCGCATTCCATACATTCAGTCCCGGTACATTCAGTTTTCAAACAGCTCGCGTGCACATATAGCAATTTTTTTTATACAAATTTCATGAAGCCAGAATTCACTATATATATTCTATATAGAAATCATCTCAAAGTTTCATCGCAATCGGATCAACGGTTAGCAATGCATAATTTCATGATGCCAGAACTCACTACATATATAAAAACCATCGCGGGCATGCGCACATCAAATCCCCAAAGTTTCATCGCAATCGGATGAATAGTTTAGCAACGCATAACATCTCATATACATAGACACAAACAAATATATTTTAATTTTTATATATAAGTATATAATATGTATTATTTTAATGAATTAAACTATATTAGCGATAGTCAATCGAAAATCTGAAACAGAAAAATCTGAAAAAGATACTCACATTTAGGAATCGAACCCAGGACCTTTGCCTTGCCGGGGATGCCATGTACGATTGCAAGATTCAACTCCAACTAAATTAATGTAATATTTTTTCACCTAAAATGGTTCTCTACAGAAGAATGACACACTTAAAGAATAATATACACTATACTTAAGAAGAACGAGTAGGTATGATATCGATCACTGAAATTTGAAATGCTGCAGAGGACAAAATATTAATTGATCAGGGGAGCTAAAATAAAGTTTATTTTATTTTTTTCAAAAATCATACTTCCAATTTTTGTAGACCTACAATTAGGAATTTTTATTATAAAATGAAATTGAATAGATCTTTAATTTTCCAGAAAAATAAATTCTATTAAAGTGAATCTCGTTAAAGACTTATTTTCCTAGAAATATTTCGATGACGCAGTTAGAAAAAGAAAAAAAATGGATAAAAATGATATGTTATCTCATGTCTTTTACAGCATTTCAAATTTCCGCTATCAATGTGACTTTCAATACAACGAAAAATCGCCGCGAACTGATTCGTGTGACGGGCCCTGAGCTTTTGGGATGACGTGATATGTTTTTGCTTTTACGTAACTTTTGATTGTTTCCAATATAAAACCACAGGCGGCGCTGGAGTAGAATAAATCAATTATTACTTTGCTTGTTCCCTATATGTGGCACTTCTTCCAATGATATCGGATTGTCTTTTAGAAAACCTTATTCGTGTTTCATGGCTTTATACGTTATACATTTTTGGGGAAAGCTGATTCTGAAATCATTCTGCCTATATATCAAGAAAAAATATGTGATGGCCCTGATAACATTGTATATACATATATATACATATACATATTAATTTTTTTAATTTTTTTTAACTCATTTCTTTGATGGTTACATAATTTGGGGATTTTTCGACCACCAAGCTAGGTACATGCCCGAGTTGCGGTATCGTCATGCTTTATCAGATAATTCATTTATTCGAGACACTATAGGTTAGAGATTTATAATTTTAAAAGTCTTCTTATTATTCTTGTGCCCTGTCCGTTCAACGGACGTTGGCTATCATGTTGGCTATGCGGACTTTGTTTACTGTGACTCGGAACAGCTCTACAGTAGACTGGCCAAGATCTAGAATTTCAAAATTAACTTTTATCGACCGGTCAGTGACTGAGTTGGCATCGCGTTTGGGTCCCACCGTGTTCGATTCCTCGGCTGTCTAAGACCTCCATCACGACGCAAGCAATGTGTTCTCCGTTTACTGTGTAGGAGTTTTCCAAATATTGTCAGGTTATTCGTAACCAGGGAATGTTTGTCTTTATTTAAAAAAAGAAGTAGCAAACATCTGTCGTTTGTGTTTTTAATCTGGCAGAACAACTGCGATTGGAATCTCTGATAAACAAATAAATAAACGGAGTAGGCAATAAATTGAGCAATTAAAAAAATAATGAACTTTATATAATCAATTGTCCTGAATAATTAATTAAGTTATCAATTATTATTTCTATGGATACTCCAGTTTAATTATAAGATGGAAAGCAACAAAATGTAAATTAATATTTGCTTTCTATCCATTCTAGATAAAATAAGTAATGTAAATTTGTAAGTTATTTTGATAAATGCTTTACAAAACACTTAATGGTTTTCAATCAAAGCAGCACTAACAGAAACAAAATAGATTTAGTTTGGCGTTAATTTGTTAGTTTTTAAGTTTGATCAGATATGACTAGAAACACGGACGTACAAAATACATGGACTTGCCCTTACGTACTAAAAGGCGTGTTATTTCCCCCTCCCATTGGAACCATTTTTCGGAACCGGCTGGGCTGGCGAGAGCCCCGCGTTAATCTAAAAAATGTGACGTCATCATTCTTGTCCGGACTAGTGTCTAGCTCTTATCGTACATTTTACGCACGGACGTTGTATGTCTATGGAGCACATACTATGACATCGAGATACATGGCGACTCAAAACACAAAGCCGCTGTTTACTGGGTTAAGTAAATCATTTGTAAAAGTGTCAACGGAAACAAAATATTCAACTATGAAAATACTCAGAACCTTACTTTGCGAATTTGGACTTGACACATCTGTTCATAACGCGGCAAGCAATTCGCGCTCCCATATAAAAAGGTCTATTCATTCAAAAGCAGATTTTACTTTCAAGAACTAAATGGTGATATTATAGTGCGAGGTGCCTATATACTGTTAGATTGATTTATTGGCGAATCACAAGTCTCTTTCCTCTCTTCGTCCCGCCATAGTTGGTTTTTACCCCTCATCTGTAAGTTCTCGTCTAGCTATTTGTATGTCTGTGACTAGAAACAATATCTACTCAGAAAAATGTTAATATAAAAAAAAAAATAATTATGTGTTTTTTTTATTTCAATATAATAGCATCCACGTGAAAGTACTGCAAAAATATTAACACAGCTATTTAAAACAGAAAAGCTTACTCTGACATTTGCGCTCAATGAAAGTTTTGTCAAAAATCAAGAGCTACAACTCGGTAACAGATGGCGCGGCAGTAGAAGTAGAAAGCGGAGTGGTAGAGATATACTACACAAGTATACATTATACGGTAGGGATGGGGTGTTCGGTGTTCGTGTTCCCGGGGCCCGGGGAGCAGAAAAGCGAAGGGGTGAGTCCGCTGAATAAATAATTTATACCGACGCAACCCTATTTAGGGGTGCAATCTGTTTACCTACAATAATGGCACGTTTGCTGCACCGGCGCACCGCTCGTCATTTTTAATTAAAACCGTTCACATTATTTATTGATACGTCCTTTTGTAATGGGTTTTATAAGTCTTTGTTGCTTTGCAAGTGTTGTGTTGCATGTTACAATGCGGGTTTTTTTACTTGTGCTTATTATTGTCATTGTACCCAAAAGGGTAGACAGACAAATTAAATGTTTCACACATTTAGTATTTCTGGTTCGGTATTGGATTTGTTGGTGATATTACATTATTACATACCTACTTACATTCCTTATAAACATTTTTGTTGCCTTAAATTAACTTTTTTCAATTTTTTTTGTTTTTATTTACTTATTGACATTTTCATCATATTTTTTTATTATTTTATTTTAAATTTATTATTTAAATATTTTCAAATTATTTATTTAATTTAAATCTCTTTCAATGTTTATTTTCAATTCACATTTTATTTTAAACCACTTGGACCCATAAGCTTGTTTTCACGATAATTTATTGTTGCCAGACATATGTACAACGTAGAAGGCATTTCCGACTTATAAATGTTTAATTATTAAAAAATCTTTTTTTATAAATAAACTCAGATATTTTAAGACCACATTCGAATAACAAATTAATAATTGAATTTAAATGTGTATTAAAATAAAGTGAAGTTCTTAACTTAAAAAATGTTATTTTAATATGTTATTTCTCATCCTTCTGGTAGTTTTGAAGCGTTGTTGTTTTTTGTTATGATCACCACTAGAATAAAACATTTTCCGATCATCAACTAAAAACCCCTAAACATACAAATATTCTTATCATTGAAAAAATCTCATATCTTCTATTTAAAGCGAAATAAAAAATAATAGCGAATTGTTAACACTTTAAACTACTTTCACAAAATAAGCATCAACTGCTTAAAAATAAAATTGTACCAGGCTAAACGAGAGCCGCGTAAGGCCTCGAGGATTTTTATTCCTCCATTCAAAGTCTATTACCTGAAAGCTTTCCTTGAGAGCAGGGATCAACAAGGGGCATTGTGAAATGTTTGGTGTCAAGGTGAGGGCCCTTCGTCTTGATCGCCATATTTCATAATTAATTTCTGCCTGATACAGTGCCTAAACAAAGAGAAAAAGCAACGAAAAAATGGCAGAAAAAGCTTATCCTAAATATCAAGTGTTTGCTTAAACTGCGGTCCTTTTATATTCTTAACTTTAAAATTCTTAAGGTGTGCTGTTGAAGTTATTTTACCATTAAAATCTCGTAAGTTTTCTTGCGTTTTAACGCTGAATAGGCTTCCGGAAACGAATTTGATAAAAATGTTGTGTTTCAATTTAAATTAAGTCTGTAAAATTATGTAAAAACTTTTTACGTCATGAGCTATGACTTTGCTAAAATTTTTATTCAATTTTCTTAAACTGAGTAATTACATTATTTTAAACATAATTACTACGGTTACATCCATACAATAATGAATCAATAACGTAACATTATTTACACAACGTAATACCTTTTTACAAAAAACTTTTGAACAAAAACAATGTAAACCAAATTGATCTGCCTAAAACGAGTGTTAGTTTTGGTATTTAAGTGAAGTTTTTTTGTAGCTCTATAGCATAAACTATAAAATAACTTCGTGAGAAGAAGAAAATTCATTGAATTTGAAATAAATTTAAAAAAACGAACATTTTGTGAAGCCTGAAAGCTTTTGTGATTTACATTTTTTAAGATGTTGAACTGTGGAACTCTGGAAGTAAATGTGTGTATTGTAGAATACCTACATATATATATCGTAAAAATGCTGAAACTTTGAAATATTTCACCAATCATTTACCGTTAGTAAAAACAATGATACTATTTGTACAGGGTAGTTTTATATTATTTCACTTTGAAAACACATGTTTTTTGCCATTCAAATTCGATGAACCATTAAAAATGGAATCAAATTTAAAAAAGTAGGTATCGATAACCCTCCAACAAAACACAACAACTATTTGTGCTTTTTCACCCCATAGTCAAGTATTAGGGTAGTAGCATCAGTGGCGCACCGCAGGGGTGATTGAGAGGCTGCGGGAGGCGGGGAAGCGAGGCGGGAAGGCAGTATAGCGGGAAGGAAGGGAGCAGAGGAAGACGAAGGGAAGGCGGAAGGTACATGCTCCAGACACCAGATATTAATATCACTGAAGGGCGGAAAGCGGTCGGCGCACGAAATTGCTTTAAAACGATCTCGATTAAACTTGCGTGTAATTTTCGGCTAAAAACAGGAACTAAGATTTTGGGTAGATTTACATTTTCTCTTTTTATTTGTCTGCATTACATGCCAACGAACTGCTGTGAATAAACTTTGTGGAATAAATGGAAATGATAAGATTTTTTGACTCTTTAGAATATTATAGAATGCGAAGGTTATTTTTACAATATATAAATATATTTTTAATTTGTGTTAGCGTTACTTCTCTTCCCAATGCAAGAATTAACATTGATTATAATCGGATCATGTTTTACTTATTTAGTACTTTCTATTTTGATATTTTTTGCTATTTTTAATCCAAACTTTTAATGCAACTAGTTCGATATTTCAAAACTGTCAAATTCCCTTCTTTGTAAACTAAAATGTGTTAAATACCATTATAATGATATGCAATAAACTATTTTGTACATGAAAAAAAACGTGTGTGTTTTAGACCACACGACTGAAGTAAAACTTCATTAACTTATAAAAAAAGAGAAAAAGAAAACGTGCGCGCGCACTGCTCTCTCTTGCTCCTACACTGTGATACAGACAATAGGCCTGCACTTAGATATACGAAACGTAACTGGCTATGAGAGAAAGAGATAAAAAAATGTGTGCTCGCACCTCTCTCTCTTACCCCTACAGCAAATACGAAACGTAACTCTCTCTCTTTCTATCTTCACTAACTTATATCTCCCTCTCAACTTCCGTTCGCTTCACTCGATCACACTTTTCGTAACGCTCTCACCAGCTTACTCCCCAAGTAAAGCGTGCGTAAAGAAGTTTTACTTCAAAAATGTCTTTTCTTCCCGGAACAAGTCTGTGATTACAGCGCCACCAATCCAAAAGATAGGTATTCAGGTAATATTAATTTTAAGTGTTTGTTGTTCAAGTTCTTGTTAAGGAACTTCATGTTGTCAAGTTTTTAGAGTGTGCCGCGGACAACATTCTTATATAATTTTATATTTTTAGAGAAACGAATTAGAATTATGCAAAACAGTGCCCAGTGCACAATATGGACTCTGCAAGTGTTGCGTCGGTCGTATCACGGTCTTCCGGCGTCGTGGCGTCCTTACAACCTAATTATTTCATCCAGAGGCGTCGTGTAGTGTCAGAGCGTCGGCGTCGCCGCCGGTCCAAAGGCGTTAGTAAAGGTACTTTAATAATGGAAAGAAGGCCTTTCATAATTTGTTTCGAAGTTATATGCATCATATTCACCGGCGCCAGTTCTGAAATAAAACGCCAGCTCATTAGACTAATGTCCACGACATTTATGCTTTTATCTTGAGTACTAATTACAAATTGTAAGCACCAACTAGTTTATGGCTACTTCGTTTTCAATGGATGAAGTAAAACAAATACAGTTTTCTAATTAAAGTCAGCATCAGCACAATAATTACTAAGGCGGGTCACGATTGTATGGGGGAAAAAAAACTTGTTTTGGTTTGTCTGTTAGTGATAAAAGGGTGTTAAATGAAGATGTAAAATCACGTAATTTTTTTAATAATATTTGGATATCATCTTCTTCCTCCGGATTGAGTTAGAAATTTCACAAAATAGAGAAAAACCCACCCTTGTTAAATCTCTAAAAAATATTAGATAAACAATTAAAAATGAACTTTTTTTCAATAAAACACAAATTAGAGAGAATATTC
Organism: Limnephilus lunatus; assembly: GCA_917563855.2. NCBI lineage: Eukaryota > Metazoa > Arthropoda > Insecta > Trichoptera > Limnephilidae > Limnephilus > Limnephilus lunatus. Next base: position 34,014,623 of record OU830594.1, read on the forward strand.
TGACTTATTTATTAAAAAAATATATGATTATAATCAACATTATCTCAAGACAGTGTATTCAAATACCAGCAAAATCCTTCTTACTCTCAAATTTCGGCATTATTTTGCGAGACTCAATCTTTGCCTTAATAAGACCTTCTCTTGCAGACTTCGTACATAAAGTAGTCGAGGCTTCAGTAACAGTCTTTACAGTTCTTTCAACTGCTTGAGTATGACATGGCAGACGCAGAAGAGGCAATTTACCTTCTCCCCCCTGTGCTACAAATAATTGAAGATCTTCATCCGATATATTCTTCAGTATTGGGCGTTCGGTTACATTTTGCTGCCAATTAATAAGGTCGTAGTAATATGATGCATCGAGGTTTATGTTTGGAAGTTGGAACAGCCTTGTTTTACTTAGTTTCTTACTGCGTGCTTTTAGAACACGACGCGCAGCTAATTCCCGGATATGCTTGTGAGGGTCAGTTAACATTGCAAGTAGTAAATTTTCGGAGTGTGCGAAGTAACTGTTTCTTCCTATGACTGGATCAATTATAGTTTTTAGTTCATGGGATAAGTATCTAGACGCTGAAATTAGCTGCCATAGGTGACGTGCTCCATCTTTACAGGTGGGATGAGTTTTAATACTGAACCAAGTCGGAGCATAAACTTTAACAACGTACTTTGCTAAAATAATAAGATTCTCTGTAGGAGCTTCCGTTGCAACATAAAGACGAAGAATTCGGTTAGCACGCGTAAGCCATCTGGCATGAAACATTTTTCCAGGAGATTTGTGGCCTAAATCTTCAGTAACTGCAGATACGATTTTATACAAATATAACTGATCTGTACTTAGGTCTTTAGTTAATAATTCAGGCAACTCTCCGTCAATTTTCTGAAAATGAACAATAGGCTTTTTTTCACAGTTTTCTAAAGCTAGTCCTATTGACCCTGAATATGTTTGAGGTCCAGATGTCTTACCGTCAAGATGTGTGAACAAATGATGAAATGGTAACTCGTTCATGTGAAGCAAGCAAATTATCCATTGCAATGGTTTATCCAAACGTTTTTCAAGCAAACGTATTATACCTCCATGTTTTCCAACGTTCACGTTCGTTCCGTCACATCCAATAGCCATTAATGGTTCAAACGGTATTTCTTCCTTTAAAAAATAATCGACAATTGATCTTTCTATAACTTTCGAAGTGCCAGAGTTTGGTGCAATATAACCCAAATATATTGAGTCTGGCTCTTTTATCATTGAAATATGCTCTTCAATGATTAGTTCTCTGTAATGCCTCCCCCCTTTTTCCCTGATAATTAATGTTTTATCTTTCCGGCCATCAAAATATAATGCGGGTATTTGTAAAACTATGTGTTGTGCCTTAATATTTTCCCTTGTTTTTTTACGTTCTCTGCGAAGTTTACTTTTGTCAATAACTGGAATATTAGACTTGATGTCATACAGAACTGCTGAGGCAATGGCTGCCGCTGCTCTATCCGAAACTCCATATCTATCACAAGTTTTCGACAGTGTAGAATAATCAATAGTGACCGGAGCCTGCTTCTGAGGCATTTGAGATACAACATTTGGTTTTAAAACATCATTACAATCGGATTCATTTGATGCAGAAGACGTGAAAATATCGATTAGAGAGGTAGTTGGCTTACCTGTGCTTTCCTTTTTAGACGTACGCAAGGATTTTTGCTTCAGAAGTTTTCTTTTCAACGCAGTTTTCATTTGTTTTGTTGTAACGGTATCCACATTTCCTATTATCATTTTTCGTGTAGTACGTTGGTCACTAATGAAACTCTGTTCATTTACAGGTATTTTTCGGTTAGAATTCGTAAATACGTACCATATTTGCCATAGAATATTACAAAAAATATAGTATAAAGGATTCGTAGTAACTTTTATACACACTAGAAAATACCTCTAAAAATGAAAATTTTCAAAACTTTGAAGTGAATCCTGAGGAAGAAGATCGTATCAGAAATTTAAAAAATTTTAAACACGTCGGTTTGAACCCATTTGGCACCCTTTTATCGCTAACAGAATCTAAAATTATCATTTTTTTTAAATGACCCACCTTAATAATTACTCTCGCGTGATGAAAAGTTTGAAAAATGCATTAAGTATAATATTTGTGTAGGTGTACATTTAAAAATAATGTAATATTTTTACAAATAACTGTATCTGTATGACTGCATCTGTTTGTTATTATGGTTACACGATTTTTTTAAACTATTATGTCGGTATGCCCAAAGGGTATTTAAATTAATTCATATACTATTACATACATCGTGAAGTGATCGAGAGATCGTTAGAATAAAAAATTAATCCAACTATATTTTATTATGTGACTCTTACAACAAGCACAAGTTGCGATGTTTTTAAAGATTGTGCGGCACGTACAAAGCTAGTAGAAATCGTTAATGTTTATCCGTCCACATCCGTAGCAAGCGATAAAAAAGAGGAAGAAGATGGTTTGAAAGAGAGATAATGATTATATAAAAACGAAAGTTAGAGAAAGGGCGCTAATATTTAAAAAATAATTATTATATAAAATTTTTAATATTTTAATGCTTAAAAGAACGATAATATTCAATTAACCTAAGCGAAAATATTTAATAAAGCACGAGTTATTTAAAATAACTAAAAAAAATCACAAAATAGGTCTTTATTTGCATTTAAAGAAACACTGCAAATTTTTTCGCACCTACACATAACAAGTTAAATAATAGAACAAGCTGAGTTTTTAATGATTTTCTGAGCTTAGTTTCGATTTTTTTTAATCAAGGGAATATTATACGTATAGTTTCTTTTTCGGCACTCAAATGTTTAGAGATTATCTTGAAAAAATAACAAAAAATTTTAAGAGCTTAACACTTAAAGTTGTCAAGGGAAATATGTTATAAGTAGGTAGAAATTCTGGGTCTTAATCTGATGTCAAATTTTGATTCACATCTTACTAACTTATAAATAGAGCTGTTTCCATATTTTCGTGAATTTTGTGGTGTGACGTCAAATAAAGGAAATAAATTCATTGTGTAGTATGAAACCCTAATTTATTCATATTATGTTTGTATCACCAAGCAATTGAAGTTTAGTGGAATCGATAAATGACATATAAATATTAAAATCAAAATCATTTTGACTGTTGGTTTTACGCAATTTTATTTTAAGTGTAAGAAAATAAAGCGTTGCTTTCTATGAATCATATACATCTTGAAATATTTACCGCACAACGATTGCACCTTTTTCACATTTGTTCCGCGCAGGAGGCTCTGAAGAAAATAATCCCCACAGTCTCTCCCGATTCAACCAGTCTCTCCCGATTTGACCTGCCACGCAGTTGGTGGGCAGACGTCTCCGCCGCTAAAATCCGGACAAACCTCATCCCATTAACCCGGGCACCCCTGCTAAGTCTCCAAACGTAGCGAACCACACGGGGTCACCTGTGACAGAGGTTTTGGTTATCCAATAAATGGTTCCCGGGGGGCAGTACCCATACCCTCCTCCCATATTGAAAAATCAATGATTCTAAAAAAAATCTTTTCAAGTAAAGTCAATAAAAACAATATTTAATTTACCCCGTTTTAAAATATGTCTTTATTATCTTTTATTGACGTATGTCCAAATAAAATCTTTTGACTTATTTAATATTTTTAATTACCCTCATTCCTCCCCTCAACATTTCTGTGTTTCAGTTACGAACTCGGTCAGACGTCGGAAAGTTCATATATAACCGCGACAAATCGATGAGTTATCACCCTATAAGGCAGCCCAGTAACATAAATCAATGTTCCATGAAACGAACGAGAAAAGTTCAATAAATATTCCCGGTGACTGTAATGTGTAATTCATTAAGCGAGGCTGGGACACCACCCCTGTGGCCGGTGCTGTACAGGAGACGTCACATCCCTCTGGGAATTGAACCTAGGCCGCATTTCTGATATTGATTGCGACATAATATCGGGCAATCAGTTTCGTTAAATGAACATTCTTTGGACAATGTTGGATTTCTTCGTAATAAGAAATGAATTACCGACGACCAAATTAAATTTTGTAATTTTTCTCACATTTTTGCTGTGTACTTCCATAATTTGATAATTTTTTAACCACCATGCTAGGCACATGTCCCTGTTGTGGTGGTTGATTTTATATACCTACACTGCAAATGAAATATAGAGTGGAAGATACTCTCGGTATCGCCCTGGTGTAAACCACCATTCAGATTTGAGACGTTGCTTGAAATGTCTTTAGCCGTGTTTGGTGACTAGATCTGAATATCCAGGTACTTCTCCGCCTTCCTCTACCTCAACTCCTTCCCCTCCCCAATAACCTTCAGCCTCGTGACATACTCCAATAGGAATGCCATAGTTTCATTGGCTCTAGGTGATTGGAAGCAGTTTGGACTCTTGCGGTACTTACATAAAAACATATATAATATATTTATGCATATATATATAATACTACTATCTACCTGCTCTTTCCGACTACCTATCATCTCAGAAAAATGTAAAATGGCCGGTAATCCCTAACAATGTGGTCGCCGTTACGGCTGATGATGTAGACCTCGCCCTCACTTCAACAAAGTCTGGGAAAGTAGTTGGATGCGATGGAGTTCTTCCAGAATTTCTGAAACATGCTGTGCTACGGACAAAACTATGTATCGCAAAACCGTTATCTGAAAAAAAACGAAGGTTATTGCGATCTTCAAACCCATAAGCCACCAGAGGATCAAACAGCTATCGGCCCATCTCGCTTTTAAGTACCATTTTAAAAACTCCTTGAGCGAGTGGTCCTCCGCAGACTTACCCCAATTCTGGAGAAAGTGGTTCCTTAAAGCGAGCTGGCTTCAGACCAGGCCGTAACTGCTAAGATCAGGTGCTAGTTCTGACAATACACATCGAATCTGGTTTCCAGGAACGGTTTAAGACTACGGCAGCATTCATTTATCTCTTTGCGGCCTACTACATGGTGCGGCACAAAGGTCTCCTTGTCAAGCTCTACGACACTATTGAGAAAGGCAACACACTACGACTTATTGAGCAACTGCGAACTGGCCGTATTTTCAGGGTTTTTCTAGGCGGGTTAAAAAGCATAAAAATACCTCTGAATAATGGACTTGCCCAAGGCCCCATCGCTTTTTAACATCTATAAGTACTCGAGATTTGCCTCACACTGAAGGCAAAAAATTTGCTTACGCAGATGACATCGACATTACAGCCCTAGACAAAACCCCCAATGCAGCAGAAGAAATCCTTAATTCTGACCTCAAGACAATGGAAGAATATTTCCTCAATTGGCGACTAAAGCCAAATGGGTCGAAAACAGTTGTGACAGCAGTCCATTTTAGCGATTCACATGCAAACGCAAAACTCTGAGTTCAGTTGATGGATAAATATTTACCATGACCAACATCCCCGCTATCTTGGAGTAACTTTGGACAGGATCTTGAACTACCAGTAACACATGGAAACAGTGGGCAAAAAAATCAGGACAAGACTTAACTTAGTCAGTAAGCTAGCTGGAACTAGACGTAACTAGCTGAAACTAGCTGGGAATGTGACGCCAACACGCTCAGAACGGAATTCATTGCCCTGGTTTTCTCAGCAGCTGAATAATGTACTCCAGTACGGGCTAGAAGCGCCCACACTTCCAAGGTCGATGTTTAGCTTAATGCCACGGAATGCCATCAGCGGAACTTTGAAATCTACTCCTCTCCCTTTGCTCCCCGTACTTGCAAACATAACCCCGCCAAAAATCAGGCGAGAAATTGCAACACTGAGGGACTACAAGAAGGCGATGCAAAAAAGCGCAATGTCTTTGCACGACGATGTTGTCTCTCATCCGCCATGCCGCTTGAAGTCCTGAAATCCCTTCTGGACAGAACAAGAAAGACTTCTTCGATCACCTCTCACCCCGGAAGATATGTTAAAGCTCGAGTGGGAATCGGCCAACGTGAAAAATGCCCATCTCTTACAAGAACCAATTGAGTAACAGCCTGTACTCTCATTCTGTCATCAATAGGATAATGTGCTTTCATAGTCCTGATGTATAGATGGGTCCTTAAAGAGTCGGCGATGTGTTAATGCGGTGCACTGCAGAATACCGATAATGTGGACAAAGAAAGCCCGCTCCATTCATTCCCCGGCGGAATTGATGAGGTCCAGAAGCCCCAGACTGGCTTGCAAACCTAGATGTCTCCCTCTAGTCCCCCACAACACAGAAGGAGAAGAAGAACCAGGGCGATACTGAGAGTATATTCCATTCTTGAGTATCATTTGCAAATTGCATTAAATAACTACATAAGTAATAAATCAATCATTGAAAGCTAGACGTGATACTTTTCAAAGATTTTTATAGACCTTTTAAATAAAAAATATTTTAATAATATGAGGTGTATGACCCTTAATGAGACTTCCTGATAGTTTCTAACTCATTTAAATAATATATTATTGTTTCCTTTAAATACCACATTGTTTCTCTTTTTCAGATCCCATAAATAATAATTGACATTTCCATTAATATATACATTTATTATTAATATTAATTTCCAGCGTCGATGGGTTAATTTTCAATGGATGGGGATCAATGCCTTGGGAAATCTTGAGCACGATGTTAACCCCCTCCACTCTGAGAATATAATCAGCCTCGTATAAGATTGATATATTTTATTTATGGTCTCTTGGCCGAAGATATGTTACGGAATGAAAATTATGTACCCCCAAAAAATATTTGGCTGCTTAAGCGATGACAAATGTATGATGCGTACATATTTGTAATGAAGTTGTCTATTTCACGAATAAAAGTAGATTTTTAGAAAGGCACTTTATTTGAAAATAATGATGATAATTTATCGGAAGAAGATAATACTAATAAATAGAAACGAAATACGAAACCAAATAAGATTCGTGAAATGATAAAGGTCGCAACTGGGAATCGAACCCAGGATTGCCGTACCGCGACAACGCTTTTAACGACTCGGCCATTGAGACCTCTCTGATTCTAATTCTGGGTTCGATTCCTGGTTGCGATCGTGACCTTTTTTATTTTCTGTGTCTTATTATGTTTCATCTTAAATTTAGATATATTAATTTTATCTTCTTCAATGATTAATAATAATTGTAGATTACATTGATGAATATGACCATCAAAATTATTATTAAAAATTAAATATTTGGAACTATAAAAAATTGAAGAGTGTTTTTCGAATAGACCAAGGAAAAAATATATGCATTTCAAAGTGACAATATCATTGTAATCCAAATAATTAGCTACGTAACCAACAAGGTAAAATTTTCACTGTCACGATATTCTACACTGTAGTTATAAAATATGACTTTTTTTCATGATGCCCTGAATCATTGTCTATACATTACCTATTTACTTTCAAGTTCTAGGAGAGTCCTATTCAAGTTTTAATATTTTTCATTCATAGAACTTGAAAACCAACTTTAAAAGTTGATGAATTATTGTTCAAATTCTGTGAAACCATTGGTACTAAATCATGCCAAAAAAATCTCTAAAAAGATTTTGTTGAGCTTTTGACTTGGATGTCTTCATCAAATCAAAATATCACTTGTGATGAAGCAGGATTCTTCTTAAAGCCAAATTTTGCAAAACGTTAATTGGATGGTTAATAATAATATTTATATAACAATTGGGGTTACCGTGGCCAACTGGCTCCGGCAGTTGTGACTCTTGAGAGCTATTCTCATAAAACACCATAAAAAATCGCATTCTTTGAAAGGGCTTCTCAATTTTGCATAAAAAATAAATATATTTTCAAATATTAAAACACGTCCTGTACAATATATAAAAAAATCATTACGTTCTGATACGATCTTTGACAATGCGTAACTAAAAGAACTTTTTTATACAATATGGTAAAAAGCTAAAAAAGATAATGAAGAAGCGTTTAAATACAGTATTCATAGCATTTCGGTTAATGCTCTCCTTATTATGGTCCTCTACCCTGAAAGCCCAGAATAAACTACTGTATCAAATCTTCCGGGGGAAAATGATGACAAATGGCGCGTGTATAACGCCAGGCAGAACCGCTGGAAAAAAGCAAAAATAAGGGCTGTTTTTGTCCGCCAATCCCTCAGGCCGCGCAGAACGTGAGCTGACCCCTCTAATCCAATTTTGATTAATCATCTGGTGACGTTTTCTCCAAATATATACACAAGTCCCGACGATTCTGCAAGATTATTACAGGCTTCATGAAAACCGCCCAAGAAGGCCGCCCTGAATGCTAAGGTGAAAATAATGGCAAGACTGATTAATGGAGCGCCCGGTGACATAACTGGTCACAATTTATTTTATCGGAAAACTTATCGCACCACGTTTTGTGTTTTGTTTGTTTGTGAGAATTTCACTACTTTCTGTTACCTGGGAATATTGAATTTACTTTATGGACAATTGCCCGCTCACAAAGTTTGGCGTACTTTAAATAAAACAAATACCTACAGCAATTCAACGATTATTTTTTGAAAATATTTTCAAGTAATGTTTGTGGGTTAGTTTTAACATTAGTAATTATAATAATATTTTTCAACCTGTTGGTTAATAATAAAAAGATATTTACCAAGTATTATGATTGTTAGACAAGAAAGGAAACATTTCCATCGCAGTCATATTTTCAGGCCATTTTCTTTAAAAAAAATCAATTTATTTCAAATTATCAACAAAATCACATGGAACACGTGACATTATAAAATATCCTGATTTAAATTTAAAACAGACTTATTATTAGCTATTATTTCGGTTTATCTGAATAAGCCGAGAAAATATCGTCTTTCATTGTGTCTGAAGAAAATACAATTGGACAATTTTCATTAGGAAAGGCATCCCGAGCCGCACAAATTGTATTCATCAATGAACCGGTCTGTTCACAGAGACAGACGATTGCATCAGCCGTTAGCCGGTCCACTTGTGATTCGAGTAACGTTCAATTAGGCTTTGCATTGGGGACTGCAATTGTGGAACAGTGGAAACTCAAGGTAAATTGCCGTTTCCGACTGCATACGGCATGCGGCGCTCAGGTCCATGCATTATTATTATTTCGCTGTGGGTAATTAATTGTAACTGTATAGACTTGGTTTGGTGGAATGATATGATTGCAAGCTCGTTTGGTTACGTTTACGTAAACTAATGTGCACTATATTAATCAATCGACCGTAAAAAACCATGAACATGTTTTTTAAAATCACAAACTGACATTTACTCAATTTTTTTAAAAGTGAGAAATATTCTTACATTCAAATTTATATAATTACTTTACTATTTCAAACAAAACTAAAGCATTGCCGGTGATTATTTTTATTGCAGATTGTTAATAAAATTATAACATTATTATTAAGTGCAGCGCCATTGAGGTGATCGTTTCACAAAAACGGCTCTATAAAATACGCCAAATATTATTTTTATGAAGGTAAAGGTGCGTCCTTATCGAATGGAAAAAAATTGGTAGGTAAGTATTTAGTGATGACAATAAATAAGTAATAAAAAAAATCATTCTTCTTTTGAGGATTCCTCGGCATTTCCATGAATACAGCCTATTACGATATTTCACTTTGCAGTAAAAGAAAATACACAATATGGCACGTTTGGCGGAATAAAGTTATTTTTAGATACTCTCCGGCTTAGGTCCCTTTTGTAACATGTTTGAGGCAGCTAATCTTCTTTTACCTTGAAGTGATGTATTCACAAAGATGTTTTTAAATCAATGTAGAAGACGGTACATATTTATTTATTTATTTCTACATGCACGGCACAATATGTGCCATTATCATAATTAAATTAACATATGAATAATATATCAACATAAATAATGTAACTGTATTAGTTTAATGTAAAAAAGTAAAAGATAAAAAGTAATATGTGGAAAATATTAAGTAAAAGGAATAGAGTACAAATATAAAGTAAAAAGGTAAGAAATAAAATAGATGAAAGTGAAATGTATAATCTATGAAATATCTAAAAAATGTATAAAAAGTCGAAAATTAATTGAATACAAAATGATAAAGAATTAAGAAATGCTCATAGAGGTAAAAAATATAAATAACTTATGTAAACTACCGAGAGAATCGTATATAATAATGATCAGGAGTAAATACGAGGATATTAAATGTACTTGACCAGATCATGCGATTTATCACGGAGATTATATTAACAAACCCTAACATTTTTTTTCCAAGAACGTAAGTGTTCATACACTTCTACAAACGGGTCATTTATTAATGATGAAAATAATTTTGGGTGCAATATTCTCATCTCTCTTAAAATAATAGGTAGTTATTCATCACGGTCGCTTACTTTTCATCAAAACCGAACTTTTTAAATGGACTCGATTTTATCCAACCTACACCTACGTCTGAAACCTTCAAACAATTAGACATGAATTCTACATTTCAAAGAATTCGAAACAGTGATGAGAAATTGATTTAATGGTATTTATTATTAAAAAGCTAGAAACAAGTAACATAGTAGAGCTACATTATTCGATACATTGCAAAACATACGATACTCCTCCTTAATGCGAAACACGAGGATAACTTCAATTTTAATCCAGGTACAAAGTTCCGGGTTTATAAAATCTAAGTTTCGAGTTCTAGTTTCCGAAGAGGCAAAGTCACTAAAGCCTAACGGACTCCTCCTTCCCCTATCTCCGATTTTCCACCTCTTCCTCCCCTATGACATTAATCCCGGGCCACAAAGGGAAGGCCGAATAGTCCCGCATCTTCCACAGTTTTGTCTCTCTGCTCATCCTCTCTGTCATCCGTATCTCTTTAAGTGAGAATGATATTTGCTTTGTTTTGTGAGAGGCCGTTTAAAGGGAACTTTTGTGACTTTATCAGGATGAAATCCGGAAAAAAGATCAGAACTGAAGATGTCTTTTTTAATTTTAAAAGAAATGGAAGATAAGCAGGTGTCTCACTTGGATATTAAAGTGGAGAATTCTCATATGACAAAACTGTTACTAAAACCAGTTAGAATTCAGTAATAATTACATTTTAATGAGACACTGAGCATAAATTCTCAGAATTGTAATCTAAACCGATTTCAAGGAAAGCTTGTATCGCCAACTTATACAGCCAATTTAGCCAAGATCTGATTAAATTTTATTTTGACTACTAGGTACCAGGTAGGACAAACGAAATTGATGAACTTTTTAAGTGGAAGAATTTAGATATTTGAAAAGGTTTCATTAATTTCACCCGAACTAAGATAAAAATTTACCTTTCTTTGGTCGTACAGACACGCCCACAATACGTTTTATCCCTTCAGAGATGCTGAAAACTTTTAATTTGTATTTTACTGTGAAAAAATAACAAATGGCAGACCAAAATTGTTCGTTATTAAAATACAGATAAGAACATCGTCCATCACACATAATCAACCCCAAATTTTACTTCCGCACCAAGCGTAAATCTTTACGAATTCACGTATATTCTCAACAAGGAACAGGGAGTGAAACTGAGAACAACGATAATAGGCACGGTGCCATACCAATGTTGTATGATTGGCTCAAGTGAAAGCGTCCGGACAGGCGCCTCTGGTTGGCGAGGCACCAACAGAGATCCGGACACTCCGAGAACCCGGACACCCCGAGAACTCCGGACACCCCGAACGCCCGGATGCTGAGCACCGTGCATATATCATCCCCAGACCCTGTGCCCTCTCACTAAACCAGATAATGTTTCAACGGGAATATTTTGTATGCACGTTTCTCGGAGCGTGTAGCACTTCTACGTATACGAAATATTATTTGTTTGAATCGTAAATTATTTCCCTCCGACTGCTGAGATGTTCCTTCGCGCCGTTATGGGGGTTTGTTTCAGTATAAACTGGTACAATATTAAGATATGTGTTCAAATGAAAATTGCGTTGTGTTTATTTACTACTCTGGGATTTTAGAGATATCACTTATGTGAGAAAAATCAATTTATTACACAAATAGGTAAACACAATAACAAAAATCTACATGAATAAAGGATAATACATTTGCATACATCTAAATAAAGATTAAAAAGCAAATTAAATAAATATGCGAAATTATATAAAAGCTCACTCAAATGACAAATAATACAAACAGAGGCAAGTGAAATAAGACATAACTAAAGACACAAGCGATACCAAATATAATTAGCTCAACATATTTTTTTATTTTACATTTTTTTTTTCTAAATTCGTGTCAATTAATTTTAGTACATTTAACACATCTTTTTATATGGTCGACGCATTTGGATCATAGGACTAAAATAGGCGATGTTATTTTTAAATTAATTCAGTTGAAACATGCCATGGCATCTTAAACAATGATATTTGAGAATATTTATTTCAATATCGATAAGACATAATGTAGTATCAAGATGGCCATGAAACAAAACATATTAGATCAGTCGATTGCCTTTTAATTTTAAATGCATTAATCTTGAGGAATTCAACACTTATGGCATCTTATAACCTAAGATGGTCTGAATTTTTAGCAGATAAATGCAGTATTTTTGTATTTAACTATGTTTCATACCTAAAAAAACAGAATTAATACTTTATTTCATTTGATTTTGAGAGAAAAATATCTCGGGGTAAATGAAATGCCAAATTAATTACCAGACCGTCTGGGAATTTATTTTCGAACCAGTTTGTCAATTTTTTTCAACAATTTGATATAAAAAGCCTTCGAATGTCATTATACCTGTAAAAAGTTAATGCCCAGATCTCTTTCAGCAAAATTTTTCTAAAGATTTTAACGAATTCCACGAAAAAACTTTTTTATTAAATATATTGTTCAAAAAGATACCTTCAATTATTTTAATCCTCCATAAAACAGGGTAATTCTGAAGTCAATAGCAGTTTTTTTAAATAAGAATGTGAAAAGACATTACAGACTAACTGAAAAGCACAATAACTTGAAAATTTTGTATATGAACGATACATCAAAGTGATGAAACACGTGTGAAAAGGAAAATGTATACTTTAAAAACTTCATAACGGTTCATACTTTTGACAAGAAAAATAAAGTAGGTACTTTGCAATTTCGCAATAATTACGTTATCTTGTCTTACGTTTATGTTCATTATTTAACGTAACACCTGGTCTTTGCGTTGTCCCCAAATGCTTTCAAATATGGGCAGCACGTTCATCTGATTTAGCACCCAAGGAAATGTTGAATAATTACTGTGAATCGTTATTATTATTGAACACTAGCGAAATAATACCTCAAATGATTGGCCTTGTGCACTTTGCAAGCCTTAGGTGAAAAGAACCATGTAGAACACTAATTTAAAACAAATTTGTGCATTGTGAATATTGAATAAATAATAACACAAGAAGTGCCTTGTGGGCGTATAGCGTGATCTTGTAATGATAGGTTCAAGTTGGCCTTTTTTTACATTAGCTTCACACAGCAGGCCCTGAAGAAAACTATTCCCCCCACGGCCTATGTCGTCTTTTGGGGATGCTATGTGGAGGGTCTTTTTAGGAAAGGAAGGAGAGGAAGTTCTGGGAAGGAAAAGGGTATGAGAGGTGGGTAGGAATCTGAGGGTCAATGTGTCCCTCCCACTACTGATATTCCAAGAAAGTACCGCTGGAGAAGTCAAAATGACTCCCTCAACCATCCTCTCTTAATCCGGCCTGCCATGCAGCTTGTGGGTAGACGCAGCCACCGCCATGACCAGTACAAACATCATCCCATAAACCCGGTCACCCCTGCTTAGTCGCCAAATGTAGCGAACTACTTGGAGTGACCTATGTCGGAGGTATTGATTATCCAATAAATGGGTCCCAAGTTGGCGGTACCCAACCCACCTCCCAAATTATGGTCTATGTATATTTCCATGCAAAAATGTGTTTCACAATGATTTTGAAAAGCAAAAGGGAGTGCCATACTATTTCAGATAGATCGCATGCTGACCGGTCTAGAACCAAAATATACTAAGTCAGGGGCATATTTCTTTCCAATCAAATTTGTACGGAAGGCACTTTTAGTGCTGCATTCGCTAATCTATGATAATGAAGATAATATAACAGTTTTGGGCATTTTCTGAACATCCTTTTCGAATCCTTGTTTTCGTAAATCTCAAATTAAGATACCTCTTCACGGTGATCAACATTACTATATTCATAACATTCGTTTTATCTATCGCGGTAAAATATTTTCATATTTAAACTTAAAAGATGTCAATTTAATAATAAGTTTCATTTTGCGATATAAATTTATTTTCGCAACTCATTTCATAAGAACCCTGTCTCTTTGCGTAGCAGAAAAGTTATTTTAGTATAAAGAAAAGTTTTCATTATTGTCGAAGTTCAATCAAATAAATAATGAGATGTTTTGACTCATAAAAAGTTTGCGCAAACTTAAAAGATCGGATGCTGTTTTGTTTGCTTGTTTACGTTACTAAGAAATCAATCATCTTCAAGTTAACATATTCTCATAATGAACATCGAAGGCTACAAAAGGATTTGAGTAGGTTTGTTGAAAAAAATCGGATTTAGAAACAAGTTTATTTAAAATCATTATATGAAAAGTAAGAACACTTAATAAATCATAATGTAAGAGAATTATATTTCACAAACAAAGCGAATATAATAATAATCATAATCAATAATTTTTTTTTTACACTAACTCCACACAGGAGGCCCTGAGAAAAATAAATTCCCTCAGGGCCTCTGTCATCTTTGAAGATGCTGAATGGAGGGCCTTTTTGAGGAAAGGAAGGACTGAACATGGCTCTTGAAGAGACCCATGTTGTAGGAGGGAGGGAACATCATGCCTACAAAACAAAATTCATCAATATTACAAAAAATAGCGGTTTAAAAATTCAAATAAGCTCAGGAATAACTGGTTACACAATAGGTCCTTAACGTGGGTGATAACGTCCCTTTGTTAGCGATTAAGACTTTCAGGGGGGCGGTAGAAGACCCAGAGAAAATTTGGTGGCGTTGAGATGGCACAGCGAGGGCGTGGGCAAGTAAAAAAAAAGGTCTAAAAAGACAAAGAAAAACACGATAATCACGTACTAACGTATATTATTATTTTTGAGAATTGACACTAAATCATGAATACAAGAAGGAAGGAGGTAACTTTTTTAACTTGCTAAACAAGAAGGTATAACAAAAAGCATACGTCCAATATATATAACATTAACGTAGGTATAATCCGTGACAGTTGGGCCCAGCCTGCCCCCAAGTAAAAAAATAAATTGGGGGCGCTAGAAAAAAATATTCTCAAAGTGGGCGGTGGGCAAAATAAGGCTGAAAATCTATGAGTTAAACAAAGTCAGTTACGTCTTGCCTGTCTAAGTGCTTCACCCCTCTTTGACGGCCGGCGTAGTGCAGCGGTAAGGCGCTTGACTCGCACACCGAAGGTCGCGGGATCGAATCCCGGCGTGGCAAATAAATTTTATTTGATTAGTTTGTGTTATTTCACAAAATGGCATTAGCCGTGTTTAGTGACCAGATCTGAATAGCCAGGTAATTCCCCACCTTCCTCTTCCCTATCTCCTTCCCCTCCCCACTACCCTCAGCCTCACAAGATACCCCAATTGGGAATGCCATAGTCTCACTGGCTTCAGACGGGAGCAGTTAGGACTCTTGTGCGGTATTTATATAAAGAGATAATCCTAGAAAAAATGAGCTGTGGTTGTGTCCGTGGGCCCGAAGTAAGCTCAGTTTTCCCTTACTTCTGGTGAAATTATTAAACTTTTTCTTAAATCGAAAGACTTTCTTGAATGGGTAATTTCATGGCCGGTCTGTGGCCTAAGATATAAAATTGTTAAATTATTATTGGTGACATCAGTTTTCTTTCAGATCGGCGGGTACAATTTTATATTACACTTCAAATAATTAGATTTGTATCTACCCACTGATATTTGTACGAAGCCAACTTGTTCTGGATTCTTTGTGGTAACTTAAACAAATACAATTAAAAAAAAAAAAAATTAACGTTATAATCGTCTATTCAAAAATAATAAAGCAAACTAACTCACCATCACACCGTCACCCCGCAAGGGTAAGCAGAGAGGAGGGACCGCTAAACAACTCGGTCTTGGCACACACTCTTTGCCTCATTCACATTCATATATCGTCTCATACATACTCTTCTATTATTCTGACTCTTGACATGGCCCGTTTCAAGTATCTGATTCACTTGATCGTGCGTCCCCGACTTCTTCTACCATTCACATTTGCGTCATACATTCTTTTCACACTACTTTCTTCGTTCATTCGCTCTACATGCCCAAACCACCTGAGGGTCCCTTTCTTATTCTTACTCATTACGCTTACATCAGCCTTGCATTCTTTGCGAATCTCCACATTTCTCACACGATCACACATGGTTTTACTACACATACACCTAAGGGATCTCATTTCAACAGCATTCAGTCTGCTTTCATCCTTCCTTTGCCAGTTCCATGTCTCACCGCCATACACCAGGGTAGGTACCGGCATTCGATTGTGGACTGCTAGCTTTGCTTCTTTTGACAGTTCTCAATGGGAGGATAAAGGTGTTATCGGCCTTAAGCCATTTATACTGTTATTAAGCGCTTTTAATATTCCCACATTTACGGAACGGCGAAGGTACAAAAAAGAATAATCGTACGATTTCTATTACAATAAACCAGCAGCTCTTTCTTCCATATTAAATAAAGGTGAGACCAAAGATGAGACACAAAAAGTACGTTTGTCTATTTCCTCCAAAAGAAAAAGGAGAATTTGGAAGAAACAGACATACGTAAATTACGTGTATCTCATCTTTTGACTATTATCTCAAACTATAGTCTGTTCCCTGTTTTACCGCTGATAAAAACTTATTTCAATCGGACATGAAAGATGTCTCTATTAATCAACTAGAACTAGAGTGTCGTAGGTATGTTTTTAGATTTTCACAGCCAAAAGCATTTTCGTTGTTTGTTTTTGGGGTGTTATGCAGTATTGCGCTACCTCCTTCTTTAGCCGACGTTTCGGAGAGCGTTTCAGTGTCCATCATCAGGGCAGATCCGGCAGATCCGACAGAGTGTCGTACGCCGTTTTCTTCCGTCCACCCTATCGACCTCAAAGTTCTGTCGGGCTGTGGGGTTATGCACAGTTAAGTTTTCATTTCTTAACGCGTTTAAAATTTGCATACGCTTTTTTTAATTATGTGTTTACGTTTATCTGTTTATATTGCGTTTTCATTCTAATAAAATATTATTATTTCTGCTACTAAAACACTGTTTTTACTAACGGCATCAAGTTTTCTTGATGCGCAATAAAATGCAATTATAACGATAATGATGAAAGCGTATTTTTCCACCCAATTCTTCAAAAATTATTGCTTTACAGGCATTAGCAAATCGCATGCCTCAGATTATAGGCGGTAAAAATGTCAATAAATCAGTGAAACTCATTCCACTTGAATGAAAAACTTGAAGAAGATAAGCCCAGCTCTGATTCATGTAGATAAGTGATTTATATGTTCTAGAAGGTGGCACTCTCTTCGTGATGAATAGCAGCGAGGTTATTGCAAATTTTGAATGATGGTCCGTCCATCGCAGGTGACGACCCCGCCGACGCTGTGTACGTGGATTTATAAGTAGATTGATCGACAGTCTCATGGTCTACTGCCACTTGTAGCGAGAAAGCTCTACCGGATAAAGCTCTAAGAGCAAAGTCGGGTCTTGGCTTTTATAAAATAGAAGGTTGCCGTCAATAATAAAATGGTGCCACATTGTGTACGAAATAAACTATGAAAAGATTTATAAAAAATGGCTTCTTCGAAAAATACGCACACCGTGGTAAAACGTGAAATGTTATAATGCTTAGTATGATGTATTGGTATACATTACAAGAGCAAGAGTTTTTTTTAATGGTACAGTACGAAAACGATTCCATTGGAAAAAGTATAATATTCTTATTATTGAATCATGTAATTAGTAAAACCGGCCCGCTTTACGTCTAACGCATCTTTCTTTTTGGAGGTTAAATAAACAAGTAATATTTTTGAGTTTTAACTCAGGGCTAACATTTTCACTCAGCGTTACTTATTACTCGTGGATATATTTAATATTATAATCGAACTAGAAACGCCTTGGATTATATTTCTAGCCACTTAAATCTTGCATGGTTTTATATAAAATGCCTACCTACCGAGTAAAGATATTTGAACAGAAAAAATGTGTTTTAAAACTGTAATTCACGAGTTTGAATATCTTCAAGTGCTTATTCAAACTACCAATATTTATGTCCTTTCACGTCCCAAAACGTAAGTATAGACAAAATTTTTAATTTAAATTTAGTACTTCTTCAAATTTTGCAAATTCACTTTGTGGCACCATTTTATTAATGAAATTATTAAAACACTTTGTTTTTACCACAATAATCTTTATTTAAAAAGTCGACATGTTTCGAGAACGATGTTCTCTTCATCAGGACATTATATGTACTAAAAACTAAATTATCAAGCATAGAAAGACAGGCGTGGGTGGAAATGGAATTAGTTGGAGGGGGGGGGGGGGGGGGAAATGGGGCGGAAAGAGGAGGAGCTTAGAAGATAGACAGGGGGAGAGGGGGTTGCTTAGAAGATCATGGACAAAATTACAATGGAAATATGTTTAAAATAGGGTTATTCACAAAATTAATTTGGTTATTAATAATATTTAAATTTCCATTGACATTTTTCCTAATTTCTAATATTTCTAAAAGATCTAATTGAAAACCACTAACGCTAGTGTGTAAAATTTTTAAACCAGTATTTATATCAAACGAATGGTTAAATTCAATTAGATGGTTAGCAAATTCCGAATAATTATTGCTATTTAGACATCTCAAGTGTTCCTTAATCCTCGTTTCAAAATTTCTGCAAGTTTTACCTACTTAAAAATGATTGCAATCATTACAATTCAATTGGTAAACTCCGGATTTTTTCATTTTTTGGTCTTTGTCCTTGTTATTTAAAATATAATTTTTCAATTTATTATTGGTATAAAAAGCTGGCTGTATTGTATTAGGGATTTTTTTCCCGATTAAATTGGAGGTTTGATGATTTACAAACAATATTTTTCTCCATTGTTTTTTGATATTATCACTAAGCAATGGGTAAATGTAGGACAAATGAAATTTTTTCTTATATTTTTTGTTCAATATGTCGTCTATTAATTTGGGGTTATAACCATTATTAGATGCAATTATTTTAATTGTGTTAAGTTCAGCTTTGAAATTATTTGGGGATAGCGGGATATTAATTAATTTATTGATCAAATAATGGAAAGCTAAGAGTTTTTGTGAAAATGGATGGTTAGATGAGTTTTCATAAATGTTTACAAGTTACATTTTAGCCAATTTTTTTAACTATCATACTAAGCTGTTACCCGTGTTGTGGTAGTCATATATGAAATATTATTTTATATAAACAGATAATAAAATATAAGAAGAGGAGAGAAAAATAGCACATATTTAATATAAATAAAACTAAAAATATACTAATACAAATAAAAATATAAACAGACAGCTGAGAAATAAAGAATAACAAGATATTTTAAAGAAGATTGAAATAAAAATGAAAATAAAAATTGATGCGTATTATTCTTCTTCAAATAAAAATGAAATTATAATTTGGTAACTATTCTTCTACACGAGAGTATATGTTTATGGTCACTTTCGAAGTTCGTTCTTCGAAAGAAATTGAAAAATAGATGCGCTAGAGTAAGTACATATTTTTTTTAAATTAATAATATTAATAATATTTTATAATATTAAGCTCTTATGTGTTGTTTACGAAATCTCTTCCCTTTTCAAATATCCAATGTTTTCTACGGACTTAAAAGAGAGATTTAGAATTATGTGACTTTATATTGGCACTCAAAGCATTGTATATTTTAGGAGCGATATGACAGAATTGACGTTGAGCGAATGAGGTTTTAGTTTTAGGGACCACGCAACCCAGGTTTGATGAGAAGCGGTTAATTAATTGTTTAAACACTGTACCTAGTTCCTGTTTATGCAAAGCAACCATTTTCTCAAACATGATTTTTTTTACATTTAATAAAACGCGATTCCTTCTTTCCTTCCACGTGAACTTCTATACTCGCAACTCACAAAATATCATAGTCTTCCTTATGACTCTTGTGAAACCATTTTCAGAGTCAGGCACACACAACTAGACATAACCCATTGTATCAGTGGTAAGTTGATCGAGCGGTCTAAAGCGTCGGGTTCCTAACTAGATATCGCTGGTTCTGCTGGCCAAGTCCTCCGCCATTACACATAGAATTTTATCCGCTTGTATGGTCGTAAGAAGATTTTAAATATTGTCAGGTTATTTCTAACAAAGAAAAAAAAGTTTTTCTTTTTAAAAGTAAAATAAAAATTGATGTTTTTTAAATGAAGTGATCAATGTAATTTGTTTTGCATTGCAGTGGGGTTATAACCGAACAGTTATGAAATATGGTTATGGTACCATAACGCTAGAGAGGCTACTTAGAAAAAGGTAAAGAGCAGAATCAGCAGATTTTTATTTTTACTGCATGCATTTTTAGTCCCGGATGTAGTATTTTCGTAAAAATCAAAATTTCATCTATTTTCACACTTAAGATTATTAAAATCTTTTTTAAATGATGTCTAAAACATAATAAATATATAATCCCATTGAATTGAAATCAGCATATCTCCGAAATTTATAAAGCAAATAAGCAATAATAATTTGAACACGAAAGAAGGAATGGATTTATTTGTGCACGCCGATAGTATAGAAAGTTTCGTAATCGGTTTTCGCACCAGTTTGGAATACTCTCCAGCAGTCCCCCCTTACCCCACCAATGCCCAAAGATAATGAATGCGTAGCGACGTTCATCAATTGCGATTAAATTTGGACTTGTGAGTCAAGTCGACTGTTGTTCTATTTTTTTGTTCTTCGGCTTCCATGCAAAAACAAAATTATTTATAACGTTAATTGCTTTCTTGATCTATCTAGTACACCACTACATAAGCAAGGGTCTCTTTAAAATTATTTACCGGTACCTACCTATCTAGTCGCCTCCAAATGCTCTGTTTTTGTTCACTGTTCACTGCTACATGGCAGGAGTGCGGCCGGCTTTGCATACATTAGTAGGCGGATCGCCGTGCGAACTGTCACGTGTTGGCTAACACACTATACATTAATATCCTCACGACGAAACACTATGTTTAAGTTCAGTGGAGGTGCAGTTAATCTTATTTGTTGAATTCAACTAGTGTTGTTCTAACGGAACCCAAACAAGACCGAAACGCTCTTAACCCTTTTAAGTAATTAGAAAAAAGAAATAAAAATGAGATTATGTAACATTTTTCAACAACAGTATTTTTTCCATCAAAATTAGGTGAATTGTTTTAGGAGATGGTGAACATTTGTTATTTAACAAGTTACTGAACTTTAAACGTGTGAGTTCATAAGATGACAGAAAGTAGTAGGTACCTACCGAAGAGGAAGAAAATAAATAAATGAAAACTATTAATTGTTCTAGCACTTTCTCCATTTGGGTATATTTCATACTTGTCCGTAAACATAACACGACTTATCATAATTTAGTTCGAAAAAATATTTTCATTTGCTTTACTCTCAATGAATCATTTTCAATTATAATTGTAAAATGATTCATAGATTAAATTTCGTCAAAATACCAAAACAATGGCAAAAATATAACAGAATCTTAAAGAACCCAGGAAGGCAGACACCAACAGAAAAAAAAATAAATCTTTATGTTTTTTATCACTTTTTCAACGATTTGCTCTAAACTGCCGCATCGTTTTCTCTCCATCACATGTTGTCAAATCAGCAACCAGTTACCTGTAATAGTGTCAAAATCTAATTATTATTGTTAATTTGAATGTTAACGTCCGCAAACATTATTGATCATCGCCGCAAATTGTCGATTCATCGTGCACCAAGAGGCCATGGCAGCCGTTTCATAAATCAATTAGCAGATATCGATTTGTCAGCTAATATGGGCAGATTGATTAATCGGTTCGATTATCCCTTATCAACAGACCTTTGTTGGATCATTGTCTTTGTTTCTTTTGTAAATAGACGCTTGACTTTACAAGCGCTGTCAAGCATTATACGACGTAATCCATAAAGCTAGAGGTCTACTACAATTTAAAATGGATTTCTTTAATAACAACTTGAGTTGTAAAAGGGTTGCCCTATTTAACTGTAAGAAGTAGGAGGACAGTGGGGCTAGGCAAGTTTTTAAAGCCAGATTAACATCAGAAACCAAAAAAAGTAAATATCCTAGACCCTATTTAAATAGATAGTTTCCATATTATGTGTTCAGGTTCACACCTCTTTAACCATTTAAAATTATCTACTCATTTAAAAATAAATCGTTGTCAATTTAAAAAGCAGATTGTTTTATTCCAATGTGATAACATAAAATAAATAAAAGAAACAAAGACAAAACTAAATAAGCTGCACAAAACGTTTAAGAAAAAGAAAATATCAATAGCAATAAACTGATAAAGCACCACCAAATTCATTAAAGACATGAATACAAAATGATTTTTAAGAGTGCTTCTTTAGTGCTGCTTTAAACAAATATGTTTTCCCTTTTTTAAATAATATTCTTACAAAGTGATAAAAAGTCAAACATTGACCATGTAAGCATTGCCTACTTGCCTAATTGTTTTCATCGAAAGATTTGAAAAGGGTTTCAGAATATATTAACGTGATTATGTATAATATATTATTATGATTAGGATTCAAAAATCTCTATTTAAAATCCTTTGGGTAAATACAAAAGGTCATCTAATTCCTATTTTAGCCAAGCTTCGTGTGCTGTTTTGCTCCAAACACCTCTCACTACAAAGGGGATAAATGTGTAAGATAGATAATGGAGCTATCTTCAGTAAGCGGTTTATAAGGGACTTCGGGGATACTGGGGATAGCCAGCGCCATCACGGATTAGTGCTGGAAAAAACAAGAGGAAGTGATGTGTAAACCGCTTTATGGAGTCAGACGCTTTAAGGGTTAGAACGAGTGGCCAAGGGAGGTTAAAATAATAAATAAAAATCGTTTTGTTTTACATCTCGTTACTTTATCTCCACCATGATCCATGGAACTTCCCGAGCGAAGCATAATATTACTAAGAAATATGAGTATTTTGTCACTATTCCTATGATTTACGCTTAAATTTCATTAACTGCTAAATTAGTTGAAGCTGTTGCAAAGTGATTCAATTTTATAGAATTTATGTTTTATTCAGTGGTTAAAATCAGACCAAATCACTAGTTTTCAATATGTGTTACATGACGGCCGGCGTAGCGCAGCGGTAAGGGGCTTGACTCGCACATCGAAGGTCGCGGGATCGAATCCTGTCGTTGCAAATAAATTTTATTTGATTAATTTGTGTTATTTCACAAGTTATTCATTTAAAATAATACATAGTATATTTGCGGCACGTTCCAGAGTGGAAGATACTTCCTGTATCGCCTTGGTGTAAGACCACCATTCAGAATTGAAACGTTGCTTGAAATGGCATTAGCCGTGTTTGGTGACCAGATCTGAGGTACCAGATCAGGTACTTCCCCACCTTCCTCTTACCTATCTCCTTCCCCTCCCCACTACTCTCAGCCTCACAACATACCCCAATTGGGGATGCCATAGTCTCACTGGCTTCAGACGGGAGCAGTTGGGACTCTTGTGCGGTATTCATATAAAAAAAAAACTATGTAAAACCGAAAATCGACCGATATTTTTGATACAGAGTGGTTAACGTGCTGCATGCCTACCGAAAATGATATTTTCCGACATCTAAGCACATTTAACATACTAAGTCTGGTTGAAAGTAAAATATTATGTGTATAAAATGAATTACATTTAAATATGAGAAATTTTTCTATATACGTGAAGTTAACGTGACAAACTCGTCTTGAATTTATTTATTTTATCGTCCGTTATAGGAATCATGAAAATAAAAACATGATTACAATATCTGACGCCAACCAAAATTGGTTCAGCTTTTGCGTTGGCTGTTATGAATGAAGGGTGAGATTAAAAGCTTAATTAAAATCGACTTTGTGAACTGTGCAGGAATCGAATGTCCCGTCCGCGGTCCGCACTGGCCTGCATTGGACGTTGCCGTTAATACGAAAGTTTTAATGCTTTTTGTTTCGTTCCGGGAAAAATACTTAAAACTTTAACGACAGAACTCCATCATTATATTGCAGATTTTTATTGCAAATTTGTGTTTGATCGCAATATAAGGGAAAAATTTCTATCAAACTACATAACTTCGTAATAGAGTAATTCTTTATTATTTTTACTTTCGTTCTATATTAACATCCTTGATTCTGAAAATGCCGTGTATATTTGATTTACGTTTTCAATCAATTCTTATATTCGTACACTAGCTCCAGACGGGAGGATCTATGGATAATAATTTCCTTTGAGGCTTTTGTCTTCTTTGGGGATGTTATACCAAGGGTCTTTTTAGGAAAGGAAGGAGATGAAGTTCTTGGAAGGAAAAACTACGAGAAGTGAGTAGGAATCTGGGGATTAGGATGTCAAGGAGTGACGGACGTTTGAATCTATCTCTCCAACTGCGGTGCAAGGCGATATTCCGAGAGAGTCCTGCTGGAGAAGTCAAAAGGTCTACCTCAACCAGCCTCTCCCAATTCGGCCTCTCACGCAGTTGGTGGGCGCGTCTATAAATACCCCTGTTAAGTTATCAAACTTATCGAACCACTTGGGGTGACATTTGGCAGAGGTTATCTATTAAATGTTTCCCGCGGCGGCGGTACTTATACCCGCCTCCCAAATTGAAGTAATTATTAGTTTTTTTGGTTTCAATATTATTCTTAGCATAACGCAGATACTTTATTGAACCGGAATTATAGCGCCCTTTAATTAAATAAAACAAGTTACATCATAAGCCCGAGGTAAACCCAGAATGATATTCTAATACTAATTCCATCAAAAAACTGATTTCTGCAGAAAAAACAAACATTTGCGTGCCCACCATTGTTCGTTTGTTTAGTCATCCGGTTTTGGTTGCATATTATTTATGTGTTGGTTTTCGTTGTGCACCTTAATTTAAAGAACTGTTTATATTTATGCAGAATTATGTTTTGTATTTTTAAGGAAAGTAAGCTTATTATTTAATTCACTTCCTTATCGCAAACAAAGAAACGAAAGTCACAAGAGTCCTAGAAGCTCAATGTAACACGAATATATGCCACTTGCATCACATTTAAAAAAAAAAAATCCGGTTTAGGCAAGTATTCTAAGATATTCTATTTTTTTTTTAATCGTATTTTTGAAATCCTGACGATTTTTTGACAATTTCAATCCGAAGAATCAGACCATTTTTTATAAACCGGAAAGACGGGACATAATTTTATGGGCGCGAAAAAACGATAATTACATAACCATTTTAAAAAAATAACGTTTTCCTCACGAATACCAATTCCAATTCTCTTCGTAACACCTGTAAAAACACCGCCATCTTTATCAAAAAATCAAACCAATAGATAAGTTCGCATAGAACAAACAAATCTAGTGAACGTTAAAAGAAAATTAAAAAATTCGCCGGGATTCAAAATTAATCAGTGTGGAATTTTACAAAAATAATTAAAAATAAAAATAAACTATATATTTCTAAAAAAATTTACTAACATTTTCGTAATTTTAGTAAAAAATCAATCCACCCGATTCGTTATGAAATCCATGCAAGTGGCCTATTGCTTCGTAAAAAAAATATTCCTATCAACTTTATTTTTTGTTTTGCCTAATAAAAATCATTTCTCAAATCACTTTTTTTAATAAAATTTCTTCGAAAATATGATATAAGCAACTTGTGTTTTAAATCCAATTTCTTTGAAAATACTCAACAAAAGCCATTTTTTCCTTAAATAAATATAAGATCGTAATAAAAAGATAAAATAACGTGAACTAACTGAAATCAGAAGGCAACCGTTGGGCCACAAAGCATTTAGGGGCGTAGCTTGCTTGTTTCCTCGAGTTGAAAAGCTGGTTTCCACATATTCGATTGCACGCTAGGGGTGGCTAATAATACACCCACCCTATCTGATATAAGTGGGTTCTTATCTGAAATCTTCAGACAGACTAAAACTACCACCATCATCATCTGTCTTGATTAGATTTGCCGTCACGTGTCTTTAGACTGACAGGGTGAATTTAATCAAACGATTCAGATTATAATATTATTCATTATCACGACGTGTGCCTTATACATTTGTCATTAATCGTTATGAAAAGATGCAGCGGTATGTAACTTATCATATTTATTATTATTACATTATTTCTTGAAAATATATAAGCTTTGTATGTATATACATTAGTCGGGTATAGATTAGCGGGTCATGTAATAAGCACTCCGTCTCGTTCCAGCAACACGACAACACACTAAACAGCGCGCGTATCGTGTGATCTCTTCGCGACCTGTGACAATGTGGTCAGTGGCGATGTGAGATTGAAAAATATATGTTTGTAATTAGAAAAAAATATATCATCAAACATTAAAATGACATCTACCTACTGTTTTTACTCAAAATATGATCAGGAATTGCTGGTTAATTTTCTTGGAGTACGTGCTGTTATACCCTGCATACAATAAATCTAAAGTTAAAAACTTCAAAATTTTCGTTATTAATGTCATAAGTGATTGGCATGATGGCAATTATCTTTCAAAGTACGTAAAAAGGTTTCTTTAAACCATAGGAAACCTCTCAAAAATTACGCCAAAGCGATCCACGCGAAGCCCACATGACGTTCTGAGCCGCTCCCAACAGGCAAAATGACAGAGTAAAGCATACGGACCTTCCCATCAATGTTCAATATTTATTAACTTATTTGCTAGTTTGGAGCGGCTTGGTGCGTTGTACCGGCATAGCGTGGACGAAAACATTGAACAAACTAATTTAACTGTTATTTTAAAATGCTTGTCACATTATGATATTTATTTTTTTTTCCTAACCGGGCAAGTATCCCGCTCCGACAAGATGCCTGCAGGCATTTTTATCTTGTGTTACTTCAATGGCCTCTTTCCATTGCAGGCCCAGTCTGTCCTCTAGTATCTGAACGTGTATTCACCTCCTTTGTCTATAGCTATCAGCTGGACGTCTTCTCTCTGGAATTATTGATGGAATTGTGTTCGGTCGTCGTTCTACTGGCGTTCTCATCATATGTTCAAACACTTTTCCTGGGATTTTCTATAAATGGTAACAACAGGGGTGGAGCGTTTCTCGAAAAGTAGAGATTATCACTTCCGCCACGCCCTTTCAAGAATCTTAAAATATTAATAAAAAATGTTATCAGGCAACTGATGTGGGATATAATCAGGCAATCGTTGGGGTATATTATTTTATTAAGTGCATAGTTTCACTATTAATCCATAGGAATACGATTAGCAATGTTACTTTATTTTAAACGTCCAAAAGAATTTTACATGCGATGCAGTACATCTTGTTTATGAAAAATTACAACGAACATATAATAAAACAGTTAACAAAATATTAGTAACATAGAATATAATAGTTAACAAAATATAAGTAATATAAATTATAATAGTTAGGTAACATAAAGTATAAATATGTAACACAAAAGTAGAAAATATGCTAGAATACGAGTAATATTTATAAAAACGTTTGCGTTTATTTGTAACAGTAATTATTATTATAAAACAATGAGAATTAATTTGCACGTACGGCGTTTGATGTTGACAGGTTCAAATTATTGTCAAATACATCCATATAGTGTAAATATTTGTTACCAAGACTATGTAAACGTTGTATTGGAGAATGCAAGCTACAGTTGAAAGGGGATGAATCTATAATTTTGTCAATATCTGTCTAGTTATTTGCGAAGGTAAGTGTAGGTTTATTAAGTTTACAACAATCATATTTAAAGTTTTTTCACAATTTTTTTCAAGTTTAAAAAAAAAAAAATTATTTTCACATTCTGGAATTTGCGTCCGCTAATAAATCCACGTTGTGGTGTTTTAAGTATAATTTATATATTAGTATTTTAAAATGCGTTTTCATATTTGTCGATATTTAATTTTACTTGTAAAAATTGTAAAGATATCCTGTAATGGTGGTAGACGGTGCTTTACCATTCGAAAGAAGTCTCCGCCAGTACCAAGATGAAAGGATCAAGGTCGAGTCCCACAGAGAGTACTAATTTTTTTTCAAAATTATATGAAAATGCCTCTGACGTAAAATTCAAGGTTTTTTCTAGATGATAAAAAAACAATAACTCGTTGCTAAATTTTTTTCGTGCTTTAAAAATTACCATGCGAAATAACCGCAAGCACAAAGACTCATAAGAAATCTCCCAGGAAATCAGACGAACACAATGGGTAACATCCGAGTATGAATGTTGTGATGATTTCACATGCTCCGTAGGGGTCGGGGTGGAGGGTGGCTGTAAGCCGAGGGGAGAGTGACTGATGTTCTTATATACTGAAGAGCTTCCCTCCCTCGCCGGCGCCACCCCTCAAATCCATTTCGCACCTAATGGTAAAGTTATAATCTCTCCCTTAGGCCCAGGAAGATTTTATTTGCAGAAGTTGCCAATCATTCATTATATATCATTATAAGGATAAAATTTACGATTTGGAAAGGAAGAAAAGTAAATCATGTTTTTTCGATACAAAATTAGGAAATGCATACCTATATTATTTAATCTTCTTCTAACAATATTATAAAATTGTGGACGAAGTAGGTACTCGGTAAATAGGCGCCAGGTCAATCATACGTCAAAACACCCCTCAACTAGTAAATATTTTTCACGAAATATTTGAGCAATATTTTCCCTTGTTATTCTGAAAATCAAATATGATACCTGGAAAACGTCTTATAAAAAAAAGGAACCAAACATATTGTCATAATAAATTTTAAGTTAAAAACATTTTTGGAGAGCTTTTTTTGGTGTGTCGCGAATTTCGTATCGGAAGCCTCAGTTTTCACACCATTATTTCCGTCCAAATTTTTGTGAAAATTGTTTACTGCCTATCCAATTAAAAAGGTAAAAATATAGATGTGATTTTAAACGTGTCATGTCGTACCTCTAATTAATTCATTTCTTAATTCATTCAGCCTTCAACAAGAAATATTTTTTATTATTTATTACGAGAAATTCCCGTAAAATTCCGATAACAATGAATGTTTCGATACCAATGATACTGTCCGTACTGTCCAACCTCTTTCTAGACCTTAAAATATACAAGTAATATGCGGAACAAACTAAATAATCACATAATCATCTCTTTCTTCATCAATCTTCTCACAAATGAGTAACGAAGCTAGTTATTCAAATGTTACGGAACATTTTGAAAACAAACATGAAATTACTATCATTTTGCATAAATTTACTAATATGTACGACCGAGGGTGGGTTTGACATCCCTTATCCACTGGTATTTGAGAGCTCCACATGCGAGGCTTGGGACGTCTTTCTGCTATATTCAATTTGTTATACAAAAAATACTGAAGTTGTACAAATGAGATGCAGAAAGGGTGACTTTTTTACAAAGTTGGATGGAAGGGTGTTAAGGGGAGGGAAATGTCTCCAAAAGAGGAGACGTTGGTGGAAATTGATGACTTTTTACATTTGTACGATAGTGGCTATTCGAAATCGCTTAGTTAATAATGAGCGGAAATAGGTTCCGCTATTGAAAGAATTCGATAAAGTAGTGTGACGTGCCTAACGAATTTTAGCTCTTTTGATTTCTGAAGGCAATCAAATTTGTATAGGTCTATGCCATACATTTTTGAAAATTACCATTATAGGCCATTTTTGTAATACAAGCTAACTTCTTCTTGTGTCATTATAATTTAACTAAGGAAAGTTAAAATAGATAAAAATTAAAAAAAAAAAAAAAATAGGGGAGCGAGATATAGAACAACTTACTGCATACTTTATAGATGTACACCTACATATCTACGATTTAATTTAAAGGTGAAAGTGTACAAGCCAGTTTTTTGCTTTAATGCATAAACAAAATCTAAATCAAAAAAATATTTATTGTAGGTATGAAAATACAAAGGGTATAGCTTATGGGTAGACCCCATTTCTTACATCTAACCACATATAAAAATACAAAATACAAATAAAATACAAAAATAGGTGTAATGACATTTGTTATAAGACATTAAAACCAAACAATTATATGAGAAGAAAAAAACTAAACAGAGTTGATTTAACAAATATTATAATCAATAATTATCAGCCTGAAACACTCATCTACATTGAAAAAACCTTCCGAGAAAAGATACTGGCCGCCAACGGGAATTGAACCCGTCAGAGGGACACGGGTTGGCGGCCAGTATTTTTTCTCGGAAGGTTTTTTCAATGTAGATGAGTGTTTCAGGCTGATAATTATTGATTATAATATTTGTTAAATCAACTCTGTTTAGTTTTTTTTAATATTGTTTGATATATGTGTCTTAATTTAGAATTTTGATTATTAAAAATGTTAATTACTATAAACATACATTTTTGTTGGTTCAATGTGTGTTTTGTTTTTACGTCTGGCTATAGTATTGTTTTTTTTCACAATTAACCTGAGTTACTTTCAGATTACCTACCTCTATATTCAAATTATTTGTAATAGGTACTCACAAAAAAGAAATAAGTATTAATTTTATTTATTTACTTATAAAGCACGTGTTAAATAATTAAGACATTTAAATAGAGTGGATGCAGTGTGAAATTCGTTGGAATAAAAAAAAAGTTATTATTTTTGTATAATGTCTGTGTGTGCGGCCCTTAGGTCGTCAATGCGGCCTGGTATGCAATTTGGGTTGGCCAGGGCAGATTAAGAGCATAGTGACATTTGTTTAGAAGAAATGTTTTTAGTGATGATTTGAATTTGTGTGTATCTTGAATTTGTTTAATTTTATGAAGAAGGTTGTTGTAATATGTCCCTTTACAACAACCTGGCAATGTAATATGGTCCTTTTTGGAATGTTTTGGAAAGTTTTCTGTGAACCTTGTAGCGTATTTATGTGTTAAGTTTTTTTGTGGAAACTTGACTGTAGATGATCGCACTAACATGCATGATTCCATTATATGTATATATGTCTGCAAATACGCAAATCAACCTTACTGTAATGTGAAAAGTCAAAATGAACTACCGTCATCGTGACATGATGCACAAAACCAAATACCAAATTATAATAAGCGCTTATTTTATACCGTATGCGAGAACATCCTTTGAATTTTCCGACTTCGCGAAGCAAATAATTCTTCTCCGCATTATGCGTTTGATAATTCTGCATACGCTGTGTACACGATCCGAACATCTGCCTCGTATTTCGTTAAACGACAAAAGAAACGCCCGTTACTGTGCGAATAGTACCCAGATCTGTTGTGGCTAAACTCTAAACTACAAGGGATAGAATTTACTGTTTATGGAGACAAAACACCGTCGGTGAAATGCGTTATGTGTTCCATTTGACAGCTTTGGATTTTGTTCGCGCGGAATTGGAAAAATCTTTAAGTCGCTGTTAGGTGTTTATAAAAGCGCTTGAATTGAGTTTGCGATAAAAGGATTTGTTATTCACTGAAAAAGGGAATTCGGAAAACGAAAACCTAAGATATTTTCGTAGCCACCAAATTAATCATGTTTTTTTCATTATAATTAAAATAAATTTGTATATTCTCCCACAAGAATTACGTTTTTATTAATATTTGGCCTGTATATTTGTGGATCTTGTCACAAGTACCTGTACGATAACATTGTACGTTTGAATGTAATTTAACGTTGATTATACAAGAATATGTGAATATAGATAAAATAATATTGTTGAATAATTGCCTTTGTGGTATGGGAATATTACAAGTTTAATAAAGAAGCAAAATTATATTTTTTTTACATATTAAGTATCTACGTTTGTTACTGAGTACTAAATATATAGTTCTGTGGCGACCAGAACGGTCGCCCCCTTTAGCCACAATTCTTGCGCCGCCACTGATATAGCAAGCACATTCTCGAAAGGTACATACTACCTACATTGTAGTGTTTCACGCCGCATACGGCTACACATTCGGGAAGCGCATCGAAAAGCCTCGACTCAACAGCCGTCACATTCTTACGGCCACAGAATGTTCCAGAGGCTTCTCCGCTTTGCGCGGGCGCTCAATATTACTTGGCAGCACGGGTAGTTACTTATATGGTCGGCTATATAAAGCGCAGCGACACAGCGCTAGTCAGTCAGTCAGTTCCAGTCTCTAGTATCAGTAACATCACCAATACATAGACAGTGCATCGAGTGATAACGTTCCAGTGCGGTACCGGCCAGGTCCACGGCGACGTGCCGGACCCTGTGCCAGTGCATCATCAACCCTCGAGAACACATCTCGCAGCTAACATGGTCCATCGCACATTAGCTCAAGAGACACAATTGCCCGCGACATAAGGCCCGCCGCACCTTCTTGTCCCGCAGGCAGCAACCTCTCAACCACTGAGACTTCATTCTCCACAGGTACACCGCAGCTCGTCTCCGCGACTTACCGCGTCGAGCATCGACCCTGGACGTCAAGGTCTTCTCCACCAACACGGTGCGCAACAACATGCTGGCGACATGCAGACCCGTGGTCTGCTACACCACTGCATCACCGACCTTCATCACTGCAACACCTACGAGCCTCATCATCATCATCGCTCCTGTCTAACCTGTTACTTTACACCAAATTCACCATCGCTACGTAGCAGCAATAAAGACTGACTCAACACATCGACTGACGCCTTTAATTTCATCGTCCCCCGTCTCTGCCGATCCGCGCGTCCGCTCCCTCAGTTCTGTCTTGCATCATCTTTGTGGTAAATAGATAAAATTAATAAACTTTAATAAAATACACTCGGGAAAATCACATAATAAATTGATGTCTGAAGTGTCATGAAATGCTCTTTTGATAATCTCTAAGTTATTATTATGTTTACGGAAAGAAAATCAAATGATTTGTCTTAATTATTAACCCTTTTAATCAGTTTATGTCATACAATCATCAATTGTTTTGCTTTTGTTTTTTTTGTATTGTATGTTTATTTAAAACTTTGTTACAAGAACCGAAGTATTTTTAAAACGCGAACCAAAAAAAATCTATATGAACAACGGCAAAAAATGTAAATGTGCGTCGAATCAATCTCAAGGCAACAATACATTGTGTTAAAAAAAACATGGATGTTAACAAGAACTGGTAAATATGTGATTATCTCGATGTAAACATCATCCCCATTAGGAGAGAGAGCCATTAAATACAGATAAATGGTATATACGGGGTCGTCACACCTTCAGGGATACAATTTCGGTTTTTGTGAGAATAAGACCATTAGAGCACACAATTTTATGTATGATATCTTATGATATTATCTCGTATCGTACAAAGGAAAGGGTTAATTCATTTTTAAATGTATTTGAGTAAATAGGTAATAATATACCTGTGTAATGACAATTTATTAGAGACGACGGTACCTAATTGGATAAATTTTATCGATATTTCGACAATTTCTTAAAAATATATTTTCAAATCGGAGAAGATCTCTTATACCCATTTCTAGGTATTATAAAAAAGTCCTCCGCCGCGTCTGTCTGTCTGTTAGCGATAAACTCAAAAACTTCTGAACAGATTTTCACCGATAGATATGAGGAAGGTTTAGGTATATAATTTGTCAAGGTTTTGTCTAAATTGGTTAAAATATATAAAGGTAGATGAGCGGGCTGGCAAGCGAGCGATGTGGATTGGATTTGTATGCAAATCTATAGTTTCATGCCGAGGTTGATGAAATTTTGGACATGTGACCTTCATAACCGGAGGAAAGTCACAGTCTACATTTATTAATTTTTTCAAAAACTCTGTGTAAAGCCCGGGCATCCCCGGGACTTCAGCTAGTATTATGTAATATACGACTATTATTTTACGATTAAAGTATTGTTGTCACATAAAAATATATACATTTATTTATATCTGCCTATCTTTGCCGATAATAGTGCGATATGATATTAATATAATAAGTGCTTTGTAAAACGGTTCTCTTGTTGATTTTTATTTTAGTGCATGTAAAAATAAATAATAAAAAATAATATACTTTATGGCAGAAGGAGAAGACATCTTGGACAAAATGTGGAACAATTTTATTTAACGGTTCCATGAAATTTTTCGTAACATTTCCCCTGCTCTAGACATGTTACACATTTCTTCTACACAATTAACTTTAATCTGCCATAAAGATGATAGCAATTTTCTAGAAAAACATTATTTTTCAAATCTGCCGTAGCAAAAACAGGCTATACAGTACGGAGAATATGGGCTATGTAATATTATAATATTGTATATAGCGCTTGTTAGCCGAAACTCATAACGAGATGGCCCGGGGTTATTACTCGCTGGAAGTTTATGTGTCGAGTTTCAAGATTAATACCATCAGTCCCTGGTCCTGTGCTTGCTTTTCCTCCATCTCTAGACAAGACCACACAGCCACTTAAACCGGTAAATACAGAGGACTAATCTCAGATCCTCGCGGAACTCTTTTCAGACTTCTAATGAAACTTGAACTTATGGAAAAGTTTTTAATTCTTTTTTTTTCTCGATTCCAACTTGGGTAGTTAGTCTATTTACTTATTTTTTTTATTATTATTAATAATTTTTTTTTAATGTTCTCCCATAATAAGCAAATGCTTCTGTGTATGCTTCTGGGAAGAGGTATTTATTTTTAAGACACGTGATACATAATTAATACATTTACATAGAGTAGATATATTAGATCACCATACTAGGTGGCTGCCTGTTTCATGGTGACCAATGTAGTATTCTTACTTTGTATGAAATATGAAGTCTAGTTTTTAGTATAATTTGTTTAGTTATTTAGAATTTTTTTGGTTTTTATTGCTGTTTTTATGTTATAGTATTATCATTTTTTTATTTATTTATTTGTTTTTTTTAGTTAAGGTTTCCAGTACATTTTTAATGGTTTTCTGAATTCTTTGAATCTGTCATCAAAGGATCTTATATTTTCTGACAATTTATTGAAGAATTTTTTTCCAAAGTATTTGTAGTTTCGTTGACCCAAAGTTTTTTTACTAATCAGAATTGGTAACATGTATATTTGTCTGAGATTTGCAGTGTTTTTTAAAGGATCGGTTTGGTTTAGGATATCCTCTTTGTAAACTTGTAAGGTTGAGTGATACAGAAAAAGAGTATTTAATTTTCTGACTTTAATTTCTTTGAATATGAGTTCAGATCCCCGGATATAAAAATGTTTATTTAATATTATTTTAATTATTAGTTTTTGCGCAATGTAAAGAGATTGTGTATGAGCTTTATAGCCCCCCCCCCCTCCCCCCATCCTACTTTACCATATTGGATTATGGATTAACACAAAGCGAAGTACGTCATTCTCATTAGTTCTTTTTTAAGAATATGTCTCAAACAGCTAAAAATATAGGTCAATTTTCGTACTCTGTTTTGAGAATGGTTATATGCGGTATCCATTTTAGGCATTGGTCAATAGTGATCCCTAGATATTTGGTTGAAGTTTTCTTTTCAATATTAGTACCTACATAATAAGTTACAGTGGTGTTGTTGAGTGTTTGGTGCATAGTGAATCCTAATGTTTATTTCATGCGGCGTGTTTGGTTTTTTATGAAAAATGGTACGTTGGTAATGGGTTTTTTTAGAGTCTTACGTTAGTAGGTTATTGTCAAACCATGTTTTCAATTAATTTTTGTCTGTGCTAGCCTTTTTGTTCAGTTCTAACCATGTGTTTTCTTTTAGAAGAATTTCTTCGTATTTATCTACTTCATTTAGATACAATATGAACAAAAGTGGTCCTAAAACTTTACCTTGTGGTACCGAGAAGTTACTACTTTCGGAATCACTTAGTTCGTTTAATAATTATACTTGTTGTTGTCTATTTCCAAAAAGCTTATAATCCAGGTTAGTACCATTCCATTTAATCCAATTGATTTTTTAAAATTTTTTTATTAAGTTATTATGTGATATACTATCAAATTAATGCTTTTTTAATGTCAATAAATATTCCAATGCATCTTTCATTTGAGTCTAGGGCTGTATATACCTAAATAGCATCGTGGGTTTCGTTATCGTTTTTTTGAAACCATACTGTTTAGAATTTATAGTACGATGTAATTCTAAGAAGGACCAGATTGATTTTTTACATTTTTTTCGAATATTTTTGATATATTTGATAAAAGCGGTAATTTTGTTAGTCGTTTGGGCAGTCTGCTTTATATATCGGTGTTATTATCGTTCTTTTGTAATTATTTGGAAATACACCTTTTATAAGGCTTGTATTTATTATATGAGTTAAGGGGCAAATCAGATATTGTTTTAATATTTTTAATATGTTCACATCTATGTTGTCATAACCGGGAGCAGAACCCCCCTTTAAATCATCGATAATTTTTACAACATCAGTTTTTGTTATTTTGTTAAACTTATTGTGTTGGTGTTGGGTAGAGTGGAATTGTTTTTATTATTGTCGGGACATGTTTTGATGGCTTTTGCCAGATTTTTTTAAACCCTTACAAAACAGTTCTTTAAAATATTACAGCATTTTTTGGTGTCAAATTGGACGTTATACGTTTTTTTTTCCATCTGAAATATCGGATATACAACTGTTCCTTTTTTTTTATTTATTATTTCGTTTATTGTAGTATAATTTTTTATTACTGTTTTTGGCCTCTAGAAATAATTGGGAGTAGTTACTGTTTTT
Source organism: Limnephilus lunatus (assembly GCA_917563855.2). Taxonomy (NCBI): domain Eukaryota; kingdom Metazoa; phylum Arthropoda; class Insecta; order Trichoptera; family Limnephilidae; genus Limnephilus; species Limnephilus lunatus. The sequence continues at coordinate 34,051,328 of OU830594.1, forward strand.
CGTTTTTCGAATTAAAGTTGTTAAGATGTTTTCATATTTTTTGTAATTCGAAATAATTGATTTTTTGGCAGTCGGTTGACGAGCTAGTGTGTAAAGTTTTTTTTTTCTAACTTTCTAACTGCTTTTACTAATTCGATAATGATGCAAGGATTATTTTCTTTGTTTTCGAGTTTTGATGCAAATTTTTAATTTCAGAGGCATTTAAATTTTTTTTTCAAATAAAGAAGCGCATTTTTTTATTTATTTATTTAATAATAATGTATTACAAAAACATGGTTAGTAACACATTATTCCTAATGAGTTGAGAAGAAAACTCATTACGGGAAGGACAGATTGATATAAGTACATTTTACACAGATATTACACGTTTAAAAAATACAATATATTGAAAAGGAAAAAATAAAATAAAAATAAAAATAAAAATAAAAAATGCATTGTCAAGAATAGAGATTTTAGAAATACTGAGAGATATCCATACAAATAAAACATAAAAAACAAACGTATGAAGGCAAGCCAATATTCACTGGTTTAAAAACATTTTCAGGAAATATTCTTTAAGCATTTTAACTAATATTCTTTTTTAGCTACTGATTGCTTTATTTCATTAGGTAATGCATTGTATTGTCTATTTGCAATATATTGTAATGAGTTAATACCAAATTTATTTGTGTGGGTAGATGATGCTAAGTGTATTTGATTTTGGGATCGTGTTTTGTGCTGGTGTATGTCTGAATTAAAGGCTGGTCTGATGTTAGTGTGTGAGGATCTATGTATGATTTGTAATATTGCACTAGTGATATTGTATTTAGGTAGAATCGTAAAAAGAAGTATGTTTGTCTTTGAATATATATGTTTGATATGTGTATCCCACGGTAGATGGTAGATATTCCTTATAGCTCGATTTTGAATCACCTGTATTTCTGATATTAGTTTTTTAGTAATAGTGCCCCAGATACTAACTAAATAACTCAGATGGGAGTGAATCGTAAGTGGCCCGTAGTAGAGATATGGAGAGAAGACCTTGGAGTCGGTACAGTACACCGGTAATTGGGGAAATTTTTGATTTCACATGCTGAACATGGGAATTCCACGTAAGTTTAGAGTCTATCAATAGCCCTAAATATTTCGTAACTTCCATATTTTGGAGTTTATCAGTTCCAAGTGAAATATTCATGGACACATAATCCTTATTACCGAAAGTTAGAAAGTGCGTTTTTTTATATTGAGGCTCAATTTATTAATACGGAGCCAATTAGCTAAAATTGAGACATCTACATTCATTAGAGACTCGAGGTCACTCAGGCTTTTACTGTGATAGTAGATTACAGTATCATCCGCATAAAGTTGGAGTTTTCCAGAGATACCACATTTAGTTATGTCATTGACATATAGCAAGAAAAGCAGAGGGCCAAGAATTGATCCCTTTGGCACTCCACATGTGATTCTACCTAAGCCACTCGAGACCCCTTTGACTTCGACAAGACAAAATCTATCATCTAAGTAGCTTCGGAGGAGATTTAGGGGCTTCCCAACAATTCCCAAATATTCCAATTTCTTTAAGAGTATTTCATGATTGACCGTATCAAAGGCTTTTTTGAGATCTATAAATATGGCTGCCACATATTCGTCCTGGTCTATATACTGTTGAATGGTAGAGATAAAATCAAAGGCGGCACATTGAGTACTAGAATTTTTCCGAAAGCCATATTGTTGCGGTGTAAGGATATTATTCGCAGATATGTATTTTAGGAGTCTATCTTTGATTATGGTCTCAAATACTTTTGAAAATACAGATAGAAGTGATATAGGACGGTAGTTAGAAATACATGTTTTACAGTCTCCTTTGTGTATAGGTATTATTTTTGCAAGCTTCAATTCATTTGGAAACTTTCCCGAGGACCAATTAAAAAGTTCTGCTAGGTGACCCGCTAGTTCTTCTTTACAAGCCTTAAGAACTGATGGTGTTACTCCATCGAGTCCCGGTGCTGCTTTCAGCTTTGTTTTAGAGATGATCCTAAATACCTCATCTTTGTTTGTCCTAGCCATGCATAAGGATTGGCAAGCCTTCGGTTCCACAAGGACGGTATTGCAGTCGATTATTGATTAGCGCACTTAATGTTTATTAGGTACTTCAGTCCGTTTTTCTGTTATGAGTGATTTCTCTAATAGTTGGTAGTTTAATGTGGTTTTTGTGGTACTTAATTTAGGTAGTTTTTTTTTTAAATATTTAAAAGTTTCATAGTTAAAAAGAGTTGCGCGATGATCAGTTATGTTTATCTTCCAAATTGTAGATTTGACAAATTTTATATACTTCAGGTTTACATTACACCAAATATGGTCTAGACAAGCTGGCGTTTGATTTGGTACTTCTTTGGTATATTTGTTAATGCACGATTTAAAGTTGTGGTGAGTCATCATGTTCAAGAAGTTATTTTTTTCTATTGAATATGGGTTATTAGAAATATTTATTATTATAAGGAATAATTATTAGCCTGAAACACTCATCAACATTGAAAAAATCTCCCGAGAAAAGATAAATGCCGCCGACGGGACTTGAACCCGCGTCCTTCTGATATCCAAGTCCCGTCGCGCGTCGGCGGCATTTATCTTTTTTCGGGAGATTTTTTCAATTTTGATGAGTATTTCAGGCTAATAAATTATTCCTTATAATAATTGTTACCTTTTGTGCTATGCATAAAAATCTTGTCTTAAACATTAGTTTACCAATTAAAAATTATAAGAAATGTTTATGTTTAAGTCACCACATACAATCGTAAAAATTTTTGTTCATTTAATCAGGTATAGATAAAGTTCGTTTGTAAAATTCGTTATGTTTGATTTGTTAGAGCGGTATATTGTTAAGATTCCATAAATAGAACTTTTAAATTTAAAATCTATTTTTAAGCAGTTTACAAATTCTATGTTTACTTCTTCTGTTTTTATCACTTCACAATCGTCACGTACAAACATAATTATTCCACTATTTCTATTTATAGATATTTTAGTCGCAATTCCTCGGTAGGTGGGTAGCACCCTTATGCACGCGTAGTATGTTTCAATTAACCCTATGCACACCGGTAATGTGTTTAAATTATTAATGTTAATTAATAATTCATCTAGATTTCTTAAAAGGCATCTTATGTTCACGTTTAGCACTAGAAAAGCAGAATTTATATTAAGACACGATTTTTAAATTTCGGTAACGTTTTTGCATATTTCTTCTGTAATGTTGTAGTTTTGGTCGATTTTTTTTGTGATGTATCATCCATGTTTAGTTGTAGTTGATTCGTTCCTTTGCAAATTGTAACATTTTATGCGTTGTTTTCATTCTTCGTCGTTAGCTTTATGATTTGTTGGATTAGAACTCTTTTTTAATAGATTGTTATTTGTACAGTTTATGCACTTTGACACTTCATTTTTGTTTATACAGTCTCTAAGGCCGTGATCTCCAGCGCAGTGAGGGCAAGTCATTAAACATGCCCATTGCAATATGAGGCATTTTATCTCTTCAAATTAGAAATAAGTCTAATGAAGAATGGGGAATAAGCAGACTTGCTTGTTGAAAATTTCTTGTTTTTGAAAATAGAAAATTAGTAAACTAATAACTCCTTGGTCTTAAACTTTGGATACAACTAAATAAGAAATTATGCAGAAATATTTTCTTTGCTGTATTGAGTAGAAATGGTAATTTTATTTATGCTTAAAAACTTCATGTGACTCGCAATTTCTTTGAATTTTAACTGGAAAATGCACTTAAAGATTCAAAAACCTACGATCATACGTAGAATAGCTTAATAAGCTGAAATTTAAGAAGGTTCTGGGTCTAAATTTTTCGTCACATGTTATTTGTTCATCAGAAAAACAATCATAAAAAATAAATAAAAGGCGTTTAATCGCCGAAAAATATTTTTATCTGGCTGGTATTATTTATTCTTCTTAGAATTTTTTTTCCCGAATTTAAAATAGAAGCCTTTTACTATATAATATTCTCTCTTTATAGCTAAATAAAGAGACTTTTTTATAGCTAATAATATCCTAAATAACTTATTTTGGAAGAAAACTCCGAAAATTAAAATAACAAATATTTCCCACTAAATAGAATAGCTGGGATGATCAAAGGGACTTCCTAAGTGGGTTCCATATTTATTATTATGTAGGTTGTATTCAATTAAATATTTCTGTCAGTTTTAGGAACAGGAAAATTGAAAAATAATGCTTTCCCTCTTATCAGAAGGAATTTATTTTAATTTTTATTCTATAGAACTAAAATAAATAATATTGAAGTTTAAAGTAATTTAATTCTACAATAAATACACATATAAATTTGTTGTAGATCACTTTTATTTATGAACACTCTACCGGTTTCGGAAGCACCCTTCCTTCGTCAGGAGAATATTATAAGTTATAATATTCTCCTGACGGTGCTTCCGAAACCGGTAGAGTGTTCATAAATAAAAGTGGTCTACAACAAATTTATATGTGTATTTATTGTAAATTATGGCGAGCCACAAAGTTAATGATTTTTACAAATATGTAATTTAATTCTATCAAAGAAAAGTAATAAAGTTTAATTAAAAATCTTTATATCAAAATATATTAACCTCGGGCCGCGTGGCACTTTCGCTTGAACCACTGTATTTTTATTGTGCAATGTAAATATTTGTATAACGGCTGCTCATTTAAGGGATAAAATATAAAATGTATTGTCGTTATTAATAATTAAGCGTCGGTGAACACAATTTTATCTCATTTGATATGAACATCGCACAAGAGTCCAATTTGTTCTATAGAACTAAAATAAATAATACACAGTTTTGGAAAATTCGGACTAAAAAATAGTTACTTTTACCCATAAAATGAATAAAATTAATGATGTGTGTAACTTTGATTTCACAGAAGTTCACCTTTTGCGATTTTTGCTGGTTCAGAAATTTTGCTTCGTAGTTAAGATTAGAATTATGTTTTATGTGGCCAAGGGCAATAAAGCCAACCTTGTGCATTCTTTATCGAAGGTAATTACTAATAAATTGTGTTCGGTGACAGCCAGTCCGGGACATGGAGACATTGCTCCATTGTGACAATGGAATCTCGGAAAACCCTTTATTAGAACCATTCATCATACAAAATGAAACATTCTGACAAACGATATTAATCGTCGATATTAATCTCGGCCGACAAACAATGTTTTTTGAGCACAGGACGACATTGTCGTTTATTTAATATTGTGATGATGTTTTTACTGCCTTTGTTATAAAGAAAATATTTAATAATAATCATTTTTAACAAAAGGCACACCTTCGTTCCAATCAAGTTTTAAACGCAGCATTTATATAGAAATTTATTGATCACCATTTATTTCATTTCAAGTTTATAGAAGTTAACAATGGATTTAATTTTAATACTTCGTTACCAAAAAAGAACACTAATTCTTCATGATATTTTAATATACTGATAAAAACTACTTACACATAATTTAAAAACAACAGTCTAATAAATAAAATAAAAAAATATTCATCAACCTTTTAACTACTTAAACAAAATAAAAACTATTTATTCACCTGCCAGGAAAATCAATGAATGGTAAGAGGGCACACACAAATACAACTAAACGAACAAACCTCTCTATTTTTAAAAAATTACAATTAAAATGTTTTTTCGGTCTAATCTGTTAAAATACAACAGTAAGCGAGGGAAAACCTGATTAAAAAATAAAAGCGAGAAACAATTCATAAAAAATTCTGCATCAATACAGGTTCACCTAGTGAGGCAGGCTATGCTCAATTAAAAAATGCTACTTCTACATAACCGTTCTTGCATTACTTTTATGTTTGTTAATTTTTTTGTACTGATGTAATCCTTTTGTAAACTATATTAAACATGTACTTTTTTAGTTATAATGATAATGTTGCTCAATTCATTGAACAAAGAATTTTATTTATTTATATTTATTTATTTAATAATTTTATACGACAAGCAAATAAGCAGAAAGCAATATTTGTAAATAAATTTCCCCGTGTTTTCAAATTTTTTCCAAAAGTCAGAACTTTTCAGGGTTAGTGTTTTATGTTATCTTCTATGACGATAAGAAAAATGTTTTTTAAATATCGGAAAAATTAATTGAATGCAAAGACACGTACATAAAGCCCAAAAGTCATTTTGAGCAATTCGTGCTTTATCTTTTTTCTGGGCATTTCCAGTTTTCTAGAGTATACTTTCAGAAATAAGGTAGAAATATTTTCCCGAGTTCCTTTATTATTGTGGTATCGCATGCAGCCGAAGCTATAAACTTTCTTGGCATTGAGCTTTGAATAAACGTGTTGAAGGAGCTATGTTTACCTTTTTAAGTGGTCAAATGAATAAAAATGTGCGCAGTTTCGACTTGTTTTTATAAAGTCACAATTAAAGATTTTTTTTAATTATTGCATTTTATTTAAAGAGGCTCGTTCTATGTAGACTTAATAATTACTTTATTATTACATGAACGATACATATTACATATTAGGGTATTCAAAATAAAAAAATGTAATAGAACACCAATTAATAGTTAAAAATGAACCGGAGAGATACCATTGATAGATTTCACCAGGATTGGAAGTTTGAACTTGGAGTATGAAATTGTACATATATAATGTACATGTATACACTACATGTTGAATTAAGTATAATGCACATTTTTAAACCAGCTTTCACTGTCGAAATTCCATAATAAATTCCGGAACCTTATAAAGATTTAAACATCATTTTAAGTGCCGAAAATAACTTTGTTCAATTGCTCAGTTTAAAATTTCATGGTAAAAGAGTTATTTGATTATAATCCAACATAACCCCATTTGAGTCAGGTTTAAAGATCTAATCACCACCAAAACATTTAGAATTGTGACAAAATATGAGTTTAAAAGAATAATGACGAATAATTATTAAATTTAATGTCTTCATTTATCATCACGAGTCTACAAATGTTAACGATACTGTTAATTTTATTTGCTTTAAGAAATGTTAATATTGCCCTGACATTCACTTAACAGCCCATATTTCAAAGTAAGCTTGACTACTTTTGGTACAAAAAATCACGCAATGTAAAAATGTACCTTTGTTCGATTACAGATACTGAGAATGAAGGTTATTTGGGGTATTTTTTTTAATATTTTCTTCATTACCGACAATAACTCATAAAATACAACATAAACAAAGAATTTAACATACACTTATATGTAAAGTGCTAATTTAGGAAAAAATAATTAATATGTTGGTTGAGTTATTTTTAACCAAAACGAATTATTTATTTTGAAATTATTTCAACTTATGGTTTGGATTTTTGCTGTTATTCCAGTGTTATTAAATCAAATTACTAATATCGGTTTTCTGTGCGTCCTGCGTAACTATGGTGCAATTAACTAAATTGTCATTTTCAAAATCGGCACTGACTATAAAGGATTTAGATAAGCCATAAAGTACTTGTTCATAATGTAATTAGAAAATTCTTTTGTAGTATAATTTTTAAAATTTGTAGTGATTTGTCAAAAATTCAGACAATCCCGTGTTTTTCACGATTCTGCGCTAGTAATTCATTATTTTACGTATGCCAATATGAAAATATATTTTTTTAATGAATTCATTTATTGTTATTAAGTTTATTTTGTAGAACTCCTTTTTAAATTTAATTTATTTTATAAATTCAATAATATTATTATTTAATGTATAAAAACAGTTTATTATAAACGAGTTCTGCTTCGTAATTATTATTATGTATTATAGCTGTTTCGCCCTCTAAAGGCATTATCAAACTGTGGTTATTACCACCTACAAATGATGTATTTATAACATTTCTAGATAGGTATTTATGACGAAAAAATGAAATGCTTTTAATTTTATTACCTGTCTCCCTTTCCCAGTAAAATGATTGGAAATATTAATGGTTTAATTTCCCAATTACTGCATTGTTTAATTTTAACTGAAGTTCTGGTCGATAATTATGCCATTAAATAAATCCGTGATGATTCATCGGCTTACTTTATAACACAACATAAATAATATTTGAAATATCGTGGATTCATTCTAGAAAATCAGTTCATCTCAGCTTGAAACACAGTGCAGAGGGTTTCTAGAGGTATACTAATAGTACGAGAGCCCACGACCAAAACCATGTCTCATAGCAATACGGCAAAAACCCTATAAAATCGTTAGATTGTATGATTCTGAACCCGACTAGGTGTGTAGTAACGGTCGAAAGTGTAGCAACTGCGTGGGAGGCCATTTCTGCTGTGTCAAAAAAAAAAGACAGTCGGTATTATAGCAATACGTCTGATAGTGAAAATGTACATAGATTTTATAATTGTATTACGAAAAAGTTTGTTTTCAGACATTTTGCGCGTAGCATATAGCCTGAGCGCATTTTTGAAAATGTCAACAAATTTAGCCGACCTGTATCATAGCAATACGGATAATTTTTTTTTTCAACTTTTCGTATTGCTGCCATGATTACCAAAAACCTGTTTTCAGACACTTTAAGTGTAGCATATACTCCCAAAAACGAAAATAACGTTTCGGAGTCGCCTGGCCGACGCCTCTGTTAAATGTTTTTTTTAAATTTACAGGCTTCATAGATATTCAAGAACCTCCCTTGTCTATTATATGTACTTTGACAGATCACAGATGTCATTACTTATTTCTTTTGTAAAAGTTACTCAAGTGTGCTTTAAATAAAACCAAAACTATCAAATCAATCCAATGTTACGGTTTCGGGTAAATTCTTTGTTAATTATCATCTAATAAATTCAGGGTCGCAACGTATTCATTGGTTTGTAATAGAAAATTCAAGATGCCTCAATACGATTTTTAAATGATATCTGAGTATCGAAAAGTTGTCTGATAGAGAAGGTGCTACACTCAATTTGTCTGATATAAATTTTTTGCACATGTGGACAACTTATTTTATCATGTCCAACAATTTTCAGACATATTGCTATGATACCGATCGGTAAAATTTGTTAACATTTTCAAAACGGTCTCAAAATTTAATGCGTTCACATTTCCGTCTGAAAATTGTTTTGTTCGCATCAAATAACCAAAATTTACTAATAAAAAAGATTTTCAGACGTATTGCTATGAGACATTTTTTTTGTCTCATTTTTAATTTTTTTAAGTGATTTTACGGGTTTGCGCTACACCACTAACGTCTGAAAAATATGTTTCCGGTATCTCAGAACTATCATTCAACTACAGTCTGCAAATCAGACATATTGCTATGATGCAGTTCGGTAAAATTCTTTGACAATTTTGAAAATTCGGTCAGATCAAACGCTACGCGGAAAATGTCTGATATTGGTATTTTCGAGTTCAGGATAATCGTATCTATCGATTTGATGCGGTTTTGGCCGTATTGCTATGAGACAAAAATTTTGGTCGTGGGCTCTCGTACTATAAGCTCTTAGATCCGTGGAGACAGATCCGGGCCCCTGTTCCTTCCTCCATTTTGGACTCACCTATGAACCAAATTAGTTCCTGATAAGGGATTGGACCTGGAACCGTGTCCCATTCCTCCCTTGTGGAGTACATTGCACCAAACTGCTGTCTGAAAAAATATTCGGCTTGTTTGATGTCCAGCTTCATTCCAGCTATCGGACTAATTTCCTTTGTCTAAGTCTTGTTTTGTTCTTCGCATGACTGTTTTTGGGCAACTTACCTCTCTAATTCTAAGGGGGTTGGTTCAACAGCACTCCCATGGCGAATTTTGAAGTGGTTGGCATGGCTCCTGTGAAATCATCCGCATGTAAATACCCGAATATGATTGAGTGTTGCCATCACTGTTTTCTTTGTTGTTCTACTCCACATATCAAGGCTGCTTTCATGATTCTTGGTTTTACAATGGTTGTATACGTGTATACAGCCATTTTATCATTTTGATTTCAGATTCCTCTAGTTGTCCACATTGAAGCACGGGCCTTTCTGTTCCAGTTGGTATCCAACTGGGTTTTCCAGCTCAGTTTGGCATCTGTGATTGGATTGTTCCATCCCTCTAGTTTCCTTTTGTGTCTAAAGATAACTAGTACTATCTTGTCTGGGTTGACCGACAGCCCTGTTTCTTCACACCATTGTTTCACTGTGGTCCATAGTTTAATTAAGCCTCTGGTTGTCTGCATCCCAACACCTTATTATGGTTGAAATGTCATTGATTATGTGTACCGTGTTATGTATTTTAATCAGGGTTGAATTGAAGGTTTCAGAGTTGAAGTTTTGTCGATTCTTTTTAGAATAATATATTTTTTATTTTAATGGCTGCAACCCTCACCTTTTTGTGTGTTTTTATCTACATCGTGTTTTTTTTGTTATTGACATTAAAAATATTAAAATGAGATTTAGGTATTAGCTTCAATGAGTAAATCCTAATAAATTGAACAATAATTTTTTATCGACTTGGAGGATTAACAGCACAGATGCTTCAGGTGCTAAGTTGAAAGTTATGTCGGAGATGTGAAATTGGAAAGTTTTCAGCGAGCTTTCGGAGTAATATGTAACCATAGAGCCATTCGTTTGTAGCTGAAATTCCAATTTATGAGATCGTGTTCAAACACTGAAAGTGTGCAAATAAAGAACAAAAAGCTCTTGACTCGAATAATACGAACAAGTTATGTAGTCCATAGATTGGAAGTTCATAGAGAGGGGCAAATGCTAACCTAACTTTAAATACTCTATAATATGCAAACATTTTAAGAATTTTACTCGAATGTGAAAGGGGTTACTTATCTGAAATACATCAGGACTGAATTTTCCGATCAAATTATTAAAACGGAAAGTCGTACATTGCTGTGGTAAGTTTCAAACAAGGCTTTCGAGAAATACTTGGCTAAATTAGAGTGCGTTTATATTGACCGTGATGAGTGCGTTGAATGAACGTTTATATTGACCGTGATGAGTGCGTTGAACTTTGTTATAGAAAAAAAATATGACCTCCGTTATAGAATAATGAGGTCAAAGGCACTGCTTCAAAACCAGGTTTGAAGAAAAAATAATAGCATTGTTGGTTTGCACTTCGCAGGAGATACCGCTGTCAGCATCGTCCTGGCAACAAAATCTCACTTTGAATTGAAAAGTTAAGTACCTACTAAAAGTGCCTGCATTCTACTTTCAGTTTCAGTTTTTCAGTTTTCAGTTTCAGTGCCGGCAACCCGGGCGTTTATTTAATATCATGGTTATTTATATTGTTTTCTTTTCTTTTACCCGCCTCACTAGACAAAGTCTGTTCCGAGGCGGGTAAATCACATCTATGTTTGTTCCAAAAGAAATGTGTTTAAACAAATATATATATGTATGTGGAAAGATAAAAAAGATAAATTATATGTTGGTATATTAAATATTTACATACATACTTTGTTTTTTTTTTTTCTTTTTTTTTTTTTTTATTAGTTACATTTCCATGAGAAGATTGCATATGTTATATAGATAAAAGTAAATTAAAATTTTGTGACAGTTGAATATAGCGGTTACATAATAATTAAATATTGCAAAATTGCAGTTTCTCGTGTTTGTTTTATTTGAATATTATATAATTTCGTGAGAACTTGTATGAAATGTTATTTATTTAGAATATTTTGAATGTCTGTTCTTTCCTTTTCATTCAACCATATTATAAATCTTTTGAACAGCCAATTCAAATTATTTGGGGTGACGTAAGTTTTTGTTTGTGTTAGGAAGGTATTGAAAATGTGTGGTGCTAGGTAAGATTCGTGTTTTTTTGCAAAAGTTGATTTGATATGGGGAACTTGAAAGTGCTTATTAATTTTTGCTCTTGTGTTTTGCGAGTGAGGTATGTGGAGATGTGAAGTTTTGATACAGTTTTTGTGAATGATCTTCCTTATGAATAGTTTATTTACGTCTAGTAATTTGTTTTTGATCATTAGCTGTTCCGTCGGATGTTGGTAAGGTTTTTTAAACATAATTCTAATTATTGTTTTGTGATTTATTTTAAGAGAATTGAGGTAAGTATCTGCTGCTCCTCCCCAAACTGAAATTCCATACGTTAAAATACTTTGACAGAGTGCGAAATATATATTTTTTAGTTGATTTAATGACATGATGTTTCGTATTGTTTTGAAGATGTATGATAATTTTCGTATTTTTTTTGATAATATATTAATATGGAGATCCCATTTTAGTTTATGGTCAACAGTTAAACCTAGATATTTAATATTGTCTGCATAAACAATTTTGTCACAAGTACAGCATGTGTTATTTGACGAAATATTGGTGCAGGGGTTAAGATGTAGTTGTGGTTGGCTATGTGGTTGACCAGCCTTTGTTTTGCTAAAAGTTAAATATTTGGTTTTTGAAATGTTCAGTGTTAGTAGATTATTTTGTAGCCATTTATTTACTATAGTCATCCCTGTTTCTGTGTTTTTGAATACCTTTTCCCATGATTGTGCCTTGAACAAAATTGCAGTGTCGTCTGCATAACTGATTACTTTGTACTCAATTTTTCCTAGGTTTATCTCAGTTAGACTATTTATATAAATGAGGAATAGTATGGGACCCAAGACGCTGCCTTGCGGTACTCCATACCTGATATCTGCTTTGTCACTGCTGTATTTATTTATTTTTACTATTTGTTGTCTCTTTTCAATGTAGCTGACAAACCATTTTAGCGGTTGACCAGTTATACCGATATTTTTGAGTTTTTGTTGTAGTAAGTTATGCGAAATAGTGTCGAAAGCTTTTGCTAGGTCTAAGAACACCCCTATCACCTTTGATCCGCCATCTATGCTTTTCACTATGTAGTTGGTTAATTCTGATAAAGCGTCTTCTGTGCCCATTTTGGCACGAAATCCAAATTGGCGGCTTGAGAGCAGGTTGTGTTTTTCAAGGTACGCAAGTAATCTTTTTTTCATGGCTTTTTCTAGAAGTTTAGATAGTGAGTTTAGCAGAGTGATTGGTCTGTAGTTTAATATCAGAGTTTTGTCTCCCGATTTATGTATTGGAGTAATACATCCTATTTTTAAATGATCAGGGACAATTCCGAGCCTAAAACTTTGGTTGAAAATGTGCTGAAGCGGTATAAGTATGTATTCTCGTAGATTTATCAGTATTTGATTGGAAATGCTATCCGGTCCCATCGCGCAATTTGGTTTGAGAGATTTAATAAGATCCGAGATTTCCTTTGTATTTACTTGATAAGCATTGAACGAGTGATTTGGTCGTATGGAAGAGCAAAGTTTGTGTAAAGAGTCTTCTGATGTACAGTTTTTTTGAAGAATTTTTTCCGCTAGGGTAGAGCCAACTTTTGCGAATTCTGTGTTAATAAAATTAGCTATTTTATTAGGTTCATTGTTTGTTAAGACTTTGTCTCCGTTTATTAATAGTTCTTTGATATGTGAATCTTTCTTCGGAGTGGAATAAGTAATATTTCTTACAATTTCCCAAATTTTTTTTGGATCATTTTTTGCGATTTTTATTTCTTTTTTGTAATATTTGTATTTGGCTTGTTTAATTAACTTATTACACAGGTTTCTATACAGTAAGTAATCTTGCTTTAGTTTGTTATCATTCGGGTTTTTGTGGACTCGCATATGCATTGCATCTCTTTTGTGAATACTGTTGACTATTCCTTTCGTGATCCATGGTGTTATTTTTTTTTCTTTATGTACTTTAGAATCAGATATAAAGTAACCAGAGTTTTCCAAAATTTACATTTTGATTTCCTTCTTTACTTCCTTCTGCCGCCTACTAATCCCCAATTCCGATTAACAAAACTCATATTTTTAGGTTCAGTATAAAAATTAAGAAGGCAAACTTTTTTTAATTTAAAATGAATCAGGTTTCATGTGTAATTTTAAGCATTATTAAAATCCGCCAGCACGAGGTATAAAACTCAAGTATGAGTGTTTATTATTATCACAGCTGTTTCGAAGTTCACAATAATTATCAAATATTATGCCAAAATAAGACGACCTACTTATGTAATATTATTTCAGAACTCTTCCCCTTATTTTATTTGAATGATGTTTAAAGTGGTTCATTGATATTTACGGTAAAACCAGAATTATTTAGAAAATCAATTAATTGTTTATGGCATTTACATCCTCCTGCCGCCCTCAATCCCCAACGGAGAAGTCTAACTTTTTAAAATATAAAATAAAAGCATTATTAAATTCGGTAAAGTATATTTGACTTCATTAATATGAGAGTTGTTTCGGAGTTCAAGGTCATTATAAAACTGTAGTTACACCACAGCAATACGACTTATTTATGTGATTTTATCAAACCCTCCCCTTATTTTATTTGATTGATGTAAGTGGTTCATAAATAAAAAAAAATTTAAATCCGAATTATTTAGAAAATAAATTGTGTGTGGCAGGTGCCGTTAAAAATTTAGTTTTAATCACTTTAATGATGACAGGTTTGACTAAATTGTTTTATAATGACGTACTATTTAAGTCAACAGTCATTCGTTAGTAGTCGGTTTTGAGAAATTAACATGTTTGGGAATTTCTGTTCCCTGAATTGTTTCGGTTTCTTGAAAGTGACGGATCAAAAATTTAATCATTCTTCTTTGATTAGTTATAAGGTTATATTTAAATCATTTGTTCTTTTGTTTGTCTGTAATAATTTTCCAATAAATTTATTCTATTAACCTTTATTTTTGTATGTAAGGGTTCAAGCTTGGTTTTATCAAGCGGGATGTTATGTTCTCTAAGTGACAGGCAATGAAGTTGGCATGAACTTTATAATTATTATGGTATAATATAATATAAATATGCTTTTAGATTGACATCAATTTGAAAAATCATTAAAAAGGGACCTAAAAATTGAACACAACGAAAATGAAAACGTTTTAGAATTAATTTCGTTTTATTATTTTAATATATATATATTTTTTATTTGAATTTTATTTTAGTAATTTGTACATTTAAGGTTACAAATTTCTAATTAATTATAATATTTTATATTTCAGCTAATTAATTATAATATTTCAAATTCACTATATTTTTTCTTTCTTTTTTTCTTGTTTTATGTAGCTCCTACAATACATCTTGAACTTTTCAGTTGGTGAGGACTTTAGAGTTTCTGGTAGTGTGTTATATAACTTAATTCCATTGTATAGCAAACTGTTTTGCGTATTCGTTTTGTCCTTTTTGTTTAATCTTATTTCCTTGCACGTCCTTGTGTAATGTCTGTGAATGTCCTTATTGTATACGATTTTATTTGAGAAGTATTTTGGTAACATGTTGTTTAATATTTTGTGAATAAATATCAACGTGTTCAAGGTCAGCATTTCTTTCACTGTTAACCAATTGAGTTCCTTTAACATTTTATTTATTTTCGAAAATCTATTTCTTCGGAGAATTATTCTCATTGCTCTGTTTTGGAGAATTTGAAACTTATTCTGTTATCTTTCATTACACAGGAAAAGGATACTTGAACAGTAGTTGAAGTGTGGAGCAATAATTGAATTGTAAATGGTGATGGCAGTTTTTCCGGAAATTTTAGGCCGAATTCTTCCCAAAAAAGATATCTTTTTAATAGCTTGTTGAAAATCATCTCCGCTAAGGCTTATGAAACTTTTAATTAAGTTTTCTAGCAGTACCTCAAAAAAATAATAAATGCCGATTTCATATTATACATATAACAAACATACCTTGTAATGATTACATATAAATTGAGAATCTCGTAAAACTTCTTCCCTGCCATCTTATAAAAATCGGGTATAACCAGAGAAAACCAGAAATAGGTCATTTTTAAATAAGATTTTTGACGTATTGCCCCTTTTCCAAAAAAAATATAAACTGATTTCAAAAGATTGTTCTTTTATCTAATAAATTTATGTTTTGAATTTTGAGAAAATTTATTTATTTTTAGGATAATAAGGTTATACCATAGGTCGTTGGTTGTTAAATTTTCAAAAAAGATTTTGCATTATACAACACCCATTTCAAATAATATAATCATACAGTAAAATAAATCAATACATTATTTGGTACACGTATGTTGCAGAATTTAAATTTTAGTTTAAATAAAATCATTAAAAAATATATACATACATGTTTTTCTTGACGAAAATGTAAAATGTATTACAAACTAATATATTTCAGATTTTTTTTATATTCTTATTTTGTTTAGACATTATTTAAAATAGATAAATACTTATAATCAAAGGGTAATTACAAAAAGAACATCATTTTAATAGTTTTATCATCACGCCTTTCAGTATTTTTGGATGAAGGTATAAATTAAAGCAAATTTGGAATGGAATAAAATCGATATTGAATTATAATTTTAAAAGCATGGGCAGTAATTAATCTTTTTTATTGGAACCACCCTGTACATTCGTAAGAACATCTTTCGACGAAATGTGGATTTTTGCCCACTGGCTGGTTAATCGCCCATGTAATACATTGCATGTAGGTAATACATTAAACGCCCGTGTAATACATTTAACTAGCATTATTTTCAAATCCTTTAACTTAATGCTCTTACAGATCAACGTTCTTAATTTTGCAGTCGGTGGCATCGATGATATAGATTATGCGCTTACTAAAAATCAATAAATTTGAACAATAATTTCGTTCTTCAGTTGATCGTTTGGCCACCCTTACATATTGTGTGAAGCTGTAAATAGTTGTTCTTAATAAATTAATGTATAGCAGTGATTCACAAGACTGTCTTTATCTTCATAGATATACAAATTAATTCTCACCTGTCATCGTAAACAAACCCCGCGTCCAGCGTGTTGTAGTAGAGCAGGAAAGCCAGGAGGCTGCACGCCAGGCTGACCCAGTCCATGGCCGGGCCAACGGGCGGCCTGCCCCACGGCGCCGCGGACTGACGGGCCAATCACGTGAGGTCCAGCGCACAGGAGCACCACGGAAAAACTCGCATTTTCACCGCACTAGCTCTGCAACAAAACAAAATTATAGTCAATTTAAGAAAACGCATAACTCATACCATCTGTAGAAAAGTTACAGAATGGGTAGCCAGGATATGACTTGTACTAGAACGCCAGAAGAACGAATTTCACGTACAGTCCTTACGATTATTTTAGAGGGATGTCGTTGGTCCTTGGATCCCTATCTGATTCCTAATTCTTGAAGACCTGATTTCCTTGAACCCTACCGGACTTCAATATAAATTTGATCCACTTGTCTGCATCCTTTTTTATGTCATTTACGTGCATTTTGTTTACAGTTTTTGAAATGAGGAGTTAACGGAAACAAAATGATCCGTGAACTCGATAATAAAACTGAGTGCGAAACAGACACGGCGATGAACTGAACAAGTGGACAGCATGCTAGGTGGCAGAAAATCATATCTAAGTAAAATTGTCCTAGAGTTAGGCAGAAAAAATAGGTAGACAGACTGCGTGAAATATAACTGGAGCAGAACTGGGAACCGGGAGGCCTAAAATTTGGTGAAAAATTATGATTGACTTTGAGTTTCATAATTCCACCCTTAAATGTAGGGTTTTGATGTTGAAAAAAATTATTGTACCTAAACGATTTTTTTTTATTATTTCCCGAGCTCATTCGGTAATTTAAACATTATTTCCCTTATATTCTTCCCACCTCACAAATTTTTAACAGAAAAAAAACAATGAAATGTATTCAATTAAATATAAAAGTTTGAGCTTTTATTCATTAAGTTAAAAATAAAATTGGTATTTCTTTTTTTGTCTCTTTTTATATTGTGTAACACGAACAAACCAAACTTCAATTCAGTGAAATTTATATAAAAATCAACCCGCAAGAAAATTTTTTTTTTTTATTAATACATTTTTTTATTTTTTTTATTTTAGAGACTATATAAAATAATTGTTACATACAAGATATAACGGTGAAATTAAGTATTAATTATTGTATTTCTTAGTCCTCGTCACTAGGGGGTCCTGTGCCGAGGCGGACTAAAGTTATTTAAATATGGTTTATTTGTCTTCTATGTCGTTTTTAGTGTCTTCATTAGGCTTTTTTCGTTAACCTCTTTTAGCCATATTTTTATTCTTGATTTGTATTTATTAGGATTTTTTCATGTATTTTCAAGTTCTGGACCATCTCTTGGACCGGCCAGTAGCCAATTTTTGAGAAATCGTGCACAACATTGAACACACGTGTGCGCGGGTGTGTGCGCGTGTGTGTGCGTGAGTGCAACCACGATAGAATTAGAGTTGATAGAATGCATTGTCATTGACAGCAAGTCTATGTGCCTATTTTGTGTCAATTTGATGTCGGGAAGTGTGTTAATTTCCACTTCTAAGATTAACATTAATTCATTCAATCAAGAAAATAAAAATAGATGTTTTACAAATTAAACGTGATAACAATAAAAAAATAGATATTAAGCAAGATTCTTTAGGCTTTATTTAAGTTTTCAGGAAATGGAGATAGCATTTAAATAATTTGTTCATATTTTTATTCGTGGAAATCCCATGGGTATTCTGATAAAATAATGAAAATATGCGCATATTACGTCTACTGAAAACGAATTATTAAATGTGAAATGAAAAACCTCACATCGCCCACACTCTGCCAGAGAGCGTTCACTCTCGTTTAGCGTTTTCTGCCAAATGGAGGATGATACTCTGGAAATATAAGTATATTTATTTTAAATGTCACGTGAAAGTGAGGCCACAGTCGGAAGAACGTAATGTAATAACGAAACCGCATTAGTAAATCTGACTTTGTGTTTAATGTTTTCTTTTTGGTGATCCAATAGTCTAGAAAAAAATCAAAACGGAATCCACGCCTCTTTTTGGGAGGAGTTTCAAAATACTTAAGAAAAAGCTTTTGGAAAGGTTGAAAAAGATATATGAGAATTTTTTTTTCAGATTGCTTTTGTAAAGGCCTTTAAAAAATATTAACTCCTTTTTTACGCATTGCTTATAATAACAAGAAATTAAAAATTGATTTAATGGAACCAAGCGACGCGGAGTCTGGGACGTCTATTCTCCGTCGAGGGCGGAGCGTAACTGATACGAAATGGGTGTACCAAGTGCATGGTTCTTACGCCGATGGCAAGAGGTTCACTTTAAAAATGCAAATTCAGTGAGTGCTGGCCGTATTGATTGATGTCAACAATAACAACGAGAATATGCACATTTTATTTTATTTTGTGAAGTTCGGACGTAATTATATTTTTTTTCTCGATTATTTTCAGAGAAACTGAATTTTCCACATTAAACAATAAAACCATATACGAAAAGTGGTTTATAAGTAGGAAAGTTTGCACTTGAAAGTGTTTTTTTATAGACCTAACATTTTTTTTTTCTAGGCTTATTAAAAGACTTAGATGAAAATGACCCATATTTTTAAAGGCCAGATATGTTCTTCACGCAGTATTTAATTGAAGTATCTAGAACACTTATAAGCGATCAAATTTTCAAAACAAAAATTGATTTTGCATTATTTTGCGAAAAGAAACTGATGGTAGGTACATAACATTTGAGTGAATTGTCATTTTCCCATATATAAATAAATTGTTTAAAACATTTTGATTCCAAAATTCTTAGAATCGCATATATAATATATGTAAAAACCTAGAGTTGTGCTAGTGTACGAGACTGAAAACGTATGTCTTTTTGTATAATCCCAGAATCGATATTGGTTTTTGCTATTATATAATTCATTTTGCCGAATACGCCAAGTTTCAGAAATTTCTTGTTAAAAATGAAAGAAGGCGAGCATATACTTCTCCACGGTACAAGGCACTTCGTTATTCCAAGTTATTCTCCCAAAAAATGTGGGATGGAATAAAATGTGGCACTAAATAATAATGTATTTTTTTGACACGGTGATCGGTATTTGAAGACTTTCCAGAGACTTATTTTACTTTCCCTGGTAACTTTCATACTGAAATAAAAGCCAAACCTAAGACAGCATTTTGTACGTTTTCTCTGCTCCTGCCATGTAAATAAACAATTTCCTCATCACACCGAGTGCTTTCTCGTCCGCCAGCTACAGGAAAATCTTACTGGGGAATGTCTTAACAAAAGCGTAATTTTCTTCAAAATATTATCATTGGCCAAAACAATTTATGGCTGCAGGGTTAAAGGAAACCAAAAAATGTTTTATTGGGTACCTACCTATCCAAGACTTCTTTTAAAATATATGTTAATCATATGTTTTTTTAAGGTTTCATGGAGAAAAACCTTTAAAACAATTAGCGCAATTATTTTTTATCGTAATCGCTGTTCTATGGTTGTTATTTACATAAAAATACAATGTGTTCGAATAATTATGCCTTTCCAAAAAAAGGTTAATATTATTTTCACTAACTTGTAATTAATTTCACATACATTTAATTCACAAAATATAGGAAGGATATAGGGGTATATTATTCCTCCAAGGATGAAGGTATTTGGATGCCTGAACAGATTGTATAAATTTATTTTATAAATTATATTTTACTTCGAGGCACATTTGATTAAATTTAAAAAAATAATTGTTGTAATGCCCGGACGAAACAATACTTTATACTTACTTATTCAATGTATATCGATTAATAAACAAACAAAAAAAACGATTGAAAGATAATTGGTGCGAAGTTTTAACACGTTATCTTTAAAAACATACGCTAATCTAATAAAAGAAAGAATATTCCATATTTGTAAAAAGCATTAACTTTGTGGCTCGCCATAATTTACAATTAAAACACATATAAATTTGTTGGAGACCACTTTTATTTTTAAACACTCTACCGGTTCCGGAAGCACCCTTCCTTCGTCAGGAAAATATTATAACTTTTTATAATATTTTAGTATTATTATTCCACTGGAATATTTTTATACTCCTACTTTTACGTCAAGGAATATTTTTTCACAATTAAAACACATATAAATTTGTTGTAGACCACTTTTATTTTTTAAACACTACTTTTTTAAACAATATTATAACTATTACTAGAATATTATAAAAAGTTATAATATTCTCCTGACGAAGGAAGGGTGCTTACGAAACCGGTAGAGTGTTAAAAAAATAAAAGTGGTCTACAACAAATTTATAAGTGTTTTAATTGTGAAAGAATATTCCTTGACGTAAAAGTAGGAGTATAAAAATATTCCAGTGGAATAATAGAATGAATATAGTGTTACACGCAAATTCAATTAAAAAATAAATGACTTTCTGGCGGATCTTTGTGCAGGCAGCTCCTCCGACTGCCACTCTATCGCGTCTTATTTCCCTCCTCTCACCCGTTCCTTCTATTCTGTCCTATCTCTCGACGCTGAGAAGAAAGGCCATTTTTCTTAATGCATGAATAAAAAACGACGCCGCCGAGTGACGTCGCGATGCCAGAGGAGCGTCACTCTTCGTATGGCGTCGCTACCAAGTCAGGGGGAAGAGAATAAAACGACAATTTTTCAACTCAACTGAACATTTCTTTAAATTTCAATGACATACTACATTAATCTTTTTATTTCTGCTAAATACATCCTTTAATAATTAAAAAAAATTCCACAGGTTAGATTTTACAAGATTCTATTAGGAAATCGATATCCTTTTTGTTATATTTGAGTTGTCTTTATTTCACAAGTTATTTTATACGTTTTCTATTGTCTATTAAGTTATAGATTACATTTTACTAATGAATGTTTTTTTGGTCTGATGTAATTAATAAAGATAATAAAAATACCGAGTGTTTTTTTGAGAATGTATCTATTGTATCACATTTCAGAAGCTTTTATCTTTCATGCCAATGCTTTTTTAGCGTTCGTATGTTAAGTTGACCATTCACCGTAGAAGAATAGAAAAATCATCAGGTAAACTATTTTATTCACATAAAAATTGTATCATTGAATTTTATTCAAAGCACCTATAAAAATAATTTGTCAAAAAATTAATTATGTCCGGGTCCAGGGCTCCATCACCATTAAAGTGGTAAAATGATTTTATAAGAGTTGAAGTATTCACAATAATACTATATTCACGTGAACTTGCACAATATGAGATGATATTCAATGTTACATACGAGAAATTAAAAAATCCTTTTATTTAACTGAATTGAACAATAATTTTATTCTCTTCGATAAATCATTTTTTTTTCAAACAGGGAATTGAGTGTAGGGAGGCTCTATTTCTGCCTCCTACTCTCCGGACAGATATATTATCTAGATTGGGTTTGGTTGCCCTGACAACCATTCCTGCTCCACTGACTGCAGGTTGTGAGAGTGACAGCATCATGGAAAAGGCTTTCAAGCAAACGACAAGACGGAGCTGCACGGAATAAGAGAAAAATAACTTTGAAAATTCTTTTTTTCACATTTAAAGTATTATTTAGGATTTTACTGGTATATTGGTGTCTAACCCTACTCAAAAAATCTGGAGTACTTTAATTTGGTTAGTATTTTTATGCCGCGTTCAAAAAATAACTTGACAATTAAATTTATTATTTTATTGAAAGATGTCGGTATCTACTGTTTTAATACCCGGGCATATTATAATACAAACAATAAATTGTTAAATCCTGCTAGGCGGAATTTATTTATATATACGCTGGGTATCTAACAAGCTGTATGTAAAAAATGTACAGTCAAAATGATAATTAGCAGTCAATAATTACAATAAATTAAAAAAGTACAAAATAGTTTTAAGTGTGGTTAAAAAGTGGTTTAACCCTATTGAAAGTGGTTAATATGTAGTAAAATTCTATGAAATTTACCAAAATATCCTAAAATGTCAAACTGGAAAGCGCTTTCTGTCAAAATGGATAAAATAAACCACCAAATGAGCAAAATGAATGTCCAAATGGGAAAAATTAATATCCAAGTGGAAAATAACAATGTCCAAGTAGAAAACTTTTAGTAAAATGGAATGATTTACCACGGAAGAAATTTTATTACAATATTTAATCACATTTGACCAATTCTATACCAATACCTGATTGACCGCCAATTTTACCATATTCGTCTAAGGTCCATAATATTATGCAACGATATTTGACCAAAAACAAAAAATATGTGCTACATCGTAATATTGCGATATCTACATAACAATATAAAAAAAACTTCAGTAAATTCGGCTTACTTTTATTGCTAAATGTAATGATATTTTTCAATGTGGGGTACAGGTTAAGATGAAATAAATGTGACCTGATGTGGTGTATTTTAGATATTAGTCATATGATGAATAAATTGTACAGCGCCCTTGAGGTGATTTTTCACAAAAACGGCGCTCTATAAATTATCCAATTATTATTATTATTATTATTATTATGAACTTAAGTGCACATAAAGTGACTTCCTCAATGATCTATGTTTTTTTAATATAATTATATCCATTCATTGTCTACGATTAACGTAATGAAGACAAAGGATACAAACTAACAAATTGAAAATAAGCAAGCAAGAAAAAAAGCTTTAAAATAACATGTTTTTGAGTAGTATATATTTTAGACATCCATTAGCGCAAGCATCAGTTCTGGAAGTTTACGTTTGAGGGTTTAAAAATAGGGTAGTTTCTACGCCACCCAGGCTGTTATACTTCCTTTTCCCTCAACCCTTAACTGTACCTTCGACTATCTCTCCTGGCAGCCTTTCCTCTACTCCTCTGTTACCCTCTACTTCTCCACTCCTCTTCCACCCTCTTCGCTTCCCTCCACCCGTGCGTGATACGGGACGTAGCAGACAACAGGTTAACCTGAATCAACAATCGTACCGGGTAAATATTTTTTACCGGAGGGTGTGAAATTGAACATTTCTCCTCGGATGCTCCGAACTCTACAAATGATTTAGGTAAATATTGTTTCCGGCAGTGAGACTTATACGACGGCTATTTGCCGCTGTGCAGGATCGAATTTTTATTCCAAATAAATAAAATATAAGATATATTTATTATTGCACCACATATTACTACAACTGATAATTAATTTTGTTAAAACTTAAAAATTGCAAAGAATTTAAAATATCAGCATAAAAATAAGATTATTTTTAATGTTTTACCGTTTAATAAAAAAATGTTACTTAACAATTAATGATAAAACCGGTACAAGTAGCGAAAATGTTTAGAAATAGCACTATTCGTAATAATAAAAGAAGAAATAAAAGTTGTCCACGAAAGAAATTTCAAAATTACGTAATTACTTGTATATTACTGCGAGCTAGTTCAGTAACAGGGTTTTCAACTTTATTATTTATATAAAGACATAACTTTCTAAAGCGATGAATTTTGAGCTCTGATTTCTATTGAGCCTTGAAATACCTGGGCGAAAAATTAATACACCGATTTGTATTGTTTATTTCGCATTCTTTAAATCGTCATAATTTAAAAACAATAAATTATTTGAATACCGCACATGAGTCCCAACTGTATTTAACTGTCTGAAGCCGACTAAAGTTTATCATCCCCAATTAATTGGGCTATTTTGTGAAGCTGTGGACAGTGAGAAGGAGAAGGATTTACGAAGAAGGAAGGTGAATAAATGCCTAGCT
The DNA here is from genome assembly GCA_917563855.2 of Limnephilus lunatus. NCBI lineage: Eukaryota > Metazoa > Arthropoda > Insecta > Trichoptera > Limnephilidae > Limnephilus > Limnephilus lunatus. Next base: position 34,075,731 of record OU830594.1, read on the forward strand.
ATTAAGATGTGTTCACTAAGAGTATAACTTAAGCTATTTCAGGTTATTAAGAGACACACCGACTTGCATCAACCAGTGATTCTTGGTATAATTTTTAGTACCAAAAGTTTAGTGAAATTTTAGTCTCCGTTGACGCCTTTTTCGTTTTTTTTATATATTTTTTTCAAATAAAAAAAACATAAAATTTATATCACTCGGTCGAATAACCGTCCAACCCAAACCGCGACTCTAAATAGCCAATGCATACGATTTTTTAAATGTTTACGGTGAAAATAAAAATTTTGCAAATCACAGATTGAGATACAAATTGCATAAATTATTTCTTTTTATTCCAAATAAGGTGAGAAATTAATAATTCAGGATCATCTCTTACTACAACGTGGTATATTATTTTTAATGAATGAATTCTGAAATAACACAAACTAATCAAATAAAATTAGTTGCGCACGCCGGAATTTGAACCCGCGACCTCCGGATTAATAGAACAAGTTCATAAAAGCTTTTCGAAACTCGGATGGGTTCAGGTACTAAAAGGAAAATATTCTTAAAAAAATAATTCAATTCAGCCGATGCTCCACAAAAGAATTCTGCTATGATCTATATTCGATCCCATACCGAATAAATATTGTTTTTTTTAGTGCACCTACTGACGCTTTCCAACGCAATTGGACGTGGTGTAACTTTACGAACCCTCTTTCAACATGCGCCACGTACTGTAAGAGGGTTTATTATTTATGGCAATAGTATTTTTAAATATTTACGTTTCATTTTCCATAAGCAGATTACATAAACCTGTTATTTAATCCACATTCGTTCGAAGGGAGTGGATTCGAAATAAGCATGAAAAACTGGCGGGAACTTCAATACAATAACGAATTTTTAATTTATCTATTTTGGTATACCATATGTCTATTTATGGAAAGTAATACACTTGAATCCAACGCTACTGAATACGTTTTGAAATAAATTTAGTATAATGTATTGGCACTACATTACCTCGTACGTCGTTATTCAGTTCTGAATGGTGGTCTTTTACCAAGATATGAATGAAGCAATGAGTGTTTACCAAGACCTCACATGATTATACTGCAGATTTTTCCAGTCTGCAATTAAATTGTAATTATTTTAAGTATAAAATAAAAAAAAAATTATTATATCTACATACATGTAAATATTACAATATATAGTACAAAGTAAACATTGGTTCATAGGAAATATAAACGTCATATTAAATTCAAATTTTAGAAAATTTGTTAATTAAAAGAAGCGCATTTTGCTAGAAAATTTTATTTCAAATTTGTTGTCCAATCATTGCTCACGTCTTCAAAAGTACTACCAATATTTAAAAATTATTCAATCTCTGACGATGTTTTACACATCTCGATAGCTAACATTATATATTACAACGTAATAAATAATCACCAAATAGAATTATTATAGATATTTTACTCCGTGGTTATCCATTATAAATGAATTACGCAATATATCTTTGTTAGAACCACTTATATTTTATTAGCACCGACTGGTTTCGGAACGGCCGTTCCTTCTTCAGGGCAAACGTATAATGACTTGACAATTACAAAACAGTGAGTGGTTACAATGTATTATTACTAAGTGTTGTGGTAGGGGTGGAGGCGTGGCTGGGGATTAATTAAGAGTGGGTGGGGAAACATATTCATGATTGGAATATAAGCTAATATTTTTTGTTTATTGATATAATGGACTCATTATTTTTAAGGGATTTTTTTTATTGCCAAAGTTTTTTTTGTTTCTAAGTTATATAAGCGTTTTGATAAAAATTGATTGAAATTGATGCTAATTGATGAAAATTGATAATTGATAATAATTACTACCGGAAACTCTCCCAAGAAAACGCGCCAACACCAAATGCAGTGGATGCACAACAGTGGATGATCAACTTCCACATCGAGCAAGGAGAATGCTCCTCCTCCTGCCAATGTCAGCAAACCAGGACTTACCCCAGGGGAAACTCTTCTAATGGAGGAACTCCGCCAAATAAAGGTGGAACTCCAAGAGTTCAGGAGTATCCAATCAAAAGTGACAGTTCTATATGATGAATTCAAAGAATTCAAGAATTCAATAACCTTTTTTAACTCAAAAATGGAGGGATTTGAGGACAAATTGAAAAAGGTAATGAACAAAATGAAAACCATAGATTCCGTAGAAAGGAAAAATATGGAACTCGAAGCAAAAATCACAATGCTCGAGTTCAAACTTGACGATCAAGAGCGCCAACAAAAAAATTTCGTTGCCGAAATAAGAGGAATAACGGAGGCTGAAGGAGAAAAGTTACAAGACATTACTTTCAACATAAGTCAAGAAATACGCACAACCACCAGTAAAAATGATATCGAGACAACCTTCAGAGCCCCTGGTAGGCCAACCCCAACAAAAACCCGGCCTATAATTGTGCGGTTCAAAGACATTCACTTAAGAGATGAATTCTTAAGTTGTGTAAAAAGATACAATTTGAACGCTACCACGAAGGAAGACAAACTTAACACGAGCTCCATAAGACTCTCCGGACCGCGTACACCAGTTTATGTATTGGAAAACTTAACATCGACAAATAAACGCTTACTTTACCTGGCGAAGAAGACGGCTACGGAAAAAAAGCTAGCTTACGTATGGGTGAAAGCAGGACGCGTCTACGTACGCCAAACAACAGAATCACGAGCTATCCACATTACCTCTGAAAATATTTTTCTCACACTATGAGTCACTTATACAAGCATACACATATTATTTTACTCAAACACCACACACACATCGGTGCGTTCACAAATCTTATCATTGTGGGTATACTTAAATAACTTTAAAAAAGAAAATATAAATGATTCAAGTATCATTTGATATCCCCGAAGAAACCATGCTCACATGTAACAAAAATGTGATTGATAATCCCGAAGACATGAATAAATATTGTTGGGAATCGTATGGTCTGAAAATTATTCACCAAAACCTAAGAAGTATTACCAACATTGATGACTTTTTCGTATTTCTTGACTAACTTAATTTTACATTTGATTTGCTAGTTTTGACTGAGTGCTGGATAAATAAATACTTCACTTCCAAAGAGATACAAAATTATACTGAGTACCACACAACCAGTATAATAAATAAAGCTGGTGGTATTGTAATCTATGTCAGGGACGGTATACAGACACAAGTTGATGAACTCACTTTATCACAAGCAAACTGTCTAAAAATTGTGCTTAACAAAAAACTATGCATTTTTGCAATCTATAGATCACCATCATTCCACAACATTGATTCCTTAATAATTCACTCCACTCTATCATTAACAACACAGATAACCCAGAACACCAAATAATCATTGGAGACTTTTATATTAATACTATTCTTGACAATCATCGCCAATCCGATGATTATTTATGTTTTCTCACCGAAAATGCTTTTACTCCGATAATTGACACCCCCACTCGAGTACAAGGCGCAAGTAATTCCTGTTTGGATCACATCAACGTTAAAAACATTGATTTCACAGACTCGTTTGCTATATACACAACAATTTCAGATCATTATACCACAGCGCTCGGCCTAAGAAATAAGCCTTCCTTTCCTCCTAAATATAAATATATTTCTAAAATAAATTATCAAGCACTAATTGAGGAGCTCGTCGCCCGAGTTCCTAATTGTCCAAACGACGATTTTAGTTTTTGTTCAATCTTCACTTTTAAATTAAAATAAAGTATACAACATGCTAGTTAAACACTGAACTAAGAATGATTTATACTAATGAGACCTTTACCTTTAAGTAAATAGCTTTATATGAAACACTATCATAATGCTTCATTGAAATAATGAAAGAGAACCTTCTCCTCCTATAAAATTTTCAAATGGTCGTTTGGACAATTAAGAACTCGGGCGACGAGCTGTCAACAGAAAAGTGGCAAAATGTAATAGACCAGACTGACACTGAGCAAGCAATGCAGCAATTTATCACTAAATTACAATACTACATAATATCTAATCACACTATTAACAAAGTTATACCGAACAAAAAATTTAAACTCTTGCCATGGATCACCCCTGGCCTAGTCAAATCCATCCACAGACGTAATCAAATTCACAAAAATGCTAAAAGACAACCAGATAATATTCTAGTTCAAGAACAATACAAGAAATATAGAAACTTATGTAAAAAACTAATTATTTCCACTAAAGAAAATTTCTTCAAAAAAAATATATATGAAAGCACTATAACTCCAAAACGCTTCTGGGAAATATTTCGTAAAATTACCAAATCAAAAAACATCAAATCGTCTTTCATACAATCATTGGATATTAAAAACACAAGTACTACTAACCCCAAATTGATGACTAATTTTGCTATTCACTATTTCACTTCAGTAGGAGCCTCTCTCGCAAATAAAATCCTTGAAAAATGTAAGAAAACTGAATCTGAAGTAGCCAACATACCTACAACTGATCTTAATCTTAAAATAGACGAGATTCAAACAACGATTAATGAAGTCATGAAAATGATAGATGAGCTTAAGTCTTCAATTGCCTGTGGACCAGACAAAATTTCCTCAAATCTGTTGAAAGTATTGAAACCACTTATAGCGAGTCCTATTGCATGCATTTGTAATCTTAGTTTCAAGACAGGCACATTCCCAAACCACCTAAAACAATCAGTTGTTATATTGATTCATAAAAATGGGAACAAATCGGATATACATAATTATCGGCCAATATCTCTACTCAACTCATTCTCAAAAATTATCGAGAAGATCGTAAAAAATCGTCTCACCCTCTATCTAGAAAGTCATAAAATCATATCTAATAACCAGTTCGGCTTTCGACCAGGTCTAGGAACAGAAAATGCTATTGCTAAGCTGGCGGATATTATTTCCAACAATATTGATCGGGGTAATAAATCCATCGCCCTCTTTTTAGATCTTGCCAAAACTTTTGATACCATCTCGCATAAAATATTTCTAAAAAAACTAAAGGCTATAGGTATTCAGGGACAGCTTTACGAATGGATGTGTAGTTACTTAACTAACAGATACCAAAAAGTTAAAATTAATGATACTGTTAGCGATCCGGCCCTTGTAAAATTTGGTGTACCCCAAGGGAGTACCTTAGGACCTATTTTCTTCAGTATTTATATCAATAATCTATGTAACAGCAATTTTTCCAATCACATTATTACATTTGCAGATGATTCTGTCGTAATATTTGAAGGAAGAACATGGAACGATGTACACTGCAAAGCAAAAGATGGAATAAAACAGCTTAAACTTTGGTTGGACCGTAATCTGTTGATACTCAATTCGGAAAAAACCAAATTTTAACGATTTAGTGTGACAGAAGCGGGCCAACCCAAGGAAGCATATAACATTTTTATACACAAATGCACTGACTCAACTACGTGTAATTGCTATAAATTAGAATGCGTAGACAGTATAAAATACCTTGGTGTTATATTAGACAAATATCTTTGATGGGACGGACACATAGATCTAGTTGCCACAAAGGTTAGAAAGCTTACGTATCTTATGACAATCAGAAATATCTTACGTAAAAAAGAATGGAAACTCATCTATGATGCTATGTGTGAGTCACTTCTAGACTATTCATCCTTAGGTTGGGGTGGCTGTGCAAAAATTGTTTTGGACAAATTGGCGAAAGCTCAAAAATCTCTGCTAAGGGTAATTCTCAAAAAACCATTTAGATATCACAGCGATCCACTATTTGAAGAGTTCCGAGTTCTGGATGTTAGACAACTGTACATGAGAAAAATAATTTTAAACACCCATCAACAACGCCACCTCTACCCATCTATTAACCACTTTCACGACACCCGCCACTCACGGAGAAATCCAATTGTACCACTAACAACTAAAACATCTCTCGCTCAAAGACACTTCTCATTCTTAGGTCCAAAACTATACAACTTAATGCCTGATGTTTGGAAAAACGAAAGCACATGTGATGTTCGTAAATTGGCCACTAACTGGTTTCATCAATTAGGTAGAAAGGAGAGTGAACTTTTACTACACCAAAAATGAAATCAAACACAAACCAAAAACAACAACCAAAACTCAAAAAAAAAACATGTAAAAGATAACTTTATCTTCTAATATTTATCATTATGTGTATATATGTACCTACCTATTACGTTAATATTATGCTTAATTTCATGTATAAAATTTTTTTCTATTTCTTCTCTTTGTTATTTATATTTATACAAAATATGTTAATAGGCTTATGCAATGCAACACCAGTTAAAAGTATACATTATACCTATTATTTTAATACTATACTAATCAAACAACAGTAATAATCATCTATGAAATGTTTGATTCATTTTATTGTTTCTGTTCTCTTTCTAGTTCTCATTTGTATAGATTGTGTATGTAGGACTAGGTATTATTTGAAATGCAAACACAAGATACCATTATGTTTTAATAATTTACTTTTTAGTATGTATATATTACTTTTATGATAATTTAAATAACTATGCTAAGCAAACCACGGTTTTCTTTTCTGTATCAATTGGTTATTTTTTTATACGGTGCTCCAGATTTCATGTCCGGGTTGAATCTTTCCCAAATGAAATACTAAACCCTTCCACACACTTTTCCACAAATGAATATCTAGTAAATTAACGCAATGTAATTGCACTATATAAGAATAAAACAATACAAGAACAATACGTCAATCCACCAGAAACATAATGGGAAAATATTTCACCGACTCCAGATATTATTATTATTATTATTTTTTTATTTTTATTATTTTTTTTTATTTTTTATTCTTTCTCTTCTCTTTTTTTAAATTTTATACAACCCATCTGTGTAGGACTATTATATGCAATGCTTACACGTTTTTTCTATATCTATATGTTTTAATCCTCTATAATTAATAGAATTTTTTAAAAACTTTGCTAAACAAAGAACAGTCACTTTGTTTTAATCTTTTATTTTTGTTTTGTTTGTTTTTTTTATATTATTTACAGACCATGTTCCGAATTTTAATACTCATCCTAATTTGACTGTCCTAAAACGGGAATCCTCCTAGTTGGGCAGTCAAAAAATTTCTTATATAATATATATATATATATATATGTATAATCTTTTACTAAATAAAAAAATAAGTAAATTAAAAAAAAAAATGATAATTGATAAAAATAATTAAAGAATCTTAGAATTAGCTTACAGCTCAATCATGGATATGTTCTCCACCCCACTCTTCATTAATCCCTAGCCACGCCTCCACCCCTACCAAAACACTTAGTAATAATACATTGTATTCACTCACTGTTTTGTAATTGTCAAGTCAGTATATGTTTGCGGTCGGCGCTAATAAAATATAAGTGGATCTAACTTAGATATATTGTTTCATTTAATAACTATAGAGTTTCGCGATTGTATAGGTTTACTATGTCATCACAATGTTGCTGACAAAATTGGAAAAGGTTTGTAAACATGCACCCTGGGAGCGGCAAGTATTTTGCATTTTCGTTGGAAATACTCGGAATTTTCGCATGCATCGAATGTAAATAAGCACGCTCCTTTACCATCGAAATATCTAAAATATTTCGTGTTTATTCTGCGCGCTGGAATGATTTATACAAACAAGGGGTAGTTTTCAGTTGTTCAAAACAATAGCTGCATTTTCGAAAGTAAATGAACAACACAAACAGAGAAGTGTTTGCAAAGTAAAAACAATACTGCCTTTCGGCCCGACCTGCGCTGAGGCCTTTTTGTTTCTTCCCGGGTTCAAGAGACGGAAACATTGACCGTCTTTCGTTCCCCAACAATAGAAGCATAAGCTGCTCAATAATATAATAAATAAAATCTTCAGAAGAAATATATCGTCAAAACTGGATATTTTTACGGGGAACGTTACTATTTATTTTCCAAATTTTAAGGCCTCGAATTTTCCATTGCGTATTTTATATCAATATTTATTGAAAACATAGTAAAAGAGTAATTTTGTTTGTTTAATGGTCAAGATTCTAGTCTACATAACCGGAGGTCACGGGTTGAAATTCCGACGTGCGCAAGCAAATTTTATTTGATCTTTCAAAATTTTGTGGTCTTTCACAATGTATTAATAAAAAATAATATGATGTTCGGTACCTAAATAGTGGTAACTAAACCATTATATTATTATTGTAACTGCCTTTTCAGGATTAGAAAATAATTTATTTTTCTGATACTTGGAGTCAAGTTGGGATTATGTAAAATAAACTTGTAGGTATTACGGATATTAATTATTTGCGTTCAGAAATCTAAGGGTTCTTCTAACTGCAGCTTTAAACTTTGCAAATGAGCTTTGTGTATTTGCACTTTTAATTGAAAATGTCAGTTTGATGAGAAAGGTTTGATATCGTGAAAGAAAACTTCCGAGAGCTTAAACCTACTTTAATGGCAACGTTTTACAAAGGCTATTACTACTTTTTTCCCTTAGTAAAGTGAAAAACTTTCCTACTTTATGAACATTTAATAAAGCACTTCTTGATACCTATTTGCTACATTTTAAATATATCATTATTTATTCAAATGCTTTGACGATTTAATTTCAAAGCACAGGACGTAACAAAACATTTCAAACTGATAAATTATTCCATATTGGTCGTACATGGTGTACACAAATGATTATTTTAGGTTTGGTCTTCTACCGCACCTATAATGGCGTAGTGGGTAATCCAATGACTAAGAGTCTGCAAGTTAAAAGTTCGATTTCCGGACAGCGAAAATATAATTTTGACAAGAATAAAATTAATCACCAAGAATAAAATTTGCAGCCAATTCGATTATCGATTGTTCATGTTAGTGGATCTTACAAAAATTTCCTTAATTTCTGAACTGAATAAAGTCTGTAAGGACCGTGAAATGAAAAGATTTATTTTCTTTACATACCCAAATGTAGAAACATTTTGATGCGGTTTACATTAGATTTCGTGTATTATTCTTTTCCCCTTTCCTTTTATCAGATTTTATATTTTCAACGTACCTCTAGTAAATATTATAATTGTTAAAGTTGACAGATAGCGTCGCATAGGTAGGTATATACTTCCCGTATTTAGTGTCGTTGATACCTTAGGCTCCAGTGCGCAGTCAGAAAAGAGGTAAAGCGGGTATGCTGGTTGTTTTTACGACTCTTTAATAGGACGATAATAATACTAATAATAATAAATAATAATAGGACGGGCGAACCTAAGTATTCATTTTTTTTTAGATATAATCCACCATGTCTGCAAATAATGTTCTATACCTTAAATTATCCCTATATTGGTGTTTGTATAATTTAGAAATGACCCAACCAATAGATAGCTCGTACGTCGAACAACCTACATGAGTTTGTGTTGTCCAACACACTTAACACAAAGTTTCTTTTACGCCGTAATTGGCTCAACACTCCTCAAATGCACAGATACGCTCTTCCTAACGCAACTCTTCATTAATCCCTAGCCACGCCTCCACCCCTACCAAAACACTTAGTAATAATACATTGTATTCACTCACTGTTATGTAATTGTCAAGTCAGTATATGTTTGCGGTCGGCGCTAATAAAATATAAGTGGATCTAACTAAGATATATTGTTTCATTTTCATCATCTCCGACCAACAGCATTTTTGGAATTTCCTGTCCTTTAAACCCCCCCCCCTTTCAACCATAAATATGTAACCAGTGGAACCCTCTGAGCCTCCTTTGCGATGTAAACCTTTTTTATAATTTTCGGAATTAAAATTTTCAAATTTAAAAGTTCAAAAACCGCCAAACGTTTACCGAGTGGAGTAAGCCAGCGATTTTGGGGTAAATGCGCGTTTCGGTAACTTCTAGACAAATTTTTCAATTACCGCTCTCTGTTTACTTCATATTTTTGCGGCGAAAAGGCTGAAGTGGTCTGTTGACTAAACCTCTCGTCGACCAAACTAAGAACCCAGAAATGTAGAATTCCTTTAATATTATATTTGGATATTAAAAAAACTACGTTCGGTACTTACTTCTGTGATTGTACGCCAAACGACAATAAATGTCACGAAGGACAATTCCCTCATTTTTACACTAAGGCCTGCGTTTGTTTAAGTAAAGAAAGAATGAGAAGCCAAATCTTTTTTTCTTTTAATTTAAAATAAAACAGTAACTTTGTAAGCACTACTTTTATTTTTTATATACTTTATGCCGACCGGGTTTCGCTACAACCGTTGCTTCTTCATGGCAGGATAATACTCTACTAACATTAAGTTACATGTGTGTAATAGATAATATTATACAAAGTTTATGCTTATTTATGATTCATATGAACAAATAATCTTTTTTTTTCTATTACGCACCCTTTTTGAAAAATAATGTGTTAAATAATCACCCAGTCTCCAGTTGGGACCTGTTCATTATTGTAAAAGGATAATATTGAAAAATTAAACTATTTAAGTGCACTCCTAAAGGTTATTATAAAACGCATTAGTGGATTTTCGCTTTGAGGGATTTTCGTCAATTAGGAAAACTACTCAAAATATATCATTAAAAAGCATTCACTAGATTTTTGCTGATATTATGGAAAAAAAACTTTTTTCAAAACACGACAAACTCGCAAAATTCTCACGTCCAATTGACACAGAGTAACAAAGTTTTTTTTTTATAACGTATACTTTTTGACGGTTGATAATATCTATGCCGTATTGTGACGTTTTGTGGTAAGGATAGTGCTTCAAGGGAGGCGACTCTAGGGGACCTGAAGTGGAAGGTCATTTAAACAAAATGATATTATCATGATTCAATATCAAATTAAATACTATAATATTCATTTGTAGGTACCTCACACGTTTGAGAGTCAAATGACATTCAATTTAGTAAATTATTTCATGCGACAAGCGAAAAATATGCAAAATCAACCTTCGTTTATCAAACCATCTCTTTGAGACGCATAATATTCAGCATGCTCTTTCTCCCTCACGGAAATGACCCAAAATGTCTACAGAATCCGAAAACATTTTACTAGCCGACATAGTGCCATTTCATTTATTGTATTATGCGTAAAGAGACAGAACACATGATATCGGGGCATGTCATAGTTTGACCCAGCCAATCGTAGTGAATGGGAAAGAAAGCTTCCATGTAAGACATTAGATGTCACTGCTTGCCGCTGCCTGCTTTGTAGCGGTACGTTTCATATACATTCGAATAATACCAGTAGTTTTTATTTGATTAATATTTCATAATACATATTATATTTTACTGTTATTTAATGATTTTGGGAGGTTTTTGACCAATTGAGGGAAGGACCTCCACTGTACTTCAGCACATTTGCAAATGCTAAGTAAACGGCCTTCCAAAGAGTTAAAAGACTGACTATTACGAAATTAATTTTCTTTAATTATTTTAATAAACCTGGATAAAATAATCTGTTAAGTGTATTACAGTGTCGACTATTTTATCCTTGGTAATCTCTTTTTAAGTAGACACACATTTATTTGACAGTGTTGCTTGAAATGACTTTAGCCGTGTTTGATGAACAGATACGATTAGCCAACTACTTCTGCACCTCCTTCTTACCTATCTCCTTCTCCTCCCCACTACCTTCAGCCTCATGGCATACCCCAGTAGGGGATGACATAGTTTCATTGGTTTCAATTGTGCGGTATTCACATGATTAAAAATATGACGAAAAATAATATCTTAAGTTTCGACAGAACTTGTAGTAACTCCTGCTAACAATTTGCATTTCCTGAAGAAAATATTGATGGTTCTCAACAAATTTAGTTGCAGAGCAAAAAGACTTTCCTATTAAATTGATGTTCACAAAAAAGCTTCTAAGCAGATTATCCAATTATTTACTTAACGGATTTAACAAAAATAATTGAAATTCCAGATGCTCATTGTTCCTATTATCCTAATACATCTCTCCCCTACGCGTTAACACAATGACATAATGTATGGTTTACGATGACTTTTATAACTATCGAGCACAACCCTATAATACACATGACTAAATAAATGGATTACGTCAACAAACTCTGAGCAATATAGAGTTTCACACCAGGCCACAATGTCAATTAACCACGTTACCAATATCTCTTACGGCTCAATCTTCCCACCCCACCCACATCTGCTCTCATCTCCACACGTAATGAGATTTCACCCCGGCCTTGGCCATTTAGGAGGTTGTTGCTAGTATCCTGTTCGCAGTCTTATCTGGATCCTGCTAATGTCAATTGATACAGTATTTGATACGGATTAGTCAAACGTTTTTATATAAAGCATTGTAATGTTTTTATCTTCAAGGTAAGTCGGATTTTTAAAGTATTGGTAGACCTAGAATACTCTCGAGCTGATTAAAATGAGAGTAATTATAAATTGTGAACAATACAGATATAAAAGACATACTAAGAGAAAAATGTGCCTTAACATTTTCTACTCTGACAGAATAACAATAGAATACTAAAATATCTGCTGAAGATTTTTAATATGGAGATCGATTGATAAAAATAACTTAAGTTAAGTTTTTATTAAAAAATAGGTATTTCAGTTTCCCAGTAATTTGTTGACGTCTGGAATTTCACTCGTTTACAATTGGAAATCAATTATTTATTATAAAATAACTTATATGACGTTTAACAATTGGGGGAATCAGTATCTTGATTTAACTATAAGTAAAATTGAAATCTGTTTTCTGAAATAATGTAAAATAATTATTTTCCTAGGTCAACAATATTTCAGTCCATAACGTCATTTCTACAATGATGGGATTTGAAATAATATGTACCTATTATTTAACCGACAAAAAAACCCAAGAAAAGGCACATTCGATTCACTTTTCCATGTTTGACGAAGCAATATGTTTACAAATAAAGTTATGTAATTTGAAATAATATTCATTTAACCGACAAAAAGTAACCCGAGTACAGATGCACTTTTTTTTATTTTTGACGAAGTATACATAAGTACATTGCTTCGTCAAAAATAGAAAAATTATTATTTACAAAAAAAATTATATACAGATAAAGTTATATGATTTGAAATAATATTTATTTAACCGACAAAAATAACCCGAGAAAAGATACATTCGGTAAACTTTTTCCTTTTTTTGATGAAGAAATATGTATATGTTATAGTCAATTCTCGAGCCTCCGGCGCTCCTAGTCAATCCTCAGGTCTAACCTAACCTAACCTAGGATGAACCAGTCATTCCGCGAAGAGACTGCATATCGACTTTTGACTATGACATATATTTGAAAAAATTTATAATAATAATAAAGAAATAATATTAAATTGACCCACAAAAATAACACGAGAAAAGATACATTCGAAACACTTTTTTCATTTTTGACGAACCAATGTGTACAAAAATACAGTTATGTTTCTACAATTTTTATGAAAAGAATCTAGAAATGTTTTTTGGGGTAAAAAAGGTTGTACTTATCTTAATATATAAAACAAATTCCGGTTAGTTACACCATTTTTAACTTGAGAACGGGTCTACCGATTTTTATGATCATTGATTTGTTGGATTTGTCTCCGCCCCGAATAGCACAATAGCTATTAAAACATCGGAAAAATTCACGAAAAAAAGTATTATGAAGAAAATTCTTATCCTTATACATGTTTCATGGAATGAGTTCTTTAAAAGAGATGCAGGAATCTTTCAAAAGAGATGCAGGAATATTGTAATAAGTATAATATTGAGAAGTGAGTGAATTCCAAAAATTCGAAAACGTCAAATGTCAATGCGCTGATTGTTTTGTTCTTAAACATATATTGCTGCCCCTCTTTCTTATACACTAAATGTCAACAGTCGAAAATAAGAACGTATGTCTGCTCCCCTCCAGAGGAAATATAAAAAAAATTATAATAAATCTTCCTCACACATATAAAGAAAATGAAACGCAATTCCCGTAAGTAAGTTAAAAGTAAGAAAATCACAAAAAATATAAATCCGTACACAACGCCATCTCTGATACTGTCAAAAACAAAACACGGACATTTGCGCATCGATAATTGCTTCGTTGTGTAATTTTTAACGAAATTAAAAAAAAAAATTAATTTAATTCAGCCTTAAGTTAACACAATGGTTATTTATTCTGAAGCGGTACGAAGTTCGTCGGGTCAGCTAGTAAAATTATAAAATAAATAATGATAAAACACCCCGTGGCCGAAGTAATACGTTGGTAAATGTTGATCATTCGGGGATCGTGCCAGAGAGACGTTTCAGCAACTACCCATGTAAATAACGCCCATTTGTTGAACGTGCGTTTTTTACACTCCCGTCCTTTTCATCGCTATTTATCGCCAAGTGAAATACACAGCCTTAAATAACTCACCGGAAGGCTAACGATTGGCGCCGTAAAGTAACGGAAGTCGGACCCGAGGTGTCGAAACTTCATTTGTACATTAAACATTTAACCTGTAACCATAGAATTATAAGGTGAAAGTGAATCAGTGGGGAAGAAAAATGAATAGGGGAAAGATGTTTTTTACTACAAATGATACGAATAAGGCAGATAGAATCTTCTGGTGATAGATTGAATCTCAAAAGAGTTAAAGTCTAAAGCTAAATAAATTATGATTCTTCAGGCGTAAAAAAACGCTTTATTTTTTCTCATTTTTAATACGGGTTATTGCTATTAGTTACATACTAATGTTAATTTAATAAAATAATAAAATTTTGCATCTCGTGATTGCTTAAATAAACTCTTGACATTGCTCCCGTAAAATATGTTTTTTAAGATGTCTTTTACCAACATTAGTGAGTTGAATAGATAAGTTCTTTCAACCTTTCTTTTTGATAATTTCTTCTTCTTTATCATGTTCTTTAGACTCACAAAATTCCCTTAATATGAATGCTTTTATTCTGCTGTTCCGGGCAGTTCAAACAATAAATTATGCGACGAGCATTTTGACAAATCTAAAAATATCAAAATTTAAAAAATATATCTCAGCCCTTCAAAACTTCAAATCTAAAATCAATAAATAACATTCACAAAATACATATTACTCTTCACAAACTCCTTTCACTTTCACTCACTCTCCTTTCCCTTGTTCTTCCTCCCACCATCCCATCCCCATTGGCCAAACTTATAACTTAATTCACTAATTAAGACACTTCAGTAAAAACCTATTATTGGTTAAGTTTTAAAATAAAAATACCATACTTTATAAATATGGACAACTGTTGTTGCGGTTATGACATACTATAATATCAAATTTAAGTGAATTTTTTAAATGATATAGGTATTTTGACAGCTTTTATATACACGTTATCATTTGAAATTCAAGTAAAATTAATTAATTTAATCGCCGGCAACAAAGTATTAAAATAAACATGATAAAGTACGTAACTTGCCTCACTAGATGAATTCTGTTCTGATATAGTTAATAATAATACTAAAATTTAATAAAAGTGAAAAATTAAATAAAGTCGGAGTACCTACATAAAATTTACATAATAATCATGAAAATACAAAATTAATGTAAATAATTGAAGAGTAAAAAAAATGCTAATGATCAAGTTTGTACAAATGTGTGTATGGATAATGTTTTTATGTACCACATTAAATTGTCTAGCAAAAGGAAAATCAAACTAAATACGAAACCTCGAAAATCGTTATAAATTCGGTTAGTTAAAAAGCATGTTCAGCTTTTGGGCTGAAAATTAGGTTTAATTAAGAATTAATTAACTGTATGACTAAATCAATTAACTAACGCTCCACTCTCACCACCAACTCAAGAGAAGTGTGTAAAATGTTAATGGTAAATTGTAAATTATTGGACGATGCGTGGTGAGGGGATTCCACAAAATGCTTTTGCTGCTAAGATAATACAACTTTAATTACAACTTTCAAATTCCAAGACATAAATAACCTGATCTGTCCGTTGATAGGGAAGGGTGAAATGCAAAAATGCTAATTCATAAAAAACCGGGAGATCCACCCTTCTTTCGTGTTAAATTTACTGAATGTAACCAACAGATACATTCTTTATCCGGTCTTAATAGTAAGGAGTGTTTTCATTAAGATAAATCTACCCGTATCTGTTTTTTTATTCTTATTCTATTTATAATTTCTATTTCAAAAATGTTTCAAAACTATCAAAGCAATGAATAAAGAAAATATATACATATATATATATACATCTAGTCATACAGTAGTCTTTCTAGATTTTAGGCATGTATGGTAAGTTTGTACAGCGCCCTTGAGGTGATTTTTCACAAAAACGGCGCTATATAAATCGTCCAAATATTATTATTATTATTATTATAATATACATATATATATATATGTATATTATAGGCGTCTATGAAATGGTGAATTCAGATTTTCAAAAAATTAATATATTTCCCGGCTTTATGTGTAGTAGAAAATGATATATTTTCATGAAATAACCAAATTCCTACATCTATTTTAATTAGAAATAATGGGAATGCAATGTATAAGATTCATTTTTTTCTTATATCATGTATTATTTATGTATTAATTTATGTCTTATTCAATGTATCTTAGTAGCTCTTTAGTTATACAAATATGCTGTATTTCTGATTCCTTACCAAAAGTTTATCGACGGTCGGTATTATGTTTAAAAATTTAATTTGCCAATGTTTATAATTTTTTTCATGTGAGGTAGGCACTTAGAACAATAAAGTGAACATTTTTTTTTATTTTTATTAAAAAAACTATTTTAGAAGAAAAATGTAGGAGATATTTTGGAATGCAAAAACTACTTTTTTTCAAATTTGTCGATATTTTTCTTTCGTATAAAATTCGCAATTCGCAAAAAAAAATACTTCTTTCGATAAAGATTGCTTTAATTTAAAAATAAATTAAGTTTTCTTATTATTAAACATTTGTAACAGTTAATTAAATAATCATAAAATATTGCACCCAAGCGATTATTCACTTAAAACTGTCTCACGATGGAAAATGTTTTTGTAGATATTTAACTTTACGAAAACTCTCCTTAATTATTGAAACAGTAAGTGTAAATACGAAACGTTAGAGGAATAAATCATCTAAAAATTTAATGTTTTCCGACTGATCATTTTCTAAATTATTCCAAAATAATCATAGTCTGTTCTAATTATTCTATTAAGCCTACGTTAAGCTAAAAACATATGAAAACAGTTAAATAATTACACAGCTTAGGTATACGCTAGAATAAAAAAGAAAACTAAATCATAAAAAAGAAATTGATTGGAATTAAATGTTCCTTAGCCCAAAAGCCTAAAACTCCGTCTCATTTACACTCGCCTGACATCGTATATCTCCATCCCATTTATATTTTGTAACACAGTTCTTTATTAGGCAAATATTCGGATCACGAAACAAGGCACTTCTAATATTCCATGGATATTACGTACATAAGAAGTGTAAGAATGCCGCTGCTACTGTTTAGGAAAACTATTGCATAATCTATTTTTAATCTTGAAAATCGAGAGAAAAACAATAATCGTAGAAAGCGGAAACCATCGCGCCATTTTCCTACCGAGGTAAACAGATAGGATAAGATTTCACACCGTACTAAAACAAACATGTCTTCGTCCATGTGAACACATTTTCTCACACATGTTTACTCTCGTGTTTTACGACGTTATTTTGAAGAATTATTTACATAATTTAATCTTATCTTATATTTTTATTCTGCTGACACTCCATTTTTATTCATATTGGGTTTTATCTCATCTTCTTCTTTATCAAATTTTCTATTAAAAAATACGTTTTCATACGTCAACTATATAATGCGGGCTTTTCTTTACCTTGAAACCAATTTTACGACTTATATTATAGTATTTTATTGAGCGCAACGAAAAATCACGTGTTAATCAGGATTCAGTAGTTTCCGGTCGTTCGCCTAGAGCGTTAAGAGCATTGAAGATCGAATTATTTGACTAACTGAAGGTAAAAAAGTAGAACCAATGTTTTCGTTTCGTATCTCATCTAAATAATAATACGTCAATGGCAATGAATGATGATGAATTCTCAACAAAAGTAAGTTTTTAATTTTTTAACTGATTTTTATCTGTATTTTATGTTACAAATATCATATTTGTTAACTGATTTTTATCTGTATTTTATGTTACAAATATCATATTTGTTAACTGATTTTTATCTGTATTTTATGTTACAAATTTCATATTTAATAGATATGTACTTTATCACCTGTCCGATTTCTTCATACAAACCGGTTTTCGGTTCGTTTTACCGATTTTGTTAAGATTAGTTTTGCAAATATGAAATCGTCGTGTCTTTCGTGTTTGTACTTTCATATTTACATCTGTTCAATATTACGATACCTACTTACCTGAAGAAAGTAAAAAAAAAAGTTGTGCATGAGATAGTGACGTCTCCTACATAAATTGTATGATTCCTTATTTGAAACAAATTAAGAAAATATGGTTTACTAGCTGAAGTCCCCGGCGATGCCCAGGATTTACACAGAGTTTTCGAAATCAAATGTAGACAGTGACTTTCCTCTTGCTGTAAAGGTCCCATGTTCACAATATCATCAACTCGGCATAAATCTGTATATTTAAATAATAAAATCGACACCACCCGCTTGCCAATCCGCTTGCCAACCCGCTCGTCCATCACATACAGACATTATTCTTTATATATTGCATATTTCAACCTATTTACACAAAATCTTCAAAATTTTATTATTATTATTATTATTTTTCATTATTTATTAATTTCAATATAATTACATCTAATACAATATAAGATATGGGTAGTCCCACAAAGCTGTGACAGATCAGCTTGTCTGTAGGTTCTATTATATAAGTATAAAATATTAATACATAATATAAGATTTAGGATAGATAAATGTGTTTTTCATTTATTAACCACTTTTTTGTCAGTTTAGGGCAGGGTTCTTCATTATTTTCTAAATTAATATTTTGATTCAATAAGTTATAAATCAAAGGTATCATATATTCGAGCGTTCTGCTACCATACTTATTTATATTCGTGGTATTTTTAGGCCTTTGTTTTCGGTAAATCTTGTTGTGTGACTATGCACCAATAACTTTTTATACGTGCTTTCTCCCGAATTATCCATAATTATAATGTACCAGAGAAGCCCTTTAATTGGAAGTTGGCCCTCAGACCCACACAGTATTTTTAAGTCGTTTCTTTGTTTGTAAATGCTAGGTTTAACAATTTTTTTTAATTATAGCAGTTTGTAAATTTTGAATGTATTTAATATTAATTATGCTCGAGTGTCCACAAGTTCGAATTCCATATCTTAGTATGGATTCGATCATAGAATGATATAAGTTTGAGAGTGCATTGAGGAAACATAAATTTTAATTTATAAAAATTATGATATCCCTTTCTCATGAATCACTCTATCTATTGGTGAAAACCACATGAAAATACGTTCAGTAGTTTTTGAGTTTTTCGCGAACAGATAGACAGACAGACGTGGTGGGGGACTTTGTTTTATAATGTGTAGAGATAACGAAGTAGGTAAGTTTTTTATTACGTACCTACTTACAAATTTTATGATTTCAGGGGAAATTTTAGTTTTGATTTATTAATTATTATATAAATTTTAAAACGTAGGTACTTCTTTTGACGCAAGGTATAACTTAATTGTTTATTGAACTACTCAATATATATTATGTTGACATTAACACGTTAGCTTGGCTAACTATTTCAGGCTGCAGGCACCTAATATAGACTGAAATGTCTAATTATAACTGACGTCCCCTTTAATTCGAGCTAAGTGTATCTACATTGAAAGATCTATATTAATAATTAACCCTTTGTCAGGCGCACTATGAAGAAACTCCTTCAAACAATACTTTTTATAAGCGTTCCTCGAGAAAGTAAATTGCTGAAGACCGGAGTGACGGCATACCACTGTCGGCTACCGAAGGTTTTTAATCTTGGAAACTTCGTGTGAAATAGCCGGAAGTAATTTAGTCTGACAGGCGAGACCAGGCCAAATTAGCTTAGCGAAAAAAAACTTCCTTGAGACAGAGGCATTAGGGGGAGGCATTGTTTATTGTGTGAAGAACTAACCTTCTTTAAGGCAGTAAGATGTCAAAGTCTAGAACCTTCGTCCGCTGAATTGCAGCACTTTGCTTAAACTAAAGACAAATTGAGCTCTAAATTACAAAGAAGATAGTTGTTTGTGTAATATGGGGTAATAATAATGATAAATACGTTTAGTGTACCTCGAGACAATAAAAGAGTAGTTTTTTGGCAAACTCTTTTAAATTCTGTTTCTCAATTAAGGGAAAATTTCAATGTTGAAAATTTCAAAACTAAAATTTCAATATTCCTGCTCGCATTTATTACGGATTGTGTTGAACCATATCCGTTTAGTTCTAGTGCGCTGTACTGCAAGAGCAAACAAAAAATACACCCACTTCTCGTATGAATGCTAACTCTCATGAGAGCTTTTCATACATTCAAATACATCTTTCGATGGTGGTGGGGCTCACCAGATAGTTGTTTTATTATTAAAATGAATGTATTATTTTAACGCATATTGTCCAAAATATATTTATTAGAAGCAAACGATTTAAAATAAAGGAGAAGAAAATATTGTGAGTAATACACCATAAAACATCAGACAAAATGGTTTAAAAATGTGCCACTAAAAACATAGTTTTTTAAAACATTAATACATTAACTTTTGTAATATAGTGAAATACTCGTAGTTTTGACTTTCCGCTACGGACCTACGCATTGAACTCCACGTTTTAGTTGCGCCATCATTTCATACAATTCAGAGCAATTCTTAAAGTAGGTTTTACACCATCTGTTTTTTCAGCCCGATTCCACTTAGAAACCAAAGTCAAAATTTTTCGCTTTCCGCAATCGTCTTTTTTGTCTCTATTTTCAAATCTAAGATTTTAATTGTCATCACTGCAAACAACGCATGAACCATGCTGTTTGCTGTGATGCCAACTGAAATCGTAGATATTAAAATAGAAATTAAAATAGCGATCGCGTAAAGCAAAAAGATGGTGTAAAACCTACATAAGTGTGCGTGAGCGCCACCAAAAGTCGATAGAATTCATTGTCATCGACTTCAAGATTTGCATTCATTCATTCACGAGAATAAAATCAAAATTCAAACAGATTTAATGTATTTAAACAGAGAATTTTATTAAAAGAATATATTGAAAATTAGAGAAATATGATGAACGACCTTTTTACCTCTTCTAACTGAAAACAATGAGTTTTCCGTGTTGTATACATTGACATAGATGTGTTATCCAAGTGGTCTGATTGTAAATTATCTTCCCTCCTTGAATTTCCTACCCTACCATCTCGAACCAACATTAATACTGATCATAGAACGTTGTGAAGTTAGCTCCTCTAATGATCGATTTTCCGGCGCTCTGAGACGCTGCAGGAAAGTTATTGGAATCAAATAAGATGGCTGTTGTAATTACGGACACCATAGAGTCTGAGAAAGCTTCATTGGTATACGGTATAGAAATGACGGCATAGAAATGACGGTAATTCGAGTGATCAATGTGCTTATTGGTGAATACAGTAATATTGTATGTGTACGGCGCATGGTTTGAAGATTGTTAGTGTATCTGTGTATACTCAGTATTACTGTACATTCACTATTGCCTTTGTACTAAATCAATCAGATTTTGTACTAAATTTTAGTTTGTTGACAATTGTTACTTGTTTCAGTTTGTTGAATAGTCATTTTATTGTTCGGAGAACGATCCTCTAATCAATTCGATGAGCGGATGAATGATTTGTCTGCATAAATGATCACTTTACACTTTAGATCAAAGAGACAGAATAAAATGTATGTCGCTTCACATTTGAATGCATGATTAACAATTTATTTCAATAAGCCGTTTTTTAGCTTTGTAATGTGATTTTTTCATGGCTTCAAAGCTTAAACATGATCATTTCATGACAGTTATGAGTTAGTTATTCCGGAAAGTAAAACAGATAGAGCTAACCCTTTAAAAGCTTTCGTTACGTCAAACGAACAGATTTTTTTTACATAAGTTTCACACAGGAGGACCTGAGAAAAATAATTCGCTTCAAGGTCTATATCATCTTTGGGGATGCGTGTGGTGAGCCTTTTTAGGAGAAGAAAGGAGAGGAAGTTTTTTAAGGGAAAAGGTATGAGGGGTGGATAGGAATCTTAAAGTCAGTATATCCAGGCTTGACGGATATATGAATTCATCTCTCCACTGCGTTGCAAGACAGTAATGCTGGAGAGATACAAAGGTCTCCCTCAACTAGTCTCTCCCGATCCGGTCTACCACGCAGCTAGTGAACAGATGTATCCGCCACCAAGACCCGTACAAAACTCAAGTCACTAAACGTAGCTTTTTTTTGTATTCGCTCAATGTTATTAAAAAAGATTTTAAGAGTTGTCAAAAGATAGGAGACAATGAAATGAGATAATTAAAACAATAATTAGGAGAGGAACAACCCTGATGATGATGACAAAATTAAAAGCAACTGATTTTCGATGAAGGATTTAAATATTTGGCGGTTTTGAAACTGATTGAGAGACTTCATTTTATTACTTAGGTATATCATGGAAGTAAGGCCACCCCGAGTGCTTCGTTACGTATGGTGACATAGCAGGGATGCCCGGGTACATGGAATGAGTATCAATAATAACAACAATGGAAAGTGATGTTATTCAATTCGAACTTCTGAATGCAAAAAAGGCTAGGTATGAGTTGAAAAAAAAAATTAATGAAATATTAAGTTATCTGCTATAGATATTCGATCGAACGTTAATCGAATTATATAAAAATAAATTAAAATCCATGGGTATTTATCTTCTAGGCGAATTGAGGTCAACCAGAATCCAATCACCAATTCTGACTGGAGCAACCCCGCGATGAATAGCGAATCGTCCGATGAATTTGAAGTTTGTGAATTAGATGGAGCAAGTATTCAAATGCGCTTACATTACTTCAAGCGATTCAATTAATGTACAGATGGGACGTGGCGGAGGCCCAATCGTGATTAAAATTATCCTTTAAAATCCTTTGTAATTTGTGTTTATACAGGCATGATATCAGCGTATTGTAAACATAACTGATTTTATGATAATATGTGTAAATTAAATATGTTTTTTCTACACAGAAACACGATAAATAAACTTAATTTCGCCAACCTTTAAGTTGAATGTGAATACCTTTTTATACTGATTTTATAAAACTTTCAGACCTATTTGTAAATAATATACTAGTTTCTGGAATAAGTACTAATGCAATCTGTAAGTTCAGTAAATAAAATAACTTTAATTTAATGAAGGACTAATCGTACCTAAGCATTTAAACAAATATGAACAAATAACGCTATACCTAATTGCTTAAATATATTAGCTGAAGAAAATGAAAAATGAACAAATGTAAAAATAAATATTATGTCGAAAAATTGGCTCGTCAAAAGAAATAGTTTGTATTAGACTCTAACACAAAAAAAAATATAACTGCTTAGTAAAATCGTTTTATTTTTATCTTCAAAGAAAAAGCACCCATTGACCAACTACTTAAAAGTAGTTTATTGGGACTTTTCTTTTTTTCCGTAATATTTTTTTCCTACCGTATTGTATTACTTCATCTTTATAATAAATAAACAAATAAATAAAAATAAAAGCGTTAGTCTTATAATAGGTGGTACAACAATAGAGGCATTTTTATCTGTTCACATTTCGTATTTTGAAAGCACCAAAGTGAGCTCAATCATAAAAACGCCAGTCACAGTTACAGTATTTGTCAGAGGGGCTACGATTAATTGGTCGTCAACTGTCAGTATATCGGCTTTAAAATTGTGTTGCTGAATGTCACGAATGGACGGTGGAGTTTAAATTGAAACAATTAACTCAATTGCAGATAAGTCCTCGGACGTGACCATTTCAAAGTAGCCTCTGGCATCATTACTAATCATTTGTTGCCGGCGTTAATTAATTGCTGCAAGTGTTAAGATAATAAACACCGATTCATCTGTACGGGTCATGGAGTTTTGGAACATTTTTATAATTCTTTACGAGAAATTGAATGTCTTCGCATAATAATTAGAAAAACTCAGAAAATAATAAAGCATCAGTTATATTGTTTCTTCGCAAAGAAGGCTGTGATAGAGAATTATTATTATTATTATTTTTTTATTATTTATTGGTTCACGCCATAGCGAGACTTCCAATTACCTATAGATGAGCATACCATTCATCGCAAAATTCTTCGTGCTACAATAAGTTTAAGTTACAAGTACATAAAACAAAGAGGTCAAAAGTTAAATATTAGTAAATACGTATACGCGTATATACACGCAAACACACGCACGTACACATACATATATTCACATATTATAGAAACAATACATAAGTAGGTGCACGATACAATCATTACAAAGTGACTCTAAGTGAGGAGCTCATCAGGTGTTAGCAAGTATAAGTTCCTTCTTAAGGTAGTGACTGACTTCGAAAATATATACAATTCTCTACGATCGCAATATTTATTATATTATCGAGTCGTTATTGACGTTGGTTTTATAAAACTAGTATTACCACGATAAGAATCGATCAAAAGGTTTCTCTTAAATTTCGTCCTTTAAGATTAATTTGAATAATTAAAGATAAATAATAAATGTTGTTTATAATTTATAATTAAGCGGCGAAATTATATCTGATTCATGTCCTTTTTCGATGAGCGAGACATCTCTAAAGTGATAGAGCATAGTTACCTAGACTCCGATGTGCTCAAGATTTGTAAGCTAGTATTCTCGTGCATTTTTTTAGCAGACTCCTGCTATGAATTATTTTGTGTGGGGACCAAATCACGGAGCCGTACTCTAATAGTATCTAGATATATTAAATGTTGAAAACAAATATTTCGTTTTTGTAATCTTTGTTTTCTATATAAATATTATATGCACGTTATTATCATCATATGGCATTTTCCAAAAGATACATAGGCTACTGTAAAATAATAAAAATTAATTTAATACTTTTAATTTATTATAAATATAGTGGCTCCATTGGATAAAAAGAATGTGCATGTCTTAAAAGAAAGTTATAAATTTACCCGTAAATCTTGACACGTTTTCTAGAAAACAATCATTATATTTCAGTTTCTTTAAGAATCTGTATGTCAAATAGGATAATAACAATATATTTTATCACCCGATTTAAAGCAACCTTACAAAATTCTTACCAACAACTTTCAAAGGGAAAGATTTACTCAGAGCTGAACATCTAAAATAATATTATTATTTTTTCAAATCCTGGGAAAGCAAACTCTCAGTTTCAAAATAAGTTCTTCATTTTCAGTTTTTTTTAGAACTTATTTAAATGCCACGAACCTTTATAGCATCACTCGGCCCAGCAGGTGATCAATTTTAAATAAAAAAATCTTTTGAAAATACCTTCGAAATTGGCTTCGTCAAAAGAAGAAATTTTTTTAAGGCTTCAAGTTTATCGAGAGTGAACGAATTTTTCTGAAAGTATTTTTGTACATTCTTATTTTAACCGAATTCGTTAATGACCATTAATTTCAAACTATAAGTAGGTATATATTACGTTGTAGCTTTTTTCAAAAAACATTATTTTCAAAATTAAAATACCGATCAAATATTATCTTCAAAAAATAACCTTAAATAGGCGTGTATACCTACATACAATAAATGTGCTTTATTGGTTGTTTTTACCTTGCAATTAATTTAATAAATTCACATTTTTGTAAATAATATAATACCGTGTTATTATTTACATTACATAGAACGAGCAGTACAACTTCATTAAATATTTTTGGAGTAATTGTGTCCGTTATTGCTACTTGACGTGTACTTTTAATCATTTTATGAAATCTTAAAAAAATCTAAAATATTATTTGTAGAAATCGTCAAGAGCGATCAATTTTCATTTTACGAGCATCTTCGATCAATTAAGGCGTCAATGACGAGCATATATTTTTGTCGACAACTATAAAATAAATTCCATTCTATATCTGAATCAATCATTTCTTCTTCAGAGCAGAAAAATACGTTCTTTTTCTTATTTCATAAAGAACGATTTCTTATAAACAAGTTAAACATAATTTGAAGAAACAGCTCTTAAAATAAAATTGTTTCATATTCTGATATTATAACGAATTTTTGAATAAGCAAAAACATTGAAATTTTTAAAAATCATCGCAATTATATTTCAGCTAAAAGTACAGTGAAATCAATATCATTTTGGATGTCATTCCTTATTTTCCCTTCGAGGCAGATATAATATTAACCTAAATAACCTAGATTTTAATCGACAACGTTCAAAATTTTAAAATACATTCACTTTTTTCATGCGATTTCATTTTTATATAATATGTTATTTATGAACAATTATATACAGTTTAACCTTTCAGCAAGCATAGTGTTATAAATTTAACATTGTATAGAATATTCCCAGGAGCTTCACTGGAGCAGGTGATCGAGTTCATTGCACAACTAACTTCGTATGAAGTGCCAACGATCACTCTTTGATCTGTGAACTGGAAACTGATGCATGGACCAAAAGAATTCGTTCGGGCACCAGTGAACTCAGAAGCGAAAGGTCAGAAAATCTACAAAACTCTGCGTGATTTTTTACAAAATTATTTGTACAATTTTTTCGTGCAAGAGGTTTCTTTTGGAATCAAAGTTTTACTTTTTGTTTGATGCCCGTGAAATGTGTAAATAAAATTTCTGATCGAAGTTTTGCTTCGATGCATTAGTACGCTTAAATGCGTTTTATTTTTGAGTTAATTTTAATTCCAACTTATTTGTATTTTCAAAACACTTTTCATGATTTTTCATCTTAAAAACACCAGAAATTACGTGGGTGAACCCTACTAATATTTTCCGGTGTGATCTGACATCACGAAATTTGCACAGTTGTATTTGTCTGAAATTTTGTTATCTGGTCCAATAATTTTATTCAACATGTCAAAACAACACCCGCTTTAACTCAATGAAATATTCATCTTCTGAAAAATAATTGTTCGTGTTTGCTCCATACCTCACGCTGCTGCGATTAGAAAAAAAAACGATTGAATAATCTGGCGCAGCCGTGTTAATTATAAATATATATAAAAAATTTAACTTATTAAAAATGTATTTTTCCAATTCTGATTTAAAATAGTGTCATTTACTGCCAAAGCAACTGGAAACGAAAAATGCAATAAATGTCGGTACTAAAAACCGACCATTCAAAGAATATATATTATTATAAGTATTAGGTGGCAACCATTGGTGTCAAATTAATAGTATAACAAAAGGGGCACACGTGCCATAAAAAATCCAGCTTTATTTATCTATCTGCCACCCCTCTGAAATAATATATGTCACTCTTACAATCAGGTCTCGTATATTACCCAAGGGGATGATTATTTTAATTAAACAGGGAATTAATTTATTTGATATTCGTTTTTACATCTGGCAATTGCTATATATCATTCCAACTTAATTAATATCTTAAAACAATAATATAATATTATCATAATAAATTTTTTTTGCCTGATTTTATTATTTGATAATAGTATTGAAAGACAATGAGATAATATAATACCCGAAACCCTTTTATTATATTTTTGTAAAGTTTCTATTTCCGTCCGATGCGTGTTTGTTTTCCTTAGATGCCCTTTATTTTCTTAAGAGCTGGAAAACATTCGTCATTCACATTGACTTTTCAACATATGTAAAACAAGGAGATAACATAACAATGAACCAGCTTCCCTTGGAAATCCCTTCAAATCTCTCGCGCTTAGGGATAAAACATTAAACTTACATTGTCAGTCAATCCGATTTGGTGAGAGAAAAGTTTAAATCCGATTCTCAACTTCGCTTGCACCCAATGAAGATGGAGAAAAAAGTGTCACCCCATATACACGCGTAATACGATTTATGTTTATAAAGACGCGGCGCGATTTCACATAGTAATAGCTTTGTGACGCCTCTACGGGAGACGCTCACCGCTCGAACGCCGCGGCACAACTGACGCGCTGCGAACTAAAGGGTTCGAATATAAGACACAAACGGGCGTCGTGGAAATGTTTGCACCACCGCACATAAAACACAACAACCTCACCAAAAGGGTAAAACCACCATTCTAAAGTTCACAAAAAATGTATTATGTTATATCTAAGTGCCACTGCTTAAACGATTGTTTGAGTGCGTACAGACAATTTTATGTGCTTCCATCTCTCTTTCTCCCTAAGAGCGGCGCAGCTTTCCCGGTAATCGATTGGCCGTAAGGGTAGGCAGTGCGAGCGGGATGACCAGCTTCCTGGTGGCGCGAGCGGGTGCAGAGGGGGGGAGGGAGGCGGACACGTATGACCGTCTAGCTCGCACGCTGCTTCCTGTCCGCTCTGCGCGCGCAAATTTGTAATCCGTAATCGCGCGCATTCTGTGCACGACGGCGCGGCCGGCAGGATACAGGAACAGGTGGTTACCGATGCCGTGTCGCCTTGTCGCGAAACAGCGTCTTCCAGTTAATATGCACTGATTCATATTAATACCCGATTTGATTCATATTAAAACAAATTTTCGTGATTCTTCTTACTTTAAAAAAATCTTTTTTTTTGTTATTGCATTAACCTCAAAGCTTTGTAAGAAATTATCATGTTTTATAAAGTTCAGCCTCTAATTTTGAAAATTTTGTTAATATATTTTTAAAACAAAACAAATTAATTATTCCGGTCAAGAGATAGAATTGCAGATGATATCTACGAATTAAGCACACTCTAGTTATTCTATGAACAATGGACCTCACGTCCAAAAGCATGTTTGGAATTTCCTCCTATTTTAAATCTAAACCAAAATTTCTTCTGAAATCATCAGATTATACGTTCATACGACGATTTCATAGTTGAAAACGAATCTTTGCATAACCTTAAATCCGTTGATTGATCAATGACCACGTAAAATACCCGATAAGAGGATTTCACATACCAATAAAGTATTCTGTCCAAACGGTTATATACAAATGGCGGCCAAGATGGAACCAATATTTATTACTTATCATAATATAAACTGAATAATAACCATGGAAACTGCCTCCATTTTTGAAAAACAGTTTGGACAAAATGTTCGAAATGTATTTGGATCAGTATGCCAAGTTCTTCTTTTAGATATATTATTTTGTTTAGTCATCTATGAAGACGCAAAATGCCGTACGCCAGCTGATTCTCTTTTCGTAATAACTTACTTGTTTTTTGCAAAATAATGTGTTCGTTAATTATAAAGTTTTACCAGATAGTTTCTTACGGTGCTCCAGATTTTATGTCCGGGTTGAATCTTTCCCAAATGAAAGACTAAACCCTTCCACACACTTTTCCACAAATGAATATCTAGTAAATTCACGCAATGTAAGTGCACTATATAAGATAATAAATACAAAACAATACAAGAACAATACGTCAATCCACCAGAAACATAATGGGAAAATATTTCACCGACTCCAGATATTTTCATATCAGAGGGTTCGGCTCTGATGAAATCCTAACTGGTCCGATAAATCCTACTGATCCCTCAATATAAATATTTAAAAAATCTTTCGTAATCCTATATGTATTTAAAATGACCGATTTTTGCATTTTTATGTACAAATTTTTTGACAAATCTAATAGGCCTAAATTTTGAATGAGAGAGCTAGGTATAATGCCAGTAGCCGAAATAACAAATGGTAATATTTTTATAGTCTGAGAATGCCAAATTCTTTTAATTTCATTTCCTAATTCTGTATATTTTCTTATTTTTTCAGAAACAGTTTTCTGAATATTACAAGAATTTGGAATAGCGACATCAATGATATAAGTTATTTTCTTAATTTTGTCATGTAAAACTATATCGGGTCTATTATGACTAATTGTTCTGTCTGTCAGAATAGTTTTATCATAATAAATTTTATAAAATTCATTTTCTAAAAATGAATTTGGTTCATATTCATAATATGGTACATTACGGCAGTCAATCAAGTTATGTTTAATTACCAAACTTTGGTAAATTATTTTTAAAACTTGATTGTGCCTAAATATATACTCGGACGGCGCTAATACAGAACATCCCGATATAATATGTTCTATAGTTCCTATATATCCGGAAAAACCAAACATTTTCTACATAAATAATCAATTTGATTTGCATCTTTGATGATATGCTTCCTATAATTTTTAGTATTAATGACTCTATCTTGTATGGAAAGCATAAAGCCTTCTATTTCTGCGATCAACTCTCCAATACTCAACCATTTGTTTGACGAAAATTTGTCAACATATGTTTGGTTGAGATAATTGAAGTGTTTTGCGTGAAGAATTTTATTTGACCAGGAATCTAATAATTCCTGGTTGGTATTTATAAGAATGCTGGCATTCTCGTCGTATAAATTTAATGGTGAAATATTTCTATCTGCCTTGCATATTATTTTGTGCATTTCTGAACTATCAGCTTTCCTATGGAAAAAATTTCTTAGCATTTCTACCTGATTATGTTTTAAAGATGTTATTTTGACTATACATCTACCTCCTAAATTTCTGGGTAAATTAATTCGTTCTACAGCTGAATTTGGATGATGGCAATGAAATTTTGTTAATGTAGTTCTAATTAATCGTTCTAAGCTATCTAAATCTGTATTAGACCATTTAATTATGCCAAATTATTTTGTAATAATTTATAAATTATTACAAAATCTTACATACTAGTATTTTCCCCAGAATAGCTACTTATATTCTGAGAACAGGTTTTTGGATCGTGCCATTGCAGCGCACGACAGGTTAAAAAATAATAATAGTTTATTCCAGAAAGTAGGCAGAGGCAGTGAAATGCAATGCATTCCATATTTCTAAATAACAAAACATATGTAAAGTAAATTAATAAAAAAACGATTAAGCATGGAAAATATGAAAATGAAAAAATATGTCTATAAATTAAACACATAAATTAATGCAAGCAGCCGTTTATGGAAGATATTTTACAGACTACCATCATCAGGGGGTTCTTCATCCAGACAGTCATGAGTGATGATTGAATTGTGTGACTGGCGTAGTTTGTATCATAAGCTTCCCACGCGGTGGCGGAGATGTAATATGTATTATAAAATGTTCACTTGTCGATCCAGAAACATCTCAGTAGAGCTGCAATATCTCGGTAGGTGAAATAGTTGGCGATGAGAATTCAAAAATTTCAACCCAAAAATCGCCTTTTTACGATTTTCATTTTTTAATTTTATATTTGTATGGCACATTGAGTACGATTATTTAATAACTTACAAAAATTATCAAAGTTGTCTCTAAAATCGTCAGTAAATTATTTCCTTGTTGCCTATAATTTATAACTTTAATTATAAATAAATAAAGTAGAACATGGTGGTCGAACACTTGAGATGTCTACACAGTGTAGGTTTTTCAGAATTCGCCACCCACCTAATATATAAAGATCACTCATTTAACAAATCTTCCGGGATTACATAGAAATGGGATAGGTTTACGCCTTAATAATCTTGAAGCCCTTGAAATAAAAAAGTCAATAAATTTTTATATTTTTTTTACTTGATGAACAATTAGACTTGTAATATTTCCATTACCCCCGCCCACTTTCACCCCTCCCTCTTAGGCACCTCCCCCGTCGCCCCCACCCAAGTTGATGTTCTCTCTCTCTTCTAATTTTCTTTTAAATACCACATATATCTTGTATTATGTTCAATTTATTTTTATTCACCCCAGATGAAGGTTCAGGATGAACCGAAACCGGATGGATAAAGAAATAATAAACGGAATTGAAACATAGTTATAATATTGTGTTTATTAAAAAGTAGAATATATACTTGCATGTTATTTGCTAAACCATTCGATAATAAAAAAATATTAATTCAGTTTTATGAAGCATTTTGACCACAAATCCAAAATTAAGTTTTGTGTTTAAAAAGTCGCCATACCGCTCCCCTGAATACTTGAAAATGATTTGGAGGGATACCTTATTTTCGGTATTTTGCAGTGCTAATGATAGTATGTAGAGAAGAGAACGGTGAACTTGTGAAGCACCAATCAAAATTATTAACAAAATAAAGTTAAGGCAGTTTAATCAAGGAATTAATTCTGAAAGGTTATCTTTATCGAGGTAGAGTATCATATAAACTGTATAATAAGGTGCCAAAATAGGACTTGTGTGTAATTAAAATAAATAAAAAAAAATCCTATGGTGTCGTTCACCTATTTGGATATCAAATCTGATTTTAAAATAAAGCTGATCAAAAAGATTAGTTAAAGTTTCAATTTATTGTTGTCACAGTCGATCTGAAATGATTGAAAATCAATAGAATTAAATAAAAAGGTGAATATTGAAGATTGAACTGAGCATTGAGCACTGGGCAAGGCCTGTCATGCGACATTTCCATGTGTAGCTGTAAATCCCCGGATAAATCACTCGAGCCCGATAATAAATCGTCGAATCAGCAACATAAATGTGAAACGCCAATTTTTAGTAGTGAATCCAGTTAGTCCAAACCAAATAGGCTATACATTTCATTTCAATGCCTGAAAAGCTGAATAAGAACCCATTTTTGTATCATGGCCGTTATGTCACCCCCTGCAAAATAATGATGTTGATTTTGTGAATATTTTTTTGGTTATTTCTCGTTGCAAAATTGTACGCATGAAACCGTTTTAAAGTACTTTGAAATATTTGTATTTGTTTCAGAGTTCGTATTATACAACATTCAATTTAGTTTATTTAATTGATTTATGTAGTTTATTTTTTTTACGAGAGGAAAAAATCATCTTCGTAAACCAATTTTATTGATGGCAAAGGCAACTTTGAAAAATTGCGTTCTAATTCAAATAAACAGCATTCAGTCTTTATGACAATATTATGAAATTGCAAAAAATGTAAGGGTAGTATACATATCCTGCAGCGAGTTACGCATTAGTTTGTAATGAACAAAAGTGTCTATTAGTTTTTTTTATTTTTTTTTATTAATTTTTTTTTTGTAACACGCATATACAAAAAAAATATTTTTACTAGGTTCTGTATCAATAGCGAGACTTCACCTTTGCATACATACTTTCGCATCTGGTTTCCTCCCAAGTTTGTGAGTTCAATTCCTCGGCTGACTTAGTCCTCGTTCACGAGACAAGCACATGTTCCGCTATCTATGGTGGTAGTAAGAGATTTTCAAATTATTTACAGGATATTCGTAACAAAACAAGATGCTAATTGACTAATGGAATATTCAACGAAAGAATTTGTAGAATAAGTCATTATTAAAAAATATGTCGGGAGCTAAAACTTGATACTTGAAATATTTTCTTGTGAAATGGAAATATTTTGCTATCATATAAAAATACTACGATATAAAGTAGGCACTCAATCAGTAAAGCTAAAATACTAAATTGGCATCTTAATAAGATTCTATTCACGCGTCTCATTCAACCCTAGTACAAAAAGGGGGTAATAATTTTAGCCTAATAAATCACTTTTTTGTAGGGCTGTCAATAAGAAACTTTCTACATTTCCTGTCATAACATTTAGCTACAAGATAATGCAGATTATAGCAACATGAATAGGTTAATCAATTTGATTCTACATAATATTCACCATTTTAGGGTCCCCCATTTATGATTATTATTCTACCACGAAATTAAAGGTGGGAAATGAGTGATCAAAACAATTTTTCAATTTTGATTTAAGAAATATTTTAAAAAGTGGCAGTAACCTATTTTCACGACAAATATTCTACGCTGAGAATCACTCATGCAGTTGGTTGCAATACCTACCTCGTACAACTAAACCCGTCAATTTTTGTCGTGTAAACATTTTTTGTTATTGTCTTGGTCAATAGTCAAAAGGTAATAGGTATAAAACTTATAAAAAAAACATTTTCAACAATTCCTTTTTTTATTTATTTTTATTAGTTTTTAATTTATTACAATGTGAGCAATCAAGTCTAGATTCATTCGGTTTTGATTTACTCCTTTTTTTACCTATCGTTATTTTTTATATATTTTTCTCAGAATGTTATTTAATTGTTACATAATATATAAACTGAATGTTATAAATTTTCTCAAGAAATAGATTCTTTGTGATACGATATGTTGGTATTGGATTTTATAATATCTACCTTATACCCCGTTCTGATTGGGTAAGTATTTTAGTCCAGTAGCGATTATTTTAGTAACTAATCGCGTCCAAACACCATACATTTAGTTGTAAGTAGGAGCATTTTGGTCAATTAAGTGGCGAGTTGCTCGCTACTCGACTAAATTACTTGCCCAATCAGAACGGGGCTTTACAATTGGATTATACTTCCCCGATGAAGCCAAGGTGCTTAAGAAAACTAGTTGGCAATAGAGTATAAAAAGTGGTGTTTACAAATTGTTTTATTTTTATTTATTTATTTTTAATTCCACGCCCGGTTGGGCTTTTACAAATATGTGATCAAAATACAAGGAAAGAACATGAAGGTGGTTTTGTTAATAGTTTAGTGAATATTTCAAAGCTTCAATAAATTTTGAAGGGTTGGAAATAACTTCAAAATCTGATAAAAGTACGAGTAAATCAATAAACAAACCTCTCTCCAAAAATCACAAAAAACGATTTACATACTTTAACCACATAGGATCTCCACAATGTTTGGGGACGCCGCCCGTAAGGAGGGTCTTTTGAAGATAAGGAAAGAGAGGAAATTTTAGGTTGCAAAAAGGTTTGAGAACTAAATCTCAAAAAAGTAACTTAACATACAAACATTTAAAAAAAATGGTTCAAATTTTATGTCCATCTGTTTGAAAAGTTGCTGCAGAAATCACAAATAATGATTTAAATACTTTAACCACATAGGATCTCCACAAACTTTGAGGATGCTGTCAGGAGGATCTTTTTAAAATGAGGGAAAAAAGGAAATTCTAGGAAGTTAAAAGGTTTGAGATCAAAATTTGATAAAAGGTAACTTAATATACAAGCATTTCAGAAAAAAAAACAAATTTTATATCTATCTGTTTGAAAAGCTCCAAAAATCGCAAATAACGATCTACATAAATTAACCGCATAGGTCTCCACAACCTTTAAGGATGCTGTGAGGAGGGTCTTTTTAAGTTGAGGGAAGAAAGGAAATTCTAGAAAGTAATTTGGGGGTCAGTGATTCCAGGAGAGACGAATGCATCCATTACCCCCGTTGTGGAGCAAGGTGTTGAGTCTAAAGATTCCGGCTGGAGAGGTAAAGATCTGCGATCCGGCCCGCCACGTGGTGAGCAGACTATCCGCCACCAAGACTTAGACAAACCTCACACCTCACCCCACAAACTCGGGTCCCCTCGCTAATTCACCAAACCACTTGGGATCACCTATGGCGGAGGTGTTAGTATCCAATAAATGGTGCCCGGGGCTACAAATGACATAGTTAAGATTTCAGGTGTAATAATGAAACAGGTACAGTGATTTGGTTAATGAAGCTCGCATTATACACTTCGTGTCTAAAAAAATAAGTTTTTTTCTATTTTCTTTTTAAACCACACATCGTCCCTTTGGAATAACAATGTTCCATTTGTTGCGGTATGTATGTTCCATTTACGTCAGATGGAACCATGTTATTCCAAGAAGTCGACACGCACCATGGCTTGAATCAACAAACAAATTTTTTGACCAATCAAAGTTATACTTTTATGCAAAGTTTTCTAACAAAATAATTGGTACTTATCAATGATTAGCAGTCCATGTTAATAAAAAAGTTTTGTATAGTAGAATTAATATTTTTTAATGCTCTTATTATTAATTTTTTTTATTATTATTGGAAGACAGTTGAATAAAATATTATGTATTTCTCCTCGCAAGGACAACGCAAATCTCATTATTTCTCAAAATTATTTGTGTGTTACACCGCGAATGTCATTTTATATAACTAAACATGTGTTTTTAATAAAAAAAAACTTATTATTTATATCACACAAAAAGTATTTTATGAATGAAAAATATATATTTCTGCTATAATAAGCATTAAGAAACGAGAAATTTAAAATTGGTAGAGTAGAAAATAAAATTAATACGTGTAATAAAAGTAAGTTTGTCAACCCTGTATAAAAACAAATGTCAGTTCGTCAATTCTTTGCATACATCATTTGGTCCCGAATTGATACAGGGCCATTTGGTTCCGGCTCTGTGCTCGCCGAGGGAGATATAAAGCCATGTTTATTACCGGGCGACTGCAAGATCCAACAGGGAGGCAGTATTTATCTTCAAATATTTAAGTATTATTTTATTAAATATAAGTTAAAGCTAAAGTAATTAAACGGTTAATCCCCCGAGCCTGAAGCAAAATTTATACGCAAATATTTTTGATGAATATTTTTCCTAGCAGTTTTGTAATTATTATTGTTTTGGAAAGGGAAAAGCTTTCAAGCATTTATGTTTATTTTGTGGCATATTTTTCGTATTTAATTATACAGCTTTGATTAATTAACTAACTAATAATCACGCCGTTTCTCTGCAGGGGTAGGCAAGGAGGACGGACCACCAAATAAATCGGTCCCGGCACACACTTCTTGCCTCATTTACATTCATACATCATATCATATGTACATGCCCTTATATTATTCTGACGTTTTACTTGGCTCGACTAAGTATCTGATTCAATTGGTCGTGCCTTGTCTTCCTCGGGAGTCTCCGACTTCTTGTAAAAGTCGCATTTGCGTCTTAACCAAACTTAACCTAACCTTATTATTAGGAATAATTATTAGCCTGAAACACTCATCAACATTGAAAAAATCTCCCGAGAAAAGATAAATGCCGCCGACGGAACTTGAACCCGAGTCCTTCTGATATCCGGTCAACTGCTCTACCAACTGAGCTACGTCGGCTTATCTCCCACCCGCCAAATAATTCAATATATATACTAGTGTTTCATTCAACAATTACTGCTTATTACATTTTACAAAATATAAAGTTGGTTGTTTTCAGGTGAAAAATGTAATAAGCATTTATTGTTGAATGAAATATGCATCAAATATTCTCCTTACACTCCTTTCCTCGTTCATTCGACCAAACCGGCCGACGTAGTCTAGCTACAAGGCTATTGACTCACAATCCTAAGGTCGAGGTATCGAATCCCGGCGAGGACAAATAAATTTTATTAGAATAATTTCATAATTAATTCATTAAAAATAATGTATAGTATAATTATTTATTCCTCCAGTGGCATTATTACAGCATTGTTTCAGGAGGTGTTACACAGCTGTTCCAAATTAAATTAAATTTTCCTGGTGTTTTTCTAGAACTTCATTGAAGTAAAAAGAAACAATAATTTATTATAGCATTAAATGCGTTACAAACAACATAATATTGGTTGTGTATATGTATAAAGGGAGAGGGGGTGAGGGGGGGGGGTTTAGAAAAGTATGACATTATGTGACAAGAAGTATGGGGGGGTCATAAGCTCCGTAACGTCACATGTAAAAAAAATTAACAACGGTTTTGATTATTTTTAGATGTAAATTACAAAATATGTGACGTCACACCAGGGGGGAGGGGTTCTTACAAATGTGTGACATGGGGGGGTAAATGAGTCATGAAATTCGTATGACGTAATTTATCGATGGCCCTTAAGTGGAAAAGTAAGAAAATCACAAAAATAATAGATCCGATAACGCCATCTCTAATACTGACAAAAACAAAACACGGACAGTTGCGCATCGATATCTACTTCATTGTGTAATTTTTAAAATGATAAAAAAAAATAATTTAATTCAGCCAATAAGTTAATACAACAGTTATTAATTCTGAAGCGGTATGAAGTTCGCCGGGTAAGCTAGTTATATAATATATTTTTATAACTATAAGCGAACTAGCATAGAACCACAAAAAAGCGTATAAAAGTAAATAAATTCACTTTTGGAAATAAATGTAAAAATATAATTCAAAAATAGAAAAATGAAAATTTCAAAAATACTGTCGAAAATCTAACCCTGATCAACTGCCTAGAAAACAACTATGTATGCTGGCCATTGCCTGACCAACCGTTTTAAGAACGGCGGCATTGATTCATTTTTTTCATTTCCCTCTGTCACTCAACTAATATATAAGCCATACCTCTCACTTAACATTTAGTTATTATTATTTATATCCTGAAGAAGCTTGATGTAAGCGAAACCGGTCGATATATACCAAAATAAATTCGTGGTTAAATACAAAGTGTTTGATTTATTTTTATTTATTACGGTGCTCCAGATTTTATGTCCGGGTTGAATCTTTCCCAAATGAAAGACTAAACCCTTCCACACACTTTTCCACAAATGAATATCTAGTAAATTAACGCAATGTTAGTGCACTTTATAAGAATAAAACAATACAAGAACAATACGTCAATCCACCAGAAACATAATGGGAAAATATTTCACCGACTCCAGATATTTTCATATCAGAGGGTTCGGCTCTGATGAAATCCTAACTGGTCCGATAAATCCTACTGATCCCTCAATATAAATATTTAAAAAATCTTTCGTAATCCTACATGTATTTAAAATGACCGACTTTTGCATTTTTATGTACAATTTTTTTGACAAATCTAATACGCCTAAATTTAGAATGAGAGAGCTAGGTATAATGCCAGTAGCCGAAATAACAAATGGTAATATTTTTATAGTCTGAGAATGCCAAATTCTTTTAATTTCATTTCCTAAATCTGTATATTTTCTTATTTTTTCAGAAACAGTTTTCTGAATATTACAAGAATTTGGAATAGCAACATCAATGATATAAGTTATTTTCTTAATTTTGTCATGTAAAACTATATCGGGTCTATTATGACTAATTGTTCTGTCTGTCAGAATAGTTTTATCATAATAAATTTTATAAAATTCATTTTCTAAAAATGAATTTGGTTCATATTCATAATATGGTACATTACGGCAGTCAATCAAGTTACGTTTAGTTACCAAACTTTGGTGAATTATTTTTAAAACTTGATTGTGCCTAAATGTATACTCGGACGGCGCTAATACAGAACATCCCGATATAAAATGTTCTATAGTTTCCGGAAAAGCCAAACATTTTCTACATAAATCATCAATTTGATTTGCATCTTTGATGATATGCTTCCTATAATTTTTAGTATTAATGACTCTATCTTGTATGGCAAGCATAAAGCCTTCTATTTCTGCGCTCAACTCTCCAATACTCAACCATTTGTTTGACGAAAATTTGTCAACATATGTTTGGTTGAGATAATTGAAGTGTTTTGCGTGAAGAATTTTATTTGACCAGGAATCTAATAATTCCTGGTTGGTATTTATAAGAATGCTGGCATTCTCGTCGTATAAATTTAATGGTGAAATATTTCTATCTGCCTTGCATATTATTTTGTGCATTTCTGAACTATCAGCTTTCCTATGGAAAAAAATTCTTAGCATTTCTACCTGATTATGTTTTAAAGATGTTATTTTGACTATACCTCTACCTCCTAAATTTCTGGGTAAATAAATACGTTCTATAGCTGAATTTGGATGATGGCAATGAAATTTTGTTAATGTAGTTCTAATAAATCGTTCTAAGCTATCTAAATCTGTATTAGACAATTATTAGGTATTTTAAAATTTAACATTGTGATATAAACAAAAAAAAGGATATTTTTTTATACATACACACAACCAACATTATATTGTTTGCAACACATTTACTAGGTACTATTTTAAATTTTGACTTGTAACAGCTGTGACGCCTTTTGTAACAATTCCGCAATAATGCCACTGGAAGAAAAAGCACATTTTAAGTTAAAAAATAAATTATTCACTTTGTGGCATCACTTTGTGGCGTTATAAATGATTTTATGAAGACAAATAACGTTGTCAACAAAACTATATTATTAATATTGTCTTATATTGGTCTCTATATTGGTTCAAAAACCAAATTTTCTTCGTCAGGATAAGTGATTAACATTATTAATTAAATAAAATATAAATACCTACTTCAGACACTAAAAATAAAATGCAGATCTTAAAAAAAACGTTTTTTTAATGGGTTAATTTGCAGTATTAATATTTATTAGAAAAATATTTTACTAAATTTGTAATACTTTTTATGAGGTTACAAAAAAATGCTGAAAATTAACGGAAAGCTCAAATGGTTTGGTTTGGTTATAGCTTGTACCGTGAAATTTAAACAGTTTTGTTATTTACATAATACTCCAAGCAAATTTTATAAAAGACAGAACTTCGTGATCTAGGACTATTGCTCTCAACTAGCAATCCGGAGGTCGAAGTTTCAAATCCCAGAGCGTGCTTTTATTTGATTAAATTGGGTTTGTTGACAATTTGTTAATTTAAAATAATATATAGAATATTTTATGCACGTTCCAGAGCACAAGATACTCTCGGTATTGCCCATAAGACCACCATTCAGATTTTAAATGTTGCTTGAAAGGGCTGTCGCGATATGTGGTGATCAGATCTTACTCTTCCCAACATTCTTCCAATCCCGACTACCTTCAGCCTCACAACGTACCCCAATTGGGGATGCAGTTTCACTACCTCCAGACGGTTGGAAAAGTTGGGACTCTTATGCTGTATTCACATGAAAAAATAATAAAGTCATATAATACTTTGTGGTCGGTAAAGTAGGATAAATTAATTAAGATTATTTACTTATCGCCAATATATAAAACAAATCCCTCTACGTACAAGGTGAAAAAATGATAAATATTTTGAAACTGATGGAAATATTTTTTTTATCAGTCGTAATCCAGTCATTGAGGATTTTGTTGATAAAATAAAAGAATGTATGTTTTTTAATTCCAATAAGATCTCCTTTTTAGACATTTTTTACAGCCTTCAATATTGCAATAAAAATCACAATACTCAAATCTAGCATTGTTAACAATCGAAATGCATTGTGTTCGAGAACAGCACTCACAATCTCCCAACCCAAAGTAAAATCATCAATCAACTGTTTTAGGTTATGTACCAGGAAACCATCAGAAAAACATTAAATATAATAAAAAAAAATTTCAACTCGCAAAAAACATTATTTATCGACATCGGAACGATATTATTGATATTGCATTTTGTGAAAAAATATTTACTTAATAATTGGCCTAGATAGCCGCATCAATATCCATGACTGAACAAAATAATTTAAATATTTAAATAGACATTCAAACGAAAATTTGAAAGGGAAAAATCAGAAAAAGATTCGGTTACATCTATGAATTGAATTCAGGGCTTTAGCTTGCCGGGGCTCTTCTCCAAATACTGAGCTAATTCGACTCTTTCTCCTTCGGTCATGTTTAATAATAGTATTTAGCTGTTTGAATTATTTAACTGAAGAACCTTTAACAAAACTTACAGTCTTAAATCGAAGTTGGTTGAAGCCTTCCACATCCTGCATTTTCCTTTCCCACGATAATTCCTAGCAACTCCTAGGAGAGCATCAAACAGTGAAGAATAAATCCCTTAAACGTTTGCTCACACAATAAGTGTGCGGGTATAATACATAACACGAATATTATAACATCCTACGTTCATGTTAAAATCCTTAACCTCTTTCCCTTTCTTAACTCCTGTTAAATAAGTCAGCTTTTCTACTGGCAGCGCATAAGATTACACGGCTCACACAAAATAGGTTCATATCAGGTAAGTTCAAGAATCACCTAGTACATTTAAAGTATAAAGGTACTGGTAAGTCATTTTAAAGAGACCCTCGCTTTTGTAGTGGTGTACTGGATGGTTTAAAATTAACGATTACATACCTACTTTTTAACGCTTGACGATTAAAGTACAAATTCAAATCAGCTTGTACATTAATTTATTAAAATATGAATTTCATAGGGAACTTTTACATACGTCCTATATCTTACAGTTAATCCAAAAAAGTGGAAAATACGTAATGTAATACATTAATGTAGACTTTATAATGTATAAATATATCTTAAGAGGAAACCGGGTGGTGTTTTTTCCATACAAACGTATTCCTCATTTCCCTCTCTGAATTTTGACACTAGAGAAAATATTTTTTTTACATAATATGAATATTGACCGCAAGCGTGTCGGTACGTTTTGATTTTTTTGATAAGTTACTTTTTATAGGAGTTATAACCCTTCAAAAATTGTTAAAATTGCCTTTTTTTAACGCCATCAACAAACGTTCAGTATACAAATTAGACGATGTATTTTTAAAAAAAGCAAAAGGTACAGACATAGAATGTTTTCTTCCAATACATTTGGTAAAAAAAATCTTGGAAATTGGTTCAGTTTTGAAGTAGAAAAATGAGGACTACAAAACCTCGATTTTGACAATTTTATTTGGGTATTATCAGGCTGAGGTGCATGTGTCCCTTTCTCTCAGTATTCGGGGGTGAGGGGGGGCGGAGAGGGTTTTGTTGAATACGTATACAGTCAACGAAGTGATGTGACATTCTCAATAATTATATCGATACACTAGCCCACTAGTGTTGTCATGTCCCGAGTTATCGATGTTTTTTTAAAATTATTTTTCTGTTTGGTGACTTATTTTGAGTGTGCCAATACTTACCGAGCTTATTTACTAAAGTTATTGTGACAAATTTAATTTGTTTACGTCAAATAAATTAATGGAAAAAAATTGAAAAAAAAAACACCTGTTACAGACAGACCACGAGATGATTCCGTTCCGTATTGCCGAGTTGGATATGGAACACAAAAATTAATTAAAATATTTTTTGATAACTTTTGAAGGTTGTACTCAACATAATATTATCCCTTTATAGGACACTTTTTTTAAGATACAACTACCGAACCAAAAAAAAACTTTTATATTTGACTAAATATATTGTTCTAGATTTTTTTTTCAAAAAAATTATATTTTACAAGAAAATGTGTGATGGTAAGTACATACACCACTGATCGTTTGATGGAATGCTGGTACAGCGTATGTTCAGTGGTACATGCATCTACCACATGTTGTTGAATCGATTATGTTATTATAATATCATATTATACAAATGAATATTGAAATCTATGTATAAGAGGCACCATATTGTTTATTGTGCTACATATTAGGTACATACACATAACTAGTTTAGTTTTTATTTAACTTTTTTAATACGTTATATTATTACAGAAAAATGCACTTTTGGGAATACCTCCTACATCACTTGACATTTTCAATCTTCTTCAATGATCTAATATTTTTTGTTTTTAAACGCTTTATTGTAAAAAAAATTACTGTTTAACATCTACACAATGAAATTAAAACAATTTATGGTCCAGACCTTTCCCTCGCCGGTAAATTTCTTGGTATGCGACCGTCAATTATTTCTGGTAAAAGGCATTGGTGGTAGAAATTTTCTAACAGTGGAACGATTTTTTGCCAGATTTCATCGTCCCTCTCAATTTTTTCATACAGCAAACCTTTTGGACTCCACACAACAAAATAACAATAATTACGACGAGTAATATGTAACTGGCCTTGTACTTGGTAGAAGTAATTATGATTCCGTTTTAATGTTAAAGAATGGTCTTCCAATTTACAGTAATCAATTATCTTTTGTGCAATTCCCTCTTCTGGTGACATATTTGCTATACTATAAGGGCATTTAATTTCAATTATAGAATCCTCACCGATAAGGCCATCCGGACTTGCCGCTAAAAAGTTTTTGGTTTTATCGATAAATAGCCCACAAGCGGATACCTGAAAACTTGTTTTTTTTGAAAATTGCTCTATTGCTAGGCTTTCATTTTCTTTTCCATAATTTGTGGCCATAGTTCCTTTGAATTGTGAGTACAGTAAAGAGTTTAGTACTCCCGTAACTGAAGTTTTTTGCCGAAGCTTATATATTTTTCCAAAGTTAGACGCCGTTATCCGCTTACGTCTTTCAATTGCCCACAGATTGTTATTGCTTTGGCCTACCGTATTCCGTTCGAGCTCTTCCTTATTGGTTGAAGATAATTCTTTGAGAAATTCCTCTTTTTTCGTTTCAAATATTTCAGGTGGCATATCTGGTTCTAATTCCAATTGACAATAATTTTCATCGGGCCCTGTAACTTTTTTTCTTTTTTCTGTCGTATTTTCATTATACTTTAGTTTTTTTTTTCGACACATTTGTTTATTCTCCTTCGAACGTCGTTTTCTCTCTATAAAGTGCTTCGTGTATTTGCCGGGACTGTGGCCTTGGATTTTCTTTTGTATTCTTGAATGGGTTGCCAATTCACTATTCCAC
This sequence comes from Limnephilus lunatus, assembly GCA_917563855.2. Taxonomy (NCBI): domain Eukaryota; kingdom Metazoa; phylum Arthropoda; class Insecta; order Trichoptera; family Limnephilidae; genus Limnephilus; species Limnephilus lunatus. Next base: position 34,119,864 of record OU830594.1, read on the forward strand.
GAAGTTACTGCTCCAAAACATCTTGCTTGGTAAGATCCTCTTGTAGTAAAATTTACCCTTTTTCCACCTATAAATTTGGCGATAACGTTGTTGAATTGCTCCACAGTGTTATTTGTCACGTCAATAATAAGACTTTCTGCATTTGCTATTAGAGACAATAAGAATTGTTGGATATCAGTCCATATTCCACAATCTCGAAGATCGCTTACTAAATTTGGATCATCAGTATACTTCTCCGGCTTGCAATAGTACGATGCACAATTTTTATGATCACCAAACACATGATTTGCGGTATTTTTTATGTCCATTTTCAATTTTTTTATTTTATCACTTTGTACTGTGTTTTCTTGCTCTTTCCTGTAATTTATTGCTCCAACTACAGCTCTTCTCATGCGTAAAACATTTGCTTCAACCTTTTTCCTTATATGAACTGGTACAAAGCCTTTAGCGTTGTTGGTTTTTTTTCCAAGTGCTTTCATTTTGTTGCAAAAATTGCGGAGTAAGTGATTTTTGCACTCTATTTTTTGTACTATAAGGTTAGGACCATATGGCATTTGTTGCATTATTTTTTTCATGATGCTGGAGTCGCCATCACCAACTAGTTTGTTAAATTTCAATCCATGCATTTCCATGCTTCTCGAGAACCCTTCTGCTATAATGTGGACTTCCATGGCATTAGCACTGTCACGCCAGTTTATGAAGCACCTGTGCTCAGAAGCAACTATGTGTAGTTTAGTAGCTCTAGCACATATGCAGCAGTATGAGTTTCGCACTCCCAGAAATAAAACCTTTTTAGTTCGTAGTCCAACTATGCACCCTGCGCCAGATGAGGAGCTAAATCCACTTTTGTACGACCTCTTTGCCCAGGAGCCATCTGCAACCACCGTTACCAAAGGATAGCCACCCTCGTCTACGTCACCGTTTAAAATGGCTAGCCTTTTTTCTTCTTCACCAGCTGCGATCATTTCTTCTAAGGCACATTCTTCAATTGTTGGCGCTAAACATTGTTCTATGTTCGTGTAAGTCTTACAATCCATATTTGGCATATTTAAAACCCCACAAATTTCATTCCATTGTGAATACCCATTTCCTGTACACATCACTCCTTCGACGACAGCAGTATTTATAGACATTTTCCGTTTCGGGTCTTCGGAGTGAATGTATTCTATTTTCTTGCACATTTTGCACTCGAAAACATACTGGCTTAGAAGACCATTTCGTCGTTCCTTCATAAATTTTAAATCGGAAAATGTGCAGTTGGTGTGTTCGTGCTTTATATTTGATATCTCCGAAAACAAATATTTTATATCCACAATTCTGCGACCTTCGAAATTATCGGTTTCATCAATATGGTCTGGTTCTATCACCAAATCATCAAGCGTTGTTGATGATGATGAACTTGCGTTTTCGTCTATATTTGGAGCAAATGATTCATCCATGGAAGTTTCATGCATTAGTGAAGATGTAGTTAAGTTTCCAAAAGTAGTATCGATGACATCCATATCCCTGTAAATGCAAATGATTTATTTATTTAAATTTGTCCATCCCATTTTCCCGTTATACATGCTACATAATACACGGCTCTCATAGCATAAATCTTTAGGTTTTTCTCGTAAGTCGCTCACGTAAGAGAGTTATGGCAAAATTATCAATGTAAACGATACCCATTGGTAATTTTGCCATAACTCTCTTATGTGAGCAACTTACGGGAAAAAAAACTTTACGTACGTAAAGGTAACCTTAGGAAGGTTCAGTAGTAAGAGTGACAGGAAAGCGATATTTCGACTTACCTAGATGTCGAACGTGGTGCAACATGAATCTGTCGTTTGATACTAATAATCGGTTTTTTTCGTCTAGCAGATAAAAACAAACGCGCTTTGTTTCCATTTCTTTTACCCATTATTTATCTGTAAGAAAAAATTTTTTGAGTTGAAGGTAGGTAATATAGTAGTCGATTTTATGTAACTCAATTTCTAAATACACATATCTTATGCTACGTATATATTTGCGAATAGTGGCGTGCACAGAATTTGAAAATTGAAATTTCGGAAAAAAAATAATTTTCAGCTTCGACAACATCATTAATGTCGTATTTTCAATCTTAGGATTCTAGCCCACTGAAAAATCAGTGCACGCCACTCTTTGCGGACAGAGACGCGAGCCGAACCACGAATTATGGTAAAGGTACGAAGCAACCGCAAGCGGCGCAGCGTTTCGGGCAGTTTGCTTTTGCTTCGTTCCTTTCCCATAATCCGTTGTTCGGCTGGCGTGTGTATACGCAGCCTAAGACGTAGAATAATATTTATTATAGGTTACTAGATATGTTAACAAATGTACCGACTTGCACTAATGCACTTTATGCATACAGTCAAAACTGATGAATTTACGTTATTCAGGGAGAGCCAAAAAACAACAACATTTTTAGCGATATTTATATGTTTAATTAAAAAAGGAAATTGTGTTGTAATATTGAGTTTTTATGAATGAATAGTTTATGTTTATAATAATAGTTTATGAATAATTTATGAATAGTTTAGTAGGTATCTACTCACCATATGTCCTATATGTGTAAATCGTGAGAAATGACCAAACAGATTTCAATATTCAAGGGGGTTTCAGGGTCAAAATTCGAAGGTCTGTATTTGACGTAGAATAGTTTCCAGTAAAAAGGCTAGTCAAAAACAGTAGAGTGATGCAGCCAGCGAAAAATAAAAACACTATACAATCACAAAGTACGTGATGTACCTACTGCGCCTATGCTGCCGTTTTATAAAAAAAGATGGTATGAATCTCCCGATATTACTAAACCAAAACAGCGTGCATCTTACTTTACTAATAGTAACAAGATGAATGAACTATGAGCGCAGAAGATATCTATTATATAGGAATACGCACGCTCAAGTCGCGACGCGTATTGACTTATCTGTTGCAGCAGGCAGCAACCTGTATACACGCACCCACAAGTCTCATTGACTTGTGCGTGTGCAGAAGATGAGCTCGGAGCAGGCAGTCACATGTATTTGTAGTAAGTAATAATAATAATAAAGTTAAGTACAATACAATATTAAATAATGTAGACCTCGCTATTTTATTACGAATATGTACCTAGGCACCTACTTAATTTTTGGAATAAATGAATAACAGTAAATGAAATAATAAGAACGCGAAGTCGCTGGCGGGCGCGGCGCGGCGATTCGTGCTTCCAACACCTGCAGCCACGCACACACACGCATTGGGGTTCACCAATACACCGATAGCGCTTTTGCTGTCCCCGCTGAGATGAACGAAATAGAAATAATTTTTACAAATACCTATCGTTAAAATTTCTCGGCGCTCCTGCGCGCTCTTAATCGAAGGTCTATATTTTAATGGTTTTCTTCTCTAAATATTTATTTGAGTATTTATGCAAGGTGAAAATAATAGTTTTAAATTCAATTGCCATATTTTTGATAAATTTAAACAGAATTGATAGACGCAAACAGTATCTTTGGGCATTTAAGAGGTAAGAGAGTACTACGGGCAAGTGTTTCAAACAAGTTCTAAAAAAATTCGATGGCATCGGAAATCTGTTAGCTCAAATTCTTTTAAACGTGACCTCTTTAAAATGATTTGCCTGTGCATAATGTTCATATTCTGGATTCAGTATAAATACGAGATGGGTAAGTCATGTGGAACGAAGATATTGAGAGTTTACTGTGAAACAAAGCTAACGGCTGCTTTCTTTAATCAAACTGAGCAATCGCTAATATAAAATTGATATAGTTCTGACTTAGTGTCTTCCCCGCAACTCAGATCTTTATTCGCCCAGTGGTCTTCAAAATGAGATGATTTTAAATAAATTAAATTATCTGCTTTCATGACTTTTGATTATAGCATTATGTATTAGCAATAGAAATTAAAACTAAAAAAACAGCAACATTAATTTATACCAATCAACAGAGTAAATGACTAATTATGATTTTTATACCTACCACAAACCTGATGACTTTGAGTGCAACTTATATTTTATAAACAAGCATTATTATTAAACATTATTCATTATGTCTTAACCTTTTACACTTTTCAATGAATGATGTGTGTGCAATTTAATGCTTTTACAATGTACTTGCTATTCTCGCAATACCTTAGTTGCGTAAATAAAATCTCTTTACCAAATAATTAGTCCAAGAAGTCAGTGTTAATATCTACCAGTGAATCGAAAAAGCTCGTGAAATAAAAAAGAAGATTTTTCTCACCGACAAATATAAAACCCAACATTTCAACATTACCAGTTAATAAAATCTTTGGCAGCAAACTGCAAATATCCAAAATTCAAATGCTAACACATAAAAACATGTTTTTTATCAGCAAACTTTTTAACAATTTTAGATTCAGACGTAAGTCGACTCGCCCCAAAAGCTCGCATCTATTAGACGCGGTATTGCCTGGCTTTTGTGAGTGGCATTCGTTTAACCGCGGTAATTGTGCTTGTCAATTCACCGGCGTGGTTTCTTAGCCCGCAACCGCATATATTAAAAGCGCGATGGGGCGGTTTTCACCTTCGAAGAATGCAACCTTCCAAGGTGGAAATTAGATTTTCAACGCACCGCCGGCACGCAGTTAAACGGTGCTGGATTATAAATGATCACGAATAATGTCGAAATAGTTAGCGCTAAAATTATGATATTTTCATTAAATGAAGACAATATTAACAAAACTTAATAGAAAATCTGTAAACAGAATAATCAGAAACAGATATGGACACATCCGGATGTTTTTCTGTTTCCAGATTTTCGATTGAGTTTCGCTAATACTGTCTTCATTTAATTGAAAGAATATTATGTTATTTGCTTGGAAAAGTTTGAAAAAATAAATTTAATAATTAATCGATGTTTAAATAATAGTTCTCTCTTTCGCTTGAAAATATCCCATTAGTATTTTTTTTTAAAAGTGTTTATTACAATATAATATAATATTAAAGAATATTATATTAAATTATAATAAACATCTTTAAAGAATATTATATTTATTACATAATGTCATTTAAACAGCATATTAAAGACAATTTCTTCACCTTAATAGCCGGCTATCATATATGTTGCCAAATAAATTAAAAAATGGTTTATATTATAGTTTCGTACACGCACTTATAAATTATTTGATTGAAATCTGGGGAAACGCATGTGAAACATACACAAATGAATTACAGGTGATTCAAAATAAGGTAATAAAAAAACTATTTCACTACAAGCCCATAAAATCCATAAAAAAATTATGTATGGAAAAAAATTTATTTACATTAAGAAAACTATATGTATACAGCCGACGTTTCGGACAGCGTTACAGTGTCCATCATCAGGGCAGATCCGGTAGATCCGACGATGTGATGATCTACCGGATCTGCCCTGATGATGGACACTGTAACGCTCTCCGAAACGTCGGCTATAGAAGGAGGTAGCGCAACACGGTATAACACCCCAAAAACTAACAACAAAATGCTTTTGGCCGTGAAAATCTAAAAACTTATCTATATGAATACATTTTTTTTTCTTCTTTTTGAATCTTCTTTCTTCTTTCAAAATGTTGCTTGTGTTGTGATGGAAGACAGCCAAGGAATCGAACATGCGACGCCCGGGTGGGACCCAAGCGCTATGCCCACTCAACCACCGACATGTCTCCTTATAAACAATAAACTTTTACACACAAATACATAATAAATATAAAATATTTATGAAGTAATTATTGAAAAGTAATGAAACAACAACATTTTTTTTTTAGATGCACAAATCATGGAGATATTTTTTAAAACTAGTTATATTATTTACAAAAATATCTATGATGGTGTGTATTTTAACAAGATTATTCACCGAAGCAATCACATTAAAAAACAATGTCAGTATTACTTACACATAACTTGAAAACTAAAATATAGAATTTGAGAACTAAAATACAAAATATTGAAAACTAAAATACAAAATTTGAAATTCATTATAAACACCGAGAGGCACGACGGTCCGGAACATCAGACTGACGTTTTGAAATAGACCTAGTGACCTAGAAATATTTGGTTTAAATTCGCTTATAAAGTTTTTCTGCGTTATAATTGATTTGGTAATGTTAATGATTAATCTGAGAATTATACCAGATGGAGGGTATACTTTAACATTTTACTGAACTAACTAAAAAAAACTAAAGATTAATAAAAAAAAATCACTCCATTAGGTTTATCATGTAGGAATGTTGGGAGGTTAATGTAAGCAACATCCGACTCGCGTTCACGTCATGTGCCTAAATTATGAGCTACTGTCCTACATTTTCCCTGAAAGTCGTTATTTTAAAACTTTTTTGTTTCTATGATGAACTAGATTTCCACCCAGCAAAACTTTTTCCATAAATAATGTCTCTGGTTTTAAAAAAAATAGCAGACCCTATGTTTCCATTAAGCCGACATGAAAAATAATAATTTCACCGAAAATTCCTGTTTTCAGATGGAAAAAATGGAAACCGTTTCTTTTATTTCCTTCACTTGTCTCCCAGTGAAAGTTTGAAAGTGAATATATTTATGACCTACGCATCAGAATCAAACAATGTATCATTTTGTTTACGGTATATTAGGACGTTGTTTTTTTGTCTATTGGAGCACGACATAAAAAGTTTCCCCCTTTATCACGTAGGAACATTGAAATAAGGTTTGCTAGGGAACCTTTCGACTCGTGTGATTATTTCTTTACTAACACCATTATAATATCGATTTAGCTACCACAAATTTACACGCCGGTTCTAAATCAAAGGCTTTTATTCAGCGGTAAAAATAACAAATAATGATAAACAGTTACGTATAAACTAATTATAACTTCCCTCGCAGGAAAGGCGACATGGCGCGTTATCTTAGACTGTATTCGGAGTAAAAAATCTTCCGGGTAGTCTTTAACCTCGCTGACACGGACAACTCGTCTCGCCATCAGTATAAGGTATTGAGTCAAGGACTTTTCTAATCGTATTATTACTCGTGTAGTATTTTACCTCAGTATTTACTGATCAGTATACTGATAACAGCCGTCAGTATTTGTAAGCCTTTATACGATCTCATTATTAAAATATTGATGCGAATACTGTCATCGTGTCATACTGACATCGATGTGTCGAAGCACTACGCTCTGCAGGCAAGGCAGAACCGTTTTCCATAATGCAAGAAATACTGACGTATGTCGATGAGCTCGCACACGCATCAATATGCGCATCAGTATCCCCACCACTTTTCGGCCGCGCCCCATTACTGATAGGTCGATCGTCGATCCAAATATCTAGATGCGCATCATTAATACTGTCTGTACGTCACTATTTGCCATAGCATCAGTATTCAAATACTCGTGTAATGGTACGATAAGACCTCACTGGAAGGGACGACTCATCTCGTTACCAGTATCAGGTCTTGAACCTAGGACCGCCTCTAGATCTCTGCTCGTTCAAAGCCGTGCGGCTGCTTCTATTGAGCCGGCCACGATACATCCTTTGATAGATATTGTGGAGCCGGCCACTGATTAGCTGATTTATGAATTGCGTAACCAATACGACATCTACGGTGTAATCCGTTCGTAGAAAAGGATGACGTATTCAGTTACATTATCACATTTTTTAGAACACAAAACAGACATTAATATTATCGAGATTAATATTATTATGTGATTTTCTGCGTTTAGTGTTGGTGTTGCCGTCTAATACCGAATACCAATAACTACCACCCTACTTTCACAAATACACACTCACCATAATATACACACCTGCCCTGATGTGACGTAAAGGTTATAATATTCGTATGTTTTTTCGACACTAATATTCATGTTCTGACATCGGAAATCCTTCGGATCTAAACCGTATATGATCTTATTAAACCTTCACTTTGATGAATATTGTAAAACCGGAAGAAGTTACGAAGAAGCAAGAAAGGGGAAATAGGAATATAGAGAAGTACCTGGCTCTCCAGATCTGGGTAAAAGCAATATGGTGTATCTCCAAAACTATTAATGACTTTAAACTTTTTTGAACATTTTGTTACTTTATTCGAGTAGCATCAATTTCAAAATTTGGTGAAAGGTTAGATTGACCCTTCATTTAAATATTGTTAAAAAAATAAACAAATATATAATGTATTTTGAAACTCATGATATATTCGGTTTTTTATACATATTTCAAATTAATTCTCAATTAATCCGGTCACCTAATTTTAAATTGTTACTCCTATTAGTTTGTGAGGAAAATAAAAAAATGAGAAAAAAATAACGTCTTTCACATCAATATTAGCTTTGTGGAGTTAAGGCATATTGACACATCATGCTACGCGCATGTGACAAGGATAGTTGCCAATGCGCAAGGCCAACTAGCTGTCACTCAAACATCCCGTATCCCGTACGGCAACGGTGTTGTAATGGCAAAATAGGTAGTTTAGTAGGTTGTCTTGGCTGAATGCTGTATTTTAAGTAACAATATTTTGCCATTACAGAAGCGTTTTTTTGCAGTAACAGCATTGTGCCAATATCGATTCCATCTTGAGAAGTAACCACATTAAACAAATAAAAGCATGTTCATATGATGTAACTCGATGATTGGAATTGATAGAGCATTGTAAATCCAAAATGTTGTAGTTATGGATAAGGCATATTGCCATAATATAGGAGATCTATTCACCAAAAATTTCAAAAACCATATTTAATAACGTAAAAGTTCTGGTATCTCACTAGAACGATTATGGTGATATTTTCCAATTTATAACATTGTCATCACGACACTACATTCCAAATTTTGACATTAGTAACCAGTTATCAGACAGCAATTTTGCTCCAATCTTCTTCCACATGGTAGGTCGTTTCATGTCTCTAGGCTCAGTCCCTCTCCTTTTGGTGCTCAGTTTGTATTTTTTTTAAATCGCAGTTTATTGTATAAAGTACCTAATAGTAATTATTATGAATCTGAATGATTATGTATAAGTCTTGTTTTCATACTAACCACACTGATCTATGGAAGCAATCTGTCATTCAATCACAAAAAAACCAATCTCAAAATCTCTGCAGAAAAAACTTGCTTTTCACGTGTATTTTTTTATGTCTTCCATTTATTTGCCAATGCCCCGAAAAATATTCCTTATAAACTTTAACACATAAATATAAATAATAAGCAACATATATCACACAAATTTGGGCGGAGAATCATCTCAAATGTACCGTGAAAGCCAGAGAAAGCAAAAATGCGCGATAATGTCTTTCAGAACTGCTATTAGCAATTTTAGCATATCTATTCAATGAGATAGCCCACATTTCTTGCTGTAGAACAAATGCCCTGACTGCCATTATGGCTTAAACGTTAAACGATATCTATAACATTAAATATAAGTGGGAAAGTAACCAATAAAAAGTAATTATTTCGACAAAATTTTGTTGTTTCGAGTCCTTGGCAAATTTTAGAGGGTGTTTTTGAAAATATTTCGAACAAAATGATAAATATATAAGGAGGTAGTTTCTTCACCATGAATAAAATATAGGTATAGTATCTCAAGTGTTTAATACATTCACCATGAATAAAATATAGGTATAGTATCTCAAGTGTTTAATACATTCACCATGAATAAAATATAGGTATAGTATCTCAAGTGTTTAATACATTCACCATGAATACAATATAGGTAAGTAAGTAAGTAAGTCTTAAGTGTTTAATAAATTCTTAATAAGTTCAAAGAATATAGGTATTGCATACTGTTCTTTGTTTATTGTTTTCAAGAAAGTATCACGCTCAACAATTTTCGTTCTTATTACTGGTATAATTATAATCTTTATTCCTTACGCGAAAAATGTTCAGGGCTTAATTTAATTATATTATATTAATAATATTATTTAATTTTGAACGGTAGTGTCATTTGATTCCTATTTTTACTTGTCTCAGGTTTGTGTTTATTCAGTTTTTTTTTCAAACTTTTTTTTCCGTTTTTTTTCCTTTATTTTTTTCCCTTGTAACTACATACATATAAAAGTAATTTTACATAATTTTAAAAATACAGATGTAAATATAAGGTACAAGTAATGTAAAAGTAAGCAATAAGTAAAATATATAATATACAAGAGTAGGTAATGGGAACCCACTAAGGCACTGCCTGTGTGTTGGTAATATAAACTAGATTGCTACATACATGTACATCAATAAGTACAGGTAAAAAATGTCAATTTTTAAGTAAAGGTTTAGAAATATAGTAATCTGTGAAAACATTGTAGTAAAATATAAAATTTTGTTGATTTTTGTTATAGTTTCAAGAAATTAAATAAAGTTAGAATTGTGATGAAAAGTGAAACATGAAGGTTTACAAATAATTTATAGATAAAGTGTTCCAACATCTGCATCATTCAACCATAATTTTAATTCTTTTATGTAAAGTGATATTTTATCTGTCATTTGAATGTGTTTTGGTAGAAGACCAATAAAGCTGCTATGTGTTTGCATTAATTTAGTATTAGTTTGGGGGGAATAAAACATATTATTAGTCCTTTTGCTAATTCTATATTTTTAAATATAAATTTCATATTCTGCAATATAAATAATTTACGGATATTGAATATTTTAGTCTGTTTGAATAATAATAGAAGTCTGTTGAGAATGTTTTTTTCTATTATACATAATTTTAATGATGTGCTTTTGAGCGTTTTGAAAAGGCTTAATAAATGCATCAAGCTCACCACCCATCCTATGATGCCGCAGATTATTGAATATTGTACCAGGGAAAAGTAGATCATTTTCAATTTGTCAAAATTGAGTACTTCCTTAATTCTATAAAATATGTATGTAAGATATCTTAACTTCGAGGTGGTGTTATCAATTTGAGATTTCCAATTTAGATGTGTATCAATAGATATACCTAAATATTTAATATTTTTAACTTTGACAAGTTCATTGCATAGTGAACATGTTTCTTGATTGCAAATAGGATTCTAATTTTAAGGTTATCGTGAGGTTTGTTTTTAATGTTTTTATAAAAAGTTAAATAAAATGTTTTGCTCTAGTTTAAAATTAGTTTGTTTAATTTAGATTATGTGTGACAGCTGATAATTTTGTACACTTGAAATATTGTGTTGTGTTTTTTTGACAATCCCTTAATTTATTTGCAACGATTCAGAGGAATTAATAATATTAGCGATCTTTTTTATCGATGAGTGAAATGATGCTAAAAACATATATGACTTATATCTTTATATTATTTAAAAAAACGTCTTAGCTTGAAAGAAAAACATTTAATGATATGTAATTCGCCAACGAGTTCAAATATAACTCAATCGTTGAAAAAAGATATTACGTTTCGTCGGTCGAAACTTTAAAAATAATTTACAGGCAGCGAAATATCTTACATTCTGCTTAAATTAAAATCATCTAAACCGTAAAACAATATTATTCTCTTGTTAAAACATTTATTCTATATTATCGGATGAAAGAAGTTATATTATTAAGGGTTAAAGCTTTCTTTCAAAGGGAATCATAGTACAAAAAGTACACCGTGGAGAGAAACTCTGCGGCATTCATCTCCAGGAATAAATCATAAGTCTTTTGATTATAAAACATTGGGAAATCTCCCTCCCTTAAGAATGTTTTATATAATGGAATTTAAGAATAACGATAAACCCGAATAGGGTGTTTGTTTGACCAACCCTTAGCTTTGTACTATAAATTACAGTTATACTATTCTACTCACTGGTACAAATTACAAGTGCGCTTAACTGTTAAATTGAGTGATTAAGGAGCTATCTCTTTCTGAAGAAACTCATACTCTTTACAAATATGGGAAAATTCTTAGATTCGAGTAGATTTCCCTTTCGCAAGTGGATATAAATTGGGATAGAGGGAGGAATTCAAAACATAGGTGGGTATTTCATGTTTGTTCCATGAATAGTCCATGTAAACAGAGCGTCCGTGGAATTTATTATTTTTATAAAATACATGATATTTAAATAAAATATTAACATATAACAGAAACATGAAATCACCGTACTAGACGGCTTCCTGTTTCATGGTGACCAACGAAAAATAGTTACTTTGTATTAAGTGTAGAGTAAACATTTGGTTTAAATTTGGGAGGCGGGTGTGGATACCGCCGCCCCAGGAACCTTTTATTGGATAATCAACACCTCTGCCTTAGGTTACTCTATGTGGTTCGCTACATTTGGTGTTTTAGCAGGGGTGCATCAACTCGTTCCAGTGGGTTGCATAGACATCTAGATTATTAGTCTTCCAAGAGTGTTTGTAATTATGTTATCTCTGGCAACTTTTTTTGTTTGAGATAACAATTTTTTTTCTTTTTTGTGTTAAGTACCTACCTATTCGGATACATAAATGCGTTTGGCGTCTTGCATTAATCCTAAGTCCACTGCGTTTAATATATTTATATTGATGGTAATGGATTTCTTTTAAGTTTCGATTTTGCACAGGAAGTCATCGCGAGATTTAACGTTGTTGAACGTCGCTTTTATGGATCTGGAATTTTTGTCTGAAATTTTTGGTCCCAGTTAAAAGATTTTTGTTTATTACAGACTGCAATTGTACAGCGGTATATTCGTAGTTGATAATATTGAAATAACTTTAAATTACTTCTACATTATTTTCAATGCTTAACTCAGGAACACCTCTAATATCAATGTTGCATATTTGTCTTAAGTACTCCAATCCGTCAACTTTGTCATCTTGTTTGTAAATAGTGTTTAGTAGGATAGTATTAAGTTCAAGCAGAATATTTTTTACTTCTTCAATCTTTGCAAAATAACTTTGTGGCATTATTTATTATTTAATTAATAACTGATAACTTTGTATAAACCACTTTTTTATTAAACAATGTCAAAATGTTTCAATAACAGTGTTATCTTCTTCAGGATATGTTAATATCTTTTTTACGGTGCTCCAGATTTTATGTCCGGGTTGAATCTTTCCCAAATGAAAGACTAAACCCTTCCACACACTTTTCCACAAATGAATATCTAGTAAATTAACGCAATGTAAGTGCACTTTATAAGAATAAAACAATACAAGAACAATACGTCAATCCACCAGAAACATAATGGGAAAATATTTCACCGACTCCAGATATTTTCATATCAGAGGGTTCGGCTCTGATGAAATCCTAACTGGTCCGATAAATCCTACTGATCCCTCAATATAAATATTTAAAAAATCTTTCGTAATCCTACATGTATTTAAAATGACCGACTTTTGCATTTTTATGTACAAATTTTTTGACAAATCTAATACTCCTAAATTTTGAATGAGAGAGCTAGGTATAATGCCAGTAGCCGAAATAACAAATGGTAATATTTTTATAGTCTGAGAATGCCAAATTCTTTTAATTTCATTTCCTAAATCTGTATATTTTCTTATTGTTTCAGAAACAGTTTTCTGAATATTACAAGAATTTGGAATAGCGACATCAATGATATAAGTTATTTTCTTAATTTTGTCATGTAAAACTATATCGGGTCTATTATGACTAATTGTTCTGTCTGTCAGAATAGTTTTATCATAATAAATTTTATAAAATTCATTTTCTAAAAATGAATTTGGTTCATATTCATAATATGGTACATTACGGCAGTCAATCAAGTTATTTTTAATTACCAAACTTTGGTAATTAAAATATACATATTATTATTATTAACATGTCCTGAAGAAGATAACATTGTTATTGAAACATGTCGATATTGTTTAATAAAAAAGTGGTTTATACAAAGTTATCAGTTATTAATTAAAGAATATTTTTTACTTCAATATATCAGTGTTGAATTTCTTATGTGATTTTTCAATAACATTTATGCGATTTCTGCGTTCTTTATGTGGTTCTGATACAAATTGAATCGATTTTATAATTTCTGTGAGATGATTGATTAATATTTTTGACAAACGAGTTAAATTTTTTTTCAACTAATTTCATGGTGGAAGTTTGGAAATTTGATAAATCCACAATAAATAATTGATCTTGATTTGCGCCATCTGCGGTTTTGTTGATAATTTTTTCTGCCATTTGGCTGGGCGTATGCAGATTTTTAAATATTTCTGCTCTTTTAAATAAACCATATATTGAGTTATTTATTACCAGGTTTTGCGTCCAATGCAAAGTTCGTTTAAAAAATAATAACTTCTTGGAGGAACTTCGCAAAAGATAAATATAATTCCAAAAACAACTAAAACGTTCTTATCTTACAAAACTCTACATAAAAATAAAATAGTCAACAACCTTTGATAATCGAGTACCTACGCTCAAACTCTTCTAGGAAATTTCATGGTGAACTTACCCCCATCACATCCCCATCATTCTCTCTTCCTTATCTATCACCCAAAGTCTGACATTTGAAAGTAGACAAATCTTCTCACCACCAAGATGGCTTACCGGAAAATTATTGTAGAATTACGTCGGATATTTTTTTCAATTAAGAATTCTGCAATTAAAGATTAATAATACATTTACCTCTTATGTATATATATTAATATGATTCAACATTAAGAAAAATTTGTGTTAAAAAGTTCATATGCAAAGATGTGGTACCTAAGCGTACGCATACAGTGATGTAAATTTTCGCAATTATGCTTTACATCTGTTCTTGGGTAAAAAAATGATGCTTTCTTATTCGCAGAATAATCCACTGTAAGAATTAAAGGTGAAACGTTTTGCAGTTGTTTGATATAATTTTTTATTTTTATGGGGTAGGTGCACGCATCCACGAAACTGCGTACGTTTATACTCACACGCTTACCCCATCAGACAAAAATTAAACTTAAAAATACGGAAGAATTAAAAGAACACCATTTTACTAAAAATTGTCATCGACCGCACCGTTACATAATTGCTTACAAATTGGCAGCCATTGGTGACAAAGGAAAAATAAGTAAATACAAAATCCACAAAAAAAAATTATTTACATTTTTTATTTTCTACGTAGGGCTCACTGTGTACAAGTCTGGAGTGATTTTTTTCAGAATTTCTAAATCGTCATATGCATACATAACATATTAACAAAATAACTCATAATTTTCATTTCGATATTTTTTATTATTGTACTCACACGGAAGTTCTATTTGTTTTCATTTTTAAGTTTTTATTCAAGTAGGTATTTATGGATCACGATTGGAAAAAAATTCCCATTATATTTGTGTTTTTCTATTTGTTTACGGATAACGCATTCACTTATTTTGGTGATGAAAATGTGCATAATTTTTAAACCCATCTATTTATAACCCGGGAATGTTTGTCTTTCATTTAATCATATATGTTATCTAAATATGTCAGAAAAAAATAGAACCGATTTTATTCACCTTGTACTGTAAATATCTTTGCGTACGAAAATATAAATATGAACACACCTACATTAATCGAAATAAATAGAAACAACTCCAAAATTAAAAAAGGGACACTGTTTTATTTATTCTGTGGGGAAACACAGAATTGAATTGAAAATAAATAGTTACGGAAAAATAGGTTTATTACACAAGTATCCGTTGTTATTGAAAACAGGTTTTTTTTACATCCTTCCTCAATAAATTTTCGTACGTTTTCATTTAAATCCATCTCTCTATAACCGATAACTAAATTCCGAAAACGCATGTTTTCATTCCATAAATTTTCTGATTTTCCGTTTAGCTCTCCATTCTTGAACATCAAATTAAATGAAACAATAATTGCTACGTTGAACATGCAAGACTTCGGGTTCTGTAGACACAGCACCCAGTTATTAGCTGGCAATTAATTAAATCGCTTCATGGTACAATTAAATATCTATCCCAGTAATACACAACCAGCAGGTTTATAAATTCCACTTTTGAATCAGAGTCTCGGATCCAGCGGGACAATGGCATTCCCAATAGGAGCATGTTGCGAGGTTAAAAGAAAGTGTTAGGGGAAGGTTATCATGAATCTTGGTTCAGATATGGACGACATGAACAAACCATTTTAAGCAACCTTTAGAGTATCGTTGAAGAAGATGACATACATTGATGGGAATAACCACCAAAGTTATAAAAATACAGTCGTTCTGATAAAAAATAAACTTTTATAATATTTTTGGTTTCTTTTAATTTTTTGCTATATGAGATGAAGTATTTACCACTTTCTCGTAATTGAAAACAATTATTTACAAAAATCTTTGTGATTTTTATGTTTAATACATATGTTTATAAATGTTCCTCCACACGTGAGGTCCTGAGGAAAAAATCCTCAGGGTCTATGTCATCTTTGAGATTGCTGTGTGGGGGTTTTTTAGGGAAAGGAAGGGAAGGAGAGGAAGTTCTGGGATGAAAAAAGGCGTGAGGGGTGGGGGCCAATATGTTCAGGTGTGATGGACGTACGAATCCATCCCTCCCACTGCGGTGCAAGGCGGTCTCCCGATCCGACCTAGACAAACCTCACACAATGAACCCGGGCACCCTTTCACCAAACGTAGTGAACTGCATGGGGTGACCTATGGCAGGGGATTGGTTTTCCATTAAATGATTAACAGGCGGTGTACCTCCATGCGCCTTCCAAATTGAATATATTATGTAGTTTATTCTCTTTAAATAATGAGCACTTTTTTAAACCTATTTTCAAAGCCCAAAAAACGATTTTGCGACGTCTGTACTAGGTATATATGATTTCACTTAATATCCATGG
The DNA here is from genome assembly GCA_917563855.2 of Limnephilus lunatus. NCBI lineage: Eukaryota > Metazoa > Arthropoda > Insecta > Trichoptera > Limnephilidae > Limnephilus > Limnephilus lunatus. Next base: position 34,136,503 of record OU830594.1, read on the forward strand.
GTATACTATCATCTATTGGTTGGGTGTCATTGTGAGACGTGCAATTAAAAATAAAATAAGTACAGATATGTTTGCATCGTTTTGTTATCATTGAAAAAACATTTAACAAAACATAATTTCGCAATTTTTGCTAAGACCACGGTGTAAATTTATAGATTATTCGTGGCATTAATTACATTTCTATGCGGGACTATATTCACACTTTTGGACTTTCAAGAACATGAAACAATTGATGATCCCAAGAACATCGATCTGAAATAAAACTTAAACGATCTCATAAAATGACCCGAATTAGACTAGGCAGCATAATACTATGCTAATAATTTGCGGCAGAATATCGCAGTAGTAGGGCAATATGTTCCTCTAAAACATTCACACAATTTGTTCACCACTCTTTCAATAATTTGCGATAATGATTATTTCACCGTATGAAGGTAGTTGACCCCTGCCGCTCGGCATGGTATGAATGATATATGAATCATGAACTACCACCAGTCTAGTACAACAACCGTAGACCAGTCCAATAAATCCTATCACGGTATCAATTAAGTACAGTTGTTACGACGAGGGGTACTGATAAATAATTCGAAAATAGCCCGGGACGGGGCAGATCCTAGATAGTAGTGAGGCTTGAGGTCCGACTCAGGGGTCACGCCCCCTCCTCACACAACTTGCGGAAGTATGCTACTGTTTAGCTCTGCTTTGTTAACTGCCATGCTGAAAGTTTTATTACAAAACGAAGTTATTCTTGTCAAAATTCAAAGGATGTTTAGAAAATAGTTAAAGGTTAATGTAATCAGATTTTAACCAGGAAATCGTTCACGTATTGAAAGGCTTTTTTTATATCTAACAGATTAACAATTGAAGAATCTATGGAACTGACTATAGAAGTTTTGAAAGACAAGTGGAAATTGATGAAGAAATGTGATGTTTAAGAATACAAAAAGTTTCCGGATTTTAGAAAATAGTTAAAACTAATGTAATCAGATTTTAACCAGGAAATCATGTCACGTATTGAAAGATTTTTTTTTTATATTTATCAGATTAACATAATATGAAGGGTCTATGGCCACTACTCTAGGAGTTCTGAAAAACAAGTGGAAAATGATGAAGGTACGAGTATGTTTGGTTTGAAAAGAAATGTGATGTGTTTAAGAATACGTTTCAAAAATTTCCGGATACTGAGATTAGGGTACCTACAGAAAAAAAACGTCCGAAGAAATTCATTTTATGATAAATAATGAATAAATCATTCTGCAAAAAGAAGATTTGATTTTCATAATCATCTGAAAATCTATGACGCAATGATATTTTGCTCTATGCATACTTGATTTTGAAGTCTGGCAAGCAGAAATCAGTGGATCTGGGGCAGCGGTCATAAATTGTAAATAATTTTATAGAACCACGCCATCGCTTTTTCCAAAACACAATTTTGTAAAACAGCAGAAACGATTGATTTCAAATATAAGAAAAACAAAATCTACCATCTTTCCAACTTTTCATTGTACATTATTTCCTACTTCTGATATTGAAAGCAGTTAGATAGCAATTCAACTGAAGTCTGTAATCATTTTGTATTCGCTAGCAACATAACTCATGGCATGAGTGGAATTTAATTTTCAGTTTGTTCAACCTAAAGTACCTCTCCGATAAAATATCAATATTAATTGCAGGTCATAAATTTATTAGTATTTATCATCGCGAAACGTTGGAAATAGTTTTCATAATTTCCACAACACACGCGACTTTTAATTGAAAATCATCGCCAATATAACAACGGTATTAATGGCGATGAAAATATTCCTAATTGATTCTTTCTCAGAAGAAAAATAATTTGTTTTGTATTGATCTGGAGGTCTAGCACGGTTGATCGACAAAACACTATGTCAATACGTTGTTGACTAAATTCGTCATCTGTGGTCAGTTGAAGTAATTTGCGAGCACGGTCAACAATTGATACGAAATATTCCAACCAACGATTCACAAGTTTTAGCGCGACCTCCATAGTATCAGATAAGCTTCGGTTAACTGTCAATACACACATATTTTTTTAATAATGCACTTCGTTGTGCAAAATTCCTGGCTTATTAATGAACGAAGTTGAATTAAATAAGCCTTCACCGCCCTCTGTCCTAGGCCGTCGTCTTTTAATCTGCGACATGTAGCATTCCTTTTGCATCCTTCCTGACATCGTCCTCCCATCTCAGTCTAGGTCTGCCCGCCTTTCGTTTACCTCCCGGGTATCCTGTCAGGACCTTCTTCGGTACTCGTGTGCTTGGCATTCGGTGCACATGTCCGGCCCATCTTAATCTTTGGAGCCTTAAATGGGTGGAGAGTCTGGTAGCTCGGTTAATATCATAGAGCTCATTATTTTGGCGGATTATCCATGCCTCTCCCTCTCGCACCGCTCCTAAGATTCTTCGAGGTACCTTTCTTTCGAATGTGTATAGCTGTTCTGCTAACTTTGCTGTCAGTGTTCCCGCCTCACATTCATAGGCCAAGACCGTTCTAATAATTGTTTTACACGGGGTTATTTTGGTTTTCCTATGGATTTTTCGGGATTTAGTATACGTAAGTATTGTTAGCGGCTGTAATGTGTTTTCTTACTTCTACTGGGTCTTCATTGTCCTGCGATATGATGGAGCCCAGATAGATACACTCTTCCACCACTTCGAAATTATAAGTGTCTTTGAAATTCGCTTTACCTTTTATTCTGCGGTGTGGAATTCTGGTTTGCATCATTATTTTAGTTTTATTATCGGTGATTTGAATATAATTAATTTAATTTAATACACCTCGAGTTGAATCCGTTCGAGCCAATGACGTTACATTGGTTCGGCTTAGAGATCAATAATTAATTAACTCCCATTTTAGTGTAAAAAAAGTAAATTCGGACTGCCAATGCATTTTTAGGTTAGTATTTCAATTCAACATCGCCAATGAATTAATATGTTTACTGTTTACATAATTGTTTGACGTTTCGGAAAGTAAATTCATAGACAATACCTGCAGTATTGCCAACGTATATCGATTTATTAAGTTATCAATATCGGTTTGGTTAATGACAGCGTGACCATGCTTGGGAAATCGGCATAAAATCACACGCTTATCGATCCGGTATTGTAAAGCTATCAATTTCTCTGTGCTAGCCCCCAGTTACCCTTAGGTTGAGCGATTCATTGGTTTTTTCTTGTACTACTTTAAGCTGCAGATGATAATAAATTTATAACTGAATATGTTGGCACGATTTTAGATGATTGCAATAAGTAACATAAATACGTAAACATGATTGATGAGCTCTTAAAAAACAATTAGTTGTTTATTTTTTAATATTAAGTATACAAATGTAAGGTTATAATCTGTACACTGAAATTACTTATACTTACTAAAAACCATTTAAGTACCCTTGAATCCCATAAAAAATCAAGTTCTTGAAGTTTTACTGGATTCTAAAATGCAATAAAATATCATCGGTCCAATGCCAAAGTCGCGAACCATCGTTGAGTTAAATAATATACAAAAAATATTTCATTTTAAACGGAGCCTAATATCGAATGTGAAATCATGTAACATGACCGAATTCATGTAATCTGACTAAATACCCACGAAATGCAATGTTATACTCACGAATATTGTTTAGCACTGAGTGTATTTTACTTAAACCTAAGTATTTTTTTGGTTTTCGATAGCTTTCGCTTGAGGTTTGCATGGTTTGTAAAACAAATCGTCATTTTGAATCACTTTAACTTGTCGTTTTCATCAGTTTTCATCAGTCATTGGTGCTACATTATGTATGTAAGATAAGCTTACGGAAAGGTTTGTGAATTAAAAGTAACTCATCAGACAGAGACAACTTCACATAGATTCCGCGGGTGGGTTACAAGTATCACAATAGACAGAGAGACGTCTTCTAATGTATCACGTTATATCGATTAAAAAAAATTGAAAAATTTCATTCCAAAATGTGTTAAGGTTTGTGGTAGATTTGAGCCTGGATTTGATGGACTTAGTTACCATCTACTCGATTATTCACAATTTTATAAAGCATTTAGTGGTCATTTATGTTTCATCTTTTAACTTGACTCTCTAATTTGAAATGTGTTTGCTCATACCCGTCCAGAAGATGGTAAACACTTGATCGGTAAGACAAAATCCGTGTAAATTTTCTTTGGACTGATTCGAGTTTAGATACTTGTGTAATATAATGTGGATTCCAGATTGTTGACCCGTACTCAAGAACAGTAACAATTATTAGGCTATTAGAATTGTTTAACAGCTTGGTTGATCTTACAATAAAACCAAGTAATTTATTTGATTTACTCATAATGTAATCAATGTGTTTGTTGAACGTTAGTTTGTTGTCGAATATAATTCCTAAATCTTTTATCAATTCAACTGTTTCCAGATTGTAACCGCATATGCTATATGAATATAGAGTTTTGTTGGTGTTATTGGTGAAATTTATAACTTTGCACTTAGCTATATTCAGTTCCATTTCATTTTCAACACACAAGGTAGATATTGTGTTAAGGTCTTGTTGTAAAAGTTCTCAATTTTCCACAGAATTAATTGCTTTATATAATTTACTAGCATTATCAGATTATTTTATCTCTATAAACGTCTTGGTTGCCTGCGATTATACTAAAATCAAATTATTAAATAAAAACATTAATTGATTGAAGAAAAACATTCCTTTGCTGAAAAATTAGAAAGCTGAATCTTGCATAGGTCTTTGCAATATTCAAAAGTCTGCACATCAAATGTTGCCTTCTTCTTGCTATGGATAATATCAGCTTTTAATACTTTTTAATGGGGAAAACAGAAAATTAATATAGCTATTCCAAAATTTGTTTTCAATTGATGAACAACGAAAATATTATCTAAATAAACATATAAAATAAGGAAATTCATTTTCATATTTAAAAAAATCCGAAACATTCTCTCATTAGAAAATCTAACATCAGTCTACCATTCTATAGTACAGTCAAATCTCCAATACGCTGTAGTAAGCTGGGGAACTGCATACAAAACAAATCTACAGCCTGTTGAAATTGTGCAACGTCTAATTATAAAAATTATATTGAAAAAAACCAAGAGATTATCCAACACACATTATTTTTAAAGAATTTAAAGTATTAAAATTTAATAATCTAGTTCGAAAAAATATAATAATTGAAATAATAAAAGAAAAACAAAATCATAGCTTTTTAACTGAAAGTCTTACTCGTCAAAAATATATATTTCCAACACAAAAATGTAAAAAAATACAACAATAGCCTACCTGAAAAGATAAGAACAATCGAAGACAATAAATGCCTACTTAAAGCAATTAAAGACCAATTCAAAGTAAAAATAACGAATTGATAAAAATATCTTCATAACTAATATAACCTTTTAATTTGTTTTTTTTAAGTATCTACCATAATTAAATTATAAGATACAAAATATATTTTAAATATATTTTCATCCCGATACTCGTCCCTTTTCTAATCACAAGCGTCTGCTTTTATAGAAGAGAAATATCATCAAAATTAGCGATTATTTATTTTGTATATAAAAAAAAGTTATTTTGAAATATAAATATTATGTTATTTTTGTTGTATAAATAATGTATCTTATGTAAAAAAAAAAATACGGATAAATATATAATATTGATAAGAGCCGCTGTCAAATATATTTATATATATGCGTTTAAGTAATACCTATTTATCTATTGATGATGAAAAGCGGTTGGTGTTTATGGGATTTTCAGAATAACCCTTTATGTGACGGACGCATTAATTAAAAGGTTTTTCTTTCAAAAATCTGACAGAAGAGTTATTCCTTATTCCTATTATAAACAAGAAATATTTCAAAGTGCCTAATCATAAAAAATCTTTCTACAGTCGAGTTACAGTATTATTGCAATCTTTTTACCAAAAAATATCTTAATTCCACCTTAAATGTAATAAATTTGCATCATTCATAATATACAAAAGTTTATCAGAAAAATAATCATGTACCTACTTATTTCATTAAAAAAATACCGAAAAGTATTCAAGGAATTACACAGACTAGCAAAAAATGAGGATGAAGGATTGGCTCACAATAATCCGAATATTCTGGCCTTTCATTTCAATTTGCGAGTTGTTTTAAATACACCAAAAGCAGGTCAAAATTTTTATTTAACCCCTTCCCGTTTGACGGCGTTACCCGCTGCCACGAAAGTCAAAACAATATTTTGAACCCCGCTCTTCGTTTATCGAACAGAGATTTTAAAAGTCTCTAGCTATCTTTCACAAATTCTTATTTTACATAATTCTTATATATCAGGTTCAAAACATGTGGCATCACATAATGCCATCATGCATCTAAGGAAGGCCTACGACAACTCTCTTGGGATTGGTTTAATGAAAATTATTGCTAATTAGAGGTTCAGTTGATTTTTAATACCTTTCCATTTATTTAAAAAATAATTATATGTAAATTTAAAAAAAACATATAATTAATTCTATCTCGGCACACACTACTTCATTCACATTTAAAAAAATTATCTCGTATAATATGGTCTTCTATTCACCGTTATTATTGACTTGATTAATGACTTCTTCTGCGGTGAGATGGTTTCGATCCTTGGCTACTAATCCTGAGGTCGCGGGTTAAAATCCAGATCTACCCAAGTAAATTTTATTGATTCATTTGTGTTATTTATAAATATGTTAATTTAAAAAAGTATGAATATTACACTAGCTGACGAGTACCCGGCGTTGCTGGGGGTTATGTTTTTACATGAATACCGCCCAAAACCCCCAGATGCTCCCAACCGTCTGTAGGAAGTGATACTATGACATTCCCAATTGAGGAGGAAAGGAGAGAGGTCGGGAGGTACCGGGCTATTTATTTCGATCTGGTCACCAAACACGTCTTAAGCCATTTCAATCAACGTTTCAGTTCTGAATGGTAGTCTTTCTCCAGGGCGATACTTAAAGTATCTTCAACGCTGAAAAGTGACACTCATACACTTCGTACAAATTATTTTATATGAATTAATTGTGAAATAACAGAAATCAATCAAATATATTTTAGAACAAATAATTTAAAATGAACAAAAACAAATGTAATTTTCTTGCGCACGCCTCGCAAGTTCAAATTGTTAGTCAGAGCCTTAGCTTTTGACTACGGAGGCCGTAATAAAATATTATAATAAAACACTTGTATCTCCTACAATAATTAACTACCAAAATTAAACATGAACAATGATATACTTACCTAATTAATGTAATGAAGGAACATTTACGTTTAGTTCGAGGTAAATTTAATATTATGTAAGTTAACGAGACCTCAAAGGGCAACGGACTTTGCTCTCCTTAAAATAACAACAGGTAAGCGTAAAAAACAAGGTTTTTTCAACTGAAATTTTTGATATGCGCATTTTTTGTTGAAAAATGTGAGTACACGAGCAGTTCAAGTACTTAAAAATTCACGTAAAATATTCAGAAGGGTACCGTATGTTTAAAATGTTCATAGTTCAAACACGATACGTATTCTTTTGATGCTGAAAATTCAGGCTGGTCCCGGGAAACATTTTTAATTTATATACAATGTTTTTCAAGGGAAATCCTTAAATGCATAAAGGTTTGCTAACATGTAAGGGACAACAGAAGTCTGTGTACTTAGGACAGCTTTGTTCAAAGGTTCTATTAAAATACGGCTGTGGGCCACAAATTCAACCCTTATTATACTATTTCAATAAACCAACTCATACAGGTAGGAGAATTATTAAATAAAACAAAAATTTCTCGTAGACACAAGATAATTTTTTTTTTTATGTTTTGTTTCATTTATTATATATTGCTTACTGATGACTCCCATTGTCAAGCCAGAGTTAATTTCTTGTTAAGATGCAGGAAGTCGTCATCAAAATTTTGAAGATCGACAAAGTTATTAAAGGAGATTTCTAGGAAATTGATAAATGAAGTGTCTAAAAGTTCTAAAAAATCAGAAAAGTGGAAATAACGTAGAATAACTTCCTAAAATCTGGGGTTTGTAATAAAAATAATAATTTAATAAAGTGTGAGCAGTTCGACGGCGTCCTCACGTAAATACCGATAAATGTCCTGGAGTTTTTTTTATTTTTATATAGTGCATCTCACTTTCTGTCAAAGGTTGAATATTGTCAACGAAATTTTTAATCAGTCGACAGACCAGTCACACAAATTTAAAAAACAACTCCCGTTGGCGGCCAGTATCTTTTCTCGGAAGATTTTTTCAATGTAGATGAGTGTTTCAGGCTGATAATTATTGATTATAATATTTGTTAAAAAAACAACTCTCAATCTTCCACGTCTCTCGTCGCGGTACAGGATAGAATGGATCACACTACCACGTGAATGCACCGAAGTGTTAGTGACGGAAGAAGCGATAAGAAGTTAAGCTAATAATTTATGCCAGGACTGCACAATAGTTGAAAAGGTGATGTTTTGTTCTATGTCGCATTTAGTTCAGGAGATAAGCTTGGAATACTTCGGACAAGCACGCACAACTCATTCGAAAGGAGGGACCATTCTTCGGTTTAAGTGCTGATAAATCGGCGTTAGTTGACTGAAATATTGTTTTTTAACAGATTTATATCAAATAAAATTAATCATCCTGTTCCACGCTTGTACCTCGAAACTTTGGGGGTGATTGGGGATTACCATGAAAAACTGAGTTTTTTTCATAATTTTTTTCATTAAGTTATGATAAATTTAATATTTTTGTGTGGTTTTTAAAGCGTTTCTATAAATATGTAATTACAACGGTTGAAAATTAATTCCATTGCTTTTAAATTAACATTTTTTTATTTATCTTTAAAAACTCTAATTGAACATGTTTCCGAATGAATAACTGCTGTATGTAACTAATGCCTCTCAGATGTTATCAAAAGATGAGCATTTGTCTCGCGAACGTAAAGCCACAGACAATTGTCATAAAAATTATTTTTGTTAACTAGAATTGCTTTGCTTAAAAATCTTTGTTGGTATTTTTTTCTTAGATTTTCACAAAGTCAGTGGATTTTCATTTTTCATAAAGACCGGTCAGTGGTTGAGTGGGCATAGCGCTTGGGTCCCACCCGGGCGTCGCATGTTCGATTCCTCGGCTGGCTAAGTCCTCCATCACAACACAAGCAATATTTTCAGCTTTCGGTGGTGGTAGTTTAGAATAGTAGTAGTTAAGAATTTTCAAACATTGTTGGGTTATTCGTTATCTTTCTAAAAAAAAAATGGTTCACAAAAAAATAGAATAAAGTTGAAATAAACTTAGAATTAGAATAAAGTAAATAGTTTAGTTCTCTTAAAATTCGTGGTATGTGCGACGCACATTGTGCGTAGAACACAGTATATAAAGTATATGTATTTCCCATAATTTGCTACGTCATTTTTTTATATTTTTTAATATTAAAAATGTTACGTAATAAAATGATATACTTGTCTTTCATTAAAAGCATTTGCTTGTGGGTGGAAGAAGAGTATACATTTTCTATAAGTACAATTAATACATTTACGTGTTTTACATATATAGGTATAGTTAATACACAACTTATATACAGTTAAATTATTTAATTGTATGTTTTACATTACCTACCTAAATCAGTGTATGTGTGTCGACAGAATTGGTATTTTTAAATATATATATTTGAAGAATAATTAATAAGCCAGGCAACAAAAGAAGAAGATGAAAAACAAAAAATTTTAGATCTACCCATAGTTAAAATGATGGCCGCCTTTAGAAAAAACACAAATTAGATTGATAATGCAGAACATTCAGTTCTATTAGCAATGCACAAAGAATAAAAAGTTGTATTTATTCACCAGGACTTTAATTTCCCTGTAATCTTTTCTCACAAGCCATTCAGTTATGGCTTTGTTGAAGGAACACTATTATATAATATGTAATATGGAGTGGCAGTGTGTTGGATGCGTGAGGCGCTATGCTGTGTAGGTACATATTGTAGGTATGTGGTGTCTTTGAGCAAACGTTATTGTGTATGTCGGGACCAAAACTGTCCATTGTATCTTTAGTATTTTGTAATATACCTATATTGTGTAGGTTATATGCATTGAAGATTTTGATGCATGGATTATTTCTTAATTATCTTGTATCCTCTTATTCAAGTCTTTTAATACTTTCAGCGTCTCGAATTCTACAATTACAATATTCCGTGATTTTTTATGGGAAATAATGCTAATAATGTTACAGTTAGATGAAAATTTTGAAATTCATAGGTATTTTCTATTTCTCCGAAACATGAAATGAGTGAGAAAAAGAGAAATAAATCTTTTTCTTGTAATCCTTTGTTTAGTTGAGATAATACTATGACACTGAATGATTCTGAATAATATGTTGGCTTCCCCCCTTTTCTTATACCAAAATTTCGGACAGCCTCCAAGTGTTTATCATCGTATACTAGAAGGCTGTCGAAATTCCACTAAAAAAATATGAATTTCTTTTCGTAAGAATTTTGTTACCTGAGCGATATTCAGCCTAAGAATAATATTGTGTTTATGATAAATTTATTTTCCGAACGGTGTATTTTTTACATTCGATAAAGACGAGGAAAAACCACAAAACACCCATTTTAACTTTTTTACACAGAGTGTTGTCATTCACACGGAAGTCGGTAAATAATTAACGCCTAACAGCACGTGTATATTGTAAGTAAAAACCAGCTAACCTAACTCTAAATAAAGTTTTGCGTGTTTGTGAAACACGAAATTTAGAATTATCTACACGTTAAAAAGGTTTTTTTATTACATTCTCGTTCAATAGGAATTTGCTCATGTGATTTTTATTGAGGTGTCCAAGAGGGTGATTTGAAAGGTTAAACAATTAAACACAGGTCATGAAGCAATCTATAACCACAATTAGTGTTTCGTTTAGTGTTTTGTTTAATGTTTTTTGTAAGGGTCCCTACTCAGCCCAATCCTTTTAAGATTGACGTTGATAAATGAGTAAATCTTGCAAATCTTGTCTTTCCCCTCTCCTTCTTGTCCCCAGTTCTTTCAGCCTCACAGCATATCTCAATATGAATGCCATAGTCTCACTGGCTCCAGACATGGGGGAGTAGTCGAGACTCGGTAATTATTAATTTCTTTTCGTTTATTTATTTATTAAAGTCGAGAGGGTACACGGAAAGCTCATACCATGTGCCCATTGTGCGTTCTCAAATTTCAAATTCCTTTGAATTTGTTTACCGATTCCAATTTTCCCGCTTGTGGATCCCATGGAGAATCCTGGGGCAGTAAGGGTTTTCCCATAAGAAGTCCCTCTTTGTTTGGGCCCCACGAGGGAAGAGTTTACGAAGGTGGCCTAAGTTCTCCTCTCCACTCCTTCTTGGTTCCTTGAACTTCCCGAGGGAAGAGTCCTTGCAAGTCGCCTCAGCTCCTGTCTCCATTCCCTTTGGGTCCCTAAAGGCCCTACGAAAATATTTTATTTTTATAAACCTAGGTATATTCTTTTTTATATTTTATGAATACCGCACAAGAGTCCCAACTGCTTCCATCTGGAGCCAGTGAGACTATGGCATCCCCAATTGGGGTATGTTGTGAGGCTGGAGGTAGTGGGGAGGGGAATGAGATAGGGAAGAGGAATGTGATCAAGTACCTGGCTATTCAGATCTGGTCACCAAACACGGCTAATGCCATTTCAAGCAACATTTCAATTCTGAATGGTGGTCTTACACCAGAGCGATACTGAAAGTATCTTCCACTCTGGAACGTGCCGCAAATATACTATACCTAATTTATTTTAAATGAATAAATTGTGAAATAACACAAATTAATCAAATAAAATTTATTTGCCACGCCGGGATTCGATCCTGCGATCGTCGGTTTGAGAGCCTTACCACTGGACGCCGACCATCAAATTTAATGATCTGGTCACCAAACACGGCTAATGCCATTTCAAGCAACATTTCAATTCTGAATGGTGGTCTTATACCAGAGCGATACTGAAAGTATCTTCCACTCTGGAACGTGCCGCAAATATACTATACCTAATTTATTTTAAATGAATAAATTGTGAAATAACACAAATTAATCAAATAAAATTTATTTGCCACGCCGGGATTCGATCCTGCGATCGTCGGTTTGAGAGCCTTACCACTGGACGCCGATCATCAAATTTAATAATTGATAAAAGATAATATCAACACCTCTCACAGAAAGCATAGAAAAGATAAGTGCACAACAAATAAAAAGGAAACCCCCCTTCCCTCCCTCATTTCCCTCCTCCCATCCTGCATTTCTCTTCCACCTTCCCCACCTTCCGCCGTCTCGAGTTATCACTCCAGCGAACCCACCGTCCCTCCTTCATTTTCCTCCCCTCTCTCGGGTTATCCTCCCGAACCCTCTTTTCCTCCCTGCCGTTAAACTATATGAAATACGCATATTTCTAAAACAACTCGTACGAGCTATTGCAATTTTTTACTTAAATTTCATAACGCCAGAGCTCACCATAGGTATAGAAATGTTTATGGGCGTGCGCACAAGACTCACCAAAGTATCATCGCGATCGGATTAATGGTTTAGAATTGCATACTGGACGAACAAAGAAACATTAAGATTGGTAATTGGAAAAAAAGTCAGACAAAAATTACGTTAACATTTTTTATTTCAAATAATGACAGGAATCAATTGTTAAAGTAATCTACATAAAAATATTGAATTGAATTTAAATTAAATTGAATGAAATTAAAAGAACTTGAATGAAATAATATCTCGAAATAAAATTAAAGTAATTACTTAGTGAAAACAAAATAATATGGGCAGCAAATAATAAAAAAATAGACAACGTGTTCATAATTATTGGTACGGTTATGCATAAAATGGTTAGGTGTTATGAATACATTTTATTCCGTTACAATGATTTTTTTAATACCAATAAAAATACAATTTCCTTATTATTTTTTCTTGAATATTCAGGACCATTCACAATTGGCTTGCTTGAAACTGATATTATTTTTTATATTTTTTACGGGATTAGGGTAGGTATTTATTTGATTAGTTTCGAGAACGGCGAGTTCTATGATAAACTTAAGATTCAAATTAAGATTAAAACTTAAGATTATTGGCATCAAAAGGAAATAGGCAAAATGTTTTATTGTAAACCATATTACAAAATTTCGTGGAGAGAAATCTACACAATCTATTTATGATTGAAACATTTTTTATGGGAAAATATGATGCGTTTAGTGCGATACTGACAAATAAAGCATTTAAGTTTCTTAAATCAATAATTTTCGGTGTGAGACGAAATTATTTTGGGCGTTTATACAGCCCGACCTAGAGCTATTGTGGAATTTATTTATAGAAAAAAACATAACAGTACTTTATTTCGATCGTTTCAAATTGAGCAAAAATTTTTATACGTGTACCTACGTCACGTATATAAGTGATTGGAATTCACTTTTAGAAGAAAATGACTGTTCTATTATTTACTCAAAATTTCAGAATTATTTTGATGACTTGTATAAAAATAGCACAATTGTGATAAGTAAAAAATCCAAAACTCGGCCTTATGCGAAAAACGATTGGATATCTTCCGATGTTTTATGTAAAATTAAAAAAAGAGATAATTTATATAAACGCAAGAAAAATTCTCCAACAAACAAATATTACGAGAAAGAATATAAATGTTTTAGAAATGTGTTAAATAAATTATTAGTTAAATTAAAAACTTCTTACTATAATGATAAATTCAAAAACTATTTTCAAGACTCAAAAAAAACATGGGAGGAGTGTAATAAAATTTTAGGAACTAAATGTAAAAATGACTGTGATGAAATGCTTCTAAATATCTGATGAAAGGTCGAACAAAAGAAGGTTTAATTAATGATTTTGTTGATTATTTCTCTGAAAGTGTTTACAATATGTTACATAAGTGCAACCATAAGACAACTAAATTTGAACCAGAGGCGATGCCTCAAAGCATGTACCTACCGAGGGCAACAGCGGCGGATATATATAGAAAGCATTGTTAGACAAATGAAGAGTTCTTCTCCAGGAATTGATAGTCTCAGAATGAGCGATATTAAAAAACATATTTTAATCCTAGGTCCAATTATAACCTATTTTATAAACAGAATCTTATTTCAAGCAAAAATCACCGATGACTTAAAATGTAGTATCATAAGACCTGTATATAAGGGAGGTGACCACACTGTATTGGGTAACTACAGACCAATTAGTATCTTGCCATCTCTAGAAAAAATTCTTGAAAAATATATTCAAATAAAATTAATAAAATATTTACAAGATTTTTCTATAATAGATACTAATCAATACGGTTTCCAAAAAAAAAGAGTACAGAATTGCTGCTTCAAAAATTTGCCAACATGATAAATAATGAATTAAACTGTAAAAAACATACATTAGTCGTATTTATAGATTATTCGAAAGCTTTTGATACTGTTGATCATGGTAAATTACTTAAAATACTAGAAATTATAGGAATACGAGGAAAACTACTAAAACTTTTTGAAAATTACTTAAACAACCGATGCATGAAATTAAAACTCTTAAACTCTTTATGTAAAAAAAAGAAGTTTTTTGCCGGCGTTCCTCAAGGTTCCATATTAGGTCCAATTCTGTATATTATATATGTATCTTTTATTAAATTAATTTTTAGACATGTAAAGTACTTTGTATACGCGGATGATACTGCTTTAGTGATTTCCAGCAGTGATTTGCAAACTTGTATAGATCTTTTACAAAAAGACTACATTGAACTCTTAAAGTGGTCTCATGACTCTGGCTTAGTCATAAATGCCAAAAAAACTAAATTGTTACATATAAGATCCCCTAATGTTAAGGTATATATTTCACCTGAAATAAAGACACATACATCAGATTGTTTACACAATGGTATTCCTGCAACGTGTACATGTGAAAATATGGAACTAGTTAAAGAATATGTTTATTTAGGTGTTATTATTGATTGCTTTTTCAAGTGGGATATACAAATAAACAAAGTTTGTGCACGACTAAGATCAATTGTAAGCAGATTGTATAAACTAAAAAATTTTGTTCCTATCTGCACACTTCGAATAATTTATTTATCTCTAGCTGAATCTGTTATAAGGTATGGAATAACAGCTTGGGGATTTTCCTGTAAAACAAATATAGACCATATGCAAAATTCATTTGTTAAATTATTAGCTGAAAAAAATTTATGCAAAGAAAGGCATAATATTCCATACTTTTATCAGAGTCTCAAAGTTTTTTCAGTGAGAGCAATTCTGTGGTACAATATTATATTTCAGCACATAAATAATCCTTTAACAGGCTGGAACACAACCATAATACTCGTTTTAACTTTAATGAAGGGCTAATTGTACCTAAGCATACAAATAAATATGGACAAATAACGTTAAATTACATGATTCCCAGTTGTTTAAATATGTTACCTGCTGAAATTAAAAACTGTGCCCAAAACAAACAATTGATGAATTTACTGAAGACTTGGCTTACGGAAAGAATTAATTTGCATTAGCTTACAATGACATATTATTCTAAAGACTTTAAAAATGTTATTTACGTTTTCAAAAATTTATTTTTATCTATATTTCTGTAAAAAAATAAATTTGATTTTATATAATTGTAAAAATGTAACTATTAAATCACTATTATAAGATCTTTAACGTAAAGAACCCGTTAGACAAACTGCTAAAAAGTAGTTTATCGGGACTTTTTTTCTTGTATTTGTAAAATGTATAAAATAAATAGAAAAAAAAAAAAAAAAAATAAAATAAAATAAAAATTCTCCTATTAACTCAAGAACCCAGCGCTCTGACGAAGTGCCTCTAGGGCCTGGGCATCCCCATTTCCACCACTTCAGCAGCTCTTATCCAATACTGACTTTTGAAAGTATAATAGAATAATATATCAATTTGGGAGTTGGGTATAGGTAGAGCCACCCGGAAACATTTTATTGGATAACAAACACCCCTTCCATAGGTCACCACAAGGGATTCGATACGTTTGGTGACTTAGCAGGATTGCTCAAGTTCATTGGGCGAGGATTGTCTAGGTCTTAGCGGCAAATGCGCTTTACCGTTCTAACTTAAATATGGGTTTCGTGGGGCATAGACAATTATGTACATACAATTTACTTTTCAGAGATAATTGTTTTTTTTAAATTTATTTATTACAATCATAAAGGTACTTAAATTAACATGTTAATATATATTTCAAATTATAAACTAGACATGTTTACCTTTACGAGAGTTAAAACTCGTGTGTAAAGGAGAAAAAATAAAAATTAATAAATAACTAAAAATTATAACTTAACATTCAGTGTGAAAAAAAAAACAAAAATTTTTTGTACATATACAAGTGAAAAGAACTTTTTGTATATAATAATGTAAAGTTAAATATTCAAAACAAATTATTTAAAATTTAAAAAGTATCTACTAGATACACTAAAAAGTAATATTGGGTCCTTACATATGAAATTGGCGTTTTGCCGTACTGGCAACTTTGATCTCTAATATCTTCTCTTTGGTTAGGAATTCCAAATTCAAATTTATACAGATATTTACTCATGTATTTGTGTTTCGAAAATTATAATTCATTTGTCTTTTCCTTAATTGTTTTTTTTTATTTGCGTCACTTAGTTTACAAAATGGAAAACTTGAAATATCGCGTTATTTACGAGTACGAGTTCCACCGTGGCACCAGTGCTGCAGAAACGGCTCGAAGGATTAATGATGTGTATGGCGACGGTGCCGCAAAAGAAAACAGAGTGCGTTTTTGGTTCCAACGTTTTCGTTCTGGAAATTTCGACCTGCAGAACAAGAGACCAAAGTTGATCATGAAGAATTGAAGGCTATTGTGGAAGCGGATCCATCGCAAACCACGTTCGAATTAGCTGCAGGCTGCGGTGTTAGTGATAAAACTGTTTTAATCCACTTGAAGCAAATTGGGAAGGTGAAAAAGCTCCCATAAGCTTCCATACAGAGTTCCTCCCATAAAAAACGTCAATTTCATATGTAAGGACCTAATAGAATAAGAAAAATAAGATGTCGATTTGTTCTAATTAGCTAAATAATTTATGATAGAATAGTTGATTTTATTTTTAAATTTATTATGATCATGTTCTAACCTGAGTTCTGTCGCTAGTTGATAAAATAAGCTGTTGACTTACTTAACTTTTACCCCAAGTGGTTCGTTACTTCAGTGATTTAGCAGGGGTGCCCGAGTTCATGGGGTGAGGTTTGTCTAGGTCCTGGAGGCGGATGACCAGGACACACTGAATCTCAGATTCCTGAGATACCCACCCCTTAAACCCTTTTCCTTCCCAGAACCCTCATCTCCTTCCTTTCCTTAAAAGAACCCTCCACACAATATCACCAAAGATGACTTAGGGCCTGAGTTAAATTATTTACCTGAAGGCTTCCTGTGTAAATCTCATTTAAAAAAATAAAAAATAAACTTTTCTACGGGATGTGCGAATATATGTATTTATGATTCTCCAAAAAATAAAATACTGGCATGAGATAACTGTAAATACCTACATGTAAATATTGTTTCTAGATATAGCAAGTATGTAATAATTGAGCATAATATAGGTAGTAACTTATTTCTAGGGAAGTACAAGGCGGTCACCATTTCGCATTTCGCCAGATCTAAATCAAATCAACAATGCGACCGCCTTTTGTGGGAACGCAATCCCAACGTAGGCTTAGGCGAACTACGCCCGGAATCTCGGTCGGATTATAAACTAGGTTATCGAGTCTATCATATACGAGTAAAGCCTTTCTGGGAATATCCGTTATCAATTATTTGCAAATGAGAGTCAGTTCACGGATTAGTTTGAAATGTTTCTAAATAAATACAATTTAATTAATAGCTGTGCAAAATTATTTAATAATGTCCCTGTTATTTCACATGAGAAAGATATCTCTTAAGGCGAGTTTTTCAAAATATAATGAAGCAAATCTATAAATTAGACTTTGAGGAAAACACGATTATATCCGAAACATTTGGTTTTAAACTGAAATATTATTTTTTAGGCTTAAAAAAATGCAATTCACATTTTAAAAATAATATTCCATCGCAAATTAGGTGAACGGACAGCGAATTTCCATTTTAAATACACCTCTATATTGGTTACTTTTTGTCACTTTGCAAAAACAAAAATTGTTCTTAAATCTAGATAAAATAATTTTTCCAACGTGTAGATTTGAAATTAATAATTTTATTTCTAAATATTTAAACTATGATATTTTTCTCATATATTGAAAAATACACCTCTGTATTGATTATTTTTTATTACTTTGCAAAAACAAAAAATTGGAATCGGTATAGGTTTTGGAAATATGCGACCAGACAACTCAATTATATACTTCTTCACCTCCGTTAAAAAGTCATTAAAAGTGAATATAGGTTAAATAGGTCACGATAGGTGTAGTAAAAATAGCCCACAACGTATTGTGGGCTATTTTTTTTATATTTTATGACTTTTAATAACTTTTCAAAGGGGTGTTGAAATGCCACTTTCTTGAGTTGTCGTTGAACCAACTTATTAATGCTAATTATACGAAGGAGGTGGTTATTTTGAAAAAACAAAAAATTTGTGTACTTCAAAACTCCCTAACAAAATGAATGAGTTTTATGATTTAGTAGCTCACTATTAAATAGCTCACTATTTTGACATTTTTACTGCTTCATACCAATTGTAAGCGTTAGAGAAGGTTAAATTAAAAAAAAATGTTTCAATTTAAATAATTTCTATATATTTTTATTTAATATTTATATTTTTATTTTTATTTTATTTGCAACCGAAACAAATGGCATCGAGCTAGAAATTGCACTCAGAAAAAGCCACGCTAATTTCATGGTACCAGAAATAATTTAAGTTCCGATTATAAACAGCTGATCAAAACAGTAGGTAGGTACTTACTTTCTGGTAGGTACTAGGTGTAGAGGAGGCGAATAGAAAGTGGGAGGTTGCTGACCCACCCTAAATGTTGGTTCAGGGAAGGGAAGGTAGTAGGTAGGGGCAACCGCATAACGGAATTGCCCGTTCCGCGGCCTGTTTCCAATTTCCACCGACAGATGCTGCCGTAATCAGCCCGCGGCAGGTAGAGGCCGGGCGCGCTACTGCGTAGGTATAGAGAGCCATTTTTACGCTTACGGTCTAATAGATGTATGGAAAACATTTTCCACTTAAAAAACAGGGTAATGAAAAAAACCACTTTGGCACACTTCGCTGCAAAAACATTATAAAAAAGCTTTAAAAGATAACAATGTACTTACGGCAGAATCTTTTTGATGAAAGGTAGGTACGTATTATTTTTAAGTCCTATTAAGTGCCTACCTATTTATGATAACCTGAAATGGATTCTTAAGAGCGTATAACCAGAGATCACCAGAAATATGTCATTTTGAAAAAATCAGTGTTTAGAAGTATTGACTCTTTTGCATAAAAAATTATAAATCAGGTTTCGAAAGATTGTTCTTTTATCTAGTAAACGTTTGTTTTAAATTTTCAGTAAAAATGATATTTTTTAGTATAATAAAGTTATACCATAGGTTGTTGGCGGATTTGTAAAATTTTCAAAAAAGTACATTTATTATACAACACCCATTTCAAATCATATAATCAGGCAGTAAAATAAAACAATACATTATCTGGTAAACTTATGTAACCGAATTTTAATTTTATTTTAAATAAAATCATAAAAAAATATATAAGTATATGTGTTTCTTGACAAAAATTGGTCCGTTTGTGTATTTATTTGCGCACTTACAGACTAATATATTTCAATTTTTTTTACATTCTTATTTTGATGAGACATTATTAAAAAATGATAAATACTTGTGATGAAAAAATAATTACATAAAGTTGATAATTTTAATAGTTTTATCAACACGCTTTTCAGCATTTTTGGATGTACGTATTAATTAAAGCAACTTTGTAATGAAATAAAATCGATATTGAGTTATAATTTTAAAAAACTGGTACGGAAAGTAATTGATCTTTCTCATTGGAACCGCCCTGTATGATCGTAAGAACCTCTTTCGACGAAATGTGGATTTTCGGCCGCTGGCTGGTTATACGCTCTTAACGTTGAAATTGTTCTTTATAATGTGCGTATATTTTTCGATTTCCAGAGTGGTACATATCAGTATCGGCCAAGACCCACCAGGGATTGTAGAGCCAAGAGTTATATATATTTATATATTTATTTATTTACGCCCTACTGGGCTTTTAAAAGATAGATACAGTAATACAGTTGTGTTAGCAAATACATAGTATTCAATATATATTGATTTATGATAAATTTAAGACAAATTAAATGTATAGGTATGGAAAGCGAAATTTGTAAAAAGACATATAAAAACTAAAAGAAAATAGAAATAAAGAGTGTATTCACTACGGAGTCGTGAAATTATACATTTTACTAAAATAATTATAAAGACTTCGTTTTGTGACTAATACGGAATCTTTAAATATGTCTACAGTATTCCCAAATTTATTGCCCAGATGATGCATTCTATTAATAGGTGTATGAGCCTCATAATTCGTTTTGAAATTGTCACAGAAAAAGGTAGCACTTTGTCTCGTATTTCTGGTCGCTATGTAAAATTTTATTTTGGAAAGAATTTCAGGGTTGTTAATGCAATTATTAATAATTTTATTTAAAAGTACAAGGTCAAAGATGATCCGCCTATCTGACAGCGTAATTATGTTGAGTTTTTTCATCAAAATGACATAGTTAATATTTTGAATTGGAATATTCAGCTTAAAGTTAATAAATCTTAGAAATTTGTGCTGTACCCTTTCTATATTGTTGGAATGGATTTTATACATTGGGGACCAAATTGGCGAATTGTACTCTACCTGGCTTCTTATTAAAGAAGTGTACAATGTTTCCAAACATTCTAGTGACTTGAAACCACTTGCTGTTCTGCATATGAACCCGAGCATTTTTAAAGCTCTATTTGTTATTTCATTTACGTGCAGAGTAAATGTTAACTTTTCATCAAATATTACACCTAAGTCCCTGATCTGAGCGACTGGTGTCAATTTTACATTATTTAAAGAGTATTCATAGGTAACATGACTTTGGATTTTACGAAAACGAATAACTTGGCATTTTTGAATATTAAGAAATAACGAGTTGATCACACACCAATGATACAATTTATCTAAATTTGATTGTAAAATATTACAATCCTCTATACTACGTATAATTTTATACATTTTCAAATCATCAGCGAAGAGAAGGACTTGTACGTCTTTAAATACACTAACAATGTCATTTATAAACAATAAAAAAAGAATTGGTCCTAGGTGAGATCCTTGGGGAACCCCACTTGTGGCTTCGAAGATGTAAGATTCTACAGAATTTATTTTAACACAGAGCTTTCTCTCACTAAGATAACTGTTAATCCAGATCAATAGGGTTCCTTTAAAGCCCAATATACTTAATTTATGTACTAGAATATGTCGTCTAACTTTATCAAAAGCTTTGGAAAAATCTGTGTGTATCGCATCTACCTGATGCTTAAGGACAAAGGAATCAGTTATATTTATGATGATGATGTCGTGTGGAAAGGCTCTGACAAACAACCAGAAGTTCGCAATTTCGAATCCGAGCATTCGCATCAAATTTTATTCCATTAATTTGTATTTATTTACAATTAATTCATTAAAAATAATATGTGGTATAATTGCTGCTCGTTCCAGACTGGAAAATACTCTATATTATATACTGCCCTGGTGTAAGACCACCATTCGGAATTGAAACGTTGCTTAAATAGCCAAATAATTCCCCACCTTCTTCCTCCCCATCTCCTTCCCCTCTCCAATACCTTCAGCCTCACAATTCACAACATGCCCCAATTAGGGATGTCATACTCTGATTGATTCTAGACGGGGGCATTTGGGACTTTTTTGCGGTATTAATAAAAAAATAAAAACAGGTAAATAAAATAAACAATTGGATTTCGTAAGTTTGCAAAATATGAAATGAAATATTTAATAAATGAAGGCATATATTATTCCTCAATTTTCATGCAGGCGGACGGTGAGTTTTTGGAATTGGATTAAACCCGTTTCCCTGGAGGGTAGCGGCTGGCGTGTTTTTAAAATGCATATAATTACATTACCTTTCCGGCTGATGCCTTACCGAAAATGGTATTTAAGCATCAAAAACCCAGAAAATGTAGGAGCTCATTAATAACGTTCTGTTTTAGGCTGATAAATATTTTAGGTTAAAAACGAATTTCGGGATGGGTTTATCGCGAAGTATTTTAATCCCACGTTTTTGCAAAATTCAAAATATTTTCACTTTGACGTACACCTGTACGTGGCAAAAAATAAATTATATATTAAGAAAAATCACACTTTGATGATACATCAAGATTATCGGAAAGTTAACTGACTGACGTACGCCTTAATAGTTTTAGTCGAATTAACGGATCTGTCATTGAAAGAAACATTTGGTTTTTCAAAAAAAATGACTAATTTATTATACTGGTTGTTAAGGGAAGTATTTGTCTTACTTTAACCAGTGATTC
Organism: Limnephilus lunatus; assembly: GCA_917563855.2. Lineage (NCBI taxonomy): Eukaryota > Metazoa > Arthropoda > Insecta > Trichoptera > Limnephilidae > Limnephilus > Limnephilus lunatus. Next base: position 34,159,050 of record OU830594.1, read on the forward strand.
CTAACATTAGGAGTAAAAAATATAATTGAAATTTTTTGTCTTTTTTACTCCTGTTCTAAATTAATTTTTTTACCTGCCCCAACTATGCCATCCCAATGCCCCCTAATTTGCTCTGGGTCTTCTACTGTCCCCCTAAAAGTCTCAAATGCCGACAAGGGAGCGTATTGCCCGCGTTGAGAACCTATGTTCTAGAATATAAACAAACTTCCAGATATGCTTTGCCTCAAGCCCTTTCATTGCTCTTTCAGTATGAAAAGCTGAAAGCCAGATACACTCAATCTCAAACTTTTATCTATTTGCCCAGTGCAGCAGCGGTGTGAAATTGAATGAACACGATTGATTCTCTTCCGTGATCTCTATTTACCCGTTACAGCCTTAAACTAGCAAACTTTCACCCTAGGAAAACGTCAATCGTATTGGAAATCAGTATTTTTATACAAGTTATAAGATGTCAGAAATGTAGTTTAACTTACCAGGAATATACTAATCTTATAAGGTCGCGGGAATGTATTAATCATACCGCTTGGCTCGTATGATCGGGTTTTTATTTGTAACTTTTTACATATCTGTACCAGTTTAGAATTTAAATAACCACGACAATAATCAGAAGATTTTATGTTAACAAGATACATGTGTTATCGAACCGAATACAGATTTCACAATAGCGAGCGTTCTGAGAAGCTCGAACCTTCTCAAACTACTGGCGTTGTCAGCGTGTAAAGAAATAATAATACCATTATTAAAAATACTCGGTTTGCTAAATATTAGGTCGCTACAATTTTAACTTCTTTAATTTCTGTCTTACTTCAGATTACATTGTGAAATGAAAATATGAAATGAAAATATTCAGCCAAAATAAAAATATCTAGTAACGTACGTAGGTACCTATGTATATTAATTATTTACGTTAAGGTTCTTAAGTGAAATTATTAATTATTCGAGCAATACATTATTTAAAACGAGAACTCGGAAATTTTATTCTTCCCTCCAATCTCTCACCTACATATTAGCTGAGAAGTTATAACTCAACAAAAAAAAGACGTACGAAATAACAAATCATTATTATATTACATTATATTTTTAAAATGACATTAATTACAGAAATAATAACAAAAATAATCAAATAACGTGAATTTATAATGTTTAAAGGGGTCATAAAATTTTTTCAACAATAATTGTATTAAGATAATCGCAATAATAACAATAAACAACAACAAAAAATTGCGCAGTAGGTATATTATTATTTTTTTTCCATTTTTTAAGTTAACTCCACACAGGAGGCCCTGAGGAAAATAATTTCCTTCAGGGCCTACGTCATCTTTGAAGATGCTGTGTAGATTTTTGAACGTTGTTCAAATTAAATGTCAATTTTTTATTATTTATTACATATCATGTATAAAGAAGGAAGGAGGTAGCAACCCAGTACTTGAAATACAAAAGAATTGCTTTTTGGACACATCGACACTCATACCTATTTCCTTCCCAGTACTTCCTCTCCTTACTTAACTTTAAAATATTCACCACACAGCATGCCCAAAGATGTCATGGGCCCTGGGGGGAATTATTTTACTAGGGGCGTCCTGTGGTGAACCAATGTAAAAAAACAAAATTAGACAAAGTATGGATCTCATCATCACCTTACAAGATTTTTAATATTAAAACAAGTTATAATCATGAATACATATACCATGGAATGATTTCAAAGGGTCGGAATATTTCACAGGTAACGAACGCGAACCGCGGATTTTGATTGTCATATGCCCCGAATAATACCAAAGTTGCTAACACTACTTGCTCGCAAATCAAATCAGGATTCAAGCAATTAAATGCATGCGAAAACAATAATTTCGTGGTTGGCCCAACTACTTCTAATGTGTTGCATTCGGATATTACGAAGCGCAGTGCTCTCAAATTAAAGAAATTTAATATCTGAGCAGTCTTAATATAATTTTATTTTTCATAGTTTTGTATCAAACGCCATCCTTCTTCGTAAATTGTAAAGTTTCTGTGTCGTCCTCTCCAAAAATATTAATATTATTTCATAAGTACCTATTGTCCAGTATTTCAGTAATTTTCTGTAATGACTAAAAAACAAATTATTATTATTTGACTGTTTAAATAGTTATTTCGTCCTATACAAGTATTGTTTAAATGGACACACTTTCTTGTAACTGGGAAGCTAGTTTCGGTATTTTTGTTTATATTTTTACATAATGTTGAACCAAAATACTTTATTTAAGGGCATTATTAGTCATGTATACCGTATCATATAAAGGAAAGAGGAGCTTATAAGTGCGATAAAGTTCTTGAAATTAAATTGAATTAAACTGCAATGAATCTTATGAACGTTTTGCTTGAAAAATTACATGTACGAGTATATTCTATAATATGCAACATACCTACCTCTAAAAATTACATGTACGAGTATATTCTATAATATGCAACATACCTACCTCTAAAAATTACATGTACGAGTATATTCTATAATATGCAACATACCTACCTCTAAAAATTAAATGTACGAGTATATTCTATAATATGCAACATACCTATCTCTAAAAATTACATGTACGTCTCTAAAAATCGCCCAGGTGTAAGACCACCATTCATAATAAGGAACTCCAGTAAAAAATATTACGATTTTAAAAAAATATGTTCATATAGACTATAGACCAACAAACGCTGATTCTGAATATATAAGTTTTTTTTTATAATATTAAACGTACAGTTTTAAAAATAATATTAAAATGTGCTTTTTTTATAGTCTCGTTAAAACACGCCGTCAAGTTGGTATTAAAAAAAGGTTAATGGTGACGTCACTGATCACTGTAAAGTCATTGTACGGGAATATAGGTATGACATAAGCCATCGTATTAACAACATTTCATCTTATTCGTTTATTTACATACAACTTACTAAAAAAACCCGTGAAAATATTTTTCAATTGACAAACGGCCGCGGATGTGAAAACATTACTTATTAAAAAATTGTTCATGGAAATAAATACATATTGTTTACACTGCGGGGGAGGGTAGTTTATCTCTGTTTTATTAATGACTAGCTTTTACCCACGGCTTCGCTCGCATAGTATTAGTGGGAAATTACTGGCATAATTATTGGAATAATTGTTATTATTATTGCTATTTTGTCTAATAGAAAATAATTATTGTTTAACAGAAAATTAAAAAATTTGAGAATGACATTTCGCAAATAAAAATTCTATTTTAGAAAATATTTAAATTATAGAAATAGACATTTATTTTAAGTACCTACTCCCTTTATTAGTATTTTTTTCATATTTGAATCCAGAGTAACCTAAAAAAATAAGAAAATGACAGTCCACTTCAAACGCTATGCTTTATAGCAACGTTATGCTTTTTGTTCGAAGAATAAACATTTTTAGAGATATGTAGATATAACTACGATGCCAAAAAAGTACTATTTTTAATCACAACAAAGCACTATTTTTAAGCCTAAAATTAAAAAAAAAAAACAAATAGTTTCCAAGGTAACAATTTGTTTGACGTTTGCAATAACTCGATTTTGTTAGGGACAGAAAACGTACGATACATAATTTCATAACGCCACAGCTCATTCATAACGCCAGAGCTTATCAATATATGTATAAAGCTGTTGTTACTCGCAAATAATGTAGCTTTCGATTAGTGAAAGAATTTTTAAATTCCGTTCGATATGTATTGCGTGAAAGAGTAAAGACCATCCATACAAACTTTCGCATTTATAATATTAGCTTTTACTAACGGCTTCGCTCGCATAGTATTAGTGGGAAATTACTGGCATAATTATTGGCATAATTGTTATTATTCTTGCAATTATGTCTAATTGAAAATTTCAAAATTTGAGAATGACATTTCGCAAATAAAAATTCTATTTTAGAAAATATTTAAATTATAGAAATAGACATTTATTTTAAGTACCTACTCCCTTTATTAGTATTTTATTCATATTTGAATCCAGAGTAAACTAAAAAAATAAGAAAATGACAGTCCACTTCAAACGCTATGCTTTATAGCAACGTTATGCTTTTTGTTCGGAAAATAAACATTTTTAGAGATATGTAGATATTAACGACGACGCCCAAAAAGTACTCTTTTTAATCACAACAAAGCACTCTTTTTAAGCCTAAAATTTAAAAAAAAAATTGTTTCCAAGGTAACAATTTGACGTTTGCAATAACTCGATTTTGTTAGGGACAGAAAACGTATGATACATAATTTTATAACGCCACAGCTCATTCATAACACCAGAGCTTACCAATATATAAAGTCGTTGTTACTCGCAAATAATGTAGCTTTCGATTAGTGAAAGAATTTTTAAATTCCATTCGATATTTATTGCGTGAAAGAGTAAGGACCATCCAAACAACCATCCATACAAACTTTCGCATTTATAATATTAGTAAGATAGTGAGATGTATGAACGAAATTCAGAATTTTTCCAAAGTATTTTGAATGTTCTAATATATTTTTGAAGATGTCGTAAAAGCACACACCTTTATAGAAACTAGATAGAATTGCCTTTTAGATTTTTGTATCTGACATATACGATCGTGTTTGAAAATTGCAGTATTTTAAGTTTTACCATGAAAAAAACAAAAACAAAAAACAGCTGACTGTAAACATATTCTATTAAATGGTCGAATAATTTAGGAAAATTTAAAAAAAATTAAATACTGTCCTCTTACTTTATTAATTTGGAATAAAACTGACACTTCATTTTTTATCTCGTTCATAGATACAATTAAAAAGGATAAAAAAATATTATAATAATTCCGAAAATATAACTGAAATAATCTGACATCATACGCGTAATAAAACAAGATGGCCGCGGCGCCTGCGCAGATCTATGTGAGATTCAAGGGGACCAACATAAAAATCATAAAACACGTCATATCGTTATTTAGTAGATGACGCGATTGATGACGTCATACGACCCATCATAGATACGGTGGTTTTAAGGAGATCTTGAAAAATGAAAGCTTTGACAATTATTTTAACTATTAAAACTAACTCAAAAAAATGCAGTTATTTAAGTATGAAGGTCATTATAAATTTTAAAAAAAATTATTGCACTGGATTTCTCTATTGAATTGTTGTGCATCATAATATATGAGCTTGGGGTGTGTAAATAAACCAAAAAGGCTCGGTACTAATATTTGTGATTGTGAAGACTTCAGTTATCTACGCGGACAATATCAGCAATAAATGAGAATCAAGCAAAAACTGCATGGCATGCACACAAAGAACACCAACCTACTTTGGAAGTTGCTTCGTTCAGCAAATACGGTATTTTTGAAGTTATTTCTAGTCGTCACGCAAAAATTCACTTTTCACGCGGACACAATTATATTAGGTTGCTCGCTCGGAGAAAGTAAAATTCACAATGCAATGGGGCGGAAGAAACACAGTTAGGCAGAGATTAATTAACTTCAGATATCCATAACAAATTTGAATTTTATCCGTCAAAAGGGGCACTTGCGAGACATCTATGGCCAACATTGCGCAGTTTTATGCATGCAATACATATCAGTGCCTCTAATGGTCCACAGTTGTCGCCATCATGCCATTTTTGGGACCAATTTTTATTTTATTATCGAGAACAAAGAACAACATTAAAAAATTATGCTGCTAAACCACGTTGCTTGAAATAGCTGCAGCCGTTTTTGGTGACTAGATCTAAATAGCCAGGTATTTTCTCACCTTCTCATCTCCATCCTCTCCCCACTTACCTTCAGCCTCACAAAATATCCTAATTGGGGACGCCATAGTCCCACTGGCTCCAAGCGGCTGAGCGCAGTTGAGACTCCTGTGAGGTATTCACATTAAAAAAGTTTTTTGAAAAAATGTTCACATACGCATACATACATGTTTTTATTTATTTAATATTTGTTTGTTTTTACAATAATTATACATTTTTTTTTACATATTAAACAGATTTGTAATATTAATGTAATAAAAGCCTTTCCTCACCATAAAGAGACAAGGCTCTTGTGTTTGGTGAGTGAATTCATACTCAATTATGTTATCAATGTTTTCATTTGAGTAGGTGAATAATAATATTGCAACTATTAACAATAGATATAGTAAGAGAAACTTGAGATGTGTCGATTAACAGATTTAAATGAAGTGAAATAGTAATGTAACTCTTACAGTTGTTTCAGGTAATTTTTTAATTTAGTTTGGAATTTACTTTTATTTTCAATAATTTTTACTTCTAATGGGAGTTTGTTGAAATAATTTATACCATGATACAGATAGGAATCTTGGATGTGCTTGGTATTAAATTTTGGGATTTTAATATTGTTTTGATATCTTGCTGAGATATTTATTTATTTATTTATTGTTTGAAAATATTACATAATACAATATAGTGAACTTAAAATGTCCAACTAGGCAATTGCCCGTTTTAGGACATTCCAGTATGATAATGTTTTTACATGTAAATTATAGTAAATTATAGTGTTGACTATTCTGTTGGTAAAATAATACATATGTATATTCATATTCTAGAATACTTTCAGTTATACCACGACATTTTTTACTATTGTTTAGCTGACATAATAAACTAAAGAAATATTAATAGATAAAACAAGAAAAATGAATTTGAAAATGAAAATGAATGAAGAAATTCTGTTGGTAAAATAATACATATATGTATATATTCATAATCTAGTATACTTTCAGTTATATCACGACATTTTTTTGCTATTGTTTAGCTGACATAATAAACTAAAGAGATGTTAATAGATAAAACAAGAAAATGAAAAATAAAAATGAAAGTAAAGAAGGAACTTTTCCTTTAAGGAAAAATATCACGAAGAATTGAGCAATTTTCGAAGTTACTTTATGTAAAAATACAGTTACTGTAATGCTAATATAATACCAATATAAATTAAAATGTAAAGAAAAACAAAAATTACAATTCAATTACTGTTGTTTAGCATATTCTCGCATTCATCTCTCCCCAAGACCAGAAGCCAATTAGTAACCTGCATACGCAGAATATTAGTACTCATTGCCTTCCATGCATCAGGTATGAGATTGAGCAATTTAGGGCCTAGGTATGAGAATTGTCTCTGTGCTAAAGATGAGGAGGTGGTGGGCGGAACTATTGGGTTTTTTTTTTGCATGTCTTGTATTATGACAGTGGTTTACGGAAGCGTAGTGGTGCCTCTGTTTTTGAGTGTGTAATATGATTTTCCTTATGTATAATTGTCTTACATCAAGAACACGAAACTCTGCGAACAATGAATCGCTGGGGTACCTGAAAGGTTTTTTCAGTATGACTCTTATAAGCGATTTCTGGGATTTAGCTAAGGGATCGAGTATAGTTTTAGCACAACCGCCCCAACCTAAGGAAGCATAGTCTAATATGGAATTACACATTGCAAAGTAAATTCGTTTCAAATCATTTACGCATAGAATATTTCTTATTGCTATGAACAGATGTGTAAGTTTCCTGACCTTTGTGGAAAATTAAGGCTATATATTTGTCCCATCTCAGAAATTTATCAATGATAATTCCTAGGTATCTTATATTGTCCACACATTCTAAGGTATTGCATTTACATAAGTCATTTATATAAACATTAAACAGTATGGGACCTAGAGTACTTCCTTGCGGTACGCCATATTTAATATTGGCTGGATCACTTAGAGTACCGTTAATATCCACTCTTTGGCTCCTGTTTTCTAGGTAACTAACCAACCACTTGAAAATTTGACCCTGTATCCCAATTTGCTGTAGTTTATTCAGCAGAATTTTGTGCGAGATAGTGTCAAATGCTTTAGCTAGATCTAAAAAAAGTGCAATGCATTTACTACCTTTATCTAGGTTATTGGAGATGATTTTTGTCAAATTAGCGATGGCGTTTTCAGTGCTTAAACCTTTGCGAAAGCCGAATTGTCTACTAGAAAGGATGTTGTTATTTTCTAGATAATGGGTGAGACGGTTCTTTACAATTTTCTCCAAAATTTTTGAGACCGAGTTGAGCAGAGAAACCGGCCGGTAGTTATGTATCAGTGATTTGTCCCCACTTTTATGCAGTAAAATGACGATTGACTGCTTTAAATGGTTAGGGAATTTCCCTGATTTAAAGCTTAGATTCGCAATGAACGCAATCGGTAATGCTATGTATACTTTAATGATTTTTAGAAGATTCGATGAAATCTTATCGGGACCACATGCTTTTGATGACTTAAGGTCGTCAATTATCTTCATGACTTCGTTAGATGACGTTGTGATTGAGTCTATTTTGTGACCGATATTAGGGATAGTTAAATTGGCGAGAGCGGTTTCTGATTTCTTACACTTATCGAGAATTTTTTTTTTTTTTTTTTTTTTTTTTTTTATTTATTTCAAGAATTTTGTTTTTACAATACAAATGGTTACATGTGCAAGGTTATACAATAATTCGTTTTATATTACTACTACTCCATAAATTGAGCTCAAGAGCTCGTGTTTATGGGAGGAGTATTAACATGCAAAAAAAAATTAATAGTGTTTTAGTGAGATGTTTAAACAATGATCAAAGAACTTATGAAAATAAATACAAATATTACTTGACAAAGGTACATAATTTAGAAAAAATAGTTTTAGAAGGACAAATAACAGTATATATATATATATATATACATACATATACTTTTAATATTAGATATTACAGTTCAAGTAAGGGTAAATTAAATTAAATTAAGGGTACAATATATCATTATCCAATTTCAGGGACTTAATTTGCTTTTTAAATTGTTCATATTTCAATGTTCCCGTTATATTAATTTTGTTTTTGGACAATAATATATTGTACCATTTTACACCTAAATACAAATAGTGATGCTGAGCCGTGGTTGTTCTAAGCACAGGAATGGCTTTTAAGCCATTAGTTTTAAATCTATTGCTTATGCTATCAGAGGGGTGAATTTTTTGAATAAAATATTCTTTATATATTTGATATAAGGCGTTTCTCTTATACAATTCTATGATTGATGGTACATTAAATTCCCGAAATAATTCTAGAGTAGGGAAATCGTATGGTTTCCTAAGGATGATTTTTATAATTATTCTTTGAATTATAATTATGGGCTGTAAGGAAGATTTAAAGGCCCCTCCCCACCCAATAATGCCGTACTGTAATAAGGACTGAATTAATGCATAATAGACCATTTTTATAGTTTTTATGTTTAAAATATTTCGTATGTTATAGAATATATAGATTAGTTTTCTTATTCTTTCCACAGTGAGATTGATATGATCTTTCCATTTAACATTTTTATCTATTAGGATTCCAAGATATTTTACATTTGATTTATGATTTAGTTTAGCGCAGTCCGTATTACATGTATCGTCATTTGCACAATTTTTGGAATGAATTGTTATGTTAATTAAATTATTTGATACATCTTCTTGTAGAGAGAATGGAATATAAAAAGTTTTTTCTGTGTTGAGTGATAATAAATTGTTATCGAACCATTTTTTTATAACATTCATGTCTTGATTGGCTGCAATGGTAATATCGTTCCACGTTTTTTTTCAATAATTATTGCAGTGTCGTCAGCAAAAGATATAAGTTTACCATTAAGTGATAATTTAAACATTTGGTTAACGTATATTATAAATAAAATTGGTCCAATAACAGTCCCTTGGGGAATTCCAAATTCTAAAGTTTCATCCACACTTAGTGAGTTATTTAATTTTACTTTTTGACTTCTTTGAGTTAGATAGCTTTGTAGCCAATATCTAACGGTGCCAATAATGCCGATATCATTTAATTTATTAATTAGTTTTGTATGGGAGATGCTATCAAAAGCCTTGCGTAAATCAATGAAAATGCCAAGGCATTTGTTTTTTTTATCTAATGCATTGTATATATTTGATGTTAGTTCAGCAATGGCATCATGTGTGCCTAGTTTCTCTCTAAATCCAAATTGGTTAGGACTAAGTATTTTATTATTATCAATGTAGTACATGAGTTGCTTTTTTACGATTTTTTCAAAAATTTTTGCCACGTTTGAGACAAGAGATATAGGTCGATAATTTGATATTTCTTCAGGGCTGCCTGATTTAAAAACGGGTGTTACGATAGATTTTTTATAAATGGAAGGGAATATTCCACTATTCAAACTAATATTTATAATGTGTGTAATTGGAATGCTTAAAAAATTGTTATATTTTTTCAATATTTCTACTGTGATTCCATCAAATCCTGGTGCAGATCCACCTTTTAATTTATTTATAATATTTTTTATGTCATTTGTTGTTACTGGTTGGAAAACTGACAGATTATTTTGTTTAAGGCAGTCCTTCTCGAAATTATCTATTTTATAATTTTCATCGATCCGTGTAGCTAAATTTTGACCGACGTTAGCGAAATATTTATTAAAGGCATTAGCACATTTTGTCGGTTCCCTTATGGCATCAACAGAGTTTTTTCCGATATAAATTTTTTTAATTAGAGTATTTTTGTTTTTTTTACTATTTATTTCATTTATTGTTTTCCATATGTGTTTTACATTTTGTTTAGCCAGGTCAATTTCATTTTTGTAATAGTTTTCTTTAGTTTTTTTTATTAAAGATGTTAATTTGTTCCTATATTTTTTGTAATACGTAAATATTTTTTTATCTAAGGGAAATTTCTTTGTCAGGTGATATAACTCTTCTTTTTTTCTAATAGAAACGACTAAGCCATGTGAAATCCATGGTTTTATTTTTTTGAATTTTGCTTTAATATGTATAGTTTTAATGTCAGTCGATGCTCTAATAAAATTGCAAAGAATATTATCAAAAATATTTGCGCTCGTTTCAGAACATGTAGATTCTAATACGGGTTTCCACGTTTCGGTACTTATTTTAATACTTAATTTATTATGGTTTAGTGATTTTTTTGTAAAAGCATTGCTCTCTGAAATTTTGTGTTTATTAATATTAAGTTGTTGTATACAGATGCAAGTGTGATGATCAGTAATATTATTTTTTAATATTATGGTAAGTAATTTGTCAGTATGTTTAGTGTTGCACCATATGTGATCAATACACGATGGACGATTTCTCTAGTATAATTTTTTATACATAATATAAAATTCATTTCTGTCATAAGATTGATAAATTCAGTTTTTATTTTTTCGCAAGTGTGTCTCCCACAGATGAAAAGTAACAGTTTGCAAAGTTTGCCATATCTTTGGGAACTTCAGAGTTTGATGTGTTAATGTATAGCGATTTAATTTCTGAAGATTTATTGATTTTGGATTTGGTTATGTTGCGAAAGGTATCCCAAAAACGTTTTGGATTGCAGTTGTTTTCGTAAATGAGTTTCTTATAATAATTTTCTTTCGCCGATGTAATTAATTTCTTACACAAATTCCTATACTTTTTATAAGAACATTGTAATACCAAATTCTCAGGATATGTTTTTGCCTTTTCATGAAGATGATTTCTTCTGTGAATCGATTTAACTAGACCCAGGGTGATCCATGGTGTGAATTTAGTTTGTTTATTAGATATGGTTATATTACTTGTGTGTTTTAATATGTACTCGTGTAGTTTGGTAATAAATTCTTTCATTGCTAAGTCAGTGTCTGATTGATCTAGAACATTTAGCCAGTTTTCTGCGCTCAAGTCCTCAATTAAATTATTGAAATTAGTTTTAACAACGTATTTAATTTTCGAAGAAATGGGAGGCTTGTTTTTAAGACAAAGAGATGTTGTATAGTGGTCTGAAATAGTTGAGTGTATAACATAAGTGTCAATAAAGTTAATATTTTTCACATTGATGTGATCAAGACAGGATTTATTTGAGCCCTGTTCACGGGTAAAGCTGTTAATAGTCTGTGTGAAACCATTTTCCGCAAGTAGACATAGATAATCGATTGATTGACGGTGGTAATCAGGGTTAGTATTAATGTTAAAATCTCCCATAATAATTTGCTGTTCAAATTTTTTAGCATTGTTTAAAATTGATTGCAATGAAAACAGGAAGGGGTCAATATTGATGAAGGAAGGAGATCTGTAAATGGCAAATATGCATATGTTATTATTCAATACTATTTTCATACAGTTTGATTGTGCTAAAGGAATTTCCTCTACATGAGCTTTAATTCCGTCCTTGATGTAGATAACAATTCCACTAGATTTGTTGAGGTTGGTTGTGGTGTGATATTCAGTGTAATCGTGGATTGATTTTACGTTGTAGTATTTGTTTAACCAGCATTCAGTTAATATTATAACATCAAAAGAGGAATTAAATAGATCAAGAAAAATTGTAAAGTCGTCGAGATTCGATATGCTTCTAATATTCTGGTGTATGATTTTTAGGCTATATGAGTCCCAGTTATAGTTGTTTAAATTCTCCAGATCTCGAATTATATTCATATTAACGCTAATACCAGAATCATTGCAATTATCCGAAGGTAACTGAAACATAATTATGTTTAAATTTATTATGATGTGTAGTGGTTAACCCGTAGTTCTTGTGCGAAAAGTCAGCAAACAAATAGTAAAAATAGAAAGTGTAAATTACGGTGTTGTTCATCAGTATTTTATTAATATATTGTATAGGAGATTGTGAGTTCTGATAGTATGATGCGTATTTTTCTTCGAGATGAAGATTGATTCCGCTACGAGCACATAGAAGAGAAAAATATGAGAAAAGTGAATTATTATAGATATAAAAGATGTTATAAAAGATGATGATGTTGGTATGTTTCGTAAAGAAGCACTCTAAGCAGGTGATGATTATGTAAGTATCTGTCATGAAGGCTGTAAATTCAGTAAATATAAAAACAATAAAATCAATAAAATGGCCAGATGCATAGTATGTGCTGTTCTTGTAGAGAAGTTGATGCGAAAAAAATGCCAAAAAACAATAATTGAATACCATGACATGCGAAAAATGCAATTTTTGAAAAAATTTTAAATATTGAAATGTAATTTTTTTAGCTGTATTTCTTTGAAAGTTTGTAGAATTGAATATTTTTTATATAAATTGTATATTGTAGTTACTTTGAATATTGAAAAGATTTTTTCGGTAGAAAATGTAAATGGTTTTTTCAATATAATCTTAATTATTAATCTTTGAACTATTTTGAGAGGATTTAAAATAACATCATATGTTCCTCCCCATCCTATAATACCGTATTGTAATATAGATTGAACAATTGCATAGTACACTCTTTTTAGGTTTTCCAGTCTAAGAATATTTCTGAGTCTTATAAATATATATATACATTTTTTATTATTTTGACAAGTTCACAAATATGTGTTTTCATTTAAAATGTTGATCTATATATACACCAAGATATTTATCTAGTTAGTTAATTGTATCCCAAAATTATTATTTTACAACGTTATTGTCTCAAGAATAACTTCACCCAACAAAGGTACTTGCTAGCCGGTCAACCCGGAAACGTGCAAAGCTCCTCGTTCCCCAACGCTCGACAAAAAAATGTCCTAGATTCCTAAGGCTTGTATATAAACCCTAATTGACTCTTTCCTGCAAGGCCCGTACTAAATATGTTAATAATTTTATACAAACTTACCAAATTCGCCATGTTGCACAAAATAATTTCACAAATCAATTCACTACAATAATATTTAATTCAAACAAGCACTTCTAAACCACAACCCGTCATGCAGTTATTTATTCCAAGATGCAGCCGTCAAACACAATTCTCGCGTCGATTTGTTGTGTTTAATAAAACGAAATATCCTTTGTTTAATTAAAATGAAATATCCCCGATTTAGACGCACCAAACTGGTCTCCTCGCGACTATCGGACCTCGATCCCTTAATTTAAACCTTGCTTCCCAACGACCAAATCTTGACTCAACTTAATCGCGTGAACTATTATCCTTTAATTAAATGAATTATTCCCGTTTTACGCGCACAGAGTTATTATTCTACCGTTTATCAAAACTCCGATCATTTTAATCCCGACCGTGCGTCCCCAGGTTCTTTCCCCGACTGTCTTCTATTTAATTAAATGAATTATTCCCGTTTTATAAGCACCAAACTATTATTCTGCCGTTTATCAAAACTCGATGATTTTAATCCCGACCGTGCGTCCCCAGGTTCTTTCCTCGACTGTCTCGTTCCAACCCCCCTACCCTCTGGCTCCCCAATCATCTCCTTGTGTGGTTTCAATAATTTATTAGCCACTTCTTCAAATCTTAAGTGATAAGCACATCTCCCAATATGCATATATCAACAATATATCAATATATTTAATAGTAAAAAAATGTCACACTTTAACTATTATTTCAGAGAATTTTGTGTAGGAACCATGTTCGCTTTTTTTTCCGGTGTAAACTAATTTTGTCTTCGCCGGAGTCATAAAGTATCCCAATAACGCTTAAAAGAAGAGCTCAGTGGCGCACTTCAATTCACTACTCGTCCTAATTACTTGCGTCGACTTTATTGGTTATATAATAACATTATATAAGCATTGTCTGTACACGTTTTCGTTCTTTCTGCGTGCGTCACTATTTAACGAATTCCGCAATCTTATTTTGACAAATATGTTAAATATTTTAACCCCTAATCGGCGCGTCGCTCTAGTATATTTAAATGCACCAAGATTAATCTTTATTGCCTAGTTTTCAATTCCCTACTGCCATAGAAAATTCACAAGACAATTGCTTCGCAAATCAATTTGCTCGCGTTAAAGTCAGTCACCACTCGGGCAAACATTCATCGGCCGCCCCTGACTTGATAATGAACCTGAAAAAATCCCTATAAATGTTCTTCTGGGTTCCTTCTTAGTTTTGTGAAGAATGGCCTTTGCCGGGGCTCGCATGCACTTGGGGCCACCCAAACACATGTGGTTATTTAGTGGTCCGGATTCATAAATCACCCTTAAGAGTTAAGAACAGAGAATCGTATTCTGAAACCATACCCTGTTACAAAATTAAATATATTTCTAAATCGATCTCTCAATTTTAAAAGAATTATTTCGTAGGCCCAAAGGCGAGATCATCACAAGTTCGGACAACATATTGAGGTAATCATCTTTATTCTTACTAGAGGAATCGTTTGCAATATTTAAATTCACATCTCCCACAAGAATATTATTTTTATTTCTAAAATTTTGTAAAATGTTTTTTAATCCATCTATAAATTGTGGTAGTATCGATTTATGTGTACGATAAATAGCAATTATATTATAATATTTATTTACATCTTTAATTTCTATATTTAAAATGTTAACATTGCTAATATTAATTATCTCTCTAATATTGATAATATTATAAATATATTTTACACACATGTTCAATTTTATGTTCAATTTTATTTATTTACTCAAATTGGTTAAAAATAATAATAATAATAATTGGACAATTTGTAGAGCGCCGTTTTTGTGAAAAATCACCTCAAGGGCGCTAACAATACAGCGTAATTAAAATGGGAGATCATTGTAGTTTTTGATAGTTTGGTAAATATAATAGTTTTATATTTGGGTTGTTTTAAAGTTAGGTGTTATAAATTGGTTCCATTTCTAGTAAGTTTGTAGTATCCGGTTTCATCTGAGATCTTTTCGTCACAACAATAAAGATTTTTCACAAAAAATATACTAAGTATTAATATTTTACTCGTAAAACAACAATAAAAATAGAGTGTGCTCTAGAGTCTTTAGACCACACGACTGATGTAAAACTTCACTAACTAATAAAAGAAGAGAGAAAGAAAATGTGCGCGCGCACTGCTCTTTCTTGCTCCTACAGTGATACAGACTGGCTATGAGAGAAAGAGAGAAAGAAAATGTGTGCTTGCACCTCTCTCTCTTGCCCCTACAGAAATACGAAGCGTAACTCACTCTCTTGCTATCTTCACTAACTTATATCTGCCTCTCAACTTCCGTTCGGGTCGCCCGATCACATTTTTCGTAATGTTCTCGTCACGCATTCACCAGCTTACTCCCCAAGTCAAGCACGCGTAAAGAAGTTTTACTTCAAAAATCAGCTGTTTTGTTATTGGTTTGTTGATTCTAGCAGTTTTGACGTTACTATTTAAGGGGAACGTATGCGCGGCCCATTTCCGCGCGTTTCATACAAATCTTAGATTTGGATTTGAGATCAAAATACCCAACCAAACTGAAAAATTATTTTTTTAATCAAAAGGCATATCAAATATCTAGTACGAATGTGAGCTACTTTATTTATTTTTGCTTTAAATTAAAAGATATAGGCCATTAATGATTTTAATGTTTCTCTATTTTAGAGGCGATTTTGGCAATTATTTGTAAGCAAATTAAAAACAATAAAAAATAAATTATTTTATACTTTATCATATAAATATGATGAAATATAAAATAAAAAAAACAAACATTAAAAAAAAACAGCATTTTGATGGGTTTAAATTAAAAATTCAAATTACCTATTGACGATGGAATAAAAAAACAGTCGTTTACATATTTAATATACTACCCTAAAAATGCATTCTTAATATTTTTTATTTTCTTTTTTATTATATTTTAAAAATAAATATGGTAAACTATATTTTTTTAATGTTTTTCATTTACTCACAAATAATTGCCCAAGTTGCCTCCATAATCATGCAACACTAAAATCTTTAATGGCCTACATCTTATAATTTAAACCAAAAATAAATAAAGTAACTCACATCCGTACTAGATATTTGATATACCTTTTGATTACGGTAATATATGGTAAGTACGGTAATATATGGTATGTGTGTGTGTGAATGATTGTATATATATATGTAAGTATTATGTTATCAATGTTGTGTTTGTCTTTAATTAGTGATAGCATCAACCATGGTTCAGTGTAATTGTATCTGTGAAAGCTTTCATGTAAATCACTGTTGACAAACCTAATAAAAATAAAAAAATTAAAAATAAAAAAATTACAAAAATAATTTTTCAGTTTGGTTGGGTATTTTGATCTTAAATCCAAATCTAAGATTTGTATGAAACGCGCAGAAATGGGCCGCGCATATGTTCCCCTTAAACGACATAATGTAACGGTAAGAAGATCGCGAACCAAATAGTATATACTTGTACCAGAAATCACCAGAATTTAGTGGTATATTCTAGAACACACGACGTTGTAAAAATATACGGGATAGAATCATCGAGATGCGTCAATGTTGTTTTGGAAGGTACTGGAAGTGTTTTGACAGTTCTATCCACAGACAATTTTGTTGACCATAGAAGGTACCACCAGCTTTATACCTACAAGCGGCAACGTTAAAAAAACGGGTGAGTAGAGTTCAACGCAGTTATCGAATTAACTTCGCGGTGCCTAACGAGTGTAGTAAAAATAGTGTAAATAAATACATCAGAGTTAATAAATAATAAAACCTGTACAAATTTAATTCAGTGCAAATAAATTGTGTCTGAAATTTTTTTTGTTTTGATTATTTGTTAACCCTTTACGTCATCAAACGTAACAATACGTTAAAAAAAACAAGGCACACCATTCTCAAAATGTTAATATAACTGTAATATTGTAAAATGCACATCGTGATGTGGCAGCATTTTGTATGGCAATCATTTTTCTTCGTAAATACATCCAGAAATGGTTATTATTTCATACGTTTTCCATTATTACCTATCTGTGATGCATTTCAAGCGCTTATACAACATTGGCGCCATGTTCAACGACACAATGTAGATTGGTTCTTGTTTACATAATGTGTACCACTGTTGATCCGACAACTCTACATGCAAAGTTTAGAGCATGATGAGAAATATTAGAATCGTTCTCCTTCACGAACAACTACCATTATATTTACATATAATGTAAGTAGATGTTGTCAATTCACTCCACTTCTATGCGATTGCTTAAATTGACTTGAAAGAGTTTGATATAAATATTTATATCTTATAATGCACTGAACAGGCTAGCACCATCACACCTGACATCTCTGTGTGGGACAGTCTTATTCGCTAATACACTTGCAGGTCTCGTTATCTAAAGCTTATCGTGGAATTTAGGAAAAGAACTTAGAACATTTTGTGATTCATGTTCTTGGAATGTAAACTCTATCCGTAGCTAACACGATAAACTTGTTTTCGTTTTACGTAAATTCCACGCAGAAGTCACAATTGCTTAGAGCTAGACAGACTACGGCATCCTAAATTTGGGTGTGTTGCAAGGCTGAATGGTGAGAAGAAGGGAAGAAAATGAAGGAGAGGACAGTTGGGAAGTTAGTGATTAATGAAATAGAATCTTGGAAGTGGAAATGAACCCATTTCCCGATATCCGATCGAGATGAATCTCAATAGATAGACTCGTTGTCGATTATAATGCATTTTATCAACTTTTGGTGGCAATCACGCACTCGCAGACGTTAAAGCATTTCTTTGAAATTCGACAACATTACCTACATCATTATATCGGTGATTCAATCCAATTCTGTACTGGTATGCCTTTCTTAAAAGGATTGAGTTTGTTTATGGACTAAAAAAATCTATTTTTTCTTTTTCATATTGCGTTTTTTTAAATAATTCATCCTAAGGGGAACGGATGCGCGGCCAGTTCCGGCACGTTTTAAACAAATTTAATTTTTTTTATTTAAGCCAAAATACCCAATCAAACTGGAAAATTTAGTACAGATATGTGCTACTTTATTTATTTAAGTATCTTAAAATTTAGGCTATGAAATATTTTAATATTTAATGATTTTAGTGTCAACTTGGGCAATTATTTGTGAATAAATGATAAACATTTAAAAAAATACTTTATTTATTACACAAATACGAGTATGATGAAATATAAATAAATAAAAATAAGATAATTTTGAGGGGTGTTAATATAAATAACAAATGACTTATTTACGTCGGAACACAAATTTGTTTTACATGAATTAAAATTACTACCCAAAATATATTCTTTACAATGTAATTTTAATTTATTTTATTTTTCGTTATATTAACTAGTATGTTATGATAAAATCTTTTTCATATCATATCATAATATTTTTCATTATATTAGTCATTAAGGCAAGATACTTTTTTTGTAATTATAATTAACCCACAAAAAATCCATAATTTCCTCCGAAATGTAGCAAAATTAAATTCTTTATACATCATTATTTAAAACAAAAATAAATAAAATAGCACACATCCTTACTAGATATTTAACATAAATTTTGATTAATAAATATATTAATGAAACAGTGTTACTTTGTTTGAACCACTTGTATATTTGTTTGAAGCCGACCAGTTTCGGAACGACCGTTCCTTCCTCAGGGCAAACATATACTGATTTGACAGTTACAAAATAGTGGGTGGGAACAATATATTATAACAAAGTGTTGTGCAAATTATTACAAAGGTGGAGGTGTGGCTAGGGATTATTTAAGATTGGGGGTGGGGGAACATATCCATGATTGGGCTATAAGATAAAAAAAAATATTTGTTTAAAATGGATTCATTATTTTAAAGGGATTTTTTTATTTCCAAGGCTTCTAAGTTATCTAAGCGTTTTCGTTTATGTTTGATAATATTTATTCCCGTATTTTTTTCAAAACTATGATTATTTTCAATGATATGGTTAGTGAACTCAGAAAAAATATTATTATTAAGACACTTTAAATGTTCTTTGATTCTAATTTCAAAATTACGAGTTGTTTTTCCAATATAAAATGAGGAACAGTCATTACATTTGAGTTTATATATTCCGGAATTAGTCAATGTATGGTCTTTATCTTTAGCATTCCTCAAAAAACTTTAAAACACAGCTTACAAAAAGAGTTTTTTTGTTAAAATATTCAAACTAACGCCATCTATGAAAGTGCAAAAAATGAATTCTTTGAAGTGTCACCTTAATATTCAAGGTTCTTTATATATTAATATTGCAAGTTTAATTCTCCGTCAAACATTTTTTTAAATTTTAAAAGACATTTAAAATTAGACGTATTATGGTAAAAAGAAGAGTTTTTTTAGTCTTATGGTTGTTTGTATCTTTTTAACTCTCCCGCACCCAACTGGGGCCGAAGGTAGACCCCAAAATTACTATCCTTCTTATATCTACTTAAATACAGAAAACGCATTTTTAGTATTTCTGCGCAAAGGATTAATAAATAATGTGCCGTTTAAAAAAAATGTGAAAAAATAGTTGATCACAGGAAAAAATATTTTGTCAAATATAGGTAATATTCCCTGCCTAATAAATGTACAAAAAAAGGGTTTTAGATGCCCAAAAAAATGACAGATTCATCGACTAACCCACATGGTTACGAATGTTATGTTTGGCATCTTGTCTTGTCGAGAGTTAAAACATTTGGTTTACTGAATAATCATCTGCACGTACCATGTTTCATCTAAATCTAAATAAATAATTAAGTGTCATTAAAAAGTAAAATTGATAGTTCCAAATGTGTGCCCATTTACATCCAATATAAATTTGATCGATTTAATAATTCAAAACAAATGCTAGTACCTTCAACACAAATGTCATAAGACTTGACTCTGCGGTATAAAGGTAATAAATTTTGATAACTCACTTAAACTTCTTCCAAGATTATCAGCTCAACATTTCCAGAGATAATTTATAAGCCTTGATATAAATTCATGCTCCCCAGGGAAGAAAATAAAACTAAACAATTTAAAAAATCCACTAAATGAAGCTCAATTTTGTAGAGCATAAAATTACTGAGTTTGTCTCTGAAAATTATTATACGACTTCTAGAAGACAATATTCTACTTCATTGTATTAAACCTGCTAATTTTTATTGCTCAAAAGCAGAGCACGAGTAATTAAATTTTGAAAGATGACGGTGCATTCCCGTATCTAAAAAATGCACGGCGTCTTACTCGCGTGATTTACCTCCGAGTCGCGAGGGTCAAGAAATGTAATTAAGCTTCTAGTCCGTGGAGTTCCGGACCATTAAGGAAGTGGAAACTCCCTCTTGCCGCCCTGCGACAAATATTCCACTCACCCCCGCCCTCTCGCGGCGGCCGGGCACACAAAATCCTTCAGAGCTTAAAACTTAATTGTAAGGTTTTAAATTAACGGTGCCGCCAGCTTATATCATTTTGCCTAGCGAAGAAAAGTTTGTAGTGCGGCTGTCTGTTTTGTACTTTCCTGGAACTAGATTTCTTAGCAAACGGAGGCTTCGATTACCGTTTAAGTTTAAAGATATATTTTATACCAACTGAAAGAAGCCATAATCTTCTGAGAAAACTAATCATTTTAAAGTTAAAAATCTCGAAATATTTTAAAACTTAAATTAAGTTTTTCATTACCTATGTACAATCCGGTACTTAATCTAAAAAATACACTATCAATTTATCGAGGAGCATCTACATTATCTGTATAATAAATTATTATTTGTGTTTTGCGAAATGTGACTTACTCGTCAATAGTAATAAAATAATTTGAAAATTATCTCAATAACTTACTGTTCATTTTGTCTAACAGAAAAATGCACTTTGATAACCACTCGTAGGTATAGGATAAAGAGCTTAAACTTTTCAGTATGTTGTGAACAGAAATGATTTTAAATTTTTGAAAAGGTATTAAATATATTCATATTAAATGCACTTTGAGGCTTCTTTCCATCTAGCAGAATATAGGTTTAAGAGTGTAATATGAATCGGAAGAGTACTTTTCGCAGAATTATATTTCTGTTTTCATTTCCACTGACGATATAGCTACTCGATCTATTTGAAGTAAATTGAGATTTACGAACTTTCCACACAAGGGTTCTATGTAACTTTCACGAGCCAGGGAGATTATGGCTTCTCCTGTATGGAATATTATTTGAACATTGATGGAAATTGATAAAGAAAGATTGTATGATGGTTAAAATAAACTTGTTAGGTTTTCGGTGTGTTATTTCAACCTATTTAAAGTCCCATCGAATAAGCAGCAATACCTCCCAGCGAGCCAGAGAAAATGTAGTCATCAAAGGCAAGTTTAAATGTAAACTGAGATAATTATTAATTTCATGACATAAATACATACAATTATTTATTTATTTTGAATCATCATGTATGCCATTAAATACTTACATACGAGAACATAACTGAATATAGTAAGCAAATGAAAGTGTTGATGGAGAAAAAGTATGTGTTTTCCATAAATTAAGCAAAAGGTTTTTTTTACATTAACTCCGCCCAGGAGACTCTGAGGAAAATAATTTCCCTCAGGGCCTATGTCATGTGAGATACTGTGGGGAGGGTCTTTTTGAGGAGAGAAAGGAATGAACGTTGGTCTTGAAGGGACCCATGTTGTAGGAAGGAGGAAACACAGAAGCCGGCAAATCGTTCCATAGCCGAGCTGTTCAACACAAGAACGACCCGTTCTCGTGTAACAAATGTCAACCGTGTAAATATGTTGGGCACGCGTTTGGCGTGTTTCCCGACTATGCACCAGTGCCGAAGGGATCAATAACGCTAATTCCTCGGAGCATCTTGAATAAAAATATCGGTAGAACAAGGATGACATTCACACCCGACGCGACCCCTGTGCTCTAAAGATTGCAATCCGTTTGTTAAGTTAGGAGAATTAATCTTTCTGCACAGAGTCGACAATTTGTTTCAGGTATTTTGGGGCTCCAGACCAGAGGTGACTACCGAATTCAACGATGGGGTGCACTTGTGATTTGTACAGGGTTAGCAGTTGTGTACTGTTAAAGTATCTTCGGGCCCTGTACGGTACGCCCAGTTTTTAAGAGGCTAACTTCGATGGCGCCCCCATATCTGAGCTGGTCACTTAGAGTTACACCAAGCATATCAATGGAGGGCCTGTTCGACAGATTGCTTCCATTTAAGGATACTAGATTTTCTAGGTATTAATATATTTTATTAATCTGTCAAACGGTGAGCTATGGCTTCTTAAAATTTACGCATCTATTCTGACCCGAATTTTTTTCCTCATGTAAATAAATATTTCTTTTAAGCTCGTATTATCATTTTCATCATAGGCTTTGGCGCTTCGAAATTATATACTTTTGCTTGTAAACATAACAACACATGAAACATCCAAAAGAAGATAAGATAATGCTGATAATTACTATCAATAGGAAAAGGGTGTTAGGAGTGGGGAAGAATTTGGGGGTCAGTGTGTCCAGGAGTGACGGACGTATGAATCTTTCCCTCCCACTGCGGTGCAAGCCGATGTTCCGAGAGAGTACGGCTGGAGATGTCAAAGGGACTCCCTCAACCATTCTCTTCCGATCCAGCCTGCCATGCAGCTGGTGGGCAGACGTATCCGCCGCCAAATCCCAGATAAACGTCAACCCATGAACCTCGGCACCCCTGCTATATAATATAGGTAATGTAAAATTTTACCGGTTATGCAAATTTAAACAACATATTCAGAGTTTCCTTTCACAAAAAGTGGCCACCTTGATTTTCAGGCATCTTGTTAGTCGTTTTGTTCAAAATGCCATAACGCCAAGGAGATTTTCGGCAAGTTCGCTGTTAAATATGTTTGGCTAACGACTTTGTTTGTTTAATGAATATTTCGTACAAAGGTCTATTAAGTTTTATTAAAATTACAAAGGGGGTAGTTTGTTGGGCAATATCCCCCGCTGCATACGATGCCATCTTACGGGAAATGGGGGAGCTGTTTACATTTTAAATTCTCTCCCTTAAATATTGTGCTTTAATGGTTGTGAAGATAATGGCCCCGGTACACTAGAAAATGTACACTAGGTACACATTTATGTTGGTGCTTTAGTGAAGTAAAATACAGGCAGACTCTCAAATCGTACAAGCAGTATGATTAACAAAAGAGTTAAATAATATTTATCTTATGCTACGAAGCACTTCATAATATTGCTGCGCTCGTGTTTTATTCTCAGTTACTTCAGAGTGTTAGATACTCTCAGTATCACTCAGATAAAATCTGAAATGAAAAGTTGCCCAAAATTATTTTTGTGGGGCACTTCCAAATGATAGTCAGGTACTTCCAAACCTTCATCTTCTTTATCTCCTTCTCCACCTACTCCCTTTCACAGCTTTTCCCCCTCACTATTCCTGTTGAGGAAGGCAGAAAAGCGTGTTTTTTCAGAAAAGCAGGCCTCGACCATATTCTGTCAGTAGGTAAAAATATTTCCATTTTGCATTAAAATCCAAATAAATGGAACATTTGTTAACGCATCTAAAAACTAAAAACTGTTTTTGAAAGGTGATGAAATACGCGTTAAAATTTTAGAAATAACCATACAATTGTTTAAATAAATAAAAAAAAATTAAACACAAATTTTAAAAAGTTTTAATTTTTTAATAGAAAGCATGATTTTTTCTCTTACAAATACCATTAAGATCATATTTCTCAATACAATAGTAAAGGATATACAACGATTTCAATGAGGTTTATATGAGTTATTGCGAAATGCGATCAAATTGGCCTGAGGGTAAAGATTAGTGGAATATTCCTTTTACTCCTTTAAGGGGAAGTCTGGTCCAGCCGATCCAAAATAATTGTCTTTTTGTTGCCTAAAAATGTTCCTATACATTTGAAGAATACATTCCCAAAGTTATAGCATCAAATTCGACCTTTAAATATAGTTGTGAGCGCCAAGCAGGTAGACCGAAAAACGAAACGGCTCGGTTACAAGCTAAAACTTTAAACGCGTTTTTTTTCAAAACCACATTAATCAAGTTGGCTGGAATCGTAGCTCATCGAATGTTCACCCGATTCTCTTCGTTCAAAGTTTAAACAAGAGAAAATTCAATTTTTATGCGGAACCTTAAATTATAAGTCCGCCATTTTTGAAAACTGTGGTTCATGCGCATTTTACATTCATACTATATATATATATATATATTTTTTTAAATTTCATATTTCAAATGATGTCCAAGGACTCCAGGACTACAGCCGATCCGGTCGCTTTATCTATATATATAGATAGATATTCATATCAAACTTTTTAGTGTTTTTTCGTGTTCAAATGTACCTTAACAAGTAACAAGAGTTTTGTGAACGAAAATAAATGTTATCTTTGAAAAAAAAACGCGTTGAAAAGAACACTCCGCTGAACCAGACAAAATGGCGAAACTTAAACATGGAACCAAATATCGTGAAAATTTTAATTATTGGTAGACGCTCTCTGAAAAATTGATAAATGAATTACAGAGTAGAACAATGACAGTAAAAAAAATACCTGGCGTGATGAGATGGATTAAATATAATGAGTGCCTATTTATTTAATGTCACAAGAAAATATATAATTATCAACATGAAATTTTTACCTTGATACGTGCTCCGCGACACCTGCCACTTTTTTAAAGAAAAATATCTTCTTTTAATTGGCCAAAAAATATCACAATTTTTTTGTTCTAATCCAACTGGTCTGCTTCATAATAAATATTGCTACTTACTAATACGATGAACAATATTACAGAGTTTGTTAATTAATTTAAATAATCGGAATTCCTCGATGGATTAACATTTCCAAAAAGAGCTATGTACTTTCAGATATACCAAAGGCAAACCATTCGGCGTTCAAATACTTTGAAGAACTACTAATTACATTCAATGAATAAACGCCCACCAATTTATTTAAATCTAGAGAATTCACATCTTGGAATTATTGGGTTTACATCACCTCAAATTATTGAGGATTGTTTTGAGGCAGAAGGAAAAGGGGTGTAAATCAGAGACTCACCTAATCTATCCGAATCATATTTCTAAATATATTTCAAGCGTTACAAGTACATCGATCCTGAATGGCGTATATCATTGCAATTGGTACAAAACTAAAAGTATCTCCCAAGACACATCAAGACAGCGATTGAGTCGCCGACCGGTTTTTTTTTCAGTTTCTCCATGAGCGGATGGCCTAAGAGCCATAACTTTATCCGCTGAAATCTTGAAAAAATAATTTGCTTCTCAATTAAAAGTGCAGACATTTATCAAGGCATGTCCAAATATTTAAAAAAAATGTTTTTTTTTTTAAATAAAGAATGTATAATATCGGAGGTGCCTCCCGAAGGGCACTTTCAACACACCAATGGGGTATTTCATATATTATGAGTCTCATGTGAGTCACCTACGATTCCCAAGGGCACGGTAAAATTTAGTAGAATTTCAAAATGCTTCCTAGGTATTTTAAATGTTCAATATTTCTAATTTTTTAAGTGGTCGTAAAAAGAAATAATATTTTATAAACTAGATAAAATTATTTTAAAGTTTTTTTGTTACATTTTCCACCCAGGAAACTATGTCATCTGAGATGCTGTTTGGAGGGTCTTTTTGAGGAAAGGAAGGAATGAATATTGGTCTTTAAAAGACCCATGTTTATTTATTTATTTATTTGGAATTTCACGCCCGGCTGGGCTTTTACATACATTATTTTTAAAACAAAGAACATCTTAATCTAAATGTGCATAACAAAATAAAAAACAAAATCATAAACAAAACAAAAACAAAATCAAAATCAAAATCGAAATCGAAATCGAAATCCAAATCAAAATGTTGTAGGAAAGAGGAAACGGCAAACGACAAATCGTTTCACACCGAGCTGTTGAATTCAAGAACGAGTCAAAGAAGCGACGCGGCATTAATAAATAATGAAATTTTATAAAAACTTTTAGAAACATTTTGATTAAGAACATCCATAATTTTGGAAGAATTTGATATTTAGAAAACACGTTTCTTTTTGTAGAGAATCAGTAAACGCATTTGAGACTATTTTTTTTATAATCATTTGAATATTTTTTTCTCATTCTAACGATGAACAAATCAAATATTTACGCATTGTGGAAAAAAATTAAAATATTTTTATGATGCATGTATGCCCCGGTCAGATCTGTCCTTCAGAGGTTCGAAAGGAATATGCTGTTTGAGGCTAGTAATGTACTTCCGAGGCTCGAGGAGTTGTTACCGGTCAGTGGTTGAGTGGGCATAGCGCTTGGGCACCCGGGCGTCGCATGTTCGATTCCTCTGCTGGCTAAGTCCTCCATCACAACACAAGCAACATTTTCGGCTTTCTGTGGTGGTAGTAGGAGACTTTCAAATATTGTTGGGTTATTCGTAAACCGGGAATATTTGTCTTTCTTTTAAAAATTTAAAAAAAAAAAATCCTTGCTGCTCTAGAATTTGTTTTTTTTGCCTTTCTATCCTACAAATGGTATCGAATTGTAAAATTTATTGGTACCTCTCCAAGTTTTCAACCCATAATGACAATTATTTGTGAATTCATAGACGACGATAACACACTTTGACCACGATTTTTGTATTTTTTTTTACATATGAATACCCACAAGTGTCTCCAACTGCTCCCGTCTGGAACCAGTGAGACTATAGCATCCCCAATTGGGATATGTTGTGAAGCTGAAGGTAGTGGAGAACGGAAGGAGATGAGGACAGAGATGGGGAAGAGGAAGATGGGGAAGTACCTAGCTATTCAGATCTGGTAACCAAACACGCCTAAAGCCATTTAAGCGTGTAAATAATCAAATAAAATTTATTTGCGCACGTCCAGTTCGAACCCACGACCTTCACATTATGAGTCGAGAGTGTTATCTCAGGACCACGGAGGCTGTATAAGTAGTGTTAAAAACCTGACATGCATTGAGTTATGATTTTTTTACGATTCATATATTTGTGCTCTTCAGATTATACTAATCCGAAGAAATTGGGTACCTACTTCAAATTTAACGATAAAAATAAATGGCTTTTAAAGGCTCGTAGCATTGGATATTGAATTAGTATATTTATCAACGTCCAGGTATGCCATGAAAGTTTTTATCTCAGAAAAATACGTTTGCTTCAAGACGTCTAGGTATTTATTTTCAAGGCATGTAGCGTTCATAACTCACACGTCCTGCTTTGTTTACTCAAAGTCTTATCTCAGCGAGGAAATACTGGCATCGAATGAAACTTGAGTAAAAGAAAACATTCCTACATTTCCGATACATTAGGTTTTCATTATGTATGGTGAATGCATTCCACGCTAAACAAAGTAGAGTAATTTATCACCGAAAAACTAGCATTCGGAAAACAACCCTCTAGGCTGTAGGCCGTAGATAAACATATAACAAGCCAATATAGGACTGAAACTTTTAACACACGTATTATGTTTATTTTGAAATGATGATTAAAATTGTTTTAGCTTCTTATTTTTCTGGTCCCCTTTCCTATCAGAGGTTAGTTACCATCAAGCCACTCATTGTAATACAAGCTGCAGTCCAGTATCAGGTTTGGAAAAGGCAAATGAAGCGTGAAAGTACTTAGTTAATTTAGCTGAGAAATATACGTCAATCAATTTAGTTTCCCAGTTTGTTAACAGTTAATTAATTAACTAAGAAACGTAGTGTAAAACGTAGTATTAAAACGTGAAGTTGACCTTCTAGGAAACCTTTCAAAAAACAATTATTACAAAATAATAATCGGTATTGCATGATGCTGTTTAGTATTCCATACATATTAAAACACATTGTGGCGTAAGACCTGCTGCGGCCGCCCTGTATTTAGGTCTCCTTGAAGCATTTTTACAATTACCACGCTGAAATGGTAATTAGTAATTACGCAGGTGGTTGAACCTGTAATGAAAGAGGTGCAGTCCTTGCGACAGCATGTGAATGGGGTCGATTGCGCCACTAATGATGTCTTAATTAGCCCTTACCCCCTGGAACTCCTCAAAAAGAAGGGGTGGTGGAATATCACCTGATTCTTATCGGAGGTAAACGATTACGTGCTTGAGTTCTTAGAAGGAATTAAAATAATGACGCGTTTTACTTTAATTATACGTGAAAAAAAAATTTCCATGAAAATAAATTAACTTTAAGTATTGAGAACATGATCCATACATTTTAATTGTTAAAGTATCAAGTACGGCAAACTCTAACCAGTTTGCTTTAAAGTCGGTAAGTTCGTCATTTAAACTACAAAACTATTTTTTAAGTATGAAGCAATGACGAAAAGGTTTAGAAAAATAATTTCTTTGATCTCAAAATTACTAAAAATATGCTGTAAAAAAATCATCTAAAAATCTAAACTAAAAATACCAAGTGGATTTTCTTGGGGATACTCGTACGTAGGTACTTGCTAGGCGAAATATAACTGAAGTAATCTTAGAAATGCAACGCAGTCGTCACTAAATAAATAATTTAAAATAGCTCTGTGAATTGATAATTTAAAATATCAAGATTCAACGTACGTACTGTAAACGAAAATTTTAAAATCTGCTGGACAGAAAAGAAATCTTGGTAAGTCATGCACACCGGAATCGGCCTCTTGTATGGATTTTTAAAAAATCGTCTTGGTAGATCTTACGAATATATTACCAAGTTCAATCTAGTAAAAACAGTTTGGATAAGTTTGTAACTTATGAATTCTGGGCGTGTAGATTTATTTATTTATTTATTCAACGCCCAGAGGGCCTTTACAGTAGTACAATTTGTTAATTTTAAATAATAACATCGACTGTACCGAACTTCTTTCCCTAATTAATTTTAACATACCCTTAAGACGTACACGCCATACAGAATTATTCCACACGCTTAATTACAAAACAAATGCAGCAACTAATTCGCCAATTAACCGTGCTCTTCATATGTTAAATAATATTTGTCTAAATTCTAATATCGACATTTTCTTCGATTCACTTCCCAAATTTAAAAAGAGCATCATATCAGTAATGTTAATTGTTCAAGGCGCATACATACATACATCACCACTTCTCACATCCACAAACATACTCACACACTCACACACACACACCCTCCCACAACGCACATCACCCGGTAAAAATTTAATATAAACAAGATACTTCAATGAAACATATCATAGGTACCTAACTTGAAATATACTTAATAACCATCAGAACCCCCTCAAAAGATATTTTTAAGTGTTTTGACGTTCTTAATTTAAAACAAATATATGCCAAGAATATTCTTATACATCATTTTAAAAACAGAAAATCTCCTAATGAAACTCGGATACATGACACAAGAGCCTCAAAAAAGGATATACGAGATGTTCCAAAATTCAAGACAAGTTTTGGCCAAAGAAACCACATATATCTGGCAACTAAACTTTACAATATCCTTCCTCCAAGTCTGAAAAAGATAGAAAAGATAAATAAGTTTATGGAAAAAATCAAAACACGGGTGAAAGAAATTAATGCAGACATACTAGAGAATGTATTAAAAACATCATAGAAACTAAATAACCGAAAATCAAAGAAATCTACCAGTCCGCCTCAGCACAGGACCACCTAGTGAGGAGGACTAAGAACAAACGGATTAAATATTTATATATATCATCATATCTTGTAATTGTCATCAAACCTGTAACTAAATAGTCACTAATAAAAAATAAAAAAAACTGTTAACTTTTTTCACCAATGTAAGTAATGTACTGTTTGTTTCTGTTAATAAATAAATAAATAAATAAATGACAGATGATTTTGAAACAGATAGAGAAATGATAAAAATAAAATTAGATAAAAATGCACACAAGTCACAAAAATACAAAAATACAGCGATTTGATAAGTTTACAAAAATACATATATGTTAAGGAATAGTTTTGGAATAAGTTTTTTACAAGATCCACAAAATTCACCAAGTTGATGTTGAGTATGTCAACATCACTTAAGTACTGATTTCCCATAGTGTGAAATCTTTGTATCGGAGGGTGGGCAATGTAGTTCCGCTTATGAATGCTACAATAGAATAGTGTGTTTTGTCGTGTGGTTACTGTCGGTATTCGTAAGTTTATGAGTTGTAGGAGTTCGCAACAGTCGAATTTAGAGTTAAGTATTTTGAATAAAAATGTCAGGTCATTCATTTAAGTCGGTCTTCTAGTGTGTGTAATTTTAGAATATTTAGTAAAAGATTATATTTTAAGTCTTCTAGTGGGATATTTAATTTAAAATTTATAAAACGCAGAAATTTTTTTTGTATTCGCTCAATATTATTAACGTGAATTTTGTAAGATGGAGACCAAACTACCGAGCTATATTCAATTTGGCTTCTAACTAGAGATACATATAATAGTTTAATGGCTTCTATGGAATTAAAGTTTTTAGTTGTTCTTAAAACGAAGCCGAGTGTTTTCATACCTTTGTTCATAATTTGGTGGATATGATTGGCGAAACTTAGTTTTTCATCCAAAATGATTCCAAGATCCCTCATTTCCGTAACTCTTTCTAAAGCTACGTTATTGATGGATAGCCCAGAACTGTCGAGTTTAATACTCAAGAAAGAAAAAACGGATGTGAATTTTATCTTGCGTTAACCTAAAATTACAAAGATGATGAATCCGGCAGGAACTCAATGGCAACAAAAAGAACACTTACCTTATTTCTCTGGCTCTGTTGCAGATGGAAGGCCTTCACATCAAGTTCTTTCACATAGATCAATCGTATATTTCAATGTAACGCACATAAGTCTGATGTCAAATATACACATCGGGTTCAAATTTCACACTGAACACAAGAACTCCAAAATCACAGAAAAATCACGGATCACTCACTCCAGGTAACATAGTGTCGTATTGAATCATTTTATCATCCTCCGAAAACCGCAAACGGGTGACATCTGTGTTGATTTTGGTCAAGCGCGAAGCTTTAGCTGGTTTCCAAACCAACATCACACGAAGGCGGCTGGAAAGTGCCTTCCACTGTCAAAAGATCCCGCCATCATCAACACTTTGTAAAGGACCACAATAATTCAAATAATCAATAATCTGTACAGATTACAATGCTTAACCACGGGTAAAACATTTATTTATTTATAAAATACATGATACATAATTGAGTAATTAACAAAGTGTGGATATATTGGATAACCATACTAGACGGCTGACTGTTTCATGGTGACCAATGGAGTATTGTTACTGTTTATGAAATATGCAGTCTATTGTTAACATATGGATTTATTATAAGTGATGTTAAAAATTGGAAAAATTATAATAAAATAAAAAGTGGAAAATAGAAAATAGAAATTGGAAAAGAAGTGAAATCAATTGACATCGTTACACAAATTACCAATACTAAACACACAATTGACTCTAATATATCAACAAACCTACAATTGGAAACACAGCCACCACCGATTCGCACATTATTGCTTGCCACACCAGCCAACACTTTATGACGGTTGGATCTAACCTTGCAGAAAACATCCTAAGTATCACCAAGGAAACTAAATAGTCATTGGCATCTGCAATAGAACCAAACATAATTCTTCTTCATTTAAATTCTCCCCTATGACAAATGAAGAGGTTTTAAAAAAAATTGGCAATCAAACAATACACATTCGAAAGGTCCTGACGGTCTTAACACTCGTATACTAAAAAATTAAACACAATATTGCGTCACCTTTATCAAACATTTTCATTAAAAGTTTTTCTTGGTTTAAAGGGTTTTCCCCTATCATCTTCAAAAGTCTTTAGTAGTACCAATCTACGAAAGTGGACTCAGAAACCAAGTGGGCAAATTATAGGTCAATGTCCCTGTTGAGTGCTATCTCAAAAATTACAGAAAAAAGCTTTTAAAATAGTTTAAGTGACTGTAGAAAATCGAAAACTTTTAAGCTCCGAATTTCTACCGATTTCTTGCAAAACTCCCTCAAACATTTGAAGTTTTTAAGCTCAAAAGAAATATATGTTATTTTTTAAGATAATATCTATACATTCCCCACGCCGAAACGCAAATTATATGAAATTTCCTTGATAGAAAAAAATGGCAAAGTATGCTCCAATTTTTTTTTATTTTTAAGTCTGTTTCCGTTATTTTACAAGTTATACCTATGTATGAAAAAATTCACAGTGTTTCATTAAATACTGTTTTAGAAAGCCCCCAAGAGATTTTTGCTCTATTTTAAACGAGTTGTGTTTTATTAAAGATTTTCAAAGTTTTTTCATCGATTTTGGCTCTGTAAATGTTAGCGCTCGTATTTCGCTCTATTTCGTATCTCTCCATGTTCTTCTTTTTGGGGCCGGTAACGGAGCCTTAAGTAAAAATTAGTTCGGCTTACGGCCGGGGAGAGGAACGGACGACGCTATAGCACAACTTACAGAACATATTTCTGAAAATAGAGATCGCGGAAAGAAAAACAACGCACTTTTCTTAGACTTTGACACTAGGATTTTGATACAATTTCTCATAAATTACTCCTTAAAATATTAAAAAATATTTGTATTGTAGGTATGCCCTACGAACGGTTACAGAGTTACTTAACGGATAGAAGTAACTCAACACCAGTAACTCAAAATGGGCAAAACGATGATTAACTCACTAGACACTGGCTTTGGGGTTGGGGTACTACAGGGAAGCACCTCTTCTATTTATAATTTACATATAAATGAGTTATGTGAGCTAACAGTAGGCAAAAAAATAATTATGTTCGCTGACGATACGGTATCACAATAATGAAGGAAAGGATTGGACTCAAACTCATAAACATGCTGAAAGTGGAATTAATGCGATAAAACAGTTACTTAACAACAAAAAAAGAACAGAATAAATTTTTGGCATTTTCACCAGGATTTGGGCAGTTTGCCTAGCTAGGAACTAATACCGACCTACAAGCATTGATAAGTATATCTCTATGCCTACAAGACATAATAACACTTGTATACATTTTTAATATTTTCAGTTATTATTCAAACGGTTAATATGTTATATTTGCTATATAAATGCATCTAATATAATGTAATAGATAAATAAATAAAATTAAAAACCTATAGTTTTTTAATAATAAAATAAACAAATCCGTTTTCTTAGCTCATTAAAACACTTCATAAAATGTAGAGTGAACGACAATATATTTTCTTTATTGAATTCCATATTTATTTTATTAAAAAATATAGCCACTATGAGACTTTCGTTGAACTTTGCCAGATAGTAAGGCGTAAATTTCGTTCGTTTCTTTAGCTTCCGACTTAGCTTACATATATGCAAACGGCGCGAGGGTTCAAACTCAGAATCAAACCATTAATTACTCAGAATCAAAAACTATATATATATACGATAAACAAAATGTTGATGTTTCCTGGATCGCTAGAAGGATATTTATAAAAATCACACTAATGTACCTCCCGGTGTTAGTTTATAGCACATTAAATAAGTAAAACACCGACACGTCATGTAAATAATATTTGATTAATGGTGAACATTCGAATATTGCTTCCTCATTATTTCAAAATTTATTATTTGTTGATTTCTGACTAATCAATTGGACGATTGTTATATATTTTTTTTTATACGATAAAATTATTTTCATTATTATTATTATTATGTGAAAATGTGGGCCTCATTGGTTAATTTGACCATGCTGAGGCCCCCATTTAAAAATTTAATAAAATTCAATAAAAAATTGATATTATAAACTAATAAAATGAGAAGAAATAAAATGAAATACTATATTAAAGATTGTATATAATGAAAAAAAAAGTCGGCTTGCATTATGAGGTACGGTTTTATGCGTGGAGGAAGTATCTACACGAAGAAGTGTGTATTGTGATGGTATTGTGTATTGCGTATTTACATGTTTTATTATTTTATGCTGTAATTTTTTTATTTTTATATTTTGCTATTTTGTTCTTTAATCCAGTTTTCATTTTTTTGTATCGAATGGAGGATTTTTGAATGCTTTAATTTGTGTATTTGACAGATTGATTTGAAAGATTGTTTCTTTGACCAAAGTTTGTGTTTAGCGTCGGAGTTAGTTTTTTTTTCATATGGGTCTGTTAATTATGTAACTGATTGTCTGTTGAAATTTGTTTTATGTATATTTGTCATTGTAATTCGTTAAGCATGATTCTAATTTTTTTAGGGTTCCATGACAAAAAAAACTAAAAAAACTCAGCCATCGGTCTTATGGAAATTGCATATAAAATGATCTGAAAGGTAATACCTAAAAAAACGGTGACCCGACAATTCGTCCGGCGACAATTGATCTTGTGACAGTTGGTCCGCCGACAGTTGGTCCGACCGTCAGTTGATCCTTCCGACAGTTCGTCCGGTCGACAGTTGATCCTTCTGACAGTTGGTCCAGCCGACTTTTTTTTGAAGTAAGTATTGTTATGGCCCTCGTTGTTAGCTTCAAAAACCAACACCAGCTCAGGGGCCAAGGGGGCCCTAACATGTCCCAGGCCAGCTCTCAGCGGAGACAATGATACCCTCTATTCAAGGAGTAGGTCGCACGAGGCTACAGAATTTCTCCTTACCCCTCCGGCGTCTGGCGGGATACACTCTAGGCAAAAACCCTCCTGCCGTGGCAGAATAATAACAAGATTGAATTAATAGTTCATGTATTGTAAATTCAAAACACAGTACATAGGTATTTACAGTACAATTCAATACAAGAAATGCAAATTACACAAACCTAGCTAAAGTGTTTAATTCTCATTATCTCTCTGAAACGAAACTCTCCGAGTGGTGATTTTCGCGTGGCCCTACAATTCACCGTTGCGGACACATTTAAAAGAGGAAAACAATTATACAGCTTACATGTGAGATCGCAGGGTCCTCGTCTTCTTTCGGATTTCAACCAGGGCACCTCCCGAGTTAGAACAAACCGAAATTAACACAGGCATGGCGTAAGCCAGCTCCAACCCGTAGGCTATTCAATTAACATCGCGGGTTACATTTGAGTTCGGTTCGGTCGCCCGAAAGCAGCCCGCGTACAGTGGAAATCAATCCGGCGGTACGTGTGCACGTAAGGGCACCCATTTCTGCAGGGCAAGGGAAAAGGAAGCAGGAAGCAGGAAACAGGGGGGAGAGAGGGGAGACCGTGTTGTGTCCGGACTTGTCTAGCGTTCTAGTTGCCGTTATGGGATCTGAATCTACCCGCTATAGGGCGTACCATAACACTTCCCCCCGCGCTTGGAAAAAAAGCGACGTGGCAATGAAGCTGTAGGGAAAAAAAAATCCTCTTATGCTTCCATTGGGGTTTTTGAGAGATTCGTTGCTTGAGAGATGCCTAGCTAGAACATACAGTTTATGTTATAGTTTAGGTCAGAATGTTTGTAGGGAATGGGTAGGGGGTACATACAATGTTTGGAAAAGACAATTTTGGGAAAAGTACATGGTGTAAAACAACATACAAGGTTATGCAATTGAAAAATAACAATACATGGTTATGCAATTGAAAGAAAGACGATTCATATTTGTACAAGAGAAGAACAAAAAATAAAAACAAAAAAATGCCTGTGTGATTCTAAGGTTTCATTGGTCTGGGAGCTAAGTTTGCGAAGCGTGGATTTGTTTGGTTTCGGAGAATTTTGAAGAAAAGGACGTGGTTTCACAGATTCTAAAGATTACATTATCACTGTAATCAGACCCATTTGAGATAACACTCAGGAGTACACTTAGGCCTTAGAAAACACTTGGTTTTGTCGAAGACGTCGAAGTTCACGAAGTGGAGACTGTGGTTGCTGTGCCGCGACTATGGTTACAGAGGTCATTGAAGAGGAGAATCCAGTATCTGCAGACATGCCAGTACGAATCCTAAGTGTTATTATGGTAAACACGGATCGTATATAATGGTTATTGAAGCATAATGTAGCTCAAAATAACTTGTATTGGTACGCATTCAGCGAATACTGGAGGGTCAAGGTAATGATGGTTTACACATGACGATATATGCGTCACTGCATGACAGCGCAAGAGACGACATGGTTGGCATTGATAGCAAGAGTAAGAACAAACCTAGGAGCTAGCGTGCCCAAAAGGTAGTTCAGAGTATCATAATGTATAGTGGGACAACTCAGCTTGCTGTGGCACGACAAAAAAACATACATATGAGCGGTATGGTCTGTGCTTTCAGGAACAAATGCGTAGAAAAATGGCAGCAGGAGGGACCTTGTAACCACAGCGCGTGCTGTCAGGAAGT
This sequence comes from Limnephilus lunatus, assembly GCA_917563855.2. Taxonomy (NCBI): domain Eukaryota; kingdom Metazoa; phylum Arthropoda; class Insecta; order Trichoptera; family Limnephilidae; genus Limnephilus; species Limnephilus lunatus. The sequence continues at coordinate 34,195,823 of OU830594.1, forward strand.
GAAGCTCAGCTTGGCTGTTGGTGATGACATCCGCCTGGGCTTCTTTTTAAATCCGGGAGAAATTATTATTAGAGCAAAATTCTTGAAGTTTACCTGCCTAGGGACCAATGAAGAAAAGGTTTGGAGAGAAACAAAATGTGTCCAGATAATGAAATAAACGAAATTTTAACCACCGACCCAGAGAGTGACGAAGAGAGAGATTTCTAACTAAATTGTGATTACATGAACATTTTCCTTTACCAGGATGACTTGGCGTTTGCCGAGTGACAATATGTCTTGGTTAAAAAACAACTGGCCCTCTATGGCCTATGTTAACATGAGATGGTAACATTTTCGTAGAATTTCAAAGAACAAGACAAAGAATCGTGAACTAGTCACGGCAAAGGGAAACCAATTCATGAATAAAGGTTGTCAAAAGGAGACAGACGGTACGCCAAGTGCATATCGTACATATCCAACATTCATGAATGTGTTTCGTAAAATTGAGAAAAGAGAAAAAAAAATGGTGAGACATATGCAGAGATTGAGGGGGAAAACCTGTAGATAACCGGACAGTTACCTATTCGAACTCCAAGTGAGGGCGAAATATGGTCAACGACAGATTTTTCACTTCATAACATAAGTCTGAGAACAAGGGGGGTGGGAGGAAGGAGGGGAGAAGGAAGACGAGTTACGAAATTTGCTAGAGACTGGACTAATTTCCAATTCAAACTCTATGTGAGAATGAAACATAATCAACCAGCAGATTTCCTGACTCTTTACATTTATCAAAAAGGATGAGGAGAAATTTGAATACACATTATATCAAAGAGGCTAATCTTTCGCGTGTATTGGGCAAAAGATTAGGGGTCATTTTAAAAACTTCTACATGATTGTGAGAAAAGACAGACCCTTGCTCCAATTTCACAAACCTGGGGGTTTTCTTATTCGTTCCCCAGACAACGAGTTAGGTGGTTTTGTGCTCAATCGATTAACTCCCACAGCACTATGCCCCATAGTTAGCAGTGAAGCTACAAACTAGTCCTTTTGGGATAGTAGATATTCCTGGGCTTCTTTCCTTTTTGCAAAGAAGTAAAAAAACAGGAAGTCCACGGGCATTGGCGTTGAATGACAACAAAGGGTTGTGGACTACATTTCGTAGATCGCACACAAAAGGTTTGATATTTTTTCGTTCGCACGACTCATGGTAAGTGTTTTAACGTCTCCACGTATAGTGTACAAAATATGTAAGTACATACAAGATATAACTCAATTATAGACAGAAGTCAAAGAGTTTATGCAATGCCTCTTAAAGAAGATGGCAAAGCCGATATTATGTCGTTCGCACGAATCACGGTAAGTATTGTTATTACGTCTCCACGTCTCGTGTACAAGGGTTGTACACAATTATACATAAAAGCGGTACTCATGACAAATAAATGACACACGACCAAAATAGATTGTACAAAAAGGGTGGTACTCATGACAAATGAATGACACACGACCAAAACAGATTGTACAAAACGGTGCTCATGACAAATATGTCACACGACCAACTCAATAACATTTAGCTATGAGCAAAAGTGATTATGACGAACTTCTCGTATCGTGGCAGGTATTTTAAGGATCCCTCCTATAATGGTGGATGTTCTAAGGATCTCTCCTATAATGTAACAGGGTTACGTTTAAATACAACACAATAAACGTTAACGATGCTTGTTTTAACACAGAATATGAAGATTTGTAAGATTAACTAACTCCGTAGCCCAAGAGCGTACGATAGAATAACAAGGAGGTAAGCAATTTAATGTTACTTTGGATGTTGTAAAGGCGGGGCGATGACAGGGTACATTTCTGTTTACACCATGTGACAAACAAAAAAGAACAGACTTATGGTTTTACATACTGTCTGTTGTGGCAACCTACAGTGAGGAAGACCAAAGAAAAAGGGACCAATTACGGTTTTACATACCCTTTGTGCAGTTACAAACATACCAGGTTATGTGCAATTTGGGTTGCAAATACTTGGTTAAATGGCGAAACAGGAGTTGAATGCCTATGTTTGTAAAACGATGATCAAACGAAACATTGATGAATTACGTTAAACTGCAGTTATTTATGTACGGAAATCAGGTTTGCCGTTAGGTTTTATTAACCTTTTCCGTAAGGGTTGTGATAAACCCCTTGTTCTTTTAGATATGGCGTGTTACAATTTGCAAGGCTTCGAATAACAATGACTGAGTCTGACTAGCTTGAAAATTAACTAATTATCTATCTATATTCGTTCAGCTTCCTCCCCTAGCACCTGTTATACACCTACGCTCATCGACGACTATTTTTATTGAAGTAATCTGCATTTTCCCTCCTAGCATCTAATATATAAATTTACATTCAAACGGCGAATTGAGAAGATCCTACCTTTCGATGCGATGTCACGTACTCTCTGCAGCTCTATAAAATGCTATCATGAAGATAATTTGACATTTATGTACATTCTAACAAAAGATTTACACTCAAGCAGTACGGATTGCAATGATTCTACACTCACAGTTCTAGATGCAGTTTGTTAGTTAGCTAGCTTGTTTTATCTTGTTAATTTGATTCTACGGGTAGGTATTTTGGGTTAACTTGAGACAGAACATGTGCTGTTTAAATAATTGGACTCCTCCATAGCCCAACTGATAAGGTGATGGTCATAGACCGCCGAATCAGCTTCCAATTCCAACGCCTCCGGAGAATGTTAAGGTCGCAAGCGACGAATGAAAATCGACATGTTTTGCCTTCTGTCGGGAAAGAGTTTGATGTGTGTTTCTGGTTCATAGAGTGGTAATGGGAATAATATCGACCACTACGCCGCCAAATTATAAATATGTTGATGAAGATGATGAGAGGTCATCTCATACCGTTTGATATGAGGGTCTGCTCCGATTAATGGCGTGATAGCCGATGTCAGGAACTGTTCAGGAAATGTGTGGGTGGCACGAGGTTTTGGAACGTGACATCCCACTCTGGATTGATGATGATGTTGTTGATTCTGAAGTTCTTCAGCATGCCGATGACTTGAGTTCCATTAACTCCTAAAGCATCGGCATAAACATTAAACCGAAGTTGATTAGACAATCGGCAATGTCAGGAGATCGGTGGGGCCGCTCTCTCCTCTGATCTGGCGATGTATGAATTTAATTAAGGAAGATTTTGATGTCACCGATCCTCGCCTTGGCAGTCACTCATGTCCTCAATAGTCCCGTTCTCCGTCCAGCACGCCGCCTCGAACCAGTAGAAATAATGATTACGTTTTTCCTAGGCACGCTACAAAACATGCGCCAGCCTGCAATCGCGATGGTCATCGGTATTTGATTTGAATGAAAAATACGTCCTCTCGCATAACATACACAAGCGTAACTTGGGACCTTCCCCTATATGTGTTACGGGCATATGCTCTACGATAGGCGTACCCCAAGCTCAAACTCAAATATCAGCTCAAAGAAGGAAGGTCAAGCTCGGCGTCCAGGGTGCTGGGTCCAAGAATGAAAGGCACCAGGTCGTGAATCTGGCTTCCCTCCCTTCTATTTTCCCGGCTGCCCTTTCGTCCAGAGTACATTCCCACCCTGATGCTGGATGATCCCTATTCCTATTGTGAGGGAGTTAAGAGAACTTTTGCTACTTATGTAGGTGGATATAACGCATTACGCTTAAAATATGAATACCTACTGACGGCTTCATTCAACCGACAATGTGAAAGTTTTTGGCTAAATCGAATATCGAAGGAAATATACCTACCTAAGCGTAAACCAAAAGTAGTTAAGAAAACTTATCCGGATTCCAACAAAGAACCGCCGATCGGTTGCCAAACGATTCCATATGTCATGTTCCCTTCGTTCCGCCGACAAGGCAGACCCCACACGAGCGTAACCTAAAAGGTAGTGAAGCCCACGCAAATTTCGTCACTTCGTTTCCCCCATGACGTAGGTAGTCCGGCCAGATCGTAATCTTCGTCCTGCATCAAACTGGCCTCCCGCGACGACAACTTTTATCCGCTGGTACCTCGGAGCGGCGGTAGAGGGAGGGCGAAATGGGTGCACGTCCTTTGTTCTCCTGAAGTCCCCCAATGCCTTAGTGACGTACATACGTCGACATCATGAAATGGCTCCGGCCACGCTTCCAATCCAGTCTAGAGCGGGTACGAGATCCACGTTACCGAGATGTGATCACAAGGGATTCCAATTTGCTCGGACCAGACACGACCATCGCTTACTTCGCCTCCACATTAGAAAAATAGTGTAAGCCCACCTGCATTTCGATCACATCGCCCCCCGATAAAGTCGCGTGAGATACTTCCTCGTGGTGAAATAGGAAAGCTGGACCTGTAAATCCATTCGACAACCGCCGTCCATTCTCGAGTCGTAACCCGCTCAATTAAGTTTGAAGAAAAAAGAGTTTGTTAATTAAGTAGGTGGATATAGCGCATTACGCTAAAATGTGAATACCTACCGACGGCTTCATTCAACCGACAATATGAACGTTTTTTGCTAAATCGAATATTTCGAAAGAGATATACCTGAACGTGAACCAAAGGTGGTTATATGATAAGATATCGAACCAAGTTTATGCAAAGTCCTATGTAGTAGACTTGTTGTGATACCTAAAATTTGGAATAAGGTGTGGGAAATTTTTGGAGTGGGAATTTAACTATGTCAGATTTTGTTAGTAAACAAAGATGCCCATGCTACGCACCCTTCATAAACCGTTATATTACCCAATGCCTTTTCAAAAAAACCTTCCTGAATATAGTCCCCTAGCTACGTTTAAAAATATTATCACGAAACTCGTAAATAATAATTATCACCTCAAAGGCGCTTTACACATTAATTTATACCTACATTCTATACCTATGTATTTTGGTACCCGTTATGTATTGGAGAATACCCAGTAACCTAGTTTTCTAGATCACCAACAAAGCACTTTTAAAGGATTTTATTATTGTTTTGTGGTTTCAAAATCCCGTCTTTTAAATGAGGTCTCTCGTCTAAGATTTATTGCCCGAAAGCGTCTTTTGTGCTTCAAATAGTATTTTAGTTCATTGAACCCCAAATTATTATTTTACAACGGTATTGTCTCAAGAATCGTCGCCGGTCAACATCAGGCAGCTCCGGATCGACTTACGGAGGGAACGCTCCCTTTTTTACGATTACCGATAATTACCCGATAGCTTTTAAATGTTACCGTTATAATTTTCCGATTAAATCATCCGACTTAGATGACATGGTTCCTTATTAAAGGCCCCATTAAAGTAGCCATAATAATAATACTAATATTTGAACGATCCACATGGCACCGATTTTATGGAAAACACCTCAAGGCGCTATATAACTATAATACATGTTTAAAATCTAGAAAAATACAAGCTAGACGAACAATTATAAACAATTAAAATACTCGGGAGTAATGATGATTCTATTGTTTTAACCCTGCTTTGTACGAAATCCAAACATCAATGTTGTTAATAATTAATTCAATTTTTCAAACTTACCAAATTCGCCATGTAGCACAAAATAATTTCACAAATCAATTCACTACTCTAATATTTAACTCAAACAAGCATTTCTAAACCACAACCCGTCATGCAGTTATTTATTCCAAGATGCAGCCGTCAAACACAATTCTCGCGTCGATTCGTTGTAAAATTTTTCCTGACCCTGATAAACGCCCCAGAAAGCACGTCCCGTATTGATAATTGACCGCTTCAATTTACAAATTATATAATTTAACGTCACAGATATGGACTCTCAAGCCGCAATCTCTGACTTCCTTATTCGCGTGGACTCCTTCCAAATCTTGACTCCCCTCAATCGCGTGAACTATTATCCTTTAATTTTATGAATTATTCCCGGTTTACGCGCACAGAGTTATTATTCTATCGTGTATTCAACCTCGATGATTTTTATTCCGTCCGCGCGCCTCCAGGTTCCTTCCCTCACTGTGCTTTCTTATTATATATTACTATCTGAATTATTCCCGGTTTACGCGCACCAAATTATTATTCTGCCGTTTATCAAAACTCGATGATTTTTATCCCGTCTGCGCGGCCCTAGGTTCCTTCCCTCACTGTGCTTTCTTATTATATATTACTATCTGAATTATTCCCGGTTTACGCGCACCAAATTATTATTCTGCCGTTTATCAAAACTCGATGATTTTTATCCCGTCTGCGCGGCCCTAGGTTCCTTCCCTGACCGTGCTTTCTTATTATATATTACTATCTGAATTATTCCCGGTTTACGCGCACCAAATTATTATTCTGCCGTTTATCAAAACTCGATGATTTTTATCCCGTCTGCGCGGCCCTAGGTTCCTTCCCTGACTGTGTTGTTCCAACTCTCTGCCCCCCGACTCCCACCCATCTACTTGTGTGGTTTCAATAATATATTAGCCACTTCTTCAAATCTTAAGTGATAAACACATCTCCCAATATGCATATTTCAATCGTTTTAATAGTGTTCTGTCACATTACATCCCAAATTCCAAGAAATCAGTGCAACTTTCATGTTTGCTATTTTTTTGTGTGTAACCTTTAGATAACAGAATACAAACTAATTTTGTCTGCGCCGAAGTCATAAATTATCCCAATAGCGCTTAAAAGAAGAGCTCAGTGGCGCACTTCAATTCACTACGCAAACACATGTGGTTATTTAGTGGTAAGGACCCATAAATCACCCCCATGAATTGGAAACAGAGAATCGTATGCTGAAAACATTCCATGTTACAAAATTGAATATATTTCTAAATCGATCTCTCAATTTTAAAGGAATTATTTCGTAGGCCCAAAGGCGAGATCATCACAGTGTTGAAGCATGTAATACAAGACATACATGTTATAATAGTAAAGAAAAGGGACAAATCGAGGACTTCTTATAACAACAAAATACCGAGTATTTGGTTTTACGTACTTGAGTTGAAACGAGCCCATGAGGATTTGTCTAAGGATGGAAAGACCAATTTAAAGGCTTTTCCTTTATTTATATACATATGATTTCAAAATGGACGTGTCAAAATCCAATTTGTTAGCAAAGAGCTCGGGTAGGACGCCATCAAGTTTTTAACATTTGAGAAAAATTGAAAACTACTATACACAAGGAATGTGATTATGTAAGTAAACACTTAGCTTTACCATGATAGGTAAAATATGGGGCATGTTAAGATGGTTAACTAGTCCTGGGTCATGATTTAACGCTTTGCAGTTTACAAAATCCGATTTTAGAACGACGCTCCAGTACTTGCAGAGCATAATTTTCATGAACAAAGGAAAAAATTGAAGAGATTCCTTCCAACTTGATGAAAAACAAACAAAAATGGTGAAAATTACAATATTGCATGACATAGCAAAGCGTGCCATGGCATGAACGTTGCGTAGTGTGAGGGGTTGAGAGGCAATGATTGGGTTCATGACTTCCCAAACATTGTGACTCGAGGGGTGTCTCTGCTCCAAAGTGATCAATTTTAGAACAGGTGAGAAAAGAAAAGAAAAGAAAAAGAAAGATGAAACAAAACTGTCGTGAACGACGTGGGCACCAATTCAAAAACAGCAAACGGAGGCAAATTGCACCGTAAGAATGTACATAAATTTACAAAAATGATTTTTTTTAACAATATTCGTTTTATCAACGAAAGGATGGACATGTAATTGACACTTTACACGCCAGCCATTGTAATACTTGATGTGCTTACAAAAGGGTTGTGGTGATACACACTGGATCATTTTAAGTTTGCTGAGATATTGGGGGCAGTTTTACTTGACTCCTCACTTCCAGACTTTACAATATCCTTAATGTGGTAATTACCAATGTGTTTTCCAAAGGAGTCAGACAAGGAGTACACTAGATCTGATTTCTTTCTTAGAACTTTGGCCTTCACGAAACGTGGTGCCAGCTTGGCAGAAAAATACATGGCTCCTTGGGAAAGTGTGTTGTTTTTTCTCCAAACTATGTCTCCTGTATTGAAGGTGACATGTTTCCTACGTAAGTTATATCTGTCCGCACTCTTTTGATGAGCCAGGAGCAAAGCATCAGTGACTTCACTGTAAATGGCCGACAGTTCTTCCAGACGATGGGCATAGTCCGTGGTAGGGTTGCTTGTGGCGGCAATTGACGTAGAAAAGTTTGTGTCCCTATGTAGAGAACCATGGACAACTTGTTCCATACCGTGTTTTAAGAAGAAAGGTGTGTAACCAGTGGCCAGATTAACAGTGTTGTTCATAGCAGCCTGAATTTTATCTAGGTTTTTACACCAAGTACGTTGATCTTTATCAACTAGAATAGCCAGAGCTGTGTTGATTGTTTGGTTATAACGTTCGACAGTGTTATTTTGGGGAGTATACAAGGTATTATAATAAATGTCCTTGATTCCGTATTTGGCAAGAAATTCTTTGAATTCCTGGGCAATAAACTGTTTTCCGTTATCAACAATTACGGTTCTGGGTGTTCCGTAAGGTATAAAAATGTGTTTTTCCAGAAGTTTGATGATGGCGGACGCGTTGGCTCTTTTTAAAGGGAAGATCCAACAGAATTTAGTGAAAACATCCACTACACTAAGTATGTGCATGTGTCCGGCATAACTTCGAGGAAAAGGTCCGACGAGGTCCATTGACAATGACTGTAGGGGTCTGTCGGCACGTTTGAGATTACCTATTAGGCCGGCAGGTGCTGCCGTGCTATGTTTATAAGCTTTACAAGTTTCACATTTAGAGATGTAATTGCGAATTTGCTTAAAGAGACCAGGCCAGTAATACTTCAAGGAAATCTTTTTATACGTCTTGAAAGTTCCTGGGTGTATAGAGTCGGGAGCACTATGATTGTCAATAATTATTTGTTCTCTACCTTCGAGGGGAACGACAAGTTTCCAAGAGTAATCTTCGAGGATGGATAGTGGTACCTTGCAATTACGGTATAGTTGTCCTTCTTTTATGATAAAATTAGGAAACTTTTGTTGATTATTTTTACAACCTTTGAAGATTTTCAAGTACCATTCATCTTTTGTAGATGGAGGGGGGGCAATTGTGTCAACATTTAATGAAGCCAGTTCAATTCTTGAAAGAGCGTCGGGAACAATATTGTCCGCGCCTTTACGGTGAACAACATCAAAATTGTATTGAGACAAACGGGAGGCCCAACGAGCGAGTCTACCGGAGGGATTACTTAAAGAGATCAACCATTTCAAACTACTATGGTCTGTGACTACAGTAAATTTGCTACCGTCTATGTAACCGCGGAAATGGTGAACAGAATCCAATACAGCCAATAACTCCTTTTCGGTAATTCCGTAGTTTTTCTCGTGTTTATTTAATGTACGGGAGAAATACGCTACAGGGTGTTCGCCATCTGGGAACTCTTGAGTAAGGACTCCACCGATTCCTACATTGGAGGCATCCGTGTGGAGGGTAAAAGAGAGTGCAAAATCCGGGCAATTCAGAACGGGGGCTTTTTTGAAGGGCATTTGAAGGGCATTGAAGTTGTAAACGCTTCTTCAGTTTCAGCAGACCATCGAAAATTGCTGACACCTTTACGGATGCCGGTAATTTTATTTAAGGGGGCTGCAATAGTGGAAAAGTCTTTGATGAATCTCCTGTAGTAACCTGCAAGTCCAAAGAAACCTTTGACTTCCTTCGCGTTTTTGGGTCGGTGAAAATTTGCCATGGCTTCCACCTTAGCGGGGTCTGTTCTTAGACCTTTTTCGTCGACAATGAATCCCAAATAACGTAGACGGGACTTACAGAATTCAGACTTCTTCAAGTTGATGGTTAAACCAGCGAACTTGAGTTGTTGAAAAACTTTTTCCAGCATTAATAGGTGTTTTTCAAAGGTATCGCTGACGATGATGAGGTCGTCAAGGTAACAAAACAGGCTGTTATCGACTTCAGGACCGAAAAGTTTATCCATCAGTCTTTGCAACTTGGCGGGGCTGTTCTTTAGACCAAAGGGTAATCTTTTAAAATGGAACATTCCCCTACCAGGTACAACGAAAGCAGTTTTTTCACACGATTCTGCGTCCAAGGGTATTTGCCAAAAAGCTTTGCTTAGGTCAACAGAGGAGATGAACTTGGCGTTACGCAGCTTGTCTAAGGTTGCGTGGACGTAAGGTAAGGGATACGCATCAGCTTCCGTGCAAGAGTTTAAACGTCTACTGTCGAGTGTTGAATTTTTTGACCATTTCCTTTAGTTGGAGAGCTTGTTGGGATTATTGTGCGGATCTCACTAATTTGAGCAGCAGTGGAGGTTTTGCCAAGAGTATTAAATATTTGGGGAGCAACATTGAATGCCTTCCAGAAGTCAACGCCAAGAATGAAATTCTGGGATATAGAGGGCACTATTAGAAAATTGATTGTAACTATTTTATTGTTACAATTAATTGGCAGGGCAAGGGCACCGATGACCGGCTGGGAAACATTTTCCGCAGTCGTCAGGTGTGTCGATTGGGGCGAAATTCTAAAATCACTGTTAACAAAAGGCAGGTGAGCATTGTTGCCAAGACAGCTGACAGATGCACCACTATCAAGTAATCCGGAAAAGGGCACATTGTTAACTGAGAAAAGGGCATAGGGTCTCCCATCTTTAGCTTGTTTGCAACAAACCGAAGAAACATTTAAGGCCTGGTTAAAATACTTAATGTGTGATAACCAATCAGTCCATTCTTTAGACCTTGGTTCAGAATGGGTGCCTGAGAGGTTATTATTTAGTTTTTTGGCCTCTTCATGTAGAAATTTTGGAGAAATCCACCTGAGGTCTGACATCGCTTGGGTTTTGTAACCTTTCCGTATTGTGCCTTGATTTCTTGAAAAAGTTGCGCAGTTCGTCGCGTGGAGGAGAGCGGTCCCTAGAGTGATGCCTCTTGAAAGTTCGGGGTTCCTTGGATTCCAGAAGCCTCGCTTGCTTGAAACAAGTAGCGGCCAGGTGGCCTACTTTTTTGCAAAAGGAGCACACTTTTTTGTTGTCGAATTCTGGTTTTGAACCAGACGAACGGCTTGGCACAACCACATTATTTGACACATTCTTTATGTTCTTCCTATCCTTGTACGATTCCAGGAGGAGACAGACTTCGTTTAACTGGGCCAGGGATGCAATTTTCTGTGAGGTGATGATGTTCTCGTATTTGCTTAAAAGGCCATCAGTTATGACTGGTAATAGTTCAGCTTCCGAAACAGGATGTGAAAGCTTGATGTTAATGGACTCAGCCCTTTCTATGAATGTTGCCACAGGTTCATTTACTAGCTGTTTAATAGATAGTAAAGATAATTTGATCCAGTGCTGGGCCTCCGTTTTTCCGAAGCTAGAGATTAGGGCAGATCTGAGTTTATTCCAATCTTTGCATTTAGTTTTTTGAATGCGGTGCCACGGTATTAATTCTGGGGAGATGAGTTCTATAAAGTTTTTTCGTAGAATCTCGAATGGGATATTTTTGATTGTAGCCGTTTCTTCAATACGGTCAATGAAATCCAGCACATCGGAGACGCCATTATATTTGACTTTCCAAGAGGATAAATCGTAAGTTTATCTTGTGTCAAGGTGGGTGCGATGTCCTGTTTTATCATTACTTGCGGCATAGGTCCTTTGTTAGGAACAAGATTATCCAAAACTTGCGTAGCCGAACGTGAATTATTTTCGCTTGAGGGAGCGAGGTTTATTCTCCTTATGTACTTTTTGTTGAATAAAAGTGCATATGCCTTTAATGTAGATTTAGATTTGCTTGATGGCGAGAGTCCTCTATCCCTTAAAGCAGCTTGTAAGTGAGCTTTGGATAAGCTGTGCACGTTGGGAATAGTACCCAAGTTGGATGGTGCAATAGCTTGATTGTCCTCCATTGTGAGTTTCCTGAATGGTGAGAAAAAAAAATTTGGCCAGGAGTTTCCTTTAGTAAGCGCAAAATTAATTTTGTGAGGCACTTTTCACTTGGTAATCACTGGTTGGCACTTACAAAATATGGTTATAGAAATTCCATATTACAATTTGGTATATATGACACCAGAATTTTTGTCAAAGGAAGGAAGAAGAAAAAAAAATTTGCGTGGAAAGACCTTAGTAGTAAAGGTTTTTGTGTTTCACTGACCACTTTTGAGAAAAACTGTGAAATTCACAAGTATTTATTTATTTTTGAAAAATTTGGCCAGGACTGACCTTTAGAAAATGGATTTTTATTTTTCACAAATCACTTTGCACTGAGAAAGGCACTAAAATTCACAAAAGGCACTTTTCTGGCAAATAAAGGACAAACTTCCGGATGAAAATAACTGAATATGGGATTCATTAAGTCAACCATATTAAAATTATTTTATTTATTCATGGAACCAATCATGGGCTTTATTATTATTTCACTTTTCACTTATGTAAGGAAAAAACACAATTCACTTTTCACTTATGCTGAAAAAAAAATACGGTACCTACAACATAGAATGGGGAAAGAAAATCATTATTTTGTCCATTTGGTGGAATATAAGTTGTACTAATTTGACAGACACAACAAGTGGGCCTATTGGTGTATTGTGCAAGAAAAAACGTAAGTGTGAGATTTTTTTTAATTAAGGAATCCACAAAATAATTGGGGTTCCAGAACCAAATTTATAATAGTAATCTCCATTGCTATCCGATTTAGTCATAAAAGGCGATTTCGATTACAAATGCTGCATAGTAACAGGTAATTAATTCGCTTCACTCCAACGGGTTTTTTCCGTTGGATTTTGGCGCGAGACAATGCACTTGCGCGCGCAACCCAGAGAATAGGTATCTTTACCGCGTGAAACATTTGCCGTTGAAATTGGCGCGGAATTGACTGTTGCTTGGTGAACAAAAGGGGTCACGCCTGCGCAGTTAAGTTCCCGGTCAAAAGGTTGGCGTTTTTGGGCATCCAAAATGGCCGTCATTCCAACTGCGATGTAATTCATAGTTTTAATCAGATCTGTGTTATGGATCCAATTTACACATAGATTTCTGTGGTCTTTTCTCACAGAATTCATTGTTCACTGGGTGCAGAACATCAAGGCATAATTAATGTTTACAAAACAATTCCTATGCAGGGAGGATTTCGACAAGTGATACTCCGCAAAGCGACCGGGATAGAAAAAAAATTCTGAGCCGCACGTTATGGCGCCATTGTTATGGCCCTCGTTGTTAGCTTCAAAAACCAACACCAGCTCAGGGGCCAAGGGGGCCCTAACATGTCCCAGGCCAGCTCTCAGCGGAGACAATGATACCCTCTATTCAAGGAGTAGGTCGCACGAGGCTACAGAATTTCTCCTTACCCCTCCGGCGTCTGGCGGGATACACTCTAGGCAAAAACCCTCCTGCCGTGGCAGAATAATAACAAGATTGAATTAATAGGTCATGTATTGTAAATTCAAAACACAGTACATAGGTCTTTACAGTACAATTCAATACAAGAAATGCAAATTACACAAACCTAGCTAAAGTGTTTAATTCTCATTATCTCTCTGAAACGAAACTCTCCGAGTGGTGATTTTCGCGTGGCCCTACAATTCACTGAAACAATTATACAGCTTACATGTGAGATCGCAGGGTCCTCGCCTTTTTTCGGATTTCAACCAGGGCACCTCCCGAGTTAGAACAAACCGAAGTTAACACAGGCATGGCGTAAGCCAGCTCCAACCCGTAGGCTATTCAATTAACATCGCGGGTTACATTTGAGTTCGGTTCGGTCGCCCGAAAGCAGCCCGCGTACAGTGGGAATCAATCCGGCGGTACGTGTGCACGTAAGGGCGCCCATTTCTCGACTGCCGGCGGCGGAATGGGCAAGTGGCAGGGCAAGGGAAAAGGAAGCAGGAAGCAGGAAACAGGGGGGAGAGAGGGGAGACCGTGTTGTGTCCGGACTTGTCTAGCGTTCTAGTTGCCGTTATGGGATCTGAATCTACCCGCTATAGGGCGTACCATAACAGTATGCAAAGAGGGTATTCGGCCGTACAACCAAAGTCGATATACTTATATCTGGAGGCGTCTTGAGTGAAAATCCGCTGTAAAAATATTTTTACTAACAACAATTTCGATATTTAATTAAATACGACATACTTATACATGCAGTCAGCTTAACTATCGGAAGGATCAACTGTCAGCCGGACCAATTGTCGGCGGACCAACTGTCGCAGGATCAATTGTCGCCGGGCCAATTGTCGGGTCACCTTTTTTTTAGGTATTACCTGTCAGACCATTTTCTATGCAATTTCCATAAGACCGATGGCTGAGTTTTTTAGTTTTTTTTATATATGAATACCTCACAAGAGACCCAGCTGCTCCCATCTGGAGCCAGAGAGTGTACTGTTATTGTGTACCCAATTTTGGTATGTTGTGAGGCTAAAGGTAGTGGGAAGGGGAAGGAGATGGGGGAAAGATATGTGGGGAAGTACCTGGTTTTTCAGATCTGTCATCAAACATGACTTAATCCATTTCTAGCAAAGTTTCAATTCTGAATGGTGGTCTTACACCAGTCAATTATAATTCCTAGATATTTTGTTTTTTTCTAGAGTAGGGTTAAGGCAGATAGATGATCGTCTTTATATATTCGTGTATAGTTTGTCTTGTTTTTCGACTCTCCCGTGCTTTGTACCGTACGTTTTGATTTTTTTAACGTTTAGTGTAAGTATGTTTGTATCCTAACAAGTTTTCACTCGCCTCATTCTTAATTCCGCTGTATTATACACAATACTCCAGTCTTTTGATTTAAAGAATAAAACTGTGCGTATGTAAATATTTCTCCATCTATTTTCATACTGTACAGTTCAGTGGGCCCATTCTATTCATTATTTAAATACTAATGCCTCCGTGAGTGATAATATAATTATGAAAAGTTAGATAATATCAAACTTCAAAAAAAGGTATTAAGGTATGCAACATCTCGGAGCAAACATCAGCTCAAGAGACTCAATTGCCCACGACAAGTCCCGCGGCGGGCCTTCTTGTCACGTGCGCAGCAACTTCTCAGGCATATCGAAGCCCGTCACGCTTCGCTGCCACTGAGACTTTGATTCTCCTCATAAGGTTCACCGCTACCCATCTCCGCGACTCAAAGCGTTGAGCATTCATCCTGGACGACAAGGTCATTTCCACCAACACGGTGCGCAACTACATGCTGGCGACATGCAGACCCGTGGTCTGCACCACCACTGCATCACCGACCTTCATCACCTACGAGCCTCATCATCATCGCTCCTATCTGCACACTGTTACTCCACACCAACTTACCATCGCTACGTAGCAGCAATAAAGACTGACTCATCACATTGACTGACGCCTTTCATTTAATGGTCCCCCGTCTCTGCCGATCCGCGCGTCCGCTCCCTCACATCTTTGAACAAATTGAAATCAATAAAGTAAAAAAAATATTAATTTTTTAACGTTTATGCGGCCCGTGGTGAAAATTTGGTTGATATGATTTTTTTTTTTTAAATGCAATAGACTTGAATTGTATATCAGAAATGGTCCCATACCAACTCAGAATCAACTCAACTCAACACCTCTGTGAAAAGTTATTAAAATTATATTTGAAATGCCACTAACCTATTAAACCACTTTTTTCATTGCTTTTAATGACTTTTCAAAGGAGGTGTTGAGTTGAGTTCATTCTGAGTTGTCCGGTCACCGATAAAAATGTATAGTTCCAAATATAAGTCCAAAACACGAATCAAGAAGATCTAATGTCATAGGCCTGTGTGATCGGTTTGAGTACGATCCTGAAAGGGGCGCTATGATTGGCCATTCGCAAGGTACAATAAAGAATATTGCGTCACTGGTATCGGGCGACAATAAAATGAAAATGGATGAACGATTTTGTGACGGCTTACTATGACTTGGGAATCAAATGCTTGAGCAAAGTCACGTCAATATTCGGAAAAATTATATAGTATAATAATTTTCCAGTACAATGCAGTGTATGTACACATTATGATCAATTTATTATTCATTATATTTATTATTAATATTGTGATATATTATTATGCATGTAGGATTCAGCCTTCAAGGAAGTGATGTGGTTGTTTAATAGTTAATAAAGCTTATTTAAAGTCAGACCAAGCCCGTTTTATTTGTGTTTCTCGTTGAATCCAAAATAGATTGATAAAACGGAAGCGGATAAACCGGCCAGGAAGCAATATATCTTAATTATTCATTTTTAGAGTTTTGAAATGGAACGGAAGTCGTGAACATTATTTTCTAAAAGGCTTATTTTGGCATTCGTGGAATATAGGATATATACAATTCATATATGTTTTCATTCCGACATTAATGTTTATGAAATGTTTTTAATTTAGCTACCCATGAGTCTAACTCCCTCAAATTAATAAATGGAGTATTTAATAAACGCACTTTTTTTTTACTTTTGGCATGAATTATATCACTTGATCTAACTTCTTCAGATATTTTTTTCCACATAAAAAATATGAATCCTATGCGACACAACGCTTCGGCAGCATTCATCAATTAAACTGAGCTGTTGCTAAGTTAAATGTACCTCAAACGTGACTTGTTTATTTTTCGGCTCATTTGACAACAACTTCTTATCAATGGCATGACATTGACACTTGCAATTATTGTCCGTTTACATTCTATATCCGCTCTCAAATCAATATCCTAGCCGTTTAACATTATCTCATGAATGTATACGTACTTCCAAAAAATCTTGTTCATCAATGTTCTAGATTCTAGGACCTGAATTACTGTTCTTCCCCAGAAATGATCTCTGCGGCTTCAGCCCTTCACGTTCTCCAGTTCATAAACATTTCCCTTTTCGTTTTGCTTGAATATTTTTTCACGCTCTCAGTGTGCCTCTTTCTCAGCTGGTCACTTTCAGTAACCACTAAAGCATTTTTTGCTACAATATGGCGCCATTTAAAATACCTCGGATTGATTTGCTTCCATATTTTGCCAAATATTCCCTAGATTCTTTAAAAAAATATTTTTTTTTCAATATTCCCGCGATATAAACTTGATATTCTACGGAAGCCAGAAGAGCCTACTTCTGCTTATATTCAAGAGATGTCAGTGTCCTCTAGGTTTTTACGGAATTATCATGTTTGCAAAAAATTTAATTTGACAAGGGGAAAAAAGCGGTCAGCTGTCAAAATACCTGCATTTAAAATGCCGTTTTTCATCGTGTTTAAGTAGATTTTCTAACATATTTGTATGCCAGTGTAATAATGCTTGAATTAATAATGCATTCAATGTGTTTCAAACATAAATATAAGGTGAATACTTGAAATACAAATGTTTTTGTGGTTATGTTATGTAGTTATGTGCACTGTGTTTGAAAATGGATTATTTTCAATAAATAAAGCAATAATCGAGTTAATTGGTATTGTAGATTAAAGATAATGAATGTATCAGTTTGACATGTTGAAGTTATTTTGTGGTGAGCAAAATTTTAATTTTAGTGCAATAAAGTGTTGTCATTTCTCGATCAAAATTTGTGTCTAAATTTTTTTCAAAGGAAACATAAAACACTTGACAACTTATCAAAATTCATTTATCTTATATATATTTGTAGATAGTGATCATCAATTAGACCATTTAAACTTTACAGAAAATATTTAATGTGGACGCCAAATTCAACTTCCTACGCGAGTTTACATCAATCCTGAGAATATTTCCGTTTAAATATTTATGATTTTTTAATATTTTTTATACATCCTTAAAATATGAGATGGTTATTCAAATATTGGTGAATTTATTGGCTATACAGCATTTAATTCGGTTAAAATTTGGAGGTATTATTTTTTTTTTATGTGGGCGGAAAATATTGAAAAATGAGCCACAAAAAATCGCAAGCAATCCAAGAGAAAAAAAAGATTTGTTTTGTCGCTCAACTTGCTAAGATACCAATTTTTATTACTAACTTACCAAAATACAATTTTATTCAATTTATTAGGATTAACAATCTATTGTCGCTCGAAAATCTCATTGAAAAAAGATAATCATTAAAAAAGATAATATCAAAAATCAACAATTCTCAATGAAAACATCAAAGAAAAAAGACACAAAAAAATCTAGTGCAGTTCACACGCGGTACAAGCAAAACCTTACCAAAACAATCTCAACCAATAGGAGCATTAAAAAGTGGCATCATAATCAAAGCGGCCAATGAGCGCAGTTTTATCCTTCGCAGGTGCTGTAATGTCTCATTTCCGTTTTATCCGAATTTCAAATCACAACGGGGCTAAAAAAGTTTCACTTCAAAATTAACAGTCATAACTTGGATTCGAACCCAGATCCTATTGTCTTACCTGGACTGGCGTCTGTGGCAATTAAGCTTGTGCCATCTAATTAAATTCCGTCAATTTTATCAATCGTCTATTTCCTTTTTTGAATTGCTGACACTGTCTTCAATTAAATTTCACATATATTTTGGTTGCCATCTCTTTGGATTGGGTTCTGGGTTCGTGAGAGTTTTAGGTTCTGGGTTCGAATCCCGGTGTCAATCGATACCTTTTTAAAAAAAAATTGTGTCTCTTTCAGAGTTGAGACTTGTTGATATTATTTCCTTCAACGGCTATTTAATTATTTTTTCTAATGATTTTGAGGATATCAATTATTGTAGAAACTGGTTTACTTATAAACATTATTTTTGGTGAGTATGAATAGTGTATAGAGACACCTTTGAAACATTAGCAAAGGTACTTTGATTCCGAGTTGAATAATGAAAAGATTAATTGCTTTCAAGCTTTGGAAACAAATATCTATTCCTTGTATCAAACAAATGAAACTACATTATATTCGAAAAAATAATTTGAATTCCGACATCCTTTGTAATTATCGCAGGCATTCGGGCGGGCAGGGGGAGGGTGAGGCGAAAGGTCAATGGGGGTAGGAGGGATGGTGGTGTTTATTGTTGTTCGTGGGGAAACTCATCCCCTTCGGTTCTCCGTCCATTTTTACATTCGATGCCAACCTGTGATAAAACAAATTAATTTTTAATTAAAACCCCCTGACTCCGCGTCATGTGGTGTGATATTAAAATGTTTTCTTTTAGAATAAGGCAGATTCTTTTATGTGAATAAAATGAAGTTTTTGTTTTATTTTAAATTAAAATACCTTCTCTCGTGTTTCGTAGAAAGACGAACGTCTGTATAATGTACACCGATATGATTATTTTTTTAAGTTAACATTAATTTAATAATTTTAAATAATTTTTCCACTTGTCGTGTTTAATGTCACCGGATACCAACATCACGTTTATATCTTTTACTCCAAATAATGTCAGGAATCACTGATTGAGGTAAGTCAAGTACGTCCTTTAACCCCCTGTTTAGAAGCGTGGTAGAAATCTCAGGTAGTAAGCCAAAGGCAAGGAAATTGTATTTGTCCTCGATTTCGTAGTTTTAGTACTCAACTGCCACGCGTCGCATATGTTTGTGTCTTACTATTACGTAACTTGTGGTGAGAAAATATTTTTATGACATGGCAAACACTAGTAAAAGCTAAGGAATAGCTATTTCACTTGAAAATACATGCAAATTACTTATCATTATAAAAATACAATTATTTTGGTTGTTTCCGGAAGATTTTTAGATTAGAGAAACTGAGATAGCAAACAATTAAGTTTAAGAAGGACAACCTATGACAGTATGTCGTCGCATAAAGTTTGTCTTAGTGGAAGTGAGTAAGCGTATCTTGTTATCTCAGTCACACTCGGGGTGTAGAATATAGTATTCGACGTAAACGAAAACGCCTCCCAGTCCTCTTTGTATGACGTACATACACGCACATTCTTTGAATGTCTATCTTTAGCATACATGAATAACTTTTGAATTAAGAATTTACTAAAAACAAAAGAGTGTTTCTGCCACATTTTATCTTGAGTTTGTGAGAAAATGTCGAGTCTAGATGTAATATAAAGCGTCATGGTTTATTTCCAAACAATAAGCCAAGAAATTTATTGGTTTTAATAAATAACACCTATGTAGTTTAAATATAATATGGGCGTGTGGCTAATGTTTTGATCGTAGAATTAGAACAGCAAAAACACGTAAACGCACGTAAGTTATGCTTAAAATAACCCGAAAAGGTGAATTGCGTAATTCTTCAGAGAGTGGCCTATCGATCCACAATTCAACCAAATAAGTAGAAGGAACTCGTATAGTTTACGTTTTAATTTAAGGTTGAGGGCTGATCAATTTCATGATATAAGATAATGGAGAACTCTTTACACGCACAGGGAAACAACCCAACACAAATAATAAGAATTGGAGCGTAATGTGATGCCAGCAATTTAAATCATTTTAATTTAATCTTGCCGTAATTATTATTGTAACGTAATATTGTTGGTCTACTACCTAATGTTAATATCTCTTTCATTATTGAACAATCTTTCCAATTTTGGAGGCTGGCACGGGTACTGCCACCCGGGGAACCGTTTATCGGTTAAACAACGTTGTTTTGGATGGACAACGGTCGGAAACCATTTATTGGATAACCAACATTGGATGGAGAACTATCATTTGTCACACCAAGTGGTTCGCTACGTTAGGTGACTTGAAAGGGGTGCCCGGATTCATGGGGTAAGGTTTTTTTAGGTTTTGGCTGCGGAAGCGTTTGCCCACATACTGTTTGGCAGGTCGGATTGGGAGAGACTGGTTGTGTGAGAACTTTTATATTCTCCAGCTGGACTCTATCGATCCATCGCTTTTTACCGCAGTGGGAGGGATAAATTCATACTTTCATCTCTCCTGGACACGTTGACCGTCATATTCATTTCCACCCCTCATACCTTTTTCTTTCCCAAAACTTCCCCTACTTCCTATCCCTAAAAAAACCACATAGGTAATATCCGCAAAGGTGATAGAGACCCTGAGGGATTTTTTTCCTCAAGACCTCCTGTGTGAAGCTTATTAAAAAAAACAACCGGAAAATGTCGAAGTTACAAAATAATTTTTTTATTTTCTTTTTTCTTCGCAAACATTTCAACGAAAAAGCCCACAAAGAAAAATATGTGCGACGTTAAAATGGATCCATAACATTTCAGAAAGTGCAATTTCATCACTTGTTTGAAAAGTCATTAACGTTATGAAAAAAAAATCAAAAATAGCTTATAACGCAACCTATTTACCCAATTTATAAACCATAATTTTTTTTTTAACAAAACCAAAAAACGACTTAAAAAATGCACTCAATTCTAAATCTATTCTTCTACCAATTAATAATCAACTTACTTTTTCTACTAATCAATATGTAGATACGATTGTTATTTTAGGAATCGGTGTCAGCCAAGGTAGGTTTCTCGCGCGTGCGACACAAGGACATCTCACCTATAACTATGTATGTAGTTTACCTTGACTGACACCGACTCCAAAAATAACAATCGTATCTACATATTGATTAGTACAAAAAGTATGTTGATTATTAATTTGTAGAAGAATACGAAATTATTTTTTTACTTTTTAGTGCATTTTTTTAAGTCGTTTTTTTGTTTTGTTAAAAAAAAAATATTTTTTGATTTTTAGTGAATCTGAAGTACTCTTACTAATTTGTCTTACTTCAAAAAAAGAATCATCGAAATCGGTTGGCGTAATACTGAGTTATTCGTCCATTTGTCGCGCACATACTTATTGCAAATTTAAGACATATGTATATGGTTTTCTCATGGATCCCATTGTCAGATCTGGACAAAATTTAAATAAGACTACACGGGAAGCATCAGTTTTCAAATAAAAAAAATAATCATCAATATCGGTTCACCCAATCAAAAGTTCTGACGTAACAAACATAAAACAAACTAAAAAATTGTCGAATTGAGAATCTCCTCCTTTTCGAAGTCATTTAAAAAATCGTCGCTTTTAATGACTTTTCAAAGAAGATGGTTGCATGATTTTGAGTAGTCCGGTCATCGCTTGAAAAATTTCATAAATAAATTTCCTGACGTCTGAATATTTTGTTTATTTAAATCAGAGCTCACCGTTAGACAGTTCTTTTATTGCAAACCATAAAGATTTAAATGGATTATTTGTAGCTAAATTTGCATTAACATAAAGTAAAATATTAGTACGTAATAAGCTGTGGCGTTATGAAATTATCTATTATACGTTTATTGGCAAAGCGTGTTACAAGTAAATATTTGAAGTGGGCTGTCAATATTATTTCTTTGATAGCGAAAATTCAAATATTAGTATTCTAATATGAATATTTAGTGTTAGTAGATACAAATATAAAATAGGTACTTATCTACATTTTGACATAAGCCAACAGCTATACTAATATTATGAATGCGAAACGGAGCGTATTTGATTTTTGATTGATTGGGGGAGGGGGAGTGGTAGTGTCGGAGAGGGGGGGGGGGAGTGGAGGGGGGACGTATGTGCGAGCGAAGCCGGGGGTAAAAGCTAGCATATTATAATAATGCCATGTCCACCGGAACTATAATATTTAATTATTGAAAATTTTAATATTATTTACAACTGATAACCTCCGTGGTCGGGGGGAAATGTTATTTAAAGCAGCCATGAATCAAGTGATTATTTAAAGCAGTTGTGAATAGCCAGTATAAAATTCGGTTTGAATTTTGAAAAGTTCACGATCGTAAATAGGTAGGTCCCTTACTCACAAAGGAAATTAACGTGTTACATATTTAACCTCTTGTTTTCCAAGAAAATAGTATATTCTTATAATGTATCTCTTTTGAATACCTAGTGACTTTCAAATATTTCTATTAAGCGAATAAGGAACTCTAGTAATAATAATAATTGGATAATTTGTAGAGAGCCGTTTTTGTGAAAAATCTCCTCAAGGGCGCTGTACAATTTATTAAGAATTCTTGGTTCTATCTAATTTTATTATTTACAAAAAGATACAGAAATCTACTTCCCTGGTAGATCACTTTTGATAAACACACTTTAATTAGAATGGTAATGCTTTGAGAAAATGCATGATTTTACATTTGCCACCCCCATCACTTACTATTACTTTTACTATTACTTTTATTAAAAATTATTGATATTTATTTTAATGGACTGAAAAATTTAGGTCTATTTAGGGCTGGAGAATATTCATGAAATGGCCTTTATTGACGCTTGCAAATAATATATATATTTTTACAAATTAGCTATTTACAATATCGCGGGCATTGAAGGTGAATGTGAAAGATCTTTGAGTTTATGGATACAACTGTCTGAAAATGTGAAATTTAAGTTTAGCTCTAAATTCCGCCAAGTCTGTGATTATTCTTCAGTCATGTGGCAGTCCATTCCAGGCTTTAGGTCCTGACACTCCGAAAGCGCGCTTCTAGAATTATCTGGTGTGCGCTTTGGTTCCTTTTACTTTCCGATAGCTGATGACGCTGCTGACCTTAGGGTTGATTGTCGAGAGTTGAAATTTTCTGGAATTGCGATAAGTAAGCCGGAGCCATCCAATTTTCTGATAGAGTTTTTCATCCGCTTAAAAAGCTAGTTATTCATTTTGGTTACATTAAACCACTATGAGATTCACAAATTTCTGACTGATATTTCTTCTGAAAGACTCCGGCGTGACGCTAGAAACAGCCAATGCAGAAATGCCAACACAACGGTGTGTTATTGTGATCGTGTTTTATTCATTTTTAAATGACGATTCATTAATTCTAAGCGCGATTCCATGCAATAAAACTCATATATTCAAAATCATATATATATTTTAAGTCTCAATCTCCATTAAGGCCTCCGCCTTGATTCATTTCTAATGGAAACGTAAATCCTTAGGGAAATAATATATATACATTTTTTTTTAATAATTGGATTGACGCAATCTAATAATCATGCCACAGAATAATATTGCGTTAACCAAGGACTCCCATGCCGTCCAATTTACTCGAATTCAAACCACATGATCCATTATTATTGCGTTGCGTGTGGCATGCACTGACATTAGACTTGACTTAAGTTTTCTTTCAATTATCTTATAAATTGCATATTGATATCAACTTTGAAATGGGAAAGGGGTAAGCCAACATAATACAAATAGTTTACACAAATTAATAAAAATATATAATTTGTCAATTTCCACTGATATTTTGGCAGGCTTGTTATTCAGAAAAAAAAGTTTTTAAATGCGAAACTTGATTTAAAAAAAAATATTTTTTTGGAAAAGTATTATCTGATTTCTGAGAACTGCATAATATACTAATATTTAACTGAAACCTTTTTTTTCTATACATAAATGCACACAAATAATGGGATCTCATGAAGGCTCATTTTGGGAGGCGGGTACGATTACCAAACCAAACACCCCTGCCATAGGTCACCCCAAGGGTTTCGCGACGTTTGGTGACTTAGCAGGGGTGGCCTGGTTTATGGGCTGATGTTTGTTTAGGTCTTGGCGGTGGATGCGCCTGCCCACCTACTGCTTAGGGCTAGAGTTTGGGAGAGGCTGGTTGAGGGAGACGTTTGACCCCCAAACTCTTACCCCTTTCCTTCGCAGAACTTCCTTTCTTTTATTTCCTTAAAAATATTTTCCTCACAGTATAAGTATACTCCAAAGACTACTTAGGCCCTGAGGGAAATTATTTTCCTCAGGCGTGCTGTGCGGATATGATGTTAAAAAAAATTAAGAAATCGGCACATTTTCCCGAAAAATCAATATTCCGTGCGTTTCAATACTTTATCTAAATCGGTTAAAAAAACACTAAAACCTTATTTAATCGAATGTTTATAAAACATTGTTAGGTTAGGTTAAATTTTAAATAAATACTACGAACTCGTTTAAAAATTTATTTGGTTTTGTAATTTTTTTGATTTTGGATGTATGGTCTTGATAACAAACTTTTAGAAAGTTAATAATCACTCGTCGTGTTGGTACTCGCGATTCAGAATTCGGTCTACAATTTTTTCAGTTCAACATTACCCTTCAAACCGCAGCACGTAAGCAATTTAAAACCGTTAAAAACATTTTTAGAAAAATATTCCAACTAATTAATGAGCCTTAAATGGAAACAAACAGTACGAGTACTTGCAGAATGAGGTATATTTGTGTTGTCTGGTGGAGTATTTTACTGGCTTGTGAAACTACTGTCCACAAGTACCTTCATTATGCAAAAACAAAAAAGGGGTAATTGGAAAAAGCGTTATTCACAGTCACACTCGCACTTCCAAACATTTGAGGTATGCAAATGTTTATTTGGTCTGCAAATTAAGGGAGGACCAAGTCCTAAATTATCAGTGGAATATCCTTCCAACTTCCAACAATGGCGAGGTTTTTATACCACGCGGCGGTGGAGAATAAATAATGGCAATGTTATTTATCGTCCACAGGTTATTTTTCGTTCAATGGAGAATCTCAACGGGGTCTGTGCGGTGAATTGTTATTTTAAATTACTAGAATAAATCTTTGCCACAAGTACACTGGTACAGTCCTTAGCCAATACAACACCCTTTCCCATGTTTGTTTATAATGGCAATTTTAAAAATGGTAGGATTTTAAATGGGTGGTTCTCGCTCGTGGGCTCTTTATTGGCTTGATGATACCACACTCATAAACTTAACGACTTTTATGGATGTTAATGATGAACTCTGAAAAAAAAGTTTGTAATGGGAAAACAATACAAGAAAAGGTTTTTTTTATTCATTGATGTGTGGAAAACTTTTGTCTTGTTTCAAATCTCACACTCGCATCTTAGAATAAAACAGAATTTTCACGAATCACAACATTTATAGACATATTGTATGATAAAATCAATTTATTGATGTTGTCAATGATTTATGGAACAAAAGTGGTTGGAATGTGTTTATGGGTCCTAATAATAATAATTGGAAATTTAATATGAACTTTATCGAAATATTTATATTTATTTCAATATAATTAATAATGATAATAAATAAAACAATTATTTTTATGATAAAAATTAAAATAACTAATTATACAATTATGTGGAATATTTATATTCATTTTACTATAATAAATAAATAATATAATAATAAAAGGAGATGGAAAAGAGAGGTTAGAAAGTACCTGGCGATTCTGTTCTGATCGTCAAATACGGCCAAAGCTATATTAAGCAAAACCGTTTCAATCCTCAATAGTCGTCTTTCAACAGGGCGATACTGAGATAAATTTTTCCTTCCGCAAATGTATTATTTTATTAGTATTATTTTAAATGAATCAACCGTGAAACAACCTTTTTGCAATCTATAAGAATCAGAACTTCCTCTTCTTCATTTACCTAAAAAGACCCTCCACAATAGCATCCCAAAATATGAAATAGGCCCGGAAAGATTTTTTTTCTCAGGGCCTCCTGCGTGGAGCTACTGTAAAAAAATCCTCTTTCAATAAGCACTTTTTTTTTGTAAATCACATTTAATTTTGGATGGTTTTTGTGCGTAACTGACGTTGTATGTAGTATATTAGTAGATGCATATCTTTATTTTATTATTTTTATTTTTAACTTAATGAGCAAAGTGTCAAATTGTAATATTTAATTAAATGAAGACAATATTAGCGAAACTCAATCAAAAGCTGGAAACAGAATAATCAGAAAAAGATATGGTCACATCTGGGACACGAACCCCGGACCTTCGGCTTTCAAGCTGACCTAATGTCTCCGTTTCGGTCATTTTTAACAGTATCATACTTCGACTAAGAACTACCAACATTATTTTATTTTCCGAACGCATATTTTATTTTCTGTTTTCTTTACGTATGATTGTTAGATTCAAACCCGGTAGTTTCTATCTAGATAGTTTTATGGATAATTTTTTTAACCCATTTTTTATTTTTAATATTTGACATCTATTGACTTTTCTGCAAGTCTAGGATGAATATTCTTTTTTTAATTTTTAACTTAATGAGTAAAACCTAAAATTTTCATATTTATTTAAATGAAAACACTATTAGCGGTTGTGTTTTGGTAATATGGTGCAGTTAAAAAGTATGTTTGAAGTACGATAGGTTAAAAATGACCAAATCGGAAAGGGACACATTAAAACTCGTCGTGGGTTCGAGTCCAAGATGTGACTGTATCTTTTTCTGTTTCCAGATTTTCGATTGAGTTTCACTAATATTATCTTCATTTAATTAAAGATATATATCTACTAATTGGCTACGTTTGGCCATGAAAATCTCAAATCATACCTGGTTCTTGGTCTATACATATGATTGAAGTGAAATTTTTTTGTCATTGCAGTAACGGAATACGTTATGACGAAATGAAATTAAAAATATGTATTTTTTAATTAAATTACAATATTTTTTCACATTCCATATATTTCTTAAGTATTAGTATTCACCATCATTTACACCTCTGCATATATTTCATGTCCACGCCACTACCGTTTCAAGTATTTCTTTATAATGCAGTGCATGCAAAAACTCGCTAACATTTGAATGATTCCGAACCAAAATCGACGGCTCGGAAAAAAAACATGACTGACATACAACTTTACTGTCAGATTTACAAAGGGATCACACGAAAATTCCGCATACAAAAATTTTTCAATTGTTTCTGCACTGTTTTTGTTCCGGTGTGTATTTCAGCTACCCTTTTTGTTCTTGTTTTGAAGTTTTAACTACGGGTAGTAATGTATCAAATATTTTTTTAAAAGCAGCCTAGTTGGATGACTGCGGCATCCAAAAAAATTTAGAGTTTATTATTTTTTTGTAATTCAGATTGGGATATTTCCGCAATTGAATATCAAAACATTCAGGATTTGGAATAGTAGATGTGAAATTAATAAGCCTTTCTAAATTTCGGAATAATATTGTAGTCAGTGTAGGTAGTCCCACATATTAAGGGCCAGGTATCAAACCGCGCTAACGCTGCAGTTAGGTATTTCTTGTACTTGTAGACAAACACGGCCGCAGCTGGCCGCCTGCGTCTGACTAGAGGAGATGTGGGTATACTAGACACTACGGACTTACGAAATAAAAATATACTTGCCTTATAAAATTAAAATTTAGTTTCTACTATAATGGATACAGCTTAACATACTAAGAATCATATTGTGGAATAGCGTGGATAGCTCATAGAGACATTTGCGCCTGGGTCAAACTGCCCATTCACTGCAGTTAGGTATTTTTGGTAGTTGCAAACAAGCTCGGTCGCCGCGAGCCGCGAGCCAGCCGCTCGATCTACTGTGTATTTCGGTTAGATTCAGGCACAACTGGTCAGCATTTAGATAAAATACGGAATAAAAATACACTTGCTTTATAAAAAAATTAATTTATTTGCAACATAATTGATACAGATCGATAGACTATAAATCATATTATGCAAGGGCAAGGATACATAGACTTTTTTAGCCCCTGGACCTTTACAGACGTGTCTTAGTTTTTGACTCAATGTGACATAGAATCTCATGGTGTTTTGATGTGGAAAAAATTTCTGGTTCATATATGGTTTGTTTTCAATTGCAGCCAACACTTTCCTAAAAAAACATTAAATTTATTTGTAATAATACAACCCAGAATTTACCCAACATCGAAATTCATTCGATTTATCAATGGATCTGACAGCCGTTGTTTTCATTAAAACTTAGTGACTATTTGAACGGAATCGGTAGAGAACTCAAAATGGTTGTCGAAATTATGCATTTTGACATTAAATTCGAGTTCGGTGAACCTCAAACTCCTTAAACCTGATTTTGAACCAAATCGTCAAAGTACTTAAGATATTCAAGATGGATGCCGAAATTTTGCATTTTGACATTAGATCCGAGTTCAGTGCACTTCCAAACGCCCAAATCCTGATATTGAACCAAATCGGTAGATAACTAGAGAAATTCAAGATGGATGCCGAAATTTTCCATTTTGACATTAGATCCGAGTTCAGTGCACGTCCAAACGCCCTAATCCTGATTTTGAACCAAATAGGTAGATATTAGAGAAATTTAAGATGGATGCCGAAATGTTGCATTTTGACATTAGATCCGAGTTCAGTGCACCTCCAAACGCCCTTATCCTGATTTTGAACCAAATAGGTAGATAACTAGAGAAATTCAAGATGAATGCCGAAATTTTACATTTGGATATTAGATCCGAGTTCAGTGCTCGCCAATACTCCCTAATACTGATTTTGAACCAGATCGGTAGAGAACACGAGAAATTCAAGATGGATGCCGAAATTTTGCATTTTGACATTAGATTCGAGTTCAGTGCACTTCTAAACGCCAGAATTCTGATATTGAACCAAATCGGTAGATAACTAGAGAAATTCAAGATGGATGCCGAAATTTTTAGATGTCAAAATGACTTCAGTCCACTTTCAAACTACCTTTGATAGAAATCAGTAAAAAATTTAAATGTTGACATTATTACCTTATTCTCCTTTTCTTCCATTGGGTGGGTCTATTTTTATGGCACGGTAAGCAAGGCTTCCTTTATTTTTACCCATTTTGAAGGTACATGAAGTTTAAAAAAAAAAAAAAAAAAAAATCTGTAAAACTGTAAATCAAGTTAATAATAATTTATTAGATAATAATAAATATATTTTATTTCTACTTACCCGGTTTCTGTAACACCTATCTCCTCAATGATTTCTTCAAAAATCAAAGACACAGCGAACAAAATTGCCGCGAAAAAAATATGCGTGCCCCCGCCGTGACCGCTTTCTCACAACTGAATGAATTCTGTGAAATTCAACAGACATTTAGACATCGCGCGGCGAATATTATTCCGCCATACATTTTTGTATGGCGGAGGATAGTTGAAAAATTCAGAAAGTTTAGGCGAATTACAATAAAAATCTAGATACACTGAAGTGCTTTAAATTTAATAGCGTGTTTTAACATAATGTTTACTCTGAGATTACGGAAGGATTTTTGTTAAAAACGTTTACAACAGGTTCAGGAGAGATAATCGCGAAGGCCTTTTTCAACGTTTTAACTAAAGTTGCAGCATGTATAACTTATAGAATTTGTAAGATTACAGTAAAAAAAGTTTAATCACTAGTAACTTTACACATTTTTCTAACTACCCCTATATAATTTTCTAGTATTGCTGCTACTAGATGCGGATGCTACTGATAATGCGGAGCGATGTTTTCCAAACCCTACCCTTAAGGAAAAATGCAGAAATCTATCCAGTTTTGTAAAAATTCCTTTTTTTCATGATCGTCATCTTGACCATCCATAAACATCATGGAGAAAGGAATCAGACCACAAAATTAAAAATATTTTATCTCCCTCTTTGCAAGACGAACTCCAAACAGAACTCATTTGTCTGCAAATCCACACACTCATTTAACTTTAATTATTATCACATTGATATTTTTAACTCGACTTTACGTGACATAAAACGAAAACTCAGTAAGCAACATGACTCAAACTAGAAAGTTCAATCCCTAAATATTCCCGTCCTTTGCCTCTTAATCCTATTCCTATATTCCTCCTCCCCCTCCACCCCCCCTCTTTTTCATATATTGTAACTAAAAAATAAATTAATTAAGAAAGCATCCTTACAATGTCACACTTTATCATTCACTATAATCAGTGGAAAGTTAATAATTACCATAATTAATATCTTATTATTGTATTATTTTGTAATCTCTGATTTGATGTCAATTTTCTCTAAAATAAATAAAATTAAAATAAATAGTTTGTATATTTTTTTCCGTGGTGGGTATACAAAATACACTGCGAGGAAAAATGACATAAGGGGGAATTTTGGTCAAACGAGTATTTTTTCAATGGGTAAGATAAAATTTATTTTTGGTCACTAAACTTTTGTTACATGTAAAGGTACATTAGAATAAGAAAATACACTATTAAAAATTTGATTTTAAAATCCATATATATAGGTATGGTGGCTGCAATGGAGGCTCCGAACAAATCGGCTGGAATCCTAAAGTCCTTGGTAATAATCTGAAATATGCAATTAAAAACAAAAATGTTAGAGCACGAATGTAGAATGCGTATGAACAACAGTTTGCAAAAAAGTTTTTGATTGTAAAATTGGCGGACGTAAAAAGAAATGGACGGAAAAAATTCGCCTTAATTTTGCAGTAACTTCGTCCCATAATCATAATAATAATCTTAAGTCGAGGGTCATTCGCAAAATAATTTTAATTTTATTTAATTTAAATTTTGAATGAAGTGAATCGGATAAAAATTAGATGAGCTGCGATTCCAGCCAACTTGAGAAACGTGTTGTGATAAAAGGCGTTTAAAGTTTTTGATTACAACGGGATCGCTCCGTTCTTCGTTTATCTGCCAGGTACGCACCGCTCCTAACTATACTTAAAGGTCGAATTGGATGCTATAACTTCAGAAATGTACTGGACCAGACTCGCCCCTTAACCCATGCTCCAATTATTAATAAATTAATGTTTGATTTTGCGATAGGGAAAATGTAGTAAACCACCTACATACTACGTCAAATTTACTGAGATAACACCTATTTTTAACAGTAGTTAGTGATAGAACATTTACTAAAATATTGCAATTTACGGTCAGGTTTCATACCGCAATTGCTTGTGTTTTACCTGAAAATATATTTTTAAACTTAAGTTTAGTTTTAAAACTCAAAACAAGCAAGTAGATTAACCAAAATGATACTATAACTATATGGAATTGAAAGGATTGTTTTTTACATTAGCTCCGCACAGGAGGCCACGAGGAAAATAATTCCCTTCTGGGCCTATATCATCTTTGGAGATGCTGTGTGGAGGGTCTTTTTAGGAAAGGAAGGAGAGGAAGTTCTGGGAAGGAAAGGGTATTATGGGTGGGTCAAGTGTGTCCATAGCGCACAGAATTGCTTATCCGAAGCGAGCGGACCATTAGAGATTTGTTTGCTTGACCACATTTGATATTTGTTGTCTTGAATAGCCGAATCCGATTGATACATTGAATATCCTTCGGAACACCTATTTTGTTCATTTAATTAGGGAAATGTAATATTTAATGTTGAAAGATTTTATAGAGCTATTTGACTGTTTATGTCGATAATTTAATCTTGTTCATGGGCTAGTCCGTAGACTTTTACATTTAATATTAAGTATATACTCCAGCATCACTTACGCAAAAAGTCACCGACCGCCACTGCTCTATATTGGTTATTTTTTTTATCACTTTGCAATGAAAGATTTTATAGAGCTATTTGACTGTTTATGTCGATAATTTAATCTTGTTCATGGGCTAGTCCGTAGACTTTTACATTTAATATTAAGTATATACTCCAGCATCACTTACGCAAAAAGTCACCGACCGCCACTGCTCTATATTGGTTATTTTTTTTATCACTTTGCAATAAAAAATTTTTTTTTCTAAAATCTAGATAAAATAATCTTTACAATGTGTTTATTAGAAAATAAAATTATTTCAAATATTTAAATTTTGATATTAAAAATTTATAGGTTTTTTTTTGGTTTTACTGAACCGGTATAGGTTTTGGAAATAGGCGTCCCGGAGTTACTTGTCATTATTTTCAGTGAGTTATCAAAATAATTCGTCTTAATTACTCCAGATCACCTATTTCTATCGCATAAATAATAGCTTCCAATAATGTAAATGAATAATATAACATAATTAAAACAAAACAAATAAATGGAACTACACTGGTTTATATTATATTAACTAAAAAAAGTAAAATGAATATACAGGGTGTCCGGGGGTAAAGTGCAGTAACTTCGGGAGGTGATTATACATTATCGTAGAAGTAAAAAAGATAAATATCTTTTTCCAAAATTCCAACTTTTAGATGTACTTTACAGCTAAAAACGAAAAATTGCTCCGACGTGTGTAGACGGCCTTAGTTTTTGCCGTGTTGCCAAATCTATCACCCGCGTCCCCCGGTAACTAATACCCGCTACCCCCGCCACCCGAAAATGATTCGGAAATTGTCATGTTGATCTACTGCCTGCGCCAATACTAACTCCCTCCAACTCCGCTACCCGATATTCAGTCTATTTTTAAAAGCAGCGTGACCTACTTGTTGCACATGAATGTGATATCTAATAGTTGTTAAAACTCTAATTTTAATCAAAACCCATTAATTTTGTGTTTTTTATCTAGTGTTTATGTCTTACTTAAAGAACATATTTATTTAGTGCTTGTTTTCTTCGAAGATTTACAGTAAACATCGAGTTTTATTTATGTTTTAAAATTGTGTTTTTTGTGCGTAATTTTGTTCTTTAATTACTGTGATAATGCCTGGTTTTACTAACGAAGAACGAGCAGATATTCATTTTTTTTTACGGACTACATGATGGGAATGCCAACGCGACTCGTCGGGAATATGCACATCGTTTTCCAAATCGTAATGTGCCGAACGCTCGTGTTTTTGTTCAAACGCATGCACTTATTCGCGAACAAGGCATAGGCCGAAGACCCCGAAACAACAATGCTGCTAATTTACCGATCGCAGACGAAGACTTCATCATGGCTACAATAGTGAATGACCCTACATTGTCACTTCGTAGAATTTCTGTAATGACTGGTGTAGCGAAGAGTTCTATCTGGGATCTCTTCAAGACGTACAGAATGCACCCGTTCCATTATCGGTGCGTGCATGGCCTTCTGGAACGTGACCCAGTATCAAGGATTGCGTATTGCTAGTGGCTACTTCGTAAGCAACTCAATAACCTGAACTTCATTGGGAATATCCTTTGGACGGACGAGGCCCAGTTCAACAGAACTGTTGTGATAAACCTCCATAACTTACATGAATGGGCCGAAGAAAACCCACACTCCGTAAGGCAGGTGAACCACCAGGTCCAATTCTCCGTTAACGTTTGGGCTGGAATTATCAACAACCAAATAATTGGACCGTTTGTGTTGCCACCTAGGCTTAATTCAAGACATTACCTGGATTTCCTGATGAACGATCTTTCCGTACTTTTGGAAGAAGTTGATTTGCATAGAAGACGTGAAATGTGGTTTCAGCAGGATGGAGCTCCACCACATTTCGGACTTGACGTTCGTCGGTACCTAGACGAGCAATTCCCAGATCGTTGGATTGGACGTGGGAGTCATTTGCCATGGCCGGCGCGATCTCCAGACTTGACACCCTTAGATTTTTTCTTTTGGGGTGCAATGAAGGAAAAAGTTTACGCCAAGGAAGTAAATACCGTAGAAGATCTCCGTTTACGAATTTACGAAGCCGCAGATGAAATACGCCACAAAGTACGAATCGTAAACAATATTACTGTACGTTTACATGCTTGCCTGCAAGCAGAAGGTGGACATTTTGAAAATTTTTTAAATTAGTGAAAAACGATGATATTAGTTAAGTGTTCAATTAGTTATTAATAATTTGTAAAGTAAAAAGTGTAACTTCATATGAATATTGTTATTTTAGTGCAGTTCTCAGTTGAATTTGGTTTAAAACATTATAAAACATATGATTTTGTTGCACATTGTAAAACGGCGAACTGTCAGTCTTGTTATTGTTTACAATTTACATGTGGTTTCCATGGATACGCGCCACTCATAAATATGCAACGTTGCCACATTGACACTGTCAAACTCACAGCGAATTTATCGGGTAAGTTTGTACCTATACTAAGGATTTATAGCAGGTATATCTTTTTGTATGAAAAAAAAAAGTTGGAATTTCGGAAAAAGTTATTTATCTTTTTTACTCCTACGAGCATGTCGAATCACCTCCCGAAGTTACTGCACTTTACCCCCGGACACCCTGTATATTTACAACTGTATGTTTCCTAAATAAACTAAATAAAAAAAAATAAAACAAATATACCAGTATATAATACAATATATCCCCCTATTGTTGATATTTTACACCATTCTGCATCTGCAGCATTAAAGCAGTGGCATGTCGTCGATTCCATTGTATCGCCCTAATGGGCTCAATAACACGGCGACATTTGGCTGATTCGCCACGATTACATAAGCGTTAATATCCGTTAGGCATTCTTAATGAAATCCCGGCGCATTGGGGTGACCGCAAGGAACGCTGCTGGGCGAGGATACTGGGAGAGGCTAGTCTCACTTGTAAATATATTAATAATATAAATATGTAATTTTGTTCATACAAACACTTAATTGAGATGACCTCTTCCATCTCTATTGTTCAGTTACTTATCTTTCTAAGCGACTTTTTTACTTTTTCTACTTTTTGCTGAGTGAAAACAAGGTTGGCGTAACAGTAAAGAGTTGAGATACAACATTATACAGAATAGAAAAGGCTTACCCCAAACAAATCGATGATTGGTAAAACTAGCTATGTAAAACTAAAACACTACGTATGCCTAGGTGGTGTTCCTTGGTGAGGTACAGACTGCTGAAGGCGCCCCACTGCCTTCAGAGCAGCTGCAATGATGATGATGGTCCCATATATTTCCCATGGACGAAAGTCGGCTCGGTGACTCTTCAGCCCACATGGGAAATTATAGACAGCACGTAAGGTTCCGCATCTAGCGGTGACTAGGCTTTTCTCAGAACAGTGATTGGCCGAAGCTTCAATGCAGAATGACAGCGAAATATGACACTTGTGGCAATAACCATCTCCAAAGCTTGGGTAACTCGGCTACAGTGAATACGGCTTTTGGTGAACGTTCGGCGAGTGGAGTTTGCATCAGAGTTTTACGTTTAGCGTACTAGGTTTTAAACAGAAACATTGCTAGAATTGCGAGTTTAATAACTCCGAATTCCACAGGGATAACTCTCATCGACCTTGCTAATCTACACGAACACTATTTTAATAAAAACATGGTAGTCAAATGACTCCCGGCAACGACAACCCCCGCCCAGAGGAAGTCTTGCCGGAAAGTGACCAAAAACAATCCGACCCTCTCTACCAAACATTCACTATATCCGCTCGAAAAATAAACCAGAGACAATTGATAACTAATAAATTTCCTACACTTACTTGCATTATGTTGAAAATAAAGCAAGTATCGGTTTGTTTCATAACAATCTAACCAAGCCGAAGATTTCAGAGCTCCGTTCTTATTCTTCTGATGCTAAACATAATATTATGAAATGCTTTTATTAGAATTGTGTTTTTATTTTCAATAATTATCTGAAGTTTTGGACGTCTGATTAGTTTGAAAAATGCAGGGTCAAGACACAACCCCGCGGTAATTCAATTCTTCCGCAGACAAATTATAATCGATAACCCAATCCATGCCCTAAATCCTTTAACACAACACAGCCCGCCCGAGCTGCTATCTTTTCATCCCGCCTGTTTGTGATTGTAACACACCCTCCATCTATCCAACCCTATATCATCTCTTCGCCGATGTGTGCCCCTGGCTCGTAGCATAATATTGATGGGGGAGGATTGGCACATTTCACATATTAAAACAACGACCTTTTAACCTTTGCTTAATGGAAGCAATTCGATATCGATGGCTAATATTGTTTCACTGTAGCTTATTGAATTTTGACGGCAGATTCAATTTCATACGAAAGAAGGAGAATATTGTTTCACTGTAGAATATTAAATTTTGTAGTCAGATTCAATTATTGATTCATATTGTTTGTAAGAATAAATGGAAAAATTAAGAAGGCGGTAGAAAAAGCTGTTTTTTAATCGAATCAGGTCCGATTGAATAGCTAAGTGTACAAGTATGTGAAAACATATTATGTGACTTATGGTATGTTGAATTTCAATGGTTTTTTTTTTTGGTTTCCCTATGATTTTTTTACGTATACGTGTGTGGTACCCACTAGCAGGTGCTGTTCGAAAATCCAATTTGGCTCATTGAATTGAGCATAAATATGTGTAACTTTAATTCAATAGTTATAATTCTTATTTATTTTCCACTAGCCACTACTTATGAAGAAGCTTTAATTTTTATCAAATTTATAAACAATCACTTGCCACACATTTATGATTGTTCATCAGTTTTGTAAAATTTGAAACATATTCATAAGTAAAACCCTATCTGTTTAAGTCTTGATTGTACGTGACTAATTGAACACTTGCCCGAAATAACGTTTCATCAAAAATATTCTTGTTTGGAGAAAGATGGGGAAAAAACGGAACCACTTATGTTTCGTTATGGTCCGTTTCCATGTTTGCCAAGCCTACGCAAACCTCCACAAGCTCCAAGCGTACACAAATCTCGCCTGGCATTTGGAAGCCGTTAACACGCTTGTGACTGGGTCAGTACGCTACCAACACCCAAGCGTGGCGGACGCTGAACTTGTGTCGTCTATTGCGTTTGGTTTAACATACTTTTATTTGAAATAAAATAACAATATAATATTGTCTTGTATTATAAAAAAAAAATGTTATTCCAACCAAAATCATATGTTTTTTTAATAAATCATAAATAAAAGATTATTTATTTATTTTGACTTTTTAGGTAAATCCAATAAATTAAATTAGTGCATTCAAATTATGTACTTATACATTTTAATAAGTCAGGCATGCCTCTTACGTCATACATATGTCTCGTAATGTTAATTATCGGTATACCGCATGGATCAAAAACGGCGTGCATTCGCCGTCAGTTCAGAAATTACACTGAGCGTTTGCCGAAGCTTGCCGCTGGATCCGACCCCGACTGGATCGGCGGCAAGCTCTTGCAAGCCTACGCAAACTCTACGCTAGCCAAGACAAATGACCTGTTTCCACGTTGGCGTTTGTGGAGGTTTGCGTAGGCTTGGCAAGCGTGGAAACGGGGCTTTACATTTGATATAATAAATAAACAATTCTTAAGAGTTTTTAATGAATAGTGATGAAGAGAGGCAATTCATTTAGAATTCGATCAATAATTCAACATTGGTAGTTTTGTTGGATAAAACATTATTCCGGGCACGTGCTCAGTTATAACGTTATGTCACTAACAATAAATCTTTTCTGTAAGTTATAAATTAGTTATAATAATAATGGTCTTTATTTTAGGGTGTGGGGAAGTGATTTCAATCCCACATATCCCATATTGAGTGTAAGTACATACATTGAAAACATAGGTATTTATAAAATAGAGTAAAGATGGAACAGAGTCAAAATTTAAAGTAAAAACGAAAGCAAAGAAACATAAGAAAAAAAGAAGAATATAGTAAAATAAAATTCAGAGAAATATTATAATAAAAAAAATAAAAAAGTATTCATAAAAATATGATAAAATCTATGGAACTCCCAAAGCCATTCCATTGTTCTTTTTTTTAAGTTTGCCTAGAGCTCGCATGTGTACAGGATGGCGCAGAAGACTAGGAAGAGCGTCCTTTCCACCCGTAGACTGCAGAGCCGAAATCTTCTACTGAGCATGTTGCATTTTATGCTCAGTACGCGCCTTTGCCTGTCAATATCTTCGTCATCCGTTAATTTATTGTTGACGATAATAATATGTTCTAGATATTTGGTGGATTCTACTGTTTTTAGAAGATCACCGTTCAGAAAGGCGGGGGGAATATTTTTTAACCTTCCCCGTGTTTTATGATCAACAGTGCTGTTTTTTCGCATCATAAATCATGTTGGTTTCGTGTGCGAATTCTTCACATATCTTCATGAGGATTAGTAACCCCCTTATTGACGGTACCATCCGAACCATATCATCTGCGTAGCTCATATTGTTAATATGACCTCTGATGTGGCAGCCCACTCCAGCATTGTTTAATCTGTGGGTTACTTCATCCATGTATATATTAAATAGAACTGGGGACATACATCCTCCCTGTTTGACCCCGCTTTTCAGTAAATAAGGTTCTGAAAATTCATCTTTTCACTTTATAAGGTTTTTCTGTTGACGGTGCCATCTTATAAGTCTTGTTTATTATACACTAGCCCCCTTACTTATAATCAAGTTTTAAATTTTACACAAATTATAAACAACCACTTGTCGTACATTAATGATTGCTTATCAGTTGTGTAAAATTTAGAACACGTTTATTAGTAAAGTTTTGTTGGATAAAACATTATTCCGGGCAAGGGCTCAGTTATAACGTTTTAAATCACTAGTAATAATTCTTTTCTGTAAGTTAGAAATTACTTATAAATTAATGGTGAGTTATAGACTAAACAAATTAAGCTGTAAAGCGCCATTGTGTTGATATTATCACGTAAATGGCGTTATAGAAATAATCCAATCATTGCTATTATTAGTCAAATGAGTCAACCATGGTTCTTTGCAAGACCGAAAAAATTATATTTTTACAAAAAAAACTTGGAACATACCTTCTTGTCATTAAAATAAATAATTAATGGGTAACTAAAAATAATTAAGTCACTGTGGCTGAGTGGTTCTGATTCGTTCATATTTCTTTATTAGATTTATTAGTTCTTTTTCGATGATTAAAAAAACCGAAATCCATTTAAAATTTTATGCATTGCGAACATTGTGCGAAAATTTGATAATAATTCCAGAAATGTCTATTTCTATTCCGATAAAGTTGATTATATTCAAACAAGGCAGGAGTAACAGATACAGAGGCAGTGGGAGGAGATATCGGGTCTGCAATGAATTGAGGCCACCGAAGTAGCACAAGATTGGGAAGAGAGGCGCCTAGAAGCTGCGAGTACCCAACCCAATCGAGAAAAGTGGATTAAAATTATGTTGACATTATTTATCCAATTATTGACCCAGAGAAAACCTGGATCACTTATTTTCTAGTATCATGACGAAACTACACGTGTGCGCTTTGCATGTACCAGTATTACCTTGTCAGAAATCCACAGAGGCGAAATTACACGTGGATCAAATTACACAGACTGAGTTACACCTATTTTAAAAACATCTGCCGGGATTACACACGTCAACAAATCTATATTTTTAATAAGTTTAAATTTGAGAATGTTAGTGTTTACTAAATGTATGACATATTTGAAAACAAAAACATTTCTTTGTTTATTTATTGTTATTTTTTTTTTAATGTGCATTACCGATTGATGTAATAATATTGCAATATATATGATATATGCATTACTTTAATGAAAAATTTTACAATAACATATATGTTAGGGTTTTTGCCTAAAACGACTCGTGAAATCTACAAGGCCAAATTTCAACCTAGAAATATCTATTAGCAGCACCATACCTCTTGTCATCTAATGCTGGGCCAGAACATCCGTTCTACCATGTGGAATACAGATCAAGTCTTGGTGAAGACACTGGCAGTAATTTTAATCAGTGATTCCTGACATTATTTGCAGTAAAAAAATTAAATAAAATTTTAGTGTCTGGTGACATTTTTGATGTTTTTTTTTTATTTCCACAAAAACATAAAAAAATGATAAGTGTTGGACAGTCATAGACGGGGTGAGGGTTGGGTCGGCTACTCGGCTGAGTGACCTGTGACGAAATGAGGAAGATTTTTTTCGTTTGTTTTGTTTTTGAGAAAAAAAAATTAAAACACAAAAAAGTCGCCAAAAAAGTCACCAGAGACAAACATTTCTTAACATTTTTTACTCCAAATAATATCAGGAATCCATGGTTAAAGTTAATCAAGTACGTAACTTAATATCCTGTACATTTACGGTGCTCCAGATTTTATGTCCGTGTTAAATCTTTCCCAAATGAAAGACTAAACCCTTCCACACACTTTTTTACAAATGATTATCTAGTAAATTCACGCAATGTAAGTGCACTATATAAGTATAATAAATACAAAACCATACAAGAACAATACGTCAATCCACCAAAAACATAATGGGAAAATATTTCACCGACCCCAGATATTTTCATATCAGAGGGTTCGGCTCTGATGAAATCCTAACTGGTCCGATAAATCCTACTGCTTCCTCAATATAAATATTTAAAAATCTTTCGTAATGCTACATGTATTTAAAACGACCGACTTTTGCATTTTTATATACAAATTTTTTGATAAATCTAATACGCCTAAATTTTGAATGAGAGAGCTAGGTATAATGCTAGTAGCCGAAATAACAAATGGTAATATTTTTATAGTCTGAGAATGCCAAATTCTTTTAATCTCATTTCCCAAATCTGTATATTTTCTTATTTTTTCAGAAACAGTTTTCTGAATATTACAAGAATTTGGAATAGCGACATCAATGATATAAGTTATTTTTTTTAAATTTTGTTATGTTAAACTATATCGGGTCTATTATGACTAATTGTTCTGTCTGTTAGATTAGTTTTATCATAATAAATTTTATAAAATTCATTTTCCAAAAATGAATTTGGTTCATGTTGATAATATGGTACATTACGGCAGTCAATCAAGTTATGTTTAATTACCAAACTTTGGAGAATTATTTTTAAAACTTGATTGTGCCTAAATGTATACTCGGACGGTGCTAATACAGAACATCCCGATATAATAAAGGTGGCCTGTTTCTCGTTCTCAGATAGAACAACTGTCTACATATATACTTTATTTTGTTTTAACGTTATATATATATGTGTGTATGTTATATAGATGTGTGTGTGTATACATGTGATTAGGTGCGCATATGGGTACGTATATATGTGTTTATACCTGTATAGATGTGTGCACGTGTGCACCTATATATATATACGTTGTGCTTGCATGCACGCATATTGAAAAAAGTTATGTACATTTTTATAACCTAATACTAATTTACTTCTTTTCCCCTTTCCATTTTCTATTTTCAACTTTTTATTTTATTATAATTTTTCCAATTCTTAACATCACTTATAATAAATCTATATGTTTACAATAGACTGCATATTTCATAAAAAGTAACAATAAGTAACAAACTTTGGAGAAGGGCTGTAATCATGCCATTATACAAAGGTAAAGGGTCACGTATGGAATGTGGGAATCATAGGGCTATTAGCCTTCTAAGTTCAGTGGGCAAGCTGTATGGTAGAATATTGATTGAAAAGGTAAGAATGGAAACAAAAGATAAAATATGGGATGTGCAAGGTGCTTTTATGAGTGGAAGGGGGTGCATGGACCAGATTTTCTCATTGCGTATGCTCACTGAGAAGTTTCTTGCAAAAAACCAGAAACTCTTCTGTGCCTTTGTAGATCTACAAAAAGCGTACGACCGAGTTGACAGGAAAAAGCTAAGGAAGTGTTGTCCAAGTACGGAGTGAATACGAAGCTCATTCAGGCAATTGCGTCGCTATATAAGGGAAGCGTTGCATGTGTTAGGGTGAACGGCGATTTTACGGAGTGGTTTGACATCACAAAAGGTGTTAAACAAGGCTGCGTAATGTCACCGTGGTTATTCAATCTATACATGGATAATTGTATGCAAGAATTGAAAGAGATGGGATTGGGCGCAAAATTGAGTAATCTGGAAGTATGTTGCCTTTTGTAAGCTGATGATGCGGTGCTAATTTCTAGCAGTATGGAAGATCTACAGTCTCTCGTGTCTAGGATGAACGAAGTATGTATGAAGAATGAGTTAATGATGAATGTAAGTAAGTCTAAAGTCATGGTGTTTGAAAGAGAGAGTACGAAAACAGTATGCAATATAGTTGTGAATGATGAATACTTGGAGCAGGTGGATGAGTTTGTGTATCTGGGTAGTATGTTTACGAAAGATGGGAAGGCTGATAGAGATATTGAAAGAAGGGTGAATGCTGGTAACTCCATTAATGGAGGACTGAATGCCGTTGGCGGTAATAAAAAACTGTCCAAAGACGCGAAACTAGCCGTCCATAATGGAGTGCTGGTACCTACCCTGATGTATGGCAGTGAGACATGGAACTGGCAGAGGAAGGATGAAAGCAGACTGAATGCTGTAGAAATGAGATCCCTGAGGCGAATGTGTGGTAAAACCATGTACGATCGTGAGAGAAACGTGGATATCCGCAAAGAATGCAAGGCTGACGTAAGCGTGATGTGTAAGATTAAGAAAGGGACTCTCCGATGGTTTGGGCATGTAGAGCGAATGAACGAGGAAAGGAGTGTAAGGAGAATATATGATGCAAATGTGAATGGTAGAAGAAGTCGGGGACGCCCGAGGAAGACATGGCACGACGAGTCGGGCCATGTGAAGAGTCGGAATAATAGAAGAGCATGTATGAGACGATGTGAACGAGGCAAAGAGTGTGTGCCAAGATCGAGTTGTGTGGCGGTCCGTCCTCTCTGCCTACCCCTGCGGGGAAACGGCGTGATGGTTAGTTAGTTAGTTAGTTAAGTAACAATACTCTATTGGTCACCATGAAACAGGCAGCCGCCTAGTATGGTGATCCAATATATCCACACTATGTAAATTACGCAAATTATGTATCATGTATTTTATAAATAAATAAATAAATAAAATAAATATGTTCTATAGTTTCCGGAAAAGCCAAATATTTTCTACATAATCCATCGATTTGATTTGTATCTTTGATGATATGCTTCCTATAATTTTTAGTATTAATGACTCTATCTTAAATGGCAAGCATAAAGCCTTCTATTTCTGCGCTCAACTCTCCAATACTCAACCATTTGTTTGACGAAAATTTGTCAACATATTATGTTTGGTTGAGATAGTTGAAGTGTTTTGCGTGAAGAATTTTATTTGATCAGGAATCTAACAATTCCTGGTTGGTATTTATAAGAATGCTGGCATTCTCGTCGTATAAATTTAATGGCGAAATATTTCTATCTGCCTTGCAAATTATTTTGTGCATTTCTGAACTATCAGCTTTCCTATGGAAAAAAATTCTTAGCATTTCTACCTGATCATGTTTTAAAGATGTTATTTTGACTACACCTCTACCTCCTAAATTTCTAGGTAAATTAATTCGTTCTATAGCTGAATTTGGATGATGGCAATTAAAATTTGTTAACGTAGTTCTAATTAATCATTCTAATCTATCTACATCTGTATTAGACCATTTAATTATGTCAAATGAGTAAGTTAATAGAGGTATTGCCCAAGTATTTATTGCCTTTACTAAATTTTTAGCAGATAGATTGCATTTTAAAAATTTTCTGATCCTAGTTTTAAATTTAATCCTAATATCTTTTTTAATACTAGTATGATCTAATCTATTTGATTGCGGATATCCTAAATATTTATAAACCTCATCCCCTTTCATACTTTCGATTTTGAAGTTTCTAAATATACCCTCGTCTCCATCTACAATTTTACCTTTCTCTATATAGATCATTCTACATTTATCTAAACCAAAAGTCATTTTAATATCATCTGAAAAAAATAATATTATCATCAAAACGAAGATTAGGTTAGGTTTTTTAAAACGTGTTTTTCTCTCCGTGTATAATTCAAATTCACTGTTGTCATGGAACTGTATTGGAAATGGATTTTCCGTGGTGATTTTATGAACCAACAAAAGATTATTTATATGAAATATGTCTGTTGAAAAGTGAAATAATTCTTTTTTAAATTCGTTAGCGATAGGATTATTTATTTTTTCATCATATAACTGTTATGCACTTGAAAAACTGTTAGATTGATTCTAATAATCAGAAAAATTGATTTGAATTCCATCAAAATGCATTGCTGACGAACCCACACGTCTTACGGCGCGCGATCACGATATGTTGAAATAACGTCTACCTTTACGACCAGGCAACTATTAATACTGGGTTGGCAAACCATCGTTTGGAATAGAAAACAGAATGGATGTACAAAATAATGGCGGGACGTTAGAAAATTATTAAATAATGTGTTCTTGATCGTTCTACCACTGCGGCCATCTTCTGCGCGTAATACCTGCTACAGGCTAAGTAAGGGGTGGACTTCAAAGATATAAGCGTAGAGTAACTATTTTAAACTTACATTTTTTAATAAAAAAATATTT
Organism: Limnephilus lunatus; assembly: GCA_917563855.2. Classification (NCBI taxonomy): domain Eukaryota; kingdom Metazoa; phylum Arthropoda; class Insecta; order Trichoptera; family Limnephilidae; genus Limnephilus; species Limnephilus lunatus. The sequence continues at coordinate 34,240,346 of OU830594.1, forward strand.
ACCTTTATTCTTTAAACATGTTAAACGTAAAATTTAAAATAGCATTTTTTTCTCAGACTCTTAATAATTATTGTATTTTCTTTAGGAAATCAATAATAGGAAATGGTGTAATGTGACTCTCTAGTTAGGCTTTCCTTTCTAAAAAATGGTTTTCTGGCTATTTAAACACTCGTATAGAATCATGGAAATATGCATAAAATGTCTACCATATATCATTCTAATAATCAATGCTTCTTCCGAGTGAATACTTTTTAATTATGAAAAACTCGCGATCAATGGTTGTAGGCTCTTCTGGAAATCCCCGGTAACTCCGGCGAATCCGCCCCGCGCAGGCTACAAGAGGAAACGTGGTACGTGGCGCTTCCGGTGCAAGAAAAATAATGGCGGCTTCCGGCACGGGGCTCATATTCCTGGATATTTATTGGCAGAAGTATCCATGTAGCTGCCTATTTAGCCGAGGAAATGGCGCTTCTGCTAAACTGATTTATGAACCCTTGTGAGGGAACGCTGTTATTATTATCATTGGTTATTGTCATGGAAACAAAGCATTACTGGAACAAGGGTAATGAATAAGATAAAGAGCCGGACGCTTCAATGATTTTGTCATAAACATTACATGGACCATAGGGTATGATTGTTATTTTACCATGCAAGTTTCTGCCTGCTCAGCAAGCCCATAAAATGGTGTCCTGAAATAATTTGTTTTTCACGTGTATAAATATTTAAAATATACACATATGAATATGAAACCAATATATGGATATAACACGATATACACAATAGAGACCAATGCACATTATTTCATTGATGTCAATGCGATTAATCGCAGTAATAACGTGCATATTATATTATATACTGATTACTGGTACACAGAAGTTAATTAATTAAGCAATACATGGATTTTAGGATATTTAGACTGTTAAGTAGAAAAATTTGTTATTCTTGAAAAATCAAAGCATTGATTCCTATTTTAATTAATCAATCAATGTTTTAAAGAGGGAATTTTTTCCGATAGCTGTAAAATTGATAAGGTGATACCAATTCACAAAGGTGGGTCCAAAACAAATACCTCAAACTACAGACCCATCTCAATCTTACCAATTTTATGAAAAAATTTTGAACGTTTAATTTACAAAAGATTAAACAATTTTCTGTTAAAAAAATCATTCTTCTGTAAAAAATAATACAGCTTTAGGAAAAACTCGAACACACTAGGAGCAATAAATTACTTAATCAGTAAACTTTGATAGTGGAAATTATATTTTATCTATATTAGTTGACCTTCAAAAAGTCTTTGATACAGCTAGTCATGAGTCATGACATACTTCTCAAGAAACTCAAGAAAATTGGTGTAGTTGGTCCTGCTCTTAATCTACACAAATCATATCTTAGCAATAGAAAGCAATTCGTTAGCATTAACAATCAAAATAGCAACCACGTTCCAATAAACTATGGAGTTCCGCAGGGATCCATACTAGGTCCACACTGTTCCAAATTTACATCAATGATATTTCGCAATTAATTTTAAATGGTGAAATCTTTTTATATGCAGATGATATAGCAATTTTCTACTGGTGTAAAGAATTAGATATCTTACAATAAAATTCACTAACAGACCTAGAAAATATCAAAAGTTGACTCAAATCAAATATTTTATCAACGAATGTTAAAAATAACAGGATACATGATATTAAGCTCAACCCGTAAAATACGCAGGCCGTCCGATAAGTACTTATCCTCACCGCCCGATGGTGCCACTATCGCAAGAGAAATTTACTATTGTGAAGTACATTCTCGTAGAGGGCTCTGTCGAAATTTATATATATCTTGGGGTGTGCATTGATCAGAATTTGACATTTAAACAGCGAATACATGGTATTAAAGACAAAATCATCCCCTTTATTAGTGTTGTTTCCGCCGATTGAAGGAGACAAAACGGTCAATTGTTTTTGTTGTGATTTTGGATTATGCTAAGGTAATGAATAAATTGTTCCCTGTCTCCCCGCCCCCTCTCCTCACCCTGCCCCAACGCAGTTCGCAAGAGCCGATATAAAGGTGTCAGTGCAATGTCAGTGCATCAATGGCCGCACATTTAAAACAACACGCATTTTTGGAGGTTTTGTTACGCAATTGATAGGAGTGGATTACTGTCACCCGATTAATACATAAAACGCATATTAAACAACAAAGTGATCTCCATCTCACCACTTCCTACTGTAAGTATCTACCTCTTTCCTAATATAATTTGTTGCCAAGTATAGACCTGGAGGAACACAGAAAAATTTGCCGTAAAAAACTCTTACGCGCGAACAAACGTATTTAGCCGGCTATCATATCTATTGCCAAATAAATTTAAAAACGGTTTATATTATAGTCTCAGACACTCACATTAATTATTTGATTAAAATCTGGGGAAATGCATGTGAAACATACATAAATGAATTACAAGTTAAATAAAACATGGTCATCAAAAAACTATTTAACTACAAGCCCAGAAAATCCACAAAAAAATTATATATGGACACAAAACTATTAACATTAAGAAAACTATACTAATACAATACATGTCTCCTTATATACAAAATAAATAATAAACTCCTATACACAAACATCCCAAGTACACAAACACTCTACACGACAACAGGATAACATACATTTAAACACCATCCACAATATCCACAATAATGGTAAACAATCTTAACTTTTATAATTGCCTCCCAAACGATATTAAACACGAAAAAAAGCTGGAAAATTTAAATAAAATTTTTAAATATTTATTCTTGATAAACTAAGTAAAGAAATAGAATAGCGTTGTATTGAAACAATTTGTTTATTTTGATATGTTTAATTATGTCTAATTAAATGAGTGGAAAAGTAATTTTCTTTTAACTGGAATAAAAAAAAAAAAAAAAAAAAAAAGCTGACCCGGCGAACTTCGCACCGTCTCACAATCAATAACTGTTGTATTAACCTATTAGCTGAATTATTATTTTTTTTTATTAATTAAAAAATTACACAATGAGGCAATTATCGCCGAACTGTCCGTATTTTGTTTTTGTCAGTATCAGAGATGGCGTTGTCTACAGATTTATATTTTTTCTGATTTTCGTACTTTTCCACTTACTAACGGGAATGGCGTTTCATTTTCTTTATATGTAAGCAAAGCAATCAGCGCATTGACATTTGACGTTTTTGAATTTTTGGAATTCACTCACTATTCAATATTATACTTATCCATCACAATATTGCTGCAGCTCTTTCAAAAGATGAGAATTCATTTCATACAAAATTAATGAGGAAAAGAATTTTCTTCATAATTTTTTTTTCGTGAATTTTTTCGATGTTTTAATAGCTATTCTTTTATTCGGGGCGATGACAAATCCAACAAGTCAAAGATCATAAAATCGGTCCAGCTGTTCTTGAGTTATAAATGACAACCCGACTTTGTTTTATATATTAGAAGATATGTACAAGGAAGGAATCAGATTCAGGTCAGATATTGGCAATAAAATTTAAAATAAAATAATTACTTCGTTTTACATTACCAGTGATTGTTTTAGTTGTATTATAATGTGTTACATCATTAAGTCTACAAAATATAAAACATAAAAATTGTGTTATAATGTGTTACGTCATTAAGTCTACTAACTACAAAAAAAGTATTACATCATTTAGTCTCTACAAAGCATAAAAAAATAATAAAAATAGTTATATAGTATCAATATCATTTTCAAAATAATATGAAATATTAGTTTTGAAGGGTTTTATCTTATAATAATTTACCTACTACACTTAATACATTTTTTTTTATAATTCGATATGAGTTAGTGCCGAATTATTTTTATTATAGTTCATGTCGAATAAATACAAATAAGGAGTTTACGATTTCAATGGGGCGTGTGTGTATACTTACTTAAGTTTCCCAATTTAAAGCAAAAATTTACGAAGTTTTCAACGAAATTCACAATTGTTGCTTCTACAAAGTTGCCGTCCTTTTAATTTGTAAGAAGTCAATTAGACTAATTTATATTATTTGTAAGAAGTCAACTAGACTGTCCGGGAAAAATATTACAATTCTCGTTACTAAGCAACTTTTATTGAATGACTTTTAAATATTCGCTTTGTAAATTTTTAAGTGATTATTCTAACGGATTCCATAGACGATAACTTATTTGATAAATGGATTGTAGAGCTTTTCAGACCTTATATAGCTGTATTTTATTATTTTCGTGTCATTATTATCGACAGTTTAAAATTAATACCTTCTAATTAATCAAAAATACTATATTTAGTGAGACATGGTAATATGTAGAGACCTGGTAAGACAAAATAAACCACGATAGAATTCAGCCAAAAGTATTTTCATTGTTTGTTTTTGGGGTGTTATGCCGTGTTGCGCTACCTCCTTCTTTAGACAACATTTCGGACAGCGTTGCAGAGTCCATCATCAGGGCAGATCCGGCAGATGACGATGGAAACTGCAACGCTGTTCGAAACGTTAGCTAAAGAAGGAGGTAACGCAACACCGCATAACACCCCAAAAACAAATAACGAAAACACGATAGAGCTACTCGAACGGTAAGCTCAGCTATCGTGAAATGTGTACTTTATTTCAATGTATGCCTGTCCACGTAGAGTGTCGTAGAGTCGTAGAGTTGTAGAGTATTGTACTTTTATTTAAATTTATTTGATTTGTAATTACTTTACTATTAAAGTTTTTGGCTTTCCTCAGTTTAAGTACTTCTAAGTTATCCAATCTGACACCTATTTCGTTTTATTTAAAACATATGTAACTTAACTTTAGTAGAATATTATACTGCCTTGAAGAAGCTACGGTTGTAGCGAAACACGGTTGGCATAAAGTATAAAAAATAAAAGTGGTGTTTATAAAGTAATTGTTTTATTTTAAAAGAAAATAACTTTGTGAACACCACTATATATATTATTATCTATTACCCATATGTTCCGAAAACTATGTTTTCTATAAACTATACTTTGAATATTTATCGTATCCTGATGAAGATAACATAGTCGAACACATCGAAACATGTTGCTAATATTAATAATATAGTAGTGTTTACAAAGTTATTTGTTTTCATTAAATGTCTCTTGGCCGCTCCGTTTTCAAAGCCCTAATAAAACTTTTCTTCAACTGTTTGATTGTTTTAAACATTGATTTTTTTCGATATATACCAAACACAAACTCGTGGCTTAACCTAGACGGGGCAACCGGGTAAACCGTGTGACGCTGTCCGTGACTTTTCTTTAAATCGAACACAATCCCGCGCCCCTACCCTTCCAGTAGTGCGCCATATTGTTCTCCCACTCGGCGCGAAATTGGATTTAGACGTATTGAGTCGACTTTTTCGAATTAAATTTGATCCATTGTCTGCTCAGACACACGCCCAAACGGTGGATTCGAGAGGGTCGGGGCAAAACGATACAGCGGATGAATTGTATTTTTGTTGTCATTAAATAATACCGTGGTCGTGGAGGTACCTCGGGAACTTGAATCAAACAGGCAGATGTCAGGAAAACCTATCGCGTGTTAAAATTAAAGACTATCAACATCTTTTGCGTAGTAACTCACCGTCTGGATGCATTGAAATGATAAATTATGGAAATAAAAATATATAAAATGAAGGAAAAAGAATTTATCATCACAACTGTAGTGTAACTACACTCAGTTTCATCGTCTTGTAACATTTATTTAATTTAAACGATTAAAAAAATAATGGTGAAAAAAATAGAGTTCAAGCCATGTACATAAGTCTACCCGTATAATAGTATTTTTTTTTACATTAGATTCACACAGGATCTGAGGAAAATAATTTCCCTCAGGACCTATGTCATCTTAGGGGATTCTGCGTGGAGGGTCTTTTTAAGGAAGGGAAGGATAAGAAGTTCTGCGAAGGAGAAGAGTATGAGGGGTGGGTAGGAATCTGGGGTCAGTGTGTCCAGGAGACGTAATTACAAAACCTATACCGGTTCAGTCGTGGTAGTGACAATTTACATTTTCAATATCAAAATTTAAATATTTATAAATAAAATAATAATTTCTATATTTACATTGGAATGACGATTTTATCTAGATTTAAGAACAATTTTTTGTTTACAAAAATAACCAATACAGAGGTGTATTTAACATGTTATTTGTCGTTGCCTTGAACTGGTGTGGGTTTTGGAAATACGCGTCCAGGAGTGACAGACGGATGAATCCATCCCTCCAACTGTGGGGCAAGGCGATTGGTCGAGAGATTCTGGCTGGAGAGGATAAAAGACCTCTCGGTCTCTCTCGAACCTGCACACCACGCAGTAGGTGGGAGACGCATCGGCACTCCATAAATCCGAATACCCCTTCTAAGTCACCAAACGTAGTGAACCATTTGGGATAACCATTTAAATTATTGAAATGAGATTAGAAATTAGGGTTTTAAATTGAGGAACTTCTTTTTTGAACTTTTGTGACCTTTGCTATTGTCTACCCACATCTTCTCTTTTACATGTAACTAGTGTTAGATCAATGTCTTTTCTTATTCTATCGAACTTGCATAAAAGATTCGGATGGAGGGTGTAAAACTAGAGACACCGGAAACAAGGGCGTAAATTTTACGATCGCATCTCTATCTTCTCTTGCCAGGTGAAAAGTGTAACGACCTACTCTGAAACTAGAATCCAAAACTGAACATATAATGTATACAAAGATATTATGGAAAGAAATAATTTGTCGGTCTTTCGTAAGGTGACATTCCCTTAATGATTGGACTAGACAGTGAATGATTTCTCACCGCGATACGTTTATTTTACATTGAACTGAGTTATTGATGTTGAAAAAAAAATATTTTCCTCAGGGCCGCCTGTGTGGAACTGTATGTAAAAAAAATACAAAACTCACGAGTCGCTAAAAATGCGAAATTAGAAACAAGGCGATAATCGATTATAAACCTTTTCAAATAAGGGTAAACGGACAACCTAACAGTGACAAATCAACACATTTCTTAAAATTGATTTAACTTCATTAAAAGTGATGAAAAAAACTAGGTGTAATAGATTTAGTTTATAAGTTTGTTTTTTTTCATTAATGACTTAAATATGTGTTGATTTGTCACCTTGATGAGTTGTCATGGAACCTCAAATAAGCATACACGAGTACAGAGAGAAGGGATACATAAAATTTTGAATTTTTGTCAATACATTTGACAACTCTCCAGTACAACGATTTCACACTATGTGAAATCAGTACTTAGGTGATATTGACATATTTAACATCAACTTGGCGAATTTTGTGGATCTTGTAAAAATCTTATTCCTAAAAATATCTGTATTTTTGTATTTTATTAATGTTTGTGAATTTTACGTGTCGATTACACACATCATGTGGAAATATGCACGTCCGAAATTACGCATGCGGAGAATTATATCCACTTAAACATTATAAAATGGAATTAAAAATGATAAAAAAACTCTTTTTTTATGGTTTTAAATTTCGGAAAGCGTGTGCTAAATAAATAAATCAAGTTAGGTTAGGTTTTTTTTTATATTTATGTAATTCCAGTAGATATAATTTAAGTTTGTATAATTATGTTACCTGTTTGTACCTATACCTACAGAGTTAGTTACTTGGTTTTTAATGTTATTACTGACAACCCTGGCAAAATCGAAAATATTAAAAAAAAATGTAAATACCTTTTTTATTTGTAAATCTCTAACTTTATGTTACGGTTTCAAATATATATATGTGTATAAGTCACTAATATAAAGGCAGTAGTTATAAGTCTTAGTTGTAAGTCACTAGCTATAATAGATGTAAGTCACTAGTTAAAACTGTAAATCTTAGTTGTAAGCCAGTCATATTAATTTTATTTTATTACATGTTTATATTATGTACAGCGCCCGCCCTTAAGGTATTTTTTTTTACAAAAACGGGGCTTTATAAATCAGCCAAATATTATTATTATTATCCCCATATGTAATTTCGTCAGTATGTAATTTGGGCAGTGTAATATTGTTACTCGAAATTCACGCCTGTGTAATTTCGTTATGTAACCATTTCAAATGAGGTACTAAGCTCTTAACTACGTCAGTAAATTACTGCGGTTCCAAACACGTCCCCGTTGTTACTGCTCTAACATAACCAGTTAAGTACTCGTATGTGGAAAAGGTTATAAAGACTTTACATCCTCAGACGGAATTTGTACATTCGCATATTATAATGTTGGCAGTAAACTCATCAAGGGAACAAAATAATAAATGTTGTGGAGAAACGACGCGAACGTGCCACTTTTATTTATGACCAGACCACCAGTGGTGTGTGGATTGTATCCAAGTACTTATTTTTGACAAGTAGTAAAGACGATACATAATTAGGTAATTATAGTTGTTTAATGTTTTAATGAACTGTTAAGCACTTACGCATTAAATTCAAATCAAATCAAATCAAAAAATATTTATTGTACATATAAAAAAATACAAAAGGTATAGCTTATGGGTAGATCCCATTTCTTCCAGCTAACCACATACATGTTATATTATAATGTTCATACAAAGAATAGTATTATAATTTTTATACAAATAAGAACATACAGATAACAGGAATACAAAAATAGGTGTTTCATTTATGTGAGGTATTCACTTAAGGTGTAATGACATTTGTTTAGAAGTAATGTTTTGAGTGATGATTTGAATTTGTGTGTGTCTTGAATTTGTTTGATGTTATGTGGAAGGTTGTTATATACTTTAACGGCCATGTAATATGGTCCTTTTTGGACTATTGTTTTATTTGCTTTGGGAATTGATAAGTTTTCTGTGAATCTTGTAGGGTATTTATGTGTCGAGTTTTTTTGTGGAAACTTGACTGTAGATGATCGCACTAGCATGCATAGTTCCATTATATATATGTGACCATATCTCTCTGGTTCCACACAATGACACAATCATGAAATAAAATAAACTTTTTAAGTTACTACCTACGTGTTAAATTGAGTGATATAAAAGATTTTTTGAAGTGAAAACTTCTTTAGCACCGTTGTGATTTGAAACTTTATAAAAAGAAAAATAACAACACTAAAAAGAGACTAACACATATTTCTGTAAGATTTAGTCTGCGAGAGAAAGAGATAGTGTAATTAATTTAACACTCTTTGTGCGGTGTTTCGTAGCCTCCCCACGCTTGTCTACTTTAGTTTTCTGAAGGTTTCACTTCTACCACGTGTGAATTGCACACTCTGATGTTTTTTTTAATGTGAATACCACACAAGAGTCCCACCTGCTCCCAGCAGCCTGGGGCCAGTAAGACTATGACATCCTATATCGGGGTATGTTGTGATGCTGAGGGGAAGAAGACGCGGAAGAGGAAGGCGGTGAAGGTGGTGACTATTCAGATCAAAGTTCTATTCAGTCACCAAACATGGCTAAAGCCATTTCAAGCTGCTTTTTCAATTCTGAATGGTGGTCTTACACCAAGGCGATACTGAGAAAATCTTCCGCCCTGGAACCTGCCGAAAATATACCTTATATATTATTTTAAATAAATAAATTGTAAACACAAATCAGTCGAATAAAATTTACTTGCGCAGGTCGGGATTTGAACCCGCGACCTCAGACCTCAGAAATATTAAAAAATTATATTGTATTTTAAACTGAGTGCCAATACGAAATAATAATTTGGAAATGGGTGGTGTTCACCTCCATGACAACGAAATTATCAACTTCGGTTCAAGAGTGGTATTAGCCTTTATTTGTGTTTTGCCTCAGAAGCACTCTTGAGTTGAAGTTGCACTGCTTCCTAAGGAAGTATGATCATGAGTTGACACACCAGATGACCAGACGACAGAGATTTTTTTTCGGAAGGCATTTCATGTATTACTCTTGTATTTTTGTGGGGCTCATAACTGCTACCATCGCTTTGACTATTTCGAGTACCACCTGGAAAATAAATTGTATAGATTTGGCTACTTTTCCTCATTCTTTAATAATTTCAATGTTTGTTATAATATGTGTTTTATATTAATTCGACGTTATTTTAATTGAATGATGTACGTATTTATATATCCTTTCATTTTATCAATACATATTATCATATCGTCGAATGCATTTTATCCATAGCCAACATAAATTTACCTAGAGGGGCTACCTTCAAGCATTGCGTTTTGGAATCAATTTTTTTAGATGCTCTGGTGAGAGGTTATATATGTTATTTTCTTTGGGTAACGTTAGGTTTTTTTTTTACAAAAAAAAGGTACTTACCTATAAGTTATACCTTTTGCGCTATCTGTATTTTGGTGAAATAAATGTTATTTTTAATTTGAATTTGAATTTTATGGGTGAGCGGTAAATTCCAAACATGTTTTCGGGCTCTCTTTCAAGTCTTTTTTTCTTCGAGTTATAATGATTTCAATTTATAAAAATAAAATAAATAAATCATGAAGGTAATTTATTAAAATAATTAGTAATATTTTCAATAAGTACTAAGTACTATAATGTCAAAAAATGCGTTTTTTACAATCTGATTACACTTAACGAAAAGCATTAGAGACCTTTTTTATAAAAAAAATAAAACTTAGCAATAATCTATGAAACCTCAAAAATCGTCGAATTGCAGTGTAAATATAAAAAAAAAACATGTATTTTTTTTCTTTCTATTTGTTCAAAAATTAATAAGTAAGAAATAAAATCATCATCGTCATCACTCTTAGCTCTACAACCCCTGGTGGGTCTTGGCCTCCTCAAAAGTCTTCCTCCACTCGTCACGGTTTTGTGCCAGCTCTCTCCAGTTTAAAATCTCCAAGGTGGATAAATCTTTGAGGACGTTGTCGCTCCATCTAAAACATGGTCTTCCCAGGCTCCTTCGCCCAGTAGTTCAGTAGGGACTTTGGTGCTTGATGCTTAGTCACTTTCTCTACATGGCCCACCCACCGAAGTCTTCCCAGTTTAATAAATTTTGTGAAATTAAGAAATAGAAATATAACAAAATATAAAAGTCCCAATAAACTACTTTTGATAGTTCGTCAATGAGTGTTTTAACGTTGAAAAAACGTATTTTTTATTACAATTATTACCATTATTACTAATTCAAACTGTTTATTTCAGCGAGCCAACTCTTAAACATTATATTTGGTTATACCTTTGAACATTTTTAAATTTCGGCAGGTGACGTTTAAGCGATAAGTATTAGTATTATGTAGTCCAGCGTTCTTGCCCGTATTTATTCATCTGCTTACGTACGATTATTCCTTTATTTTTTTTTTTATTTTTTTTTTTTTTATTGAGTCAATTTTTTACAATAAGTTTATTTCATTCTAATATTACATATGTTATATACTCTCCTAATAAAGCAAGTGCTTGTGTTTAGGAGAGGACAACTTGATAATAACTTCTTTCTTTTTTTTTCAAATCCTTATAACAAACTTAAGAACTTAACTTATGAATAGATTTAGACTTAATAACATATTTTAAAGATTATAAGGGTAATTAAACAATATATATATATAGGATGTACATAAAACCTTTGGAATAACAAACAGTTATTATTTAACGCCTATCGTAAGCATGCTCCAGTCTATTTATGTATGTGAATGGGGCTATCTCTAATGTTCAAATATATGCTTATACCACTGAATTGCTCTTACTGAGATTCTGATACAAGTATGAAATATTATGCCTTTGTTTGTATAAGCTTTTGTCAGCTAATAATTATTCAATTATAGTTACATAATTTGTATAGGTATTCAATTTATATTATATTAAAATTATCCAATATTCAAAAATAAAACAAATTCATTCCACATTTGCAGAAAAGTCTTTTTTTAAATTAACTCCACACAGGAGGTCCTGAGGAAAATAATTTCCCTCAGGGGATGCTATCGGTGATCCTTTGTGAAAGGGTCTTTTTAGACGTATGAATTTATTCCTCCAACCGCGGTGCAAGACGATGGGTCAAGAGAGTCCGGTTGGAGTGGTCAAAAAGAATTCCTCAACCAGCCTCTCTCGATCCGGCCCGCCAATATTCACGCAGTAGGTGGGAAAAATGGGTTTATTTATCCAAGACACTATCTAGATTGCATTTTGTTTGGGAAGAATTTTGTAATCATAAATATGTACATATAACAGTCGATAAAAGTAGGCGTTAAAAAATAGAAGGAAAATGTTGGGTTGGATGACCGAAAGCGTTGGGATGAATTGAATGCGTAGGCTACACGTTCAATATTTATCACGATTTGTTTATCATATTTTTGGACTGTGATCCATCAATTTGGATCAGAGTGCTACCATAGACCTATCCTGTTTATTGGATCCACCCATAATTACCGAATATCGTGATATTCATTGAACGTGTAGGCTAGCGTTTTGACGGATCACAATATATATATTTTTTTGTATTTATTTAACATTTAAACCCGCTAAACTACTTATGTAGTTTGTCAGCAGGTACATAATGACAACATTGGTACATTTTCAAACATTGTATATATATATGTATGATTTTGATGCTAAAATATCAATTAAATAAATTCTTTCAATTCTTATATAATAAAAAAGTACAAATAGATTTAGTATATAACAAATGAATATGATCAACAAGTAAATGAATGGTTTCATATATATGAGGTATTACAGAAATTATAATGAATTTTCCAATCCTTCGAATGTGAGTTTCAATAAAAGAATACAAGGATTTCGGGAGGGCATCAATATAAATCATCCCTGTCTAATATCCATTTCCTTAGATTATATTTGACTTTACCATTAAAAACGTTATTATTTTTGATTGACATTGGTAGTTTATTAAATATTTTGGGAACAATGTAGTTAAGGGTTCTTTCACCGTATTTATTGGTACATTTCGGAACCACCAATCCTTCATTTTGAGTGAATCTTGTATTATGTTTATGGTAAACTCTTTCCCTATACAATGAATCGGACAATATAACATGTTGACTTACAATATTATAGAACAACAATCCTCTGACAGGTAAGACATTGAGAGACTTGTATATTAATTTAGTGTCGCTTCTGTGTTCATTGGTGTACTTATGGATTAATAATTTTGTCAAGGAGTTTTGCAATGTTTGGATATAGTTTATATTAGTTTTACAAGAATGTCCCCAAGAAGTAAGTCCATAACGGATGGTGGATTTAGCCAGAGATACATAGATTAGTTTTAAAGTACTTATAGGCATGAAATATTTTATTTTATAAATCCTACCCACAATAGCCCGTAGACGTTTACAAACATTAGTAATGTGTACATCCCATTTCATGTAGCAGTCAATAGTAACACCCACATATACATAATTTTTGACATAATCAATGGTTTCACATGAACAGGGCTGTGCAACATTTTTATGTAAGCAGTCAAATGTGTGTGTAAATAGCGAAGGAATTACACTATATCTGGCGTGTGGAGATCTTATGTGCATTATTTTAGTTTTTTTGGCATTTATTATGAGACCTGCGTCATGAGACCATTTCAAGAGGGCAATAAAATCAAGCTGCATAAGTTTCATTGCAGTAATCAGGTCTTCGTGCGATATTACGAGTGCCGTATCGTCTGCATACACAAAATGTTTAACAAATGAAAACGGTTTACTCATATTTGAGACATATATAATATAAAGGGTTGGCCCTAAAATTGACCCCTGTGCAACACCTGTTGAAACATTTTATTTTTTGCTTAATTTTTAAAGTATTTTTACTGTTATTTGTCGATAAGTTAGTAAATTTTTTAACAATACTAGTAGCTTTCCTCTAATTCCTATTGCCTCCATTGTTTCTAATAGTTTATTTGTATCAATGGTATCAAACGCCTTCGAGTTATCTATGAACAAAACCAATACATGTTTTTTTAAATTTAATTCATAATTTATGTGATTTGAAAATTCCTGAAGCAACATTTCCGTACTCTTTTTCTTTTGAAATCCATACTGGTTGGGATCTAACAGGGAGAAGGATTCTAAATATTTGTTAAGTTTTATGGAAATGTATTTTTCAAGGATTTTTTCTAGGGCTGGCAATATGCTGATTGGCCTATAATTTTGTATATCTGAATGTTTGCCACCTTTGTAAATTGGTCTAATGATACTAGTTTTAAGTTCATCTGGTTTTACTGCTTGCTTTAAAATTACATTGATAAAATGGGTTATGACAGGCCTTAAAATATTAATATGTGTCTTAATGTCAACCATTCGAATGTTGTCAATCCTTGGTGACTTAGAATTATTTATTTTGCTAACAATAATATTGATTTCTTCGCAGGTAGCTCTTGGTAGGTACATACTATGTTGCACTGCTGTCGGTCTGGCGGTCGATGTCGATAATCACATTTATGAACCATAGAGCTAACACTGTTCGTGAAATATTCAACAAAGTTATTTGCTACAGTTTCTTCATTATGCGTGTTTAACATATACTTTGAGATTATTTCGTCACAACTACTTTTTGACTTGCGTCCTAATATTTTATTTATTTCTTCCCAAATTTTTTTTGTATCTCCGTAATAATTTTTGAATTTATTGTTAAAAAAGGTAGACTTACATTTGATAATTTCTTTTGTAACCTTATTTCTGAAATTTTTATATTCTAATTCAAATAATTGATTAGTAGAGGAATTCTTCCACCTTCTGTACAGCGAATCTTTTTTTTATTGTTTTCTAAGATATCTGAAGTTATCCAGGATTTTATTGCGAGAGGTCTTTTTTTGGGTTTATAATACGTAACGATTTTACTTTGTTCATACAAATTCTTAAAATTATTTTTAATTTTACTGTATAATATATTGCAATCTTGTTCCTCAAGCAAGGCATGCCACGCAAAATTATGTATATTTTTGTCGATTTGGTTTCGAGATAAAATTGAATTTTTTTTCCCGTGTTCTGTGACTTTTTTACTTGCACCGTATTTAATGTTAACTGCAGTTAAAAAATGATCCGCTATAGTAATATTATTACAAACACATGAAGAAAGAGTATCGTTTTGTTGACATCCGCTGTTAAATCTAACAAATATGTGGTCCAAACAAGAGCGAGTGACTTTTCCTGCTAGAATCGCTTCCCTAGTTACGTCACAAATGCATTTGATTAAATAATTATCAGACATTATATTTTCATATGCCATAATAATCGGGTTTTGACAATTTAAAAGGTCTAGGTTAATATCTCCTAAAAGTAAAACATTTTCTTTGGCGCTTATAGTAGTATGGTTATATGATTCACACATGTCTAAATTCCTGAATTCCTTATCATGAACCCACTGTTCGTGATAAATATTTATGCGTAGGCTACACGTTCAATATTTATTGTGGAGCAGAATCCCTGCAAGTCTAAGGTAATGGGATCAATTCCTTGATGCCACCGTATCTTTTTTATTTTTTAGTTTCAAATTTTCGTTTGAGAGTCGATAATGCCGTCTGCAATAATTTAAATTATAATTTGAGGTTTTACTCATTAAAATATAAAAAAAAGATGTTGTAAAGCGAGTAAATGAGATATATATTCACTTCTAATTCCCGTAGTTGGATAGTATACGGAGGTACACATGTCTGAGGTCTCTAATTTTCTTGTTATTTTAACCGTTTTTCGTGAATCGAGTTTTTGCACCAACTTGCAACACCATGTAGGAATAGTAATAAAGTCATCATTTGGAAAAAAGAATAAACGTTACGGTGAAACGTCGTAAACGTTCCACTTTTATTTATTACCGGATCACCGGTGGCGTAGACCCTATTCATCACGGTCCCTTCTCACCTGGAACTTAACCCTTTCTGAACCAATCTGGATATCTTCGCTTCAATCAACCTCCTGACCTCACTGAAGAATTCATCAGCTTGCACTCAAAGGGTTAGGTGAGGAAACATCAATAAATCATACGGAGATTAAATATCCTGATTTCACCCCTCGATGGCATACAAAATACTAGATGTTCCTGATATAATGGGAACAGAAGTATCAAAGATCCATTTTTTAGATGTTAAAGATCACGTGCCCGCAGTGAATTTAAATTAATGATAATTTTTTTCTTTTTTTTCTTTATATGAGTACTAACGTGGAGTCCCAACTTCTCCCAACCATCTGGGGCCAAAGGGACTATGGCGTAAGTTGTGAGGTTAACGGTAGTGGAGAGGGGAAGGAGATGAGGAAGAGGAAGGCGGGTAAGTTCCTGGCTATTCAATTCTGAATTATGGCCTTAAATCAGGGGAAACTAAAAGTAACTATCACTCTGGAATTTATCTTAAATTGATGAATTCAGATGAATTTAATTCAATGAACATTCAGAAACGTTGCTTGAAGTGATATTAACTCTCTGTTGTGATAGATCTGACAAGACGTATACTTCCATTCCTTCCTCGTCTCATATCACTCACCGTCTTCGATTTTTTGTAATCCTACAATAGTCTACAAATAAAGGGAATTTCTTAGTTTGACAAACTTTGCACAGTGGTTACTCTTGTGTCCTTCGACATGAAAATAAAACGTATCGTTGGTGTTGTTTGAAGGTTAGTTTTTGAAGTAAAACTTCTTTGCGCACGCTCGACACTTGGAGGTAAACTGGAGAATGCGTTACAAAAAGTGATGACTGTTACGAAAAGTGTGATTGTTACTGTGATGACCGTGGCCGGTTATCCCATGTAATTATGTAATTCTGGACTCTGGATCCAGATTCCTCAGATTATAATGATCTCAGTGCAGGGTGATAGCAATAATAATGCGTAGGTAGTCTGCTGATGTTTATTCCTGGATTATACTACAGTGGTTCTATCAAGGAAGTCTGATGGTAAGAGGACGAATGGACAACAATCACACCCTTTTATACGTTCCTCATGTTGTCTCACTCATACACGCATGTCTCTTTCATACCGCAAGACATACGTTCCACAGTTACGAAAAGTGTGATGTGAACGGTAATCGATGCGAACAGTGGTCGAGGCGAACGGTCGGGCCTTTATGCACGCTTGACTAGGTTTAAAGGGGCATTACCGAATTAAAGATTACGTAAAGTCGCGACATGTACCGCATTTCGTTCAAAATGTTTCACAATTATGGATTAAATATTGCAATTATTATGTCGTTTACCAAAAATACATTTGCATCGACAATGCCTAATTTTCCAGCTAGTTAATATTAACTCGAGGTAGGTACTGGCGTTCAAAATGCGAAGGAATTACATGCACAATATTAATAGTAGGTGTGTAACGCAGCATTACTAGCGACGCAATACTAGCGCCAGGTACGGGAATGTTTCAACCTTATCGGGAAAAATTGTAATGTCCTCCTGCAGTTTTCTACATTATCATTTAAAACAAAACTTCTAACTAGCAATGAGAACACTCATAAAAAAAGTACTTTTCTTCAGTGCTGCTAGAACTTGTATATGTTGTATTGGTTCTGACTTTGTTTCGGCGACTTTTAATTTATTGCTACGCGTCTTAAATAGTGTTTTTTTTTTCAATGTCAATGTGACCCCAATGTCATATATTCTTTTAAAATTTAGTGAAGTTTTACTTCTAAAGCACATTCTTTTTTTATTCTTCTTTCTCCACTGGAACGATTTTTTGTCGTATTTCGGCACCATTTACAAAAGCTTAGATTGCTCAAAGTTGTCGAATTATGGCAAATTCTCCCTTGACGCACTAAAAAAATTATTTAAATATTTTCGAAAACTCCCGCGATCTGTAATTTGCATAATCATGTAGTTGACAAAATCTTTTAGCGTTTTCTTTAGAGATGTCTCAATTCTTTGTTTCTATGATTTAATTATGGAAATTTCTAGATCGATTATTTTCGCTGCAAATCACAATGTTACGTTCTGGACCTGTCAGTGTAAAATTCGGCTTTTTTATCGTATTTTAGTGGATATTTACAACAAATTTGTGTACCAGTGTTATAATAATTGAATGAGTAATGCATTTAACTATTTCAACGTGTTTCAAGCTTAAAATTTCACTGATTATTGATAAAAC
Organism: Limnephilus lunatus; assembly: GCA_917563855.2. Classification (NCBI taxonomy): domain Eukaryota; kingdom Metazoa; phylum Arthropoda; class Insecta; order Trichoptera; family Limnephilidae; genus Limnephilus; species Limnephilus lunatus. The sequence goes on from OU830594.1 coordinate 34,258,299, forward strand.
AAAGTTTTACCGTTATGTTTTTGACATTTTTTCCGATCGTCGTGTGTTTTTGAAAATGCAATATTTTCTATAAATAAACCAATAATCGAGTTAATTGGTATTGTGGATTTAAGATAATTGATGTATCTGTTTGCTGTACTGTGAATTTGTGTTGGTACTTCATAAGGTTATGTTTGCTCAGCCATATTATGATATTGTTTTTATGCACGTTTGTCTCCGTGGTAATGTTAATTTAATTTGGAAGGGCCTTTTTTAGATAGTTCTGTTTAAGGGCTCGAAAAGAAGAAGATGGAGATATGCGAAATTATGAATGTTAGAGGAGCGCGCTAACATTTACAGCGAGAAAATCGATGCGAAAATGTTTAATAAAACTCGACTCGATTAAAATAGAGCAAAAATCTCATGGGGAGCATCTTAAGTATCATTTAAAGAGCATAAATTGCGATTTTTTCTATAAAGGGAATTTCATATAATTTGCGTTTCGGCGTGGGCAACATTATCTATAAAAATAACTTTTTTTTTTAAAGCTTAAAAACTTCAACGGCCTTACTAAAAAACGCCGTGAAAATTTTATTCAATTGATAAACGGCCGCGGATGTGAAAACTAATTAAAAAATTGTTCTTGGAAAAAAATACACACCGTTTACACAGCCTGGAAGGGTAGTTTAACTCTTTAGTGATGATGTCTTCGGACGAAATTTGGAATTTTCCAAAGTATTTTGAATGTTCTATATATTTCTTATTTTTGAAGGTGTCGTAAAAAAATACCATTTATAAAAGCTAGATAAAATAAATTTTAGATATGTGTATTTAAAATACACTTTAGTTTTAAAAAACTGCCATATTTGAAGATTCAAACACGGAAAAAATGGAAAAAAAAATCTTACCAAAACATTTTTGATGAAAGTGTACAGAAATTAAAAAAAATATATATTTAAAAAATACAAACCTTTTAAATAATAAATTTGAAATGAAACCGTCACCTCGCTTTTTCCTCGTGCAAACAATAAAAAAATAATAAAAAATTTCAAAGTTTTTTTTATTGCCAAAAAATAACCAATAAATATCTCTGACATTTCAACACATTTCTTGCACCACTAAAGATGTTAATTTCTTTGATAAGTTTACCACCACATGTATTAGATATTAATATTTACAAAAAACAACACTTTTATGAAATTCTCATAAAATAAATATCATTAAATGTAAATATGAATTTTTATGTATCATATAAAATACTTTTTGACATTTCAACTTTGAAAGTACAATTATTGATATTATAACTTCACTAAAACTTATGAAAAACCACAAAAAACACGGTAAATATATCAATTATATGAATATACGAGTGAATTAGTTATATTAATAGAAATTACGATCACATTTGTAATATTCTAAAACACATCGCCATCACATGTTAATATGTTTTCATTGTGAACAGCCAATGCGCTGGCGTCTCCATCTAGCGGCTATGAACGAAAAAAACAATTTTGTATGAACATTATAAAAAATTGTACTGTTGACAGATTTTAAAACGTGATTTAGAGTGAAATTCGTTATTAGTAGTATTTCGTGTTTTAGTGTAAATTTGTTTTATTGATGTTGCTGCAAAAACACAGGTTATTGGTCGTGCTGTAGTTTTTTTTAGTAAGGCTGTAAATGTTTAAGGGAGATATGTAAGAAATCGGTGGAAATTCGGGTTACCGAGGCTTAATTCTGGGATGTTCAGTAGATTTGAGGTTTTCGTCCTCGTATAGTAGTGGGTTCATTAGTAAGATACTTTTTTTTAAAATTTGAGTAGAGCATCTTTTGAGTAGAGTTAATTATACTGAAAACTGAGATTAAGATTATGAAAATTTTTGGAATATTTTTATTGAATGTTTTATTTGGGTTCATATATTTACTATTGGGTCCAAGGTGACTGTCATATGCCAATGGTTTTACCCGTTTATTATTAAAGTGCCGCAATAAACCCACGAAAATGTTGTAAGCATGATAGTCGTACAGGGTTAACTGTCAGTTTTGAATACGTTTTTTTTTATCTGTTATTTGCACTAAAGGGATGATAATATTTCATCAATAATTCACGACGAACACGTTTAGTCGTCCTACTGAAACCATCAAATATTAATTCAGAAAACCTTATAAATCTTTCTTTGATGTTAATATGGGAAAACTGATCGATTTCATGACAAGTATTCAAATAAGAGTTTTATGGAAAACTGTTCATAAAATTTAAATAATCTTTGGATTCAACGATAATCTTAATGATAATGACGATAGTTCAAATAAAACTTAATTAGGTGCGCATTTATTCCATTATTTTGATAAATAACTGATGTATTTACTTAATATGTTTTATCTATATATACAGGGTATTAAAGGACATAATTGACTATTATAGATTACTTAATTTATTTTGAGAAAACAATGTAACGAAAATTAAAATAATTTTTTTCGATGAAATTATATTTTTTTCTTCAAAATCGAACAAAATAAAATCTTCCACGTGTCATCAGTGGTCACTCACACAAATAACTGCACAACCCCTCACCCTGAACCTACCTGTCCAATGCCTAAAGTTGAAAAAAAAATCCCAAATGTCGTCGGAGACCAAAATTCCATTAACATTTTTTTTTCCAAATAATGTCCGGAATCACTGGTTAAAGTAAGTTAAGTGCGTACTTTAACACCATATACATAGGTTGCCCGAGGATGGTAAAGTACACTAACTTCTGGATTTGATTCTCAAATGTGCTGGTAGAGTTATAAAAAGATGAACAACTTTTTACGAAGATCCATTTTTTCCCGACACAAATATTTTCCATTCGAAGAATATTTTGCTCACCATTCAAATAGTTCAACTTTTTAAATTAAAAAAATAACTTAAAACATGAGTTTTGAAAAAAATATTTTTACGTAGGTACTCCAATGTAAACACGCCTCCCGAAGGTAGTGCAGTTTAGCCCCAGGACACTTACACAGGACACATTTCTAGGGAAAAAAATTACTTCATCAGCCTACCGGAAAACAATAGACAAATAATTATGACAAATTACTAATATAAGCAATCACAGACTAATTTAAAGTTTTAAAGGGGGACCCCCCTCCCTTTGAGCTTACGTAATTAATGTATGCCCCCTAATGTCAATATGTCACATAATTCGATTTTACCCGATTGATAAGGCATGCACAAGTAATTTTAATTTAATTAATTTGTGTTTTTTCGTAATTGGGTTTATCAACCGTATTCCGTTCTCGAAAAAAATTACGATTCCATAAATACGGACTTTAACAAGGTATTTGACCAAGTATGCCATAATATTCTCCTGGTGAAACTAAGTAAACTCGATATTGATGGAAAACTTTTAGACTGGTTTGCGAGCTATGTGACAGAGTTCTACTTCTAAAAAATAATCTGTTCCTTTCAATCAATCAATAAATTTATAGCCACCAGTGGTGTACCTAAAGAGTTGTATTTAGATATTGCTAATATTTTGATAAAGATATAAATGTTTTGCTTTTCGCAGACGATTTAAAAATATTCAATTTTTTCAACCCAGACCTCTCCGTCTAACTGGGATGAGCGCGTTAACCAATTTCGCTATTCGCAATTAAAATCGTCATATTTGTCAATCTCATATTTTATAATTACATTATTATGTTTAGATTATTATTGTTAACTTATTCTAATACGATTTAAAAATAATTGAATACAATGTAATGAAAATTATTTATCCCAGTTGCGACCATTATCTTTTTTCTGTTTTTCTGTGTCTTGTGTTCTTTCATATTATCGTTTAGATTATTATTGTTAACTTATTCTAATATGATTTAAAAATAATTGAATACAATGTAATAAAAATTATTTTTTGTAAATATAAATTTATTTATGTTATTTTTTAGACAGATACAATCGTCTACAAAATAACTTAAACAGGTAAATTAATTGGTGTTCTCTTAACAAACTTTATCTGAAGATAAATAAGTGTCATTGAATATGATTATACACAAGTCATCCGTATGAACTTAACAACTCAACCCTTACCTCTGTCAAAGAATTAATGACCTGGGCATAACTGTCAACTCTTAAATTAAACTTTATATCCCATATTTTTTATTAGTAACAAATTGATGCATAAATTACAAATAAATTTTATACAGTAATTAATTACGTGGTAGATATATTTGTGATGTACCCCCATAAGTAAGCAGGGCTTGTGTGTATATGGGGGGGGGGGTGCTATTGTATTGTTTTTTTTTACATGATTCAGTTTTTTAGTATAATTTTTAAGGTGAGTTTTAAATTCTTTTATATTAGTATTCATGTTTCTGATTTTTTCAGGTAGCGAATTAAAAAAATTTACTCCGAGATATTTATGATTTAACTGTCCTATTGCTTTTTTACATTTTGGAGAAGGAAGTATTTATGTTTGTCTAAGATTTCTGTTATTTTTAAAGCGTGAATCTTTATTTTCAATAATATCTTTGTGAATTTGTAATGTTGGATGATAAAAGTATAATGCACTTCTGACCTAAAATTGTTTGAATAAAAGTTCTGACGAATATGAGTAGGGTTTTTTTTTTATTGTTTTATTATTAGTTTTTGTGATATGTAATTTTTTTGTGTTCGATTTGTATATGTACCGCCCCATCCTATAATGCCGTAAATCAATGATAAAGGAATGAAATGGTTGCTTCATTCTTCGAAATTCCAGAGGTTTTAGAAATATTTCAACATTAAAAATATTGTATACATCCTTAGTTCGTTGTAAAGTGAGTAAAGTCGAATATCTCTCTGGTCCCCCCTTTATAAAATATATTTAGCATAAATTCCTAAGACACTTTAATTTTAAACTCGGTATTCCCATTGAAAGCATAAGAAATTATTACTTAATATTTATGTTCGAAATTATAAATGGTAGTATAGACAGTTATGATTTATTTAACCTCATTGAATTTCATATACCCACGAGAGCTATTCGTTTCAAAAACCTTTTTAAATGCAACAATACCAGGACTGAGAATTCCAATCACTCGCTCGGACCTAGGTTGCATAAAGCTAGTAATATATATATGCAGATGTGGCGGATTCAGGACTAACTGCACGGAAGATAAATGAGGCCTAAGCTGTCATCTTTTTCAAACCAATATTAATTTAATTAGACTTATTTGTACTATAGAATTTGTATGAACTTGTATCTCTTACTTATATGTCTGATGTCATTTCACAACCAAATGACACAATTTTATTATTATTTTCTTATGGTTTTAACTGTGACACGTAATTATTGTTTACAGTATACCGTTGATATATAACGGTATACCGTTGATATTATATATATTTTATTTTAAATATACGTTGACGAAAAAAATTCTATATCGTTTTAAAATGTGGCATTTTCGATTAACTGCCAAAACGACATGCTCGTTCTGTTCGTGAATTTGGTGGCGTTGACGTCAAGCCAGTAAATGTCGGCAACATCCGTCTTACCAGACATTGCGGTTTTCTATGTCATAATATGTTGTAGCCACTTGGAATCGTTTCGGATTGTGCGGTTTTAGATCGTTTTTTCTAAATCAATTATTATTAATGAAAATATTAAAATTCTACTTTTCAGCACGACCGACTTCAGAAAAAGAAAAATTCCTTAACGTTATCCATAGTATGTTAAAATATCCCTTTTATTAATTAAAAATAATATACCTGAAGTACATTTACAGCACGTTCCAGTTTCTACGATGGTCTCGGTATATACACCGTGTGTAAGACCACCATTCAGAATTGGAACTTAGTTTAAAATAGCTTTAGCCGTGTTTAGTGAACAGTTCTGAATAGCCAGGTACTACGCTACCTTTCTATTCCTCGACTTCTTCCTCCCTTACTGCCTTGAGCCTTACAACGTTCCACAATTGAGGAATCCATAGTCTCACTGGCTCCTGAGGGTTGGGAGCAGTTGAGACTCACGTGCGAGTTAGAGGCGTTGTGAATTAAGTTCCCCGTCTGGCCAAGTTCTCCATCACGACATGAGCAACATTTTCCGCTTCAATTCAATTTATTTTATTCTTTCAAAAACATTACAAAATGCAACATTTTAATGTGATTTTAAAATACATTTGTAACAATATTACATTACATTGATTATAAATGGTAGGCTACAAACTATACAAGCATTAATAGAGCTTGCCTTTTAAAGGCAGTTTCACTAATGTTAAATATGTCGATATCCGAATTAATTCTGTTCAACAGCAAGATTGCTCTCCCGACCGACATGACCATTGGCAAGTTAGTCCTGCAGGCCGGAAGATAGAACAGTCTATGCTGTCGGTGACAAAGATAACCATCAGGAACATAGAAATAAATTTTCTCCATGATTGCTGAGTTTTCAAACCATCCGCGAATCAAGATGAAGAAATGCGTAGCAATGTATTCATCCCTTCTGATCTGTAGATGTTTCATTCCGAGCATACCAAAAAGAATGTTTTAGCTTCATGCACAGCTGGAGGTTTTCAAATATTGTCGGATTATTCGTAACCCGGGAATGTTTGTCTTACCGAATTGTAAGTTTAATTGTTTGTATTATTCTTTTGGTTTATTTACAAGTAATCTTTTGGTTTATTTATGTATTATGTACATATGTACTATTTTTCTTTGGTTTATTTGGAAGTAATCTTAAAATTTTACATTTCTTTCTTCTTTCTATATTGAAAAAAAAAACATGGACGTAAAGGACACTGTGCCGTTAATTATAAATTATTAAATATTTTTTGCCTGAGCTTCAGTAAAAAAGATAAAGTTATTTGGCGTTGATTTTTTTGATTTGTGTCTCAATATAAATCGGTCATTTGTAAATTAAATTTACGCCTATCAAAATGTTTCTGTCAATTCGACTGTCATAGAACGGGAGACTCCTAGCTGGACAATCAAAGCTTCTTTGTACTGATGTATTCTTTGTAACAACAACAAAAATAATTAAAAAAATATAAAAAAATAATGAAACCTAAAACCTTGCGAAAAGTTTCTAATGCAAAAAGGTACTGCGGACAGCCACCTGTCTTGCTTACGCCTACTTATATATTAGTAGTAGTGAAAAAAGATAATAAATATTAGCTAAAATGATTGATTTAGAATATTTAGCTAGTTTATAAAATTTGTAATTTTTATTCATTTATTATAATATATGATTGTTTCAAATCGACGGTTTTTATTTATTGCATAATTAACTTTTGTTTTTAATTAGCGGAAATTTAATTTTCTGTAGTCGAATAACATATTTTAAATGCTATACACAAGCAATGAATCTGTGTAAATACTGTGTTCGAATCAGCATTTGCTGCTATACCAGTTTTAATACTACCGATATCTTCATCGGGACAAACATCACGACGAAAATTATGAACCATCAAAATTACTGTTATATAAAAAAACAAATAACAAAACACCTTCAACTTAACAGCATTTAACAAAAAATATTTATAATTAAATGAAAAAATAACTTTGGTTTTGAAATAAGCGGATAATTTTCAGTATATTTGTGGTGTTTTTCAAATTAATTTGTTTTCATTTGATGAGCCACAAAGTGATTTTGCAAAGATTGGAGAAAAAATCTTTTCTTTGAAATTTATTTACTAACTATATATACATATACATACCTTCAAGGTATGTAGCTACGTCCTTCATTGTTTATCTTTAAAAGATTTCCCTGGGGGAGTTTATTTTACAAGACGAAAAAAAAAATATTTTTCCTAATCGCACATAAAACAGAGTTGATTCCAAGTAGGTTTCTGCCTTACAAAAAATAAAATAATCGTTTTTTGTCTTCATTGAAAGTCAATTCTGTTTTCATAATTGGCTTTATTACAGTCTTGTTTTTATTTGCCTCTAAAATAAACATTCATTACCAAAACTGCCCCAGGCCATGTTTTGATTCCAAAAATGTATATTTGCTTTTACACGTATTTACACAATATAGAATTTTAATTTTGGCGGATCGTTGGGTTAGCAATTTTCCACCCGGATTCAAAACGAAAATAAACATCCGAGCAACTAAAATTATTTTTATTACGACGTTTTATTGCGTTAAAAATGTAACTTTTATTTGATTTTAATAACAAGATGATTCCAATTACAAAATTCAAAGCCCGACGAGTGTTTACATTTACGAAATGCGAATGAATATATAAGTTTTGCTGAAATAGCACACTTTAGATTGTTTTATAATTGGAGCTAGTATTTTCCAGTGAATAATAACGGCATGTGACTTAACTTACTTATCTCCATTATTAAAAATAACCTGCAAAAGTAAGCCAAAATATGTAAACCTACGCACAATTCAAAGATATTCACACATCTACTATATACACTATAATATAAAGAGGTAAGATTTGTTTGTTTGTTTGTTTGCATTGAATAGGCTCCGAAACTACTAAACCGATTTGAAAAATTCTTTCGCTGTTGGGAAGCTATACTATCCTTGGGTAACTATATTATATTTTGAAAAAAATAGGCATCCTTACTAAAACTTCAATAATGCAACCCAAGGTGTAAAAAAATATCTAAAATATTCTTTACATCGCGTGCGCTGCGAAAACTATTGATGATATAATAAAATATTGTACTACAACTTTGTAGAACACATCAATATTTACAAAAAAAGTCGTGACAGCATATGTCTAACTATTATGGTTATGCCACAATAAATATTATTTTATTTTAAAAATTTAATTTGAAAAATTTAGTATTAGAAAAAAGTTTCGGCCACGGGCCGGGCGGGAGAAGATATTTATTTGAATATGGCATTGCAACGCATGCCGGGAAACAGCTATATATTATAAAAGAAAGTAAAAAAAAACGTGCGGACCGTAAAAACTCAGAAACGAGTCCCGGTACGATCAAGGGAGTTATATGGTGTGGTATATCTATATCCCCCCTAGGGAACAAGGGTAACCGGTTATACCTAAAGAGCTTGCTTTTAAAGATATAAGGGGTGGAAGTTTCGCCCTCTTGAAATTTCGCGAACAATCTTCCGGAAAGTTCTAGAAGGTTCCATAGAGCTCTAGAAAATTCTGGTAGGAGTGGCAAAGTATGTCGTGGAATTTTCGAGAATAGGAAATCGGGAACATCAGTGTGGAACACTCTCGAATGTTGTCCTGAGCGAATCCGGGTAACACAGCTAGTAATAAATAAAGAGCTTAAGGAATCACATTTGCGCAGCGCCAAAAAGGTGTTTTTCACAGAAACGGCGCTGTACAAATTATTCAATAATTATTATTATTGCAGGCTCAAATGAGTGAAAAGGAGGTACGTTAAAACATATTATTATGTTTTTTCTCGAAGCACCTATCATTTCCAATAAATGAATGGTCTACTGTAAGACCGTTAATGTGCATGAAAGATATTTTTATATATCTGCATTTTAATTTGTAATACTGTAGGAAGAAGCACGAGCGTTGAGAAATAAAAAGAAGCACATACATGTTTTAATAATGCTACCAACAAAAAAACAGTATAAATATTATATAACGAATAAAATATATTGTCCCACAACCCATGTCACACCACTTCAAAATGATGATTGATCCTTTAAATATTCAAGAATGATCATTTTCCACATTGACGCACGTTCAAAAACAATGATTGTCCATTTTACTATTGAAGAACGGTGGTTGTCACCCATTCATTTGAGACAATCAACTTTATAGATGGGTTTAGCTTTTAGAAAACGTTATTTTTCTAGGAACCGTGAGCATTATGGAATATTTAACCCGTGAGCACTTGCGCTATGACCATTTCCCTCAAGGTGAATTTAAAATTCGCGCCATTTATGCAACAATGTGCTTACATACCTCGTTCGCCCAATAGCTGAGTTTTATACTTCCCCCGTCCCGCGCATAACAGTTTTTTTCGTCTTAGGCCGGCCGCACACGTCAGGTTTTTCCATCCAATTGTCTGATCCGATTCGAAAACAGATTGGACGGCTGGCGCGGAAGGGCGTGGTCTATTTTTATTCTGCGCCGGCCAGCCAATTCTGTGTACGTGTAACAATAATAACTGTCGGATGGATCAGACATGATGGAAAAACCTGACGTGTGCGGCCGACCTTAGGGTGTACCAGTCGCTCAGTAGATTTATTTTGTTCGGCCGGATCCCGTCGCGCGGCATTTTGCTCATCGCGCGTATGACAACGTGAGTATTTTTTTAAATTTATTTAAAAAATATATATTTTAACTTTTTTCCATAACGTTTTAGTATTAGTTACGTACAGAACATGCTTTTAATTTGTATAACAAATGTAAAGCTCTTGCATATGATGAGGATTAATATTTTGTTATTCAAGCCTTAATTTTTTTAATTGAAGTTTTTTTAGTTTAATCCAAAAGTGCAGTTAAGAATTGCCAATTTAGTTCCTATATTTGTCATTAAAATATTATACTAAGTATAACAAATGTTATATATTAAAAATAAATATTTGATTTGATCGTACGTCTTTGTTTTATTATATATTAATAATAATATATGTAAACATGCTTACACGCCTGACAGCACGCCTACTACAGCACGCCTAATCACGGAGGAAATCGAAATATACAACCATTTTGAAGTATGTATACTGCAATACCTACCAGCTCGTAGTGTAGTGGTGCTGGCAACAAGCACACATTTCACCATTAACAATTACACACCTGTCGGATCTGCCGGATCTCCCCTGATGATGGACACTGCAACGATGTCCGAAACGTTGGCTAAAAAAGGAGCTAGTGCAACACGGCATGACACCCCAAACACAAATAACAAAAATGCTATACTTTATGTACTTTTGGCTATTTATAAAACGAGAGCAAAATGCTCATAACCGAGGGTCAAGTGAGTTTTAAAGGCGCAAGCGCTCGCGGGTTAAGAATGATACAAAGTTGCCCCGCAACCAAGATATCGAATGGCATTCATAAACTGAAAATAATTGTGACATTCAACGCTCTTGAAGCGGACCGTTCAATTTTGAGAAAAACATGAACAAGTATGTTGTTAACTTTTCAATGTATTAAGTAAAACAAGATATTTGGGTAGGCTTTGTTATTAATTAGGTACTTTCAAATGGGCTACGTAACCGTATGTATTTATGTTTTCGAAAACTTGGAAGGGCTATTTAAGATTGGGTGATATATATATATATATATATATATATATGTATGTACATAGAATAGGTACACAGTAAGCCGTTTTAAAGGAAACTTTTTTAATATAAAAAAAACTGGTAATAATACCTAGATCGATAATATAATTAATATCAAAATCACTGTTTACAGAAAAATATGTTTTTCAGAAGCCATTGGATTAGTGGGATTTTTTTTATTATCCAGCATTAGAAGAAAAATGGTATGAAGGGTGGGTAGGAATCTGAGGGTGGGTGTGTCCAGGAGTGACAGACTTACAAATCCATTCCCCACACGGTATGCAAGGCAATGTAACGAAAGAGTAAGGCTGGAAAATTCAAAAGGACTCCCTCAACCTCTTTCTACCGAGTCAGCCTGCCTTACAGCGAGTGGGCAGACGCGTCCGTGACTAAGACCCAGACAAATCTCACCCCATGAACCAGGGCATCCATGCTTGGTCACTAAACGTAGCGAACACTTGGGGTGACCTACGGCAGAGGTGTTGTTTATCCAATAAATGGTTCCCGGGATGGCGGTACCCAAACCCGCCTCCCAAATTGTGTTCCATAGTTCAAGTTGCTGGTACACCCTGATCAATATATTTTATCCGAATGAATTCTGTATTAGTCCCATAAATAAATCTATTAAAATATCTCAAAATGCATTATAATGTCAAAATGGCACGAACATATATTAGAATAAACAATTAGTGAATGTTCATAAACCAATAATTCTATTTGTAGTTATCGTTTCACCCAAAAGTAAAAACAATTTATTTTATGATAAATTCTTATCACTTCGGTGTATTTCAATTTTCACCGGCTGCATATTGCGTTTGTAATCCGATTTGGGAATCAAAAGGGCCTTCTGTGAATTTATCCTCACCGAAATGGGTTTAATCTATTGAAATGCAAATTATTATTGAAATTCTGATTATGTGTAATTTTCCATCCATGAATAATGTTCTGCAGGCATCGGATTTATTATACCCATCGGAGATAGTATTTTATTTGAAGTTTGGAAAGAATAAATAAAAAAAATTTCTCAATAATTACTCTTTCACCTGTTGGCTTAAGTTAACCATTTGCGTATTGAATAGATCTAATATTTTTACAACAAATGTGTTAAACTTTCAAAGATATAAATTATACTCAAGGGGATGATTGGGTAAAGTATATCAAGGGTACCTAGCACGGTCGATCGATAAAATCACATGTCAATGCGATATTGACTAAATTAGTCATCATCTGTGGTCAGTTGTGAGCATGGTCAGCTTACGATTCCGACAATCGGTAGACAAAAGATGCCACTTTTGCCCCACATCCTGGAATAAAGACCATTATTATTATCATTTTTATGTCATTAACGCGGCCTCCTAAGTGTCAGATGAGCTTCGGCTAACTGTCAATGTACACGACTTTTTGAATAATGTCGTTCGTTATGCAAAATTACTGGATTATTATTTTTTAAATTTATTAAGAAGCCCAAAAGGCTTTTAGAAATTTAGATGCACTGCATATTTATTGAAAAATTACAATTAGAAAATAAAAGTTAACAACATAAGGTTAACAAAATAAAGATAACATACAATATAAATAATAATTTGGGAGGTGGGTATGTATACCGCTGCCTCGTGAACCATTTTTTTTTTTTTTTACAAATTTTGGAAAGTAATTTTCCTCAGGGCCTATGTCATCTTTGAGGATGCTGTATGCAGGGTCTTTTTGAGGAAAGGAAGGAGTTAACATTGGTCTTGAAGAGACTCATGTTGTAGGAGGGAGGAAACACAGAGGCAGGTAAATCGTTCCACAGCCGAGCTGTTGAACTCAAGAACGAATCGTAAAAACGACCCGTTCTCATGTGACTAATGTCAACCGTGTACAAATATTGGGCGCGTGTTTGGCGTGTTTCCCGACTATGCACCGGTGCCGAGGGGATCAATGACGCTAGTTCCTCGGAGCATCTTCCATTGTAATACCGGTAGAACAAGGACAGCATTCCCACCTGACGCCTATGCTCTAAAGATTGCAATCCGTCTGTTAAGATAGGAGAATCTATCAAACGGACCGCCCGTTTCTGCACAGAGTCAAGGGTTTTTTTTAGGTATTTTGGAGCTCCAGACCAGAGGTGGCTACCAAATTCAACCGTGGGGCGCACTTGCGATTTGTACAGGGTTAGCAGTTGAGTACTATTAAAGTATCTGCGGGCCCTGTACAGTACGCCCAGTTTCTGAGAGGCTAACTTAACTCTGGTTTCGATGGAGCCCCCATACCTGAGCTGGTCACTTAGAGTTACACCAAGCATATCAATGGAGGTCCTGTTCGGAAGAATGCTTCCGTTGAAGGAGACTAGATTATCATTTCGATCCCTTTTAGACGTTATCAAACATGATTGGGTCTTTGAAACATTAAATTCGATGAGGTTATTCTTACCCCAAGAGAAAACACTCTCGAGGTAACCGTCCATTCTCTGCTTCAAAGCCCTCCGAGCTATTGGGGTTTGTGTGCTCTTTGGAGGTTTGTCAAACAAAAAGCTATCATGGACTGTACTGTCATCCGCGTAACAATGAATCGGTGCACATGACAAGAGGTCGTTGATGTGCAACAGAAACAAAGTCGGAGACAGAACCGATCCCTGTGGGACGCCAGCATTTATCGAATGCGAGGAAGAGGTGAAACCGTCAGCAACCGCCTGAATCGACCTCTCCCTCAAAAAGTCGGCAATCCACGCGCACAAGGATGCGGGAAGTCCGTAAGAACGCAATTTGTTGACAAGCGCTCGATGCCAAACCCGGTCAAATGCCTTGGAAATGTCCAGTGAAACCGTTTGGGTCTCACCAAAACATTCCAGGCACCGTCCCCAAACATGCGTCACATACGCGAGAAGATCACCGCACGAGCGGTTCCACCGGAATCCGTATTGACGGTCGTTAATAATTTTGTTCTTCTCGAGGTATGTGAGCAGTTTGTCATTGATCACACGTTCCATCACTTTTGACAGAACAGATGTGATCGCTATGGGGCGGTAGTTGGCTGGGTTGGAGCGGTCACCCTTCTTTGGAATGGGGTGAATGATCGCTTTTTTCCAACCAGAGGGCACAGAGCCAGACTTCAGGGACATTTTGAAAAGCTTCGTCAAAATTGGAGCTATTTCTACAGCGCACCTCTGCAATACCAGGGCAGGTATTCCGTCAGGCCCGCTAGCTTTATTAACATCAAGCCCTCGTAAGACTTGGAGTACATCCCGATGCCGGATCCTCAGCTTTTTCGTACGAAAACTGCAATGAGGTACCGATGGCGGGGTAGCATCTTGATCATCGAGGGTCGAGTTTTCCGCGAACATTTTGCCTAATAAGTTAGCCTTTTCGGCAGCGGTATTTGCTAGAGAACCATCAGGTCTGGTAAGAGATGGCAGACTGGATTTGCAGAAATTGCGACCTATTGAGCCCGCAAGCGACCAGAACACTCTGCTGCCGTGCGGGCAGGCAGCCAGCTTACTGCTGATCTGCAGGTCGTGCTCGAATTTTGACCTGTTAATGATCCTCCTGCATTCCTTTGCCATTTTTTATTTTTTATATTAAAAACATACAACGAAGTTGCACTCCCATGAGTTATCAAAACTCATTAAGGAATCGCCAATTGGTACTTTTGAGAAGTTAAACCCAAACTCAACCCAATATGTAGACACAATGTATGAATAAAAAATTTACAAAACATTTCACAGAAGCAACATACAGACACAAACATATGAAGAATCACTTTACAAATATTTCACAGAAACATGTCTTATATATATTATATTTTGTTATATACTATTCTGTTTTCAGACGTTCGAGATGTGTTGTAGGCTCAGTAACCGCGTTTTTTCATCGCACTGCATCGGAGCATTGTCGACTGAACCACGGCTTTGAGCCCACACCAGTTTCTTTAACAGTGGATTGGATGAAGCCATCCATCGCGGATGTGATGACTTCACCAATTTCCTGGGCACATCTTGAGGGATCTGAAGTCTGAAAACAGACAGCTGACCACGGGAAGGCATTGAAATGAGCCCGCAGACCAAACCAATCTGCTGATCTATAGTGCCACACTTTTCTCTTCAGCCGCTCGTTTGGCGGTCTGAAGGTTACGGGGATTGATGTTGTCACCAGGCAGTGGTCGGACGATCATTTACTGGAAAACCAACACCTCTGCCATAGGTCACCCCAAGTGGAGCGCTATACGTTTGGTGAAATGACTTAGCAGGGGTGCCCGGTTTCATGAAGTGAGTGTTGTCTATGTCTTGGCGGGGGGTGCGTTTGCCTGCCTTCTGCGTGACGAGCCGGATCGGGTGAGTTTGCTTAAGGGAGACCTTTTGGTTTCTCTAGCCGGACTCTCTTGACCCATAGCCTTACACCTCATTGGTAGGAATGGATTCATACATACGTATCTCCTGAACACACTGATTCCCAGATTCCTAACCACGCTTCATACCCCAGAACATCCTGTCCTTCTTTTCCTTTAAAAGATCCTCCAAACAGCATCCTCTTAGATGACATAGCCCTGATGGAAATTATTTTCCTCTAAACCTACATATGTGTTAACCACTGGAGCGACGGCGTGTTTTTTTATTTATTTCCTCGGATTGCTCGTGATATTTTAATGACCGTTTTGAATATTTAATCATACCTTCGAATATTAATATGAAGGCATACAAACTGATCATAGTTCTAAATAGTCAATGAATTCACCTATCTTCGGTTGTTTATCACTTATTTCTAAGATTTATGAAAATAATATTATAAAATCGTAAACATTCAAAACGGAACTATTCTCAGTATTGCCTCCCTTTAAACTCGCCCAGTAAGTTCAAATTTCCCTCCAAATTGAATATTTTCTATTAGGTTTCTTTTAAATGGTCTAATTTATAATCACAACGTAAATATGTATGTAAGAAAACTGAATTTTGATTTGTTTTGAATGGTTAAATGTTCCCTTTGAATAATTTTTGACACAAATTTATTCGAAAAATGGCGACACTTTTAATTAGACTAAAATGAAATTCTTAAACGACTCACCAAAAATATCTGCACTACATCAAACAAATATATCAATTATCTTAAATACAATACCAATTAACTCGATTATTTAGAAAATATTGCATTTTCAAAAACACACGACGATCGGAAAAAAATGTCAAAAACATAACCATAAAACTTTGTTTTATCAATAATCAGTGAAATTTAAAGTTTGAAACACTTTGAAATAGTTGAATGCATTATTCATTCAATTATTATAACACTGGTACACAAATTTGTAATAAATATCCACTAAAATACGATAAAAAATCCGAATTTTAAACTGACAGCTAAACAAACTGACATTGTGATATGCCGCGAAAATAATCGATCTAGAAATTTCCGTAATTAAATCATAGAAACAAAGAGTTGAGACATCTCTAGAGAAAGCGCTGAAGGATTTTGTCAACTACATGATTATGCAAATTACAGATCGCGGGAGTTTTCGAAAATATTTAAATAAAATAGTAATAGTGCGTCAAGGGAGAATCTTCCGAAATTCGGAAGCTTTTCAAACAAATGTTTCCGAAAAAGGTTCCGAAATTCGGAAAAAATCGTTCCAGTTGTTAAGTGGAACAGATGGGTCCAAGATGGGGGAAGGAACGGAGGCTGGGGTATGTCTACAGGGATCCAAGAGGGAACTCAGTATACCTCTAGGAACTCACTGCACTGTGTTTCAGGCTGAGATGAAAGCCATCATGGCCTGCGCACAGGAGAATATACGTGTCAGGTACAGGAATAAGAACATAACCATTTGTTCTGATAGCCAGGCAGCCCTAATGGCACTGGAAAGTTACCGATGCGACTCCAGACTGGTGATGGAATGCAGGACTGTTCTTACAGAACTCGCTACCATCAATAAAATAACACTGATATGGGTACCAGGACATAAGGGTATTGAGGGCAACGAGCGGGCTGACGAACTAACAAGGAAAGTGGCGAACGCACCACTTGCGGGATCCGAGCCGGCCGTAGGAGTAGCAGCTTGTCACACGAAATTACATATTGAGAGGTGGGTCAAATCCCAGCACTGGAAGGAATGGAAGAGGGCACCCGGAATGAGGCAAAACCAAAGTACTCATAAACGGACCGGACACCAGACTACTCGATATGGACAGAAACTCGCTGAGGGAACTGGTAGGACTACTAACGGGACACTGCCATCTCAGGAGACACATGAAGCTATTGGGAGTGGAAAGCACCAATAGATGTAGAAAATGTGAAGAGGATGAAGAGACTCCAATACACTTGTGGTGCCAATGTCCTGCCCTGGTGGGAACTAGGCTCAGATACCAGGGGAGACACATCGTGGAACCAGAAGACTTAGCCACATATCCAATGACAACTCTGGTGAACTTCATTAAAGGGACTGGGTTATTGTTAAAGGATTGAGGTAAAATGGGAGATAGTAAAATGGGCCTATAGCCTAAGTACTCAAGGGAACTAACTGTAAACCGTCTCCGCAAGTAAAAAAAAAAGTAATAATAAGTGGACTTAATGTAAAAAAATAAAATAAATATGTGACATAAAAATATGTAATCTGTTAATATCCTCCAAAACTATGGTATTAAAAAAAAAACATAAAATTATTTTTTATTATAATTTATACTTAGAGGAAATATAGATATGATTTTAGAATTTCGCGGCTAAAATTTATTTACTTTATTTATTTTTCCGGTGTTATGCCGTGTTGCGCTACCTCCTTCTTTACCCAACGTTTCGGACATTTTAACACTGTCAATGTAAAGCTGTAAAATTAGTTATTATTGGATTCCTGGGTTGCTACTTGATTCGTTTTTTGGTAAATCTAATATTTTGTCATTATAAATTACAATCATTATTTAATATAATTTATTTTACCCAATTAATAAAAATTTACTTCTTAAACCGCTTAATGTCATATTTGGTCAATTATTCTCCTAATTCTTTCCGTTTTAAAATTCAGCGCAGGTACTTTAGATCCCAATGAAGAAATCTTCGTTTTTGAAATTTGCATGTAATTCTGATTCAAATAATGATTTAGACAGAACTAATTGTTGATTTGTATTGGAATAACTTTTGAAGGTTACACCGATCAATATTATATATCAATGAAGAAGAAGATTGAAGTGATAATAAATAATAATCTCTTTATTATCCTGAGAAATACCACTTTATTGAACTGATAAATACAAAAATAATGCTGACAGTTTTAACACTTTACTTCCAGCATAAATGAACAGTGATACCAACAGTATGTTATTACATTGTCATATACATAAAAGACAACACCCTCCCTCAATGTAATAACATTCCAATATATATAATTACATTTAACCCAAAAATAATGTTTCGCAAAAATATACTAACTTATACAAACTAGATTACATTACACTAGATCACATTCCTTGATACATTTTATAAGCAATTCCTTACTCAATGCTTTTGTAAGAATATCAGCTGGTTGTTCACTAGTGTTTATGTACTTTATACATTTTTATTATCTGTAACTAAACTTTAATAAAGTGAAAACGAATATCGACATGCTTCAAACGTTTTACAGATTCTGTAGCTGCAGTTAATATAGCTGACTTATTGTCACAAAAAATGTTTACTGGACAAACATTTTGAAAACCAAAATCAATTAACAAGTTTATCAACCAGCAAGCCTCACCGGCAGCCATACTCATAGCCACATACTCAGACTCAGTTGACGATAGGCTTACTGATGCTTGTTACTTAGAACTCCACAATATTAAACAATTTGAAAATAAGAACATATAACCAGAAGTGGACTTTTTGTCATTTAAATCACCACCCCAGTCTGCATCGCAAAAACCCTCTAAACCTACATCTGTGCACCTATAAAACAACTTGTAATGTAACGTATACTTTACATAGCGTAAAACCCTTTTTAGAGCAGCTAACAATACATTATTATCACAATATTGATACCTAGGTACTACGCATTGAAACAGCAAAACATAAGTCAGGTCTTGTACCTTGTACAGCATACATTAAACTTCACATTATTTGCCTATATAATTTTTCAATATTTTTATCTACCTGTTGATTTTGAATGATTTCAGAATTAAAAATTTTGTCCATTGGTGTAGCCATCGGTTTGCAATTTAATATTTGAAATTTTACAAGAACATTTTTTTCTAAGTAACTTTTCTTACTAAATTCTGTAATACCAGATTCTAAGTTCTGACTCACATTAATACCTAGAAAATCAGATATACATCCTAAATCCTTCATTTTAAATTCCCTATTTAAAGCCATTTTAAGCTTTTTGACTTCAGAGTTATTTGTTCCAAATATTAATAGGTCATCTACATATAACAACACAAAAATTTTATCTTTTCCATTATACTTTTTGTATAAACATGAATCACAGTTTGATCTAAGAAAACCTTCTCTAGTCATGACATCAATGAACTTATTATTCCAACACTTAGGAGACATTTTTAAACCATACAGTGATTTGTTTAATTTTACAATATTTTCATTATTAGAATAAGCTCGTTCAGGTAATAGAACATACACTTCATCTTGGATTTCCCCATACAAAAATGCCCCGGTAAAATCCATTTGATAGATTTGCAAGTTTAATTTTGTAGCAATGGCGACAAACAGTCTAAAAATAGACAATTTTGCGACTGGAGCATAAATGTCTTGATAACTAAACAAATTATCTTGTTCAAACCCCCTAGCAACCAACCTGGCTTTATACTGGTTTGGAACTTTAATTTTGAACACCCATTTGCTACTAATAACCTTACTTGGATCTACTGGCTCATTGTACACTTCCCACGTATTGTTTTCTCTCAGTGTTTGCAGTTCTCTTTCAATGGCCTCCTGCCACTTGGAAGCATCTGCTCTGCTCACGGCGTCTTTGTATGTCATCGGATCAGGATCAATATCATCAGTTTGTACATTGTTACATTTATAGAAAGAAGTTTATTTCCTTCTTCTTCTCGATCTCTCACAGTAGGGTGCTAGTGGATTATCTTCACTCACTGACTCATCTGAACTTAACTCATCAACACATGGTTCACAATCACTTTCTAATTTGGTTTCATATAGCATATCTTCTTTAGTAGAGGTTTTGACACCACCTTCGTCTTCCAATGATCTATTTTCTTCATTTACCAATATATTATCTCGATTGGTTCCTGGACTTTATTTACTTCATTTTCTAAGAAAATTACTTCCCTCTTTGTTGCTATGGTATTCTTACGTGAAAGATATATCCTGTATCCTTTCACATCTTCACCATAACCAACCATAAGTCCTTTTTCACCCTTTTTGTCCCATTTCCTTCTTCTTTCTTTAGGAATGTGCGCATATACAGGCGTACCAAACACTTTCAATTGACGGATGTCAAAGTTTCTGTTAGTCCACACTTCAAAGGGAGATTTTCCGTTTACTTTGCTCTTTCCAGTCCTATTTAGTACAAAAGCTGCAGTATTTACAGCTTCTGCCCATAGTTTTTTAGGTAAACTTTTTGCATGTAGCATTGTCCTCGCAGCCTCTACAAGAGTCCTATTTTCCCGTTCAGCCTTTCCATTTTGCTCTGAAGTGTATGGAACAGTCATTTGATGGGTAATTCCACGCTTTGAGAACATTTCTTTCTTTTCTTTGTTTATAAATTCCAGTCCATTGTCACTTCGAAAGATTTTAACCTTATTTCCAGTTATATTTTCAGATTTATTTATAAAGTCTTCAATACAATTCTTGATGTCGTACTTATTTTGGGTAAAGTTCGGTTTATGGGCGAAATTCCTAAAAAATAAAACTAGTTATTTTTATACTAACTTTGGGCCGGGGAATACGAATCTGAAAGAATTAGGTTGGGACAAGCAAATATAAACTGAATTACACGACTTAAAAATTTTCGATACACAAACAATCTGCAATGAATTAATGACACATCTTTTTATGGGCGATACTCCGAAAGAAGAAATTTAATTATCTTTATACTAACTTTGGGCTGGGAAATCCGAATCTGAAAGAATTAGGTTACACTCGGCAATATTAACTGAGTTAAACGACTGTACAATTTTTCAGATTCGGATTCCCCGGCCCATAGTTAGTATAAAGATAACTAGTTTTATTTTTTAGGAATTTCGCCCATAAACCGAACTTTTTCCCTTATTTTTAACAAAATAAATATATCTAAAATTTGAAAAGTCATCTTTAAATAAAACAAAATATTTCGATCCTCCTAATGAAACTTCTTCCATTGGACCACACGTGTCTGTGTGAATTAATTCACATGTCTTCTTGCTTGTGTAATTACTTTTAGCCAACGACAATCGATGATTTTTTTCTTTATAAACAACTCTCACATTTTGGAACGAATGATTGCTGTGAATCGATGTTGTTTTTCTGCAAAACTTTCTTGACATATTCAAAGTTCTGATGAACTCATTTTTCATGCCACGAATTCAAATCATTCAGCTCTGATTTTACCACATTTGCAGTATTATATTTACTCATAAAACGTAAATCCATGTAATAACCGCTTCCTTCTCGTTTTTCTATGACGCACACTTCTCCATTCTTGTATAACTTGCAGGATTTGTCATCTGTCATCAAGACATAACCTTTTTCAACTGTCCGGTTGACAGAGAAAAGATTAATTTTTAAATCTGGAACGAATAACACATTGTCTATTGTAGTATCAACCCAGTTTTTTTCGTTTCGCTGTACCTGTAACACCATCTGTCCGCAGCCCAATACACTAATCGTCGCGCCATTTCCGATTATAACTTGTTTATGCAATGTGTCTGTAAAGTTTGTGAACATGTCCCGATCACAACACATATGTTCGTCAGCACCTTAGTCCACCAGCCACTTAGATTTTTCATAATTATTTTTAAAATGTTCATTTAATACCACGAATGCATTATTTTTCTTGTTGTATTTACTTGCGTTCTTATTTTATAAAACCAGCACTGTGATTTATAATGTCCAAACTTGCCGCAATAATAACACTTGTTATTTGCGTTCTTTTCAATATTATTTTTATTATTCTTACACTCGCTCTGGAAATGTCCTATTTTCCCACATTTGAAACACTTCCCAGTCTTTTTATTTTTCAATAAAATAGCTGACGATGATGAAGTTTGTTGATGTTCATTATTCTTATCCATAAGCCTTTCTTCCTCCATCAACAACCTGGCCACTAAGTTGTCCAATGTTTGCTTATCATCAGGGGCAGATTCCCAAGCCGAAACAAAGTGTTTATATTATTCTGGCAGCGACGTAAGTACTTTAGTTATAACAAATTTCTCAGAAATCTCTTCCCCCATTTGCTTTAAATGGTTCTGCATTTCTTGGATTTTCGACAAAAGTGCAGACATTTCTGTACCTTTTTCGTATTTGTACTGGAAAAATCGCTGTTGAACAATATGAATGCTAGTCTCCGTCTTTTGTTGATACACACTCTGCAACTTTTTCCACATTTCCGCTGAAGTAGAACAGGATATAATGTGCAACATAACATTTTCTGTCATCCTTGTGACTATTAAGGTCTGAGCCTTTGCATCCTTATTTTCTCAAAGAATTTTCTGTGCCTATTCTTTGGGTTTTACACTTCGACCTTCGACTTCATCGAGCCATCCTTGTCCACGCAACAGCACTGTAGTCTGGAACTTCCAAACATTCCAGTTTCTTGAACCTTCCAATTTCAACACTTTTTGGTTTCCATCAATGTTGATCACAACACTTAACAAGATGTTTTTTCCCTTTATGCCTTCCTCCTGCAAAAACGAAGCGACACACGCGGCGTGGTGTCAATAACTTAACCTCAATTCGCCGGTCAATCAATTTGCAGCAGTTATCCACAACTCAGCAAGTTTTATTATAAATCAAGATGTATGTGCCTGGGTCCATAACCTGAATTGATAATAAATAATACTCTCTTTATTATCCTGAGAAATACCACTTTATTGAACTGATAAATACAAAAATAATGCTGACAGTTTTAACACTTTACTTCCAGCATAAATGAACAGTGATACCAACAGTATGTTATTACATTGCCATATACATAAAAGACAACAAAGATAATACTAATAAATCTAAGAAACGTGTATCATAATAAGACAAGTTTCGACCGTTGTCTTCTTATATTTCTGTGTTCTGTTTGTTTCGTTTAGATTTACTAGTATTATCTTTTTTATTCATTGAGCGCGTCAATTATTTTATTATGTTCATTTACGTTTAATAATTCTTTAAAAGAACTTACTATTTTTCACAATAATATTTTATAATAATTTTGAGAATTGTTTTGTTTTGTTACGACGCGACGACGTCAAAATCAGAATATTAAAATACTAATATAATATTCGTATTTCCAGCCCTTCAGTTCCGGCTTTCTGTTGTTGAGAGTGTGCTCCGTCGCTATTGCATAAGCTGGTTGAAGTAGGTTCTTTAAAGCTTTTCCTGTATCAGTCGGGTCCACGAGAAGAGAAGAGAAATAGGGACCCCACAGCACAATGCAACAATGCGCCACATGCCCCACTGGCTGCATTAGCCTCTTAGCCGTTGCCCGGTGCCCGTGCCCATGCCCGTGCCCGCTGCTCAGCGAGTCGACTCTTTTTTATCTTCTTTATGCACATATTTACGTATGAAAATGAACGAAAAAAACTTAATGCATTTTGGACCACTTACTAAACATGGTAATAGAAACCTTTTTTTGTAGAAGCTCTGAATTGTAGGGATTTTATTACAAATTCAGAATAAAACTAGTACCTGGGATTTTGCTCACTAATAATTTGAATAATGTTGAAGTTTCATTCGACTAGATGCAGCCACCCTTTCCTTGGCGTTTTTTCTTTTGTAGAGTGGCAGGCTGTTTGACTCTGAACACGTCGCGAATTCATATAGTGATTTTATATATTCGGTCCAAAGTTACCCTGCATTAGGTTTCATTGTAACCTATCCACGTATTTGCTTCTTATTTGAATTAATTAGGTGATATTTTTACTTGTAAACTAAGAGTGAAATTTAAAATAATAATTTTGAAGACAACGTACTATGATAACACGAAATACTTAATTTAAAATAACCTCCGGGTAAAATCACCGCCATGGCAGCCACGGCCATTATATTTTTGACAGTTCAACGTGGGTTGTTATTTTTTAACCATCGACAAGAGAAAGAATCATAGGGTTATTACGTACATTAATAACAGTAATATTGCATATTACTTAGCTAGCAGGAACAACAATTCAAACAAACACAACAACAACAATAAAAATTTACATCTGCTTAGGTTTTGTCCAATGTTAATCATAATCATGTACCCATATGTAATCATGAATCATAAAAATCATAAAGTAAATGACGAAAAAACGAATACAGGATTTTTGAAAAAAATATTCACCGTGTACTAAATAAAATATAATAAAATGTAAAACGCTGATATCTCAGTTAACTAATTGAAATCATTATTTTTTTTCTATTTCTCTGTCTTGTTTACTTTCATATTTTCGTTTAGATTATTATTGTTATCTTCTTCTTCAATGATATATTTCATTGATGAGAATAACCTTCAAAAGTTATAAAAATGAAGTTTTTCTTTTAAAAAATAAAATAAAACATTATTGTTCATTTAAAAAAGACTTATGGTGTAGTTGATTTGTAAGAGGTTTACAGAATTTAGTGATTTTTTAAATTCAAATATTTTTTTAATAATTATTTTGGGTTTTATTTGAAGTACAAAACTCTAAACTAATTATTCAACTACCATTAAACTGTTTAAGTATTATTTTATGTCAAATGTACACTTTTAAACTTCAGTACGTCTTTAAGACGTCTCGTTTACCTTAACGTAGGTCAAAATAATATTATCTTTCTAGGGTTTACTTACTTGCTACTGGGAGTTACTTGTGTCTTGTGCTGCCCGTTGTGCGATAACTTTTAAAGTGAGATTCGATATTAGATGTAAAAAGGATCGTGCATTTTGAGGCAAGTTCCAAACCACGTCTTAAATCATACAACATTTTTGCGCAGTTTTAATATTAACACTCTCATTTGTCAAAAGTGAATAGTATAATTGTTTTTTCGCAATTTTGCAGGAATAGTGGTGCATATATAAATGAAAAAGTTCATAAATGTTCATAAATTTGTATTTGAAAAAAATTATCTGTATATAAATCTTCAAAAATATTAAATTTTTGTAACACAGTTGCCACGGTAGCTTAGTTTCAATTTTATTCCTTATTACTGGCTTGCAAAAGGTAAATCAACTAGTAAACCTAGGAACACAACTCTTATCAGTCTTGTAAGATAGTTTGAGAGAACATAATAATAATGTAAAATGTATGAACACATTGACAATTGAGCCTCATTTCTCAGGTCGCAGCCATCAAGAGGAAGATGATGAATTTGTAAGATGTCATCAGTGTTATTCAGATCAAAGAGTTTTTTCGTCGCCATATTGAATCTATGAAAAAGAAAACACAATTTCAGTCAACAAACATACCAAAAACAAAATAAAATAGTCCAGAACATTGATCTGAACGAAAATGGTTGAAGAAAAAAAATGTTCTCATTGTGAATAGCATGAATACACGCGTGTCATCTGTGATGCATGACCATGCGCCTATCAGGTAGAAAATACACATTTCTAAAAAATATTGTTATCACAAGGTATCAAAAAATTGTAACAAAAAAATGTGAAAGGTAGTAATCCGAAATCGGGCGTTATGAAAAACTTACATTTTACACGCGTGTCATCTGTGAGATTCTCTCGGCCAAAACACGCGCAAACTGCACTGGACGCACGCACATCGGCAACTGAATTGTCGAGCTAGGCGAGCTTGGGGAATACTAGGGTGGGGGACCAGGCTCCCCTCCCTTCATCAAACTTATGACGAAAAAACAGAACTGGTCATCTGTGAGATGACGCGCGTGTATTGGAGTGTTAAATTCCGCGGGTGCAGAACTAAACAACATAATGAAGATAATTGTTTGTAAATAAGTATATATTCTTGATGCAAGGTTCTTTTTCCATACGTTTTGGCTTATTTTTTCAGTAACTTCTAAAATGGAATAACACCATTCCGATGGCATATATAATAATATATTAGATCTCAAGATAATATTATGGTAAACAGACTCCAACAAATTGACGTTGATTTGAGGAATAAATCAATTTGTACTCTCAAAGGAGAAGAAGAAACATACGGCAACCCTTCTTTATCACATTTGCGTAGTTTTGCAGAATATGGGAGGTTAGTTTTTTTGAAGTAGTTGAGATGTAGAGAAACGGATCCCCTGAGTATCCGAGGGTTATTTAAGGCGTAGGGCGACCATTTTTAGAAAAATACGATAAAAACAAACAAGTTTTTAAGTCTAGTTATTATTTTATATCATCACGGAAAATGAACACTGATCACATTTTGAGATCTTCTTATTCAAAAAAGCCTCAGAAACGAAAATTTGGTTGGCCTCCATGGTTCTGGGGTTACGATCCTCGGCTACAAATCCAGGGACAGCGTCTTCAAATCCCGGCGTTCGAAAGTATATTAGTTAATTTATGGTTTATTCATGTAAAATAATGTGTATTTCATTTCCGACTTGTTCCAGTTGTAGATACTTTCAGAGTTTCCCTGGTAGCGACCCCCATCCAAAATAGAAATATTGCTGAAATTGGTTCTAGATCCGTTTGGTGACCAGATCTAAATAGCCAGGTACTCTCCTCGTTTCTGCTCCTGTCTCTCCTATCATGTTGAATATTCTCTCCCCACCAACTTCAGTCTCAAAACAAGTCCCACTAATTAGGGGTACCATAATCTTACTGGGTACAGACGGTCGAGAGTAGTTGGGACTATTGTACTTACATAATAAATGATATTCTTACCTGAATTCCTTATTTTTTTAAGGCGCGCCCCTTCACGGGTTTACAGCCTCCTAAGAAATGAACTGCTTGTTCCCTCTTAAAGATGTGAAATTATAAGAATCCTCTTATTAGAATTTTGGAAATTTTTTCTACTGTCAAAATACAAAAAATAAAATTAAATACAATTCACTTATTTTCTTATCGGGAATGGTATAAATAAGTTTTCTGGAAAATGATACTTAAATAAAATTCACCTATTTTCTTATCGGAAATGGTATAAGTATAATAAATTTTCTGGAAAATGATATTTTTTCCTTTCTGCTTCCTCAAATAAAATATTATAATATTATTTTATTCCACGACTAAAAGTTTTTTGTTAGGAGTACGTTATCACTTAGTTTAATTTTTCATTATTTGATTCAATGCAAAATTAGCATTTATGGAAAATGTTAAACTTAAAACTCTTTTGATGAAAGTTGGGAAACAACGTTTTAATTCTGCTGCGTTCAGATTTTTTTTAAATCTTCAAATTCAAAATCTCGACGCATTCGTATCGTCGGCCTTAACAAAAGTAATCAAAAATACGTTTTAACTCAGTAGGCTACAATCTTTACTCTCAAATAAAACCATGCTGTACATGTCAGCAGGTTATTCGTTAACCTTTCATATCCTGCCAATAAATTTTGAAACGTTATTTTTAAGAGAAACTGAGGTGTGACGATGAGATGGTAAAAATCAATTCATTTTCATAGTATCCCGGCGAAGTGTTACCCCATTACGACCCTTTAAGGTCTCAACATCAGCTCCAGAAAGCATTGACACCTTATTGATGCTCACAGCCGCCCCCAGTAACAGAATCACCTCCTCGGCGGAGTGCTGCAATAACCACCCCCTTCCCTACCCCTAGCAGAGGGTAGCGGGGCCCCAGAGGAATTAAACGTCGATGGGTAAAAGGGTTGCTAACGCCAAATGGATTTATTAGCTTATAAAAAGTCTGTGCCAGACAAGGTGTTGAAGACGTTGAAAAAATGGCGCGCTCATCTTTTCGGGATAGTTCAGCTGAAAAGGGTCCGTCTAAACATACTGTAAAAAGTTAGGTCTAAATAAAAACAACATTATTTAATTCACTTATATTTGTAAGAAGTTTATTGAACTGTAGAATGGAGGAAACAAGATTTCGGGAATTTTATAATCGTCATAGTAAAACCATAAACAAAATTGATATTAAATATTGCGTTCGCTCAATATCTTAAATAATATAAATGTGCGTGACTTGTTCCGTTATCAATAATTTTCGAGAACAAAATATTTCCGTTTGATATTTTTTTGTAAATTGAAAAGGAATTGTTTGTATCGAAAAAAATAGTTGCCAACGTAAAAAATAAAATAATGGCAATGTTGACGTTGTTGTATATTGTGTTGTCCTATTTATCATTTTAAATTCATTTAGCACTGAGCACTTCTCATTTTATCATTTTTGCTTAATTTCGATGTTTAGAGTCCTTTACTCATATCTATTGCGTCTATGTCACCCTTTACGAAACATTTCAATGCATTTTTGTCTACTAGCACTCTTTGTCTATGGTCAAATTGTCATTTCTCTCTGTTGTGTTTAAAATCTCAGATTCATTTATTGCTAATTCATTCTTCAATTTGAAACTCCAGTGCTCAAAAAGAATCAAATCTATTAACATTTATATTCATTAAACATATTAATAATATAACTAGTAAAGCAATGCAAATGTTAAGATTTGTCTTACGGATTTCGAAGGATTTTAAAAATTTTAAAACTGTCAAATTACTTTACACTTCACTTGTTAGAAGCCAACTAGAATTTAACTCCACCATTTGGAATCCTTACTACAGTGTTCATGAGAATTCCCTTGAGTAAGTCCAACAAAAAATTTTACGTTATTTTAATTTTAAATTGGGAATATTCATCGAAAACATTAATTACCTCTCTCTGTTACAATTATTGGGACTCGATACATTAAAAGAAAGAATTTTTTCAGACCTATTTTATTTATTTAAAATCGTTACCAACCTGTTGAACTCCCCTGAATTTCTTTCGTTAATAAGTTTCCATGTACCTAGTCGATCAGTTCGTTTCAAATTACCTTATCATTGCAACAATACTCAATTCCATAATGAATCGCCTGCATGTACTTGGAAATAAGTAAGTTTTGGATGAATCTATAAACATTGCTAGTTTAACCTCATACAAACACTACTTAATTAAAACTGTCTGTCAGCGCTTCTCAGCTTGATTATAATCAAATACAGTTTTAAAGTATTAATTTTTTAATACATATTATCCGGGATTTATAATATGTTGTATTGTATTTATAATAACCTATTCATTGTACTTTTTTATGTTGATACTACAATTTCTATTGTTCTTTTTTATGTATTTTATATTTATATTTTTTATATTTATATATATTTTTTATCTATGTATATTCTGTTTTCATATGTAAAATAATTGTAATTCTTTTGTAAAAGCCGCTTTAATCGGCGTTAATAAATAAATAAATAAACTATTCATCTGAATAAAAGTGTTAACAATAACACGAGTGTTTTACTAAGAAAGGATACCGCAATCATAACCTATCACTGTACGTTTCCTGGGTTTGGAAAATAAAGGAAGTCAACAAAGCTGCTCTTCTTACATCTGACGGTAGACTGTCCTGAGACCAGACCCTGGGACCCTACAGACGTTTCTATATATATATATATATATATCTCCCTTCCTCCACCCAACCGTATACCTATCCTTATCTGATAGTGGGTGGCAAATTTACCTATATGTAACATTTGCAATAATAAATTCTGGAACAATCAGTCTATTAAAGGAACCCGTGCAGTGATCAACTCCTATCAATCTCTCAGTGATCTTCATAACGAATTATTCACAATATCTTGGCCGTAACCAGCTTATACCCCAACGGTGTTTACAATTATGAAATCTCTCATGATTGGTCATGTGGTGTATAGGTATCCCTCAAGGCCAAAAGCTATTCTTATCAACATGAATATAAGAATACAAGGGTGGATCAGTCCTTTACAATCCAATCTGAGTGATTACAGTCCACACATTGATTTGCAGAATATATGCGACTAATGGCAGTTTTTCTGTAGGATTATTTTTTTTCTAAGAGTACCTTTCAAATCACAAAGTATTTCTGTTATATGAACTTTGATTTTTAAATTTTCGAAGCAATACAATAGCGGATATATTTAACGCGCTTTTATAAAAACTGTATTGGGTACTCTCACAAAATTATTTTGTTCGAAAATGTTTTCTTATGAATGGATAGAGTACGGTTTTAGGTTGGCATTCTATGAGCTGGCAACCTCAACGAAGATAAGGTTTAATGTTAGAAGCAATGTATTTTATTCTATCTTGGGTACATGCATACATTGAAGCAATGTTTCGCCTAATCCTCAACATTATCATACTTGTACACTTAAATGGAGTTGTCCCATTTCGCTATCAAAAAGACATTGTGCAGTCATCTACACGCATTAGATCCGATAATGACGTTTACATGTAAATGGTTTCATCATAGAAATAACAAAGGAATTTGGTAGGAAATGCGAAGGTTCCATTTTCCTCCATTCAGCTTGAGCTCTTAGTATTCATTGAATGGCACGTTAGGGACTAGGCGTGTTCGTAGACTATTTGGATATGCATTCGGCTCGTCCTAATGCTGATGGGATGTTCTACATATTACGTACGCAACCTTAGCATGATTCCCACATCGTAAGCAGATTAAGTTTTTTTTTGTGTCGTATTAAAACCACATTAAACTATTTTATTTAAACCAGCTTTTTTACCTTTTATTTTTGTGAGTTTGGGCGATATTTTACATCTATATAATAAATACAGCTCTTGTACAGTAAATTATGTTGCAAATTCTGGAGAAATAATATTTGTAGAGGCTGTGCAAATTTCACAACTGAAGAACAAATTCAGAGACATTTTTTGTTTAATTCATGATACGCTTCGATTTGGATTCTGGCCTGACTGCCCACAGTACTTGACGTTAAATTATAAACATACCTACTTATATCGGTTGTTGATGCTGGGGTACGTAAGTAAGAAGTGTGAAATATTCCTGCATAATTCGTAACCTTATTCACATTAAATTAACTTTTAAATATAAAAATTGAAATTACTTATCATATTAGACAAGCGATAAAGTAGTACCAAAAGTATATTATGTATTAATAATTCTGTTTTTGAAATGCCCATGTTTTAATGATTGACAGATGCTTAGATGAATTCTGAATGCTGAAGCTACTAAGATCCAGTTGACGTGGACATACAGGGTGCGGCAAATCAAACAGTGCAGTTTTGAAAGGCCGGAATATCCCGTGTGGTGGGAGTAGAAACCTGGGAGTGGTCTCATTGTATCAGGAAGGTTATGCCGTTTTTAGTCGTTGCCATCGTTTGGTCCGGATAACACCGGGGCTTTGCCGTCCGCACTTATCTTAAAAATTACCAAAAATGGCGAAGTGACGAGGCCCACTTCCATCTCTGTGGAGCGGTGAATAAGCCAAATTTTCGGTACTGGACTGAAAACAGCCTGAGGCAACTTCACTAGAGACCTCTTCTCTCCCCAAAAGTGACCGTGTGGTGTGCGATTTCAAAATTTGGGGTGATTGGGCCGTATTTTTTCTAGGAAAATGGATGAACTATGACTGTCAATGCTCAGCGTTATGTTTCCATGTTATAAATTTGTTTTGAACCTCAATTGGAAGAACTAATGGAGGAAACAGATCAGGGAGACATCTGATTTCAACAGACACCGGTGCTACGGCCCATACTGCTCGAGTTTCAATGACGAAACTGCGACAGATGTTCCCTGCGCGCCTCGCCTCTCTGAGGGGTGGCACCCGCGCTCACTTGATTTAAGAATTTGCGACTTCTTTCTTCGGGACTATCTGAAGGAAAAGTTTTCAAACATCGGCCTCACACCTTGGAAGAAATCAATGATTGAATTCGGGAGGATATAGCCACTATGGCCACCGAGATGTGCCAAAATGCATTCGAAAACTTCAGAAATCGTCTTCATCAATGTATCGCTGCTAGGGGCCATCATCTTTCTAATTTCATCTTCAGGACTTGATGAATAAAACGGCATGATGTACCGAATAAAATAAAATCAACCCCATTTCTCTAAGTGACGCCGTTTTTTTTAATAGCCTTTCAAAACTGCACTCTTTGATTTTCCGCACCCTGTACTTTAGCGGCATATTTTTTGGATGGCTATCCCTTTCATAAGCGTTGCTATATTTTTGTTTGATTAGTGTGAGTGTCTTGTATATTTTAGAATGATAGATAGTTTCTCAAAATTTTCAGTTTTTCAATTTTATTAACATTCGTTAAACAAATTTCTTCTTTTGAAAGGCAATAATGATATGACATATATTTTTTTAATATATACTTTCCACGTCACAAATTGTGTAATTAAAATATCCCCTGATTTTCACGAAAAACCACTCTCAGTTTCAATTAACTATACTATCCATAAGTCCTCTTTTAACACCTTCTCAGCTGTCATAAAACGTGCCACACGTTTGTTCAGTATACCAAAAGTTCTGGTCACTGTTATTACACTGACTCCCCGAAGAGCGTTGTTCTCCAAACAATCGTGAACGGCGAGTTAATCTTCGATTTTATTATATTCAATATTTACATCTCATCGCCACCCATCTCATGGCCTAGATACTGAATGGTATCCAAATCACTGAACAGATTAACTAATAGAAGTGAATTCATGTGCCAAAAGGAAACTCAATTTTATTTGTCCCAACGCACTACCCGTTCAAAAATGTTCATCCGATCTTCTTCTTCTTATCCTATTCGGGACTGATACTCGTAGCTTTGGGTATCACAACTACAATTTAATGTAGATCATTCAAGGCCGGGATTTTTTTTTGCCTTTATTTAGAAGTGTATTTTTTAACTGAATTAATTGAGTAAAAATAATAGCTAATTAATTTAAATAACAGTTTTATTAGATTAGGTTAGGTATGATTGAATATTTATCTTCGTAGAGCATTTGACCGGAAATCAGAAGGACGCTGGTTTGAGTCCCGTCGGCGCCATGTATCTTTTCTCGGGAGATTTTTTCAATGTAGACGAGTGTTTCAGGCTAATAATTATTACTTATAATAATTTATCTTTGTAATTCAAACAATACCTACTTAGCTTCATTTAGACATTTTATTAATTGTGTGCGGTGAATTTTCCATGGAAAATATTAAGCTGTAAATTGTTGCCATGTTCCTGGAACCATCGCTATGACACGTTTTCTCTTTCCTGGATAGCCTGGGCTGCATTAGTCTATTTCGTTCATTTCAGTTACGGCCTCTACCATATATACTATGAAGTTGCTTTGTCCTGCTTTTTCTGGTCCGACCCAGTGGAAATCTTTTCTATAGCATTCCGACAAGTTTTCGTGTGTAAGTTGGTCTTCTGGCTTTGTGTTCGTGTCCAAAGTTTGATAGTGAGCATGTCAAATGAATCTCATTTTGTCTCACTTCAGTCATCTTAAAGCAAGACCGACTACAGTACAGGCCATTGCGCACTATGGATTTTGAAGTATCACGTGATATAATCGAGAAACAACCGTTTGAAAACGGCGGTGATTGTCATTGGTAGGTATTCTTTTTGGTTATGACTTATGTGTTTATGTTGTTTTACCGTAAAAAAAATAAACTGAGTGAAAAAAATAGAGATAATTGAATTCACAAAAATAAATACAAACTTATAATAGTTGCAAAACCCAATACCATAAACAAGAAAAAAAAAATGAACACATCATAACATGTCCATCATCCTCATCTGTGTCAATAGCGGAGCTTTGTTTGAGCTAGGCAACTTCTGCCCCCAGTAGGATGGCATCCTTTTTTAATCTAAGTCAGTCCAATGGGTACACGTCGGTATAACTACTGCTTTGATAATGGCATTGAACGCCAGAACAGCTATCATAATTATAAACACTAAAATACTACCATTACAAGTATATAAGTACCATTATTTAAATTGATAATTTACTTTTTGTTAACACAATTTCATTAGCACGCTTGGAGCTGGAGTCAAAATGAGTCAAAATGGAGTATATTGGTCGTAAGACTGGCGATGACAATTTTCTTTTAAAAAATTTACAAATTTAAAAAATTT
This sequence comes from Limnephilus lunatus, assembly GCA_917563855.2. Taxonomy (NCBI): domain Eukaryota; kingdom Metazoa; phylum Arthropoda; class Insecta; order Trichoptera; family Limnephilidae; genus Limnephilus; species Limnephilus lunatus. The sequence goes on from OU830594.1 coordinate 34,292,535, forward strand.
TCTTCTAGAGATAATGTGTTCAGTGATCCTGATACTTCGGCAACCTGCGAACGGTCGGAACGCATAAAGCGTGCCACAATGTCCGCATGCAAATACCCGTAGACCCAGCCATAAAGAGACTTTTTAACCGTTGCGCCATTTGTAGCATTACTGCCTAGTATTTTTACCACGCGGACGATCATTGAATACGAGTGTCGCAGAGGAAACAAGTTAATGGCCCGCCATAAAAAGGTAATCGTTTTCCGATATTCCTCAATTCTCTTGATCACCCCGCCGGCGGCCATTTTGCGGCCGTATCTCACCTCAGGTGACAAGCGATAGGAAATATCTTATTGTTGCCTAGGTCACAGGAGTCACATCATGCTGAGAATTTAGACGACAGCGATGTAAGCGGTGGAACGGTTGAAACCCACTGAGGTGTGTGCCATCACTTTTTGAAGTGAAACTTCTTTACCACCGTTGTGATTTAAAACTCTATGAAACGGAAATGACACTAAAAACAAACAAATACATAGGTACATCTATAGGATTTAGCCTGCGAGAGAATGAGATGTAATGAAACCTTACCGCATTGGCCGCTTTGATTATGAGCTCACTTTCAAGGCTCCTATTGTTTGAGATTGTGTGGGTGAAGGTTTCACTTCTACTGCGTGTGAAATGCACTCGATTTTTTTTGTTTGGGGACAAAATATGTCCTTTTGCAAGATATTATAAAAACAAGAACAATTGAAAGCCTTCTAATTAAATATGTTTGAAATTAAAGCAAGCATTATCATAGTTTATTTGGTCCTAGCCCATTCTAGCCCATTTAGCAGGCACTCTATCTCTTTCACACTCGCCTGACATCGAATATCGAATAGCTATTCCTTTTGAATTTCTTAAAGATGTTATTGGTGAAACAAGTTTTGCATATGAAATCTAAGTGAAGAACAGTCGGGCTTATGGATCACGAAAAACGCCAACATGGCATTTCTTGTTCTTCGTTATTCTATGATTTGTACACATTAAAAAAGATTTTGTTCAATTCATAATCAACTCTTTCATAGACGGCGCGAGTTTAATTATTCTAGTGAAATAATGCTTTAAATATATTTAAAAAATTCATTGTTCCACCCGTACACTCGTAATATGAATATGAATAAATAGTTTTGTCGATAAACAAATTCAAATCTTTCAAAAAATGCTAACAGATAAAATATTGTATCGGAGAAAAACCCAATATTATATTTGTTAGCATTTCTTGAAGGATTTGAGTTTTTTATGGGCACCACTTTTTCTTTCATATTCATATTGCGTATGTACGGGCGCAAACAATGAACTCATCTTAATATCAATATTTCACTTCATTCAAAAAATGATAATACAAAAACAAGATACATAACTAAAAGTCGGATTGGATCAAAAAAGAAATATTATAAAAAAATTATAACATACAAGAATAAAACATACACACGTTACACACAATACCATTATAAAACTCGCGTCATTATATACAATCGTACATCATAATACACTCATTCAACCATTTTTTTGCCATTACCGGCTTTATATATATATTTTTTAATTTATTACTTCATTATTGAATTGAATTAAAGAGGGGGCCTCAGCACGGATAAGCCACACAATGTTGCCAAAATTACAAATGATGTTGTAAAATACAAAAAAAATAAAAAAAATAATATACATTTTAAAGCATAACTCGTAAAAAGTTTTTTCTGTAAAAAAAAATAAACTCGCGCCATCTATCAAAGAGTAGATAATGGATTATTTTAAGTATCTCTTAAGTAGATTAAAACAAACTGGAAAGTGATCTCAAATTACTTTTTTTTATTCTTCGTATTTGAAAATGATGAAAAAACTATCTTTAATCTTTTTAAGTGCTCTTGGGATTCATCGAAAAAATCTGCGCTTACGTTCGAAGTCTGGCAAAAATCAATTCTATTCTCGAATTCTTCAAAAAAAAACCTCACCTTTCAAAAAATTTAAAAGTTATGAACTAACTAACCATCACGTCTGTTTCCCTCGGAGATAGTCTCCTGAAGGGAATATGAAACCACATAACGTTGTCTTGGCACACACTCTATATTTTATTCATGTTCGTATATTTCCCATCTAAAGTAGGTACATATTGATCCAGGCTTACCGATTGTTGTGCTTTCTCCATCCATTTCCTCTACATATCGCAAACCGTCCGAACATGATTTAAAAAAAGCCTACGTATTATGTGCTGGTGGTCACTTCATAATAACCACAAGACTTTTTAAATCTTGTCTTGTATAAAATAGGACTAGCAGTTTCTTCAATAGTGACCAGCGTTAGCGTTGTACAAATCTCAATGCGCCCAACAATTTGACAGCCACGTATGGGCTGCAGCCCAAAATACTTATAACCTACATATTTCTGTTGGAAGAAGGGTAGTTTTTTTACATTAACTCCACACAGGAGGCCTTGAGGAAAATAATTTCCCTCAGGTCTGAGATGCTGTGTGGAGGGTCTTTTTGAGGAGAGGAAGGAATGAACATTGGTCTTGAAGAGACCCATGTTGTAGGAAGGAGGAAACTCAAAGGCCGTCAAATCGTTCCACAGCCTAGCTGTAGAACACAAGAATGAGTAGAAGAAATGGCCCGTTCTCAAGTGACAAATGTCAACCGTGTACCTACATATGTTGGGCACGCGTTTGGCGTATTTCCTGACTATGCACCGGAGCCGAGGGGATCAATGACGCTAGTTCCTCGGAGCATCTTCCATTGAAATACCGGTATAACAAGGATAGCATTCCCACCCGCTCGTCCGATGGAAAATCCGTTGTTAAATGCATACAGATGCAATGTGGGCACGCATAGACTGTTTTAAAAGTATTTTAAAGGAGCCTGCTCTAAGGAGCTAGCAGCGTTGATCCCAGTGCACCGGTGCACGTGCGTGAAAGTCGAGGACACGAGCGTAATAACCGTTCACACTTGATGTTGGCTTCATGAGTCGGGTCGTTTCTTTGCCTCATTTTGTCATTGATATACCTATGTATGTAGAATGAGCTACCGGCATCTGTTTTTCCTCTAGCGCTGGAAGCTCTTGTGTGGTGTCACATAAAAGTCATAATTTGAAAAGATCCAAATATTTCTACTTCGCAATAAAATCCAAATAAATTAAAATATTTCTGAACGCATCCCAAACTAAAAATTGTTTTTGGAAGGTGATAAAATAACTTTTAAAATGTTATTGTTAAATATAAATATATTTAAAAAAATATAAAATGATTAATAAGAAACTTAAAAATGATCTAAAATTCTAAACATTATTTTCACCTATTTTTTTATCTTTTCATGTAAAAAATATTTGATAAAAAAATCAGAGTGTCCAATTCATACGCGGTAGAAGTGAAACCTTCAGAAAACTAAAGTAGACAAAGGTAGGAAGGCTACGAAGTACCGCACAAAGAGGAGACCGAATGTACTATCTCATTCTCTCGCAGGCTAAATCCTGTAGATGTTGTATGTGTTTCTCTTTTTAGTGTCGCTATTTTTCGTTACACAGTTTCAAATCACAACTGTGCCATAGAAGTTTTTACTTCAATAAATTAATAAATGTTTAAAAATCTATTAGAGCCTGAAAGTAAGTTATAAAATATGAAATGTAAGTAATATAATATAAGGCGTTCAAAACGGGAAAAAATATATATGTAGTCAAGTTATTCACAAAGTTTCATAATTTTGTTTCAAATTGCTGTCGGAAACTTTGATTTAATAAACGTGTACATTTTAACTCTTTTGTTATTATTTAGCCTTATTGTTGAATATAAAGCAGTTGTTTTCTCTTTCTAACACCGTTTATATCACATTTCTCACTATGATAGTAAGGGAGATACAACAATTTCTATGAGACCTATTTCAGTTGTTCCCAAAAGTGATAAAAATAGCCTGAGGGGTTAAAAAAATCTCTCAAAATTAAACTCTCAAATCATGATGACAATAATTAAAAATCTATCTGTTACGTAATGGTATCACAAAAATAACCTATTAAAAGGTGTGTATATCGAATGGTGACCATGTAAAAAAAAGCCATAAGGAACCCACCTGACGCTTCTTCACCTATCCTGTTTTCCTCCCAACAAGATTAATCCACGGAAATACCGCCATCCGTTTCCGGCGGCCTTTCTGTTGAGACGAGAGTTCTTTTTTTCTAATAAATTAGTCCTCGTGGTCCTTTTATGGGGAGCGTTAATATTGCCTGGTGCCAACTCCGCGTAGGGTCTACCCGGTAGTTACCTGATAATGTTGCCAAATTCACTGGGATTTAATTAACACTGGATCAAAATGGAAAACCAAAGTCACGGTGTTTTTTATTATCACCTTTTTTGTGTCTCATAATTCAGTCAATTATCATCGTCATAGGACATAATAATTATTTAGGTTTTGTGCCTGTAACTCTGGTTCATTGAACTGAAAAATTTAGATTTAGCTGCGTTGAATTGAAGTGTCATTTATTAAAAAAAACATTTTTTATATGAATACCGCACATGAGTCCAAACTGCTCACAAACGCACAAATGAGCATGCTCACAAATCAACCAGCCGTTGATTTGTAAGCATGCTCATTGATTCGCGGATGGAAAGGGTAATGAGCAAGTTAATTTATAAGTATGTGTGTCAGTACCGGTTCCATGACAGTTCATCCTGCGACAATTCATCCGGCGACAGTTCATCTGGCGACAGTTCATCTGACCGACAGTTCATCCTGCCGGCAGTTTATCCTGCCGACAGTTCATCCGGCCGACAATTCATCCGGCGACAATTCATCTGGCCTGATCATTTAGAAGATTTTTTCTTCAAGTAAGTATGCAAAGAGGATACGGTCGTACAACCAAAATCGATATATTTATATCTGAAGGCATCTTGAGTGGAAATCCGCTGAAACCTAACCTAACCTAACAAATTAGTCCATTCACCCAAAAAAGATGGTGTTCATTTCAGATAAAAAAGTTATATTATTTGCAAGTAGGAATCTCTACGGTTTTTTGCTAAGCCGACTGCACGTATGAGTATGTCGTATTTTGTTATTAACGCATGCTTCTTCGGAGAGTCGAAATTATTGTTAGTAAAAATATTTTTACAGCGGATTTCCACTCAAGATGCCTTCAGATATAAGTATATCGATATTGGTTGTATGGCCGTATATCCTCTTTGCATGCTTACTTGAAGAAAAAATCTTCTAAATGATCAGGCTGGATGAATTGTCGCCGGATGAATTGTCGGCCGGATGAACTGTCGGCAGGATGAACTGTCGGCAGGATGAACTGTCGGCAGAATGAAATTTCGAAGTTGGAGTGAGCCAAATGTGTATTTATTGTTAATCAAAGAACGTTGGTCTATCCTTATTTTGTTCGATGTGAATACCGCACAAAAATTCCAATTGCTCCCAATCGTCTGGAACCAATGAGACTACGGCATCCCCAAATAGATGCTGAAGGTCATGTGGAGGGAAAGAAGATATTGAAGAGGAAGGAGGAGGAGTAGCTGGCTATTCAAATATGGTCACGAAAAAGACTATAGCCATATCGAGCGATGTTTCAATTCGGATTAATGTTTTTTTTACCGGGGCGATACTGAGTACTCTGGAACGTGCCGCAAATTCTATGTATATTATTTTAACTGCATTTATTGCGAAACAGCACAAATTATCTAAACAAAATTTTCTAAGGCACTCCGAGATTTGAACTTGCTACTTCCAGATTCGTGGTCAAGAATCATACTTCTCGACCTAGGAAACTTAGGCGTCGAATTAAATAAACATTCTTAAAATGAGATTTACAACGCAAACAAGGTTCAAGGCTGTTAGTTGTAACTTTACTTTTGAGTTATCATTATAAAAATGAAGACGGTAAATATACACAATACACTGCTCGTCAAATAATCTCGCTTCCAGTCATGCATTTTCAAACAGTTAACCGACCGCCGCATTATACTAAATCCAAACAAACATTGTTAATTTATTTATATTGGGAATGAAAATACTCGTAAAATGTTTACTAAACCCAAATAATGCGATCTGAATTATTGAAAGCATTAAGAAAACTCTCGGAAAATCGTCGATCGACGGTTCATCACCGCCATCAGTAATGCCATGTAACGGTAGGGGGTTCAAGTATTTAATCGAATGTCTCCCGCTTGCTATCGGTCCGTTAATTAACCGATGCGCTGCCGATATAAACACACATAATTCTAAACAGGCCCGACAACGCCCGAATTGTGGATGAGGATAGGCCCGCAAACTGGGAAAATTGACGTTTTGAGCCGAGAACAAAGCAAATATTGCTCCGGCGCAGGGTCGGAGCTGGGCGGAAAGTGATTCAACGGGTAACAACATTTTGTTTATACGAGGAATATGATGATTTTGTTCGTTGTTGATTGTGCAGTATCTAGTATATCTCTATAGCAGTATCGCAATTTTTGTGCGCTCATAATCAAATATTATTATATCACATAAAAATGTGATACTTAACCATTGCAAGATTTAACAATATTGGTGATAGAACGGGCAATAACGTTTTTGATCATTATCGATTGCAACTTTGCAATATTGGTAGAAACAAGAAGAGCCGTTAAACGGGCGACAACATTTTATTTGAAAATATTGTAAATAATAATTTTTTATATCAACCACATTGCAACATTGAAACATTGAAATGGGCACTCTTCAAGATTCGTGTAGTTATAAGCTTTTTTCAATGTGATGTATTGCGACCATCACAGTATTAAGAACAAAGGCAAGTAAGCAAACGGTCAAGTTTTGGTGAATTAAAAAATATATACATAATATATTAAATATCCGAAAAGAGATTCGTACTTCCTGAGGGCAATGTTGTAATAACCATCATAACATGGGGAAGTACCTCACAAAATACACAGATGAAACAATTTGTAATATATATAGTCTTGTTATGGAGAAAAACTATTTATTTGATGTATAAGTATTTACAAGAAGTGGGTAATTGGTTCAGCTAAAATCTGGTGTTTCGGAGTTTATACCCTTCTGGTTATTATTATTAGTTGTACATACTGTACAACTAATAATAACTAATAACAACATCCCGAGGCCCCCCAACGACTTGCTCACAGGATTATAATGCTGTTTTCTTTCTGACAGAGATCGTATTTTACTTTACGTCGTCATTAAGGGCAGTGTTCAACAATCAAACTGAGCCAATTAAAATTAAAATTCGTTAATCTACAATCTCGATGTCACCATTGAGACTAAACTCATTTTGGTTAAACATTATACGGAAAATTGAATAAATTATTATCCCCGCAACGAAAAGTAACTCAAATCGGTTTTCACATTCTAGTGGGCAAATAGGAAAAAAATTAATTGAAGTCAAAACTACTTAAGCACCGTTGTGATTTGAAACTCGATGAAACGAAAAAGAGACAAACACATACATCTATAGGATTGAGTCTGCGAGAGAATGGGATAGTATAATCGGTTTCCTCTTTGTCCGGTGCTTCATAGCCTTCCCACCCTTGTCTACTTTAGTTTACTAGAGGTTCCACTTCGACCGCATGCACACTCTGAATTTTAATTTATGTGAATGTAGGAATACATAGGAATGAAGAGGTGGATTTGTTGGCAAACGAAGCATGTGTGAATGGAAGCATCTACGACTGGACGCCAGACGCTGAAGATTACTCCCAAAAGATAAATTGCATATGTAATAATATGTGAAATAATCATTTTGAAACATTGTCTACCAATAAGGGAATATGGTACAGAAAGCTCAAAAATGAACCGTTTAAAAGACCATGGTTCACTGAGGTTAATCTGAAAAGATCAGAAATGAGAATCATTTTTAGATTAAGTTCCGGACATGCACTAATGGGAAGAATATTGTGTTTGATAGGCCTCTCTGATTCTCCAATGTGCTCGATATGTGAACAAATTGAAGATGTCGAGCACACATTATCAAAGTGCATTAAATATGAACGACAGAGAGTGACAATATTAATGACCTCGAACTCATCGGAAGTTCAGAATTTAATAGCCTCAACCGAGTTTCATGCCATATCGAGAATAATGAAATTTATTAGATCATGTAAACTGGAAAATATTTGAAAGTGAATTTTTATATAAAATGAATATAAAAGGACTAAGCACCTTTTAAAGATCATTAGAGATTATAGATAATATTATAATTTAAAAACAGATGAGGCAAAAAATGACAACATTGTGTGAGTCAGAAGTCTCGATAATATACATGATATAAAAATTTAAAAAAATTATGTGAACCCCGCAAAGTCCAAACTGCCCTAAAACAGTGGAATTATGGCATACAGATTAGGGTAGAAAGGAGATGGAAAGCGTAAGTTACCTGGTTACTCAAATCAGGCCACCCAACAGGATCGCTGGTGTCATTTCAAGCAACCAACATTTCGTTTCCGAATGGTGATCTTTCACCGGGATAAATAAATTATAATGCGGCGTAGAGGAGTAATAAATACATCACTAAGTCTTCCGTTAAGGGTCAATTCTTACCTAACTAAGGGTTTACGCTCGACTTCAAAAGGGTTTTGTAAGAGTTTTTCAGCAGATATATCCGTTACCAGCCCTGCCAGGCCATTTCGGCGTAACAGTTCCCACAGGTGCAATACAAGGTACATTATTTTATCCGTGCTGGGAACAATGATGGCGAATATACGATGATTTATTCCACCCTGTCGATTCATTAATATCGGATGATATACACCTACAACATCGCAAAATTAATATTTATGGGAATTCGGAAAACATAAAGTAGAGACACGGTAAATTGGACGCGAGCGGCATGATTGCCGTTTTCCCATACAAACGAAACTACCTACCGGCCCTCTATAAAATTTTGCAATAAATATACATTTGAAGCTTTGCATAGTGTGACGTATTTTTTAAATCAAATTTATACGAAAAAATCTGCTTTTCCAAGTGCAACCGTGAACCCTTTGAGCACTATTTCGTTCCAATATTTTTTTTATCAACTGTATCAATTATTCATTAATAATAATATCAAGCAATTAATTCAGGGTATATCTGATACTATCATGTATTATTCTTTATATTATTAGATTATCAGATTATTTTCATTTTGTTGAACAACTTTAACAAACCACTATTTTGATCGAAAAAAAATGAATATTTTCCTTTCAGTGCTGTTCTAAAAAAACACATCGGTGTCAAACACTGGCATTATAACTTTTTAGATAAACTTTGCTTATTTATATGCGTTCGCTCATCAAAAAAATTACTAGCATTATTAATCTGTCTTCTACACATATGTATGTTAATATCATATTACAAATAATGTTCATCCCTTGACAGAATAAGATTTTTTAAATTTAGCACTGTCTTTCTCGGTGTACTTGCAGTATCTACGTTAACAGTGAACTTTGCTGCACTGAATGATGAATACGAAAACGTTAGGTAATATTTTATTTGGAGTTATACAAAATTTTGGAGACGGGGATGGGTACCGCCACCTCGGGAACCATTTATTAGATAACCAACACCTCTGCCATAGGTCAACCAAAGTGGTTTGCTGCGTTTGGTGATTTAGCAAAGGTACGCGTGTTAATGGGGCGAGGTTTGTCTAGGTCTTGCCAACGGATGACCTAGACACACTTAACCCCATATTCTCACAGATGAGAGTTATGGGAAAGAAAAAGGTTTGAGGGGTGGGTAGGAATCTGGGGTTCTGGGAATCTTCCCAGAACTCTCATCTCCTTACTTTCCTAAAAAATACCCTCTACACAGCATCCCCAAAGATGACATAGGCCCTGAGGGAAATTATTTTCCTCGAGGCCTCCTGTATGGAAATCATGTAAAAAAAACAACACAAGATTAATGTAAGCACATTGAAATGTATTTAGTTTAGAAAGCGCAATTACAGAAACAGATGTATTTATAGCAGTTTTTTATCGATTTTACCAATCCTTACCATTGTCCAATTATTATTTTTACTTTTATTGTATGCAAAGTGGTAAATATTTGCCAACATTTGACATATTTTATATCATCGGACCAAATATATTACTAATAAACTAATATAAAATGTAATACCAATATATTATATAAAATTATAACTTAATCCATGTTCATTAATGTTAATTATTTGGTAGGTATTAAATGCTTACCTTAGATACGGCTCCATGATCGTGTCAATATTTTGGTTTCATCCCTTCGCTAATACGGATTTATGTGTATTCACGCAACCCCTTTCGCTTTCTCTCTATTAATATTATTAAACCTAAGCCAACCAAACGCTTTTCGAATAAATAATTCAGCTATATTTAATAACGTCCTGCTTTACGACCTAAAGCAGCTGAGAAATTTTAACAAGTACCTTCTTGCTCTTGTTATTATCTCGATCGTTTAATATTAGAGAATATTTTATTTGACTTTAAATTTATATTATTTTTTTATTAAAAAGAAAACAAACTATGTTGTTAAAATGTGTAATACTCATACCTACGCACATTTTTACTAAGGAAAACTTATCTTGAAATGGAAACGAGTCTGTTTACCTCCTGTAAGTATTGAAGTCGGTTTTTCCGACTGCTAGACGAGCATATTATCCCTCAGAACATCAGACATCCCAATACAAGTTGTATTATATCATAAAATGATGTTATATTACATGTTTTCTGAATATATATCCACTGGAGCGATTTCGGTCGAAAAATGGATCACTTTTATTTTTCTGCAATTGATTTCGGTCCAAAAATGGACCACAATTTCCCACCATTCAACATTTATTGTGAATATTTAAAAACAGATAATCACCAATGTTAAAAAAAAAATTCCTGCCGAATTTTTGAACAGCTGTTTACGGATAAAATTAAGTCATTTTTCCATAGATACGCACATTTCATTATCAAGTATACCACAGGCAACATACAGAAACCGAAAATATTTTATGTTGACCCGAATAAGTATCCCTCACGGCAGTTTCAAGTAAAAAACACCCTGGATTCGCGCGATGATATACTATACGATTTTATTAATGTTGGCGAAAAATTAAAAAATTACCTTCTGGGAAATCTCAAGCAATCGAAGCAAATTTATTTATTTCGCGTGATCGCTCCAGTGGAGTTGCAGCCTAACGTCTAGATATACAGTTTTTACTTTATTTCTTAATCACATTTTCTTATTGTTCTCTCGTATCGGAGATGAGCGACCAACTAATAATATATTATCTATTACCAATATCTCATAGTATAAAGCCCAGTCTAACCCGCTGTCTGTACGCTTAAATATTTTAAATTACGCAACGGATTTTCAAGCGGTTTTCACCGATAGATAGAGTGATTCATGAGGAAAATTTAGGTATATAATTTGTCAAGTTTTTGTGTAAATTAGTTGAAATATATAAAATATACAGGGAGCGGGCTGGCAAGCGGGTAGAGTGGATTTGACATGCATGTAAATTAACAGATGGCATTAGTTATAAAGGTTGGATAAAGGCGTTGTGTTTCGTTAGCCACAGCAACGTGTGTCCAGGTCTGCTGGTAATCTATAATATGGGGTCCTTACATATGAAATTGGCGTTCTGCCGTACTGGCAACATTGATCTCAAATATCTTCTCTTTGATTAGGAATTCCAATTTCAAATTTATACAGCTATTTACTCATGTATTTGTGTTTCGAAAATTATACTTCATTTGTTTTTTCCTTAATTGTTTTTTTTTTTGCGTCACTTAGTTTACAAAATGCAAAACTTGAAATATCGCGTTATTTACGAGTACGAGTTCCACCGTGGCACCAGTGCTGCAGAAACGGCTCGAAGGATTAATGCTGTGTGTGGCGACGGTGCCGCAAAAGAAAACACAGTGCGTTTTTGGTTCCAACGTTTTCGTTATGGAAATTTCGACCTACAAAACAAGCCCCGTGGATGGCCGGAGACCAAAGTTGATAATGAAGAATTGAAGGCTATTGTGGAAGCGGATCCATCGCAAACCACGTCCGAGTTAGCTGCAGGCTGCGGTGTTAGTGATAAAACTGTTTTATTCCACTTGAAGCAAATTGGGAAGGTGAAAAAGCTCCCATAAGCTCCCATACAAAACACCAATTTCATATGTAAGGACCAATATATCTATATAATATCTCCACTGCTCTGCTTCCAGTGACGCGACAAGCCATGAGGTTGGTACCTAATAGTAGACATACAACGTAAACATATATACATAATATTATTACTAATTGTAATATAACTATACAGATTGTCACAATTAACACACGTGAATTAGTATAAAGCATCTTTACTTAGAAACCCTGTTTTCAGCATATATCTCTACGAATTTGGTGAATCATAGTTTTTTAGGTACTTGATAACATGTTAAATATTTTGGGCAGGTTATATTCCAGGGTTCGCTGTGAACCTAGTATTATGTTCATGTTCCAATTTCCTCTAATAGTCACAGTTAGATATACACTAATAATAATATAATCTTAATATATCTTTAATTTAAATTGAACTTAAATTTAATTTAACGATAATTTATCTTTAATTTAACTGTCATTAAATTTTAATTTTACTTAAAAATTTAAAAAACTTTATTTCTTCATTGCTTTTTAACAGTTGTTTTTAAAAATTAAAATATGTTTATGGCCCTTAATAAATATTAAATTAATGATGAAAATTGCACAAGAATCTTCAAAACCTCAGCGTAATAAAGATGAATACGAAAATTGATTTCATTTTCAGGCAAAGTTGAAGATATCTGCATCATAATTCATGTAATGCATGCATTTAAAAAGTTGCACTCAGCAATCTAGGCTCACTGGAAAAAACAGATTGAGGATTTTCGTGGAGGAGTTGTGTCGTTTTTTTAAATATCTGAGTAAAATACGGTACAACGATTTTAAGAGGCCTTAGACACACAAAAAGTGTATTTTATTTACTAACAATTACTGGATGAATATATCAATAGATTTTTTTTTCTTATATTACAGCGAAAAATTAACGTCAAACAGAAACCATTATGAACAATTAAGAAAATCTCAAAATTAATTAATCACGTCCAATTAACTCTTTTATGGGCAATGAAAAATGTTTACAATCTTTCCTTAATTTTACTCTAAATAAAAGTTTTTAATGCCCTTTAAAATATTAGATGTCGTAATAAATGCCTATTTATGTCATCGTCCAGTAATATGTAAGATTTTTTCAAGAAATACAAATAAAAAAATTTCTAAAGGGTGGTCAAACCATAACGCACGATATTAATCTATCTAATCTTAATATATAAAACAAAGTCGGGTTAGTTACACTATTAGTAAGTCGAGAACGGCTAAACCGATTTTTATGATATTTGATTTGTTGGATTTGTCTCCGACCCGGAAAGGATAATAACTATTAAACATCACAAAAATTAACGAAAAATATAGTTTTTAAGAAAATTCTTTTCCCCATACATTTTTTATGGAACGAATTCTCATATTTGAAAGATCTGCGGGCATTTTGTACCTATAATATTCAACTCTGCTTAAATTCCAAAAATTCAAAAACGTCAAATGTCAATGCGCTAATTGTTTTGCATTTGTTCTTAATCGTGTAATGCTACTGCTCTTTCTTACATACTAAGTATCAATAGCCGAAAATGAGACAAGCGGTGAACGTATGTCTGCACCCAGCCTCGGATCTACGACTTTTTCGAACCGGGGCAGGAGACCCCTTTGCCCCCTTTGCCTAACAAAAATGAAGCAATTTTAAAGTTTACTTTGCTTTATTAGTATACTAGCTTACCCGACGAACTTCGTACCGCCTCAGAATCAATAAGTGTTGAATTAAATTCAGTTGTTTTAGTTAAAAATTACACAATGAAGCAATCATCAATGCGCAACTGTCCATGTTTTTTCGTTGTTAGTTTTTGGGGTGTTATGCCGTGTTGCGCTACCTCCTACTATAGCCGACGTTTCGGACAGCGTTGCAGTGTCCATCATCAGGGCAGATCCGGTAGATCCGACGATGTGTCACGGCATAACACCCCAAAAACTAACAACGAAAATGCTTTTGGCCGTGAAAATCTAAAAACTTATCTGTCCATGTTTTGTTTTTGTCAGTATCAGAGATGGCATTGTGTACGGATTTATAGGCGGAAATTGGGAGGCGGGTATGGATACGCCGCCACGGGAACCATTTATTGGATAACCAACACCTCTGTCATACGTCACCCATAGGTCACCCCAAGTGGTTCGCTACGTTTGGTGATTTAGCAGGGGTTCCGGGTTCATGGAATGACGTTTTTCCGGGTCTTGGCGGCGGATGCGTCTGTCCACCCGCTGCGTGGCGGGCCGGATCGATAGAGACTGGTTGAGAGAGGCCTTTTGACCTTTCCAGCTGGACTCTCTCGACCCATTGCTTTCCACCGCAGTTGGAGGGATGGATTCATACGACCGTCACTCCGGACACACTGACCCCAGATTCCTAGCCACCCCTCATACCCTTTTCCTTCCCAGAACTTCCTATCCTTCCCTTCCTTAAAAAGACCCTTCACACAGCAACCCCTTAGATGATATACGTCCTGAGGAAAATAATTTTCTTCGAAGCCTCATGTCTGAGCTGATATAAAAAAAAATTGCTTTTCATTTTCTTTATACGTGTGAGGGATTTTTATTTTAATTATTGTATCTTTCCTTTGGATGGATGGAGACGTACGTTCACTGTTTGTCTCATTTTCGACTATTGACATTTAGTGTGTAAGAAATAGAGACAGCATTATGTGTTTTAAAATAAAAGCAAAACGATCAGCGCATTGACGTTTTTTGAATTTTTGGAACTCAGTCACTACTCAATATTATAGGTACTTATCACAAAATGCCCCCAGCTCTTTCAAATATGAGAATTCGTTCCATAAAAATGTATGGGGAAAAGAATTTTCTTAATAACTATATTTTTCGTTAATTTTTGTTATGTTTTAATAGTTATTATCCTATCCGGGGCGGAGACAAATCCAACAAATCAAAGATCATCTAAATCGGCCAGGCCGTTCTCGAGTTATAAATAGTGTAACTAACCCGACTTTGCTTTATATATTAAGATGATAATGGCGTTCAACGTGTTTAAAACATCAAAATTCAGTGATATTTGAAAAACAAAAGTTTTGTGATTATGTTTTTGACATTTTTTTAAGACCAGACTGTGTTAGACAATGCCATATTTTCAATAAATAAACCAATAATCGAGTTAATTGGTATTGTGGATTTAAGATAATTGATTTATCTTTTTGATGTATTGCAGTTATTTTTGTTGAGTCTTTTGTGAATTCCATTTTAGTCTATTCAAATGTCATTACAATTATAAATTAGACCGTTTAAAAGAAACATAACAGAAAATATTTAATGGGGGGCAAAATTAAACTTCCTAGGTGAGTTTATAGGGAAAAATTACTGAGATTAGTTCCGTTTTAAATGTTTACGTTTTTATAATATTTTTTTAATAAATTAAAGGTGTTAAAACCAAATATAGGTGAATTCATTCACTATATAGAACTATGATCAGTTTGTATCAGTTTGTAAACCACATTAAAATTCGGAGGTATGATTTTTTTAAGGTGGGCGGAAAAATTTTAAAAACGGTCACCAAAATGTCATGAGCAATCCGAGGAAAAAAATAAGAATCGCGCCGTCGCTCCAGCGGACAGTGGTTAGGATACGTTCATAGATCAACTTAGAATGTGTTCAAAAGCCAACTGGGTATTTTAAAATCAAATGAATAATCGATAGAACAAGGTGCGCTGGATGCCAGGCGCTTTGTGAGAAAGATAAAAAATCTTCCCTCAACCGGTCTCTCTCGATCCGGCCCACCACGCAGTATGTGGGCAGACGCATCCGCCGCCAAGAACCGGACAAACATCACCCCATGAACCCGGGCACCCTTCCTAAATCACTAAACGTAGTGAACCACTTGGGGTGACCTATTGCAGAGGTGAAAGTTATCCAATAAATGGTTCCCGGGGCGGTGGCACCCGTACCCGCCTCCCAAATTCCCGTAAGTAAGTGGAAAAGTAAGAAAATCATATAAAATATAAATCGGTGTATAACGCCATCTCTGATACTTACAAAAACAAAACACGGACTGTTGCGCATCGATAATTGCTTCATTGTGTAATTTTTAACTTAATGAAAAAACTGAATTTAATTCAACAGTTATTGATTCTGAGGCGGTACGAAATTCGTCGGGTCAGCTAGTATAATATAAAACGAAGTCGGTTTAGTTACACCATTTATAACTCGAGAACGGCTGGACCGATTTGTATGGTCTTTGATTGTTGGATTTGTCTCACACTAAACGTTAACAATCGAAAATGGGACAAACGGTGAACGTATGTCCGCACCCCTCCAAAGGAAAAATATATTAATACCCCCTCAAACGAATAAAGAAAATGAAACGCAATTCCCGTAATTAAGTGGAAAAGTAAGAAAATCAAAAAAATTATAAATTCTTAAACAACGCCTTCTTTGTTACTGACAAAAACAAAACACGGACAGTTGCGCATCGATAATTGCTTAATTGTAATTTTGAACTTAATAAAAAAACTTAATTTGATTCAGCTAATAAGTTAACACAACAGTTCTGAGGCGGTACGAAGTTTCCAGGTCTGCTAGTTACAAATAAATCAAAAATTTTTCATAGAATTATCCTAATTTTTTTTTATTATGCTCGCCATGGTTTCGGTGGTATACCTTTATCCGATGGTCCATATTTTCAATGACGCTGAGGCATAATCGAGGTTCAATGTCGTTAATGCGCCGAATTATCTCATCATTTAGCTCTATTCACGAAGTGCACGAAATGCATTTTGATTTGAACGCCCATTTTCATAAAACGATTCAACAATCTTAACGCACTCCTCAATAGGCCACTTGAATGGATTTCATAACGACTTGGAAAAAATCGTGTGGATAGATTTTTTTACTAAGATTACGAATGTGTTAGTAAAAATTTTTAGAAATGAATAGTTTTTTTTTTAAAACAAAATAAATCCATTATTTGAGCTCGTGTTGTCACTACATGAAAATGTCCCGTCTCCGATTATGTTCACTTAATTTTGTAAAATTCCACACTGATTATTATTTTTTTACATGGCAACACTTCGATTTCCGGCGAATTTTTTAATTTGCGTTTATCGTTCACTAAATTTATTGTTAGTTCTATGCGAATTTATCCTTTGGTTTGATTTTTTGACAAAGATGGCGGTGTTTTTACAGATGTTGCGAATAGAACCCCGTACAATTTATTGCTATTCGTGTGGAAAGCGTTCTTTTTTTAAAATGATTTTCGGCTATGTAATTATCGTTTTTTCGCACCCATAAAATTATGTCCAGTCTTTCCGGTTTATAAGAAATGGTCTAATTTTTCGTATTGAAATTTTTTAAAAATCGCCAAGGTTTCAAAAATACGATTTAAAAAAAAATACAGAATTTCTTAGAATATTTGCCTAAGCCGGAATTTTTTTTAAATGTGATGCAAGTGGCCTATTGTGTACCTCTCCATAGTTGAATTTGTCAAAGACTGAAACAAATAAAGTTGGGCAAAAAACTTGACATTAAGATATGATTCACAATTAACATCGTGCTTTATGGTAGGACCACCCTACACTTAATTGTCATAGATCTTTCTATCATAATAAAAAAAATTAAGATAATTTTCTGAAAGCTTTTTGTTTTATTTGCAATTAATATCGTGCGTAATGGTTGGACCACCCTTTATAATTAAGAAATAATACATTATAATAATACATCCTTCCACAGAAATATTTCCGTTTTAGGCTAAAATTGAACTGGCTTAAACGCACATAATGAAAAGTTTTCCTCATCTCGTGTTATACAATATTTTATTCTAAAAAGAAAAACGTATTTATTTAAATAGCACTCTCAGAGCGTAGGCATGCAATTCAAGCATGATTAGGAGATCTTCTCGGATTGCCCCAATTTGGTAGCAAATTCAGAATCTTATTTCTGATGCAGCCGGCAGTTGGACTGTGCTTAGGACCGACTTACTCCCATGCTGAGTAATATTCCCGGATTGTGTTGTTGTTTATATGAGGGGCTTATAAGCAGCCTTCATCCCTTCATCCCCCATCCTCCCAGCCCTCCGAGTGCCTACCCTATACGCTGGAGAAATCACAGTTTGCATACTTAATAATGTTGTATTTTATTATTCGAGTCAGATAACGGATTGGTTAAGTCTGTACTCTATACAGAGAGGCTTCGTCGGGTGGACAGATAACTTGGAATGGAAGGGGTCTGAAACCTTTGCATATTATGTTGTTAATTGACTTTATTTTTAAGGACCTTTAACAAGCCAGCGGCTAAGAATCCAAATTTCGTCGAAAGATGTTCTTACGATCGTACAGGACGGTTCCAATGAGAAAGATTAATTATTATCCGTACCAGTTTTTTTTTTAAAATTATAACTCAATATCGTACGTTAAAAAATCTTAAATATATTAGTTTGTAAGACCGTAATAAATAGACAAACTGAAGTATTTGCGTTCAAAACACGTGAGCAGATATTTTTTTAATGATTTTATTTAAACTAAAATTAATATTCTGAAACATAGCTTTCCCAGATAATTCATTGATTTATTTTACTGCATAATTATATAATTTGAAATGCGTGTTGAATAATACAAAATTTGGTTTGAAAACTTAACAAATCTGCCAACGACCTACGGTATAAACTTATTTTGCTGATATTGAAAATAAACACATTTTCTCATAATTTAAAACATAATTTACCAGATAAAAGAAC
This sequence comes from Limnephilus lunatus, assembly GCA_917563855.2. Taxonomy (NCBI): domain Eukaryota; kingdom Metazoa; phylum Arthropoda; class Insecta; order Trichoptera; family Limnephilidae; genus Limnephilus; species Limnephilus lunatus. Next base: position 34,311,309 of record OU830594.1, read on the forward strand.
AATCTTTCGAAATCAAATTATACTTTTTTGTGAAAATTAGTCATTACGACTAAAATTTTATTTTAAAGTGATATATTTCCGGTTTTGTCTGGTTATTCCCTCAAATGATTACGTTGCAAAAAAATTGTTGAAACATGATATTTGTTATGAAATATTGAATTCATGTTGATTATCATTCAATAAAATATTTTATAAAAACGCAAGCGGGATAAACAAGTACATGGATATATTCTTATTTAATTTTTTTGTCTTAGAGGTGAACACATCTCAATTATAGTTTAGAATCAACAGTATTTCCAAACTTTGTCGCATCTCTCTGCAATGCGCTTTATTTCGCGTCACCCTGTATTTTTAAAGTTTTAATTCACAGGCTTATTTATTAATCTTCAACCATCAGACATAATAGGTATTACCTTGGTCATCCGGAAAATGTTGAAACTTCGAGAAACCAACAAGTTATCTGCTTCGATATGTATTTGGTTTCATAAAATGTTCATCAGGTGAAGTGTTACAAACACATAACACGCTATATTAACTAATATTACAATTATTAGTGAGGTTAAAACTTGTTTGAGATAAGTTAGGGGTAAGAGAAATGCGTTATAGGTATGATGTATGAATTGTAATTTGATGTTAATTAGAGGAAAACAAAAACACGCAACAAGCGACAAAATACGTGGAAAAATTAGTTTGATTAAAAGCACCGTGAGCTGGGAGCACGCAACGATATTTTTTGTAACAAAGTGTATTTAAAACTTATATAAACGATATTCTTCGCCAATAAATACAAAGTCAGACGCTAAGTTGAGACAATTAAATTATCGAATAAAGCAATATGAATTATTTGGGAGGAGGAAATGGGTACCACCTCCCCGGGAACTATTTATTGGATAACCAACACTCTTCCTTAGGTCGTCCCAAGTGGTTCGCTACGTTTGGTGTCTGGCGTTCATGGAGTGAGGTTTGTCTAGATCTTGGCGGCGGGTGCGTCTGCCTATTAATTCCATGGTGATAGGCCGGATCGGGAGAGACTGGTTGAAGGCAGAACTCTTTCGGAACATCGCCTTACCGCAGTGGGAAGGATGGATTCATATCCCTGTCATTCCTGACTGACCCCTAAATTCCTACCCATCCCTCATATTTTTTCCTTCACAGAACTTCCTCTCTTACCTTTCCTAAAAAGACTCTTCACACAATATCCCCAAAGATGCCATAGGTCGTGAGAGGAATTTTTTTTCCTTAGGGCGTCTTAAGTGGAGCTAATATAACTTTTTTTTGTGACTAGATATAATAATATTTGTAAATGTCCATGCTTAATTTACTTTATTACGGTCCTGAAGAAGGCTAATTAAAAGTATAACCGAATTAGTTGATTATTTGTAAAATTGAATAATAAAGAGGTTTAAAGACATAGTAATATTTCATTTAAAAATAATTAACCCACCGCAAAGGTTAAACAATATCTAGTTTCTACGGTAAATAAAAAAAGGCAATTAATTTTATAAAAATGACACTTTACAATTTTTAAGAATATTTGTTTATATTTAAATTATGGGATGTAATGTGGTAATGTAAATAAATAAAATGTTTCATTTTTATAACACAATAATTTTTTTAGTAAAGTGTAATTTTTTAATCGCGTAAAACTATGTATAACTTAAGCGAACAGCAGATTTAAATTCTTAAAAACTGACGATTAATTTATGGTGCATCTTGATTATAACGGATTTTGCATTGGTTACACCAAGATTATTCTTTCAGATGATCCCCTAGTCCTGGACCCATTCGAAATTGGGCGGAGTAAGCGACTTTATGGTGTTGACCAATAAAAACCATAATTATTAGCCAACAATGGTGTTGTTATTTGGCAGTATATTTTTACAAAACGAAGCGACGCGAAGAGCAAGGCACGTCTATTCGACCTAAAATCTGGGCGGCCACTAAGTGCGACTATACGACGCGCTGTTGGTCCTTCTGCAGACCGCAGAAGGGTGATGTTCGCAGTTGGGTAACGCCTCTTTTAATTTACTGAAAAAAACATCGCCCAAGTTCATGTTTTTTTTTTTTTTTGTAAAGTTCAGGAACAAATGATAAATTTTTTTACGATTATTTTGTAAGAAAGTTAATTTGCTTCATTAGATACATAATAAAATCAAATCCAAAAAAGGTTTATTTCGCATTTCAAAGCAATTTTTCATAGGCCAGATACAGATACAATTCATCCGGCGACAATTCGTCCGGCCTGATCATTTAGAAGATTATTTCTTCAAGTAAGTATGCAAAGAGGATATACGGCCGTACAACCAAAATCGATATACTTATATCTGAAGGCATCTTGAGTGGAAATCCGCTGTAACCTAACCTAACTTAACCTAACCTAACATAACTTAACCTAACCTAACCTAACCTAACCTAACCTAACCTAACCTAACAAATTAGTCAATTCACCCTAAAAATATGGTGTTAATTTCAGATAAAGTTATATTATTTGCAAGTAGGAATCTTTACGGTTTTTTGCTACGCCAACTGCACGTATAAGTATGTCGTATTTTGTCATTCACGCATGCTTCTTCGGAGAGTCGAAATTATTGTTAGTAAAAATATTATCCACTCAAGATGCCTTCAGATGTAAGTATATCGATTTTGGTTGTACGGCCGTATGTCCTCTTTGCATACTCACTTGAAGAAAAAATCTTCTAAATGATCAGGCAGGATGAACTGTCGCCGGATGAACTGTCGCCGGATGAGCTGTCGCCGGATGAATTATCGCCGGATGAATTGTCGCTGGACGAATTGTCGGGTCACCATAAAAGAGGCTGTACAAATTCAAAGGTTTGGTACAACTGGGGTTAGAAAAGACATATCTTGTCGACGAACGACATTAATAACCGGATACAAATTGAGATTTTATTCCGAGCCGTAGCTTTCCTATTTTTATGCTTCACATTACACCTACCTATTCCATTTTGTTTTTCTTGTTAACATGGAGAGCAATCTCTGTCAGTGTCGTCTATGCATGCTAATAGGGGCTTTATGTTTGCATATTTATAAAGGGAGACGTCAACACGTTGTGACTTTAATTAAATTCCTTATTATTTTCACATATGCCGCTGCATCTCTGTATACCATGTCCGGAAGTTCAAATAAGTATTTGGACCCTAGTGTTGTATCTTTGGTCTAAAGTCTAAACTATTAACAAGATGCTTATCGCACGATATATTTTTTACTATTTTTGAACATCCATCGAAACCTGCGTTTCATTGATAGTTCAATGACAAATACCCAATTTTAGTAAAACTTTGGAATATCTGAGCTATAAATCGTGATTAGTAAAAATGCAGTTTTTTTGTCCTATGAAATAACTTTTTCTGATGATTTACAAATATTAATTTCCGTTCACAAAATGTATTGTATAATGAACATCGCAATTCGTCCAATTCATCTAAATATATAAACACGTAATTCACACATATTAACTAGGGTAGGCATCGTGGTTTATCATGTCCAAATTCATGACAATTCGTTCATAGCGTATTTCTGAGGGACAGTGGTATTTATCCTTTATCCAAAAATCGACTTAGAATGTTTCTAAATGTAAGTTTAAAATTACGTTGTAAAAATTCATCTTCTTCTTGTGCAATGACTCAATTGGAGAGTGGTTCTCTCGTCATACCAGTTACGAAGGTTTCGAAATCACCGTTACGGCATCTTCTTCCATCTTCATCAATTCTCCTTTGCTTGTCAGTTAGGTAATCATCTAAATTAAAGATTATGACGAAAAACAATTTCATGTTGATTACTTCAACTGCGTCGGCCTTAGATCGTCAGCCTAGTTAGAGACCATCCAGTGAAATAGTCCTAGGCTTTGTATATAACCCGTTTGCACAGCGCGGATGTAAATTATGCAGCTAAAGTATGGGTTTACCTTAACGAAACTTAGCACTACGTTTATGTGAAAGCATTTTAAAACCGTTTTAAAAACAAAAGTCTTCTACATACATTTTTTGTAGTCTAATTATAAAAAGAAATAGATACTGAGTTTGGATACTATTAACTATAACACAGAAAAGTGCTCAAATAAAACAGCATAATTCTACGCATAACGACTACTCCCTCTCCAAAGTACCTCTGGAAATAATGAGCACTAAAACCATGTTAGTAGGTAGACTAATATTTTTTTATGCTGCGCTATAATCTCCGGGACCGTTATTCTTCGCAGCCCCCGATAGTTACCATCGCGGCACGTCCGACGGGCAACGGGCAACGAGCATGTACGGGTACGGGGATGTAAAACAAGGGGTAGCAACGGTACCTACTCGTAGCAGGAGGCACGAGAAGAAGGCGGCTCTGTTGCTGAGCCTGCTCACTGCTCACTGTTCACTGTTTAGGGGTGCGACGCAAACCTAGAGGTATCTGAAGCAACGATATATTTACAGTGATTTTTTCAATGTCTTCTTACAAGTGCCTGCCGTGTTTTGTTAACTTTTAGCCAAGTTGCCTTGTATTCAAATCATATTATTTCACTTGTGAAAAATAGTATTCATGTTGTGTGACTGAAATGACAATCACAAAATCTGTATGAATGAGTATGTATAGGTAATGCGTTTGTGAAAAAAGTAACGCTATTATTTTTTTTTTTAACAGAATGTCAAATGTTGATTTCTTTAGCTTTGCTGCTAGTTTCAAAGTTGTATTTTGATTTTCAAAAATTACTTACCGTTAAAATTTTCAGATTTTAGCTCATTTTTTGGAACTGTGACATTTTTTTATTTATTTCTGTACCAACGTATATACTTTCAGCTTGGAACGCTGCTTCTATCTTGAAAGAGATGAATATAATGATGAACAAACGTTAAACTCGTCTTCTTTGGAAAACCATAGCAAATACTTTGATCTAATTTGCATATTGAAAATTATGAATAGTGTTATTTATTTACTTTCTTGGTTAAAACTCATACGTTCAACATTTCTTCCCGTAGACTCCGAAATAATGATTTGGTGCTCGTCAATCTACACCACTAATTTTGGATACCATTCTCTGTTGACCAGAATGGCGAGATTTCTCAATTAAAGTCAAAGCATTGATTTTTAGAGAATGTCTAATTGATTTGTTAGTCGTTTTGTAAATAGTTATATTTTTTTCTTAAGACTTAATTTTCGGACTTTATCGTAACCTTTTTCAGGCTTTGACTAGAAGTTATCTTTTTTATGCACATATTTCTTATACTTATTTGTCATTTGCCATCGCCTTTGAGGTGATTTTTCACGAAAACGGCGCTTTATAAATCAGCCAATTATTATTATTATTGCTGTTCGGGCATTAAGGGCTCTCCTTTCGGATATATCTCTGTTTATAAGATAGCCGATAGAAAATAAACTGTCCATAAAAAAAACAAATGAAATATACAATTTTTTATAAGAACAACGATCTTGTTTAACTTTTGAAGATTATTCTCATCGATGTAATATATCATTGAAGAAGAAAATAACACTAATAATCTAAACGAAAATATGGAAGAGATCGAAAAATAGAGAAAGCTAATGGTCGTAACTGGGACTCGAACCCAGAACCTCTCTTGCTATCTAGGTTACACACCAGTTCTCAGAACGATTGTTTCCAGTGGAAAGGGTAGTTGGTATGACGTGGAAAAATTAAACGACAATAATATTGTTAATTCTAAAATTTTAAAATATGAGATTTATCTTTGTCTGTGTCTTGTTCTCTTTCATAATTTCGTTTAGATTTAGATTATTAGTATCATTTTCTTTTTAAAATAAAATATAATTACAATCATGAGTATTAGTGCTTAGAAATGTTCAATTACGCATAATAAATCTACCTGTGCTTCAATCCTATATTTGTAGTTTCGTAGTATGGAGCAATGGAAAATCATAGCATCGAAGAACTTTGAAGGCAACAATTATTATAAGGCATACCGATTGTTTGAGGAACATGTTTGGTAGTTTTGTTGGATATTGACTAAAAATATATATTTTTTAAATAATGCGTGTGAATGCTAAATAAATAAGATACGCTTGTATATTTCGATGTTTGATGGCATTTGTTGTGACCCTGTCTCCTAGGGCCTAGGGGACTAGAGGGTAGTTAGGCCCGTGTCACGTACAGGACACAGTCGGCCATAGGCCCACTGATATTGCTGTAATATTCCTTGGGAGGCTGTAGCGAGGGTAGGGTGGGGTGGCTTTATTTTATTCGAGTTTGTATTGTTTGAGGCGCAATACAGTGCCATGATACAAACATTACCTACCCCTACCATTTACGCTCTTGCAGATATGAGAATTATTTACTAAAGGAAATTTTATATTCATTTTATTATTTTAGGTATATTACACAAACAACTATTATTCTATAGAATGAATAGATACAGAATTCCATACCTATCTTTTTGATTCTTATATTGATTCCCCAAAAATAACCTCTTGGAACCTGAAATAGGTGTGCGACATGCGTACGAACAACTTGTTCATTAAAAGTATATCTCACCTCTAGATTTTCATTAAATAAAGTTTTTTTTTTCGTATACTGTAATCATATTCATACTGATCGAACAAAAAATGCAGCATCGCTTTTATGAAAAGGATAGGGATTCAAAAATATGTTTATACGAATGAAATAGATGTATGCACGGCTTGCTTACGTATTTTTACTCAATAGCGTATCCTCACAATTTACATGAGCATTTGTCAAATATTTAAAGAAAACAAAAACTTATTTCGAATAAAGAACTAAATTAATAAAATTATTTTGAAACTTACTTTATCGCTTGTCTGTGATATATGATTATTTCTGTATGTATGATATGTATACTGATAGTCAATTGAAAGTTTCAGAATTAAAATTTCATTTAACTTGCATTACGCAGGAATATCATTACATCATGCATGTACCGACAACCAATATTAGTATGATTAATGATAATGCTGTTTGACTGTATGTAAAATATATTAAACTAGGTAATTAGAGCTATTAATAATATATGCAAAAATAATATTTAAATCTAAAACATTTGACTAATTTTAGATCACGTTTAGTGAAAAATCAAACCAAGGACTTGGGGGGCTCATAAATGTGTATAAACCTTGTATTTAATCACAGGTTAACAGTGGTTTTTACAGCAAAAAAAAAATAAAATTATCTCACTGCACGCTACTGTAAGGTGAGAATCTTCGTTCAAGCAATCTTGGATAATGTGTGAAGTTTCTCACATCTCCATTCCTTATGTAGTTTCTAGAATATTGCTAAAGCGCCTGTAATTATGACCTGCGCGAGGATTATCTTGCATAATGCAGGCATCATTCTAACACCTTTAACCATTAGTCAGGCATCATGGTAGATGCTTCCCACCTAGAATTTTGCCATTCCTAAATGGGTAACTGCTTCTGGACATCCCTAATATTTTTAAAATAAGGCAGTGAATAAATTGTACATGGCAAACCATAATTATTTCTGTTTTGTAACCCATTTTTTAAATTACAGTCACATGCTTAAAGCTGATTTTACGTTATTTTTCTTCCTTGATATGAATTTCTCCAAAACTTGTGGAAACTACTAATTTTTGCAATATTTGTTTGTTCTGCGACCTTTAGTAGGCAAGGGGAAATATACTTCCCTTACATGTTTTCGAATGAAATTTTAAAGAATGAAAAAAATAAGTTACATTTATTTCTGATCATTCAATGAGTATATCCGCCTACATCGAATTACTTTATTAATGCTACATAGCTGGAGCCTTTCCAAGGGATAATTAGGTGCTTGCATACAATGGTTAGTATATATATATATTTTTTTGCAATTTATTCTTGAGGCATCTTATATCAGCAGGTTTACTTAGGATTCGGTCCAATAAAATATCTTCGATCTCTTATTTTTTAAATGTTTAATTTAGCTATTGTATTAACAATAAATATTTCATTTAGTTGCAGATGTTACTTTATATATCTTTGTGAACTGCGTCACCCTCCTGGGAAGGTTTAGCTTGACACAATTTTCTTTACAGATGGCTAAACGAGGAAGTAACGAAAAAACGATTTTTTTTTTATATTTGATTTTTGTGACCGTCAATGTTATGACATATTATATATTATATCACATCATAATACTACGTCGTTAGAATATTGTATGTTTTTAATATCACCTTTAATTATTGTCTTATCTATGTATTGTGTTCAATATTGAATGATACGTGCCATACTTACTTACATCTTTTAAATGTATGACACAAACAACCAACATAGAATTAACGCGTTTTATACCTACGGTCCATAGTATTTAGAATAAAGTTGAATAATAATAATATTGTAAATCCCGAACAACAAAACTCACGATATATCATTACACACTGTTTGCGTAGATATCACTTGAGACACTCGCGAGCAACGTCTTAGAAAATTTCGCAGTATCGTTTAAAATTTAATACCTTCCCCTATGCGGATGGTTAGCGCGCGGGGTAGATAAATCCTGAAGGAATTGCCGTGATAATTTACGAGCATCGCCTCATTTACATCTCACACTCTATGTGTTTTACACTTTACATTCTACATCCTCCCGGGCAGGGGTACGCACAGAGCGGTGCGCGAGCCCGAGGCTCTACCGATAAAACCGGAGATTCAGAGAATTCCGGATCACCAATTTGACCCATGGCATCAATTTCACCGGTGACACACAATATCACCAGTGCATCAATTTTGCCGAATTCAACAGTTCCCTGTCTATATTATACCGATGTATCAATTTTATCGATGGTTAGGAATGTTATTGGTGACACGAATAGTACAAGTGTTTTTTTTATTTTTTTTTATTTTTTTTAACATTTAAACCCGCTAAACTACTTATGTAGTTTGTCAGCAGGTACATAATGACAACATTGGTACATTTTCAAACATTGTATATATATATATATGATTTTGATGCTAAAATATCAATTAAATAAATTCTTTCAATTCTTATATAATAAAAAAGTACAAATAGATTTAGTATATAACAAATGAATATGATCAACATATTCAACAGTTAACAAGTTAATTACATCAGTGGGTTAATGTTTAACATGTGCCAAAAACACAATGCCGTATGTGTTATATATATTTGTTATATATGTTTTTGTTATTATTTTAGTTCGTGTTAAGTTTTAGAAAATGTATATATATTCAGCATCTTTTACCAAACCTACACTATTTTTATTGGCCCGGTGATTCTTCGTACCAAAATTTTGTAGAGAAAAATAATCAATTTGATGCGAATTTTGTCGTTTGTTTATATATTTTTGTAAGCACTTTCATCGATTGGTTGTTTAAAATGCCTTTAGTTGACTGGGCGTTTCGAACGATTATTATCTACCGGTTGTTGTTTTAGCATCCATTTTTGCAACAATTAAATAATATTTTATTTTTTATTTTTAACTATGTGAGTAAAACCTAAAATTGTAATATTTAATTAAATGAAGATAATATTAGCGAAACTCAATCGAAAATCTGGAAACAGAAAAATCAGAAAAAGATATTGGTTCGAATCCCAGGGGTGACAATATCTTTTGCTGATTTTTCTGTTTCCAGATTTTCGATTGAGTTTCGCTAATATTGTCTTCATTTAATAAAATATTATAATAATTGCGATATGTCAGCATGTCACATTATGAATATATAATCGCTGAAACTGCTTTGTTCACAAAAATTTTTCAAAAAGTTTTCTTGCCTCTGCTGTGAAACCCCTACCCCCCCAAACTGAGGCATTTTTAAAAGTACAAAGGGCTTAGACAAGGTCTGGGAATACGAAATGTCCCAACGTATGTTTTTATAATCGGGAATAAAATTCCAACTACGTGCATATTTCTGTTTCCAGCACAACGATACAAGGAGACAAGTTTATCGAATGACATTTAGTGAAATTATCAAAAACAAAATTATACGTTCGATATTAATTTATCAAATGTTTTCTTCTTCTTCGTGTGCCCTATCGGGTCCCCCGACGTTGGCGGATCACTCTGGTAAGCGCATCTCTATCTTGTGTTGCCCGGAAAAGCTCCTCCATACTTCTTATATCGGTCCACTCTCGTGCATTTCACAGCCAAGATATTTGTCTCCTACCAGATCCTCGGCGACCCTTTATTTTGCCTTTTAATATTAATTGGAGCAAGTGATATTTCACCCGTCGAAGTATATGACCCAGATGTGAAGTTTTCCTGGCTTTTACTTATGTGAGTAGTTCTCTATCTGCTCTATCCCACCTGAGAATTTCTGTGTTGGTGATCATGTCGGTCCATGTAACTTTGAGCATTATCCGGTGAAGTCACATTTCGAAATAAATTTTTCACATTTCACATAAAATTTATAACCCTTTTATTTTTTTTTATTCTAGTTAAAAGAAAATTACGTTTTCACTCATTTAACTAGCAATAAATAAACACATTAAAATTAACTAAATTTATAATATAAATAAAAAGCTGTAATAGAATAAGCTAGATCTATGCACACTTTAGTTACGGGGTTGGTTATGGTTTTACTACAGAAATGCCTCAGGCATCCCATTTCTACAGCACTCAATCTATTGTCAGTCTTCTACCACCTTCTACTAGGTTCGCTTCTTTGAACAGCTTTTCATTAGTTACTACAGTGGTCAGTCCTCATGTATTCACCCTTTTTGCAATATCCGCATCAGCATTAATTAAAAGAAAACATAACTGATTTTATGTTAGTGTAGTTTGATGATAACAATGCTAGTCACGGATAAGAGATATACCTCTGTAATATATGTGGGCATGGTCTATGTCTATATAATCATCACATGGCATGCAATACATTACCATTTTGAATATAGGCAAAGCATTTATTGGTGATACAGGCTATGCCCACATAGATTATGAGGTTATATCTCTCGTCTGTGTCTTGTAAAACACGTTATTTTTTGTGTATGTTCTTTATCCCTTGTATGGAATTGAAAAGATTCATTTTATAATTTGATAATTTTTACAATTAACAAATAGGTATATAGCATCAATTTATATTTTGAACATAATTTATTCCTATGTGCGCAAGAAGAAATTATTTTTATTAAGTTGTGTATTTTTGGTTGCGTTATCCTAAAGAGTCGCATAAAATGAAACTACGCGACATTTTCGAAAATCTTACAGTAACAGCATAGATCTCCACATTTAAATAGGACACATTGTTAGGCAGTCCAATATATCTGCCGCCGAAAAGGTGCCTTTAGCCGGGATTGAAAAACGGAGCCTTCCATGTAATGGAAAACCGCTTTTGGAAAGTTATTTTATTTGTATTCAATTACAGCGAACACGATTTATAGGCAATTTAAAATAAGTTAGCGATTTTCAGCAAGGAACCATTCGCGCTCGGAATATTTAAAGGTTGCCGTTTCATTCCGTTGCTAAAAACACATTTATTTTGTAAATAATTGACTCGTGTCCAGATTAAAAAGATAAGATAAATCTTCTGTTTTGCTTTCACAGACGTATGAATGATGAATGAATGGAATATACAATGACTGTTTTTAGACACTTTCTACACTTTACCAATTTTGTTTAGTATGTAAATTAGAATATATTGATGTACTTACGTGATGTTTTTAGAAACATGTCATATAATATGAAAATGAAAAGAGATTCACGGAAGTGTACGATGAAAGTAGGCGGAGAATGCAAATCATTTCAAAGAGCCCACCTTTGAATGAATGTATCTATACTCACCGATAGTGGTTAAAATTGGTTCGAATTAGTTTGGATCCGCCTGCAGTTGCCACTTTAAGCCTTCGCTCATGGAGAAATTTAAAAAAAGCAGTTGGCAATTCAATCGCTATCTACAGAAAAGGTACTTGAGAATTTCATTGTAGGTCCGCACACAGGCAACTTGTTGAAGACCAGTTGTCAAGGGCAACGGGGCGACGGGCAGGAAAATATCGATTTTGTTCATTAGCTTGATTAATTATTATTCTATATATTAAGGTTGAGAATAGTTGGTAAATTATTAAAAAATTACATTTTTGTTAAACAAGCTGATATAATTAATAAAATCGTAAAGTTGAGTTGCGCCGTGAATTGAGTTGCAAGCCAGTTTTCAGTTTCTCTATGAGCGAAAGCCCTACACATGCAAGAATCTTTTTGATTCTACTGTACTTGATATTTAATGTTTTTTAACGCTTTTTGCCAACAAAATTTTTCACAATTGATTTGTAAAATTTTATTTGATCTATTATGTGCATTTTACTTATTCTTTAAATTTTTATTTTCCGAATACTGTAATAATTTTGTAGCACCCTATTTTGATATTAGTTCAAATTTCTTCAGGAATCATGTGGTTCTATAATATATCAGCTGCATTGGTCTGTATTTCAGAATTTACTCGCAAAGGTTCAGCATTATTAAGTTTTTAACCAACAAAAGAATTTATAAATTTAAAAAAAAATTAATATATGTTTTATAGTTAAAATTATTGATGGTGTTACTCAGATAAATGATCCGTATTGATGGTGTTACATAGATAAATGATCCATTGACTTTGAATAAAGTGGTAACGGGTTTTAAAATCCACCCAAAGTCGAAACATGTTGAAGTTTTTTGTTTTGTTAATAAGGTAAGAATACATTTGTTTTATATTTGACAATACGAGCGCAATATTAAAAATCTGCATATTTTGATACTGATTTTTCAATTAGATTACTGTTATAAGTAAACATGATTTAAGCTCTGACATAAGAAAAACAAATCACTTCATAATAAAGATTTTCTTGAATACTACAATAATATCAAAATTTATTGGCTTTGTAAAATATCACTTTTGTCATTTAGGAATATGGAATTATTTTTAGCTTCAAATCGAACAATGACGCGGACCATCTCCGGCTGCGATTTGACAGGTGTCAGTTATCGCCAGATCCGAAAAGTGAGACGTCCTGGTATCGGTTATAACCGGAGGATTACAATCATTTTTGTACCCGAGAAAGTACCTACTTGTTGATGGAAAAAAGGAAAATAATGAAAATTAGCAAAATAATCTTAGCAATCATAAGCAAGTTTACTGGAAAGCTTTTACTTTTTATTTTAATTCAATTATTGATGATTTAATCAGAATATCAACCAGGTCTCATCGAAAACGTTGATTTTTAAAAACTTATTATTTCCAGCTAGAAGTCCATGGCGCTTTATTCTGATTTGAGGGTAGAAGTAGGGGATGTACGTGGTTTTTCATGTTAAAATATGATGTAGACATTGACCTTCCTCTTGTTTGAAAGAGGTGATGAAAATTTCATCATTCTCCGAATAAAACTTATTGTATATTTTATTAAAATACTAGCTTTTACCCGCGGCTTCGCTCGCATGGTATAAGGGGGAAAATCTATACATATATATATATATATATTTAATTTTCAAGAGACAACTCATCTCTATTTTATCTGTTAATAATTAACTTTTCTTATTTTTGTTCTTTTCATAAAACCTCTCATTTAAAATCTTACCAGTAATTTATAACCTTATTTTATTTTATTTTGCTGTTCTATTTAGTTCTGTTTTATCAGCATACATTATTATACACATATAATTGTTTGTTTATACCTACTAACTAGCTTTTACACTTTGCACTTTATTGTATTTCTGGTCTTATTACTGATTTTTTCTTATTACTCATAGTATTTCATTTCTTTTATGATGTTTAATTTTTTTATGTTTTTAATTTCTGTTGTAAAAGCCCACTAGGGCGTAAATAAATAAATAAATAAATAAATAAATAAATAAATATATAAAAATCTAAAAATTCTTGCTTCTGGGTTTGTATACATATATATGAAATGCCTATGCATTGCTAACCATTCGTCCGATTGCGATGAAACTTTGGGGATTTGATGTGCGCATGCCCGCAATTGTTTTTACAAACAATAGTGAGTTCTGGCACTTAAAAATTATGCATTGCTAATCGTTCATCCGATTGCGCTGAAACTTTGGGGAGTTCATCTCTCCCTTTGTTTCTCCCTGTGTGTCCTTTCCCATTGTTCCCGTTCCCCTTCCGCCTCCCCTTCCTCTTCCGTATCCTCTTCTCCGCACGCGTTCCCACTAATCCTTCCCTCTCCCCACTCCCCTCCCCCGCTTCTCCGTCCCAACTAACCCCCCTCTCGAGTTTTTCTCTCCCCTCCCTATATATTTCTTTAAATTTATTCAAATAATTTACCTGAAATATTCTTTGTTAATTACCCATAAAAAAAAAAATGATCACATGTACCCAATGTAAAAGCCCCATGTAAAAGGTAAAGATCCATGAGCGTGTAAAACAGCAGCAAAGATATTAAATAGTTGTTAAGAGCACATATAAATAACAAAGCAAAATGAAATCCTGTTTCAGCAATACAATTTTTAAATGCCTAAGAAATATACTTACTTAATACATACATTTTACTTGATTAAAAATATATGTAAATAACTTTAAATGAGGATGAGGTATACATTAAATGCGCAAGGATAGTAATATAGTGAGTAATGTATATTTCAAGTTAAAAAACATGTCTAAATTAATATTGTGTACCTAAGTAAAAGACAGCTCTGATGAGCGTGAAAACAACAAAGAATGGAACATATAATTTGAGAACATGTGTAAATAACTGTAATTAAAACATACTTATTAAATAATAGTACTTATGCTGTTATATATTATATAAGCTGAAGTCCTAGCGTTGTCCGGGCTTTACATAGAGCTTAACCTTTTTTTTTTAAATCAGTTGTAGACAAGTAATTTTATTTTTTTATTTTGAATGTCGAGTGTTCAAAATTTCTTCAAAATCAATCACACTTCTGCTTTAATGGTTGGGAAAATGTTGTTAGATGGTTTTTCCTGATGTAGATAGTGAATTTTTTCCTGTTTTGAAGGTCAAGTGTGAAAATTTTTAGCAACATCGGAATAAAACCGTAGATTTGTATTGAAAAAACGAAGCCTGGCTGCCATTGACACGCTGCTTTTTATTATAATATATATAAGAATCCGAAGATGGAGACAGATTTTGTTTGTTTGGTAGTTGTATTTTCATTGTTTCCCCGTCAGCTGCAATAATTATGACAAAATAATATGTTATATAGGTACATCAAATAACATAACTGGGCAAGATAGACTCGTATTCGAAGGTGGTATGGTTTTTTTTTAAATTTTAGATCTAATTTTGTGACCAACATTACGTAATTTAGTAAAGTGTTTTTAGAAACGAATGCTTAACATTTAAACATATTTATGTGTGTTCGAATGTTGTCGCAATATTGATAAAATAATACTGATTTCACAATCCTAAAAGAAAATGAAGTAAAAATGATTGGCTGTGTAATATTTCTTTCCCAATAAAACCAGAAACTTTTTTCGCCTTTGCCAGTAATGCGATATTTACGACAATATTATTTTTATCACATTTTGGAATCCATTCGCTTTACACGGGAGTTTTATTGAATTTAACCTCTGACTCCCATCCATATGGCGAGATTCGGAGAGATTCCTTGAAGTGATAGAGAATTCCTTTTTTACTGGAGCTTCTATAAAATTCCTGATATCAGTATTGGTTCCGATTCATCTGGGATCCTTCCTCTTCCCCTTCCTGGCTTCCTGGTATTCCGTCGCAGCTAAGCCTTTGACACCGCCGGGGTATCCGCTAGGGACTGCCGCCATTTTCTATTCCTTTCCCGCCTTTTTACGCGTCGCGGGCGCCATCTCGCGATCTGGCGCCAAAGGTAAATAAGTTAGACGTATGCAGATATCCCTCCGCACGCGCACGTCCCGGAATTCTATACGCCAATAAAAGCTGTCGGAATAACGAGAACCACTCCGGTGTTTTCAATGAATTTATAACACGAAACGAGATCATGTTTGTAAAAAATACGACACCGCATAAACTTTACGTGGTTATATTTATGTGTTGTCTCTCTATAATAGTGATCACAGTCGTAAAAATTATAGGGGAAATAAACAATAGGTAGCTACATGGAACCTTTCAATATTGACATGTTAATTCTAAAATTAAAGCGTTGAATGCATCAACGAACTAATATTTCAATATGGAAGTAAAATTCAGAAAGCTATGTGTTGAAATTTTTACGTACACATAGATATATAAAAGTAGATTAAGTTACAGGAATTTAACATTTTTGCAGTTTATGTGGACAAAAATATATTTATTGAAAGAGCTTGAAACTTTTTTAATTATAATATTTAAATACGTGGTTCACGTAAAATATGTAAATAACACAAACTAAAACCTTCGAGTAGAAAGGACTAACATGCTTCATAATTTCTTTGGAAAGTTTGATATTATATTCCAATCATTTATGGCGTAATAAATTCATTTAGTTGGATTGTTTTTTAATTAACTTTTTTATGCGATAAGTTTTCGAATGTGCGTAATGCAAGGATTTCATTTGCTAAATGTCGGAATCACCGTTAATCTTTTAACGATTACCCACGAAAATAACATGTTTTATTTATCCCTCAAAAATGTTTCCACACGTGCAGAAATTTTTGCGAAGAAATTGATTATAGCTCAAATGACGACAACTCAATATTTTAATTTGGCAGTGGAAATATAAAAAAAGCGGACGTCATTTCCCGTCATTTCATTACAACTTACGTTGGAACATAGTTTAATATGTAAAATTTACCTGACTTTCTAAGATTATCCAACACTTCTTCAAAAACACAACATTGTATTGATCATTTTCAAATATTACAAGGAAATAGCGGCTTTGACATCAAGGAATGAGGGAATACCGTCGGGTCAAAAAAAGTCAAAAGCGAAGTTAGCATTTCATTCAATTTTGTGAAACGTCGGCTCAAAGGGACCGAAATTCGCGACTAGTTTCGCTGCGGAATTAATTCATGTGAGACTCCTTAACTCTCTCCCCCACTCTCCCTTCATCTCTTTCCTCAACTCTCTCACTTGGCTCTTGAATAGTCTTAGAACGTGTATCATAATCATAAGTCAGGAGTTGGCAAAGTAAGCATGTGCGCTTATGTAGTTATACATTATACTACTTATACTATAGTTTCACATTATGCTATAAATATACTGTGTACTGCAAATCTACCCGTTCGACCCAAAATGCAGACCGCCGCACAAAACACAACGGATAACTACTAATAATCATTATTAATTACTTTTTTATTGAAGTAAAACTTTTTTACGCACGCTCGACACTTGGGGGATAAAATGATGAATACGTTACGAAAAAATATGTAACGCTAGTCTATATGAAACGCTATAATGAATGTGTAACGCTAAACTATATGAAACGCTATAATGAAAGTGAAACGCTAATCTATATGAGTTAAGTTAAGTTAAGTTGAGTTGAGTTGAGTTGAGTTAAGTTGAGTTGAATTGAGTTGAGTTGAGTTGAGTTGAGTTGACTTGTGTTGAGTTGAGTTGAGTTGAGTTGAGTTGAGTTGAGTTGAGTTGAGTTGAGTTGAGTTGATTTGAGTTGAGTTGAGTTTAGTTAAGTTAAGTTAAGTTAAGTTAAGTTAAGTTAAGTTAAGTTTAGTTAAGTTGAATTGAGTTGATGGGGATGTTGAGGGGATGGGGATATTTTTATTCCTGTTATTGTTATATTGTTAATGGACGGTAAAAGTTTGTGAAGTTTTATGTCAGTCGTGTGGTATAAAGCACACTCGTTTTTTTTTATCTTCTTAGTACGTTTTTAGTACCTTTGCACGTTATTATCTACTCACTATGTTTGGTTGAATTTGGATCTTTTCGAATGCGCGTAAATCTAAGTTTTATAATCATTATTATAGGTGTCTAAATGTTATTTGAAAGAGAAAAGTGAGAAGACCCAAACTGAGGTGGGAAGACGAGGTAAGAGGGGATGCAGTACAGCTTCTCCGGGTACCAAACTGGAAGTCAGCCGCTGAGGACAGGGGGAGTTGGAGGCGACTGTTGATATGGGCTGTAGCGCCATCGAAGAAGAAGAAAAAATGTTCCTTCAGTACCTATAAAGAAACAACTCTCAAATGGCAAATTTTAAAATAAATTATTGTATCTAATTATTAAACATGCATTTATTACATTTTTTCAGTAATTTATAGCTTCACATGCTTGGAATGACATTGACAGTCAAATGTGTAAAAAAAATTTTTTTCCTTTTATTAGGATATATTGAATCAAAAGCAAGAGTGTTCAAAGAAAATAATATTTAAATGTATAATTCAGAAAGAAAAGATAATTGAAAACCAGAATTAAAATAACGAATCAGTTATGACCACGTAAAAGGTGGGTTTAACAAGAAAAAATTATGATTTGATTTTGATATATATACATGCATGCTAAATATATATTGTACAAAATGTCGTGTTTACTCACATAAAGAAAGGTCACCAAGAGTATTAGTGAACATGAAGAAAGCTTCAATTGATGTGAATGCAATTTATGCATGCGTCGCAGATTTAATGTTCCTCTTTAGGTCTTACTCGATTCTTGGAAGGTGTTGTGGTTTACAAGAATATGTTGGAAATTATCAAAAGAGAAAATAACTCATTATACCATATTTTATTCGATGTTACGTTTAGTTAGCGATGCCATGAAGTATACATAAGGCTTTTTTATAAAACTGTTTTGTAGAATCGCTTTTTTATACCTTTATTTAAAACTACGAGTAGTTAACACGCTGTACTTACGAGTATATGCTTATCGGAAAATTATAAGGAGTGCCAATATATGATTATGATAAGCAATAATTAAACATTAATGTTGTTGCTTATTGCCTCTTCAAGAATTACAATATGGCAGGCAGGTGTGGGTACCGTCGCCCCGGGAACCATTTATTGGATAACCAACACCTCTGCCACAGGTCACCCCAAATTTTTCGCTGCGTTTGGTGACTTAGCAGGGGTGTCCGGGTTTATGGATGGAGGTTTGTCCGGGTCTTGGCGGTGGATGCCTCTGTCCACCAGCTGCATGGCAGGACATATCGGGAGAGAGTGGTTGAGGGAGTTACTTTGACTTCTCCAGCCGTAATCTCTCGGAATATCGCCTTGAACTGCAGTGGTAGGGATGGATTTTTTTTACAATAGCTCCTGTGTGGAGCTATTGTAAAAAAAACATATTAAGATTTGATCAATCATCTTGGAATCTTGATTTATTAATGATCTATATAAAAACGTTGTAGTTACTATCAATGTACATTTTAATGAGTTGACTTCAAAGGCAAGCAGGTTTTTTCCTTAATGTATAAGTCGCGATTTCCATATTGCCGGTAGATATCTTGACTGTATCTTGGCTGTATCGTTGACAAGCAGTAAAAGCTCGAGAGCAAAGCTCCGTAGCAGCATCCGAGTTACTGGCACTTAAGGCTCTACCTCCGACTACCCTTTCTTCCCCACCCCCCCTTCACTCTCAGATCTCTGGATGGGGATGGCACGACTCGGGGTCACTGTCAATAATATATTAGCTACACTCCGCTTGTTACAACTTACAAAAGCTTCTTCCAAAGAACATTTGTTTCGGTACAGTTAACATAATCTTGCATCTAACGGAATACTAATGTTGTTAAGAAAGTTGAATATTCAACGTTTTGCGTGTTGGGTTACAAGCCACGTAGTTGTTTAACAACAACCGAAACATTGCGTTTACTTCTTCAAGATTAGTGTGTTTATAATTTTATAAATCTTTTTCAGTCTCAAAGGGATTTTATGATTCATGCAGGTGTAAATATGTTGAATACTGCCAAAGCATAATTTAGACTATGTGTGGTTTATCCTTTTAGGTACAGAATTGCTATCAAAATATAGAGTTAGGTACTAATCTGACAAAATAAGACAATTAGAAAATCTTGCTACACTTTAATTTGAGAGGCGGATAGGGGTACCGCCGGTCGCTCCGTGAATCAATTATTAGATTAACCCACACCTCTAATATAGGTCACCCCAACTGGTTCTTAGTAGGGGTGTCTGTTTTCATGGGGTGAGGTTTGCCCGGATCTTGGCAGCAGATGAGTTCCTCTAACTGCGCGACAGGCTGGATCAGGAGAGACTGGTTAAGGGAAAACTTTTGTCCTCTCCATCAGGACGTATTCGGATATAAAGATAGGTTCATCTATCACTCTGGGACACACTGATCCCCTGATTCATACACACGCTTGATACATTTTTCCCTCCCAAAACTTCCCCTGCTTCCTTTTCTAAAAAACTTGCCCACATCATCTGCAAGGGAATTATTTTCCTCAGGGCATCCTGTGTGGTTTTCAGGAAAAAAAATTGTTTTAGCATCCGGTTTTCCTCCTTCTATAATCGGGTTTCTTCAAAATCCGCATTAATTAATTTCATTCTACAGCCAATATAGGGGAACTAAGTCACCACCCAGTTGGGCAGCGTAATGAGGCGGGATAAAGTGGTGGCTGTAGGTTGGAATCAAATAATGCGAATCTTGAAAAGGCTTGGATTACTTATTTACTTGTTATATTAATGCATTTTGGCTTTTACGTAATATAATATCATGACAATATTTCCGTTAATGAAATACATATCGATCTTGTAAATTGTCTTCATATTCAAATTATCATAAAAAACAAGTTTTATGATATAATTGCATTATATAGAACACATAACTCGAGCATTAGTAATTTCACCGAGAAACTGAAATCTATTATAAATATAAATTGTTCTCAAAATGCATTTATTGTGGGTGATATTAATATAGATATATCTGATGAAATTGTAAACAATAGAAACAATGAAAAAAATGAATATATCAACACATTAACGGAACTAAATTTTAAACCATGTGTAAAAAAATATACAAGAGAATGTCTTGGACAAAGGCCATCATGCATTGATCACATCTGGTGTAATACTAATGAAACCGAAAAAATAAAATCAATTATATGGAAAAATAATATTACTGATCATCATACATGCATTATAGCTTTTAAAACTGACAAAATTGATGTAAATAATTACTCCCACAACAATTTTTCAAAAACTATTATTAATTAAGAAAAATTACAACAAAACCTTATCATGGAAAATTGGGAATCTGTTCTATCCTCTAGTAACACCAATTTATGTTCCCTGAATTTTGAATCAATTTTAAATAAGTATATCAAAGCTTCTTCTACCATAATAAAATACTCTACAAAAACTAAATTCAAAAAATTAAAACCGTGGATAACTCAAGGAATCATAATTTCAATTAGACATAAAGAAAAAATTTATAAAGAACACAAAAAGTTTCCAGAAAACTATAAACTATACGAATGTTTCAAAAAATTTAGAAATAAACTATGTTACATTATCCGCAAAACCAAAGAAGATTTTTATAAAGAAAAAATCAATATAGCTGGCAACAATAACAAAAAGGTGTGGTTAACTATCAATGAAATTATCAATAAAAAACCAAAAAAATCAAACATAAACAAAATCACAGATATTGATAACAAAATTTACGATGTAAACTCGAATCCAATGAAATGTGCAAATATTTTTAACAATTATTTTGGATCAGTTGGTGAAAACTTAGCACTTAAAATTAAAAACAACGGTAACAATGAACTATATACATCGCCTTCAAATCCTTGTAAAACCTTAAAACAATTCCAAAAAACTAACTTTGATGAAATTAAACATTCTATTAATCAATTAAAAGGTAATTCTTCCCCCGGTTATGACAATATCTCAGTAGAAATGCTTAAAAAAAATTCTGATTCACTTTGCAAACCATTGGCACATATCATAAATACAAGTTTCGAAAATGGCAACTTTCCACTAAATTACAAAAAAACTATTATTACTCCTATTTTTAAATCTGGTGACCCTATTCTTAGTAATAATTATAGACCAATTTCTCTAACCTCAAACATTGCAAAAATATTTGAAAAAATTGTAAAAAAGCAGATGTTTAAATTTATAAAAGAAAATAATACATTGAATGCACATCAATATGGTTTTAGAGAAAATTTAAGCACTCAAGATGCCATTGTAGACTTAACATCTGAAATATATAAATCCTTAGATAATAAAAAAAAATGTATTGGAATATTTGTCGACTTAAGAAAAGCATTTGACAGTATATCACATTCGAAGCTTATCTCTAAACTCGAGAAAATTGGTATAACCAATAATGCCTTAACGTGGATTGAAAATTACCTACTTCATAGAGAACAATATGTCAAGCTAAATGGTGTTCTCAGTGATTCCCTAATTAATAAATTTGGTATCCCGCAGGGAACGGTATTGGGACCAATTCTCTTTATCATTTATGTGAATGATATTTTTAAACTCAATATAAAGTCCAAACTAATATCATACGCTGATGACACAGCAATTTTAACTGAGGGATTAACTTGGAATGAAACTCAGAGAACGGCGGAATCAGATATAAATTTAATAAAAAAATGGTTTGATCAAAATTTACTATCTCTAAATACCAATAAAACTTTTGCAATACCATTCACTCTGACTAAAAATGCAACCCCTGAGAACCTAAACATATGTATCCACTCATATAATTGTAATTCAAATTCATGCTTATGTAAACCTGATTGCTCTGTACTCACTGTTAAAACCAATGTTAAATACCTCGGTGTAACTATAGATAGTAACATAAAGTGGAAGATGCAAATTTGTACAACAGTCGAGAGACTAAGAAAATTAATATACATTTTCATTAAAATTCGAAACATTTTAAACATAACGATATTAAGAACTATTTACTTTTCCTTAATCCAATCAGTGCTACAATATGGAATTGTAGGTTGGGGGGGTGCCTTCAAAACTTCTTTTTTACCATTGGAAATCATTCAAAGAATAATCATAAAAATAATTTTAAAAAGGCCATACGATTACCCCACCGTCAAACTATTTCAAGATTTTAAAGTACATTCACTTCATGTTATCTACAAAAAAATCACAATCTTACAAATACACAAAGATTGCCTCAATAATGAGAGCTTTACTCCTTTTTCTAACAGCATTAGAACACATATTCTCGGCACTATAATAATAATAATAATAATAATAATAATAATAAGTTGGCATTCTCAGACTATAAAAATATTACCATTTGTTATTTCGGCTACTGGCATTATACCTAGCTCTCTCATTCAAAATTTAGGCGTATTAGATTTGTCAAAAAATTTGTACATAAAAATGCAAAAGTCGGTCATTTTAAATACATGTAGGATTACGAAAGATTTTTTAAATATTTATATTGAGGGATCAGTAGGATTTATCGGACCAGTTAGGATTTCATCAGAGCCGAACCCTCTGATATGAAAATATCTGGAGTCGGTGAAATATTTTCCCATTATGTTTCTGGGGGATTGACGTATTGTTCTTGTATTGTTTTATTCTTATATAGTGCACTTACATTGCGTTAATTTACTAGATATTCATTTGTGGAAAAGTGTGTGGAAGGGTTTAGTCTTTCATTTGGGAAAGATTCAACCCGGACATAAAATCTGGAGCACCGTAAAAAATATTTTATTCCAGAATGTATGCAGGGGTAGTGCAATGCAATACATTCCATATTTTGAAACAAAAAATGGGTTAATGTTAAAAATAAAAATAAAGTAAATAACAACATATAAATAAATTAAAAAAAAAAAAAAAAAAAAAAAACGAATAAGCATGAAAAACATAAGAAAAATAAGAATAAACAGTAAAATTAATTCATGCAGCTGTTTACGGAGGGTATTTCATCGTCTCCCGTCTCCAGAGGGCCATCAGGGGGGACTCCAACCAGGTATTCATGGCGGTGATGATTGCATTCTTCGATTGGCGTAGTCTGACTATGACTATGACTCTCCCACGCTGTAACACCACCACAGCCCAAAAATACTATAAATATATTGGAGTTAAATGGTTTAACCAATTACCAGCTAACTTAAGATTGGAAAAAAATTATAAAAAACTCAAAAAATCAATAAAAGCTCTTTATATATAGCTTATTACAATCACTTCATCTTTTTAAATACTATATTTCTCAACTCAACTTGCAATATCAGTTATCCTTTTTCTTTCTTTATCTTCATCCTTTCTTTTTTTTTTCTTTTATCTCCTCATCTTCTTTGTGTTACATTACTTCTTTTATATGTTTCATACATATACTATATAAAAATATATAGACATATTATATAATATAAATGATTTTTCTAGCCTACTGTTAATTATATTACTTATTTTTAGTTTTATACTCGTATATATAAAAAAATATGTGTTACTTTACCATTAGTAATTTATTTTTTTTTAACTACATTCGTTTTCTCCGCCTTTTTTGTCACGAGCTTTGCTCCTAAAAAAAGATGTAAACGTAATAAACAATGTATTCTTGAAATAAAAACTTTATATAATGTATTAACCATGTAATATTTTAAAAATAAATGTATTTAAAAAAAAAAAAATAACATATGTAGCATAGTTTTGGTCGTGGAAGCTATCACTGGTCTTTACAGATTTTTTTTGGCGGCAGAGCTGAGAATCTCGTCAGGATAATGGGAAAAATATAAGTTCCTTATTTGTATGGTTAGCATTAAATATAGAAATAAAAGAATTGAGTTCAATTAACAGATGCTGGTATATTTAAGTGGTTCAAAATAATATCGATAAAATATTGTCCTATGAGACCGGGTTTCAAATACCCAAAACATATCCTATACTGTAGTTAACCGACAATTAACTAAATACAGTAAAAAAAGCGTACCTGTTGGACCATGCAACTTAATATCATTAATTCTTGTACCACGGGAACACTTTAATAGACGTCACATAACGCGCTAAGGGACCGCGGGGCGTAATCTCGTGTGAACTGCAGATCGTGCACCGGGAAGACTCTAAGGAGGGCTTCAGAGAATCAGGACCCCCCCCCCCCCACTTCGGCAGGGAGCAGAATCCAAGCACACGAACAGGACCAGGGCTCCGGTTGAGCGCACCAGAGAACACCGGGTCTATGCCAAGTTCGGATAGGGTTCTTCATCCAAAGATGACCGCCGGGAATCCATCCCTCTCAAATACGGGTAGCCACGGCCCAGCAAGGCCATACAAATTTTGTCTCGCAATGTACATCTCCATACGAGTTATGATTACATAGGTAATCTTCAATACAAGCATGACGTAGCCGTGCGGAGGTCACAAAACCAGCGACCGATAACGCCCGAAAACATACGATGGGTCGTATTTAAATTTTAAATGATCATACTTAAAAGATCCGCGCGGTTTGCGATAACATAAAGGGATTAACCCATAATAAAATCAACAAAACTATCACTTAAGTGACCCGTCAAATTACTGTCGCCTTCCGTAACTGCGGAAATTCAAGAAGTGCCTTACCGGAAATCCGTTAATAGTATTGCCAATCGAAGAAGTAAAAAGACACTGCGATTCAACAATTAAATATGCAGCCAGGCGGAGGTTTATCAAGTCAGGATAATAATTATTACTGTGTAATAAACATTGTTGTGACCAATAGTATTAGGCTACAACATCAAAAATACAGCTTTAGCGAGCTTATAAAGCAGCAAAAAATATAAAATAGAAGTTGAGAATGACATGTGTTGATTACAAATCAAACAATAAATATAATAACAACTAGCTGAAGTCCCCGGCGATGCCCGGGCTTTACACAGAGTTTCAAATGTAGACAGTGATCTTCCTCTTATTTTGAATGTAACATGTGCAAAATTTCATTAACATCGGCATAAAACTGTAGATTTGCACACAAATCAAATCCACACCGCCCGCTTGCACAAACAGGAATTCTCCTTTATATATTATATGTTTCAACCAATTTACACAAAACCTTGACAAATTATATACCTAAACCTTCCTCATGAATCATACTATCTAGTGGTGAAAACCGCATGAAAATCCTTTCAATAGTTTTTGAGTTTATCGCAAACAGACAGACAGAGAGACCCGGCGGATGATTTTAATTTATAATAATAGAGTATGTAGAAATAACAGTATTATTATATTAAGGAGGAAAAACGGATTCCGGTAATCGTTCTCATAAAGCCAACGTCAACTGTTAACGGGTGTTCCGCATACGGTGTTGCAGGTAAGTAATTGATTTTTTAACTGGAAACTTGCACGTTGATCAAACGATCTACCTTCTATATTTAAATTTCGCTGGTGTTATGAATGTAATTTAATATCTCACAAATAAATTTAAAAATGTACAAAAAACCTGTCTAATCAAACAATGAACCCCAATTACACAGATTCTCTCATCAGTCCGGGGGGTGTAAGTATCGAGGGTTGATTCGCTCCTGATAGCCTCCGGGTCAGTTGCTACCACCTACCCTGCTTACTTTAGGGGTAGGTTGGTTGGTTGGTTGAAAGGAAGGTAGGGGTAGTTTGCGGTGAAGAAGGCTCCAGAGGCATGCGCTGAATAACTCACGAGTGTCACATCTCGGCTGCCCGCAGAGCGGTGACCCGATATCCGATGGCAGCCTCCAACGGATCAATGCGATAAGGGATGCATTTTATAATGCAACCTAAAATCATGCATCCACCCACGATATAGATGTTTGTATTTTAAAAGAGGAGAAAAACTTTAAAAGAAAAATGTTAATGCTTTACTTTATTTGCATAAACAAATAGAGGATGCAATTGTTCCACCAATTTATGATTTTTTTGTGAAAAAGCAGATTTTTTTGTGAAAAGCAGATTTTTTCATGACCTACTATATTTTTTTTTCTTTCGCAAATATCCAGAATAACGGGACGCTTTTTATACGAACAAATTATTATAAAAATACTTTGTATTAGTTAAATAACAATGAGAAACAACTCTTTAAGTCAGCGAAAATCTAAAATAATGCATTTTAATAGTTATTTCCTTAAAATTGTTTATTCGGTTATTGATATAACAGTTTCAATGTTAGTTTAATTTTGTATTTTATTTAACTCAAACTAAGAACCTAAAATAGGTTTTTAGGTTACTTACCAGGTTAGTTGTAACATATAATAAAAAATAACACAATAAGTTATTTGTGGGCGTGTTTGTTTCCTGATCCAAATATTTGTCTAATGGTGGTCTATATTTCCAAACAAACTGGTGTTTTCGAAATTCAAATGGGATGGATATCTACCATGTCAGGCGAGATATCTACCATGAAAGACGGAAAACTGCGCGCTGGGCGATTGGGCTCAAGGTACGTAGAAAATGTATAAAACGAGATTATGTCACACGGGCATTTTTCAAAAAAAAAAACGCAACGGACCGCTCGCAACCTCGTGACGTAGTCTGAAGTCCATTTAGAGTCCGAAAGGAACGACCTTTTTCACATTTAACTAAGCGTAAGTTTTTGTTGTTAAATATTCGTTAATTCCTTCTTTGTAGATACGAGTCGCATTGAAGTCAATTAAATATTGTTTTTTGACATTAACACAATTTGATTACTGTAGTGAAAGGTAAAAAAGTAACGGGCGCCCGAGAAAGACTTCACGCATTATTTCCGCATAAAAAGTCGAATTAAAGAAGATATAATGTAGTTTTTTAAACAATATCCATGGTTTACAGTAGTAAAAGGTAGAACAAGTCGAAGACGCCGGAGGAAGACATGGCGCGGTCAAGTGAAATAAATACTTGTGTATCGTTTAATTAGAAGTAATTGGGTAATCCTAAATTAATTACATAATTACTTAACTTACGTTTTCCTCACGCCCGGGCCCGGGCGTAAGGAAAATGTGGGACGTCGAAGTGAATGGTAGAAAACGACGAGGACGCCGGAGCAAGACATGGCGCGATCAAGTGAAACAAATACCTTTGATTATATCCAAATGAAAAAAAAAATTAACAATAATATCGTGTATTGCCACCTTAAAACTACACCCAGTTTTCAGTTACACGAGAATTTTCAACGTCAAAACTTTACTCCAAACCATTCATAACCCCGAAAAACGCCAGGTACAAGTCAGTTATTAAATTTGAATTGTACACACTAATATAATTTTAATAATCGTCACTAGGTAATTTGAACCATTATTGAATTTGGCAGCCCCTCTGTTCTGGAGCCCCAAAATATTAAAAAAAAAACCTTGACTCGGTACAAAACGGGCGGTCCGTCTGATAGATTGCCCTGTCTTTAAAGAAATTGCATTCTTTAGAGCGCAGGTATCGGGTGGGAATGCTGTCCCTGTTCTACCGGTATTTTCATGGAAGATGCTCCGAGGAACTAGAGTCACTCCCCTCGCGGTGCAAGACGATGAGTCGAGAGAGACCAGCTGGAGAGGTCAGAGGGTCTCCCCAAACCGGCCTCTCCCGATCCAGCCCGCTGCCAAAACCTGAACATTATCTCACCCGATGATCCCGGTCACCCCTTTTAAGCCACCAATCGTAATGAACCAGTTTGGGTGACCTATGAAAGAAATGTTGGTTAACCAATAAATGTTTTCATTGGAGGTCCGCACACAGGCGACTTGTTAAAGATCAGTTGTCAAGAGCAACGGGCGACTAGCAGTGCTAGTCGCGTTTCAGTTGCCATGGTAACGCCTCACAACCTGTCAAGTTTTCGAGTAATTTGCGATATTTCATATCAGGAAAATATCGATTTTGTTCAGGAGGTTGATAAATTATCATTATATATTAAGTTTGATAATTAATAAATTATTAATCAATCTATATATATTTATATATAAAAATCTCGTGTCACGGTATTTGTGGTCGCATTCCTCCGAAACGGCGGGACCGATTTTAATGATTTTTTTAATGCATATTTGGTATGAAAAGAGGTTATAAAGTATATTTCATACCGTCAGGTGATAAAGGTGTCCCTATCCAGATGTTTTTTTTCCATTTTTTTGACAATTTTTTTTTGTATTTGGCATCAAAAGATATCTAGGTATAACCCCAAATTTTCACCCTCCTACCCCCACCCATCCAATTTTTTAATTGCGATCCGCCCATTTTTTAAGCGCGACCCTACCATTTTTTAATCGCGATTTTAGTATTTTTGTAAGAATAAATTTAGCCGTCGTTCGTATTTCAAATAGAACGAAATTATTTATGTTGTTGAATGACAGATAGCGCTACGTCCGCCTCACCAAACTTTCAACCACATATGCTAAAGTTATTCACGAGAAGCGTCGCGTCATTGAGGGTGAAAAATAGGGGTTATAGGTATTATAATACAAAATGAAATTTTTGTCAAAAAAATATAATTTTTTTCTTGTTAGGGACACTCTAATCACCTAGCAGTATGAAATGTAGTTAACGACCTATTCTCATAGCCACCAAATATACGTAAAATAATTTCATAAAAATTGGTCCAGCCGTTTCGGAGAAGTACGACCACAAACACCGTGACACGAGATTTTTTTTATATATATACAGAAGTTTGATTTTCTCTATACTATAGATTACTTAGTATTAAAAGTTTGTTATTGTTGCATCGATCTTGAAAAATTAGTATTTAAAGTTTGTTAACAAGCTAATATAATGACTAAAAGTTGAGTTACGCCGTGCATTGAATTGAACTGAGTTACCAACCGGTTTTCGGTTTCCCCATGAGTGAAGTCCTTGCTGTTAAAAAAAACTACATTACATCGACATTAATTTGACCCCAACCCTATATAGACTAGGAGACGAGATAGGTAAACCCTACGTCATAGAGTACACGGATGAAACTATTTAGTTGTGATAATGGACATTTAGAAAACCTTAAAAAATCTGGTATGCCGGTGCGCCTCTTGCTAGGAGCCGCGCAGTCATGGAAATAGTCAGCGATTTTTTTCGAAAAAATTACGTCGGGAATTTCATAAATATGATAAAGGTCGATTAGAAAACGAGAAAAAAGCAGGTCTGCCTGATTATCATTTCACCACAAAGTATAAAATTAGATTACGAAATCAATTTTTAATGATTTTTCAAATTTTTATTGACGTTAGCTACGGCGGAGGTAAATGGCTGGCACAATCAAACCTATTGATGGGAGACGAATATGTTTAAATATCCACTATCGATATTTCATAATATTAACCTTTTGTATTTTTAAAGTTAATTATATTGAAATTTTTAGTAATTATGTATTGTGGTAGAATAAAATTCAATGTTTTTCTTTTCAAATACAAAGTATTATTATGTGTTATTTTTGTGAATGCTTTGTTAGAAGAACTAAATTTTATTAAAACTTTTGTTACTGTAGTTATTTACAAATACGCGCGTTCATTTTAAATAAAATACTCAATAAAAAAATAATTAACAACAATTATCAATAATAATACAAAATAACATAATACAATGAAACAAATATAATAATTTAAAAAAAAAGGTAACTAATTTTCAGTAGGAGATGCGTGCTGAAAAAATGGTTATGTGTGTGGCGACCAGAAAGGTCGCCTCCTTTAGCCACAATCATTGCGCCGCCACTGGAAGATCTTACCAGACAAACAATAGTTGTGTTTCACGCCGCACACGGCTACACATTTCGGGAAGCACATCGAAAGGCCTCGACTCAACAGCCGTTGCATAGTTACGGCCGCGGAAGGTTCGAGAGGCTTCTCCCTTTTGCGTGGGCACGCAACAATATTACTTGGTGTTCCGGGTAGTTACTCACACGGTCGGCGATATAAAGCGCAGCGACACAACGCCAGTCAGTCAGTCAGTTCCAGTCTCTAGTTCAGTAACAGTTCACCAACACATAGACAGTGCATCATAACGTTCCAGTTCGGTAACCCGCCAGGTCCACGGTGACATGTCGGACCTGTGTCGGTGCATCATCAACCTTCGAGGACACATCAACTCGCAGCTTATATGGTCCATCGCACCATCAGCTCAAGAGATTCAATTGCCTGCGACATAAGGCCCGCCGCATCTTCTTGTCACGTGCGCAGCAACTCCAATCCTCCTTACAAGGTTCACCGCAGCTCATCTCCGTGACTCACTGCGTCGAGCATCCATCCTGGACGTCAAGGTCCTCTCCACCACCACGGTGTAGAAATACATGCTGGCGACATGCAGACCCGAGATCTGCTCCACTACGCATCATCGACCTTCATCACTCACGACCTACGAGCGTCATCAACATAGCTCCTGTCTGCACCCTGTTACTCTACACTAAATATACCATCGCTACGTAGCAGCAATAAAAACTGACTCAATACATCGACTGACGCCTTTCATTTAACCGTCCCCGTCTCTGCCGATCCGCGTCCGCTCCCTCATGTGAAAAAGAATTTTTTACGGATCTGTTTTTTTCTTTGATTTTCTCTGTACTTTTTTCTGATTATATTAGAATTCATTTTTCGTTCTTTTTAACTTTTTTAAGTAGGTACCATAAATATCTTACATCAATGATTAAAAATAATAATGTATTTTAAAAATACGTACGTAAAGTACAGATCCTCAAACATAAAAATATAAGTAGATTTTCTATCAATTATGAACCGCGCTCACCGTTATCGACAACTAACCATAGATGACGAATTTAGTCAATATCGTATTGACATAGAGCTTTATCGATCGTCCGGGCTAGACGTCCAAGTGTGCTTTACGATGAAGTCATACTAAATAATGTAAAATCATACAAAATCACATGTTTTTTGTTTTGAAAATTTGATCGCTTAGAAGTATAGAACATTCCTTGGCCCCAAAAATATCGGTCATTTTTTTTATCTTTTAATAAGCCTAGAAAAAAATATAGTATTAGGTTTATAAAAAACACTTTCCAGTGCAAACTCTCCTACTTATAAACCCCTTTTCGGATATGGTTTTATTTTATACTGTGGCAAATTCAGTTTCTTTTATAATGATCGCAAAAAAAATTGATATTTACGTCCGAACTTCACAAAATAAAATAAAACATGCATTTTCTCGTTGTTATTTTTGATATCGATCATACGGCCCGCACTCTACGAATTTGGACCTTGAAGTGACCCTTATGGCATAAGCACAAGAACCATGCACTGGACACAACACATTTCGTATCAGTCACGCCCCTGCCCAGGGGCGTATATCTCTTTACTTAAATTTGAACCTCCAAAAAAGATCGGGTACCATAGAAGAACTGAATTGTAGATAGTAAACGGAAATGACAAATACGCCATTGAACCAGTATATCCGGTTTGGCCATTATGCTTTCAACTGTCGGTGAATAGTCAAACGCGTTATGCCAATACGTAAATATTTTGAAGTTAAAATGTTTCTTGCTAAAGCACTTCGAGGAAATTAGAAAATTCACAGATTTACCTAAGCCAACTGAAAAAAGGAAAAGGACTAAGCCAAATGAAAGTTATGGTGACGAAATTACAGGTAATAATCTCTCATCCGTTAGGTATTACAATGGTTTTGTTGATGCTTCATTTTGTTGTTATTTGCCTAAAACTGAATTTATTTCTCATTGTAGACCCCAACTCGACGAAATCGTACAGTATTATGTATTGTGATGCCGTAAGGGACTAAGATTACATCAAACATTAAAAAGGTATGTAATCTTCAATTGCATCATTATTCATTTTTATATTTATTCAGATTTAATCGGCATACTCAATGTCGTTTGCTGACGACAAAGCTTACATTATTGCAAAGCGTAGCATGAGAACTTGAATAGTTTTTATTTCTGAAGCACCTTTTTATTTGTCAGAATCACCTTGAGCAACATATAATCCTCAATTTAGCTTTGGTGTAACACTGGTTTGTTCACAAACTTTGGTTAATTATATTGATTTCAGTGCATAATGACTTCCCGAGGGCCATCGGTGTGGTTGTTCCTGCCAAGGGGGGTTATATTTATTGAAAGGGAAAAAATAGAGTAGTTTTTGTTCCCAAATTTTAGTTAATATATTAAATATATTTATTTCAGATATGCAGGCACCAGCAGTGAGATTGTTCCTGCCAAAGGGGTCCCAGGAGTTAACGAAGGTTTGTACATTTAGTAAACTTAGGCACACGAAAAAAAGATATTCCGACCCCCGAATCCCGAATGTGCGTTGAGAAAGGCATTATTAATGAACGGTATGAGTAAATGCGCCTTGAAGGCTTTAAGGCTTTACATGTATACGTTATTTTCAGGAGAATACACATAAGTTGTTCAGGAGTATAATAATAAGAGTTTAGTAAATAATAAACTGAACATTAACATTACTCCTTACTATTTTGGTTGAAAGGGAATAGTAATTCTACATTTTGTTCATCTAACATGTAGATTTCTTCTTCCATTCTTTCAAGAACTAAGATACATATTCTTATTTTCAGATATAAGCATTCCTGTGAGACCCGGCACTGGCAGTAGTCATGCATTCGCAACACACCAAAATGAACATTTTAAACGTAAGCATTTTTATAGCTTTTTGTTTGTAGATCATGGTTTGGTATATTTTTTTATGAAAAATGTAATAATTTTTCTCAAATATTGTCTTTCTAGGTAATAGGAAGAGTATTTTAACTTATGTCAGAATGCAGCCCTGACTCCCAGGAAGAAGAAGGTAAATATGGAAATTTTGAAGACCAGGCGTCGGCTGCAATATGTCCAGTGTAAGAATTGCTCGTTGAAGAAACGTTTGATGATAGCAACTCGATATAGAGTAAGAAACAGCTTGGAATATTCTCTTTCAAGTTCAATCCCCATTCTCTCTAGATTCATTTTAGCACAAGCTAAACTTAGCCCACGTCACAAAAAAGGACGGAGATACAGCAAAGAAGACAAGTCACTGGCACTTGCTGTTTACAAGGTAGGACCAAAATCTTACCGTTTGTTGCAACTGGACTGATGGCCCCGCTCATCCTCGGCGGGACTGCCTTAGATCTTCTTCCTTTATAATAATAAACTTTTATTTCAGCTACATCAAGTGGCGGAGATGAGACGTGATACAGTAAAATAAATAATTAACAACATGTACGCACTCGCATACTGCCTGCTAACTAGAGTCCTGAGGTGTACGATGAAGGAGGAAACCATCTGTTTCCTTAGAACGCTGTGGGGAAAAGTGGTGGGCACCCTCCAATGTTTACATATTTTTGTATAAAGCTTTTTGTGTTTACATGTTTTAAATTTTTTTTTGTCTACTGTTTTTGTGCTTATAATTTGTGCTAATATTTTTTGTGTATTTTTATTTATTGTACATTTTATATAAAAGATTACAGAGTTATCGTATTAAGCCAAATAATGTATTCATGGATATTCCATTGGATATATGAACAATTATATAATACTGTTACAATTATATAATACTGTTTATTTATTTATTTTATTTTATTTACTGACAAGCCCTCAGGTACATTGTTCTTGTCATATTAGTATTATTAATTATATAACAAGTACAATGTACCTCGAGAATAAGCTGTAATACAGGCGTGAATACATTATGGCCCAGTCAAAATTAGTTTCTGACTCATGCTCAATCTATCAGTCGAACCGACTCTGCGTTTTTATGTGTTGTTTGTCCTTTGTCTTTTTGAAAATAAAAAATATTTAAAACATGCACCTGTGAGTTTTTCATTTTTCATCTCAGGATAACAGGTTTCCGTCTGACAAAGCTCCCTCCTGAGAAAATGAACTGTAAAAAACTATGTAAATCTCATTTTCTCAGAACCAGCTTTGGCACATGGAACCTTGTTGTCCTGGGGAAAAGTTTTTACATTTTTCTACTTAACGATTTTTTTTTTAAATAATTTATTGGGCTATTGAAGTAGGTCGAGTATATTGTCTATGATAGGCCTTATGCTATTGTCTATGAAAAATGGCCTTGAACTCCCATCTACGTATATCGGGATTGTTTTTCTGTGGTGAAGTTAATGTCAAAATTTGTCCCATAGAAAAGGCCCGAAGATACCGATCTAGGGATTGGTATATTTATGCCCCTGCCATAGCGGGAAACAGACGTGTGGCTTCGCGCCACTTGTTTTCGTGAAATCAACTTTAAATTTCCGTTTTATTACAACAAACAATGCGTAAAAAAGGAATTAATGTTTTTTACAGGCCTTTACGAAATCAACCTGTAATTTTTTTCCCTCAAATACCTATTCCAACCTTTCCGAGAGTTTTTTCTCAAGTATTTTTAAACTCCTCCCATAAAAGGCGCGAAATCCGACTTCGATTTTGTCCTGTACTATTGGATCGCCTTAAACATTGAATTTCTCATGTTAAAAATGTCAATACCATTTACCTATTCTTCCGCTGACCTATGCTGGCGATCAGTCTGAACTAGAGCTGTGTTACACAAATTATGAGAAACATTCTCCTCCTGGGGGGTTGATTTTTAATAAATTAATTCGAATTCGGGTCATCGCTTCAATGCGAGTCAACTGATATGTTCATTGTTGGTTATCTATGGTTGTTAACTTGTTTTGACAGCTCCCACTTTAAACATTAAAAAGTATAGTTTTTAACGGGAAAAAACCTCAACAGTTTCTTGTTTATTCATGAGAATTGAGTCGCGAAGACGAATAAAGTGTTTTGCTAGTGGGTAATTAATATTTACCACGATATTGATCATTCTAACAGTTGGCAATTCGTTTTCTTTTTGAGCACCACAAACAAAAATATTTACATTGCGATAATCAAGATTTGTTGTGGGGCATTATTGAACAAAAATAAAAATGCCTCAAGAAAACACCCGCTCCAAATCAAAACATAACGCCTTAACATCACATAGCCCCCAGTCAGTCGACAATAATCAGATCATTTTTGACTATATCGATAATAAATTTTCTGATTTAAAAAAAGAAATGTTTAAAAAAATTGAATTAGAGACAGCTGAAACAAAAAAAGCAACCGACTTCATTTCCGAAAAATATGATGAAATATTAACTAAGTTAAACGAATTAGCAGGAATTAAAATAGAAGTTGAAAAAATCAAAAAAGACCTGTCTAGAATGAATGATATTGATATTCGGCTTGCCGAACTTGAACAAAATAACTTATCAAACCAAGTTGAAATCTCCGGAGTGTGTGAAAATATAAATGAAAACCCGATAGAAACTGCAAAAGATATTGCTAATAAGCTTGGCACTCAAATCCTGGATGAAGACTTTTTAGAAATCTATCGTGTTCCTGACCGTCGGCAAGGTTTTCCAAGAAAAATTATCATCAAATTCCACAATTCTAGCGTTACTACTCGACACAACCTTCTTGCAGCAAAAAACCTAACCAAGAAAATAAGTCCATCCTTGTACATCGGCGAAGTGTTGTCTTCATATAATAAGGACTTATTATGGAAAACTAAGAAGCGAGCACAGGAACTAAACCACCAATACACATGGTTTAAAAATGGTAAAGTTTTCACGCGGAAATCAACGGAATCTAAAATTATAAATATAAAACATGAAAGAGATCTTCTAACACTGTAAAATTTAATTTTATCATTAACAAAATTAATTAAAATACATAAAATGGCTACTAATCTGGAAGAACTCACATGCCACCTATTTGAAAATGAAACTGTTACTACCAACACAGAAAACATAAAACTATGTCTAAAAAATAATTTGAAAATAATACACCAAAACATAAGAAGCATCAATAAAAACTTCGAAGAATTCCTCATAAACCTAAAACTAATAAACATTAAATTTGATATTATGATCCTAACAGAATGTTGGATTAAAAGTTCTTATACACAAAAAAATATTGAAGGCTACTATTGCATCAACACTTCATATAATACTAAACAAAATGACGGAATTGTAGTCTACATTAAAAACAATCTGAAAACTACTACCAAAGAAATCAAAATCAATGACTCCAATTGTCTACACATACAAGTTAAATCAGTAATTGATATACTGGCTATTTATAGATCCCCATCCGCAAACAATATTACAAACTTCCTTGCTTCACTTGAAACTGTGTTACATAAACTAAAACACTGTAGAAATCTGTTTTTAATTGGAGACACAAACATTAATATTTTAGAAAATGGACATCCTCAAAAAGACGATTACCTCAACGCCATAAGCTACTACGGTCTTGTTAGCTACATCAACAAACCTACTAGAGTCACTGAAGAAACTCTTTCTTGCATTGACCATATAATAGGCAAAACGAAAAAACCTATCAACACAATAATATATGAATCCACAGTAACAGACCACTACTCTACAATATTGGAAGTTGGAAATGAAAATAAAAGTAAAGATGATTCCGTAAATATATCTATTATGAAAAATAAAATCGACTGGGATACAATTATTTTCAACATAAAAAACGAAAAATGGGAAAATTTGTACTCAATTACTGATAATGATATGGCATGGAATTATTTTACCAATTTTATTCAAAAACAAATAAAACTACACACCAAACAGAAAGAGGTACCAAGTAAAAAAAATTCAATCACTAAACCTTGGATTACACCTGGATTATTAAAATGCATCAGGAAAAGAGATAATATTCACAAACAAATAAGGAAAGATCCAAATAATTACCTACTTACTACATTTTACAAAAAATACAGAAATATGTGTACAAAACTAATTAAACACGCAAAGAATAAATACTATTCAAGAAAAATTATTGAATGTAATAATGACTCCAGAAAGATTTGGCAAATTCTTAAAGAGATAACACATGCAAGGCAATTCAGAGATCAAATTGAGGAACTTACAATTGATGGTAAGAATGTGAATTTTAACTTGGACCCGAAGACTATTGCCGATCATGCAAATACTTTTTTTACAAACGTTGGATCAAATTTGGCCAGTAAAATAAAAGAAAACATCAACTGCAATACTAAAACTCCACCACCAGATGATAATCTCCGAGAAGAAACTTACGCAAAATTTACTCTAAAAGATGTATCGATGGAGGATATCATCAAAGAAATCGACTCACTGAAAGAGAGGACTTCACCTGGACATGACAAAATACCAAGTAAACTACTAAAATCACTGAAATCTCATATAGCCGTTCCCCTCAAATTCCTAATTAATAAGAGCTTCACTCTAGGTTGCTTCCCAAATGTATTAAAACAAGGTATTATCTCTCCAATTTTTAAAGGTGGGAACAAATCTGAAATTACCAATTACAGACCAATTTGTGTTCTAAGTGCACTCTCCAAAATTGTTGAAGGAATACTGAGAAATCAATTAACTACTTACCTTGACTCTAGTAAAATATTATCAGCAAATCAGTTTGGTTTTCGCCAAAACTTATCAACCTCAGATGCCATCGCTAACGTAACAAACTTCATAACAAGTAATGTTGATAAAGGAAATAAATGTATAGCAATTTTCCTTGATCTTGCAAAGGCGTTTGATACTGTGAACCACAAAATACTTTTAGATAAACTTAAGAGGGTAGGAATATCAGATACAGTTCTTCAATTACTTCATAGTTATCTAACTGATCGAATGCAATGTGTTAAAATAAGCAGTACCTGTAGTAGTTCCCAAAAAACAGTTTGTGGAGTTCCACAAGGTAGCATCCTAGGACCCTTATTATTCTTAGTATATATAAATGATCTATGTAACTTACAAATTTGTGGACAAATCACAACTTTTGCCGATGATACGGTTTTGCTATTTTACGCCAAATCTTGGGATGAAGTCTTTAAAATGGCAGAAAATGGCTTTCGTATTGTTAAAAATTGGCTAAATGCTCACATATTAACCCTGAATACAGACAAAACCAAATTTCTAACATTTCGAATATCAAATAAGCTCATGCCTTCACAAAAAAGCCTTAAAGTTCACAGCTGTAACCCCTCATTAACTCCATGTACCTGTCCTTCTATAAGTAGAGTTGACAGTATTAAATATCTTGGTATTCAAATAGATGATCTTCTTAAATGGAACGCACATGTTACAAACTTAACGACAAAACTGAGGAAATTCGTCTATTTCTTTAAAAATGTTAGAGATATATTAAATATAAAACAACTGAAACAAGTTTACTGTGCTCTCATACAATCATCACTTGAATATGGTATTATTAGCTGGGGAAGTGCCTCAAATACTTGCCTGGAGCCTTTAGTAAAGATTCAAAAACTAATTTTGAAGGTTATTCTTAAAGTCCCGTTGAGAACGAGCACTGATTTTATTTTTAATACACTAAATGTTCCTAACCTGCAAAAACTGTATTCAAAAAATATTCTGCTTCACCAATTTAAAAATACACATATGTTTGAGGAACGAAAAAACACTAGAGCCCTAAGAGAGTCAAATGTAAAATCTTTTAACATCCCAGTTTGTCAAACCTCTTATGGACAAAGAACTTTTAAATATAATGCAACAAAGCTATTCAATTCTCTACCTACTGAAATAAGAAACACTCAAACCAAAAGTGCATTTAAAAGTAGAATCATTGATCACCTCAAATAAACATATTTATCAGGAGTATTTAATAACATTCTTACCTTTATGCCTACTGTGTGTAAATATGTAACCATGTACCTACTGCAATGTTCATATAACATACTTGAATTGTATATTACTTAGAAAAAAAAGATTTTATATCAAGCTGTCATGTTCATAATATTAATAAAACAAAATCATAGATTATAACCACTCTGTAAATTGCCATCTCAACACAGGTGTTTCACACCTAGTGAGATGGGCAATACGTCATTATTATAACCTAATGTAATATGAAAATAATTAAATAAATAAAATAAAATAAATAAATAACATCACTATCGGGCTAGTTATAAAGAATTTCAAAAGTAATTTCTGATTATAAATTGTTCACGTCTCACCATTACTTTATTTCTCTACCTACTTTGTGAGAAAGTTAACCAAGTGAAGATTTTGTCAGTATAACCAAAATATGTTTCATGAAATTAAAACGAGTGAATGGGTTTCACTTGACAGACAGATACGGTTAAAGGAGCATTTCTTTTCAAGGGATTTTCTAGAGCTAAGGGTTCAGGGGAATTCAACCTATTACCGTTTTTCTTAAACGATTAATTAAATTATGCATTTAATTGAATTAATTATAATCACAACAAATATTAAATCTCATAATATTATTAACCACTAGTGCCGATAAGATGAAAATCCGCTTATAATAAGAGGAAAATATAGTACATTTAATATTCATAAGACAAACATTCCCGGTTATGAAATATCTGACAATTTAAAAAAAAAAAATTAATTAGCTCCACACAGGAGTCTCTGAGGAAAAAAATTTCCCTCGGGCCTATTTCATCTTTGGGAATGCTGTGCGGAGGGTCTTTCTAGGTAAAGGAATTTCTGGGAAGGAAAAGGTATGAGTCTGGCTGGAGAGGTAAAATCAACCAGTCTTACCGTTCCGTCCCGCCAGGCAGTAGAAGGGCAAACGCATGTGTCGCCAAAATCTAGACAAACCTCACCCTAAAAACCCGGGCACCCCTGCTAAGTCGCCAAACGTAGCGAACCACTTGGAGTGACTGAGAGGTGTTGGTTACCTAATAATTGGTTCCCGGGGCGGGGTCACCCATACCTGCCTCCCAAATTGTACTTACTATATATACATAAAATAATATGTGTTATATTTTATTTTCGTGCTGCATGTTCCAGTGTAGTAGATTCTCTCATCGCCCTGGTGAAATTCCACCATTCGTAATTGAAATTTTACTTGAAATGGTTAATTTTTGATTATTAATATTGATATTAATTGCCAGGTATCCAACTTATCCAACTTCCTCTTCCATTCCCTTCAATTTCACTTGAAATGGTTTTAGTCGTGTTCGGTTTCTGTTAATTGTTGATTATGTGTGTTGTCAGAGCTATCTAACGTCGAATCTGGTTTCGAGGAACGGTTTAAGACTGCGGCAGCGTTCGTTGATCTATCTGCCGACAACTGTTTTTTTTTTCAGTTTCTCCATGATCGTAGGCCCTAAGACTTATTCAACAACTGCTAACTGGCCGAACTTTCAGAGTTTTTCTAGGAGAGCTAAATAGCAAAAAAATACTCCTGAATTTGTTTTGCCCAAGGTTCGGGGCCCATCGCTCTTTAACATCTGTACTCGAGGTTTTCCTCACACTGAAGGCAGAAAATTTGCTTACACAGATGCCATCGCCGTTACAGCCCAAGTGACGCTTAAGTGACACCCCAGCCCAAAATCGTCAATGCAACTATGGAAGAATATTTCCTCAATTATCGACTAAAACTAAATGGGTCGAAAACAGTAATGACGGCTTTGCATCTTAGTAATTCAACAAACGCAAACTCTGTGTTCAGTTTGATGGAAAAAATATTTACCATGATCCCCATCAACGCTATCTTGGAGTAATTTTGGACAGGAACCTGCACTACCGGCAACACACGGAAACAGTTGGCAAAAAAACAACTTTTAAATCTAATCCTCTCCCTTGGCTCCCTGTGCTTGCAAACATAACTCCGCCAAATATCAAGCAAGAGATTGTAATACTAAGGGAATACAAGAAGGGGCTGCAAAATACCGCAATACGTTTGCACGATGAAGTCATCTCTTTCCCAGCATGCCGCTTGAAGTCCCGAAAACCCTTCTGGACAGAAAGAGAAAGACTCCTCCGATCATCTCTAACCCCAGAAAATAGGTGGAAGCTTGAGTGGCAATAGGCCAACGTGAAAAATGCCCATCTTGTACAAGATCTCACTGAGAGACAGCCTGGATTCTCATTGCCTCGTAAACTCTGACGGCCGGCGTAGCGCGGCGGTAAGACGCTTGATTCGCACACCGAAGGTCGCGGGATCGAATCCCGGCGTGGCAAATAAATTTTATTTGATTAATTTGTGTTATTTCACAATTTATCCATTTAAAATAATATATAGTATGCCATAGTCTCACTGGCTTCAGACGGGAGCAGTTGAGACTCTTGTGCGGTATTCATGTAAAAAAAAAAAAAAATCTAGTTCGCCATGAATACGATAAGGGGCTCCCATAGCCGTTGTGCCCATATGATGTATAGATGGGGCCTTAAAGAGTCGGCGTTGTGTGAATGTGGTGCGGTGCATACCACCAAAATTGGATTGTCTGTGAATGCGAAGATTATTATATTTTATATATTAGCTCCACACATGAGGCCATGAGGAAAAAAATCCCAATGTCATCTTTTGTGTGGTTTGTGGAGGGTCTTTTTAGAAAAGGGAAGGAGGGGAATTTTCGGGAAGAAAAAAGGCATGAGGGATGGGTATGAATCCGAGGTTCAATGTGTCCAGGAGTTACATACATATGAACCCTCCTACTGCGGTGCAAGCCGGTGGATCGAGAGTCCGCTGGAGAGGTCTAGGTTAGGTCTCCTTCTACCAGTGTGATCCTCAAGCCGGACCGAAATACAGTAGGTAGGCAGGCACACGCATTTTCCGCCAAGACCTAGACAAATCTCACCACGTGAATTCGGGCAGTCCTACTAAATCACCAAACGAAGCCATTTCCTACTCCCAAATTATAAAGTGTGTTACATTTAACCTTGTTAACGTTTAAGCTGTTACTGCGTACTTTACATCTGGCTACAGCCGCGACCCCTGTTTGGCAACCCCTCAATTAGACAGATGCACCCGTTCAAAGCCTCCTGTCTCTGACGGTTTAAAGTATGAAGTGAAGAGCTCCGGGTAGGTTCTCAACGCTCACTGCTAAAAAGAACGCTTTGTTGGCTTATTGGTAGCAGCTTTCTGCGTCGTGGAGACGTTCAGGGGGAATATTGTAGGAAAGGAGAAGGGGAAGGCGAAGAGGGTTTATTGTTCCGCATTGCCTGCTCGAGTTCGATCGCTTTCATTTGGATCGTATGATACAAGTGTTTGAACGAGAGCTTAATCTGAAACCCTTATAAGTCTTTTGAGATGGAAGCAGTTTGCATGAAGATAGGTACCTATCAATAATGAACTTGATTCACGTCTCCGGGAACGCAAACTATTAAAATGTCTATCAGTTTCTTACCGCGGCTGAATTTATTTTGCTTTATATTGATAACACTTTAAAAACAAACTAACATTAAAGAAATCTTATTTTTAATATGTAAAACAAAGTCGGGTTATTTAACACTATTATTTATAACTCGAGAACGGTTGGACCGATTTTGATAATCTTTAATTTTTTGGATTTGTCTCCGCCCTGGATAACATAATTACTACTAAAACATCAAAAAAATTAACGAAAAAAGTATTTATTAAGAAAATTCTTTTCCCCATACATTTTGTATGGAACGAATTCTCATATTTTAAAAGAGCTGCAGGAATTTTGTGATAAGTACCTATAATGTTAAGTAGTCAGTGAATTCCGAAAATTCAAAAACGTCAAATGTCAATGCGCTGATTGTTTTGTTTTCTTCTTATATATATATTAACATATAATGCTGCCTCTCTTTCTTACACACTAAATGTCAATAGTCGAAAATTAGACAAACGGTGAACGTATGTCTCCACCCATCCAAAGGAAATAATAATAATAATAATATTTGGCTAATTTATAAAGCGCCGTTTTCGTGAAAAATCACCTCAAGGGCGCTGAAAGATACAATAATTATAATAAAAATCCGTCACACGTATAAAGAAAATGAAAAGCAATTTTTTTTACATCAGCTCACTCGTGAGGCCCCGGCAATTATTTTCCTCAGGACCTATGTCATCATAGTGTGGAGGGTCTTTTTAAGGAAGGGA
Organism: Limnephilus lunatus; assembly: GCA_917563855.2. NCBI lineage: Eukaryota > Metazoa > Arthropoda > Insecta > Trichoptera > Limnephilidae > Limnephilus > Limnephilus lunatus. Next base: position 34,354,777 of record OU830594.1, read on the forward strand.
AGGATAGGAAGTTCTGGGAAAGAAAAAGGTATGAGGGGTGGGTAGGAATCTGGGGTCAGTGTGTCCGGGAGTGAAGGATGTATTAATCCATCCCTCCAACTGCGGTGCAAGGCAATAGGTCGAGAGAGTCCAGCTGGAAAGTTCAAAATGCCTCCCTCAACCAGTCCCTCTCGATCCGGCCCGCCACGCAACGGGTGGGCAGACGCATCTGCCGCCAAGACCCGGACAAACGTCACCCCATGAACCCAGGAACCCCTGCTAAATCGCCAAACGTAGCGCACAACTTGGGGTGATCTATGGGTGACGTATGACAGAGGTGTTGGTTATCCAATAAATGGTTCCCGGGGCAGCGGCATCCATACCCGCCTCCCAAATTCCCATAAGTAAGTGGAAAAACAATAAAATCATAAAAAATATAAATCCGTACACAATGTCATTTCTGATACTGACATAAACCAAACACGGACAGTTGCGCATTGATGATTGCTTCATTGGGTAATTTTTAACTTAATAAAAAAACTGAATTTAATTCAACAGTTATTGATTCTGAGGCGGTACGAAGTTCGTCGGGTCAGCTAGTTATAAAATAAATGTGTTTATTTATAATACCAAATATTGTTATAATATGCTTTCCGTACACAAGTGAGTATTAATTGTATTTTTTTAGTTAAGACGACACAATACCCTAAAATATATTCAGAATCTTTACGACGTAAGTAAAAAGCCGTGTATACAAATTGTTACTCGCGACCCGTGTATTAGGTGGACCTATTGTAGAATTTGCCCTATCAAAGAAAAGAAGAAAAATAATGTGGGAATCTTAACGACGTAAGTGAATAAAGCGTGTAAACAAATACGTGCGCGCAGCAAGGCGTACTGGACGGACTAACGGTCGAATTCACCTTAGAAGGCCTGGAGATTCGACCTTTCCGCCGGGTTGATTTTAATTAATTCTGACGAACGTGTTACTAATATTTAAGATGTTTCTAAATGAATACCTCCCGAAGTTATTAATTCATTGTCTACAAAAATAAAAACTGTTGCTCACTGCTAACTTTAGTTGTACAACGCATTACAATTTTTTAAATGCGTTGTGCTTTAAAAAAATTATGGCTACGTACTGTTTTTATTAATCTTACATATAAATAACTCGCATCCCTTGTGAAGCATGGAAATAAAAATGATAATTAAATTACGAATTCGCGGAAATAAATTAAAATGTGAGCTTCGGGCAAACCCCCGATAAACGTGGTTATGTCTCACCTTTACTGTAAGGGGAACGAGGACATGCAGATTTTCTTAATGGTTGCTACTGCAAAACTCAATTTCAACAGTTGATATTTCACATCGGCACTAACGAAATAATATCACATTTCACTCTCGTTCCTTGCTGAATGTGTTAAAATTTTGACAATCTACGGTAGCATAATGATTTACGCTTTTGACTTTATTGGGAATTTTCCAGCTCGATTTTCGTCACAACGTTAACACAGTGGATTACATTAAAATTTATTTGAATATCAACCTTACAAGTCCTGGTGTTGAGATGCTTACTATAAAGGCTTCACATATGTATGTTTAAATAAAAATAATCGTTATAAATAATATTTATGATTATGTGCCCATAAATGTGATAAAATGTACATTGCCATCCTTTATTTCAAGGTTTACAGGACCCTCCAAAAAATCGGTTTTATGATATTTTTAACAACTGATGGATTCTGCAAAACTAATTTTCATTCGGTTGATTTTTCATTCTCCTCGGTCGTTCCACAAATTAGAGCCCTTTCGAAGTCCGCGACATTATAAAGTTTAGGGATAATAATTAGATTTTATTAAATTATCCTGAATTGAATAACTTGACTAGATATGTATATTTTTCTCGTTTTGTACGCCATCTTAAGTATTTCATAAAAAATTTCATATTTGATTCTTATAGATTTTTTCCACATTTAATGATTTATTGAAGTGAAAACTTCTTTGGCACCGTTGTGATATGAAATTCGATGAAAAGAAAAATAGCGACACTAAAAAGAGACAACCATATAAGTACATCTATAGGATTAAGCCTGCGAGAGATTGAGATAGTATAATCGGTTTCCTATTTGTACGGTGCTTTGTAGCCTCCCCACTCTTGTCTACTTTAGTTTTCTGAAGGTGTCACTTCCACTGCGGGTAAATATTTGATGAATGTATTTTGTTTTAAATTATTAACCCCACATAACGAAAGCAGTTGAAACCTTCCATGGGTTCAAAATCCGCGATATCTTTAGTTAGATTTGCAACTCCGTCATTACAATAATTCATTTCCGTTTGCACTGAAAAGTTTACCACCGGAAGCAGAATAAAAATCACGAGGTACCTTCCCAGAAAAAAAAAAGATGCGGAAACCCAAGGGCCCGCCGCAATCAGACCTCATTCAGGAACCAACGCGGTGAAGCCAGAGAAAAATTACACACCCGGCGTTGCCCCTGCCAACCCCTTCGCTCCCGGCACAATGCTTGAATTAGAGACGCGTAGTAATCAGTGGTATTTCAACGGCACTGCTTCAGGGCAGTCGCATTTACATAGAAACAAATGACGGTAATGTTTTTTAACTGGAGAAAAAATGTGATAAAATTCTATTATCTACTACCCGGCGAACCCGGTGTCGCCCGTTTTTTTTATAAGATTCTATTAGTATCCTGCGGCACTTGTGCTTTAGGTAAAAAAAAAACATTTGTGATACCGTGATTACGTATAATTAAAGTGAGAAGTGTAATAGACCGCCCCCTGTAGTAGGCAGAATAATTGGCGTTACAGGTCTTTACTGTTCAATAAAAATTATATTTTAAGTATTGCAAGAAAAATAATCCATGACGTTTTATCTTTTTTCTTAGAGTTAACTTTTTAATGTGTTCATTGAAATTTCCCGAATAGAAAAAACACATAACAGATCTTTCTGTCAAAATATGTCATCATTTAATTTCAGAAGTGAGACTATCACTTTCACCTGTATGGTGCTGGTAGATTTAAAAAAAATGTGTTTCACCCTGTGTAGCGCAGCTGGTAAGACGCCTGACTCGCACGCCGAAGGTCGCGGGATCGAATCCCGGCGTGGCAAATAAGTTTTATTTGATTAATTTGTGTTTTTTCACAATTTATTCATTTAAAATAATATATATTATATATGTGCGGCCCGTTCCAGAGTGGAAGATACTCCCTGTATCGCCCTGGTGTAAGACCACCATTCAGAATTGAAACGTTGCTTGAAATGGCATTAGCCGTGTTTGGTGACCAGATCTGAATAGCCAGGTACTTCCCCACCTTCCTCTTCCCTATCTCCTTCCCCTCCTCATTACCCTCAGCTTCACAACATACCCCAATTGGGGATGTCATAGTCTCACTGGCTTCAGACGGGAGCAGTTGAGACTCTTTTGGGGTATTCATATAAAAAAAAGAAAAAAAAGCAACAAATCAAAGAAAAATACATTTTTATATTCATCACATTATAAAGAGTTGATTTTTATTCCTTTTCTTACTTTGGTGAAAACTTTTGTCTGCGATGACCATTAAATACATAATTTTATTGAGAACTTTAGCGCCCTATTCACAAAAAATTAAAATGCTTTTCTTGTTCAACTGATGACGAATAGCTATAGACAACGGATATCCAAAATATACTACTGTTCATCTACATACATGAATCTAGTGTAACATGGTTTCACTGTGATAATAATATCTTGTTTCACAAAGTAAAATCTGTTCCATTAGCGGTCATCGGTTGACCTTACCTTTGAGTATAAATAATTAGAGGTGACTTTGGACAAAAAGCTTTTCAAAGGATTGGGTTAGAAATTCCGGAAACTGCCCACAATACGAAACCGATCCTTCATCAACTCATCGCTAATTATTATTGTTATCAAACTACCCTGATCTCGTCAACGTGGGATCTAAATTACAAATTACCAAATCTCTACTTCTGTGCTACCCAAATGACGCCATTAACCCTCAGAGGTCGCGTTATCCTAAACATTGTAATACAGCCTGGGAAAACCCTTCGCAAATTACCAACTAATTGTATCTACGCGGTCCTTCGCAATGCTCCCAGAAAAACTTCCCTTATTCAGTCCTTTCTACATTAAAAGTTACTTGCCTTCTGCGAGCTCCACGCATATAAACTTCAATTCCTTTCAAAGACACTCTAACTTCCTGGAAAGGAAATTGCTTTGGGTTTTTTTTAACGAAAAAAGGATGGTAATTAGTGTTTCCAAAATAGTTAACTAAACAAGTAAAGGAAGTCAGAAACTGGAGACAAAACAGTTCACCGCCCGTAGTTAATTGGTATTCAACATCATTAGATTGAAGTTTTCCAAAGATTATACCGACTTATTATAATTCTTGAAACAGAATTTCCTTGGAGCGCTGAATTCCAGTGGTACCAGTATAAACGACATAAAATGCAAGAGATAACTTCATCATTTCCAAACGATCAATTTAAACATAAAATGAACCAAGCCATATATCTTGATTTTATTCCAAAATGAACTGGAATGGTAGATACTCTCAGGTTTTCAGTTACGCTCTGTTAAAATACTCAGAATCGACGCATCGAATCGTTTAAAATGGTTTTAACCATATTTGATTACCAGATTTGAATAGCCAGATACTTCCCATCTTTTCTCTTTCTCAGTTCCTTCCCTTCCGCACACCTTTCACCCTCACAACATATCCCAATTGGAGATTCCATAGTCCAGTCGGCTCTAGACAGTTTGGAGCGGTTGCAAGTTTCAATAGTTGTGAACATTTCGCTATATTCATATAAAAATAGTGTTTCATGTCAACTTTTGTGTTATATTCAGATAAAAAGGGGGTTATTATTTCATCCCCTGAAAAACCAATTTCTTGCTTATCCCTCAGTGACTGCACGAAATGGGCACACTCCCGCACTGTACGACCCTGTGACTTGTTTACCAAATGAGCTTAACGACTTCTTGGCCAGAAGTTCTGTAATACATTTAACGGTCGCCATTACGGACAAGGACACGTAATTACTTGTTAAGGAGTCGGCCAGAGAGTGATATGACTTTTACTAATTGAGTACTTGGCAGATATTACCGCCTTTCGGGGGACTGGGTCCGTAGCATTGTTTATCCAGACGTACTAATTCACATCTTGAATTCAGTCTGTTTATTGCAAATATTCAGTTGGACTGTTGTAGGAATAAAATTATATCGACTTTTACGTTACCTACTTTGTTACCTAGTATGACCTACAGAGACTTATTAATTCCTTAAAAATGCCGTAGTAGACCTTTTTCTTAAATAATTATTGAAGATTGGATATCGAATTACTCGGCTGTGGAACAATAACATTAGGCGGCCTCTGTGTTTCCTTCCTCCTACAATATGGGACTATTTGAAACCCAGAAGACGAATCCCCTGAGTGAAATTATTTTTCTCGAGGCCTCCTATGTGGAGTTAAAGCAAACATATCTTATGTTGGATGTAATTTAGAATTAGCAATTGGAAATAATTGAAAAAGTTGAATAGTTGGTAAGAATCGCGAATAGTTGGTAATTATAGCTCCCTATTGTTTCAAGGGACCGGGACAGTTAACTTGAAGAGAGGTTGTGTTTTTTTATTATGTTTTTATTTAAAAAACGTGCACATATTTCACTTTCCAACTTAAGTACGCACAAAAATTTCTTAGTGTTATTGTTCACTGCCTGAGTAACATATTATTCTGATACAAGTTCTTTTTTATTTTGCTCATTAATCTTAATATTAAACGGTGTTTTTTAAATATGTTTATTCTATTTTCTGTTTTCAGGAAGGAGAATGTTTTACATTATACCTAATTTTATCGGAAATGAGGGAAAGTGAACGAAGTGAAGTGAAAGTATATGATAATATTGTTAATTTCCCCCACTTAAACATTCTGTTTATAAATTAACTAACCACAAACAGACGTTTTGTCATTTTGGATTCCTCAAAATGCCGGATGAGTGCAGCTGACTCAGCACATTCCACACACCAATGATAGATACCAAAAATTGTATTCCGAAAGTAGTTTCTCTTTCTGACCAAATGTGTAAATTAGATGACATATTAAATTGACGTTAACAGAATAAAGTTGAAATGATCTGTTTACATTAAGTGGGCAGTGGTAGACATAATATATCTTCTTACATATAAAAATCAATATTTGTTTGTTTGTTTGTTCGTATTTTATTTGCTGCCATACCTTTAAGGGCGTAACCAGCCAGCGGCCGAAAACCCACAATTCGTCGAAAGATGTTCTTACGATCGAACAGGGCGGTTCCAATGAGAAAGATTAATTATTCTCAGTACCAGCTTTTTAAATTTATAACTCAATATCGATTTTATTTCGTCCGAAATTTGCTTTAATTTATACCTACATAAAAAAATTCTGAAAGGCGTGATGATAAAACTATTCAAATTATGTACTTTTTGTAATTACATTTAATTAAATTTAATTTAATTTACCCTTACTTTAACTGTAATATTTAATATTTAAAAAAAAGTATTGACCTTGTATAACTATTTTTTTCCTAAATTACGTACCTATGTCAATTAATATTTGTATTTATCTCATAAGTTCTTTGAATATTGTTTAAACATTTAATAAGAACATTATTATTATTTTATTTTTTGCATGTGAATAAATACTCCTCCCATAAACACGAGCTCCTAGAGCTCAACTTATGGAGTAGTAGAATAAAAAAAATAAAAAAATTGTTGTATGACCTTAGATATATTATCATTGTTTTAATGTAAAAATAAAAAAAGTCTTGAAATAAATAATAAAATAATTTTTTTTTTGATCATATGTAGATATATATCATTTTCTAATAATGTCTAAGCAAAATAAGAATGTAAAAAAATATAAAATATATATATATGTTTGTAAGTGCGCAAATAAGTACACAAACGGACCAATTTTCGTCAAGAAACACATGTACGTATATATTTTTTAGTGATTTTATTTAAACTAAAATCAAAATTCTGTAACATACGTTTACCAGATAATGTATTGATTTATTTCATTGCATTATTATATGATTTGAAATGGGGGTTGTATAGTACAAAATCTTTTTTGAAAATTTAACAAATCTTCCAACTATCTATGGTATAACATTATTATACTAAAAATAAACATTTTTTCTCAAAATTTAAAACATACGTTTACTAGATAAAAGAACAACCTTTCGAAATCAATTCATAATTTTTTTGTAGAAAAGAGTCAAAACGACTAAAATCTGATTTAAATATGACATATTTCTGGTTTTCTTTGGTTATACCCTCTTAATCCGATTTCGATGAAACTTTGTTTATTTGTTGAGCGCACGCCCGCGAAGGTTGTAGGCTATATTAATTGGTAAGCTCCGGCATTATAAAAATGTGTGTATTTCATATATTTTAGCGGCAGGGAGGGTAGGCAGAAGTGGGAGGGTAATGAAGGAGATGTGGTTCGCGGGAGTGGTGAAGAGGGAGGGGGGAGAAGGGTAAAGCGGAAGGGGAATGCGGAAGGGAAAGGGCTCGGGGAGGGGAATGGGGACGCATGGAAAAGAACAAGCAGGGAGAAACAATTTATTTCTTTGAATGGCATTGCAACGCATGCCAAGTATGTGATAAACCCCCCCCCCTACGAAGTAATAGCTAACTTTTGATCCAATATGCTGCTACAGTGCTACAGCTACAGGCGCAACCCCGGTCGGCCTTTAAAAGCTCGTAGCTCGCCCGTTCTCGCGTCTCTCCCCTGCATTTCTTTTGCAGCGCCTTTTCAACCCCATCACGTAATACTTTTATGCAAACGTGACGAGATGCTCTCAATTAATCAATTGTAATTAACCCCACAACGTTGTGTACTTTTTGTTTTAGTGGTTTGGTATAGTTAATCCAATTTAATTAATAATTTATTTGTGGTAAACCCTTGTTCTTTTAGATATGGCGTGTTACAATTTGCAAGGCTTCGAATAACAATGACTGAGTCTGACTAGCTTGAAAATTAACTAATTATCTATCTATATTCGTTCAGCTTCCTCCCCTAGCACCTGTTATACACCTACGCTCATCGACGACTATTTTTATTGAAGTAATCTGCATTTTCCCTCCTAGCATCTAATATATAAATTTACATTCAAACGGCGAATTGAGAAGATCCTACCTTTCGATGCGATGTCACGTACTCTCTGCAGCTCTATAAAATGCTATCATAATAATAATTTGACATTTATGTATATTCTAAGAAAAGATTTACACTCAAAGCAGTACGGAGTGCAATAATTCTACACTCACAGTTCTAGATGCAGTTTGTTAGTTAGCTAGCTTGTTTTGTTAATTTGATTCTACGGGTAGGTATTTTGGATTAACATGAGACAGAACATGTGCTGTTTAAATAATTGGACTCCTCCATAGCCCAACTGATAAGGTGATGGTCATAGACCGCCGAATCAGCTTCCAATTCCAACGCCTCCGGAGAATGTTAAGGTCGCAAGCGACGAGTGAAAATCGACATGTTTTGCCTTCTGTCGGGGAAGGGTTTGATGTGTGTTTCTGGATCATAGAGTGGTAATGGGAATAATATCGACTAATACGCCGCCAAATTATAAATGTGTTGATGATGATGGTGAAAGGTCATCTCATACCGTTTGATATGAGGGTCTGCTCCGATTAATGGCGTGATAGCCGATGTCAGAAACTGTTCAGGAAATGCGTGGGTGGCACGAGGTTTTAGATCGTGACATCCTACTCTGGATTGATGATGATGATGATGATTTTGAAGTTCTTCAGCATGCCGATGACTTGAGTTCCATTTACTCCTAAAGCACCGGCATAAACATTAAACCGAAGTTGATTAGACAATCGGCAATGTCAGGAGATCGGTGGGGCCGCTCTCTCCTCTGATCTGGCGATGTATGAATTTAATTAAGGAAGATTTTGATGTCACCGATCCTCGCCTTGGCAGTCACTCATGTCCTCAATAGTCCCGTTCTCCGTCCAGCACGCCGCCTCGAACCAGTAGAAATAATGATTACGTTTTTCCTATAGGCACGTTACAGAAACATGCGCCAGCCTGCAATCGCGATGGTCATCGGTATTTGATTTGAATGAAAAATACGTCCTCTCGCATAACATACACAAGCGTAACTTGGGACCTTCCCCTATATGTGTCACGGGCATATGCTCTACGATAGGCGTACCACAAGCTCAAACTCAAAATTTAGCTCAAAGAAGGAATGTCAAGCTCGGCGTCCAGGGTGCTGGGTCCAAGAATGAAAGGCACCAGGTCGTGAATCTGGTTTCCCTCCCTTCTATTTCCCCGGCTGCTCTTTCGTCCAGAGTACATTCCCACCCTGATGCTGGATGATCCCTTTTCCTAGTGTGAGGGAGTTAAGAGAACTTTTGCTACTTATGTAGGTGGATATAACGCATTACGCTTAAAATATGAATACCTACCGACGGCTTCATTCAACCGACAATGTGAAAGTTTTTGCTAAATCGAATATCGAATGAAATATACCTACCTAAGCGTAAACCAAAAAGTAGTTATGAAAACTTATCCGGATTCCAACAAAGAACCGCCGATCGGTTGCCAAAACGATTCCATATGTCATGTTCCCTTCGTTCCGCCGACAAGGCAGACCCCACACAAGTGTAACCTAAAAGGTAGTGAAGCCCACGCAAATTTCGTCACTTCGTTTCCCCCATGACGAAGGTAGTCCGGCCAGATCGTAATCTTCGTCCTGCATCAAACTGGCCTCCCGCGACGACAACTTTTATCCGCTGGTACCTCGGAGCGGCGGTAGAGGGAGGGGGAAATGGGTGCACGTCCTTTGTTCTCCTGAAGTCCCCCAATGCCTTAGTGACGTACATACGTCGACATCATGAAATGGCTCCGGCCACGCTTCCAATCCAGTCTAGAGCGGGTACGAGATCCACGTTACCGAGATGTGATCACAAGGGATTCCAATTTGCTCGGACCAGACACGACCATCGCTTACTTCGCCTCCACATTAGAAAAATAGTGTAAGCCCACCTGCATTTCGATCACATCGCCCCCCGATAAAGTCGCGTGAGATACTTCCTCATGGTGGAATAGGAAAGCTAGACCTGTAAATCCATTCGACAACCGCCGTCCATTCTCGAGTCGTAACCCGCTCAATTAAGTTTGAAGAAAAAGAGTTTGTTAATTAAGTAGGTGGATATAGCGCATCACGCTAAAATGTGAATACCTACCGACGGCTTCATTCAACCGACAATATGAAAGTTTTTTGCTAAGTCGAAAGAAATATACCTAAACGTGAACCAAAGGTGATTATATGATAATTTTATGTATAGTCCTATGTAATAGACTTGTTGTGATACCTAAAATCTGGAATAAGATATGGGAAATTTTTTTAGGAGTGGGAATTTAATTATGTCAGATTTTGTTAGTAAACAAAGGTGCCCATGCTATGCACCATTTTATAAACTGTTAAATTACCCAATGCCTTTTCAAAAAAAACCTTCCTGAATATAGTCCCCTAGCTACGTTTAAAATTATTATTACGAAACTCGTAAATAATAATTAACACCTCAAAGGCGCTTTACACATTAATTTATACCTACATTCTATACCTATGTATTTTGTTACCCTTTATGTATTGGAGAATACCCAGTAACCTAGTTTTCTAGATCACCAACAAAGCACTTTTAAAGGATTTTATTATTGTTTTGTGGTTTCAAAATCCCGTCTTTTAAATGAAGTCTCTCGTCTAAGATTTATTGCCCGAAAGCGCACTTTGTGCTTCAAATGCTATTTTAGTTCCTTGAACCCCAAATTATTATTTTACAACGGTCTTGTCTCAAGAAATTGTCGCCGGCCAACCTCAGGCAGCCCCGGATTGACTTACGGAGGGAACGGCCCTTTTTTTTTTCGATTACCGATAATTATCTGCTAGCTCTTTAAATATTACCGTTATAATTTTCCGATTAAAGCATCCGACTTAGATGACATGATTCCTTATTAAAGGCCTCATTAAAGAAGCTATAATAATAATACTAATATTTGAACGAACCACATAGCACCGCTTTTATGGAAAATCACCTCAAGGGCGCTATATAATCTATAATACATGTTTAAATCTAGAAAACTACCAGCTAAACGAACAATTATAAACAATTAAAGTACTCGGGGAGTAATGATGATTCTATTGTTTTAACCCTGCTTTGTACGAAATCCAAACATTAATGTTGTTAATAATTAATTCAATTTGTCAAACTTACCCCTCTCATGCACACAACCATGACATGCACGAATCACAATCCAAAACCAGCATCCCTCGTGCACTAATTGATTAATCACTAATTAAAGCACTTATTATTTCGGTCTAATTTTCGCGTCGATTTGTATTAAATTTTATCCTATCCCTGATAAATGCCCCGAAAGTGCATTTTGTATTGATATTAAATTAACATTGACCGCCTCAATTTACAAATTATATTATTTAACTTCATGAACTCGCAAGCCGCAATCTCTGACTTCCTTATCCGCGTGGACTCTTTTTGTTTAATAAAGACGAACTATTCTTTGTTTAATTAAAATGAAATATCCCCGATTTAGAAGCACCGAGCTGGTCTCCTCGCGACTCTCAGAACTTGACGATCTTAATTCTCAACAGGATCTCTCCCTGACTGTCCTCTAACACTTCCCTGCCCCGACTGTCTAGTTCCAACCCCCTTGTGTGGTTTCAATAATTTATTCGTCCCTCTTTTTAAAACCTCAAGTGGGCACATCTCCCAATATGCATATTTCAATCGTTTTAATAGTGTTCTGTCACATTAGGTCCCAAATTCCAAGAATCCAGTGCAACTTTCATGTTTGCTATTTTTTTGTGTGTAACCTTACATAACAAAATACAAACTAATTTTGTCTGCGCCGGAGTCATAAATTATCCCAATAACGCTTAAAAGAAGAGCTCAGTGGCGTACTTCAATCTAATACTCTTTCTCAATACTTGCGTTGACTATTGGTTATATAATAACATTATATATTCATTGTCCGAACACGCTTTTGTCCTTTCTACGTGCGTCACTATTTAACGAATTCTGCAATCCTATTTCGACAAATATTTCAACCCGTAATCGGCGCGTCGCGCTAGTATATTTAAATGCACCAACGAGCAATACTTATTGACTAATTTTCAATTTCCTACTGCCATAGAAAATTCACCAGATAATTGTTTCGCAAATCAATTTGCTCGCGTTAAAGTCAGTCACCACTCGGGCAAATATCCATCGGCCGCCCCTGACTTGATAATGAACCTGAAAAAATCCCTCTAAATGTTATTCTGGGTCCCTTCTTAGTTTTGTGAAGAATGGCCTTTGCCGGGGCTCGCATGCACTTGAGCTACGCAAACACATGTGGTTATTTAGTGGTAAGGACCCATAAATCACCCCCATGAATTGGAACAGAGAATCGTATGCTGAAACCATTCCATGTTACAAAAATTAAATATAATTCTAAATTGATCTCTCAATTTTAAAAGAATTATTTCGTAGGCCCAAAGGCGAGATCATCACAAGTACCAGCTAGTATTAAATAAGAATATGATTTATATAAATACAAATAAACATGCTTAACATCTTCAAAATCCAAACCTCAACTTTACCAACTAAATAATTGTAATAAAACATGGAAGTGACAATGAAAAGAATATTTTAATAAATTTAATGCATTCAAGTACCTAAAAAATCCTATAACAGTTTGATATACGGTAAAGTAAGGATAAGTAACTAACATATTAGTTCATTTGAAAAGTGTCTTGATAGTTGTGTGTATTCCTTCCACAAAGGCATTTAAAATAACTTTGAATTTACATAGCTTTCCCTTTATTCCTGCACGACGCAAGCGAGGGTTGAGATTGTGGAGAAGCGACCCGAAAATACACAGAAGAAGTAATGTATGAGAACAAGCTGCAAGTAAGAGGCACACGAAATACGATTGCCACACATTCCAGATATGTTTATAGGACAAGATTGCACAATGCTTGGCGTACCGTGATGATGTTTTAAGTTCGAAATAATATTATCTACACATGAAATATATTGATAACACGAAATCTTTTTGCAATAGATTGAGGCCTTTTGAAAATTATGATCAATACACCAATTGTACAAAATATCAAATCATTTTTCAAGTTCTATATTTACATTTGGACGGTTAGAAAATCAAATGACGTCGATTTTATGGCAATGAAATGATGAAGGTTGAAATAATAATTCCTCAGGAATAGCTTTGCGGTTTAGAACAGTTAAACCAGTTCGCGGAAGTTACTAAACCTAATACCGTGTGATTTTCGGAGATGTGTAAAGTTGTAACAAAAAGGCTTTACCATTTTATTATAATTCCCTTTGCTTCAAGATGAATTTTTTCTCTTGAATCCATAATTTTTAAACAAGAATTTTGTCTCTTCATGTTTACTAGCCACCAAGGCATAGGCTAGAATAGTGAAAGTAGCGAGCGGTGATTAAAAAAAATACATTTTTTAATAGTCCTGAAAGTAAAGCTCAACATTCACATTATACTCTACTAGAAACATCTGTCGATTGGCTGTTTACTAAAACTAATATTTAATTAAACAATAATATATTAAAATTGGTACTAACTTTAGACTTTTTTTATTTATTTTATAAATTCAATAATATTATTATTTAATGTATAAAAACTGTTTATTATATACGATGATTATTGATGATGGACACTGTAAAAAAAATGTGATGACGTTGATGATGGACACTGTAAAAAAAATGTGATGACCTTGATGATGGACACTGTAAAAAAAATGTGATGACCTTGATGATGGACACTGTAAAAAAAAATGTGATGACCTTGACGATGGACACTGTAAAAAAAAATGTGATGACCTTGATGATGGACACTGTAAAAAAAAATGTGATGACTTTGATGATGGACACTGTAAAAAAAAATGTGATGACCTTGATGATGGACACTGTAAAAAAAAAACTAACTTTAGACGTTAGAGTTTCACGATATGAACGAACCTCTAAGAATCATTTCAGTCCAGCCTGTCATGGTTTCTATGCAATGTTATTTTGTATTAAAAACACGTAGAAGCCAGCAAGCAACCAGCAAATATAACAAAAGCCTGTCTGTGGTTTTAATGTTGATGTTGTATTCAATAATATTATTATTTATAAAAAAGCAGTCATTTTAAATACATGTAGGATTACGAAAGATTTTAAAAATATTTATATTGAGGGATCAGTGGGATTTATCGGACCAGTTAGGATTTCATCAGAGCCGAACCCTCTGATATGAAAATATCTGGAGTCGGTGAAATATTTTCCCATTATTTTTCTGGTGGATTGACGTATTGTTATTGTATTGCTTTATATTTATTATACTTATATAGTGCACTTACATTGCGTGAATTTACAAGATAATCATTTCTGGAAAAGTGTGTGGAAGGGTTTAGTCTTTCATTTGGGAAAGATTTAACCCGGACATAAAATCTGGAGCACCGTAAAATTTTTTATTAATAAAAATATTTAATTTATGCCTAAACAAGTTTTGCTATGTACTACGAAACAGCTGTCACTCGTAATAATTATTGCAAAGCAGAACTTGTTTATAAATAAAATATTTTTTCAAATTAAATAATATTATTAAACACATAAAGAAATAAAAATTATAATGGAGTTCTGCAAATTAAACTTGATAACAATAAATAAAATATAAGTTTATTACCCTTATTCTGGTGAAATAAAAAAAAATTGTCAAAATTTGAACATTAAATAATTTATTTGTGATCATTACATGTGACATACTGTTATTGTAAAAATATAATATTTTAATATCTTGGATTTTAGTTCTTAAAAAATTGTTTTCATAGGTTTTCATTTCTTTATTAAGACAGAGGTTTAATGGTTTGATGATTTTGGTATTTGAAAATAAATAAAAATATATATATATGGCGATAAAAAGTTATTTAATTTCTGTGCTTTGAAAACTTCAAAATCAAGCCTGGCCAAAACGCTCAATAGATGCCTAAAAAAAGTAACGATTTCAAATATTGCGGAAATAAAATTGGTCAGTCAGGAACACATTTTTTATCCACTCCGCAAAATGAAATTTGTTTTCTGGAAAATCTCAAAATTAGAAGCGCTATTCGAGGCTCTTCAAAAGTTTTCACAATGCAAATCAAGCAGAAGTTGAAAATCCTAAATTCGGATAATATTAGTGTTGGCATCAGCAGTGTCGGGCTCGCATTTCGGCATAACAGTATAAAACAGAACAGTCACAGTAATTCCTCGTCTTTTGTTACCGACGCTTTGAGATAACTGCGCTTGCCCCGAGATTGTTCCACATTCGGCGCCGGCGCTGCGGAATCTTTGTGTGAAGTTTCCCTATACGAGTATGAATAATTATTATAATACATGAAAGCCTCGCGTCGCGGTGCGGAATGGCGAAACAGAGTGTAAAACTTTACCACCGGAATCATGCCACCATCTCATCCATCTCCTCAACACTCTCCTTCTCGAAGCAACCAGCCAGCTAGCCAACCGACCTACCAACTTAGCAACCCAGAGATTGTCAACACAGAATTCACCTTTACACTCGGATACACATTTTACCTTCAACAACACTGTATCTTTTGTGGAGCACCGTGGTTTAAAATCAGATTCATTTGAAAACAATAATTTTTATTCAATGTTGATATAGTATTTTTTGTTAAAATATGTATATTTCTCAACAAATGAACAAATTTTTATTTATTTATTTGAGTCATATAAACAGGACATTTCCAAAATATGCTTGTAGGCAGAGGTGGTTGGAGCACGTCTTCGATGATGGGGACCGATATTTTTTTACATCTACTAAAATCTTACTATCCGGACAATATAAATTAGAATAATATTATGTTTTCGTATATTTCTCTTACAAAAATTTTAATGGACAAAAATCAGATGTCTAAAGCACCGTTCAATGACAACTCAGCTCAGCTCAACTCAACACCTTTCCCAACACACTTCAAGTAATATTAATCATTGAAGTTAAGAGATACTACAAAATATTTACCAATTTATAACATTTCCTGCAAAATTATGATATAACTAAATTCGAGCGCGTCCGTAGTATTAATTAGTGCGATACCGAAACGGCAGTAATAAGGAACTTCCTCCCTTTTTTATATTTTTTTTACAATGACCATCTAACCTAAATTTCATTTTTTTATTGTTAAATCTAACTAACCAAAATTCAATTTTTTTATTTTTAAAATCAGTTTCAAAATTTCTTGGCTGTGGTGAAATAAATGTTTTCTACGAATATAACCTGTTTTGTATTTAAAGTTTGATTACACTCTCTTGAGTCAATGATATTTATTTTTAAGATTGCAGGATTGTGTTAGAATAATTGCCTATTTATCATATTTACATAATATTGTGTAAGCGGAAAACCATTTGTATATTATTGTATTGAAACTAACCTCAAAATATCCTTACTCCCATGTCCATCTTTCAATTGTAAATCAATGCCCGTCGGTATCATTAAATTTCTAAAATATAAATTAATATAGGTGCCTTAATACAATAATTTTTAAATATTTTAAACGACAGTCATCGTTTTTGAATTACGATTTATAAATTCTACGTATAAAATAATCAATCAATCAATATATGTAAATCAAAATAGGTATGTTTGCTTTTATCTATTTATATATGTTATGCGTTGCTAAACCATTCATCCAATTACGATGTAAATTTGGGGATATGATGTGCACATGCCCGTGATTAAATTTACATATTCTATATACAATAGTGAGTTCTGGCATCATTGCTAACTATTCATCCGATTGCGATGAAACTTTAGGGATTTAATGTGTCGAGTCCGCGATGGTTTCTATATATACTGGTAAGCTCTGGAATTATGAAAAGTGTATAAAAAATTGCAATAGGTGGCACGCGAGCTGTTTTAAAACTAAATGCACCGGGACTGAATGTAAGGAATGCGGGAGGGGGGAAGTGAACTTGGTAGGGGGGCTCGCGGGACGGGGGAAGTGGGAAAGGGGAGAGGGGAGAGAGAAGGAGTGGGAACGGCTAAGGGGTAGGGGACGAGGGAGAGGAAGGGGAGGCGGTAGGAGAACGGGACGAATGGGAAAGGACACGCAGGAAGAAACAATTTCTTTATTAAGTGGAATAACAACGCATTCCGAGAACTCGCTAGTATATCATAAATCTTATATATTCAGACGCAGCGTTTGTTAATTTACATGAATGTTTTTTAAGCCATAATATTTCTCAAAGGAGTTCCTTATTAGTGCAGTACTGAAACGATAGCCCATTTCTTCACAGAGTGATGCGATTTAGTTACTTGGAATATACTCCTCTCCTGTTTAAATAGATAAATTGTCTTATTTGGCAAGCGTAAGGTAAACAAACAATAAATTTGGAAATAAATTGAAATTGGGTTATTTTTTATTTTGTTTCTTGAACTCCAATAGAATCACAAGCACGCCATTAATATGAACCCTTTTTTAAATTTGTATTTATTCATTGCTTTGCTGGTTACATAATTTTTTGGATTTTTCGACTACCATGCTAGGTGGTGATACAATTTGGGAAAATCTGTGGTAAATTTTTTCTTTTTTCGGGAATCTGTGATTTTTTTTAAATTAGTTAAATTTTTTAAATTAGTTTGAAAGTGTCGCGAAAGCTGTGCTATCTTTAATTTATCAAAAACACAATTAAAGTTATTACTTAAAATTAGTGTAATTAGTGAATAGGTATTGCAGATTGCGGTTTACGCTATTGAATGCATTTGCCTCCTCTGCCGAATTCCCGAGACGGGCGATTCTGCTCCCGGAGCCCTGCCGTAAAATATTGTTTTACTTGGCAGACTTCATACTTACATGCATGAGACGAAAGTTTAAATTTTATTACGCTGTCGGAGTCGTTTTAAATTTTATTGCAGGCTGTCTTTGGAATGGTAGACGTTAGTTTGAAACTTTCGAATACCCAAGAACGGGACACTATGCCCAAATACTCAGTATCTACTTATGCATATATCTAATAATGCATATATATGGCATAGAACCACTGAAGAGATAAATCGGTAGAAAGTAGGTTTTCTTTTTTAATGTGTTGAATTTGATCAAATATCGCGATTTACTTACACACATCTGCCTTGATGATGGACACTGTAAAGCTGTCTAAAACTTTGGCTGAAGAAAGAGGTAGCGCAGTCCTGTCTGGGAGTTATGAGTTGAAAGATTTTATGGAAGTCCGTTTTTTAAATTTTTTATATGAATACCTCACAAGAGTCCCAGCTGCTCCCATCTGAAGCCAGTGAGACTATGGCATCCCTATTTGGGATACGTTTTGAGGCTGTAAGCAGCGGGGAGAGGAAGTAGATGGGGAAGAGGAAGGTCGGGAAGTACCTAGCTATTCAGATCTGGTCACAAAACCCGGTTAAAGCCATTTCATGCAACACATCAATTCTGAATTGTTGTCTTACACCAGGGCGACACTGAGAACGTCTTCCACTCTGGAACGTGCAGCAAACATACTATATATTATTTTAACTGAATTAATTTGTGAAATAACACAAATTATTCAAATAAAATTTATTTGCCCGCGCCCGGATTCGATCCCGCAACCTTCGTATTGCGAGTCAAAAGCTTTACCCTTCGACCACGCCAGCCGTCAAAGTTTTTTTTTGGCATTAGCTCTACTCCAGGTTCTATGTCGTCTTTGGATATGCTGTATGGAGTGTCCTTTTAGGAAAGGAAGGAGAGGAAGTTCTGGGAAGGAAAAGGGTATTAAGGGTGGGTAAGGATCTGGGGGTCAGTGTGTCCAGGAGTGACGGACGTATGAAACCATCCCTCCCACTGCGGTGCAAGTCGATTTTCCGAGAGAGTAAGGTTGGAGAATTCAAAGGGACTCCCTCAACAAGTCTCTCCCGATCTGGCCTACCATGCAGCTGGTGCGGAGACACATCCGCCGCCAAGACAAACCTCCTCACCTCATTAACCCGGGCACCCCTGCTAAGTCACCAAACGTAATGAACCACTTGGGGTGACCTATGGCAGAGGTGTTGGTTATCCAATAAATGGTTCTCGGGGCAGCGGTCCCGATATCCGCCTCCCAAATTGAATATACTGACTGTAGTCTTAACTTTAAACCTTGTGTTAACTGAATAAAACCAAAACTAACTAACTAACTAACCATCACGCCGTTTCCCCGCAGGGGTAGGCAGAGAGAACGAACCGCCAAACAACTCGGTCTTGGCACACACTCCTTGCCTCGTTCACATGAATAAACCCATTTTCTTTTAAATTAGTTGTGATAAAATATCTAAGGATTATCTGTTCAGTGGGCATGGGACAGTATTCCCGAAAGCTCCGCGATATGACAGTACCTCCAAAGAGTCTTGAAAAGTACACTTCTGCTGAAACTCCGTTGCATATTTTATATGCGCTGTTTTGCCCGTGATTCAATAATCCTAAGTGCAATTTACAAAGAAGGGAACTCTAGCGATCTATCGCAGATTGGCAATAATAGTCCTTGTGTACGAATACTTTTCCTCTTTCCCGTACCTATGTACCTTCCTCCGGCATAACAAATAAAGTTTTCCGAAACGACTTCTTCACGGATAGATAGGTGTCCGCCTCTTTCCTCTCGGCTGCATTTTGCATTACAACTTTTATCCCACGTGATTCGGAAAACGATATAGATTGAATTGAGGTACTATTAATGTTTTTTACTGCAAATATTTTTTTTATTTAATTAAAATTACGGAGACCACATATTGAATATAACACACAACAACACGAAACTCCGACAAATAATTAAACGTTAGAATAAATGATTTGGGATCAATTTGGGAGGCGGGTGTAAGTACCGTCGCCCTAGGAATCATTAATTTGATAACCAAAACATCTACAATAAATCACGCTAAATGGTTTGCTATTATTGATGACATTGCAGAGGTGCCCGGGTTCGTGGGGAGAGACATATCCGGATCTTTATGGTGGATGCGTCTGCTCACCATCTGCGTGTTAGGTAGGATTAGAAGAGACTAGTTGAAGGGAACCTTTTGACATCTACTGCAGGACTCTCTTGGAACATCGCCTTGCACCGCAGTAGAAGGGATGGATTCTAACTACAATTACTCCTGGACACACTGACCCCCAGATTCCGACCCTTTTTCATCATGTTACTACACCTACATACCTTTTTTCTTCATGTTACTATCTTTCCTTCATTTCCTAAAAAGACTCGCTACACAGCATCCTCATGGATGAAATGGGAATAGACAATACGCCCTCTTGAAAATAAATAATGTGTAGAGTTAATGTAATAACGATAATAAAATTTTGATCAATCAACATTCTACTAATTATGGATATCATTCTCCTTTATCATGAATGTCGAGATTGCCAACGCAAGCCAAAGCATTGATTTTTTTGGTGTACCTAAGCCTAAATGACTGTCGACTTTGAATTTGTAAAGCCTTTTAAATCTATCTTGAAGCTTTGACTTATAGTTATCTTCTACATATTATGTACTTTTATATTATACATATATTGTGAATGCTCTTCATTTACATGTACTCTCTTTTCAATGTCATATCTGTTTCTTACTTATGTTATTTTTATATTTTTAATGGATTATTTGTTGGTAAATAAAAAAAAAATTATCTGAAAATAAATAAATAAATGATGATGGTATTTTCAAATCCAGACAAGCATATTTGTAAAGATACGCATCAACGTCGAAATATGTCTTTAAATATAAAAAAATACATAACCCCCAAAACAAGCACTAACCCTTTCCCTAATTTTTATACGATGGGTCCATCACATTACATGTATTTTTAACAACCACAAATTTAACGCGTCAAGCAAGTCGTTAAATCCAACGTGAATAACTAATAACAAACGGTAAAAATATAACGACCCGCCATATTTCTTAAATATTTTACAGGACTATTAACGCGCTATAAATCTGTATATGTTACGGGGAAGTCGTGGAATTTATTAACCCCCAACTCGCGTTTACTGTCTCTCTTGTGTAGCCGCGTATCTGTTGGCACTGGGAGGTTTAATCGTCATACTGCAGACGGAAATTGCCGTCTAATATTAACAAGACAAATGGCCAAAGAAGGGGAAACTTTGCAAGTCAAAGTAAGTGGTTTAAGATGTTCTTGGCATCTTATTGAAATGTATCAGATTGAGAAGAAATGAGAATCTTTATTGCTGTGTACTGATTTTATTTAATATTTGATAAATATAGTACTGTCAACAACTCATTGGGTTCCAGTTGCGGCCGTTACCATTCTGTTTTTCATTTTCACTGAGAGTTGTTCATATTTTCTTTGTCATTGATTAAATATTATCGTGAGTTTTTATGCTTCAATAAGTTATGTCTGATAACAATGAACACGGATTTTATACTCGCATTTGTTGCAAGGAATCGTTCATTTTTCTGAGCGTAAAAAGCAGAGTGAGATAAAAGATTGTCGTATTGTTATTAATTTTTAGTTTATTCTTCAGCGTTGCGCTTCGTCTTTCTTTAGAAAACTTTTCGGAAAGGTGACAATGTCCTTCATCAGGGCAGATTTGTACATTATGATGAAATGTGCGTCTATGTATGTAAAATCAAAAATCAAAATCAAAATCAAAAAATATTTACTGTACATGTGAAATACAAAGGGTGTAGCTTATGGGTAGACCCCATTTCTTCCAGCTAACCACATATAAAAATACAAAATAGGTGTAATGACATTAATTTGGTATAAGACATTTAAACCAAACGTTGCAAATGTTGTTAAATGTTGCATTACATGAGAAAATAAAATAAAACTAAATAGAGTTGATTTACATCAGATATTCATGAGGAGTATAGTGACATTCGTATAGTAGAAATGTTTTTAGTGATGACTTGTCTGTGTGTGTCTTGAATTTGTTTGATGTTATTTGGAAGTTTGTTGTATACTTTAACGGCCATGTAATATAATCCTTTTTGGAATATTGTTTTGTTTGCTTTTGGTATTAATAAGTTTTCTGTGAACCTTGTAGCGTATTTATGTGTTGAGTTTTTTTGTGGAAACTTGACTGTAGATGATCGCACTAGCATTCATAATTCCATTATATATATACATGTCTGTGACTGTAAGAATTTTCAGATTTTTAAAGGTGATATCGTGTCGCGTGATTAATCCTCTTAAGTCTCTTACGTTTTTCTGCACATTTTTTTTTCACTTTCCAATTTTATTAGACATTTTCATTGGACAATTTAATCAGATTACATTGATGACCGGTCAGTGGCTAATTTGACATCGCGTTTGAGTTCCCCCCGGGCGTCGCATGTTCGATTCTTCGACTGGCAAAGTCCTTGATCATGAAACAAGCAATATTTTCCGATTGCAGCGGTGGTAGTAGGAGATTTTCAAATATCGTCAGGTTATTCGTAACCCGGGAATGTGACTTTACTAAAAAAAAAGAAAACCGGATATTTTTTTAACCTCTTCTACCTTTTATTATTTTGTTGAAATAACAATAATTTTAAACCTCCTCCCCAGATTACATATCTTGATTGTTGTGCTATATTATTTTTAATTTTTAATATAATTTGTTAGTTCTAAACCTTGAATTCATTGGTGACCAGACAACTCAGAATGAAACCAACTCAGAAGCATCTCAGAAAGGTCATTAAGAGTGAAGATAAAAAAAATCAAAAAAATTGGTTAAATAGGTTAAGTTAGTTTAGGGTTACCGGCTATTTTTTAATTATTTTATTATAGCTTTTAATGGCCTTTCTGAGGGGTTTCTGAGTTGTTTTCATTCTGAGTTGGCATGGAACCGATTTCATTATTTAAACTTTATATTCAAACGCGAAAGTATCTACACTCAGCGGCAAATCAACGTAAAAACTACCATGTTCTGTTCTATAAAAAAAATTTGAGCTTTGACCAATTTAAAAAATTTAATTCCGAGGCAACGTCAAGATAAAAAAAAAGTGCTTTAACATTTCCAGTTGCTGAAGAAAGAGCAAAAAAGGCTTTAAATTTTAAACAGGTTCTGCTTTCCAACTCGAGTATAATTATAATGTATAGTAGTGTATAGAAATGTCTTACATGGTTGGTTGCGGAAATTACAGTTTTTCTCATTTCATTTTACGGTCATCACAGGAAAATGTATTTCAAACCTAAATGAAAATTTTATGAAATTTTATATTTGGTACCAACGTTAAAAAGAATTCTTACTTTATTAAATGAGAAAAAGTAGTTGGAATGAATGCTTCGTAAAACATTATTTAAAAATCATTGAACGTACATTAAATAAATTTCAGATTGTGAAATTTTAAAGAAAACTTATTCTTTTTGATTACTTTTATATTTTAAATAATATTACTATTTAATGTTTATTTAGTTTGTTCATAAACAAGTTCTGCTATGTAATTATTATTGTGCTTGTCAGCTGTTTCGCCTTCGAAAGGAATTATCAAAGTGTGGTTATACAACTTACAGACGATACATTTATATTAT
The DNA here is from genome assembly GCA_917563855.2 of Limnephilus lunatus. Taxonomy (NCBI): domain Eukaryota; kingdom Metazoa; phylum Arthropoda; class Insecta; order Trichoptera; family Limnephilidae; genus Limnephilus; species Limnephilus lunatus. The sequence continues at coordinate 34,378,333 of OU830594.1, forward strand.
TTCTAGATAGGTCCTTATTATGAAAAAAAAAATTCATTACCATTAATAATTTTCGTCATTAAAATCAATAAATATTAAAATGACGTTCTACAAATTAAACTTCATAAAAAAAGATAAAATAAATAAATATCAGGATACCGGAAATAATGTCGAAATCCCTTTAAATATGAGTCATCAAATTAATTCAATTTATTGCAAACATGTGGGTACACGTAATACCTTATAATACATTTTTTTAACTTTATAAGAATTACAGCTTATGTACTAAATTACATGTTGCTTTGCAAAGGAAACGAAGCCCTCCGTTTTTTCTTTGATTCACCAGTTAAAAAATGAGCAAATAATTATTTACATAATCGCAATCGGTTGGTGGTTGAGTGGGCACAGCGCTTGGGTCCCACCCAGGCGTCGCGTGTTCGATTCCTCGGCTGGCTAAGTCCTCCATCTCAACACAAGCAACATTTTCGGCTTTCTATGGTCGTAGTAGGAGACTATCAAACATTGTTGGGTTATTCGTAACCCGGGAATTTTTGTCTTTCTTTTTAATATATTTTTTTCCCAATTGGGGCATTCTTAAATTTTTTCATACCTACGTACCTACTTAATTGAATTAAATTTGTTAAACGTGTTATGTTTTAATGACATTATCCCACACATTCTAAACTATCTAATAATATTATCTATTTGATCGTTATACTCCTATAATTCTCGTATCATGTATGTCTTTAATGCCCTACATCAGCAACATCACAAGCAAAAATCGATTAGCGTCTCAAAGCTGACACACATTTTAAGTGGCAGGCAATTTTTTTAAGTATCCCCTCAGCCAAAGCATCCCTCTGAAGCTTTTTCACAAAGCCTGAGAGTTTCGGACTATGAGGAAACTCTTCTGTTGTCAAGAACTTCTTACAGAGGTATCTGCAGAAGTTGGAGTGCGGTGAGACGGAGTGGAGGAAGGGTGGGGGATAGTCTCAATCAGCAGGTACCTTCTGCTGCTGTCTCTAGGTAAACACTCGGCATAACAAGAGTGCTAAGGGTCATAAGCTTTTTTTAGATAGTAAAAGCTCCCTTGACCGACTTTTGCACGAGTCATATTAGAATGCGAATTAATATGGAAATGATGTTTTTCACTTAACACGAGAAAACAGCTTCATTTTTAAATAAATAGTTGAAACATCATAAAACATCATAAAATTTTAATTAATTTGTCAATCATTATAGTTCAAAATTGACTTTCAAGGGTCTCAGCACGAATGGGCATTGTTGACAAAATTTGTACAGAGCGTTTTTGTCGTATCTCACAATTTGGAATGTTTTTTTCTTAATTACGCATTGCAAATTATTAGAATTGTACGTACATCTAACTTAAAAATTTATTATTTTACTTTATTTAGTCATTTAAAAACAACTGCAAAACTTTAAATAATTATTTTGGTCAGAAGGTAATGTGTTTTCACCTTGCCCCATCTCTACATTCAATTAAACTATGTTTGATTTCGTAAGAAGTCTAAAATAGCTAAAATAATACTTTTTTTGGAAAATATTATTTGGAACATTTTTAATATCACTGAAGAAAAAATCACATTTATTATGTCTAATAGAACTACTTACTTCCATTCTACTATTGACTATTGTCCCTCTTTTACTACCATATATACTATAATGCAGTTTTTTTATGTACTTAACGGAACTACCGTTGACACTTCTGACCACCTCGTGACAATATTTTGTATTTAAAGTTATGAGTTGAAGTCTTCAACTCGGCAAAATTATTACCCTTCATTAGTAGTCTGGGAAATGCTTTTTGAAAACAAGACTCATATTAATATTTTATTTGCGCTCTATTCTTTTTACATTCATTGTAGCCTACATTATTAGGAATTATCACTTATTCATTTTATATTTTGTTTTATATAAACGTTTATTTAACAGAATTATTACAAAAATAATACGTATCGATAGATGAAAAAAAAGTAAGGTCAACAATCCATTTACAAAATCTTACCATCATTTTCTTTGCATTTGTTTTATTAGCAAAAATAAATGATTATATTAAAGTGAGAAAGAACAGAAGAACAGTACATAGCGAAAACAAAAAAAATAATTATAAAGTGTGGGAAATCGGTACCTAGTTATTATGTGTAATCTATACGGTCAGTGTGGTTATGTACCAAGCATGTTATACGAACTATGCATCCTCTGAAAGACAATTTTGAAACAAATATCTCCCTGGGGTCGTTTTCCAGGAAGAAGTACTTACAGAATTATACTCGAAACTAAATGCATTGGGTGCCCAGTTTTCACAAGGTTAAATGAGATGCTACCGTATACATTCGACGACCTCCGTAGTCCAGTGGCTAAGACTCTTGACTCACAATCCGGAGGTCGCGGGTTCGAACCCGGCGTGCGCAAATAAATTTTATTTGATTAATTTGTGTTATTTAACAATTAATTCATTTAAAATAATATATAGTATATTTGCGGCACGTTCCAGAGTGGAAGATACTATCAGTATCGCCCTGGTGTAAGACCACCATTCAGAATTGAAACGTTGCTTGAAAATGGCTTTAGCCGTGTTTGGTGACCAGATCTGAATAGCCAGGTACTTCCCAGCCTTCCTCTTCCCCACCTCCTTCCCCTCCCCACTACCTTCAGCCTCACAACATACCCCAATTGGGGATGCCATAGTCTCACTGGCTCCAGACGGGAGCAGTTAAGATTCTTGTGCGGTATTCACTGTAAAAAAAAAAAAAAAAAAAAAGCATAAATAATTCCGAAACATGATACTTTTAAAATGGCATAGCAGAATACAATGCATCACGGTGCGGCCCAGGGGGCTTAATTCTCCAATAGCGATCAAAAGTGTTCGTTATGCGCCATCTGCGACTGAAAAATTACCATTGTATTCGTAACTTTGACGAATGTTTCATTATACGCATTCTGGAATGTTGAAGGGTTGAAAAAACAAATTATATTTGCAGCCCCGTAAACAGTGTCTATATTTCTGAAATTTTGACATTTATATGGTGTGAATTTGAAATTACGACCGCACTTTCTTCGAAATAGCTGGCGGGTATATTGCTTTAAACCAAAAACAGCCAACCACGGAAAAGAAACAGAATGCTCCTGGCACCTGAAAAACGACATTAGGACAAATTAATTAGGATGTTAATCTTGATGTGAAAACTATCTACCCTCCGGCGAAATATTCTTGTTAGTCTCAAAGCATCTGCTTCAGCTTGCTTTACATATTATTGTAGCCAATATCACCAGTAAATAGCCATTATATAATAAACCTTAACACCTTTTTTTTAATATACGATGCCGTCCTTTGAAGAGCGCGCGGGAAACGATACCTGATTGTACCAGATTGAATAATTAATTGTTCCTGAATGTACCAGATTTTTCAGTTTTTTCGGTATCCACTGGTTTGACTCACTCGTTGTTCGAGTAGGATGACTTTTGACGTTTGGCTTCTGAGTATGTATGGGGTGTTTCATATTGTTTTTCGTTTTTGATACTTAAAAATAAAACACCTGAATGAATTACTTTTAAATTAAAGAGCATTTTTAAAAATTAAATAACCGTGTGTAAGTTTGCACCGCCCACTTATTTATACTCATTTAGCCTAGCACTAAAATTTTTCAATCACTCGCTGGAGCATCGCTCTTGGAATAGCGTTAATTTCGTCTGTGATTATTTACTTTAAATCATCCAGGTTGGGTGACAATGTATTGTAAACTTTACTTTTTAAGGAAGGAAAAATTTAGCATGCGTTAAATCTGGGCTCCTCGGTGGCCAGTAGATGTCTCCTTATACTCTTTCAGTGAATAATTTATAAAGAGCAGATAGGGAGACATTTTTAATACCAGAAGTGGCTCCATCTTGTTGGAAAAATATGTTGCGGTTGTAGCCGATCTGATTTTGCATTTCTGTAGCCAGAAAAGTCCTGATCATATGGAAATATCGGTCAAAATTAACTGTTTGAGCGCAACTACGGTCATCTTCAAAAAATTAAGGGCCAATAATGCGAACGCGGTCGGCATTCGTGCTCGTCCTCGATGTCCTTTTGGGCCCAGATGATTTATCCCCCATTGTGTTTCCAGTCTGTTTAAACTTGCGCACCCAATGCTTGATTAAATTCGCACATGGAACATTCTCAAAGTGGTTAAATGAAAATGTGTCTGTAGAGACGTCGAACAATTTTGTAAAAATCGTTGTTTTTATAAAACGCTCGCACGCCAAATGCGCGCTGCGGTTCCGTGAAGCAATCCATTACTACTAAACTAAATAAGCCCGTCAAGCGTTTGAGACAACTCCCCTCTCCTCACTATCTGTGTTTGGCGCGTAATGGTCAAACAAAAAACGAAATTCAATATAAACCCTTAATTCTAATAAGGTTTTAAATTCTTTATGTAAAGTTTTAAATATAATGTTAATTAGTATTATTTGACGAGAGCGGGTTATTACCTTCAACGAGACTCGAGAATACCAAAGTCGATCGTTATATGTAGTTTCGACGGCGAATGCGAACGGCCTCGATTGGAAAATTGAGTCCCTGGGCAGAATAAATTTACAACAACCCAGTGCGGCGCTGCAGTAAGGTGCGGTGGCGGCATCTGTCGCCACGGCCATTAGTAACGCGATAGGCCTGTTCGGTGTGCAATATGCAGTGTACCCTGTGCACTGTGCACTCGTGTGCAGGGCACCGTATGAGGGCATTCTACGATCTAATAATGATAATTGGATAACTTGTATAGCGCCGTTTTTGTGAAAAATCACCTCAATAATCGCATTATCATGTGTAGTATCCCATCGTATATAATGAAAATGAATTATTTAAAATCTGGGCTGATGTTTCCATTAGGCAATTTTAATTAATTGAAATGCATCCTGACATAAACGATTTCATCTTTGAATTATTAATGAGGTCCTTTTTGCATGTGAAATAATTACGAAACACGTGCGAAAAAGAACGGTATAATACAGAAATAATTCGTCTCAGTACCATTTTCGAACAGCATCGGTTGATATTGTAGACAAAACAAATTTTTATACCTTTGTCAAATATGTTTCAATATATAGCATTAAATTAATATTCGCGTGAGTCTTCAAATTGCATCGAAAAAAAAACCTATTCATTGTCTAAAGACAGGTTGTTTAAAAGAAATTGAAAAACTCATCAAATTTAAATTCAAAATTCTGTAGAGTTCTAGTTCTGTTAGATTTATATTCAAGTTCTGTTATTATTTCATCGTGGGCCAGTTTTATAATACTTAAATAGTAAATACTTTCACAGAACTTGAAAATGAGCTTTGAAATTTGACGAATTGTTCAAATTCTGTGTACCAGACGTAAATACGTTTTGGTTTTTTTCACACTGTAATTACAGATATTTGATAAAAATAAAATTTGCTTGAAAAATAAAAACGCCGTTTTTACATTATTTTTATTTATTGTTATCAAGTTTAATTTGTAGAACTCCATTATAATTTTTATTTCTTTATGTGTTTAATAATATTGTTTAATTTTAAAAAATATTCTATTTATAAACAAGTTCTGCTTTGCAATAATTATTACGAGTGACAGCTGTTTCGTAGTACATAGCAAAACTTGTTTAGGCATAAATTAAATATTTTTATTAATAAAAAATTTTACGGTGCTCCAGATTTTATGTCCGGGTTAAATCTTTCCCAAATGAAAGACTTAACCCTTCAACACACTTTTCCAGAAATGATTATCTTGTAAATTCACGCAATGTAAGTGCACTATATAAGTATAATAAATATAAAGCAATACAATAACAATACGTCAATCCACCAGAAAAATAATGGGAAAATATTTCACCGACTCCAGATATTTTCATATCAGAGGGTTCGGCTCTGATGAAATCCTAACTGGTCCGATAAATCCCACTGATCCCTCAATATATATATTTTTAAAATCTTTCGTAATCCTACATGTATTTAAAATGACTGCTTTTTTATAAATAATAATATTATTGAATACAACATCAACATTAAAACCACAGACTGGCTTTTGTTATATTTGCTGGTTGCTTGCTGGCTTCTACGTGTTTTTAATACAAACATTGCATAGAAACCATGACAGGCTGGACTGAAATGATGCTTAGAGGTTCGTTCATATCGTGAAACTCTAGTTTGGTATAGTTAATCCAATTTAATTAATAATTTATTTGTGGTAAACCCTTGTTCTTTTAGGTATGGCCTGTTACAATTTGCAAGGCTTTCAATAACAATGACTGAGTCTGACTAACTTGAAAATAAACTAATTATCTATCTATATTTGTTCAGCTTCCTCCCCTAGCACCTGTCATACACCTACGCTCATCGACAACTATTTTTCTTGAAGTAATCCGCATTTCCCTCCTATCATCTAGTACATAAATTTACATTTATACGGCGAATTGAGAGGATCCTACCTTTCGATGCGATGTCGCGTGCTCTCTGCGGCTCTATAAAATGCTATCATAAAGATAATTTGACATTAATGTATATTCTAACAAAAGATTTACAATCAAAGCAGTACGGAGTGTAATAATTATACTCTCACAGTACTAGGTGCAGTTTGTTAGTTAGCTAGCTTGTTTTATTTTGTTAATCTGATTCTATGGGTAGGTATTTTGGATTAACATGAGACAGAACATGTGCTGTTTTAGTGATTGGACTCCTCCATAGCCCAACTGATCTGGTGATGGTCATGGACTGCCAAATCAGATTCCAATTCCAACGCCTCCAGAGAATGTTAAGGTCGCAAGCGACGAATGAAAATCGACATGTTTTGCCTTCTTTCGGGAAAAGGGTTTGATGTGTGTTTCTGGATCATAGAATGGTAATGGGAATAATATCGACCAATACGCCTCCAAATTATAAATGTGTTGATGATGAAGATGAAAGGTCATCTCATACCGTTTGATATGAGAGTCTGCTCCGATTTATGGCGTGATAGCCGATGTCAGGAACTGCCCAAGAATGCGTGGGTGGCACGAGGTTTTAGATCGTGACATCCTACTCTGGATTGATGATGGTGATGATGATTTTGAAGTTCTTCAGCATGCCGATGACTTGAGTTCCATTAACTCCTAAAGCATTGAGCATAAAAATTAAACCGAAGTTGACTAGACAATCGGCAATGTCAGGAGATCGGTGGGGCCGCTCTCTCCTCTGATCTGGCGATGTATGAATTTAATTAAAGAAAATTAAACAAATTTTTTACTTTGTTTGAACCACTTGTATATTTTTTTGAAGCCGACCGGTTTCGGAACGACCGTTCCTTCCTCAGGGCAAACATATACCGATTTGACAGTCACAAAATAGTGGGTGGGTACAATATATTATTACAAAGTGTTTGCAAATTATTACAAAGGTGGAGGTGGGGTTAGGGATTATTTAAGAGTGGGAGTGGGGGAGCATATCCATGATTGGGCTATAAGATAAAAATTTTTGTTTGTTTATAATGGATTCATTATTCTTAAGTGATTTTTTAATTAAGGAAGATTTTGATGTCACCGACCCTCGCCTTAGCAGTCACTCATGTCCTCAACAGTCCCGTTCTCCGTTCTGCACGCCGCCCCGAACAGTAGAAATAATGATTACGTTTTTCCTAGGCACGTTACAGAAACATGCGCCAGCCTGCAGTCAAGATGGTCATCAGTGTTTGATTTGAATGAAAAATACATCCTCTCGCATAACATACACAAGCGTAACTTGGGACCTTCCCCGATATATTGTCACGGGCATATGCTCTACGATAGGCGTATCCCAAGCTCAAACTTGAATACCAGCTCAAAGAAGGAATGTCAAGCTCGGCTTCCAGGGTGCTGGGTCCAAGAATGAAAGGCACCAGGTCGTGAATCTGGCTTCCCTTCCTTCTATTTCCCCGGCTGCGCTTTCGTCCAGAGTACATTCACAACCTGATGCTGGATGATCCCTACTTCTAGTTTTGTGGAAGTTAAGAAAACTTATCCGGATTCCAACAAAGAACCGCCGACCGATTGCCAAAACGATTCCATATGTTATGTTCCCTTCGTTCCGCCGACAAGGCAGTCCCCACACGAGCGTAACCTAAAGGTAGTGAAGCCCACGCAAATTTCTTGCTTCGTTTCCCCTATGAAAAAGGTAGTCCGGCCAGATCGTAATCTCCGTCCTGCATCAAATTGACCTCCCGCGACAACAACTTTTATCCGCTGGTACCTCGGAGCTGCGGTAGAGGGAGGGGGAAATGGGTGCACGTCCTTTGTTCTCCTGAAGTACCCCAATGCCTTAGTGACGTACATACGTCGACATCATGAAATGGCTCCGGTCACGCTTTCAATCAGGTCTAGAGCCAATACGAAATCCACGTTACCGAGATGTGATCACAAGGGATTCCAATTTGCTCGGACCAGACACGACCATCGCTTACTTCGCCTCCACATTAGAAACATAGTGTAAGCCCACCTGCATTTCGATCACATCGCCCCCCCATATAAAGTCGCGTGAGATACTTCCTCATGGTGGAATAGGAAAGCTGGACCCGTAAATCCATTCGACAACCACCGTCCATTCTCGAGTCGGAACCCGCTCAATTAAGTTTGAAGAAAAATAGTTTGTTTATTATGTAGGTGGATATAGCGCATTACGCTTAAAATATGAATACCTACCGACGGCTTCATTCAACCGACAATATGAAAGTTTTTGCTAAATCAAATATATCGAATGAAATATACCTAAACGTAAACCAAAAGGTGAGTATACGATAAGATATCGAACCAAGTTTATGTATAGTCCTATGTAATAGATTTGTTGTGATACCTAAAATTTGGAATAAGATATGGGAAATTTTAGGAGTGGGAATTTAATTATGTCAGATTTTGTTAGTAAACAAAAGTGCCCATGCTACGCACCTTTTATAAACTGTTATATTACCTAATGCCTTTTCTAACACCCTTTCCTGAATACAGTCCCCTAGCTATGTTTAAAAATATTATTGCGAGACTCGTAAATAATAATTATCACCTCAAAGGCGCTTTACACATTAAATTATACCTATATTCTATACCTATGTATTTTGTTACCCGTTATGTATTGGATAATACCTAACCCAGTAACCTAGTTTTCTCGTTCACCAACAAAGTACTTTTAAAGGATTTTATTATTGTTTTTGTGGTTTCAATATCCTTTCCGTTAAATGAAGTCCCTCGTCTAAGATTTATAGTCCGAAAGTGCCTTTTGTGCTTCAAATAGTATTTAGTTCATTGTACCCCAAATTATTATTTTACAACGGTATTGTCTCAAGAATCGTCGCCGATCAACATCTGTTCACAGCCCCGGACCGACTCACGAAGGGGCTGCCTTTTATTTTTTTACGATTACCGATAATTATCCGAAAGCTTTTTAAATATTACCGTTATAATTATCCGATTAAATCATACGACCTAGATGATGGCTCCTTATTAAAGGCCTCATTAAAGTAGCTATAATAATAATACTAATATTTGAACGATCCACATAGCACCGTTTTTATGGAAAATCACCTCAAAGGCGCTATACAAACTATAATACATGTTTAAAACCTAGAAAACTACAAGCTAGACGACCAATTATAAACAATTAAAATACTCGGGGAGTAATGATGATTCTATTGTTTTAACCCTAGGTTGTACGAAATCCAAACATTAATGTTGTTAATAATTAATTAAATTTGTCAAACTTACCCCTTTCATGCACACCAAAACATGACATGCACGAATCACAATCCAAAACCAGCATCCCTCGTGCACTAAATGATTAATCACTAATTAAAGCACTTATTATTTCGGTCTAACTTTTGTGTCGGTTTGTATTAAATTTTATCCTGTCCTTGATAAATGACCCGAAAGTACGTCCCGTATTGATATTAAATTAATATTGACCGCCTCAATTTACAAAATATATTATTTAACTACACAGATATGAACTCGCAAGTGACCGATGTTTTCCGTGCCTCAATCTCCGGCAACCGACCCTCCTCTGACTTCATTATTTGCGGGGTCTAATTTTTGTTAATTAAAACGAAATATCCCCGATTTAGACGCACCAAGCTATTATTCTACCGTTTATCAAAACCCGATGATTTTTCCCAACCGTGAACCACCAGGATCTCTTTCCGACCGTCTTCCAACACTTCTGTACCCCGACTGTCGTTCCAACCCCCCCCCCCCCCCCCCCCCCGCCCTCCGATCTCCCACCCATCTCCCTGTGTGGTTTCATCAATTTAGTCATTTCTTAAAATCTCAAGTGATAAGCACATCTCCCAATATGCATATCTCAACGCTCAATAGTGTCCTGTCACATTACATCCCAAATTTCAAGAATTCAGTGCAACTTTCATGTTTGCTATTTTTTTGTGTGTAAACTTAAATCACAAAAATACCAACTAATTTTGTCTGCGCCGGAGTCATAAATCATTTCAACAACGCTTAAAAGAAGAGCTCAGTGCCGCACTTCAATTCACCACTCGTCCTCACTACTTGCGTCGACTTTGTCGGTTATATAATGATATTATACATTCATTGTCTGTACAGGTTTTCGTTCTTTCTACGTGCGTCACCATTTAACGAATTCAGCAATCTTATTTTGACAAATATGTTAAATATTTTTACCCCTAATCGGCGCGTCCTGCTCGTATATTTAAATGCACCAACGATTAATCTTTATTGCCTAATTTTCAATTCCCTACTGCCATAGAAAATTCACCAGATAATTGTTTCTTAAATCTAATCTGCTCGCCTTAAAATCAATCACCACAAGGAAAAATAGTCATCGGCCGCCCCTGACTTGATAATGACATGTCCTTCAGGATTCATTCTTCAACCAAATTGTTTTGGCACACGTGTTCATCCTAGTAGTAGCCCGGATTCATAAATCAACCTTAAGAATTGGGAACTGAGAATCGTATCCTGAAACCATACCCTGTTACAAAATTAAATATATTTCTAAATCGATCTCTCAATTTTAAAAGAATTATTTCGTAGGCCCAAAAGGCGAGATCATCACAAAGTAAATCATTCATACTATCTACTTGAGTTTTTATAAAGAAAGACAAACATTCTCGGATAATAAATAATCTGAAAATATAAGAATTTTCCACCACCCTCTCTCTATAAAAAGTTTAAAGTGTTTGTAGTGAATGAGAACTTACGCAACATGCAGATTTTAACGCTTTCTTCCACTCGGCTACAAACAAAGTGAGTTCTTCAGAATGTGAGGTATTTCCTCTATTACGGTGCTCCAGATTTTATGTCCGGGTTGAATCTTTCCCAAATGAAAGACTAAACCCTTCCACACACTTTTCCACAAATGAATATCTAGTAAATTAACGCAATGTAAGTGCACTATATAAGAATAAAACAATACAAGAATAATACGTCAATCCACCAGAAACATAATGGGAAAATATTTCACCGACTCCAGATATTTTCATATCAGAGGGTTCGGCTCTGATGAAATCCTAACTGGTCCGATAAATCCTACTGATCCCTCAATATAAATATTTAAAAAATCTTTCGTAATCCTACATGTATTTAAAATGACCGACTTTTGCATTTTTATGTACAAATTTTTTGACAAATCTAATACGCCTAAATTTTGAATGAGAGAGCTAGGTATAATGCCAGTAGCCGAAATAACAAATGGTAATATTTTTATAGTCTGAGAATGCCAAATTCTTTTAATTTCATTTCCTAAATCTGTATATTTTCTTATTTTTTCAGAAACAGTTTTCTGAATATTACAAGAATTTGGAATAGCGACATCAATGATATAAGTTATTTTCTTAATTTTGTCATGTAAAACTATATCGGGTCTATTATGACTAATTTTTCTGTCTGTCAGAATAGTTTTATCATAATAAATTTTATAAAATTCATTTTCTAAAAATGAATTTGGTTCATATTCATAATATGGTACATTACGGCAGTCAATCAAGTTATGTTTAATTACCAAACTTTGGTGAATTATTTTTAAAACTTGATTGTGCCTAAATGTATACTCGGACGGCGCTAATACAGAACATCCCGATATAATATGTTCTATAGTTTCCGGAAAAGCCAAACATACGAGTATTATGATTTGACAAGTTTTTTTTATTATTATTTAAATTTTTAAAATACAAAAGCTTAATTAAACAAGGTTGATTGTGTTATGACGTTAATACAATCCGTTATGTCACCAGTTTCCATTTCGACCCCATTTAATTAACGTTTTATTGTTTTTTCCATTCCTTATTATTGATGATAAATAAACCAGCCTTTAATAAAACAACATTCAATATGGTCCATGTGTTACATTATTGAAAAGTCTCTCGGAATTTAACCAATAATGTTGAATTTAGCCGAACAATGGAAGAGAATAAAAACCAATGTATTTGCAAAATTACGCATGAATACACTTCGACGTAAAAGAGAATATTACTTTACTAACGCAGGGGATTTTTGGATCACACGCGAACACGAAACAACCAATATTTTATTTTTATTTTTTTTCTATAAAATATACGTAGATGTAGATACTTGGCAGTGGCGTAGAAAGTCTTTATTTTAAAGGGTAACAATTCGTCACGTGCATGCAGAAATATCCTAAGTCGCGTAAAAGTCAATTTCGTTTTTATCCATTCATTGTGTTTTTTGCGCAATTCATTTAGTTGTGCAGAAAGATCTCAACTGGAATCACCATAATTCCATCGATTTTTTTCGACTTGTGTATAAATATCTTAAGTCGGAGAAGTTCATTTCTATAACGCAGAACTACCTTAAGTAACAGTAATGTCACATATGCCGTTTCTGCTGTCTTTAGATGTAATAGATCGGGTCAAAAATTACACGTAGAATGGTGCTTACGCTATGATTTGTAATTTTAAGAGATCGCAATAGAATAAAAACTTGTCAAACAATATTCCTAAATACTTTATCCATAGGCCATCAAATGGTTAAATCTGTTATTGCAAAAAGTAATACCCCGGACAACGTTAAGGTTAAAGGGACATGCGTGAAAGAGCGCAAGTTTCTAAACTTCCAGAAGGCATTAAAAAATTTGCAGGGGATCATATAATTTCTTTCCACACAGTTGAAAGCCGCTTGTTTCTAGAAAACCGTACCAAGATGTATTTGCCTGCTGCTGGTGTTTTTGATTTGCATTTGCTTTTCGAAGAAAATTTTCAATATACTATTGGTCAATGTACGATTTAGCTGATCCAGAAGGATACTGCTACATGCGGTACGTGCTGAGAGGGATACAATGAATACTTAATCTTAAACAGGAATACTTAATCAAAAAGTATTCTGCTACATTTGGCATTTTTCATTTGGCATCGACATTTTTCTTTTAGTGCAGTTTGGATGTAATTTGGGAGGCGAGTATGGATACCGCTTCCCCGGGAACCATTTCTGGATAACCAAAACCTCTGCCCCAAGTAGTTCGCTACGTTTGGCGTCTTGGAAGGGGTGCCCGGGTTCGTGGGGTAAGGTTTGTCCAGGTCTTGGGAACGTATTCTCACGTGCTACATGGCAGGCCGGATCAAGAGAGACTGGTGGAGGAAGGCCTTTTGACCTTTTCAGCCGGACTCTCTCGACCTATCACCTAGCACCGCAGTTGGAGAGATGGATTCATACATTCATCATTCCTGGACACATTGTGCAATGTCGTATCTTCTCCAAGCACAAACTTTCTAATTAAAGTGTTTATCGGAAGTGACCTGCAGGTAAGTATGTTTCTGTATCCATTTGTAATTAGAAAAATTAGATAGAACCTATGGCAAGGTACTGTTAATATACAATATGTTATTTTATTATACTGGCAATCGTGAAGGCTGGTCACACCGGACAAGCTGACTAGTTCCAATTTCTACCACTAGATTCATTCCGTTCTGAAGTGTCCTGGACTGAACAGCTGTCAAAATTAGCCAACATAACCTTCTGAGAATAGTGTGTCGCGAATGTATATCTGACCTGTACAATAAAAGTGAATCCGTCATTAAAACTTCTTATCATTACTCAAATCCCGTGACACATACGGAAGTGTTGATCTGCCAAGACACCCATCCATACTGGTGACTCCGACTTTCGAATTCAGCACGTGCTGTGACTGTTCAGCCAGGCATTTCAGATGGGATCCTTGGAACAAAGTAAGCCTCTTTTCATTTTTAGTAACGCAAAATCACCAATCCATCATTCATCCATAAAATTTTGTTCTGTTCCAAGTAAAATATTTAAAAAAAAGCCAGTTGAATTTAACGCGTAATCCATTACGTAGCGTTCATTTTATTATACCCAACTAATGCATTTTAAAATGTTCATGTCAACAAAAAAAAATTTGTCGTATATGCGCGCACATACTTACTAACTCATACGTTGCATTTCTGCGACAAAATTATCGGTACAAAAAATCGTGGTGCGCGCTAGGCCTTAGTGCGTTTTAAAACATTTTCAGAGAGACGTACGCCATTGTCACAAAAAACCTGCCGACTTCGATGACTACGCAGACTTCGAGGGCCGCTCAAACACAACATCACAGCATTGAAGTCAAGACTAGTTCCACATCAGATCACCCGATTCGTAAATTAAAAAACCTACCTACTTTCTCTGATATTTTGCATTACCCACAACAACGCACACGGCAACTAGTGCAAACTATTTTAAACTGTTTCAAATTTATTATTACCTACAACAACGCCCACAGCAACTAGTGCAAACTATTTTAAACTTTTCAAATTTAAAACATCGTATTTACCATTCATAGCATTACATGCATTTAAAACATAAATAATTGATATTTTTACTAAGAAATATTGCTACACATTTTATTCAATTTTACATTTTAAATTTTAAATTTTTAACATAAATAATTGACATATTTACTAAGAAATACTGCTACATATTTTATTCAATTTTACATTTTAAATTTTTTACATTCTTTTACAACTTGCTTGTCGCCAATATTTTTGTTTGCCTTGATATCTATTGTCATATACCAAAATGAATCCCGACGGCCAACCTAGCATCTCAAAAACAAGCGAAATACCCAAAAGTGATGAAGCAACAATCAACCATGTCGCAGTAAGGCTTTCCGCTTGTTGGAGGGATAACATCACCTTGTGGTACGCTCAAGCTGAAGCACAATTTTCGAATTCAAGAGTCAAAGATGACTTCACAAAGTATAATTTCATCGTCGCAGCTCTGGACCCCATATCACTTCGATGCGTCAGCGACATAGTTGTCAATCCATCAGCGCAAAACAAATATGCTCACCTCAAAACTACGTTGATAAATTGCTTACGAGATTCAGAAGATAAACGTCTTACGCAGCTTTTAACTGGATTGCAATAATTAGAGGATAGAAAGCCGACAGAACTATTACGCCACATGCAATAATTAGCTGGACCAACGCTATCTGAAAGTGCAATTGATTGTTATAACATTATGGTTGCAGCGACTGCCAGATCATGTGCAAGCAATTCTTTCTGCACTGCCCTTTGATCAACTTCCCCAATTGGCAGCAGCCGCAGACAAAATAGCTGAAGTATACCAACCTGCTGAGTGCGGCGCAGTAGATCGACGCAATCAACCCGGACCATCAAAACCAGAGAACTCTTATAACTCGACTCTACTACAATTGCAGAAGCAAATAGCTACACTCACAGATGAAATGCGACAACTTAAAATAGAGCGAAATAATTCATCTAATCACTCCTCTGCCTTCGATGAGCATCGACCCTATAATCCTGGGCGTGGCTGGAAATAAAACTCAGCATCACAACAGCCGCCCGCGGGCAGACATAGATCCAATTCCCGAGGTAGATCCCCTAGAAGAGCACCGACGGGAATATGCTTGTTTCACACTAGATTTGGCGATAATGCTCGTAAATGTGTTAAACCATGCACTTTTTTCTCCAAGTCATCGGGAAACGACAGAAGAATTTTGCAATAGGGACGTGAGAAATTCCCACAAACAACTGCCGTCTCTTTATATTCGATGTTGAGACGCGCCAGAAGTTCCTTATTGACATAGGTGCTGACATCTCAGTTATTCCAAGAACTTTTAAGATATCGAAGACCTGCATAACATCCGACGCATATCCCACCAATCTTTATGGAGCCAATGGTACACCCATTAAAACATTTGGCACGCGTACTGTTGACCTACATTTCGGCCTGCGACGAACGATGAAATGGCGATTCATCGTGGCCGATGTCTCCAAAGATATACTTGGTGCTGACTTCTTACATCATTTCAACCTGACTGTCAACCTAAAAAAGGCCATACTTGCTGACCAATCAACAGGATTACAGATTCGAGGAACTATATATAAAGGACCCTCATTTGGTATTTCAACATTATCCTCTAGCCATAAGTACAGAGAGATCCTGTACAAGTACCCCAGTTTGACACGTCCTAACATAAAAATCCCGGATATACCAAGACATAACGTAACCCACTGTATCAAAACTAAAGGCCCACCAGTCACAAAACGTGCGCGCCGACTTGCACCAGCCCTCCTGGAAGCTGCGAAGAAGGAGTTCAAGTACCTCATGGAACAGGGAATTTGCAGACCATCCAAGAGCAACTGGGCAAGCCCATTACATATGGTGAAGAAACCCAATGGCGAATGGCGTCCGTGCGGGGATTATAGACGTCTTAATGCGCAGACAATACCGGATAAGTACCCCATTCCCCAATTTTACTATTTCTCCCATAAACTGTCCAAGGCGAAGATATTCTCGACATTGGACATTGGACATGCAGAGGGCATATCATCACATACCAGTAGAACCTGGTGATATATCAAAGACCGCCATCATTACACCTTTTGGACTATTTGAGTTTACTTCAATGCAGTTTGGATTATCGAACGCAGCCCAGACGTTCCAGCGTTTCATGCATGCTGTGACCCGAGACCTAGACTTTTGCTTTGTATATTTGGATGATATCCTTATAGCCTCGGAGAGTGAAGAAGAGTTCAAGCAGTACCTGGACATACTACTTCAACGTCTTTCCGAAAACGGCATGATTATAAATATAACTAAATGCCAATTTGGATTACCTAGTGTAAACTTCCTAGGTCATACGATTACGCCGGAAGGAATTCGCCCCATTACAGAAAAGGTAAAGGCCATAGTTGATTTTCCTCTACCTAAAACTGCAAAAGGACTGAGAAGTTTCTTAGGAATGCTGAACTATTATAGGAAATTCCTACCTAATTCCATCTGCATCCAAATAAAACTCTTCGATTGGATTAGCGGATATAAGAAAAATGACAAGCGGATACTCGACTGGACTCCGGAATTAACAGCAGCGTTCGAGGAATGTAAAAACCACCTGGCGTCTGCCGCATTATTAGCTAACCTGGATCCAAAGGCCGAAATTGCCATCATGATCGACAGTTCCGACATCGCCATGGGAGCGTCCCTGCAACAATCAAAAGGAAAATCCTGGCAACCCTTAGGATTTTTCTGTCGAAAATTCAGCCTAGCACAGCGGAAATACAGTACTTTTGACCGCCAGTTGACCGGTGTACACGAAGCCGTCAAATACTTCAGGAATTACATTGAAGGTCGTAATTTTACAATATACACTGACCATAAGCCCATAACTTTCGCTTTTAGTAAGAAGCGAGCTTCAAGTTCTCCGCGTCAGGAACGACAGCTCGACTAAATATCTCAATTTTGGACAAATATTAAGCATATAGCCGGACACCTCAACAATGTAGCAGACACACTTTCTCGCATAGAAGAAATATCTAGTCGTTCTTCTATTGACCATGGACAAATGGGACAAGAACAGAGTCACGACGACGAACTTACTAAGTCAATTGAGGACTCCTCCCTTGTTCTACGTCAAATGATAATCCCTGGCATCGACTCATCGTATGGTGTGACATATCCACCGGACATGTCAGATCCTTCGTACTGAAGACCATGAGGACTCAAGTGATGGAATACATCCATTTTGTATGCCACCCAGGTGTTTTAGGAACCACCAACACAGTGAAAAGTAGATTTGTCTGGCCCAACATGGCTAGAGACATTAAAATTTTTGTAAAGCAATGCATGTCAAAAATTCAAAGTCTCCCGACATAAAGTTCCACCCACAGCAACGTACTTGCTACCAGAGGACCGTTTTCGCAACATCCATATTGATTTGGTTGGACCCCTACCAATGTGCAGTGAACATCAATACCTGCTCACAATAATTGATAGATTTACCCGCTGGCCAGAAGCAGTCCCACTGAAGGATATGACAGCCAAGACTGTCACTACTGCCTTGATCTCCCACTGGATCGCCCATCATGGTGTTCCAGAAACCATCACGACAGACCAAGGACGTCAGTTTAATCTCATCTCTTCAGGAAACTGACAGACAAATTCGGCATTAAACATTCAAGGACCACCACATATCATCCTCAGGCAAACGGCATAATGGCTCACGAAGATCAGAACTGTTTACAAAGTCTCTTTGGAAGGAAAATTCTTTGTGCACAAGGACCTCCCATCTTATTGTATTTCTATTATGTTATTAACATCAAAGGAAAGCCTAAAAGAGTTTCCATCGATAGGCTGAAACCTGCTTTTCTTCCCGCTTAAATTGAGATGCCTATTTCCACATCTGTCGCAAAACCTCCACCTGTAAGAACGACTAAAACTAGGTCTGGTCGGACAGTTCGTTTCACTGACAGATTCCAGTCTGCAAAGACATACAGAACCAATGGCATATTATAATTCACTGTATTTCAAGTATAATTCACTGTATTTCATATAAATATTTACAAACATGTCAAAATCAAAAGCGCATCTTTCAACAGAATTTTAAAAATACTTACTTGGCAAACCAATTTTCTAGAGTTTACTAATTTTTATTAATGTTTGATCCCTAAGTTAATTTTATCTATATTTTGAAATGTACAAACCTATTCTCACTGAGAAAATCCATAATCATGTTTTTATATTAGTTATTAAGAAAATATTTTTACACTCCTTGTTTATAGAGACGTGACGCCATATTATTTTTCCATATTTTCATGTGACGCCTACATACCACCTCTCTACAAACATAGGACGTACCTTATACATATATGTACTAGTTATTAGTTATTATTTTTCCGTGTACTTAAAAATAGTGATGGCATCTGTAAGAACACATCGAAGATATATGTTTTTAATTTTACCAAAGCGCTGCGTGAATTGAAATCACCCGCTAAATTATGTTTTATTAATTTTTTTCTAAACATTTTTGTAAGAATCAAAATGACGTTGAACAAACCTTACATTATGTAACAAACTTTTCACATCTACATGTTTCACAAGAAGTTACACATTTTTATAAATGATCCAGTTCATTAGTATAACATCTTCAAATATTCTACACATAAAACAATAATATTTTGTTTAATTCACAAGATTTTCTGTATTATTTTTGATTTTATGGTGTTTGCGAGTAATCTGATTATTGTCCAGAGGATACACTTTTACATATGTATGTAACTTTAAACTAAAAAATTATATAAATTTCAATACAAAGTGTAGTATAAATTTCAATTTTATAAAACTCCATTATGTCAGTACAAGAGTTTCTATTATTTTTATATAATGTTATAATTTTTAAAATATAAATTTAATAATATTTATTCAAATAAGCAACAACCTAATACTGTTCACATGCTTTGCCATACCAGATTGCTAGCTTATGCATTTTATTTTTTCAGCAATCGACTTACATTTTCTTTTGTTTTCCCGCACTCTAATGCTGGGGGGGAGGTGTATGGCAAGTTACTGTTAATATACAATATGTTATTTTATTATACTGGCAATTGTGAATGCTGGTCACACCGGACATGCTGACTAGTTCCAATTTCTACCACTAGATTCATTGCTTTATTTTTATTTTTAACATTAACCCATTTTTTGTTTCAAAATATGGAATGTATTGCATTGCACTACCCCTGCTATTATTATTATTATTATAATTATTATTTTTTTTTTTACGGTGCTCCAGAATTTATGTCCGGGTTGAATCTTTCCCAAATGAAAGACTAAACCCTTCCACACACTTTTCCACAAATGAATATCTAGTAAATGAACGCAATGTAAGTGCACTATATAAGAATAAAACAATACAAGAACAATACGTAAATCCACCAGAAACATAATGGGAAAATATTTCACCGACTCCAGATATTTTCATATCAGAGGGTTCGGCTCTGATGAAATCCTAACTGGTCCGATAAATCCTACTGATCCCTCAATATAAATATTTAAAAAATCTTTCGTAATCCTACATGTATTTAAAATGACCGACTTTTGCATTTTTATGTACAAATTTTTTGACAAATCTAATACGCCTAAATTTTGAATGAGAGAGCTAGGTATAATGCCAGTAGCCGAAATAACAAATGGTAATATTTTTATAGTCTGAGAATGCCAAATTCTTTTAATTTCATTTCCTAAATCTGTATATTTTCTTATTTTTTCAGAAATAGTTTTCTGAATATTACAAGAATTTGGAATAGCGACATCAATGATATAAGTTATTTTCTTAATTTTGTCATGTAAAACTATATCGGGTCTATTATGACTAATTGTTTTGTCTGTCAGAATAGTTTTATCATAATAAATTTTATAAAATTCATTTTCTAAAAATGAATTTGGTTCATATTCATAATATGGTACATTACGGCAGTCAATCAAGTTATGTTTAATTACCAAACTTTGGTGAATTATTTTTAAAACTTGATTGTGCCTAAATGTATACTCGGACGGCGCTAATACAGAACATCCCGATATAATATGTTCTATAGTTTCCGGAAAAGCCAAACATTTTCTACATAAATCATCAATTTGATTTGCATCTTTGATGATATGCTTCCTATAATTTTTAGTATTAATGACTCTATCTTGTATGGCAAGCATAAAGCCTTCTATTTCTGCGCTCAACTCTCCAATACTCAACCATTTGTTTGACGAAAATTTGTCAACATATGTTTGGTTGAGATAATTGAAGTGTTTTGCGTGAAGAATTTTATTTGACCAGGAATCTAATAATTCCTGGTTGGTATTTATAAGAATGCTGGCATTCTCGTCGTATAAATTTAATGGTGAAATATTTCTATCTGCCTTGCATATTATTTTGTGCATTTCTGAACTATCAGCTTTCCTATGGAAAAAATTTCTTAGCATTTCTACCTGATTATGTTTTAAAGATGTTATTTTGACTATACCTCTACCTCCTAAATTTCTGGGTAAATTAATACGTTCCATAGCTGAGTTTGGATGATGGCAATGAAATTTAGTTAATGTAGTTCTAATTAATCGTTCTAAGCTATCTAAATCTGTATTAGACCATTTAATTATGCCAAATGAGTAAGTTAATAGAGGTATTGCCCAAGTATTTATCGCCTTTACTAAATTTTTAGCAGATAGATTGCATTTCAAAATTTTTCTGATCCTAGTTTTAAATTTAATCCTAATATCATTTTTAATACTAGTATGATCTAATCTATTTGATTGCGGATATCCTAAATATTTATAAACCTCACCCCCTTTCATACTTTCAATTTTGAAATTTCTAAATATACCCTCGTCTCCATCTACAATTTTACCTTTCTCTATATGGATCGTTCTACATTTATCTAAACCAAAAGTCATTTTAATATCATCTGAAAATTTTTTAACTACTTTAATCATTTTCTCTAAATTTGGTTCAGAATTTGAATATAATTTTAAATCATCCATAAATAATAAATGAGAAATTATATTTCTCTCTCTAGTATTACCTTTAATTTTTATTCCAAACTTGCTTTTAATTAACATTTTAGATAGAGGATTTAATGCTAAGCAAAACCAAAGAGGACTCAATGAGTCTCCTTGAAAAATCCCTCTTTTTATTGAAATGCCCGGTACTATAATTTTCTTATCTTTCAAATTCAAAAGCAAATCGGTATTCCAAAATGCCATAATTTTTTCCAAAAAGCTAATAATAATTGGGTTAATTTTGTATATATTTAAAACTTTTATCAGCCACGAGTGCGGGACACTATCATAAGCTTTTTGGTAATCTATATAACAAATATGTAAATTACGTTTTTGGGTTTGAATCTGTTTTAGAATTACAGAATCAATAACTAATTGTTCTTTACATCCCATATGTTTTCTGCGACAACCTTTTTGTTGTTCAGATAAAACATTTTTTTCATCTAAATGAGTGTATATTAAATCTGTCAAGCAAGAGGTTAAAATTTTATATATTGTCGGTAAACATGTAATGGGTCTATACTGAGAGGGATTATTAATATGTTCGCTTTTAGGCAACATATAAGTAATGCCCTTAGTTAGAAAATTTGGAAAATTTTGAGGTTCTCTGACAAATTTTGAAAGATTTTTTGCCAAAAGGGGATGTAAAGTAGTCAGACGTTTATACCAAAAATTATGTATCCAATCGCAACCCGTGGCTTTCCAATTATGAGTATTTTTTATAATTTTGGCTAACAATTCAACCGATATATCAGAAAAACTCATTTGTTCAATGTCTGAACAATTGAGTTCTTCATTTTCTATCCACGGACCTGACTCATTATGTTTTATATCTTTACTCCAAATATTTGTCCAAAAATCGCGCATATCTGATTCAGATGGCAACGGATTATTATTATTCGAAATAATATTTTGTTTATCGTCAAGTTTGGAATAAAATATTTTCTCATTTTTCTGAAATAATCTATTATTATTTTTTTTATTATACGTATAATTATATCTTTTTAATCTACTAGCTTTTACACCTAATTTTTGTTTTAACAAATCTAATAAATCATTGATTATATTTTCATTATTATTACTACCAATGCTATAACCAAATTTTCTCCCAATTACATCTACATGTCTCAAAATATTCCTACTTCTATTTCCATTTTTATACTCTATTACTCTAGCTATGCTACTTCTTAAAAATACTACATCATTTTCTAATCTACTCTGCCATTCTGGTTTTCTATAATTATATGATCTATCATCAGAAGACGTTAATTTAACTCCTAACTTATTACATATAGTGATAGCACTAGCATACACTATTGTATGAAGATCTAAAAAACTAATGTCATCAAATATAATTTTTGGTAAAATTATATTATTTAATTCAGAAATTAATTTAGATAATTTCTTTGACGTATGTAATTTTGGTAATTTTGGTCTAACTGTGGGCTCTATATCTATATATCTATTTATATTATTATGAAGTAAGTTAGCTAATTCTATAATATTTTCATCTAGTAAGTTTAAATTTGCAATGTTGATTTCCCTAAGATTATAAATAACGTCTAAGTTATTTGAGTCTACTGTAATATCATTGGATTCTTCGACTAGAATATTATCTGAACTATCTACGTTCAATGTATCTGATATAACATTACTACTCGTATTAACTTGCTCTAAATTATTTTCTAATTGCAATCTATCTGCTACTTCCTTTTTTATCTGATCTAATGTTACTACAGGAATTAAATTATTTTTGAAAATTGCCCTCTTTTGGTCTGCTAATCTTTGTTCGTTTACTTGGGCAATCGGATAATTTTGTGAGAAAATTAAATGTAATTTTTTCCTATACAATAACATATCTGTTTCTAATTTAGTTACATAAAAATATGAACGAACGATGAACATATTGACATCGTTCGTCCATTTCATACGCTGTAAAATTTTATTATTATTATTATTTACTATATTATTTTACGGTGCTCCAGATTTTATGTCCGGGTTGAATCTTTCCCAAATGAAAGACTAAACCCTTCCACACACTTTTCCACAAATGAATATCTAGTAAATGAACGCAATGTAAGCGCACTATATAAGAATAAAACAATACAAGAACAATACGTCAATCCACCAGAAACATAATGGGAAAATATTTCACCGACTCCAGATATTTTCATATCAGAGGGTTCGGCTCTGATGAAATCCTAACTGGTCCGATAAATCCTACTGATCCCTTAATATAAATATTTAAAAAATCTTTCGTAATCCTACATGTATTTAAAATGACCGACTTTTGCATTTTTATGTACAAATTTTTTGACAAATCTAATAATATATTTTTTTTACGGTGCTCCAGATTTCATGTCCGGGTTGAATCTTTCCCAAATGAAAGACTAAACCCTTCCACACACTTTTCCACAAATGAATATCTAGTAAATTAACGCAATGTAATTGCACTATATAAGAATAAAACAATACAAGAACAATACGTCAATCCACCAGAAACATAATGGGAAAATATTTCACCGACTCCAGATATTTTCATATCAGAGGGTTCGGCTCTGATGAAATCCTAACTGGTCCGATAAATCCTACTGATCCCTCAATATAAATATTTAAAAAATCTTTCGTAATCCTACATGTATTTAAAATGACCGACTTTTGCATTTTTATGTACAAATTTTTTGACAAATCTAATACGCCTAAATTTTGAATGAGAGAGCTAGGTATAATGCCAGTAGCCGAAATAACAAATGGTAATATTTTTATAGTCTGAGAATGCCAAATTCTTTTAATTTCATTTCCTAAATCTGTATATTTTCTTATTTTTTCAGAAACAGTTTTCTGAATATTACAAGAATTTGGTATAGCGACATCAATGATATAAGTTATTTTCTTAATTTTGTCATGTAAAACTATATCGGGTCTATTATGACTAATTGTTCTGTCTGTCAGAATAGTTTTATCATAATAAATTTTATAAAATTCATTTTCTAAAAATGAATTTGGTTCATATTCATAATATGGTACATTACGGCAGTCAATCAAGTTATGTTTAATTACCAAACTTTGGTGAATTATTTTTAAAACTTGATTGTGCCTAAATGTATACTCGGACGGCGCTAATACAGAACATCCCGATATAATATGTTCTATAGTTTCCGGAAAAGCCAAACATTTTCTACATAAATCATCAATTTGATTTGCATCTTTGATGATATGCTTCCTATAATTTTTAGTATTAATGACTCTATCTTGTATGGCAAGCATAAAGCCTTCTATTTCTGCGCTCTATTTATTGTTCTATTTATTGTTCCTATTATTATTATTATAATTATTATTATTATTGCGTTCTGAAGTGTCCTGGACTGAACAGCTGTCAAAATTAGCCAACGTAACCTTCTGAGAATATTGTGTCGCGAATGTATATCTGACTTGTACAATTAAAATTGAATCCGTCATTAAAACTTCTTATCATTACTCAAATCCCGTGACACATATGGAAGTATTGATCTGCCAAGATTGACACCCATCCATAAACCTAAGAATTCTGAATAAATTATACAGCGCCCATGAGGTGATTTTTCACAAAAACGGCGCTCTATAAATTATCCAAATATTATTATTAATGATCCCCAGATTCCTACCCACCCCTAATACCATTTTTCTTCCCAGAACTTCCTACCCTTCCCTTCCTTAAAAATTCCCTACACACAGCATCCCCTAAGATGACATAGGCCCTGTGGAGCTAATATTTAAAAAAAATTAGTGACTTGTGTGTTATTCAATTGTCGAATTTTTCGGAATAAATGAAAAAAGTTTAACATTCGTGTTGTTTTATGTGCATCAAAACTACTTGGTTCCGTAAATGAATTTTATTTTAAAATATAATGGATAGGCTTTTTACATGATTCACAGCTCCCGGCATGAGCTGCCAAGCTGTTGAACACAAGAACGAGTCGAAGAAGCGACCCGTTCGCATGTGACAAATGTCAACCGTGTACTTATTATGTTGGGCACGCTTTGGCATGTTTCCCGACTATGCACCGGTGCCGAAGGGATCAATGACTGTAGTTCCTCGGAGTATCTTCCATTGAAATACCGGTAGAACAAGGATAGCATTCCTATATTCCTGTGCTCTAAAGATTGCAATC
The DNA here is from genome assembly GCA_917563855.2 of Limnephilus lunatus. Classification (NCBI taxonomy): domain Eukaryota; kingdom Metazoa; phylum Arthropoda; class Insecta; order Trichoptera; family Limnephilidae; genus Limnephilus; species Limnephilus lunatus. The sequence goes on from OU830594.1 coordinate 34,404,262, forward strand.
CGTCTGTTAAGATGGGAGAATCTATCAAACGGACCGCCCGTTTCTGCACAGAGTCGAGGGTATTTTTCAGCTATTTTGGAGCTCCAGACCAGAGGTCACTGCCAAATCAACCTTGGGGGGTACTTTTAATATGTACAGGGTTAGCAGTTGTGTACTATTAAAGTATATGCGGGCCCTATATAGTATGCCCAGTTTTTGAGAAGCTAACTTTACTCTGGCTTCGATGGAGTAGCACAGAAAGGGAGAAGAATGGAAAATGAAAAGTTTGGAAATAACATGGTAATTCAGATCTGATCAGTGAACATCACTCGAGCCACAGCAACGATTTGATATTTAATGGTTGTCTATCAGTAGAACGATAGATACATGTTAACGCTTCAATAAATGCAAATGTAGGAGATAAATAAAAAAAGATTGATGCTATTTAAATTCGATAGACTAATTTAAATTATATTTTTCACTAACTCCACACAGGTGGCTTTGAGGAAAATAATTTCCAAAAGGGGGCATTCATTAATAACGTGAGCTCAAAAGGGGGGAAGGTTTAGCAAAATCTCACGTTACTTGAAAAGAATATACGAAGTAGCTCAAATTTATCTCACCAAGGGGAGGGGAAGGGTCTAGATTGAAAAAAAACTGCTCACGTAATTAATGTATACCCCCAAAGGCCTAACGTTACCATTGGAGATGCTGTGAGAAGGGTATATGTTAAATTTTACGTTTATTTCATCCCATCCGGATTTAAATCCGCAACTTCTGGATTCTAAATCAAAGTAAACCACTGAGTTAATTACATTGCAGGAGGTCACAAAAAATCACTTCTGGCCACTGGTACGTGGTGCAAATTCAAATATGTAAACATTTTCAGTTCAATTTGAAGTTTTTTGCGCCACTCTGTGCTACATGTCCCAGGAATTTATTGAGTGTGAGTTTATGGTGTGGTGTGAATATTATATTTTCAACGTAATTGAGATCGCAAAGCAAGCAATCGGAATGAACATAAATGTAATTATAATACAATTATCATTTATTGGATTAATGAATTTGGCTGACGGGAAAAGTTAGACGTTTAAACTAATTGTTTGATTTTTCGGAGAGTGATAAAATATTTCTTATATTTATTGTATTCTTGTATAAATCTGTTGATTGTATAGTTTGATTAGGGCAGATGCCTTGATTATGGATATTGCAAGACTATCAGAAATATTATTAATAATAAAAAGGCATGCGCTGCGAAATATGGCAGGAACCCCTTTGATAAACTTAATCGACAATTTGTTCACCATTTCACATTTGTTTTCGCTACATATTCTTTTTAATGCGTATGACTTATAAAAAAATAATTGATATAATTATTACTTTTCAAGGAATCAAATACTTTAAGAGTGTATTACCAGAGAAACCAGAAATATGTCATTTTTAAATCAGTGGTTAGACGTATTGACTCTTTTCCACAAAAAACTATAAATGGATTTCAAAAGATTGTTCTTTTATCTAGTAAACGTATATTTTAGATTTTGAGAAAAAATGTTTATTTTTAGAATAAAAAGGTTATACCATAGGTCGTTCGCAGATTTGTTCAATTTTCAAAAAAGTACATTTATTATACAACACCCATTTCAAATCATATAATCATGCAGTAAAATAAATCAATACATTATCTGGTAAACTTATGTTTCAGAATTCTAATTTTAGTTTAAATAAAATTATTAAAAAATATATACGGACATGTGTTTCTTGACGAAAATTGGTCGGTTTGTGCATTTATTTGTGCACTTACAAACAAATATATTTCGGATTTTTTTACATACTTATTTTGCTAAGACGTTATTGACAAATCATAAATAATTTGATCGTAAAATAATTTCAGGAAGTATTTAATTTTAAATAATTTTGAACATCGCATTTCACCATTTTTATCGCAGCCCGTAAACACAAATTTCAGATTTCATTACGGGCCCAAACGCGGCCAGAAGAGCACGTCTTCGCGACGCTTTGAATAATAATATTTGGAAATGAAATTTGAAAACGAAATTTGAAATAAACACGAATTCCTTGATTCATGTTTGTTAAATCTACAGGGTTGCCCGAACGCAATTTTTCATGTTCATTGAATATTTTTATGCAAAAATTTTTATAATTTCGAATATTTTTTTTCATTTTAAATTATTCTTGTGTGAATACCGCACAAGAGTCCCAACTGCTCCAAAATATTTTTTGGGGTAAATCTTTTTTACGCACGCTCGACACTTGGGGGTAAACTGGTGAATGGGTTACGAAAAGTGGTGATTGTTACGAAAAATGACATGCGAACGGTAATCAGTGCGAACGGTGATCGATTGCTCGGCGGGTCGGGCCTTTACGCACGCTTGTTTTTCGTGTTATTGTTATATTGTTAATGGACTATTTGTCCATAAATAAATAAATAAATTATAAACAGCGGGTACCCGGCATGCGTTTCAAGGGCACTGTAACCTCGCGGTCAACTAAACTGGTTCCATCACAAGTCCCGGGAATTATAATGCAAGCGCCTGCACTATATAACATTATACACAGCGGGTACCTGGCATGCGTTGCAAGGCCACTCAAAGAAAGAAAGGGTTTGTGCGCTTTAATTCTGTTTGTTGAAGTGCTTATTATTAATTATGCACACAAATAAATATTTCAAAATGCGACATTTTTTACAATCCAACTGAATATTACTCGTTTTTTTCATGAATACCGCACAAGAGTCCCAACTGCTCTCGTCTGGAGCCAGTGGGACTATTGCATCCCCAATTTGGGGTATGTTGTAAGACTGAAGGTAGTGGGGAGGGGAAGGATATAGGGAAGAGGAAGGTGGGGAAGTACCTGGCTATTCAGATCTGGCCAATAAACACGGCTAAAGCCATTTCAAGCAACGTTTCAATTCTTAATGGTGGTCTTACACCAGGGCGATACTGAGAGTATCTTCCACTCTAATGGCCGTAAAATACAATTAAAAAACAAAAAACCAAAATATTAAAAAGAATATAACAAATTGTTTATTCATGTAGGTATCTACTTAATACCTACTGTGTTTACGCATTTCACTTGTATCTATTTATGTTTATGCACTTCGATATACAAATTACAAATAACTACTACTAATTAAAATTCTGGAAGCGAGAATAGTAATATAAAGTAGTAATAGTAGCGGGTAGCCCTAGCTCGCGTGAACAAAACCCTCAAAACTCGGATTGCCGCGGAACGAAATTTAGTTCTGAAAACGCCCGCTCGCGAGCCCTGATGTGTTAGCGCTAGTGTCGGAATCGAAGTTGTCATGTGCTGGTTATTCACTCTTAAGGTAGGATACAATATATTAAATGAAAAAAAAACATAGTTTGTAATACATCACTTTTTTGTTTGAATTAACAAATGACAAAATCATGTTTCGCTTACCTCAAGCTTCATCACCATCTTGGGCTTATTATATTTATTAAAGCCATTTGCATGCAGTCACATATATATTAGAAAATAAAACAATGAGTGATGAGATACAAAATAGAAAAGAAGAAACCTTATTGGTGGCAGACTGAAAGAGATAATGGAAAATAGATGCCCACATTATTATTGAATGGGTGAGTAGAGAGGGGGGGGGACAGTTTCAGTGAAGGTGAACGGCATAAATTAAATATGGAATTAAAAAAAAATTATTATTAACGGCTTTCTTAATTTCGAGGCCTTCTAGATGGTCCTTATTCCATTTCCATTTTATATAATATTTTAGTTCCAGATATTTTATCGAAGGAGTGATTAGTTTCTATTAATGGTTTGCGAATTTACTATAAAAAGCCCTGACGAAATTTGAGGTTAGCGAAACCTGTTTGGCTGTCATTTGTTAATTCAAATACAAAAATAGTATTACAAATTATTACAAAGTGTGTTTTTTCAAATAATATACAATTATTATTAAAAAATTAACATCTGGCACATGTATTAACATCATCGTTTGCATTAAAAAGTTTTTTTTTCTTCATGAAACCGAATTTATTGAAAATATTACCTGATTAGCGTGTTTCGTATTTAAATTTAATCACAACACTGGCATAAATTATTATGTGCTCACTGTGATGCATCAAATGCAAATAAATAACTGCATTGAAGGGAAAAAACACAATTTCATTATCCATTAACTCAGAATTTCGTTAAAAAATATTTTTTATACAAACAAGTATTAAATTTATTAAACGTGTTTAAACCGTTTTTTGGAAATTTTCGCACTGACCTAAATCCACTAGCAACATAAATTAACAAAATAGGTTGGACAAGGCAACAGACTGATAAATGCTATGAACCTTACTAATAATTAGTTTTCACTTTTACACAACTCGTAAATGATCCTTAATGTTGGGTAAATGGTTGTTTATTAGTTCTAAAATACGTTTATTATAAAGCGCCCTTAAGTTTATTATACTTCATCGTTGTCATCATCACCACCTATCAACTGCTAATTCAGTCATCCGTAACTCTCTATTACATATTTTTCATTCCAACAATTGTATGTGTAAGAGCAAGAGTTCCAACTGTTCCGAATCCCCAATAATGTTGTAAGGCCAAAGATAGCCGGTAGGGAAAGGATTTGGAGAAGATAAATGTGTGAGAGGTACCTGGCTATTTAGATCTGCCAAACACAACAGCTAAAGCTGTTTCAAGCAACGTTTTGATTTTTTGCAACGAATCGATTCTGAATTGTGTTCTTTCACCAGATCTAAGTATATTAAAATCAACCCGCACAAATTTGTACCGTCAGGTAGGAAATGGTTAAAAGTATGTACCACTCTAGAATATATCTATTTATACTGCGAATGTTCTGTATATTATTTTTTTATATTATACATTATAGAATAAATTGTGAAATAGCGCAAATTGATCAAATAAAATTTAATTGCGCATGCAGGGCTTTTAACATGTGACCTCCGGATTCGTCTAACTTTACTATGTCATCAATCCAGAAAGTTTTTCCTTTCTTTTGCTCTTGGGTGGCACTTATTGAGGAATTTTGTCGACCGGTTGTATTTTCCCTTATATTTTCAAATACGTCAGGTACTTTTGTTAGGTGAATTTTTGGTAATTCATTACGTTTTTTATTCAATATTCGCAAATTCGCTTTATGGCGTGCGTCATTTTAATTTAATGAAAATACCTAAATCACTTTGAATACCCTGAACCACTAATGAATCAAAATAATCGAGATGTTTCGAAACCAATGGTTTCTTCGAGAGGATAAACATTATATTATACGTTATGAAGAATTTATTGGTTCCAAACAGGTAGATTATGTTTATTAAATAGTTGTGTACCAAGTAATTTATTTTCATTATTTAATGTTTTTTTTGTCAAATCTCTTCGTACATCTGACGCTGCTTTACATTTTTTTTTCTTGATAATAACATGTTTGTAATAACGGTTTGCTATGCTTCGGATGAATTCAAAGCAAGTTGATGTACAGCTTTCAAAATTTTATTATTTCTTCTCCTCATTGCATGGCGGGCCGGATCAAGAAAGACTTGTTGAGGGAGGCTTTTTGACCTCTCCATGGACTCATACGTCTATCACTCCTGAACACATTGACCCCCAGATTCCTACCCACCACCCAAACGTTTTTCTTCGCAGAATTTCAAATGAAACTTCCTTTCCTTTATCCAAGATATATAATCTGTCTTAGAGACGTAAGCGATTCACAAGAATTGCTGTCTTTTTTTTCGCAACGTAGCGCGCTGTCTACCTCAGTTAGCTCAGTTTCCGAGCAGAGCCTGCGCGGGGCGGCTTTGTCATCCTCGTAAGTAAAGTACAATAATTACGGAGAAATACATACACCATAGGTCCGAAGGACGTAATATTAACTTTTGTATAAATTTCAGACTTGTTTGTATAAATGTGATTTAGTGAACAAAAAAATTAAAAATTATATTTTATTTATAAGTATAACGACCGATTAGTATTTAAACATTCATAGAATATTAAAAAAAATACGATTTAGACAAAAAATTAAATATTATTTTTCATTTATTAAAAGATTTAAATATTTTGTAGCCGATTTGTAATATGTAGGTTTACAGAATTATGTTTTTTTTATTAATTACAATATACTTTTATAACTATTTTGGTTTTATTTAAAGTACAAAACTCTAAACTAATTATTCAACTATTTTTAAACTGTGTAAGTACGATAAAATGTCAAATATACACTTTTAATCTTCAGTACGTGTCTAAGACGTATCATTATCTTTAACGTAGGTAAAAATAAGATTATCTTTCTATTGTTAATAAATCCTCCACACAGTATCCCCTAATATGATAAAGGCCGTGAAGGAAAGTATTTTCCTGAGGGTCTCCTGTGTCGAGCTAATGTAAAAAAAATAAAAAAGGAAAATATAAAGTCTCCTCAAAGCCAAATGATCAGTAAAATTAAACCTTTTATAACCTTATACGTTTTTAGATTTTCACGGCCAAAAGCATTTTCGTCATTTATTTTTGGGGTGCTATGCCGTGTTGCACTACCTGCTTCTTTAGCCAACGTTTCGGACAGCGTTGCAGTGTCCAACATCAGGGCAGATCCGACAGCTTTTATAACCGAACCAAACCTAACCCAACCTGGCCCAATCAAATCATCTAATTTCTCAAAGCAAACTGGACATATGTTTATTTTTTTTTATTTGAATGTTATTTTAGTAATTTGTACATTTAAGGTTACAAATTTCTAATTATTTATAATATTTTATATTTCAACTTATTAATTATAATATTTCAAATTCAGTATATTTTTTATTGTTTTATGTAGCTCCTACAATACATTTTGAACTTTTCAATTGGTGAGGACTTTAGAGTTTCTGGTAGTGTGTTATAATATAACTTAATTCCTTTGTATAGCAAACTGTTTTGCGTATTCGTTTTGTCCTTTTTGTTTAAACTTATTTCCTTGCACGTCCTTGTGTAATGTCTCTGAATGTCCTTATTGTATACGATGTTATGTAGCATACATATATAATAAAGTTGAGCACACACAATTCTATTGAAAATATGAATAAATAATATTTTATTGAACTGCAAAAATACATTGACAATAATTTCGCTGTACTCCGCAGTGAAAAGCAGTGTTTTTTTTTGGATTATCGTTTTTTATTAGAAATTCACATTTCAATGTTGCTATCATTAAATGAAAAATATATGAAGAAAATATATCCAGTGAGAGCTGGAAAATTTTTCAGTTTTAAATGACGCAAAAAATGCATCATTTCCTGAACCGTTTCAAAACTCGAATCGAAAAAACCCATATTATATTGAACTTTCTCCCAACACTCGATATTATTATTTCACTATTCAAATATTTCGAATTTGGAATGAATTCAGAATGAAGTGATATGTGTGGGTTTATCACACACATATTTTTTTTACACTTGCTTCACACAAGAAGCCCTGAGGAAAATAATTTCTCTCAGGGCCTATGTCATCTTTGGGATGCTGTGTGGAGGGTTTTGTTAGGAAAGGAAGCAGAGGACGTTCTGGGAAGGAAAATGGTATGAGGGGTTGGTGGGAATCTGGGGTCAGTGTGTCTATAAAAGGCGGTGTTCCAAGAGATTACGACTGGAGTAGTCAAAGGGACTCCCTCAATCATTCTCTCCCGATCCGGAATGCTATGCAGCTGGTGAGCAGACGTATCCGTACCGCCGGGACTCACCCCGTGAACCCGGGCACCCCTGTTAAGTCACGAAATGTAGCGAATCACTCGGGGTGATGTGTGCCAGAGGTGTGAGTTATTCTATAAATGGTTCTTGGGGTGGCGGTACCCATACCCGCCTCCCAAAATGTAAAAATTATTCTGTTTGCAATACGTGCACAGAAACATATTTTTTGTAATCTTAGCAAAATTTTCGAAAAATTTAGTTTTTTTTCTAAAGTAGTGAAGTACTGTCCATGACTGCAATTTATCTCAGTATTTTATTTAAGGGTAGGTAGGTGCGGGTTAAGAAAAGGAATGCCAATTTTTTATTGTTTACTAGAAAATATTAATGTAAACTGTCCGTATCACGAATCAAAACATTTCTTCTGTTTATTTAATGCAACCGCGAAGCTTTCAAACCGACTATTAGAGTGATAATGTCTCACAGCCGTCCATGGAGTAAATGAAGCAGAATTTTCACTATCGACGAAAGCTTCTATTCAAATTAACCGTAAGTAAACTTGCAAGAAGTTTACCGCACCGCGGTCCAAAACTCATGCATGCATGAAATTGTATCAAAACTTCCCCGACCTGATGAAGCCAGTACCTACTGAATTCAATTGAGTGACTTTCGCACCAATATAATCATAATACAGCAGTGTTGAAGCATCCATAAAAAAGTTTTTTTTTAAATCAATAGAAAAATCGTCGAACTTTGAGCTCTGGCGTCACGATATTTGTATTTTTTATGTCTGGAATATCTTGATTAATGCAGTTTTTTGTCTGGATTACCTTGAACAACGCATTTATTTTGTCTGGAATTGTCTTGATCAACGAATACCTAAAAATCAAGATGTGTTTGGAGATTCGTGTATTGCTATACAATTATGTATTAAGCATTGGAAGCGCCCTTGAGGTGATTTTTCACAAAAACGGCGCTCTACAAATTGTCCAATTATTTATTTTTACGGTGCTCCAGATTTTATGTCCGGGTTGAATCTTTCCCAAATGAAAGACTAAACCCTTCCACACACTTTTCCACAAATGAATATCTAGTAAATAAACGCAATGTAAGTGCACTATATAAGAATAAAACAATACAAGAACAATACGTCAATCCACCAGAAACATAATGGGAAAATATTTCACCGACTCCAGATATTTTCATATCAGAGGGTTCGGCTCTGATGAAATCCTAACTGGTCCGATAAATCCTACTGATCCCTCAATATAAATATTTAAAAAATCTTTCGTAATCCTAAATGTATTTAAAATGACCGACTTTTGCATTTTTGTGTACAAATTTTTTGACAAATCTAATACGCCTAAATTTTGAATGAGAGAGCTAGGTATAATGCCAGTAGCCGAAATAACAAATGGTAATATTTTTATAGTCTGAGAATGCCAAATTCTTTTAATTTCATTTCCTAAATCTGTATATTTTCTTATTTTTTCAGAAACAGTTTTCTGAATATTACAAGAATTTGGAATAGCGACATCAATGATATAAGTTATTTTCTTAATTTTGTCATGTAAAACTATATCGGGTCTATTATGACTAATTGTTCTGTCTGTCAGAATAGTTTTATCATAATAAATTTTATAAAATTCATTTTCTAAAAATGAATTTGGTTCATATTCATAATATGGTACATTACGGCAGTCAATCAAGTTATGTTTAATTACCAAACTTTGGTGAATTATTTTTAAAACTTGATTGTGCCTAAATGTATACTCGGACGGCGCTAATACAGAACATCCCGATATAATATGTTCTATAGTTTCCGGAAAAGCCAAACATTTTCTACATAAATCATCAATTTGATTTGCATCTTTGATGATATGCTTCCTATAATTTTTAGTATTAATGACTCTATCTTGTATGGCAAGCATAGAGCCTTCTATTTCTGCGCTCAACTCTCCAATACTCAACCATTTGTTTGACGAAAATTTGTCAACATATGTTTGGTTGAGATAATTGAAGTGTTTTGCGTGAAGAATTTTATTTGACCAGGAATCTAATAATTCCTGGTTGGTATTTATAAGAATGCTGGCATTCTCGTCGTATAAATTTAATGGTGAAATATTTCTATCTGCCTTGCAAATAATTTTGTGCATTTCTGAACTATCAGCTTTCCTATGGAAAAATTTTCTTAGCATTTCAACCTGATTATGTTTTAAAGATGTTATTTTGACTATACCTCTACCTCCTAAATTTCTGGGTAAATTAATTCGTTAATTATTATAATTGTTTGAAACTTTTCAAAATACCTTCCTTACACCCCCGCAACGGTTTCTGGATAATAACAACCACACGACAATGGATCTGAAAAGGTTTTTAATCATTACAAAAAGTCTTGCGAAACTATCAAAATTTTGAGAATGACATTTTGCAGAACAATGATCGATAAATAAAAAGTCAATTTTCAAAACTCCTTAAATTATTGAATTAATTTGATGTTCTTACATAATAATTTGAATCGAATCAAGAATTCTAGATATTTTTAAAGGTTCCTATTTTAGGCACCAATTTTGATTGTTCTTATTATATACAAAAATCAATATTTTTAATAATAAAAAAATTGTAATAGGTGGCACGCGAGCTATTTGAAAACTGAATGTACCGCGACTGAACACATGGAACGCTGGAAGGAGGTTGGCGGGACGGGGAGTGGGAGTGGGAAGGCAGGGAAGGTGGAAGGGGGACGCGGGAGGAGAAGGGGAAGTGGAAATGGAACGGGGATGCGCGGGAAAGGACGTGCAGGGAAAAACAATTTATTTCTTTGAATATGAAATTGCTACGCATGCCGGGAACCAGCTAGTCTATTATACCTCGATGAACGCATTAATTTTGTCTGTAATACAATAATCAACGTAGTGATTTGTTCTGGAATATCTTGATCAGAGTAGTTATTTAAAAGCCTTCTGAAACAAATTGAACTGAAATTTAAAACATGATTCTTATGGTTTTGGGTAGATTTTTCAAACTCTTACGTAAGATTCATTGTAATTTTTCTTTAAGTTTATGAAACGAATTTTAATTTTGCCATAAATTATGGCATAAACTTCTTCAAAAATATATTATATACATATCTAACTCTTAGCCGCTGGCTTGGATCCCTGAAGTTCTAGCACGGTCGATCAGTAAAACCCCATGTCAATATAATATTGACTAAATTCGTCATCTACGGTCGGTTGGTGTTATTTGCGAGCACGGACAACTTATGTGTCGGACAGTCGGTTGACAAAAGCCGTCAATTTTAGCGCGGCCTCTTGAATGTCAAATAATAATCTGTCAATATACGCAACTTTTGGACCAACTTCGTTCGTTATGCAAAATAAATGGCTTATTTTAATGAAGCTGAACCAGAGAAGCTCTTCGAATTGAAAGAATTCGTACACGCGACCCATATACTGAATTAATTCGTTTGAGAAGAGAGCAATTTATTCTGTTAGATCTTTGAAAACTAAAGTGGCTCCAATACGACTAAAAACTTCATTAACTAATTAACTCCCGTTTAGTGTCAAAAAGTACATGCGAAGTGCCAATGTATGTTAAAGTATGTTTTTTTTAACAAAAAGGCCCTAATTTTGTGCACAAAAATCTTACCTCTGCCACCGTATGAAGAAAAATAATTGATAATAATTAATTATTTTAATATTAATTGCCGGTCAGTGGTTGAATAGGCATCGCGTTTGGGTCCCACCCAGGCGTTCCGTGTTTGATTCCTGTTCAGGATCTCAACTTCCGCTCTCCTGACAGAGCAATCCGGCGTGGTAACACCAGATTCCGAAAGGAAGTGTGACTGGAGTAACTCTTCAATAATAACTCCAGCTCTTGAATATTGGTCTTTATTCAAACAATAAAAAGACCCGTGGGGTAGCTCATGTACGGTGAGCCCAATAATGCTATCTCTCTCCGCGGTTTTATAACCCACATTAAGTGAAAACCTGGCAGCAGACGTTTTACCAAAAATGACCCGCCCAAGACGGATGGTAACAAGAGAAGCATAAATATACCAAACCACCCACAAGAGAAGAGAGAAAAATCTGTGGCAATACGAATTCGCCCTGGCAATCGCCAACACAAAAAATGTTGCCACAACCATTAGGGTGACAATCAAAAATATTAATATTTCAGTACCTTGAAATCTGCTGGCTAAGCCCTCCATCACGACTCAAGCAACATTTTCGGGTTTCTGTGGTGGTAGTAGATTTTCAAATATTGTCGGGTTATTCGTAACCCGGGAATGTTTGTTTTCGTTAAAAAAAAATTTAAACGCAATTCTTTACCATACTGTCAGCAAAACCCATCTGACGCGACGCTACCGGTTCAGATTTTTTTCAATTTACCCGTTACACCGTTCGCGTGTATATTTTTGTACAGCACTCCATAAAGAATGTTGTTCGCGATTTAACAATGAAATAAATTAAAATCTCTACAGGCGGGCCTGTCGTACTCCTATCAGGGGTTTGCAATCGCGGGCGCGCGTGCCGCTTAACTTGATAACATGCCTGATAAATTGTTGAAACGTAGTATTTCATGCAGATGTTATTATTACTGGTGAGAGTTATTACCTACTACTTTTTTGTGTTAGATAGTGGTATCTAGAGTTTCCAGAGTTCACTGTCGATTTGTCAGAGAAGATTATGAATTATATTAATTAAAAGTTTGTCGAATCACAATTTACTTATTTTCATTTTAAATTCGTTTTATTAACACTCCACAAAATTAATTTTCTTGACTTCAAAGAAGAAAACAAAATTATTAACTTCTTCACTATGGTAATAAGATTTATTTCACGTAGCTGAAATGAACGTAAAAATAAAAGTAATGATTATTATTTTTAATTGATAAACTAACGTTTTAAACAAGATTTTTATGCATAGCACAAAGGGTAGATAACAAATATTATAATCAATAATTATCAGCCTGAAACACTCATCTACATTGAAAAAATCTTCCGAGAAAAGATACTGGCCGCCAACGGGAATTGAACCCGTGACCTTCTGATTGCCGGTCAGGTGCTCTTGACCACTGAGCTATGGCGGCTTATCTAATACCCGCCAAATAATTCAATATATACTAGTGTTTCATTCGACAATTACTTATTATTACATTTTTCCAACTGAAAACAACCAACTTTATTTTTATGAGAGAGGTATTGTTAATACTAAATCTCCCGCTAGGTGGCGTCGAGACTAATTATGTCTGCATTTATTGCTGAAATACTTTAACTTGTCAAATATTAATTATTATTTTTAATTGATAAACTAACGTTTTAAACAAGATTTTTATGCATAGCACAAAGGGTAGATAACAAATATTATAATCAATAATTATCAGCCTGAAACACTCATCTACATTGAAAAAATCTTCCGAGAAAAGATACTGGCCGCCAACGGGAATTGAACCCGTGACCTTCTGATTGCCGGTCAGGTGCTCTTGACCACTGAGCTATGGCGGCTTATCTAATACCCGCCAAATAATTCAATATATACTAGTGTTTCATTCGACAATTACTTATTATTACATTTTTCCAACTGAAAACAACCAACTTTATTTTTGTGAGAGAGGTATTGTTAATACTAAATCTCCCGCTAGGTGGCGTCGAGACTAATTATGTCTGCATTTATTGCTGAAATACTTTAACTTGTCAAATATTAATTATTATTTTTAATTGATAAACTAACGTTTTAAACAAGATTTTTATGCATAGCACAAAGGGTAGATAACAAATATTATAATCAATAATTATCAGCCTGAAACACTCATCTACATTGAAAAAATCTTCCGAGAAAAGATACTGGCCGCCAACGGGAATTGAACCCGTGACCTTCTGATTGCCGGTCAGGTGCTCTTGACCACTGAGCTATGGCGGCTTATCTAATACCCGCCAAATAATTCAATATATACTAGTGTTTCATTCGACAATTACTTATTATTACATTTTTCCAACTGAAAACAACCAACTTTATTTTTGTGAGAGAGGTATTGTTAATACTAAATCTCCCGCTAGGTGGCGTCGAGACTAATTATGTCTGCATTTATTGCTGAAATACTTTAACTTGTCAAATATTAATTATTATTTTTAATTGATAAACTAACGTTTTAAACAAGATTTTTATGCATAGCACAAAGGGTAGATAACAAATATTATAATCAATAATTATCAGCCTGAAACACTCATCTACATTGAAAAAATCTTCCGAGAAAAGATACTGGCCGCCAACGGGAATTGAACCCGTGACCTTCTGATTGCCGGTCAGGTGCTCTTGACCACTGAGCTATGGCGGCTTATCTAATACCCGCCAAATAATTCAATATATACTAGTGTTTCATTCGACAATTACTTATTATTACATTTTTCCAACTGAAAACAACCAACTTTATTTTTGTGAGAGAGGTATTGTTAATACTAAATCTCCCGCTAGGTGGCGTCGAGACTAATTATGTCTGCATTTATTGCTGAAATACTTTAACTTGTCAAATATTAATTATTATTTTTAATTGATAAACTAACGTTTTAAACAAGATTTTTATGCATAGCACAAAGGGTAGATAACAAATATTATAATCAATAATTATCAGCCTGAAACACTCATCTACATTGAAAAAATCTTCCGAGAAAAGATACTGGCCGCCAACGGGAATTGAACCCGTGACCTTCTGATTGCCGGTCAGGTGCTCTTGACCACTGAGCTATGGCTTAAAAATAATAATTAATATTTGACAAGTTAAAGTATTTCAGCAATAAATGCAGACATAATTAGTCTCGACGCCACCTAGCGGGAGATTTAGTATTAACAATACCTCTCTCACAAAAATAAAGTTGGTTGTTTTCAGTTGGAAAAATGTAATAATAAGTAATTGTCGAATGAAACACTAGTATATATTGAATTATTTGGCGGGTATTAGATAAGCCGCCATAGCTCAGTGGTCAAGAGCACCTGACCGGCAATCAGAAGGTCACGGGTTCAATTCCCGTTGGCGGCCAGTATCTTTTCTCGGAAGATTTTTTCAATGTAGATGAGTGTTTCAGGCTGATAATTATTGATTATAATATTTGTTATCTACCCTTTGTGCTATGCATAAAAATCTTGTTTAAAACGTTAGTTTATCAATTAAAAATAATAATTAATATTTGACAAGTTAAAGTATTTCAGCAATAAATGCAGACATAATTAGTCTCGACGCCACCTAGCGGGAGATTTAGTATTAACAATACCTCTCTCACAAAAATAAAGTTGGTTGTTTTCAGTTGGAAAAATGTAATAATAAGTAATTGTCGAATGAAACACTAGTATATATTGAATTATTTGGCGGGTATTAGATAAGCCGCCATAGCTCAGTGGTCAAGAGCACCTGACCGGCAACCAGAAGGTCACGGGTTCAATTCCCGTTGGCGGCCAGTATCTTTTCTCGGAAGATTTTTTCAATGTAGATGAGTGTTTCAGGCTGATAATTATTGATTATAATATTTGTTATCTACCCTTTGTGCTATGCATAAAAATCTTGTTTAAAACGTTAGTTTATCAATTAAAAATAATAATTAATATTTGACAAGTTAAAGTATTTCAGCAATAAATGCAGACATAATTAGTCTCGACGCCACCTAGCGGGAGATTTAGTATTAACAATACCTCTCTCACAAAAATAAAGTTGGTTGTTTTCAGTTGGAAAAATGTAATAATAAGTAATTGTCGAATGAAACACTAGTATATATTGAATTATTTGGCGGGTATTAGATAAGCCGCCATAGCTCAGTGGTCAAGAGCACCTGACCGGCAATCAGAAGGTCACGGGTTCAATTCCCGTTGGCGGCCAGTATCTTTTCTCGGAAGATTTTTTCAATGTAGATGAGTGTTTCAGGCTGATAATTATTGATTATAATATTTGTTATCTACCCTTTGTGCTATGCATAAAAATCTTGTTTAAAACGTTAGTTTATCAATTAAAAATAATAATTAATATTTGACAAGTTAAAGTATTTCAGCAATAAATGCAGACATAATTAGTCTCGACGCCACCTAGCGGGAGATTTAGTATTAACAATACCTCTCTCACAAAAATAAAGTTGGTTGTTTTCAGTTGGAAAAATGTAATAATAAGTAATTGTCGAATGAAACACTAGTATATATTGAATTATTTGGCGGGTATTAGATAAGCCGCCATAGCTCAGTGGTCAAGAGCACCTGACCGGCAATCAGAAGGTCACGGGTTCAATTCCCGTTGGCGGCCAGTATCTTTTCTCGGAAGATTTTTTCAATGTAGATGAGTGTTTCAGGCTGATAATTATTGATTATAATATTTGTTATCTACCCTTTGTGCTATGCATAAAAATCTTGTTTAAAACGTTAGTTTATCAATTAAAAATAATAATTAATATTTGACAAGTTAAAGTATTTCAGCAATAAATGCAGACATAATTAGTCTCGACGCCACCTAGCGGGAGATTTAGTATTAACAATACCTCTCTCACAAAAATAAAGTTGGTTGTTTTCAGTTGGAAAAATGTAATAATAAGTAATTGTCGAATGAAACACTAGTATATATTGAATTATTTGGCGGGTATTAGATAAGCCGCCATAGCTCAGTGGTCAAGAGCACCTGACCGGCAATCAGAAGGTCACGGGTTCAATTCCCGTTGGCGGCCAGTATCTTTTCTCGGAAGATTTTTTCAATGTAGATGAGTGTTTCAGGCTGATAATTATTGATTATAATATTTGTTATCTACCCTTTGTGCTATGCATAAAAATCTTGTTTAAAACGTTAGTTTATCAATTAAAAATAATAATTAATATTTGACAAGTTAAAGTATTTCAGCAATAAATGCAGACATAATTAGTCTCGACGCCACCTAGCGGGAGATTTAGTATTAACAATACCTCTCTCACAAAAATAAAGTTGGTTGTTTTCAGTTGGAAAAATGTAATAATAAGTAATTGTCGAATGAAACACTAGTATATATTGAATTATTTGGCGGGTATTAGATAAGCCGCCATAGCTCAGTGGTCAAGAGCACCTGACCGGCAATCAGAAGGTCACGGGTTCAATTCCCGTTGGCGGCCAGTATCTTTTCTCGGAAGATTTTTTCAATGTAGATGAGTGTTTCAGGCTGATAATTATTGATTATAATATTTGTTATCTACCCTTTGTGCTATGCATAAAAATCTTGTTTAAAACGTTAGTTTATCAATTAAAAATAATAATTAATATTTGACAAGTTAAAGTATTTCAGCAATAAATGCAGACATAATTAGTCTCGACGCCACCTAGCGGGAGATTTAGTATTAACAATACCTCTCTCACAAAAATAAAGTTGGTTGTTTTCAGTTGGAAAAATGTAATAATAAGTAATTGTCGAATGAAACACTAGTATATATTGAATTATTTGGCGGGTATTAGATAAGCCGCCATAGCTCAGTGGTCAAGAGCACCTGACCGGCAATCAGAAGGTCACGGGTTCAATTCCCGTTGGCGGCCAGTATCTTTTCTCGGAAGATTTTTTCAATGTAGATGAGTGTTTCAGGCTGATAATTATTGATTATAATATTTGTTATCTACCCTTTGTGCTATGCATAAAAATCTTGTTTAAAACGTTAGTTTATCAATTAAAAATAATAATTAATATTTGACAAGTTAAAGTATTTCAGCAATAAATGCAGACATAATTAGTCTCGACGCCACCTAGCGGGAGATTTAGTATTAACAATACCTCTCTCACAAAAATAAAGTTGGTTGTTTTCAGTTGGAAAAATGTAATAATAAGTAATTGTCGAATGAAACACTAGTATATATTGAATTATTTGGCGGGTATTAGATAAGCCGCCATAGCTCAGTGGTCAAGAGCACCTGACCGGCAATCAGAAGGTCACGGGTTCAATTCCCGTTGGCGGCCAGTATCTTTTCTCGGAAGATTTTTTCAATGTAGATGAGTGTTTCAGGCTGATAATTATTGATTATAATATTTGTTATCTACCCTTTGTGCTATGCATAAAAATCTTGTTTAAAACGTTAGTTTATCAATTAAAAATAATAATTAATATTTGACAAGTTAAAGTATTTCAGCAATAAATGCAGACATAATTAGTCTCGACGCCACCTAGCGGGAGATTTAGTATTAACAATACCTCTCTCACAAAAATAAAGTTGGTTGTTTTCAGTTGGAAAAATGTAATAATAAGTAATTGTCGAATGAAACACTAGTATATATTGAATTATTTGGCGGGTATTAGATAAGCCGCCATAGCTCAGTGGTCAAGAGCACCTGACCGGCAATCAGAAGGTCACGGGTTCAATTCCCGTTGGCGGCCAGTATCTTTTCTCGGAAGATTTTTTCAATGTAGATGAGTGTTTCAGTCTGATAATTATTGATTATAATATTTGTTGTTAAAAGTAATAATATTTGGCTGATTTATAAAAAGCCATTTTCATAATGTATAAAGGGCACTAATAACATTGTAATAACGTGTTCGTTTCTCTAAGTATTGTGAGCTGCAAAGCAAATCTATTTAAAATTAAATGTAACATATAATATTTAAGCATATAACAGAAATGAGGTGAGGGTGTGTTTCGTGATCCAAAAGTCTGACCATTCTTTGCTTAAATTTAATATGTAGATGTCTATTTCTTCATTCTTAAATTGTAATTTTTTAATGACAATGGATAACAAATAAAAACATAAGAAAATTTCATTTTGATATCACGGGATGGTGATGCACGATGATCGATGCTATATACAGAATGTGTGTTAAATGGGCTAAAACCAAAATATGCAGTCAGTGGCGACATTAATTTCCATTCTTATCTACACGGAAGGCACTTCCAGTATCTATTATCTATTCAGTGTTTTGATGCATAATTAATGTTTCCAATTATTTTTCAACTTATTAACCCATCTGCTTGTTTAGAAATAAATACATCCCAAAACATGTAATCGCGTTATACTTTCATAAGACCAAAAACGTCCCGAGCGACCTTACATTTTAAAAGCTATATATCTCTCTTCCTCTCATGCAAACATGTGTTTTTTTTCTTTTAACCAGAAAGAGAACGAAATAATGCTTCTTATTGTCTTTGAAATATGAAAGCTATCTTGAATAGTGACAGTTTGACCGGATTGTCAGATGCGAATATATTGAACCAAGCAGACGGGTTTTAAACTATTTTATTTTTTATTAAATTTTAAATAAAAAATAATTTTTTTAATTAAATTAATGACCCTTGATTTTTTTAAGGATTAAATTAATGACCCTTGATTTTTTAAGGATATTTAATAAGTGGTTAGAGCCCAGAGGTACCATATTTTCAATTTTTATATAATTTAAAACAAATATTGCGAACCGCTGGCCAAGAGATGAATAGGAAGTAGACCTCACACTTTCCTTCAACGGTGCGCAGAACGTATGGAAATGGTTGTTTTTTAATAAATGAAATAATATCAAACAAATGCGCATGGATAAATTGTACCGTGGCCTCCTACTAGTTTTAATTCCGCGCAAAAGATCAATTTGCCCGAGGCGGGATTTTTCATTAAATTTTAATTAAAACGCATATTTACTAAGCGAAGATTCTAAATTTTCGGTGTAAATATTTCTAGGCGAGGTATTTTTTTAAACGACGAGTACAAAGTTTATTAAATTTCGCGTTTATTTTATTACTTACACAAACAATGGGACCTCCTTTTCACTTCATTAAAAAAATAATCTCAACCTTTATTATAATGTAAGCTTTTAAATTCAGAAAAAATTGGTAAATAACGAAAAACGGTTTTTTGCGGAAAATAAATAACTTAAAAAAATACTTCACTTATTTTTATGTGAATACCTTACAAAAGTCTCAGCTGCTCCCGTCTGGAGCCAGCGAGACTATGGCATCCCCAAATGGGGTATGTTGTGAGGCTGAAGGTAGTGGGGAGGAGAAGGAGATGGGAAAGAGGAAGGTGGGGAAGTACCTGGCTATTCAGATCTGGTCACCAAACACGTTTAAAGCCATTTCAAGCAACGTTTCAATTCTGAACGGTGGACTTCCACAGGGCGAAACTTAGAGTAGGTATAAACTAACTAACTAACTAACTAACCATCACGCCGTTTCCCTGCAAGGGTAGGCATAGAGGATGGACCGCAAATAGCTCAGTCTTGGCACACACTCTTTGCCTCACTCACATTCATATATCTTCTCATACATTCTCTTCTATTATTCTGACTTTTGACATGGCCCAATTTTTTTCAAGTGAATCAGATACTTGAGTAGGTATATGTTATTTTAAATGAATTGGTTGTGAAATAACACAAATTATTCAAATGAAATTCCCACCTTCGACCCGCCACCCTCGAGTTGCGAGTCAAGAGCCTTATCCCTAGACCACGCTGGTCGTCCGCTGAACCTCTGTAGCTGCTTATAGGTGTAGCGATCAGAGTAGCAAGTGTCAAACACAGTTTTCACAAAGATGCAATGCTTGTATATAACATGCTTCAAACATATTTTTTCGACTTAAGATAAGAAAAATTCATTGATAAATAATTTTTTAAAAGTTTACATTTATAAAAATAAAACATTCAAATAGCCCAACGGTATTTTACCTACACATTGTATAAAGAGTGCAATTATAGGTTCGATTTATTATTAATTTTAAACTGATTTATTATTAATTTTAAACTGACAAACTGCTCGATTTATTATTAATTTTAAACTCACAAACTGCTCTGGCAGTTTAGCGGGTGCTTAAAATGAAGAATAAAAAAAAAAAAAAAAAAAATCTCCCATTGTATTATTTAGATGGGGCAACATCGAATCGCGCTTGCGCAGTTGTGATATTTTGCGCGCGGTCATGCGATTGGTGCTTTGAGCACAATTGTTTCATATATGTTTATTTTCGTAATCTCTGCGTGAATCGTATTTTTATTTCATAAAACGGTCAATCTGTTATAACATTTGCTAAGTTCAATATATTTAAAACTTATTTGTGTTATTTTTATTTAGTTTTGGTCAAGAAATTATACAGTAATTGCGCGTTGTAAATTGAATTTTCATAAAAAATTGAATTTTCGTACTGTGATAAAATGGGGATTTACATTATATTTAAATCGAAAACAGAAATAATAAAATATAATACATCAGAGTATATGTAGTGGAACTAATTGTAATCCAGCAGGTTCTATATTTAATTCAACATCCAAAATTAAATACCTTGGTGTGTATATAGATCAACATTTTAAATGAATAACACACATTTGTGAACTTGTCAAAAGAATTAGGAAATGTATATTTATATATATTTATAAGACTCAGAACTATTGTTAGACTAGAAAACCTAAAAATAGTGTACTATGCAATTTTTCAATCTATATTACAATACGGTATTAAAGGATGAGGAGGAACATATGATGTTATTTTAAATCCTCCAAAAATAGTTCAAAGATTAATAATTAAGGTAATTCTGAAAATACCATCTACACTTTCTACTGAAAAAATCTTTTCAATATTCAAAGTATCTACAATAGACCATATATATATTATATATATTTAAAAAAATTCAATACTACAAACTTTCAAAGAAATACACAAAAAAAAATACATTCAATATATCAGCAAGATATTAAAACAATATTAAAATCCAAAAATTCAATACCAAGCATATTCAAAATTCCTATCTGTATCTTGGTATATATTATTTCAACAAACTCCCATTAAAACTAAAAATTATCGAAACTAAACGTAAATTTCAAATTAAATTAACAAATTTCCTGAAACAACTGTAAGAGTACATTACGATTATTAATCTTTCATTTAAATCTATGTATTGATATATCTCAAGTTTCTCTTACATATGTATTGTTATTAGTGGCAAAATATTCACTTACTAAAATGATAACATCGATAACATAATTAAACATGAATTCACTCACCAAACGCAAAAGCCTTGTCTCTTTATCGTTAGGAAAGGTTTTTATTATATTCATATTAAAAATCTGTTTAACATGTAAAAAAAAGTATAATATTATTGTAAAAACATACATATGTGTATTAAATATAAAAATAAAAATATACTAATAATCAATTTTGAATTTTACAATCAATTTATAGCCCATTATTCCCTTTTCCTTCCAAGAACTTCCTCTCTTTTTTTCTAAAAAGACTTTTCCTAAAAAGACCCTCCACACAGTATCCCCAAAGATAACATAGGCCCAGAGGTAAATTATTTTCCTCAGGGCCTCCTGTGTGGAGCTATCGTAAAAAAAACAATCCGTTCGAATTGTCAGCTTAATTTTCATTTTCACATTATTTCAAACCCTACAAAAATGTTATTAAAAAAATACTAAATTATAACCATCCAGGAATACGTTATTTTTAAATACTTCATCTTCAAGTTACACGATCGTTTTTACCTATTCCTATCGCAGTCGGTAGGCACTTATCACGTAGAATTCACCATAAAATAGTTACTTAAAATTTCTCAGAGCGGGTGGCTACATTAAATAAATCACCAGGCCCCTCAAGAAGATTACAATTATTATGTTATCTGGCGGCACCACTTTTCAATCTATCGTATGGAAAACTTGTATTTTACAGCATGAAAGCTGGGCTCAATTCTTGAACATGAATTATCTTAGTTTATTGAGAAAAGATGTATGAAGATTCTTCACAGCAATTTTCAGTTTCAACAACTTGACAACAACTCCCAATTAAATGGAAATTCGTATTATTATTTTTTTTTTACATTAGCTCCACATAGGAGGCCCTGAAAAAAATAATTCCCCTCAGGGCCTATGTCATCTTTGGGGATGCTGTGTAGAGGAAGACTTTTTAGGAAAGAAAGGAAAGGAATTTCTGTGAAGGAAGAGAGTATGAGGGGTGGGTAGGATCTGGGAGGTCAGTGATCCCGTAAATGACGGACATATGAATCCGTCCCTCCTATCAAGGCGATATTCCAAGAGAGTACTGCTGGAGAAGTCAAAGGGACTCCCTCAACCATTCTCTCTCGATCCGGCCTGCCATGCAGCTGGTGGGTAGATGCCTCTGCCGTCAAGACCCTGACAAACCTCACCCCATGAACCCGGGCACCTCTGGTAAGTCCAAGTTATCCAATAAATAGTTCCTGGGGCGGCGATACCCATACCGCCTTATAAAATACTTGATTTAAATAAATAAATTAGAACAAAAAGCGAGGATATAACAATGTAATTAATTAATAAACGAACTCTTCACCGAATAGATGTGCTAACGTTTTGTACTCCTCAAGTTTGCTGCGACGGCAGCCGGCCGGCTTCTGCTGACTCAGCACAATTCACATATCACTGATAAAGGTATCTATAAGCATTATTAAAGTAGGGATCCCGGTGTAATATTTAAATTTACACTAGGGACCCCACCGACTGCAAAGTGTGCGATGATTTTCCAATGTTTTTAAACAGAACAGAAAATATATTTCACATAACACCAAACTTCAGATTATGACAAAAACCAGAGCAGGCATTGATAAAAAAATGTGAGATCTGGTTATATCTTTCTTCGCATAATGTCGCGTAAAATCTTCTCTCTTGACCGTAATCCTATTCAAGAATCCATGAAAATGAATTTTATTTTTTTACTAAAAACACCGCTAGAAAAAATTAGGACAGTATCGCACAAGAGGCATTTTTTTACTTATCAAGAATCGCTGCCCAGATATTAGTTCGGAAGCTCCGGTATAAATAATATACCGGGCTCCTGGGTAACGCCATCATTTGATTGCTATGGCGCTGTAAATAAGTTCTTGATTTATAATTCCCTTTCCTAGAAAATACAAAATGACTCTCAAACTTTTGCAATAAAG
Source organism: Limnephilus lunatus (assembly GCA_917563855.2). NCBI lineage: Eukaryota > Metazoa > Arthropoda > Insecta > Trichoptera > Limnephilidae > Limnephilus > Limnephilus lunatus. The sequence continues at coordinate 34,427,761 of OU830594.1, forward strand.
AACTCCGGTGAAAAATGTGAGGACTCCAATATACTTTCAGATTTTTGTTTTGGTAAATATCTCACGAAGCATTTTTCCAAACTGTCCAGAACCAGTGGAAATCTAGAATGTGGTGGGGTTCAGAGGGGGGTCATCTTGGTCAGCCTCAGACGACGCCCAATGGATCTCATCAATCTCGCCGGGAAATGAATGGAGCGGTCGTTCGTTGACAATGTGTTTCGTGGTCACTGCATAGCGATCGTGCATCGACGACTCTTTCAGAGTCCACCTATCCATCATGTGGACACTGTTGGAGCTATCTTTTTTATGGAGGACAAAATTTTACGAGGTAGTGAGAACCCTGACTGTCTCTCAGCGGTGTCGTGTACAAAGTGGGCAGATTTATTTTTTTCTTCTGGGTGAGAGGTAATCGAAGGAGCCTCTATCCTTCCATTCAGAAGGGTTTTAGGGCCTTCAGGCACTATGCAGGGGAAGAGAAGATATCATCGTGCAAAGGTATTGCGCTATTTTGCAGCACCTTCTTGCATTCACTCGGCGTTGATAGTGAGAGTAATTGGTGATCCCTTTAAGCCATAAAACAGTATTTATGGCTTAAAGGGTGATTAGTTTTAACGTTGCCCTTATGCAGTATTTAGATAAGAAAAAGAGATAAAATCTAACGAGCTAATATTAATTTCTTATTTATGACCGAGTACATAGAAATTGAAACATCAACATGTGTCTACAAGGGTACTTTATGGGATTTTAAGGAGAAACGAGACGCAGTTTGACACGTTTCTGGACAGAGCAATTAACCTGACAGCTATCCCAGGGTCAAATTGGATTTTTCTCTAATAGAAAATATGAAAAACAATATATCAAGTAATTATGGATAGGAAATGAAATTTTCTAAGAAGAGATAAACATTGAAAACGATATTAAGGGTGGCAAAGAATAAAATAAAGACAATTAAAAGATGATTCCGTAAGGAAAACTCATGAATTCCGAAATATCGATGAAAATAATAAATTTGGCTTGGAATGTAACTTATCATATATTTATGGAAAACGACATAAGAATAAAGGAGAAAAATCATAAAAATAACGTCATAGATAAAAGAAAAGAGGAAAATTCCAATCTACGACGAAAATAGAGACAGTACAGTTTAAAATCGAATTGATTCATATAGGTGGTATGAAAATGTGGAGGAATTTATTATGATGAAAATTGTAAAATGCATAATAAAGATGTCGACATGAGTTTGTTCGTGTTCTGTCGGCGATAAACAAAATTACGAGTTATGTACGGTTTATTAAAGACGTACCTATTATATATTGAGAAAAAAGGGACACGAAAATCATGATATTTAAACTAAATTCGTAAGGTCAGAAGACGAAGGAACGACAGGGCAATTTTGACATAATATTGCAGGTTCGATCCTTGAACAATGTACGGGAGAGACAGGAGACTAGGGCTGGACTTAAAAAATCAGGGAGGCTGGACTAACGACTGTGATACAAAAATAGAGCAATTGTACTATGAAATCGCGAGTCGATAAGAGTTGGATTTAAAAATCAATGAAGGTACAGATGAGCCGTACTAGTCCTGAAAGTGGGTATATCATGAGGGAATTAGATCATTTTCGAGGAAGTCAATCGTCAGTGTCAGCGTGGCGTGACGTGATAAACGTTTATTAATTGGAAAAAGTTTCTAAGAGTGAATTCTGGGACTTAGCGTTTGAAAGTGTTATAAATAAATGCGTTTTAAATAGAAAAATTCTAAGTGTCTGAGTGTTGTGCTATAAATTATTGTGCGTTAATGTAATTGCTTTATAGTGTTAAAAAAAGTTAATAACAGTGGATAATAGTAAATTTTCGAACTTAAATTTTGATAAAAATCACATCAGTAATAATTCAGATAAATAAAGTGAAATTTGGACGGAATACTTCTATCTCAAAAATAATAATGATAATAAATCTGTAATTTTATATAAGTAATACCGACTATTGATTTATCGTTAAAGAGTGATAATTATAATAATAAAAATTAATCCGGTAAATTTAAAAAAAATTATAATTTGTAGTATTAATATTATTTTATTGCAAAATAGAAAAGTTCGGTAGTAAAACCAAAATTGATAGTTAATAATATCTATTATTTCGAAAAAAAATCGTGAAGTATCTATTGTTTAGAATTTAATTAATCAAAGTATTACTTAACTAACGAGGTTTTGAAAATAAAATACACTTTGATTAATAGAGATTAATTAGGTTTCAAATAATTCGGTTTAGTTTTAACCAAAATTAAATAAAATAGCGAGAATAAATATTCGAAATAGATTTAGTTAAATTTAGTTATAGCAATAAATACATAAATTCAGTAGAAACGAAAAGGTTGTCGTGTAGCACCCGATATGGAACACCTTTAACAGGGGTACGTCTTCTTCATCATAAGTATTTTCAGAAATCTAGGGAGAGAGTGACAGGAATGCAGATTACGTAAATATTTCATTTTTTATTTTGTTAAAAAGATGTTGACCCTCATGTGTTATTTATCTATATATATTATATATTGTATTATATATATCTATTATAAGTATTTGAATAAAAGTTTATATATATTTTGTATTTATTAATTTAATATATATATGTAGTACGTATATATATATATATATTTATGTATAATCCGGAAAAAAATATCCCAAAGAGGTATTGCACAATTATGATGAAATGTTATATGACATTTATATATGTGTTTTGAACCTATTTATATTAATATTCCAAGAAAAAAAAATTAAACAAAGCATTCTTTATATTGAATTTGGGTGTGTGATGAATCGCAGTGGATACGAAAATATCGCAGCTTTCACCTTACGAATGGATAAATAATATTTCAGAATTATAACTAAATCAACACACTAGCGACACCTAGCGGATTAAGTTTGATTGGGCCATGGAGACAGTAGAGATCTATAATGATTAAATTTATGTCAAGTTTTGATAAATAGAACACAGAGGCTAATAACATCTTTACTTTTCCCAGGGAATCCCAAAATGTAGGCCCAATTATAAACACTAAGATTAATTCAACCAATCAGAGAAGGAAGGCGTTACCTTTTGAAGACAAAGAGATGGACTTTGAACCAGGACATTAGCCGGATAATTAATGTATTTTTCATTCTCACGGGAACGGCAACGGGAACATTCAACGTTCGATTCTGTAAACTTACCTTGAAGTCTTGGATATCAGTGCGTCGACCCGAGATATAATCTAAACATTGAGTGCAATGGAGGTATCGGCAACCTCAGTTAACGAACAAATAAATCCATATTATGTTGAAAAAATGATGCAAGAAAATAACAAGAAAAATATTATAAGGGGAAGATTAAAGAAAAGACGTGGAAAACGTAGGAAAGGCTACTGTAGGGATATTCAATTGTATAAGGAGTACGTGAAAAACAAAAGGAGGCCAGATTCAGAGGAAAAAATACGTTTGATATTTAAAAGAAAGAAAAACGCTGGAAATTAGGAATGTCACTTTTAGATGAAGCAATAAAGTCAGGGAAAACGATTTGAAAAGAAAATCTAATGGAAAAAATGGACGTTTAAATGGAAGTGTTTATTGAACAATATAAGATTTCGACTTAATTTTGCGTTTTCAGACGAGTTTAAATGAATATCGTTATGTACCTGAGATGGGGTGGCCATTTTAGTTATATTACGTTAAATTAATTCAAGGGAAGGGATCGTTTTTACGTCATTTGTTATGAGTAAGTACTATGGCCGATAGAGCAAATTAATAAGCGAGATTGATGTTAAAAAGGTTGTCGAGCTCACACATGATTCTGTTGTTTAAACAATAAGAGAACTTACATGATTCTAGGTGATTAAACCCATTTTAATGGCTTTTGGGGCAATAAAAATTATCATTGGCCTTATGAACGGTTTACATTAACTAAAAACGATTATATTTTATTAGCCTCGTATAAATACTAAGATTGTTGATTGATTGATCAGTACATCGAAACCCAGATATAAATACATGTCAGATCTTAAATTAATGGGGATTTAAGACGAAGAGAGACGGAATTTTGGAGGAATAAACAAGCCTGACATATATCCCAGGGTTAAATTGGAATTTTCTACAATAAAAAATGTGAAAAAAAAAACATAAAAAGTAGTAGTATATAGAAAATGAAATTTTCTAAGAGGTGACATACATCGAAGGCGAAACGGAGGGTGGTAAAAAAGAAAATAAAGACAACTAAAAGATGATTCCGTAAGGAAAACTCATGAAAATTCAAAGTATCGATGAAAACAGTAAATTTTGCTTGGATTGTAACTAATCATATAGTTGTGGAAAGTAACATGAGAATGAATGAGGAAATTCATAAAAAGAGCATCGTGAGAAAAAGGAAAATAAAAGAAAATAGGAAAGTTCAAGTCTACGACATAAGTAGAGACAATAAAGTTTAAAATTGAATTGATTCATATAGGAAGCATGAAAATATGGAGAAATTTAGAAAAATGAAAATTGGAAAATGCATAATAAAGATTTCGACATGAGTTTGTTCGTGTTCTGTCGGCGATAAACAAAATTACGAGTTAAATACAGTTTATTGAAGACGTACCTATTATATATTGAGAGAAAAAAGGACACGTAAATCATGCTCCGAGCTATATCACGTTATCAAAATACAAAGGGATTAATCATTTACTTGAAACATTTGGAAAATCACGGGATAGCAGCGAATAAAATAAAATGAATGAATTACATGAAAATCTTTGAAGTTGTTTAATAAAAATTTTACATTTATAAACTATTTATTTGAAACATTTGGAAAATCACGGAATAGTAGAAAAAAAATAAAATGAATGAATTATATGAAAATCTTTGGAGTTGTGTAATAAAAACTTTACACTTATAAATCATTTACTTGAAACATTTGAAAAATCACGGGATAAAAAAAAATCTATTTCAAAGAGTTGACCCTTGGGGGAAAATTTAGAATAACAGTTCAACCAATGAGAAGAAGTGGTCGATATTAAATAAAAGGACCATTAATGAAAAAAATAATAGAGATGGCAATCTCTGAAATAAAATTGTCAACCAAACAAACAAAACCCGGAGTTATTAGTCTCCATTAATAAAACTAATAAATATTCTTAGTTTATTCCTATATATTGATATTTCCCACTATTAGCATGTATATATTCGGTTATCGACTAAGGAATTACTGTGCATTGGATGATGTGGGCTTACATTTAGCGCTTTAGACTCGACGATGAGTAGATGTCACTCTCACATCGTTTCTTGTACGTGTAAGCGAAGATTCACGACCCAAGCTTTCACAAACACCGTGAGTATATGATTGTTTATAGGACGAAACCGGTTCGCCCTAAGTAAATAGTAGACTTCGGAGGAGTTGGAATCTGGAGGTGTCGGAACTCGGGGAAAGACCTTAATGACGGGCATGATGACGTAGAAAGACGGGTTGGGACGCGATGACTGAGGCACCCATCAAATTTGTCGTGTCAAAAGATTGTTTAGAATTTTTGGTTGATCCCTGACCATTCTGTTTACTTGTAGGAGGAAACGGTGCCAAATTATGCAAGCAATGGGCTCCCCCGGATTCGTCAAATATACAATCAACTAATTACATTAATCTACTAACTCAGTTTTATATATATGAACATTATAGCACCAGTATCGTAAGGAGGAGAGCCAAGCAGAAATAAAATCTTGACTAATAAAATCCACTAAAAATTAGCCATTTGAGATATATTTTACTAAATGTTCAATTGAACACGTGAAATGTCATTAATTACAGATTACTTACGAATTCATTAGAAGGGTAGGAAATCAAAACAGAGTTTAGTTCATAAAGAAAATTAAATGTATCTTAGAGTTGCAATGAAGAGACCAATTAAATTCGAAGCTCAACGCTCCGTTCAGAATCAAAGGGTACCACAAAATAAACGTAATTACATTCCCATACCATAAATCAAAAATCACACAACGTTTGGTGGAATATATTTACAACATAAGTACGAAAAATTTACGTTCAAGGTCGTAAATAACGTATTAATTAGTTAAGTAATTATATCTATAAAGATATGTAGTACAAGGGGGCTTTGAATAGCTTTCTGTAGTTATCAAAGAAAATAAGGGTCCAATTTTCATGAAGGCTTTTGTGTCGTAAGGGAGGAATTTCCCACCCATACTACACACATGTAAAGCCTTAGGAAGATTTAAATATCGATCAGAGCCAAGAGAAAAGTTAAAGAAAACAGAAAAAGATTAAAAGAAGCGAAAAGCAAATTATCACAATTGCTAGGAGTGACCATGAGTCGCCCCATATTATAAAAAATAAAAAGAATTCACAGAGGTCATACATTACAACGTGCACCAATACTTTTTATATGCGCTTTCTCCCGAATTATCCATAATAGGCCACTTGCATGGATTTCATAACGACTTGGAAAAAATCGTGTGGATAGATTTTTTTACTAAGATTACGAAAAAGTTATTCAAAATTTTTAGAAATGTACAGTTTTTTTTTTATTTTTAAATAAATAAATCCATTATTTGAGCTCGTGACGTCACTACATGAAAATGTCCCGTCTCCGATTATGTTCCCTTAATTTTGTAAAATTCTACACTGATTTTTTTTATATGGCAACACTGATTTCCGGCGAATTTTGAATTTATTGTTTTTTCTATGCGAACTTATCATTTGGTTTGATTTTTTGATAAAGATGGCTGAGTTTTTACAAATGTTACGAAGAGAACCCAGTACAATTTATTGCGTATGTCATGCGTAGAGTGAGTGCTTATTCCTGTGTGATGCGTAAAAAAATTCTAGTTAATGAAATTTTAACTTTCAAAATGGATAAATCTTATCAGGAAAGCGATAATGTAGGCACGAAAATTATTAGACATTTTTTTAAGAGTTTTAATTTTCAATGCACATTTATTACTTTAAATAATTTTCTGCTACCGGCTTGGACACATCTATGTCATTCACTATAAAACTTTAAACTAACCATCCTGTTCTATTATTATATTAACTAAATTATTTTTTTATTTAATTTTTTAGTTTAATTCTAAGGTTTCTAAAGCGCACATATTAAAATATGTATTTATATATTAAAATGTGTAAGTAAGTAATATAAAATAAAAGCACCCTGTAAATCACCCTTATTAACAATGTTTCCTTGTAATGCTAACTCCTTCCACCATTATTCCCCTCCCCCAAAATCACCCCTCCCTCCGCCGATGTATTGAAACCGGAAGCAGAAAATTTAATATTTAAAGTAACAAATGTGCATTGAAAATTAAAACTCTTAAAAAGAAAATGTTTTCAAATTGTTATTCAGTTAATGCCCAAGAAATACATTTTTTTGAATGGAAAAATCTGTTGCTAAAATATTTGATACACGTCGTAATTTTTCAAGATTAGTAACATTTGAAAAGGATTTTTTTTCTTTTGAAAGGCAATGATTCTGAGGCAGATATTTGTTTTTTCATAATAATTAATACCTTCAACTTAACAAATTAAACATTTATAATTAATATCCCATAATTTTTCACAGGTCTGCGCTAGTATCTCACACAATTTTCCTAAAATAAATCAAGGAAATGATCCCTGGTGTCTAATTCAGCAAAGCACCGCGGCACTAAAGACCTGATCTACTTAATGCGGAAATTTGACTGCACCCTCCCTAATAACACACCGCCTTTGTATCTGAGCTCAGTCACACGATATTTCCTTTGTGCCCCGTGCCACTGGGAGTTAAACGCGTTGGGTTCGCAGTGTATAGAGCGGCCTCCTTCTTAACGGGGCCTTTGAGGGCCGCCTTACGGGGAACTAATCAGGTAAGGTACTGATTAGTAGATGAAAACATAATGATTGCAAATGGTGTCACAATTTAGAAATAAATTACCCTGTTACGAAATTGTGAAGTTCTGCATTTTGTAGGAAGTAATTTTTACACACAATGGATTGATGCTTGTTGAGTTTTCAATATCTAAGAAAATGGTGCTTCATTGTACTGTACTTTCTTTTAGATTCATTGTACTGTACATTGCTTGTATTGTACTTTCTTTTAGATTCGACTTTATAATTTTCGTCTGTAATATTTTAATGTAGGTATTTACTTATACTCAAACAAAACTAGTACAATGTGTCCTTACAAACAAAGAAAAAATAAAATAAAGAATTTTTTTTTTAAAGTAAGTACTTGATTAAATTGAAAACTATTAAAAAATAACATTAACCGAAGTACAAAAAAAAATTGTCGGAGACAGAAAATATTATGAGGGGTGAAGAAAGAATAATTGGATAGTGGGGAGTTGTATTTATTAAATTTGCAGTGCAAAAAGTCTTATGTATTCTTGAGATAGGTACTATTGGAATAGAACATTTATATAAACCACTAGCTGGGTTACCCGGCTTCGCTCAGGACAATAAGATAGTGTTCTGGAATGTTTCACAATGATGTTCCCGATTCCCTATTCCTGATCATTCCACGACATACTCCGCCACTCCTTCCACAACTTTCTACAGCTCTATGGAACCTTCTAGAACTTTCCGGAAGACTGTTCTAGAAATTTCAAGAGGGCGAAACTTTCAGCCCTTATATTTTTAAAAGCCCGCCTTTAGGTAAAAACGGATACCCTTATTCCCTAGGGGGGATAGAGATCTACCACACCATATAACTCCCTTGATCGAACCGGGACTCGTTTCTGAGTTTTTGCGAGCTGCACGTTTTTTTGGACTTTCTTTTATAACATATGCCATATTCAAATAAATAAAATGTTACTCCTTACATGTCCTTTCCCGTGCGTTCTCCTCCAGCATTCCACTTCCACCTTCCCCACCACCGCTCTCCCGCTCCCCCGTCCCGCCAACCCCCCTGGCACTGCATTTCTTGACTCCTCTCCCGCCCGGCCCGTAGCCGAAACTTTTTTCTAATACTAACAATTTTATACTCTTGATATCTTTCTAATTAAATATCCGAATTGAAAAATTCAAAAAGTTAAATAAAGGTATTGAAGCTGTCTTGAATATGAAGTAATTTATTTTGATAAGGATTAAAACAAAGATACAAATAAAGAGCCTTTTCAAGCGGCGACATTTAAATTAAATTTTTAAAATAAAAGAATACTTATTGTGGCATAACTATAATAGTTAGACACATGCTATTGCGACTTTTTTTGTAAATAATGATGTGTTCTATAAAGTCGTAGTACATTATTTTATTCTATCATCAATAGTTTTCGCAGCGCACGCGATTTAAAGAATATTTTAGGTAATTTTTTTACACCCTGGGTTACATTATTGAAGTTTTAGTAAGGATGGCTATTTAAAAAAAATATATTATATAGCCTATGTCACCCAGGGATAGTGTAGCTTCCCAACAGCGAAAGAATTTTTCAAATCGGTTCTGTAGTTTCGGAGCCTATTCGATGCAAACAAACACACAAACAAACAAACAAACAAATTTTACCTCTTTATATAGTGTAGTAGATAGATAGAAGTAGATAGTAGATAAATGCATTTTTATGATTAAAATGATGATTAAATTTAAACCAGTATAGATGCTCCTCTGAAATATACATCTGGGATTGAGGTCAACCATTAACATAATATGTTTTTTTATTATTTTTTACATTAACCCCACACAGGAATTAATCTTCCTCGGGGTCTGTTGAATCTTTGGGCATTCTGGGTTGAGGGTCTTTTTAAGGAAAGTAAATATAAGATGTTCTGGTTAGGTGGTTAGAAATCTAGGGGCCGGAGTGTCTAGGACTGACTGATGTATGAATCTATCCCTCCCATTGCGGTGTAAGGTGATGTTCCGAGAGAGTCCTGCTGGAGAGGTCAAAGGATCTCACCAAATCGGCCTCTCCCGATCTGACCCGCCATGCAACTGGTGGGAAAATATGACTCCAAAGACCTGAACACATCTACCTGATGAACCAGGGCACCCCTGCTAAATCAGCAAACATAGCTAAACACTTGGGGTGACCTATGTCAGAGGTGTTGGTTATCCTTTTTTTTCTGGGGTGGCAGTTCCCATACGTGCCTCCGAAAATAAAATAAAATAAACAATTATTGTTGTTGTGAAAAAAGTTAATACCTATATATAAAAATATGAATATTATTTTGTCGTTTCACTAAAAGAATAAAAAAGAACACAAAAAAGCGATGCCATGTCATGTGAAATCATGTTTTGTGATCCGAAAGTCTGACCGATCGCTCGGACGGAAATTTCAAATTCAGAAAATGTGTAATAACTCAAAATGAAATAGAATGGAATATACGGTGTCAGGTTTCAGGCATTGTAAGAGAGTGTTGATTTTCTTTCTCGATCTAATAGTCGAATGGTTTCCAGTCAAGCCTACATGGAAGGCATTTATGTATTAAAATGTGCGTGTAGGTATTATCCATCATGTGATTCCATTATAAGTATGTTCTTTCAAAGCAAACTTCTTCCGAACACACCCGTGCTTCCTTTCATTTAATATTGTTCCAATTGATTTTTGATCAAAATGTACTGGAAAGAGAAATTTCTACGTTATTACCGTATGCGGGGATGATACTGAGTAGACAAGCAAGTCAGGCGCGATAGATTAAGCCGCTAACGAAGGAGTACAGTTCCTAGCTCCCAGTGGAGGCTGCAAGGCTCTACTGCAGTGGATGGAGAGACAGTAGGAGCGGTAACAGGTATAGCGGCGGGGGCGGTGTGGGGAATGGCATCGGGGGCGGTAATGTCGGAAGCAAAGACTCGGATTTCAGCTGAGGACGTCGTAAGCTAAGTGAACTAGCTGTGAGCTGATAAAATGACTAAAACCTTGGACGTACTTTCAGGGACTTACCTATAATCCGTCTTAGCTCAGTAGCTGGTGTTTAAATATTATCGCTGAAATATTAAATATAATAACATCCTTATTTTTAAGACCTAGCTACATTAAACACTTTGAAAACTGTTGCTCTGTGGCTCTAAACTCACACGTAATCTGAGCTTGCCGATGTAGATGTTGTTGACTGGTAAAAGCGTGCTTTTAAATAAATGATGATGTTAAAGTACAGACCTCACAAAAAATTCCCTCCCCTGTCGTGGTTGTCACCGGCATAACCTCCCTTTGTTTCTCCATTTCTTGTATCTTACTGACCAACGGACCCAAGGCCTGCTGTATGATTAGGGTAATTTGCCCTACATCCATCTGAACATTGTTACTCGCAGCATTCTCGACGGCGGCCACAAATTCTATGCGTTCCCTCTCCTGCCTTGCCTCAGGACAACGTTTATTCCTAGGCATATTCCTATTTTTCCTTTAAAACCCGATGACAGAGATTGACTTATTTAAATTTCCAATTTTCGTTTGCTTACACTTATTTTTTTTTTTTTTTCTGAAAAATTTACGTATCCACATGTATATATATACATACACACACACATGCATAAGCATCCCTATACACTTATTCTTGCACTTCAAAACAGTTTAGGTATAATTTAACTTGTTTAACCGCAGGTGATTTAATCCCCGCTCCTAAAACACTTGTACCCAAACTAACTATTTCCACTTCGAAATACTATATATAATTTCGCAATTTTTTTTTTTCATTTAAGACAGCCTTCCAAGTTCTGAATACGTTAATTGACATATCATTTATCTGCATTCAACTGCAGCGATATTAGTTTGAGACAAACGACAATACGACAAACATCTGAACATCTGAAAGGATAATGCTAAATGCATCTAACCCAACTGTACACACTAGAATCAAATATTGATTCGAGATGTTTATTCGTTTCAAAATGTTTACTAGAAACCTCTTGAGGGAATCAACTTTTATGTAATCTCTTCATATGCTGTTCTTATTTATCTTTTATCTGAGGTTTATTTGATCTATGTTGTATGTTTACTCATCCGAATGCACTCCATAACGTTTACTATCTCATTTTTTTTTTTTTCACACCGGCTTTGTTTGTTTATTTATTTATTTGCACGTATACACAATTGTATAATGTACCTAAACCCCGTTTTAAACAAGCCCCCCCCTCCTAAATTCGTATGCGTTTTAAACCACTCCGCTTATTTGCTCTTTATTGCAAATCGGAAATAAACCGGTCACCCGAGAAATATGCCAACCCCCAGTAAGGCTAAATTTCTAATTTATTCAGCTGACATCTATGTAATGGTGTATCTAAAGGTCCAATCCACCCCTGTTAAATGTTTGAATGCAACGATTTGAAAAGCTCACTTTTATGTTTTATGTGTAATATTTTATTTTATTTTTATCCGTCCTTTGCTTTGTATGTTATGTTGATTTTATTTATTTTTATGTCGCCGTGTCAAAAGAAGTATTTATTTATAAAATCCTTCAACTCGAAGGAACCAATAATACCCTCGACCACTATTAACATAAACAACGTCATTTTATTAACTATCTAAGTATCTCTTTATTATTTAAAGTAATATCTCGGGATGTTCCAATGCGAACATAACAAAGATTTATCTATTCTGTTACGAACATATTTATCAGTAAGACCACTTATGTTTGTGGCAACACAAACATACCCTCGCGACGGTGTCTATTCAATCGCTTGTTTACATTCGGGCTTCAGTCAATGAACCAATTTGAATGATAATATTATTAATCACCGAAGGAATGCGCTTTTATTTATATAACGGCTTTTTTTTTTTTTCAATACGCACCACCCTTCTAAATCTGGGTCAACATTCCTAGGCGTTATGTGATTTATGATTTTTATCTGGTATAAGGCACGTTTTTCACTTTTCGTTTTAAAATATTTGGTTTTTGAGTTATAATTTTTTTTTTTTTTTCCGACTGTTTTATTTAATGGTACGTTTTTTTTTTTTTTCACTTGTTTCACGTTTAATGAAGATGTTTTAATGGCACGTTTTTCACTTTTCGTTTAAATTATTTTTTTGATTTATTGTTATATTTCTACTGTATAATTTAATGATGCGAATTTTTTATTCCACTTGTTTTATGTAATCTGAAGTTGTTTTAATGGCACGTTTTTCACTTTTTGTTTAAAATATTCACTTTTTTTTTTTTTTCCCATTTAATTATAATTTCATTTATTTGTTCATTCTATTTTATTTTTATAATATCTCAGAATTCTCTCAACTTGTAACCTTTACTCTCCTGGTCACGCGGCACCAGTTGTAATGGGGTGCCACTCTTGGCTTCTGACTCCAATTGTGATGTACCCTGCCTAGCTGATTTACTTTTCTAAGCTTCTACCTCGTAGTTTAAATCTCGTAGCTCCTGTCTCGTAGCCACGCTCATAATTCTACCCTTATGTCCTACTGATCACACCACTAGGTATGATGGCCTGACTCAACCCTCCTTTCGGTTTATTTCTACCTCAGGCTCGTGATTTCTAAACCCCTATACCTTATAATCTAGCTAAACCTACCCTATCTTCTTAAATCCCTGCGATTTTCTCACAGTAATCAAGATTTAAGATTTTTGTTCACATTATTTCTATAATCTGCGTTGTGTAATTTTTTTGTTTTAGATTTTACATCTGTTTGCATACTTAATATGCACACATATGTAGAGAAGATAATGTATTACGTGTGGTAACCCATAGATTCTTTTAGAGAAAGGGTGAGAATTTTCCGATCAATTTATTTATTATTATTTTAGAATATTTAACCGAGTTTGATAAACTACCCCCCCGCCCTAAACCTTGTGTCTATTTGATTTCCATAGGAATTTAGTGTGTTTATTTAATTCTTCCTATCACCGCTGATACATCGATAACATAAACAACAGTTAATAAATTAAACATTTCAAGAAAGCAAACCTTACCTTAGGATGATCGAACTCGAAGGTCCAGTTTTCTCAATTGAAGTCCTTGTCTGCAACTTCTCCTAACATAATGTGTTTGTAGTCATAGTTAGTGCTATTGGTTAGTATTCGCAAAATTGTTGAAAGAGCAGGAATGGAGGGATATGGGGAGGGGATAATATGTTTGCTTAAAAAGTCGGCACCTCCGCTAACCAAGTGAAAACCGATGAACAACAATTCCAAACCGGATTCTCCCAAGTACGTTTGCTAAGCTTATCCTTAAGTCCGAGTTTTACTCTCTTCGACGAGCGTCTCTTGTTACGAAAGGGACTCTTCACGCCAGATGGGGGAATACCAAGTCTTCATGCCGTTTTTCTGCCTCACTCCGACTTCCATCTCCGCCGGATTGAATTTAACTCTACTGAGTCTAGAAGGGGTATTTCATGTCTTCCCTTATCATGCCTCTATCCGTTAAATGTGGCGTAAGCTTGTGACGGGCAGATCCTTCCTCCCACGTAACCGACCCAGCGTTACATTCCACCTCTGACTAGCTGACATAAAACTCACCTCGTGAACCTTATGTTTGCTTTCAGGTTCGACAAGACTCACGGTATGCAAATAACCTGTGGCTTTAATGCCGCGTCAGCGTACTGTCCGCATACGTCCTTCCTCTTCCCCGCATGCCCACCTCGACAATACCGCCACAAGATCAAAGCCGTCCGTTCGAGAAAGGTTGACACTTACATTTCCAGATGGCTCATACCTACATACAGAAGCCTTGAAGTTTACGTTCGAAGACAGGTTAGGATTCAGGACTGTATGAGTATTTGAACACCAGTGTTGTTTAAATGAGGTCACTAGCTCCTCGTGTGTTAGGTATTTAGGATAATGGGTATTTATGGGTTCTTGGATACCTACTTCCTATAAGAAAGATTTAAAAATGAGATAAATCAAGTCGACATTGAATCAATGACCTCCTGAATAATTGTGATGTGCTCTCTTAGAGTTTGAAGCTAGTCGCAGTACTTTACTTTGCGAAATTTTTGCATGCTGAATCAATGCTACCTATTGGCGATCGCTCTAGTAAAATCAAGTCGTTTAGAATTGAGTGAATTTAACGTCAATGTCGCCTTCACATATTGACCGCAGATTTCATCTCAAGCTATAATTGATAAACTTGTCCCTGACGTTAAGTTTTGTTTTGTTTATTCGTTAATGAATTTAGGTGACTGGGTCAATGGATGGCCTTGAACTCAAATCGAAATTTTTGTACACTATCGAAGGTCATATAACCATACCCTAATCGTGCTAGTGAAAAGAAACAATAGGTATTTATCTTACAAATACGCTAAGATACCAAAATTGGTTTAGTGATGCGTTTCTATCTAATTATGTGTTAAGTATTTGTTTAGCAACATTTCATTCTGTATGGGAGGTGTGACATGCGAATGCTAATAAATTGGTTAGTTATTTATTTACCCTTACTTGGCATTACGTCCATCAGTGTCAGGATATCCACAGGAACCTGTAAAAGCTTAAATATTGTAAGGACTCACCAAGCTCTAATGTCTTAATTTCAGCTCCACCGGGTTACTATCATCGGCGAGAAACTTATTAGAGCATCCAGACTACCTGTGTAACTATCGCACTTTTATTTCGACTTCCCACTTTTAACGATTTAATCCTACAAGATCCGGAACTCATCTCCTCCCTTTCTCCTTTGAATAGATCTCTGATGTAAAAAATCCTCACGTTTTCCTTTAATATCTGCCGTTATTATTGGAGAAGAACGATCCTATCTAATTATGTGTTAAGTATTTTCCAGATTTCGGATCAATTATTATTATTGCGTTGTCACCTAACGATAATTAATATCTCGTAATAAAATTTCCAACTTTCGACCTAAACGTAAATTTTTTTATTTAATGAAACTTATTAGACTGTAATTTTCTTTATATAACCTCGGACTAAATAACTCTATTTTAACCTACATAGTACAAATTTAAAGCAATTCAAACACACTATATTAAACTCCTCCCGCATTGAATTTGTAATTAATTAATTAATTATTAGATTTTATTGAATCGGAAATTATTGCAAACACTGATTTTAGATTTATTATAAGATCATACACTCCGTTAAATTGCACGATTAACCCTATCCGGGCACTTCACTCCCTGTTTTATCAAAGTATAAACTGATTGTAGACTCTATTTTTCCACTGTATTTTTAAAGTATAAAACTGACTCTAGACTCTATTAATTAATCACCAGGGTAATTCTCACAACATGCGCGACGTTTTAATCAACCTTGCCAGTTGTCGAAGGACCCCTTTTTATTTTAATGATAAGTTGAATTTATAAATAGATATATTATTATTCAATGCTGTTATAAAATTCTTTAAACACTGTTGTTTCTTTTAAATTCGCTACACTATATAAACTTTTTATTTTAATGACAAGTTGAATTTATAAATAAATATATTATTATTCACTGCTGTTATAAAATTCTTTAAACACTGTTGATTTTCTTTAAATTCGCTACACTATATAAACTTTTTATTTTAATGACAAGTTGAATTTATTGTAAAACTATATAAAACACTTTATTTAATTTTCAACACTCCACAGATTTAATCACGACCGTAATTTTTATAAGTCCCAGAATTCCCACTCCGAATTTTTCTAAGTCTCAAAATTTTACAACACTTAAGAAATTTTCAACTAATAACCGTTTTAGACGCTACGTCACGTAACTTCCACGTTTTAACCCGACGATTGGTCCCCGACGACTCCTTCCCGACAACTCACACCGAAAACTGACCCCGATTCTTCTAAGTCCTAGGTTTTATATGTACCTCCAGGATTAGAACATCTTAATTACGCGTTCATTGATTTTCTAATTCAAACTCTAACAACTCGAGATTTCATATATCAATTCTGTTATATTCGTATCAACGTGTTAAGTCCGGCCCCTTTGATTTTAGAAATCTTCCGTCTCTTACGTAAATTGTTCCAGTGTCGAACCTACCATTATGTCAAATTTTGCCCCGTCGTTCCTTTGTCTTCAGGTCTTCATAATATGTTTTATAAACATGGTTTTAATCTTGTTTTTTTTTTCAATTTTGAACATTCCCATAAGTGATCTGCTAAAACTGTGTTTTAATTGGCATAAATATTAGGGAAAACGTAGATTCTTCGGTCTCCTAGTTTTAAACGCTAGTTGTCCTGTATAAATTTCCACGAAAATTATTTCTTTTCCCCTAGTCTACGTAAGCAATTATGTCTCAGAACCGTATTTCCATTATTTATGTGGCATATTCAACTTTTCCATTTTCCCACCTAATTTTCCTTCAAGTAACGGTGTTTTAACAACTATTCTTAAATGATTTTCCCTTCGTTGTTAATAAGGAATCATATCCTGGTTCCGTATCTACTCTACTTATAACGTTTTGAGTTTTTCCCATTTCCTTATCTGAGTTTTCCGGTTATGTCGGTTTTCCGTTCTCTCCCCCCACTCCTAACCCAATGATCCCTTATTGAAATTTGACGTTTGCCTTTTTGCCGTGATTCCATCTCCCGCTAAAACCCTTTTTTCCTTTTTTGATATATTATTTATGGTGTTTTCCGGCCCACTAACTATTCCTATCCTGGGATATCTGTCAAGTTAACTACTTCGATCAAATTCCGCCCAATTTTCCATCTCTCTCTTGTTCAAAATCCCATAAACTGCAAGCCCTGACGTGTGTATACATTACGATTTCTACATACTTGGCGATAAATCCATTTTAATGTGTTTATAATTAAATTTTACGGAAATTCTATAATCTCAATACTAGGTAAGAGCAATGTTAATTTTTATGACCCTTTTTAATGGATAATGGGCCTTAAATAAACAAAAGGCATGTTCGAATATTCCTTGTTTATATCAACAATATACATGTGGGGTCGACAACCTTTTTTTACATCAATTGCCTCAGCAATTTGTTCTATCGTCTATAGTATTTTCTCATAGCAAATGACGTAAAAACGATCCCTTCCTTTGAATTAATCTAACGTAATATAACTAGAATAACCATCCTATTTCAAATATATAACGATATCTATTTAAACTCGTCTGAAAACGCAAAATTAAGTCGAAATCTTATATTGTTCAATAAATACTTCCGTTTAAATGTCCGTTTTTTTTATTAGATTTTCTTTTCAAATCGTTTTCCCTGACCGTATTGCTTCATTTAAAAGTGACATTCCTAATTTCCATCGTTTTTCTTTCTTTTAAATATCAAACGTACGTTTTCCTCTGAATCTGGCCTCCTTTTGTTCTTCACGTTCTCGTTATGCAATTGAGTATCCCTACAGTAGCTTTTCCCACGTTTTCCAGGTCTTTTCTTTAATCTTCCGTTCATTATATTTCCTTGCTATTTTATTGCATCATTTTTTCAACATAATATGGATTTATTTGTTCGTTAACTGCGGTTGTCGATTCCTCTGTTGTACTCAATATTTACCTTTAAAATTAGGGTCATTGTACCAAATGCACCGAACGTGGGATTGTGTTTATCTTAAAGCGTATTGATCTCTCGGGTTGATGATGATTTTTACCCCATAAATCTCAGACTAATGGTCTAGTCCAAAGTCCATCTCTTTGTCTTGAAAAAAGGTAACCTCCCCCTTCTCTGATTGGTAGATCAATCTTAAGTGTTTATAATTGGATCCCTCTGTGTTCTATTTATCAAAACTTGACATTAATTTAATAATTATAGATCTCTGCAGTCTCCATGGCCCAATCAAACTTAATCAGCTAGATGTCGCTAGTGTGTTGATTTCGTTATAATTCTGAATTATTATTTATTCATTCGTAAGGTGGAAGCTACTATATTTTCGTATCCACTGCGATTCATCACAGCCCCCCTATAGTTATAATTCCAGCGGTAAACACGCCTCCTAGTGTTAGTTGATGGAATTAAAACTAAACATAGGCAATCTAATTTTCTACAATTTTCTTTAAGTCTTCTTTATTCTTATTTGCATTTTTTTTTTTTTCGAAATTCTAACTGGTTGCGCGCCCCTACCTTTCACTATTTCATATCGTAGAATCCTGTTCGGTGTTCCTCTGAGCTGAAACCATTTTTCAATTTACTCTTGTCTACCCAATGGCCTATTTAAGTCGGCTAACTTACGTCAGTTGCTGTCCCTACTCTTTGTCCTACCCCCCTAAGATTCTTACCCCTATACCTTCCCCCCTATGACCCTTACTCCCTCTTCTTCATCGAGACGGTTTCCAACCTTTGATTTTCCTTATTCATATATATATATATATTTTTTTTCGCGATTCTAGAATTCCACACGAATTTTTCTCGCAGGAACGTTTTAATGGCAACAATGCGCATATGAACATACACGTATTACACATATATGCACACATACACACCCCTTTTTTTTTTTTGAATGGGCACGCCCCTCGACTCGCGTGTCCCAGTGACCCCCAACCTGTTGGACCAGAGCCTCCTGTACATGGTCAAATCAAAGATTGAATCAATCTCGCGGTCCTATTGACCATATGATTTACGGTGAATTGCAGAAAGTTATTCAGTTGTTAAAAAATTTTCCCTTTAGATGTTGGTTTTTTTTTTTTTGACTGTACTCATGTGAGCACCCTTATTTATTATACTCCTTCGCAATTTGCCCGTGCCTCATTTGGTTTACATGTTACTATATGTAGAGATATTTTTTTTTTTCAAGAATCTTTTTTTTTTTTTCTTATCCTATCTGTGTTATTATTTTTTTTTTTTTCTCTCTCTCTCTGTCCGAATTCATCCCCTTCGTTCAGTGGGTTACCTTTTTATCATCCAAGCATGCTTCTCCACTCGAACGTCTCCTTCCTCCCCCTTTTTTCATTTGAAAACCCTAAAGCTATTTAAAATTTCGTTGCAATCTTAATCTTTTATTCTCCTAAATCTCAAGTTACATATTTTTTTTTTGTAATTTCCTAAAATCTAATGTCACACAAACTAAATCTAAGGTTAGATTCTTCATTTTCTATGTTTCCGTTTTCCTAAACCTAATGTTGAATTCTTAATTTTATAGTTTCCTAAGCCTAAAATTAGTTACTGAGTTGCCATTTAGCTGAAACATCTTAATATGTATTTCTCTCCTTGCCATAATCTGTATTTTAACATATCTTAAAATAACCTTTGTTTTCCCGTCTCTCCCCCCCTCCTAAGCATAACATATTATTTTATTCTCTAAACTCGCTATCTTTCCCCTTTTTTTTCTAACATAACATAACATGGTGAAATCCCTCCTAATATCCCTAAAAGACGGTATTATAGATTAAATAAAACGTTTTTATTTTTCGAATTTTTCTAAATTACATTTTTTTTTTTTCCTTATCCAAAATGATCACACCAAATTTCGAAATCTCGCAAAATAACTATCCCCACTTCTTCTTATTCCACACCTAACCTAACCGAACCTATCCTAACCTCGCCTTTTTTTTTCTAGTCAATTTCTATCACCTGTATTTCCTTCTGCTGTTTTTCCGTTTCATTAAAATAATATCTAGCCAGGTGGATCGCACTGTAATCGCCTCGTATCTCTTTTGTTTTTGGATCCATCAGCGTGTAATTGTTGGAATAGGGCACAGCTGCTATAACAAACGGACCGTCAAACAAAAGGGCGAATTTTTTTGTATGCTTCCTGAGTAAATTTGACTGAGTGTACTTTTTGAGTTTCACAAATGTTCCTACCTCATATGTCTCTAGCCTTTTCTTTATATTGTAGAATTGCTGTCTTTTTTCGGCGTTTCTTACTAGATTCTTTTGAACCGCGTTCCTAATCTCTTCTTCTGTTAATTTAGGTATGTTACTTTGACGCATATATTTATCTAAGCTATACTGTGGCTGTTTTCCAAATACTACCTCATTAGGTGAAAATCCAGTCGTACAATGTACTGTGTTATTATATGTTCTTTGAATGTCCTTTAGAAACATTGGCCACTTAGTGTGCTTTTCATGGCAGTATATTCTAAAAATCCGTCCCAACTCCTTGTTCACCCTTTCCGTGATGTTTGGTCCAGGATTTCGCACCGACGTATGCATGACCCTTATCCCCATCCTTTCCAGACCTTGGTTCCATTTCTTTGAGGAAAATTGAGACCCGTTGTCCGTTAACATAGCCTCAACCTTTACCTGTTTTATGAAAAGCTCTACGCACTTCAATACGGTACTAGTGTTGGCAACCTTTAATTTATACAACTGAATGAATCTACTGAAAGAGTCTTGGACCACAAAAATAAACCTCACCCCCCCTATGCTCCTAGGCAACGGCCCGTATAAATCAGCCATGGCCAATTCTCCTACCCTCTTCGTTATGATTGACCTACCCGGTCCTACCGTTGGCCGAATTTCGCGCTTTGCTAATTGGCAGAGATGACAAGCTTTCACAACCCATTTAACTTGTTTATACATCTTCGGCCAGAAGTACCTACTTTTCAACGCTTGAACTGTCTTTAACCCGCCCGCATGACCAATTTCCTGATGTACCAGTTTGATAAGATCTCCGGATAAATTACTAGGTATAGCTAATACCGTACCGTCATTTCTCGTTTTGTAATATAATGTCTTACCGTCTAACTTGTAATTTTTCAAATACCTAGCCACTCCTTTTGTGGGTGTCTTGTGAGACTTACCTCCCAAATGTTCTATCACCTCTCCCAAAAACTCATCTTGATTTTGTAATTGTTCTAGATTTTCTAAGTGCGATTTTATTAACTGTTTCCCACTCATTGCAAATGCGGCCACTTCAGGGCATACTACTTTTTCCTCCTGCACATTTACCGCATCCTGAGAATAGCGAGACAAGATATCGGGTCCGATGTTTTCCTTGCCTTTTACATACTCGACTTTAAAATTGAATTGGTTTAAATATAAAATCCACCGTGTCACCCTAGCGCTGTATAATTTCCAAGTCTTTAAGAACGATAAAGCCTGATGATCCGTACGTATGATTAGCTGCGCGCCTCGCAGATAGGTTTCGAATTTGCGTAACGAATAGATTATTGCATATAACTCCTGTTCGGAAACGGTCCATTTTAACTCGGCCCCGGTTAGTGATTTGCTAACAAAACCGATCACATGATGATTATTCTCGTCGTCTAATTGATATAATTCCGACCCGATGGCGAACCCCGAACTGTCAGTTTGTAGGTAATAATTTTTGTTGGGGTTGTGATGAGTTAATATCACAGACTCAAGGAATAAAGTTTTTACGTTTTCAAATGCTTCCTGCTCTACAGCAGTCCACCTCCAAGGCTTATTTTTCTTTAATAAATTGCATAATACCTGTGTTGAAGCCCCATATCTATCTGCAAATCTCCTGTAATAATTGCACAACCCCAGAAATGCTCTTACCTGCTTCACTTTTTTAGGCGCTGGGAAGTTCTTAATCGCCGAAACTTTCCCTGGGTCCATGAGTATCCCATAAGGCGTTATAATGTGGCCTAACATTTTTACTTCCGTGAACAAAAATTGGCATTTTTCCAATTTGCAGGTCATATTGGCTGTTTGTAACCTTCCCAAAACTGCATCTAAATGGTTTAGGTGCTCGTCAAAATCTCCAGATGAGAACACGACTAGGTCGTCTAAATAGTTAGTGCAAAACGCTTTCATCTCACTACCCAGAATTTTATTCATGGCGCGGGAGAAGCTCCCAACCGATGTCTTCAGTCCTTGCGGTAATACGTTGTAGACGTATGACTTGCCATTATAGACGAAACCGGTGTATTTACGACTACTTTCACATAAGGGTACCTGGAAATACGCCGAGTCCAAATCTAAAGTAGTCACGTGCTTAACCCCGTGGAATTGCTGCAATATTTCCGATGTAAGTGGTGGTCTCTCCGTTTCCCCGGACATCCTCGTATTTAATTCGCGAGCATCAAGTAATATACGCACAGTACCGTCCTTCTTCATTGTATAGGTTAAGGGACTCGCGAAAGGAGTCGCCCGCCGGCTGATTATGCCTAAAGCTTCTAATTCGTCAATTTTCTCATCCACCTTATTCCTATACGCGAAGGGGACCGGATACGACCTCTTTACAAATGGCGTCTCGTCTATCATTTTAATTTCATGGATATACATATTTGTTAGCCCCGGTTTACCTAGGAACACTCGATTATGTTTGTCTAGTACCTTCTTTAATTTTTCCTTCTTGACGTCATCCAGTTCCAAACCAGCTACCATTGCCGCAATTCGCTGTTTAGTCTCCTCCGCAAAATCCGAAAGTTGGTTATTCTCTATGACGTTTATCGACTGGGTTGCACTATTTGTGTTTTCCTCACTCAACTGCTTTCCTAATTCACTTCTCACAACCCCGGAATCTATTAATTTAATTTTTTTTCTTCCCCGCTCAGTAGTGACTATCAATTCCCGCTTTTTCCCACACTTTACTTCTGCCGAGTAATTATCTAGCCAGTTTACCCCTAGTATTATAGATCTTATTAACCCTGATACTATGAGACATGATGTGTTGATTTGGATATCCCCAAAACGTAATGGTACTAGTACTAACCGTGAAATTTTCTGACTTTTCTGTCCCATAGCCCCCTTAATTTGTACTGAAGCTACCGGCATGATTGGATATAGCGATTGATCGCTCAAATGACATTCCCAAAATTCTTGTGCAATACACGTTATTTGGCTACCCGTATCTATCAAACAATTTACCTTTAATTCATCTATGTAAGCCCTAGCCTCTGGTAATTGCGGTAATGTACTTCCCCGTCCTATCTCTTCATAATCCTCGTCTTCAAATACGGTGTTAAATCCGATGCATTCTCTTCCTATGTCATTTTCATACATCTCCACCGCGTTCCACACGTCGCTTAATTGTTGCAAAGAGTTCACACACGCAGTCACTTCCTCCCTTTCATACGTCTTTTCATCATCTGCACTCTCGTCTCTGCGTACCGCCTTGCATGCTTTTATTGGTGCTGTTATTCCTTGTTCGTTTTTCCCTAAACCCTTTGTAACATCCCAATTATATTTCAACATTATTTTTAAAGCTACGTTGTGTCTTGGCGCCGCTGCTCTTATTTCTTCTGGAGTCGTAATCCTCAGAGCTCCTGGACCGACTCGCTGTCGTTTCCCGCATCTTCAATTCTGCATACCTCCTTCCCGCTGATTGGTGCTGTTTTACTGCTAGCTGCTGGTTGCGTACTTGGTCCGCAGCACGTCCTGCATCCCGTCGCCTGTGGTGCTTCCTCAATAACCCCAACCTTCGGGCGTATCGCGTGTCGACGGTCTCTGTTGTCGTGTCCATTCCTGTCATCCCTACCCCTCTTCTCTGTAGTTTTGTCCTGCGGGGCGCAGACCATATTATCCAGTTTTCTCAGGAATTCCGCCGCGTCCAACTCATCTCCTTGCTCGCGTGAAAACCACAATGCCTGGGTTTCTTTCGGGAAATGCCTCATTATCTCATTAATTACTCCTAATGGTGTGTCGGTGATTTTTAGTGCTTTGGCGAGCTCCCAGTACTTCGCAAAGTGTGCCAGCATGGTGATTCCCCTTTTTGGCTCCCATACTGCATCTGATAGCCTCCGTCTCATGTTTTTCTGACATATATCACCCCAATAATTGGCAATAAAATCCCTTTCGAAATCTTCCATATTATTCCAACGTTTAGAATAGAGCTTCATCCAGCTTTTAGCACCTCCTTTTAAACTCTCCTTAACTACCATCATGATGTCAGTGCGATTCGTACGTTTTGCATAATCCTTAAGGTCCTCTAGAAAAGCTATTGGGTTCTGAGTCCCCCCGCTGAAAGTGGGCTTTTCCTGCGTGGGCATCATTTCTACGAGTTGAAGTACGTTTCGCGCCGTACTTCCCTCCCCTGTCGTGGTTGTCACCGGCATAACCTCCCTTTGTTTCTCCATTTCTTGTATCTTACTGACCAACGGACCCAAGGCCTGCTGTATGATTAGGGTAATTTGCCCTACATCCATCTGAACATTGTTACTCGCAGCATTCTCGACGGCGGCCACAAATTCTATGCGTTCCCTCTCCTGCCTTGCCTCAGGACAACGTTTATTCCTAGGCATATTCCTATTTTTCCTTTAAAACCCGATGACAGAGATTGACTTATTTAAATTTCCAATTTTCGTTTGCTTACACTTATTTTTTTTTTTTTTTCTGAAAAATTTACGTATCCACATGTATATATATACATACACACACACATGCATAAGCATCCCTATACACTTATTCTTGCACTTCAAAACAGTTTAGGTATAATTTAACTTGTTTAACCGCAGGTGATTTAATCCCCGCTCCTAAAACACTTGTACCCAAACTAACTATTTCCACTTCGAAATACTATATATAATTTCGCAATTTTTTTTTTTCATTTAAGACAGCCTTCCAAGTTCTGAATACGTTAATTGACATATCATTTATCTGCATTCAACTGCAGCGATATTAGTTTGAGACAAACGACAATACGACAAACATCTGAACATCTGAAAGGATAATGCTAAATGCATCTAACCCAACTGTACACACTAGAATCAAATATTGATTCGAGATGTTTATTCGTTTCAAAATGTTTACTAGAAACCTCTTGAGGGAATCAACTTTTATGTAATCTCTTCATATGCTGTTCTTATTTATCTTTTATCTGAGGTTTATTTGATCTATGTTGTATGTTTACTCATCCGAATGCACTCCATAACGTTTACTATCTCATTTTTTTTTTTTTCACACCGGCTTTGTTTGTTTATTTATTTATTTGCACGTATACACAATTGTATAATGTACCTAAACCCCGTTTTAAACAAGCCCCCCCCTCCTAAATTCGTATGCGTTTTAAACCACTCCGCTTATTTGCTCTTTATTGCAAATCGGAAATAAACCGGTCACCCGAGAAATATGCCAACCCCCAGTAAGGCTAAATTTCTAATTTATTCAGCTGACATCTATGTAATGGTGTATCTAAAGGTCCAATCCACCCCTGTTAAATGTTTGAATGCAACGATTTGAAAAGCTCACTTTTATGTTTTATGTGTAATATTTTATTTTATTTTTATCCGTCCTTTGCTTTGTATGTTATGTTGATTTTATTTATTTTTATGTCGCCGTGTCAAAAGAAGTATTTATTTATAAAATCCTTCAACTCGAAGGAACCAATAATACCCTCGACCACTATTAACATAAACAACGTCATTTTATTAACTATCTAAGTATCTCTTTATTATTTAAAGTAATATCTCGGGATGTTCCAATGCGAACATAACAAAGATTTATCTATTCTGTTACGAACATATTTATCAGTAAGACCACTTATGTTTGTGGCAACACAAACATACCCTCGCGACGGTGTCTATTCAATCGCTTGTTTACATTCGGGCTTCAGTCAATGAACCAATTTGAATGATAATATTATTAATCACCGAAGGAATGCGCTTTTATTTATATAACGGCTTTTTTTTTTTTTCAATACGCACCACCCTTCTAAATCTGGGTCAACATTCCTAGGCGTTATGTGATTTATGATTTTTATCTGGTATAAGGCACGTTTTTCACTTTTCGTTTTAAAATATTTGGTTTTTGAGTTATATTTTTTTTTTTTTTTTCCGACTGTTTTATTTAATGGTACGTTTTTTTTTTTTTTCACTTGTTTCACGTTTAATGAAGATGTTTTAATGGCACGTTTTTCACTTTTCGTTTAAATTATTTTTTTGATTTATTGTTATATTTCTACTGTATAATTTAATGATGCGAATTTTTTATTCCACTTGTTTTATGTAATCTGAAGTTGTTTTAATGGCACGTTTTTCACTTTTTGTTTAAAATATTCACTTTTTTTTTTTTTTCCCATTTAATTATAATTTCATTTATTTGTTCATTCTATTTTATTTTTATAATATCTCAGAATTCTCTCAACTTGTAACCTTTACTCTCCTGGTCACGCGGCACCAGTTGTAATGGGGTGCCACTCTTGGCTTCTGACTCCAATTGTGATGTACCCTGCCTAGCTGATTTACTTTTCTAAGCTTCTACCTCGTAGTTTAAATCTCGTAGCTCCTGTCTCGTAGCCACGCTCATAATTCTACCCTTATGTCCTACTGATCACACCACTAGGTATGATGGCCTGACTCAACCCTCCTTTCGGTTTATTTCTACCTCAGGCTCGTGATTTCTAAACCCCTATACCTTATAATCTAGCTAAACCTACCCTATCTTCTTAAATCCCTGCGATTTTCTCACAGTAATCAAGATTTAAGATTTTTGTTCACATTATTTCTATAATCTGCGTTGTGTAATTTTTTTGTTTTAGATTTTACATCTGTTTGCATACTTAATATGCACACATATGTAGAGAAGATAATGTATTACGTGTGGTAACCCATAGATTCTTTTAGAGAAAGGGTGAGAATTTTCCGATCAATTTATTTATTATTATTTTAGAATATTTAACCGAGTTTGATAAACTACCCCCCCGCCCTAAACCTTGTGTCTATTTGATTTCCATAGGAATTTAGTGTGTTTATTTAATTCTTCCTATCACCGCTGATACATCGATAACATAAACAACAGTTAATAAATTAAACATTTCAAGAAAGCAAACCTTACCTTAGGATGATCGAACTCGAAGGTCCAGTTTTCTCAATTGAAGTCCTTGTCTGCAACTTCTCCTAACATAATGTGTTTGTAGTCATAGTTAGTGCTATTGGTTAGTATTCGCAAAATTGTTGAAAGAGCAGGAATGGAGGGATATGGGGAGGGGATAATATGTTTGCTTAAAAAGTCGGCACCTCCGCTAACCAAGTGAAAACCGATGAACAACAATTCCAAACCGGATTCTCCCAAGTACGTTTGCTAAGCTTATCCTTAAGTCCGAGTTTTACTCTCTTCGACGAGCGTCTCTTGTTACGAAAGGGACTCTTCACGCCAGATGGGGGAATACCAAGTCTTCATGCCGTTTTTCTGCCTCACTCCGACTTCCATCTCCGCCGGATTGAATTTAACTCTACTGAGTCTAGAAGGGGTATTTCATGTCTTCCCTTATCATGCCTCTATCCGTTAAATGTGGCGTAAGCTTGTGACGGGCAGATCCTTCCTCCCACGTAACCGACCCAGCGTTACATTCCACCTCTGACTAGCTGACATAAAACTCACCTCGTGAACCTTATGTTTGCTTTCAGGTTCGACAAGACTCACGGTATGCAAATAACCTGTGGCTTTAATGCCGCGTCAGCGTACTGTCCGCATACGTCCTTCCTCTTCCCCGCATGCCCACCTCGACAATACCGCCACAAGATCAAAGCCGTCCGTTCGAGAAAGGTTGACACTTACATTTCCAGATGGCTCATACCTACATACAGAAGCCTTGAAGTTTACGTTCGAAGACAGGTTAGGATTCAGGACTGTATGAGTATTTGAACACCAGTGTTGTTTAAATGAGGTCACTAGCTCCTCGTGTGTTAGGTATTTAGGATAATGGGTATTTATGGGTTCTTGGATACCTACTTCCTATAAGAAAGATTTAAAAATGAGATAAATCAAGTCGACATTGAATCAATGACCTCCTGAATAATTGTGATGTGCTCTCTTAGAGTTTGAAGCTAGTCGCAGTACTTTACTTTGCGAAATTTTTGCATGCTGAATCAATGCTACCTATTGGCGATCGCTCTAGTAAAATCAAGTCGTTTAGAATTGAGTGAATTTAACGTCAATGTCGCCTTCACATATTGACCGCAGATTTCATCTCAAGCTATAATTGATAAACTTGTCCCTGACGTTAAGTTTTGTTTTGTTTATTCGTTAATGAATTTAGGTGACTGGGTCAATGGATGGCCTTGAACTCAAATCGAAATTTTTGTACACTATCGAAGGTCATATAACCATACCCTAATCGTGCTAGTGAAAAGAAACAATAGGTATTTATCTTACAAATACGCTAAGATACCAAAATTGGTTTAGTGATGCGTTTCTATCTAATTATGTGTTAAGTATTTGTTTAGCAACATTTCATTCTGTATGGGAGGTGTGACATGCGAATGCTAATAAATTAGTTAGTTATTTATTTACCCTTACTTGGCATTACGTCCATCAGTGTCAGGATATCCACAGGAACCTGTAAAAGCTTAAATATTGTAAGGACTCACCAAGCTCTAATGTCTTAATTTCAGCTCCACCGGGTTACTATCATCGGCGAGAAACTTATTAGAGCATCCAGACTACCTGTGTAACTATCGCACTTTTATTTCGACTTCCCACTTTTAACGATTTAATCCTACAAGATCCGGAACTCATCTCCTCCCTTTCTCCTTTGAATAGATCTCTGATGTAAAAAATCCTCACGTTTTCCTTTAATATCTGCCGTTATTATTGGAGAAGAACGATCCTATCTAATTATGTGTTAAGTATTTTCCAGATTTCGGATCAATTATTATTATTGCGTTGTCACCTAACGATAATTAATATCTCGTAATAAAATTTCCAACTTTCGACCTAAACGTAAATTTTTTTATTTAATGAAACTTATTAGACTGTAATTTTCTTTATATAACCTCGGACTAAATAACTCTATTTTAACCTACATAGTACAAATTTAAAGCAATTCAAACACACTATATTAAACTCCTCCCGCATTGAATTTGTAATTAATTAATTAATTATTAGATTTTATTGAATCGGAAATTATTGCAAACACTGATTTTAGATTTATTATAAGATCATACACTCCGTTAAATTGCACGATTAACCCTATCCGGGCACTTCACTCCCTGTTTTATCAAAGTATAAACTGATTGTAGACTCTATTTTTCCACTGTATTTTTAAAGTATAAAACTGACTCTAGACTCTATTAATTAATCACCAGGGTAATTCTCACAACATGCGCGACGTTTTAATCAACCTTGCCAGTTGTCGAAGGACCCCTTTTTATTTTAATGATAAGTTGAATTTATAAATAGATATATTATTATTCAATGCTGTTATAAAATTCTTTAAACACTGTTGTTTCTTTTAAATTCGCTACACTATATAAACTTTTTATTTTAATGACAAGTTGAATTTATAAATAAATATATTATTATTCACTGCTGTTATAAAATTCTTTAAACACTGTTGATTTTCTTTAAATTCGCTACACTATATAAACTTTTTATTTTAATGACAAGTTGAATTTATTGTAAAACTATATAAAACACTTTATTTAATTTTCAACACTCCACAGATTTAATCACGACCGTAATTTTTATAAGTCCCAGAATTCCCACTCCGAATTTTTCTAAGTCTCAAAATTTTACAACACTTAAGAAATTTTCAACTAATAACCGTTTTAGACGCTACGTCACGTAACTTCCACGTTTTAACCCGACGATTGGTCCCCGACGACTCCTTCCCGACAACTCACACCGAAAACTGACCCCGATTCTTCTAAGTCCTAGGTTTTATATGTACCTCCAGGATTAGAACATCTTAATTACGCGTTCATTGATTTTCTAATTCAAACTCTAACAACTCGAGATTTCATATATCAATTCTGTTATATTCGTATCAACGTGTTAAGTCCGGCCCCTTTGATTTTAGAAATCTTCCGTCTCTTACGTAAATTGTTCCAGTGTCGAACCTACCATTATGTCAAATTTTGCCCCGTCGTTCCTTTGTCTTCAGGTCTTCATAATATGTTTTATAAACATGGTTTTAATCTTGTTTTTTTTTTCAATTTTGAACATTCCCATAAGTGATCTGCTAAAACTGTGTTTTAATTGGCATAAATATTAGGGAAAACGTAGATTCTTCGGTCTCCTAGTTTTAAACGCTAGTTGTCCTGTATAAATTTCCACGAAAATTATTTCTTTTCCCCTAGTCTACGTAAGCAATTATGTCTCAGAACCGTATTTCCATTATTTATGTGGCATATTCAACTTTTCCATTTTCCCACCTAATTTTCCTTCAAGTAACGGTGTTTTAACAACTATTCTTAAATGATTTTCCCTTCGTTGTTAATAAGGAATCATATCCTGGTTCCGTATCTACTCTACTTATAACGTTTTGAGTTTTTCCCATTTCCTTATCTGAGTTTTCCGGTTATGTCGGTTTTCCGTTCTCTCCCCCCACTCCTAACCCAATGATCCCTTATTGAAATTTGACGTTTGCCTTTTTGCCGTGATTCCATCTCCCGCTAAAACCCTTTTTTCCTTTTTTGATATATTATTTATGGTGTTTTCCGGCCCACTAACTATTCCTATCCTGGGATATCTGTCAAGTTAACTACTTCGATCAAATTCCGCCCAATTTTCCATCTCTCTCTTGTTCAAAATCCCATAAACTGCAAGCCCTGACGTGTGTATACATTACGATTTCTACATACTTGGCGATAAATCCATTTTAATGTGTTTATAATTAAATTTTACGGAAATTCTATAATCTCAATACTAGGTAAGAGCAATGTTAATTTTTATGACCCTTTTTAATGGATAATGGGCCTTAAATAAACAAAAGGCATGTTCGAATATTCCTTGTTTATATCAACAATATACATGTGGGGTCGACAACCTTTTTTTACATCAATTGCCTCAGCAATTTGTTCTATCGTCTATAGTATTTTCTCATAGCAAATGACGTAAAAACGATCCCTTCCTTTGAATTAATCTAACGTAATATAACTAGAATAACCATCCTATTTCAAATATATAACGATATCTATTTAAACTCGTCTGAAAACGCAAAATTAAGTCGAAATCTTATATTGTTCAATAAATACTTCCGTTTAAATGTCCGTTTTTTTTATTAGATTTTCTTTTCAAATCGTTTTCCCTGACCGTATTGCTTCATTTAAAAGTGACATTCCTAATTTCCATCGTTTTTCTTTCTTTTAAATATCAAACGTACGTTTTCCTCTGAATCTGGCCTCCTTTTGTTCTTCACGTTCTCGTTATGCAATTGAGTATCCCTACAGTAGCTTTTCCCACGTTTTCCAGGTCTTTTCTTTAATCTTCCGTTCATTATATTTCCTTGCTATTTTATTGCATCATTTTTTCAACATAATATGGATTTATTTGTTCGTTAACTGCGGTTGTCGATTCCTCTGTTGTACTCAATATTTACCTTTAAAATTAGGGTCATTGTACCAAATGCACCGAACGTGGGATTGTGTTTATCTTAAAGCGTATTGATCTCTCGGGTTGATGATGATTTTTACCCCATAAATCTCAGACTAATGGTCTAGTCCAAAGTCCATCTCTTTGTCTTGAAAAAAGGTAACCTCCCCCTTCTCTGATTGGTAGATCAATCTTAAGTGTTTATAATTGGATCCCTCTGTGTTCTATTTATCAAAACTTGACATTAATTTAATAATTATAGATCTCTGCAGTCTCCATGGCCCAATCAAACTTAATCAGCTAGATGTCGCTAGTGTGTTGATTTCGTTATAATTCTGAATTATTATTTATTCATTCGTAAGGTGGAAGCTACTATATTTTCGTATCCACTGCGATTCATCACAATGGTTAGTCGTTACTAAAATAAATCATTAACTTTAGTTATTTCATTAACTTTACTGTCGACTGTGGTGAAGTGAACCAGGTGGGATGAAGCGGAAAACTGAGCTTACATTGTCTTGCAAACGCTACAGCTTCGTCAACCGAAATGATACACCGCCACTTCTTTACATACCTATTTCGAAGTATTAGGCTTTTATATGCAGCGATCGGTTGTTTTGTGTACTCGCGCGAAATATTTCAATTAAATTTCTGCTAAAATATGAGGTTTCCTAATGTTGTGAACCTCCGGTTTTATAAAAACCGCACATCAAAAAGTGTGAATAATGTTGTGTTACACATCATATTGTTACACATCATATTGTTTCCTTAAAAAAACTGGCGCGAAAGAAACAACTGGGAGGTCGAAAATATTATGAATAGCTATATAAAAATCCCTGCATTATTAATTTCTTGTGAAATGAATTACTTTTGTTTTATTAATAAATATGACTTTTTAATTTTAACAAATTTTCCAAAAAACGAATCCATAACCCATACTATTTTTTTTTTTAATTTTCAAATGGATACACGTTAAAATAAATACAGTACGCCCCCTTCACCTCAAGTGTGGGGTGAAGAGAACACTTTTAAATAAAAAAAATTAACAATGAAAAAATAAAGGTTTTCTGAAAACGTTTTTTAAAAATCAATTTTGCGAATGGTTACTTTTTTAATAAAATTATGTTATGAAATAAGCTTGTGGCAGTATAGAAAAATACAAAAAGTGATACAACTTTTCCCGCCGAAGAGACTTGGTACAATCAAATTTGGTACCTAACACAGGCACCTTTTTAAAACACCAACATATATTTCAAACTTACTTAGTGCTTCAAATAAATTCATTAATTTAAAGAATTTATTCGAAAATTATTTTTTTAACAATCGTTGGAAAAATCGCTTGAAAAAATCGAATGAAAAATGTCATTCTCAGATTGTGACATGTTTTACAGTTTCGTAAAAGTTTTTTTAATGATTAAAAAACTTTTCAGATGCATTATAATGTGGTTGTAATATTCCAAAAACCTTCGCGAGGGTGGAAAGAAGGTATTTTGAAAGTTTCAAACATTTCCTATGCTTAATATAGCAATGCATAAACAACTTATATACATACATATAAGCAAGCATATGTTGATTTATATAAACATTCAATATATAGATTTCAGGATAAATTTCCGACTGTACCAATTGTGTTTTTATTTTACACCTCGCATTTCACACGGTTGAACAGCGTTGTGAGACGGGTTAAGGTAAGGGCTGTAGGAAGGGTTTAATTAATGCAGGATTTCTTGAAGATGCTCGAATTATAAGAAAAAGGAAAAAAAACCGATGCCAGTAGCTCGTTCCACATGCGAACCGGCATAATAGCACAGAAGATCAATGCTTCTAGCTCCTTAAATCATACTACATTGAGATGCCTGTAGAACAGACTCAGCATGCCTACAATGCGTTAAAGATTGCAGTCAGTTTGTTAAAATTTTATTATCAATCAGACAACCCATCGACCTTTGCACAGAATCAGGAAGGTTTGTCAGGTATTCAACCCATAGGTGGCTACCAAATTCAATTATTGGACAAAAGTACTTGAAATTTGGATATGGTTGGCCGCTGGTCGCTATTGAAGAATCTACTAGCCATATAGTCCATTAAATAAGACTGATATATTCCATTAAAACCACCAGTCAACCCTTATACAGCCAGCGGATTTTCCTTTTTACCAGATCAAAATACTAATATATTTCCGATGAGAAAATTTTTCCAATAAAGCTTTAGAGCAAAAATCCCACCGATCATTGTCCATCTTCCATTAAAGGAAGCTTTCTTCAGATTTGATCAGTCTGTTCTTGACACTGGAAGTGTTAAGTCTCTCTGCTAAGGGAATAAAGGTGTCGAGACTTATTCAGAACCTCAGAATTCTCAGCTTTAAGCCGCCGGCTTCAATGGGTAAGCTCCACCAAAGAGCTTTTTAAATATTTTTTTTTATTTGAAGGGGCCATTCGGCGCATTGAAAAATATCGGCCAAGGTAAGTACTGCTAAGGATTACGGGATGATGTAAAGTATGTTTAGTATTGAAATAGTAAATCTATTAACCACTTAACACAACCTCCCAAGTACCTACGGAACAAAATGTTTACTTACAGGTTCA
Source organism: Limnephilus lunatus (assembly GCA_917563855.2). Taxonomy (NCBI): domain Eukaryota; kingdom Metazoa; phylum Arthropoda; class Insecta; order Trichoptera; family Limnephilidae; genus Limnephilus; species Limnephilus lunatus. The sequence goes on from OU830594.1 coordinate 34,462,269, forward strand.
CTGCCTCATTTATCTATACTAAAAACTATTCAAAAACCTACTTGCAAACTCAAAATATATATATATACGAGTATTAATGTTGTCAATTTTAATTTATGGAACTCCATTTAAAAAATACTTTTTTATTATTATTAATATATTATTATAAAAAAAATAACAGTTAATTTGTAAAATAGTTCTGCTGCGTAAGCCTTAATTTTACCTACCAGTTTGGAAGGATAAGAGAAATTTTACTTTTTTATTTTATTTAATAAAATAAAGACAATATTAGCGAACTGTTTTGGTTTCACTTGAATGTTTTCCAACTACAAAAATATTTTTAAACAAGTTTTGAATAAAAAAAAAAATTCTGGATGTTTTACCTTGATATCATATTTTTTGAACGAAAGGAAAATTTGTAGTAGCACAAAACTGTATTTAATTGAATATTTACGAAATCATTTGTATTGGATTACTATAGAATATTATTCTTCTACCGGTTCCACTACTTGAGAAATACGCAAAACGCCCGTCCAATATTTGTACACGGTTGACATTTGTTGAATGAAAACGGAATGTTTTGTATGGACCCGTTCTTATGTTCAACCACAGTGTTTCCTCCCTTTTACAACATGGGTTTCTTCAAGACGCATGTTCACTCCTTCGTGTCTTCGAAAAACCTTCCACACAGCATCTCCTAAGACGACTTAGGCCCTGAGGGAAATTATTTTCCTCAAATCCTTCTATGTAATGTATGTACTCGTATTTTATGTTTAAAAGCAAACAATACATTTCGACATCAGTTTCGCACTCTTTTTGTGTGTGTTTTAATATCATAATAATATATTTAAATATCAAACATTCCAGTAAAATTCTAAAATTATTTCATGCGTTTCGAATCTAATGAATTTATCCAAAGGAAAACATTTGTTCAATGTTATGAATTACATAATTTAGTAATGTAGTTTAAAAGTTGTTTGATTCAGTGCGCAAATCGCACAATGCACAACTTCACTGCCCCTAATTACTTATCTGCCCCTAACTAAAGAGCAAGCACGGTTCATAAAGGTGCATGTTGTTTCAACCACTAAGCTCAGGCAAAGTCACTAATTTCACTTTAAAGATTGCAGCACACCGGCTCAGGCCCAGGTTCGTTCCCCGCAGAGTTTCAGGGGAGGTTCGCGCCACCGCCGCCTCCCCTCCGGTGGTTTTGCAATAAATAATAGGAAATAGGAAAGCCGCAAGTTTCCTTTACGGGGGGCTAAATTAAAATCTGGGAATAAAGTGGAATCTCAGGGAGGAAAATGAATGTACAGGACAAGAATTACGCAAACCAAGTTTGGCAACTAAGATTTACACCCCATTCAGTCAAGAATTAAACTTGTTTTTACGCCAGTTCGGTTCATGGTCATAGCCCGTTAAATGAGTTAATATTATTATTATTTTTTCGTCACCATGAATGTGATTCCAACCATTCTTCGATAACTATGTCACATAGAATAAGTAATAATTCCTTGCTATCGGGATCAAAGTTTTAATAAGGCGCATAACAAAACGTAAGTAATTATACTGTACACTTTATAAACAAGATAAGTGGACTTGAATAACGCATGGAGTTAAATTTGACCTAAAAACAATAATATGTAGGTACAAATTTTATGTTATTTTTTACATTTATCATTCCTGTTATGTTATTTTAACATTGTACCAATTTTATGTTATTTTTATATTTTTACATTATTAAAAAAAAACTTTTAGTTTTTTTTTCGTATACATGAAGTTAGGCTTCGCATGGGTAACAATATATAAATATATTTTTTTTTTTAAGTTTAGGAGTAAAACCTCAAATTGCAATATTTAATTAAATGAAGACAATATTAGCGAATCTCAATCGAAAATCTGGAAAAAAATCATAAAAATCAGAAAGATATATTTGCACCTCTGGGCTCGAACCCAGGACCTTTCGCTTTCCGGGCAAATGCGCTACCACTGCGCCAAGATGTCGATTTCCGATTTGATCATTTTTAACTGTATCACACTCCGACTAAGAACCACCCACATTATTTTCATTTTCTTAACGCATTTTTTTTATTGGCTGCTATATTTACGCATGATTGCAGAATTCAAACCCGAACTAAATGCTATCCAGATAGTGTATGGATAAAGCTTTATCCATTTTATTTAATATGCGATATCCATTGACTTTTCTGCAAGTATAGGATGAAATTTTTTTTAACTTTACGAGTAAAACCTTAAATTGTAATATTTAATTAAATGAAAACTATATTAGCGAATGTTTATTTACGTTCATTTAATTAAATAATATTGTTCGTTATCAGGTAATTTATTGTTTCCTCTAAAGAAATATTAAAATTATTTTGTTCATCAAATGAAAGAAAAAATAAATTTAGCTTCTTGTGCCTTAAACTGAATAAGGTTCAATTCCACAGAAATGTAATTTAATTTTGAACACAACGCGACAGAAAAATAAATTATAAGAGACATTGGCGTGCATTATTGCCTTAATAAAAATATATGTATCTACCAGGTACCATGGTAGTGTATCAAGTACTAATACCAGTGCCAAGTATGTATCTACCAGTGTAAGGAAAGCAAAATAAAACTGTAATTATTAATAGACTGGAGTACACAAATGTGCCTTAGCATATTTGACTGAAAACCTGCTGATGGGGCATATTTGCGCTACTTATTAAACGACTTCGAAAATGATCGAATTTATAATCGACGGTATTTTATTTTTATTTTTTTTTTATGTTTGTTACTTCAGAACTTTCGATTGGGTGAACCGATATTGACGATTCTTTTTTATTAGAAAGCTGGTGCTTCCCGTGTGGTCCCATTTTAATTTAGTCCAGTTCTGACAATGGGATCCATGAGAAAATTATATATGTCTTAAATTTGCAATAAGTATGTGCGCGACAAATGGACGAATAACTCAATATTACGCCAACAGATTTCGATGATTCTTTTTTTGAAGTAAAACTTCTTTACGCACGCGCGTCACTAAAAATAAAAAAAAATAAAAAATTTTAATCAAACAAAAAACGACTTAAAAAAATACACAAAAAAATAAAAAAATAATTTCGTACGATTGTTATTTTTGGAGTCGGTGTCAGCCAAGATCTCAACATCTCACCTATAACTACCTATGTATGTAGTTACCTTGGCTGACACCGACTCCAAAAATAACACTTTGGTGCATTTTTCAGTCGTTTTTTGTTTTGTTAAAATTTTTGTTTATTTAGAATCTAATCATTGTAGCCGACCTTAAGGCTCAGTTCCCGGCCCGAAAAAGAAGAAGATGGAGAGATATGAAATTACGAATGTTAGAAGAGCGCGCTAACGTTTACAGCGATAAAATTGATGCAAAAATCATGAAAATCTTTAATAAAACGCGACTCGTTAAAAATAGAGCAAAAATCTCGCGATAATTGTCTTTAATTTTATTTAAAGAAATGCTGTGAATTTTTTCATACATATAACTTGTAAAATAACCGAAACAAACGTTTATAATAATTTTCGGAGCATACTTTGCGATTTTTTTCTATCGAGGGAATTTTATATAATTTGCGTTTCGGCGCGATAAATGTCTAGATATTATCTTCAAGAACAACATATCTTTTTTTAAGAGCTTAAAAATAACAAATGTTTAAGGGAGGTTTGCAAGAAATCGGTAGAAATTCGGAGAACCGCCTCTTAACGATGAAATCGATGCCATTAAAGGTGCAATGAATGACTGCGACAGGGCAGATTATACGATAGTTCGTCAGTGCAAAGAAGCATTTGAAGACTCTTCTATTAAAAAGGGTTTCATGATAATTGATCCACCGACAATTGACCCCCCGGCATACTTATATACAATATGGAGTCAGTTTAGGGAAACTACGGTATACCTAATTAAACAAAATATAACTAAGCGCAGAGAGGATGTACTGCCGAAAAACAGAGTATAAAACATATTTTCATTCAAAAGCATCAAGTAAAATCTACTAATATGATGTATTAACTAATTACTGTGTATACTGTATACCAGCGCATATATATACTGTATATAAATTAGTTTGATATTCATACCAACTTTGGGGTGCTTTTAAAGTCGATTTTACATTTGAAATTGGTAAATAATGCACAAAAAATTATTTAGTAAATATCATTTTGGGGGGCTAATGGTCGGCGAATCAACTGTCAGGTCACCATTAAAAAGTACTGCTATGATTAGCACCCGTTTTTCTCATATACCGGGGGAGCATTAAATAACTCTAATATCATGGTTTGACGATGAACGAATCCAATAAGTTAATAAGTAAAGTCCGACAAATTGAAATTCAATAAACTCGGCTAAGACCATTTCAAGCTACATTTAAATTCTTAATGGTGTTCTTACACCAGGGTGATACTGAGAGTATCTTCCACTATGGAACGTGTCGCAAATAAACTATATATTATTTTTAATTAGTAGATTGTGAAATAACACAAATTAATCCCGCCAACACCGGCTTGCTAGTCGAGAGCCCTTGACCACGGAGGCCGTCCAAACATACCCTTAAGCCTCACTGACTCCAGAAGGTTGGGAGCAGTTGGGACTCTTGTGCGGTACTCACACAAAAATCACTTATAATTTGTACGGAATCCGCGGAGGTGTTCGTAAAACTAGTAAACGTGCTAGGATAGACGTTAGCAAATCAAAAGCAGCCCCACGCTTCCGCCGCAATGTTTATTTCAGGAAACCCTCGTCATATTTGCTATTAATAAAATATGAGGAGGGAAATGGCTTTGCGTGAATAAAACATATAAATGTGTGTTAGTTACGCCTAACGACTTTCTCAGAGGCAACCTCGTAAACGTTCAGGTAACAGTTTTTATGTCAAATTATGCAAAGTCACCGCTTTGCTCCGGGAAACAAATAATCCAAAGATGGGAGATGGGAAGGTTTTGTATCTTATTCAAATCAAGATAAAGGGATTTCCGTTTTGTTTGCTTAAAAACCTTTTCAGCAAGATTAAATTCATCTTATAAACCGCTGACATAAACCTGCTCTACGTAAGATTGCCGTAGTATATTGTTTTGATATTCATACCCCTTTTCTATAACCTTGGCTGCAAAATTTAATATGTTTGATAATGATGAGCATATCGAAATATTACTCGTAGTTTATACATGTACATAACTGCGTAAAATGCATTTAGCTACGAAGATGGATAAAATCTGAAAAAACCTCAGGATAAAATCTGAAATAACCATAGACATATGAATATTGATAGACCAGAACATAAAAGTGAGGGGTAGAAGCCAACTGCAGCTGGATGAAGGGCAGGAAGATGGCTTTGGTGATACGTGATTCGCCAAAACTCAATCTGACAGTATATAGGCATCTCGCACTATAAAATCATCATTTAGTTCTTAAAAGTAAACTCTGCTTTTAAATGAATAGACCTTTTTACATGGGAGCGCAAATTGCTCGCCACGCAATGAACAAATTTGAAGTTCAAATACGTCAAAGTAAGGTCGCCTATGTCGAGTCCAATATTTTGCTCCTATAGTTAGTTAATACACTTTTACAAATGTTTCATAATTTACTTACCCCAGTAAACAGTGACGGTCACACGCCATGTATCTCGGAGTGATAGTGTATGTATGGGTGGTTTGGTATATTTATGGTGTAGGTTCAAAAACGATCATATTATGTGATCTGAATTAGCTTAAAATAGTGTAAAATAATGCTTGCTTATGGAATGTAATACCACAATTGGGTTTATTCTCTTTTTCTCTTCTATGTTTACACGTATTTATAGCACAAGCCACCATTTTTACCGTGTTATTTACGATGAGAGCTCGACACTGGTCCGGACACGAATAATGATGTCACATTTTTTAGATTGACGCGTGGCTCTCGCAAGCCCAGCCGGTTCCGAAAAATGGTTCCAATGGGAGGGGGAAATAATACGCCTTTTATCGCTTAGGGCAAGTCAATGTATTTTGTACGTCCGTGGAAATAACCAACTAATAACACTGACGTAATAGAATTGGAAATGTTTGCTTGTCTAGATGGATCTGTTACAAAGTTAAACTGGACAGATCAAAAATAAGTTTTTCGGGATATTTTTCATAAAACTTCATTTTGGATTTGAGGCCAAAACATCCTAAATATTTTTCTTTTCAAATTCAAAGTAGGTACAGCAAATATCTAATACGAATAATGTGAGCTATATTTTTAATTTATTTGTGTTTAAAATTATAAAACCTGTCATATTAAAGAAATCGACCTTTAATGATTTTAGAGGCCACACTGGTAAATCTTTATTTCATTAATAATTATCAGTAATTCAAGAAAAAAATCCAATGATACCTATATTTTTGTGCGGCCTATATTTCACAATTTAAAACATTCGTACATAAAATAGTTAAAAAAAAATAGTATAAAAATTCTTACTGGGATACCTATAGTTTTAAAAAAATTCTTTGGTTGTGTGTTTTGGCCTCAAATCCAACTTTTTTATGGTAATACCTCAGAAGAGTCTCAGCTGCCCCCGTCTGGAGCCAGTGAGACTACGGCATCCCCAATTGGGGCGTCGTCTCGGTTGCCCGCTTTAGAGCTATTCTGAAATGATTCAGTGGCTCCTTCCTTTAAGGGGTCTCCACACGATGCTGCCGCAGTACCAACTGCCGCAGAACTGTAGTCAAAAGCGCCAGCCGTATTGTTATTATAATAACAATACGGCTGGCGCTTTTGACTACAGTCAACTACAGTTTTGCGGCAGTTGGTGCTGCGGCAGCACCGTGTGGAGACCACTTAAGACGGAGCCAGGTCTGGTCAAGATAGTGTAGGGTATCCGTTGTCCAGAGTGAAGCGATGGACAGTAAAAAACGAGGCAAATGGATACAGGATCAGAGCGAGGTCGGGCAACCAAGCAAAAAGCTCTTTTCTGCTCGCTTACCCCACTCCGACGATTTATTTATTTACCATACAACATTACTAGCAGTTTACATAATACGTTGGGTTCAGGCGCACCTTGGGCTCGAATCTTTTCATGTGACATATTCAAATACAGATACTCAACACGTCCGTCACAATACTCTTTCGCTCATTATCTTTACCCCCCCCCCCCCACACTCTTACATTTTAATTACTGTTTTGTTTTTCTCTGATATACTTGGAATAATTATTGTGTGAATAGTTTCAAAGTACTTAATATTTATGTTGTCGTATAGAAGGTATACTCTTGGTCTTTGATTTTTTGTTGGCGGCGGCGTGTTCATTGTGATAATTTGGTAAATTCCGCATCACGTCGGTCATCATGGAGGTAGAATGCGAGGGAAAAATGGGGATGTAGGTTTTTTTGGTAAAGGGTTTATTTTGTCACAGACTAGACAAGACAGCCCACCACTTATCTTATGTGGCGCTCTTCAGAATCCTTAAGTCACCAACACCATTTATGCCCCCCCCTAAACCTATAATCTTTATGACACATAGCATTATTTCGATTTAATTAATTAAATAATTAAAACACTTTGTTTTTACCACAATAATCTTTATTTAAAAAGTCGACATGTTTCGAGAACGATGTTCTCTTCATCAGGACATTATATGTACTAAAAACTAAATTATCAAGCATAGAAAGACAGGCGTTGTTGGAAATGGAATTATTTGGAGGGGGGAAGAGGGGTGGAAAGAGGAGGAGCTTAGAAGATAGACAGGGGGAGGGGGTTGCTTAGAAGATCATAGACAAAATTACAATGGAAATATGTTTAAGATAGTGTTATTCACAAAATTAATTTGGTTAATAATAATATTAAAATTTCTATTGACATTTTTCCTAATTTCTAATATTTCTAAAAGATCTAATTGAAAACCACTAACGTTAGTGTGTAAAATTTTAAAACCAGTATTTATATCAAAAGAATGGTTAAATTCAATTAGATGGTTAGCAATAGTTCCGAATAATTATTGCTATTTAGACATCTCATCAAAAAATTTGAAGAAGATATCGATTTAACTTCACAAATTTATCATATTAGAATTTTCTGATAGAAAAACATGGACTATTTATTTTTTTCTATTCTCATACATGCAGTTTACAGTTATGTATAGTTTTCATTTATATAAATAAGTACCCACCACCAATATAAAACAATATATATGTATTATCAATAACTGTGGGTTAGTAAAAGTATTTTGTGAACACAGCACTAGGAGAACCTGTGCTGAGGTGTTCGCATGTTTTCGACAATGTTTTTTAGCGCCTTCATTAGTGAGACCCTCAAGGAGGATTCTGTGGTTCCACGCATGGCGGCAGTATTGTATATTACGATAGTAGCAGTTAAACCTCGTAGACTAGTTGTTAGAGTGTAGAAAAAAAAAAAGTTTATTATAATTTTTTTACAATAATTCCACACGGGAGGCCCAAAGAGAAATTATTTTCCATTTTATTTTTGAAGATGCTGTATGGAGGGTAATTTTGAGGAGAGGAAGGAGTGAAAATGGGACATGAAGAGACCCATGTTGTGTGGGGGAGAAAACTTCCATTTTATTTTTGAAGATGCTGTATGGAGGGTAATTTTGAGGAGAGGAAGGAGTGAAAATGGGACATGAAGAGACCCATGTTGTGTGGGGGAGAAAACACAGAGGACGGAAATTAGTTAAACATCCGAGCTGTTCAACTCAAAAACGAGTCGTAGAGACGACCCGTTCTCATGTGACAAAAATGTCAACCATGTACATTATATGTTGAGCGCGTATTTGGCGTGTTTCTCCACCGTGCACCGGTGCCAAGGGGATGAATGTTCCTCAAAGCATCTTCCATTGTAATACCGGTAGAACAAGGACAGCATTCCCACTGGATGCCTGTACTTTAAAGATTGCAATCCATTTGTCAAGTTAGGAGAATCTATCAAACGGACCGCCCGTTTCTGCACAATGTCGAGGTTTTTTTTAGGTATTTTGGTTCTCCAGAGCAGGGGTGGCTTTCAAATTCAACCGTGGGGCGCACTTGTGTTTGTAAAAGGTTATTAATTTATAACGTTTTAAACCAAGGTGAGTAGGTACTGTTTTTTTTTTTATTTTTATTTCTGTTAAGTTTGACACTTGAGTATCAGTAGGTTGGCAACTCGTGCAGCGTGTTTGTGGAATTCAAGTTTCCTTTTCGTGTTCCCAGTGTTTGAGAAGATGTGTTTGGACCAATGTAGATGATACGCCGCGTAATAGCAGCAATTTTCGGAAGAGTGGCTTGTGGAAGATTTGCTCAATGGTTGCGAAAGTTTCCCTGTCAGCGATGGCAGTCGTAACGGGATGATTGCTTCATATAAACTGTTGTTTTGTTCCCAAGTCAGAGAAGCCTAGTGCATGTGACTGCAAATGTTCTGTGAAGGATGGTTGTCCGGCGCTTGTAATGCGGCAATCGACTTATGGAGTCTGGTAATCTCGAAGGTTGCTCGTAGCAGACTAACAGAAAAGGAGGAGTTCGCCTGATGCGATCGAGTCGGTCCACTGCCAAGACCTATGAGGGAGACCATTTGCTGTTGGTTTGTCGGGACCGGGAGGCGATCCGCTGCCAAGTCCTATGAGGGAGACCATTTGCTGATGGCTTGTCAGGACCGGATTGAGTTCGGAGTCGATTTGCTGATGGCTTGTCGGGGCTCAAGGAGACTGGTCGAGTGAGACTGAGTCGGGGCTCGTGGCCACTTCTATGATTCTACAGGGGCGTCGTATTGAATCTTCTAAAACCTAGAATCTCTCTCTCTCTTCCTTCCGACAGGAATTTATTTATCCTAATTTTGACTAGCATTTTGAATAAGATTATAATAATAATAATAATAATAATAATAATAAACTTTATTTCACATAAAATTGAACAATGTTGACATTAATTACATAATATTTAAAAAAAAAATATCACCATTCTTTTCTTGTTAGAAATAGAACCCATTGTAAATATTCCTTGAAATTACCCCACAACATGTTCCACAAATCCTGAGTAGAGTCTCACTTTGTGCGTAGTTAAATATGCATTACAATTTTACACAATAGATACTATTAAAGTATATGCGGCCCCTGTACAGTACGCCCAGTTACTGAGGAGCTAAATTAACTCTGGCTTCTATGGAGCCCCCGTACCTGAGCAGGTCACTTGGAGTTACACCATGCATAACAATGAAGGGCCTGTTTGGAAGATTGCTTAAATAATATAAACATAATAATATATTATACTTTTGTGTTTATTGTTCTGTAAAATTGCAAAGTTACTCTATGGCACTTCTCATTTTGTGTAACGGATGCTGCTTACATGAATGTGTGATTTTTCTCATGGCAGCTGGTAGCTTTGATGCGGTTTGCGGGTATGATGCGACTCTCTCAAGATCTTGAGCAATGTATGCTGGTTTGAGGCGGTCGATGCTCACGGTGATTTCCTTCGCTTTTATCAGTATGGTATATGCTCGTTCGTGCCGACGAACGACTTGATAAGAGCCGCTGTAGGATTGTTGAAACGGGCTCTTGATGGTGTCGTCCCTCAGAAAGACGTGAGAAGCTGTGGGAAGATTTTGGAAGACGAAATGATGTCCATCGCCATGGCGGGTACCTTCAACTGGTCTCAGCTCATTGAAGTGCTGCCGTAGTTCCTTCAGGAAGTTTCTGGTGTTTAGTTTTTAGGTCGTGCTGTAAATAGGAATTCGCCGGGTAAGCGGAGCGGCTCGCCGTATACTAGCTCGACTGAAGTTGTAGCGAGATCATCTCTCCAAGCTGCTCTGATTACCATGAGTACGGTGAGAAGTATTTCCGTCCAAGGTCTTTTCTGATGGTACATGATCGCTGGCTTAAGTTGACGATGAAATCGTTCCACAATGCCATTTGCTACGGGGTGGTATGCAGTTGTGTGGATTTGCGTCGTGCCAGTCCTGTAATCCAGCCCTGGTAGAAAGCCTGCGCCACTGTTTCAGCCTCTTGGTCCGAGATCGGGAACGCCTCTGGCCATCTTGTGAATCTGTTCACGCATGTGAGGCAGTATCGGCATCCTCCTGAAGAGGGCATGACGATTATGTCGATGTGGATATGCTCGAATTTAGCGGAAGGCCTGGGATAGGCTCCCAGGGGTGCTGACACGTGCCGTGTCACCTTGTTTCGTTATCATTGGAGGCAGTTGCGTGCGAGCTTAATAGTCTCAGCTTTGATGGCCGGCCAGACATAAGTTATAAGCTTGACCGTGGCCTTGATTCCAGGGTAAGCCAGCTGATGGACCGCATTGAATGCCGCAGGTCTGAACTTCTTCGTGATGAAGGGTCTGGCTATGGTAGTTGAGACGTCACAGTAGAGATACGCGTCAGTACCAGGAATGTTGACCTTTTTAAGCTGTAGGCTAGAACTTCCCTGTAAGTGTTGTTCCAGTTCTAGGTCGCACATCTGGTCAGCTATCAGCGCTGTGTAGTCCAGAGGAGTGTCTATCGTCTCGACCCTGGAGATAGCATCTGCGATGACGATTCTAGCGGGAAACAATTATTTCATGGTTTTTTTATGAAACACATGTTATTTAGCATTATATATGATACCTTGGGTACATGGTAGGTACGTACATATTAAATGATAGATTTATGAAACATATGTAAATACTTCCATGGATAAAAATACCTGTAATACATGTTTTCAAATATTTGTAGGAATATAATTTTTTTACTGAGGTTCGCATTGGAATTACATAATATAAGTATGCGATGTTAAAAAAATATATAATGCGCTAGTTTTCGGCATTAAATGAGTACTTTGGGTCATAATTATTCATTTTCATCACTCGGGATCTTACAGTAAATCTAATACCTTTTTATTCAGTGGTGTCTCACTTTTGAGATGACCGGATCCAATGAAATTAACAAACGCTGATAAAATCTCAGATTGAACTTGACATAGTCACGCAGCGTTAAGTCAACTAAAGCCTGAAGTTTTATCTTCGCAGATCTGTCGGTTATTATGACAGAATCTTCGTGAGGATAATAAGCTTGCTTTTTTTCAATACTTTTGTTGTAAGATGGGTACAAATTACCACCTTTTTCTTTGGCCCCTTATCGGAGCGTTAGGTATTGACATCTGGTAAGTTTTGCAGACACCATCATAGCTAATGCCTCTTTCGGAGAAAAAGATAGAATTATTTTTTGGGTGAAAAGTTAAAAATCCTTTTCATTCTTGTAGCTCGTGTTGAAGAATATTTAATGACTTTCAATACCGTTGCTGCATCTCTTTTTCTCGATGATTTCTGTTGCAAAAGAAATTTCCTTCATCGAACGATCTTTAACAAACGAATCTACTTTTTGTGGTTTAAATTTTTCGCTACATGGTTTGAAAGCTTTTGCCGGTCGCCCGGCCGACATGGCTGGCTTCGAAAGGTTACTAGAGCTGGGTAGGTCGATGTTTTTGATAATAATTTCATCTTGAATCCATAAGCTATGTTTGCGCAGAGAAAATATTTCTGTACACATTTACATCTCTACCATCGCGTGGTGAGAGCAAGTGTAAACGAAGTTGAATTCAAATTCGATGAGCATTATTGTTAAATTAACTTTCGGGTGACGTAATCCTGTAATATTCTTCGGAATCTAAGTGAATTTGGATGCAAAAGTCTTTCTGCCCGTAAAAAGTTGAACTCCCTAAAAAAAGAGAGTTTTGTAAAAGAGTTGGTACAAGTTGGTGGCGAAGCAGTGTTTTTATAGTTCAAAACTAACACGCAATCAATAAAATGTGCATGAGAAAACACACTAATTTGAACGAAAAAAGATAAACTCTCGTATAGTTCAAAAATGTTAAAAAATCTCTATAGAAAGATACACTCTCGTAAAGTTCAAAGATGTTAAAAAATCTCTTTAGAAAAACACCATTTTGTGACCCTTAAAAACTATACACACTAAAAATACGTATATTTCTGAAATTTTTATATATTTATGTGCATACATCCAGCTAAATTTTCCATGGTGACACTTATAACAAAACTTCGAAACATATACATTGCAGCCATCCGATCGGGGCGTAACGTAAGTCCTTTCGTGGCGGTGTTTGACTGAATTCTGAAAGCGCCATGTTTGAAAGCCTGTCCACGCCTTTGTGTAGTGTTTAAACATGAAATTCGTTCAATTTTATCTTGTAGAGTTATTTAGGTATAATATAAAACTACGCAAATATAATTATTTAACCTGAAATTTTGAATTGTTTCCCAGTACTTTCCGTAAATAATGTTCTGTGAGATGTGGCGGATGTCAGTTGTGAACTGGCTGATATAGTCCAGATGGCGGAATTGCCTTGGTGAGCATTTGTCTATTTTTATTTAAATTCGAACGTGATGGGCTTGTGGTCGGTAAATATGGTGAACGACCTGCCTTCCATCATGTAGCGGAAGTATTTCACAGCGAGATAGATGGCTAGGAGTTCTCTGTCGTATGCGCCATATTTCTTTTCAGCTGCCGAAAACTTCTTTGAGAAGAATGCTACAGGCTCCCAGTGACCTGCGACGAATTGATGGAGTGCAGCACCAGCTGTAGTATCAGACGCGTCGCTGACGATAGAGAGTGGATCATCGCACTTCGGATGAACGAGCAGAGTTGCCTGGGTAAGAGCTTCCTTGCACTTGCTGAAGGCTTCTACTGTTTTGGCAGTCCAAAACACGAGTTGCTTGCCTTTCTGGTTCCCTTTTAGGAGGTCATTGAGTGGAACTTGTGTCCTCGCGGCATTGGGGTTGAATCTCCTGTAAAAGTTTATAGCTCCCAGGAAACGGCGGAGATCCTTGATGGAATCTGGTTGGCTGTAGTTGCTGATGGCTTCCACATTATCTGGGAGGGGTGAAGTGCCTGCGACAGACACCAGGTACCCTAGGAATTTGACCTTAGTCAGGCCGAAAAGGCATTTGGCGGCGTTAATGATAACACCATATTCCTGTAGGCACTGGAATAATGTCTTGAGGTGGGCCAGAGGCTCTTCCTCTGACGTCGAGACAATAAGGATGTCGTTTATGTACGCGTATCATAAATCCAAGCCTCTGGTAATCTCGTATATGAAGCGTTGAAAGGTCTGGGCTGCATTGCGGGGGCCAAAAAACATCACTGAGAATTCGAAGAGTCCGAATAGCGTAGTGATTGTGGTATTTGGAATGTCCTCAGGAGCTACAGGGATCTGATTGTATGCTCGCACCAGATCAATCGTTGAGAAGATCTTGGTGCCGCTCAGTGCCTGTGCAAAATCTTGGATGTGGCGTACCCCGTACGCCTATCCGGAATAGTTCTGGCGTTCAATATTCTATAATCGCCACATGGTCTCCACTGGTCGTCCTTCTTGGGTACCATGTGCAAGGGGGATGCACAAGAGCTCTCGAAAGGTCGAGCGATTCCAAGACGGACCATGGTCTTGAACTCCTTCTTGGCGCGTTTTAATTTTTCAGTAGCAAGGCGTCGTGGGCGATCGACTATTGGAGGTCCTGGCGTAGTATTGATATGGTGCCGTGCTGCGTGACGAACTTCCTTCCTGGTGCCGTCAGGGTAAATGACGTCAGGGAACTGTTGAAATAGCTTGTGATACGGGGACGTTCCTGCGACCGTCTTAATGGAAACGATCTTGTTGTCGCTTCGTTTACCCATGATTGTTAAATTCGTCACCTAGTCCAGCAGCCGTTTATTTCGGACATCTACCAGAAGCACGTATCTGGCGAGAAAGTCTGCTCCGATGGTGGGCTTGGAGACGTCTGCAATGACGAAGCTCCAAGTAAAGTCGTGTCGCAATCCCAGATCAAGGTTGAGCGTTAGGCTGCCGTATGTAGCGATTGTGCTGCCATTTGCTGCTGCCATTTCATATGTGCGTTTAGTGAGACGTCCCTGGATAAGGCATCGTAGAAAAACGCAGAGATCTGTGCCGGTGTCTAGAAGAAACTGGGTACGGGTTACCCTGTTGGTGACAAAAAGGCGACTGACTTGGTTGGGGCTGGCGCTGGTCGCCATCAGTGTGAGCCCTGAGCATTTCCCTGTTGAAAGTTGCAAGGTTTGGTGCACGTATGCTGGCGAGAGTGTAGTGTTGAAACTTCGCGCCTCAAAGTAGCGAGCTTTTGTTGGAGAGGCTGTATCAACCGCTCAATCTCCGTTACTAACGAGTCCTCAGACGATGGACCAGCCACTGTATACACTGCCGGTTGTGATGAACGGAACCTTTAATCTAAGGAAGCCAATAAGATTTTTTTTCTCTTCAATAATACGTAGAGAATAGCGCTGTTCAACGATATCTATGCGGTTAAAATTAAAAGCTTACGGAAGTTTATATAAATGTAATGAATTGGGAACAGAGACTGTAATTAGGCAGTAAAAAAGTTTCGTGAAAAAAACACAGATGTTGGTACGATCGAATTCAATTTATGGGGATCCCAGAAGTAGGCTTAATACCAAATAGAAGTGAAATCAACCAATCGGAGAAGACAAGGCGTAACCATGTTGAGGGACAAAGAGATGAACTTTGAACCAGGACATTAGCTGGATAATTAATGTGATTTCAACTCGAAGGGTCAATACACACTGAATAAACAATATCCCACGGTCTTGAATATCGGTGCGTCGACCCGAGATATAATCTAAACATTGAGTGCAATTATGGGGTCGGAAACTGTAAATTATGAGGAACTAAAATCATATTATGTCCGGAAAATGGTGCGAGGTAATAACAAGAAAAATATAATAAATTAATGAAAAGACGCGAAAACCTTATGAGAAGCTATTGTAGGGACATTCAATTGTAGATCGATTACGTATAACAAAAAGGGAGGCCAGATTCGGGGGAAAACGAACGTTTGATATTTAAAAGAGAAAAGAACAATGAAAATTAGGATTTTCATTTTCAGATGAAGCAATAAAGTCAAGAAAAACGATTTGGAAAGAAAATCAAATGGAAAAAATTGGTGTATTGACGGAAGTGTTAATCGAACAATATAAGGATCAGACTTATTAATGCAATTTCAGACGAGTTTAATTTCAAAGGAAGGGATCGTTTTTACGTCATTTGTTATGAGGAAATGCTATGGCCGATAGGGCAAATTGGTAAGCGAGATTGATGTTAAAAAGGTTGTTGAGCCCGCACATGATTCTTGTGTAATAACAATGAGAATATGGACATGGATTTTGGTCATTATAACAGTCTTTATGGCTTAAAGGGTGATTAGTTTTAACGTTGCCCTTATGCAGTATTTAGATAAAGAAAAAGAGATGAAATCTAACGAGCTAATATTAATTTCTTATTTATGACCGAGTACATAGAAATCGAAACATCAAAATGTGTCTACGAGGATTCTTTATGGGATTTTAAGGAGAAACAAGACGCAATTTTACCTGTTTTTAAACAGAGCGATTAACCGGACAGGTATCCCAGGGTCAAATTAGAATTTTCTTCTATAGAAAATGTAAAAAATAACATATTAAGTAATTATGGATAAAAAATGAAATTTTCTAAGAGGAGATAATCATTGGAAATGATATTAAGGGTGGTAAAGAATAAAATAAAGACAATTAAAAGATGATTCCGTAAGGAAAACTCAGGAAAATTTCGAAATATCGATGAAAATAATAAATTTGGCTTGGAATGTAACTAATCATATAGTTATGGAGAACGACATAAGAATAAAGGAGAGAAAATCATGAAAAGAACGCCATAAATAAAAGAAAATTAAAGGAAAGAGGAAAAATTCAAATCTACGATGAAAATAGAGACAACACAGTTTAAAATTGAATTGATTTGTATAGATAATATGGAAATGTGGAAAGATTTAGTATGGTGGGAATTGGAAAATGCATAATAAAGATTTCGACATGAGTTTGTTCGTGTTCTGTCGGCGATAAACAAAATTACGAGTGATATACAGTTTATTGAAGACGCACCTATTATATATTGAGAAAAAAAGGGACACAAAAATCATGATATTTAAACTAATTTCGTAAAGCCAGAAGACAAAGGAACGGCAGTGCAATTTTGACATAATATTGAAGGTTCGATCCTGGAACAATGTACGGGAGAGACAGGAGACTAGGGCTGGACTTCGAAAATCAGAGAGGCTGGACTAACGACAGTGATACAAAAATGACAGAAGTGAACTATGAAATCTCGAGTTATTAGAGTTTTAATTCGCGAATCTATGGGAGCATACATGGGCCGTTCTAGTCCTGAAAGTAGGTATAAAACTGAAGGCTTGTATCATTTGAAACGAAGTCAGACGTCGATTTCGGGGTTAGTGTTTGCGTTACGTGACGTGATAAACGGTGATTAATTGGAAAAAATTTCTAAGAGTGAATTCAGGGACGTTTGACATAAATGCGTTTTAAATAGAAAAATTCTAAGTGTCTGGGATTTTAGAGACTAGTAAAAATAAATTCAGTTTAAAAATAGTACGATTAATAATAATTAGATTAGAATCAGTGAAGTGATTAATTATAGGTTTATTGTGGGTTAGTGTAATTGTTTTATAGTGTTTAAAAAAAAGTTAATAACAGTGGATAATAGTAAATTTCGAACTTAATATAATTGAAAAAAAATCACATCAGTAATATTTCAGTTAAATAAAGTGTAATAATGTTGGAAGTGTTTATTAGTTGGTGTAAGAGTGGATGGAGAGTGTTTGGTGAGGAGATCCTCTCCACGTCAGGCAGGATTGCTTTCATACCTTACCAATATTGAGGTTTAAATGTTCCTTGAGATCACGGCACTTCCAAGCCGTGATCTTGTGTTCAGGCTTATAATAATGATGATGTTTAATTGAAAACACTTAGTTATCCACGATATTAAGTTTTATTTAAAATATTATTTACAACGAATATACATTCGCGTACAAACTGGTAGTGAGGTAAAATTGCCGTGCAACCGGATGGATCGAGTACTAGAAGCGGAATAATAATATGATCCTATCTCGGGGCAATCGGTGACATTTAGTGTCGGTCATCTGGGATACCATACGCGTGAAAATAAGTAATGTGAATAAGTACTGCCATATACCTCCCCACCAGCGTTGCACGCGAATTACAAAATATGGCATACGAAAAGAAAATAATTATATACACCTAAATAGGGTTTAGTATGTGTCTGAGATATACATATATACAAAATATAAACAATGTTTTACATACTTGAAAATATAATTTTTAACATAAGTAGTTTTGTGAACAATGCTAAATTTACATCATTAACTTAGAACATAACATGCTTATAAAAAAGAAAAAATAACAAAAGTTACAAAATGTTTGAACGTCTTAAAATTAATATGTTATTTGTTTACAAGTCCTAATTATCGTTAGTAATAGGAGTAAGTACCTATTTCTCAGTCGGTATTGACCGATTAAAATTATTATTACTTGTTCCTTCTTACGACTAGACATATAGTGTTGAGGTAGGTAGGTACTGCTAGAATGCGTAACGGTGATTATTTGCAAAGGCGAGTAGCTGCTTATTATGCGTTTATACAATTTCAACGAAAGTAAACATAACTATGCGTAATATTAAAATATAAATAAAATACATGAACCTTATTATTCGAAATTAACTTTATAAATCTTAGACTAAGGAGTGAATTCATTTTTAATCGAGGAAAAATAATAATTCGAATTCCAAGTGCTGTCTTTGTTTATTACCTGACTTTAGGTACGTACTACCGCAGTGGTATTGTAATGTCGAATTATTATTTATTATATTGTTATTGTTAAACAGATACAGTTTGGTTAGCATTTATGACGGTCCGATCTAATATGTGGCTTCTTTTTAATAAGATAACACTACGTAAAATTAATGGAGATCGGAAATTAACAGAAATTATATACAGTTTGGATAACTTATTTGCTAAATTTGATATACCTTACTAATCTTATTAATTAGTTATTTAAAAATAAAATGTAGTCTGTATACTGTTCAGAATTCGGGATACGAAAATGAATTGATATAATATTATTATTTGTTAGAAATACTGACTACGTAATAATACAATAATTTATATGGCGGTGTTTCGCTAGCTAAATACCTAAATAAACTTAGTTTTATTTCACAGTAGTTAGTTAGAATTTTAATCAATTATGAGGTACCGTGATACAAATCGTATAATAAATTTTGGATACATCAATATAAGTTTTCTAATTAATTTGTTTAAACGATAGCTTTTTTAATTGAAGTATTGCCAAGTATTACTTTTACGACTGGTACCTTTCAGGAAAATGTACGTGTCTTCCACAGCGTGTTTTTCTTGTTGTTATTGTGGGCAGTGTGCTTGCCGTTTTTTGCGGTATTTCCTCCGAATTTTGGAAAAATGCAGGTTTGAGTCGGTCGACCGAAACTCTTTTAGTGTATTATCCAATGTGAGCTCAGCTGAGAACATTTTGTTGTTCATATTGAATTATTGGAAACATTAATTTAACATAGGACCAGGGCGGAGTCATCTTTTGCCTTAATATAATCGTCAGGTTGACTCTGCGCTTTCCCTTCAATCCTTAGTTGTTTGTAGTAGGACAGTTAGTCTCTTCAGATTGAGATATTGTGTCAGCTACTGTATATATAAATTATTAGAGATGTTGAAGTTGAGAAGATGGTGGTAAAACGATTTGTTTCTTTAAAAAAATTCGAGATCGTAGCTATTCAGTAGATATTCAAGAGTCCTTTAGTATTCCTGTTGTTCCCAGTTGCTCGTTGCCCGTTTACTGGATCTCGTCCAGTCGCATGTTTCTTGTTATCTGGTGATATCTGTTGACAGTTCCCAGTTGCTTGTTGCCCGTTTACTGGATCTCGTCCAGTCGCATGTTTCTTGTTATCTGGTGATATCTGTTGACAGTTCCCAGTTGCTCGTTGCCCGTTTACTGGATCTCGTTCAGTCGCATGTTTCTTGTTATCTGGTGATATCTGTTGAATGGCCAGTTTCCTGTTTTCTGACTCTAATGTTCAGTTTCCTGTTGTCTGTGCCTGTTAAATAGCTACAAGTGTTTATGTTACTTGTGCGTAAGTAAGGAAAGTTACGACTGTATGGACTGCTATTGTTAGCAAAATCACACTTATTGTGTGGCGTCGCCGTTGTTTTTTTGAATTATCTCTGTGAAATGTGCATGGTTGAATGCAGTTGAATGATCTCTGCCCGAATTTTTTATGGTGTCTGCAGTAGTCGTTTGTTTTGTGAAGTTCATTGTTATTGTCCGTTCGATCGTTCGACCGGGATCGATGTTGGCGGTCGGTATTTGAGTACTATGTCGATGGATGACGCCATTCTCGGCGGGGGCTAGGATTACGCCGATTATAAAAATGATGTACGGGGCTATGACTGTCTCTGCGACTTGACTTGCGTAATTGTTATCTCTACGTTGATTTTTGTTTATCGCTCCGCACTCGGTCATCTGGTAGATTTCCAGGATTTTATCGGCTGCTGACGCAAGTTGTAGTAGATTGTCGTCTGGCCGTGCGGTCAATATAGCTTGTACATGTTGGGGAAGTCTTTGTAGCCATAACGTGCGTATGATTGCGCTTTCAGCAAGCTCGGGACCGGCGAGTTCGTGCATCAATCGAAGTAGTCCGGATGGTTTCCTGTCTTCCAACTGTAATCCGGTTAGTAGTCGGGTGAGACGTTTTCCTTCGGAATCTTGCAACCTCGTGATGAGTGCAGTTTTTAAGGTAGAGTACTTGTCCGTTGCTGGTGGCTTGATGACGACGTCGCTGACGGTCCTGAGGGTTTCGATGTCCAGGGAGGCGACAATAATGTTGTACTTCGTGGTGTCATCTTTGATTCTTGAGTTGGAGAACTGGCTTTCTGCCTGGGCAATCCAGAGCTGTATGTTGTCACACCAGACGGGGGGTAGCTTAACTGATACGGAGTTTATGACTGGATCCATTATTGTGTAATTGGCGCTGGTTCCTGATGCTGTTTCTTCTAGCGGCATATTGTCGTTGTAATATGGCAAGTGATAGGCAATGGCGAAAGCAGTAGTAGTACTGAAAGACCGTGTAGGTATGCAGATAAAATTATCAAAATTGTGCATAAAACAAAATAACAATAAATCTAATCCAGGTCTGAAAAGTTAAATTGATGATATCCAAAATCTTTACAATTCCCTTATCTTCGCGTTGAAATGTTAGTACAAATGTATTTTAATTGTAATTGTATTAATGCTTTGATGCAGTGCAGTTTAAAAATTTATACCGTGTAACAATATTTGCATATTCTCGCTGGGTTGCTAAATTTCGTCGAAATGTTCGGATTATCAATTATTACCAAAGATCACTGTGAGAAGTTGAATTTGCGTTACTTGCTTTACTCCGATCTGCGGTGGATGCTGTGGGGTCGGGTGTAGGATCTCCAGGTATATGGCATCCGGGTATATGGCATCCGGGTACCTAGGTCTGTCTGCAAAATCGCGTCTGTTGGTTAGGATACTCTGCCTTAGCTGCTGGGCTTCTTGTTTATCTGAAATTGATATTTACCGGCAATATACTATCCACATAAACAAGCAATGAGTTGCGGGGGAAGCATTTTTAAGAAAGTAGTAGCGGGATGTAGGTATTTTCGTACGCTACTGAATTTGGTGGACAATAACCAATGAACAATGTTGGACAATAATGTTTTTTACTGATTTATCTTCATATGATTCTAATGTACATACTGGACCTACTGAATTTAAGTTAAAAAAATTGAAATGTTACTCACAAGATTGGGGTGTCCAGGATTCCGCATTCCAGTACTCAATCCTCCGTATTGGCAGTGTTCATCATCATTAGAAATTCTCGGGGTCACCAATGTTGGAAGTGTTTATTAGTTGGTGTAAGAGTGGATGGAGAGTGTTTGGTGAGGAGATCCTCTCCACGTCAGGCAGGATTGCCTTCATACCTTACCAATATTGAGGTTTAAATGTTCCTTGAGATCACGGCACTTCCAAGCCGTGATCTTGTGTTCAGGCTTATAATAATGATGATGTTTAATTGAAAACACTTAGTTATCCACGATATTAAGTTTTATTTAAAATATTATTTACAACGAATATACATTCGCGTACAAACTGGTAGTGAGGTAAAATTGCCGTGCAACCGGATGGATCGAGTACTAGAAGCGGAATAATAATATGATCCTATCTCGGGGCAATCGGTGACATTTAGTGTCGGTCATCTGGGATACCATACGCGTGAAAATAAGTAATGTGAATAAGTACTGCCATAATAATTTGGTTTAAACAATAGTGATTAGAAAAAAATATATAAATATACGGATTAGAGTGACTTAGATAAAACAAAGTTCAAAGGATGCTTTTAACCAAAGTATTATAATTCAAAGAGAGCAGTGCAGTGACAATAAATAAAAATTCAATGGCATAAATAATTATAAATATCAAATATTATTGCAGATTTAAATAACAGTGAAGTGAAAAGTGATTAATAATACCATGTTATTCGGGCTTAAGGGATGTGTACCTACATAAAGTGACGTAATAATTCGGTTTAATCGATATTGATTTAAATAAATTATTTAAATACACGGATTAGATTCAACGACGAAAAAGAAAAATAAAGAGTTTTGTTCTATAATTAGCGAGTTTAATCGTAATCGAAATTACAGTAAATAATTAATACCTTAGTTGTGGGTTGTCAAAAGGAATAGGAGGTTTTAAAATTAATAAGAATAATCATAAATTTAATAATACCCTAGCGATTATTTAATTAAAATCGATTTTCCCAAGAAAAAATTTGATAACTAAACCAAAAAAAAATTGTATCGCTAAATAAAATACCGAATTAAATCTTTTGTACTGGATATAAGTCCCGGATGAAATCCTCATTTAAGGAAGATAAATTTGAAGTTATAAATTATCTGTATATATAACTTATGATTTTATGAATAAATACAAAAGATTAGGTTGTGGGACAAAGGATGTTCTAGGTTATTAGTTATTATAAAATCCGTGGCTTTATAGGGCGATACTTTTTAAAGGAAGTAGGAGGGTATCGAAATTGGAAAGTGTATTTAGTTATTATATAGAATGGACGTTCTGATAATCTTTCATGCCGTTGTTTAATTTCCCGGTGGAACTGAAAATTGAACATCAGAACTTTGGTAAGTGAATTACAATTACATATAAGTATTTGCAGATACCTGAACCTGTGTAGTTTGGTGAACGAGTCATCTTACGGAGTACGTGATTATCCAAAATATCTATTGAGTCGCATGTTATCCTTTTCTAATGCAGCATGTTGTAACACAACAACGTCCGATCATATCTAGACGAGAGCCGTTCGAAGTAGTAACTGCAGAAGGAAAATAAAATTATTAAAGAACAAGCGGGGTCAAAGGGACACTAACCGTTGAAATAAACAATTTCAAAAGTGGGTCAGTAAGTCGAAGGTCGTCTATGTGTAATGTAGACGGGTGAGTGGTGATTCATTTACTCATTGCCGTCACCTTATCCATCGGATTGGATTGATTGTTGGTATGAGGTAATAAGGATTCTATGATCGATGGAAATGAACTTTTTAATAAATTTTGGTTATTACAGTGAAGTACTCGCGAAACAGATACCTAACGTTATTTCTGCTAGCATGTTTGGGGTTTGTTAATGTGACCTTCGATAGTGGTACCAAATGTTCACACAGTGACCCAGTCACCCTGCCTTCTTAAACAAATAAACAATAAACACCGATCAAATGTTTCTAGGAGCAAGTTTGTGCATTGTGGCTTACGAAAAGACATTCGGTCGGAGTGTGAAGGCAAGATTGACGTTAGATTCATTCAATTCTAACTGAACCAAGTCAGCTGTAGCGATCGCCAGTGGGTGGTGTGGGTTCGGTGTGCTGAATTTTGCAAGTTGCAACACCTACAATCAGCTTAAACAAAAAGGGTGGCTTTCCACAAGTGGTCCGGGAGGTGACTGATTTCAATGATAGCATACATTGATGTAGCGCGATTTGCCCAATTTTCTATTTATGGAGAATACGTACCTCCAAAAAAATCCTACATACCTAATACACGAGGAGCTAGTGACCTCATTTAGAGAACACTGGTGTTCAAATGGTCATACAGTCCTAAATCCTGACTTTTCACGCAACTAGACTTCAGGGGTGCTATATGTGATTGTTTGCTGATCGGGAAAGCCCACATTTTTCCCGAGAAGAGTTTAAATCCTGTGTCGGTGTTGCCAAGATGGGGACATGCGGAGGGAGGAGGAATGCGTGTGTGGGTGGTGCGCTGGTGCGGCATTTGAAACATTGGGTTAGTTGCATATCGTGGGTCTTGTTGACCTGAAAGTAAACGTAAGACCTCGTGAGTCGAGTTTTACGATAACGATTCGGAGATGGAGGAACCCCGGCTAAAGGCAGGCCACGAGGGAGATGGGTCCGCCTAAAACAGCCGCGTGCCATATTCGATTCGGTAGAGACATGATAAGGGAAGATATGACATACCCCTTTTAGACTCATTCGAGTTGAATTCATTCCGGAGGTAGAAGGAATTCGGAGCATTGCAGGAATCGTCATAAAGACTAGATATTCTCCCATCTGGCATGAAGGGACCTTCTTGAAGCAAGGAACGTCCACCCAAGAGGGTAAAAGCTGGTCTCGAAGATAATCCTAGCAAGCGTAGTGAGAGAATTCTGGTTTGAATTGTCGTCCACCAGTCTTGCTTGGTCAGTGGAGAGCCGAATTTTTCAAAATAGCATTTTTTTTTACCCCCACATCCATCCATTCCCTCCCATTTTTCCCCCAATTTAGTGTATACTATCACAATATTCCCGCAGCTCTTTCAAAAGATGAGAATTCGTTCCATACAAAATGTATAGGAAAAAAAATTCTTCATAATTATTTTTTTCGTTAATTTTTCCGGTGTTTTAATTGCTATTCTGGTATTCGGGGCGGAGACAAATCCAACAAATCAAACATCATGAAAATCGGTCCAGCTGTTCTCGAGTTATAAATAGTGTAACTAACCTTACTTTGTTTTATATTTAAAGATTGTACAAAAATAATCATTTGTCTTTAATTTCAGCGCATTCATTCCCAGTCGCAATGACGTGAAGTTCCATCTTGTTTTTCTTTTGTTTCTTTCTCACCTCCATTAAAATAAAATAAGTGTTTCACTCCGGGCTTTGGTTTGCGTGCTGTACGAGTAATACATATTTGAGCAGATTAGCGAAAGAAATAATGATAGCGATAAAAGTTTCGCACTGCAGAGGAATTATAAATTTTAACATAAAGCTTTAAAATGTGTAGTTTTAGATGAATCTTATGCTACGTACAAGCATTATTCTTGAATTTATGATCGTGAAAGCACCGTAATGTTTTATTTTGCTCTGTTTCGGCCTCTTTTTCACTTTATTGTTTAGCTTTTTGCATGCTTAAAAGTTTCAAAATGTTTATAGTAATTTTCAGACTGCCTTCCGAAACCTAAGTAACACAATAGCGTAACCACAATTTGAACAAAATTGTTTCAGTCATTTAAATCGAAACGTTAATATTTTATTTTCATAGTCTGTTTTATGTTTTTTTTCTATTGCTTAAACTGATTTTAAATATAAATAAATTCAGAATCAAAATAAGAGAAAGAGAAAAAAAAGTGGTTTTTATTAAATGTAAGTTTCCCAGGGGTGTCTGAGAATTCATCTTTATTTCAAAGCCAGTTCCTTGGAAAGCCATATTGCACTGTGGTAGAAAGTTGGAATGATCCAGAGTGGTTGGTATTTCAAGGAACCTCTCATTGCTTGAGCAAAAGAGAAGAACATTAACATTCGGAGATGTAGCAAAAATGTTGATATTAAAAGTGATTTTTGCAAATTTGGTAATGGTCAAAGACATTACATTCATAGAATTCACAGATCTTTATTTCAAATTAGGTCATGGTTATCAATAATTATTAGTTACAACATAGTAATACATAAGCTGGTAGGAATTTGTATAATTTCTAAAATTAAGTTAAATGGAAAGCCAAATAACTTTCAATACACTTCGTTGAATTGGTCACTCAAAATGAAGTGTTCGTTGAAACTTTGAAAGTACTTGATATAATGTTGAGGAATTTTGTAACCCTTGACTAGGTCTCAAAAAATTACTCGTTAGTTTGTTAACTTTTACATTAACTTGAAAAGTACTAGCGAATTTTCGATACCTCAGAACTAGTCCAGCCTTTTCGCAAACTTTCACGTCATTTGAGCGATGGTGAAACTTTAATATAAAGATCAATAAGTACTGGAGCATGGTACTAACATCGCTAGTATTTATTTTTAATGATTTATCATCAATATAAAAAAATTCTTGCGCAATTGTATAGAAATTCCTTCTTGAAAATTTATCAAAGGGGGTGATTATTCATATTGCAGTCCTCGAGACTCTCGAATGTTTCTTTCGCAAGGGATTAAAAGAACTTGAAGTATTTATCCTAATTCCTCTCTTAATTTTGAATTATTACGCTTTTAATTAGTTGTGGAGGAAGTGAGCGTCATTAGAACGTGCGCAGGTAAGGGTCCTTTTTCCCTGAAGGACGTGTAAATTTTCCTCCCGATGAATATAAAGTGACCACTTAAAAGTTGTTGTAAAATGTTCCTTGCTAGCAATCCCCACAGAGGGATGTCGGGTCGATCCACCCCAAAAGATCCTCTTGAATATCGTTTTAAGGTACTTAATGAATTTTGGATTAATTCACTTTCTTCGGGAAAATTCTGTTTATCCGTAACCTAATTACCAACTTACAGTCCTTGCCTTAACTTTTGTAAAAACAACATTATACAATAGCCGTTAGATCAGAATTCTCGACTCACTGCTGGGACCTGTAACAATGTTACGAATTACTAGCATTTACCTGGAATTACCGGAGTATTCGACCTCTTGCTAGAGTTAAAACTGGGTTGGGTAGTGGGTACCTACTGAGGTGTTTTTTTTAAACACATTTACAAAATAATACCAAAAAAATTTTGAAGGTTTTTCATTAAGACCCTTGATAACATTTTCCTGGATATAGTTTATTATTTTTTTTCTTTTTAATATTTAAGGTTGAATCTTTTTTAATTTTTATTTAACATTAATTTCTGATGTTTAATTCATCAGCGGTATGGGTTAAAATTATAATGATGAAATTTATAATTATTTTTGTTTTCTTTATTGTGCATTTTATTTTAAAGTAGATATTATTGCTTTTTAAAACTCTCTTACAGAAGAAGACAGTGACACGTGATAAGATATTTTAGTAATATGTACAATACATGCATTTATATAATACAAGACAAATATTTAGTTAACGTTCAAAAAAATTACTAAAAATTGTATTGTTTTTTGTTACCACCTCCAAGCAGACTGATATGACAGATTTTATAAATTCACTGACTCACGTCTATTTGACCTCTTCCTGCATTTAATTTCTTACAAAGAAATCATCCCAGTCTATTTTTTTGTGAAATTAACATTCGGGAAATATTATAAATATTATAAAGTTTCAATAAATATTTTAAACCTTTCGGAAGTGCTTATTTAAGTAATAAAACATTACGACAAGGTTTTAAAAAATCCCGTATATAGCCATGTATTTTTAGAGAACTTTATGGTTTCTTATCTTTAGCCGAAAGGGAAAGAATTATTAGTTGTATATATAGAAATATATCATCAATCAGGATAAGGCAAATTCCTCCAAACTGTTTCCCTAAAAAAATACGTTGTACATAATATTTTTTCGTCGCTTTGATTCTCCTTTCGATAAACTGTGAACAATTCTATGCAGCACCTTGGTCTTTCAAGTTCCCCCCTAATCAGTAGACGGCATCTGTTGAGCGCGACCGAAATCTTCCTACACTTTTGACACCTCCTAGCAAACTCAACTCCAACTAACGCATTACATTAATTACAACTCGGGGCTGTACGTTAAGTCTCAGTCGTCTGGTGAATTCTGGTGCCTTCTTCTTCCTGTCTCAAGATTTAAATTCGGATTTATCATTACCGTGTATAACGTTAAATTTTGGCGGATCTTGCGTTTCAATTTCTAATATTGGTAAA
This sequence comes from Limnephilus lunatus, assembly GCA_917563855.2. Taxonomy (NCBI): domain Eukaryota; kingdom Metazoa; phylum Arthropoda; class Insecta; order Trichoptera; family Limnephilidae; genus Limnephilus; species Limnephilus lunatus. Next base: position 34,490,236 of record OU830594.1, read on the forward strand.
TTTTTGTTTTATTAATGATTTCTAGATTTTGGAGAAAAATCAGTACCTACAGTATTTCTCGTGTTTCAACACAGTATTCTATGTTATAGAAATATGATTTATAAAAACCGTTTGACGACCTTTTTCCACTTTTTATTGGTAGACTGGATCCATTTCAACCCATTTAAAACCGCTTCTGTGCCAAGAGCGAGATTTCTCCCATCCTTGGCCGTGCCCAGCAGGCCGGCCATAGAAGAATAGCGAGTTTTCTCGCTCTTATTTGAGCCTCTGTATCATACATATGTCCCGCTTTTTATTAATTTAAAATATGGATCACACAAAGACATCTTTTGGGATGATATTGATTTTTTTTTAAAATAAGATTTAAAAATGATTTATTTTTATTAAAAATTAACGGCCTGCTGTACACAGCTACACTCATACCTACTGGCATTTAGCGGAATAGGTACAATTGCAACTTTTACAATTTCAGATTTTGATAAAATCACTACAACGTGCTGTTTTTAATACTGAATGCTCATCGCGAAAAAGTTATAATAAATAATTTGCAACTTTTCTTAGCACCACTTTGTTTCCACTTCTAGTCTCGGCAACCATTAATTCGATACACTGGGATTTTTTATACGAAATAATATGAAATGTAAATGATGAATGTAAGTAAGATTTTTGATAGAGAGAGTTTGAAAACGGCGTGTAACGTAGTTGAGTAAAATTAAAAATAAATAGTAAAAGTTGTAGTTTAATGTAACTATTAAATCAAGTAAAGATCTTTAACGTAAAGAACCCATTAGACATACTGCTAAAAAGTAGTTTATCGGGACTTTTTGTCTTGTATTTGTAAAGTGTATAAAATAAATAAATAAAAATTAAAGATGAATTCTAGGAGCAGATTAGTTTTTTTATATGGGAATTATGTTTGCAAGAGAGATGGGAAGGCCGATAGAGATATTGAAAGGAAGGTAAATGCAGGTAACTCCATTAGTGGAGGACTGAATGCATTAACAAAAAAACTGTCCAAAGAAGCGAAGCAGTCCACAATAGAGTGCTGGTACCTAACCTGATACGATGGCAGTGAGGTATGGATCTGGTAGAGGAAGGATAAAAAAAGACCAAATGCTTTAGAAATGAGATCCCTAAGGCGTATGTGTCGTATAATCATGTTTTATCGTACGAGAAATGTTGAAATCCTCAAAGAATGCAAGGCTGATGTAAACGTAATGAAAAATATTAAGAAAGGTATCCTCAGATGATTTGGGCATATGGAGCAAATGAACGAAGAAAGGAGTGTAAGGAGAAAATATGACGCAATTGTGAATGATAGAAGAAGTCGTGGAAGCCGAGAAAGACATGGCACGATCAAGTGAATCAGATGCTTGACTCGGGCCTTGTCAATAGTCAGAATAATAGAAGAGTTTGTTTGAGACAATGTATGAATGTGAATGAGGGTAAGAGCGTGTGCCAAGACCGAATTGTTTGACGGTCTGTTCTCTATGCCTACCCCTGTGGGGAAACGGCGTAAAAGTTAGTTAGTTTAGTTAAAATTTACATGGATTGAGCATGCTAAAGAAAACTGTAAAAATTATAAATGTAAGTTATAAGAATTAGAAATCAGTAAAGTGTATTAAACGGTTAGAAGTGTTTATACAAGAGCACGAAAAGTGAATTTATTTTAAGTTTACCAAATAATGCTTATGTATTGCACTTTGCAATTTGCAATATATATTTGTAATAATGATAAATTTTTATGTAATAATATAATTTTTTTTTCAATAATTCCAAGTTCAACGTGTGGCATCATTTAACTTAATGAAAACAAATCACTTTGTATATTATACCACTTGTTAAATCAAAATTATTAAAATATTTCGAAACCGATGGTTTCTTTCGTCGATTCTATATATTTTTAATTTATATCATGATTCAATTACATGTTATAAAAACAAGTAAAGTTTTAATATTAAAAGATACATTGAATAAATTCGCTTTACTCCTTTTTTAGAGAAAAGGACAATTAATTTTTTGCCTATTGATGTTTTTATTAATTTTCATTTTATCCTGACGAAAAAACCGTTGGTTTCGAAACGTGTTGACAATTTTGATTAAATGAGGGGTAAATACAAAGTAATTTGTTTTATATAATAAATAATATATCACTTTGTTTAAACCACTATATTATAAACAATATCTACATGTTTCGATAACAATGTTATCTTCATCAGGATATGTAAAATAAAATAAATAATAAAATTAACATATCCTGATGAAGATAACATTGTTATCGAAACATGTAGATATTGTTTATAATATAGTGGTTTAAACAAAGTGATATATTATTCATTATATAATTAATGATGCTACAAAGTAATTTTGCGAAGTTTGAAGAAGTAATTTGTTTTAATTTAATTTGATAAAAAATATGAACTATTAATGGTGGCCTACACAGAATCGACAATCCAGTCCTAATTTATAAGTCCATATGAATATTATATCCGGGGAGCATAATACTATCTTCACGCTAGCCACCAAAGTTTAATTACCAAGTCAGAACATCCACAGAAAATCTCTAAAGCCCTCCAGAAATAATAGAGTCTAGAGTCAGCATTTAGCAGAACTATTCCTCACACAAATAATATGAAAGCTCCGGCGAAGGATTAATCTTATGATTTAATGCTGCATAATTATAGATTAGGTAGCTACCTTTGTGCTGTGCATAGAGCCGGGAGCTTTACGTTTCATTTAACATGAGCTTTTGCGGAATGATACCAAAGCGCTGAGTCTGAATGCGAGCTTTATTGACTTTTTTAGACACGTATTAGAATATTAAATGGGATGTCAGGCTCTATGCTAATGACGTGTGGGAAGATAAAAAAAAACAATTGCCTTTGCCATTAGTGACAGGCATCTACCGCATACGAAGAAACATTTTCCTTTTATGGCGTGGACTAACTACGAAGGATTAAAAAATGATAACCTTTTTCAAAAGTATTTCTTTATGTTACACCGCTCAAGAGACTTGTTTGATGATAGTGGAACTGTGACAATTCCTTTTTTGTAAGGATCAACGAAACGAGGAGGTGACGGAAAATGATAAATAGAAAGTGTCTGGTTATTCAGAGTCGGGACTATATATGTATAGCTAAAACTATCTGATGCAAAGCCATTTCTAACTTTTTACGTTGATCGTTATTATTTAGATCGTTAACGATGTTTTAACCGAAAAAAATAGTCAACGAAACCAATCGCTTTTTTTTTTTATGACGGGGTTAAAACTATTTTTCACGTAATCTGCTTTGATAATAAATATCTAATTATATTTGATAATAAGTTTCTAATAAACGTCTATTTAACAACACTGCCATCTGAAATGCGATGTACATACGTGGATTTATCAATTTAAAAAAACATTTTTTCATCTAACGTGACGACTTTCAGCAAATGTTCAATAAAGCCACCCCATTTTTTTGGATTCAATTTAGGTGAACTTTAAAGCGAATGGTTTCACAATAAAACTGTATTACCAAAAGCTTGATTGCTATTTTCTCTTTATGGGGACGTAATAATACCTTAAAACAAGAACTCTAATTAAGTAAAAGCTAATCGAAAGAGATATACATCTAACTTGCAGTAAAATAATTTGTTTTTCTGGGGCTATAAATTTTTATAATTTACAGGTTGAAATTTAAATTTACTTTTACACCCATAAAAATATCCTTGTTCTGCGATCAATTCTTATAACACAAAATAATCTAACCAAAAGATTAGCGCTTGGGAATCAGGATGTAATCCCGCGAATAAGATATAAAAATAGCAACTTTTTAATTTTTCTGTATTGTACTTTTACCTTCCTTAGTTTTTTAAGGTTTTTTACATATTTTCTTTTTGAACTTGGAAAATACCGAACAAAGAACGGTCTTGTCTTGTTTTTGTACAGTTATAAATACATAAATATACAAATAAATCTTTTCTAGCCCTATAGGTTTTTAAGATGTTTGTATTGGCAAAGGATTGCCATAATATTTTTTTCATATCTGTACTTCCATAAAAAATATGTTGATTAAGTTTTTATTCTGAGATGGTTCACAATGCATTATCAAAGTACCCAAATGATGTAACATATTTTTGTCTTTATCCCTGTAAAATTTTGTGTTTATGCATGTAGTGATTACTTTTAAGTAGCTTCACTCAAATGTGTAAATTTTTAACATCGACACAAGCTTAGTTTAAGTGAGGTTAATCACTGAGTACTAAAAAAAAAAAAAATTTTCGCTATGCAATGATGTACATACGTAGCTGAAAGTAGTCGCGTAGACATATCTTTTGTAGCTACTCATAAGTATGTACATGCAAATCATTATTTTAGTTGTCGACTTGCAAAACCCGCTCTGGAAATTTCTGCTGGTCCAGATACATTCACAAAAAGCGCTTGAAGTAAATTGAAAATAAATAAATTATTAGCATTTTTTGCTAAATTTCAAAATAATATTGGATGATCATTTCAATATTAAGCTTTAAAGGTATTTTCTTTTTATATTCGAGCAACTAACGTCATTGATCCCATTGGCACCGGTACATAGTCGGAAAACACGCCAAATGCGTGCCCAACATATGTACACGGTTGAAATTTGTCATATTTATGAGAACGGGTCCCTTCTTCGACTCGCTCTTGTGTTCAACAGCTCGTCTATGAAGCGGTTTGCTGGCCGTTGTGTTTCTTCCTTCCTTTAACATGGATCTCTTCAAGACCAATGTCCATTCCTTCCTCTCCTCAAAATAACCCTCCACACAGCATCTCAGATGACATAGGCTCTGAGGGAAATTATTTTCCTCAGGGCTTCCTGTGAAGAGTTAATATAAAAAAAAGTTTCATGTTGTTCGTGAAATCCACGTATTTCCGAAAAACTCCGAAGTGGGTTTTGCAAGTGGACGACTTATTTTAATTTTTAAAAATTTTATTAAAATTAAATTTGATAATGTTATTATTACAGCAGTTTGAAAATGGTCATGTAAACCGAAACAGCTGTAACCCAAATACATACAAAAATAATTGCAGAACTCGATAATAACATTATCAAATATATTTTAAAATATTAAAAAGGAGTTCTACGAATTAAACACAAAAATAATTAATTAATTAATGACTTATTTTAAGCTTTTGTTGCAGGTTGGGGAATTTAAAACTCCACCACATTTTTTATGAACATCATATCGATGATTTGCGCCATTTTTGCTTTGGGACACCCTGAATGGGTGTCCCAAAGCTAGATCAGTTGTAAATTATTAAAACACTCAGTTTGTAAGGTTATGTGGGTGTGTTTTTTTAATGTGACTGTTGTTCATGTTTTCGGTTTCTATTTGTTTTTAACATACATATATTACGAGAAGGTACAATGAAAATATATTTGTCAAGTTGGGATGCAAATGTATTAATTTATTTATAAATATGTTTTACCGTATGTAGAACTAGGTGAACAGTTAAAACAACGTTAGCCATCGTACCATCCTTATATATGCCTTTTTTACTTTTTAATTAAAAGTCCCTTAGATAAGTGATTCTGAGCCCATGAGTTCTAATCAATATGCAAATATGTACCTACTACATAATTCTGCTGTAATACTCGTACATACAACTATTCTAGTGTTGCTTGCTTATCTCGGCAGAGTGTAAATCTCATTATCTCCTGAGTACCTACCTAGTCACCCTATCGACACAGCGCTCATCTCCGACTACGTGAATATAATATTATTTACCGTGTAATAAGCCAGTAAAATTATATCCAATTATAACATGATATTAGGGGCAGAGTCTGCAACAAAGGAATACATCCGCCATCCGCTGCTCGGAGAATCTGAACCTTACTAATAACCTTTGTCCTATCCCAGCCAGGACAGACGGCGAGGTGTCGGTTACATCATTAAAGCTGAACTTGCGTTACACGAAGGTGTAATAATTAAAGCCAAAGTTGTACTACACGAGGGTGTAATCAATCAGGTTGAGATCGCTCCCCGGAGCCGGCGGCTGAACGTCCTACCACACTTTCATTATTCCAAAATCTTATGATGCATAATATAGTCCGCTTGCTGTGGTTTTATAGTCTTATCGACTTTCCGTGTCCCAGAAAACTACGGGTTATTTTTTAAACAATGTCATAAAACAAATGCACTCAGTATACAATTTAAGTAATGTTGTCAATGGGCACTTTTAATATTCCCCCAGTGACCGTACGGCAACGGCACAAAAAATACAATAAAAGTGTGGTCCTTATCAATGTACGTACGCCTGCTCCCCCTACATGAAAAATGCAACATTATCTAACATCTCCCTCACTCGTATTAAAGAACTGAAACGCCGTATGCCGTTTCTAGCGCCATAACGTTGCCGTGGGTATTTACAACTACCTTTATTTTCTTGTGTGAAGTGAACTTGTATTGTAAATTGTAACTCTATCTCTTTCTCGTAAAGAAAGATTTCACGCGTATAATAGTGTTGTTTCCGACGATTCCGAAAAACAATGATGGATCTGCTAAAAATTGAAAATCATTTTGTTGATGCTTATTTTATATATAGATTTCCTTTTGATGATTTAAAAGTGTGTATTTTCGAATTAAAACAGCACTACATTATTTAATAGTCTCAAAAACAGTAAAATGCAGAAACTTACTTTAAACAACACTACTGCAAAATTACTTAATCGCACATCCGACATTGTTCTTCGGGACCGTCGAAATATTAACATATTGGTGTGTGAAATGTGTTGAGTCAACGGCAACCGGCAACTTCGAGGAGTGCAAAATGATAACACGTCTGTTTAGGGATAGGTTTTTGATTACCTGTAAAATTTAGTTGCAAGTGTATGCTTATATATATAGAAGGTTTAACGGAGGGAGCGCAATGTCACACGGCCTTAACACGTAGATATACCGTTACCTATGTAGACGAAAAATCGAGTAATCAATAATTGATAACAACCGATGCTAGACTTTGTTCCATTGCTTATTGGTAGAATATTATAATTATTAAAGTGGCGTCCTACATTCGACAATGCACAGTCTTCTCTGTGATTTTCCTGTCTCAAAGTCTTTTCTATTAACCAGCGGAGTGACATCTGTAGAAGACTCTCAATTAGCCATTTTTTTGCATTAAGAAGACCTGTATGTAAACTACAAAGCCATCAGCTTTTCTTGAGTAATTAATTCCCGGAAGATTGCACTGCGAGGAAATAAAGGAGCCGTTCTTTTTCCATCCAATGGCCATGGCCACTTAGTAATTTCCGTTGAAAAGATGATGCAGTCTCCAAGTCTACAATTTACGTCGCGAGGGAGGATAAGTATCCATATTCTAGAGTAGGTAGGTTGAAAAGGAGTTTTTAATTAGTTGCAATGCTTCTTAATGTTTTTTTTTTCCTTTTTTTCCCGTGATGAAAGAGATAAATTATTTTGGAACCATATCATATTTTGCGGATACCCTCACATTTTTTTTATGGATTTTTCTGTTCAAATTGCGACTATTCGATTAAGTCTTATGTTCCAAGGAAAAATATATATTTTTTATGAGTATATCGAGTTTTTTTAAAAGAGATGTTTTTTGAAGTAAAACTTCTTTACGCACGCTCGACACTTGGGGGTAAACTGGTGGATGAGTTACGAAAAATAAAATATATATTTAGAAGCGAACGCTAATCGTATTGGAATACGTTTTGAAATGGAATGTACTGGAATGCGTGGCGAAGCGAAACCAAAAGCCGCCCGCAAGGCCTAGCAGCAAAAACCTACGGAGCGGGTTTTTAACTGTTAGTTTGCTAACGAATATGCAAATTTTCTCCATTTTATAAAATGCTTTTTAATAAAAATTAACTCTGCTTTTTTTCATATTGTTTGATTACTAATACCGTTTTAATTTTGTTTCAGATAAGTAGGTACATTATATCTAATTTAACTCCTTCCCGATTTTTTATTGAATTTCGTGTAACGTTACTGTAACGTGCAAAAGCTTTCACTAAACTCAGTCCCGCGAGATGAAGCGAATTAATTTCTAATTTTGATTACCAAGCTGCTGCTTTGGGAGGAAACTTTTGTAATTATTTTAAAATCAGCATTAAGCCGTCTGGTCGCACTGCCATTAGACGTTGTAGTGGAAGAATATACAGCACAATGTTAAAATTTCAGACGTCCCTAATGAACTCTAAACTCACCTTTCATAACTTTAACTTACCTTACCCTAATCTTTCCCTTCATAAACGTATCCTGACTTACTATTAAACAATATTTAACATCTTTATTTTTCAACTTGCCTAATTTTGCTGCGCTATTTAACTAATTAATTGATGATGTTAGGAAAAATAAGTATAATATTTTTTTTTTGTAAATTAGTTTTACAGTGGTCCTGAGCAAAATAATTCCCCTCAGGGCCTATGCCACCTTTGGAGATGCTGTGTGTAGGTTCTTCTTAGGACAGGAAGGCAAAAAAAATCAGGGAAGAAAAATACATGAAGGTTGGGTAGGAATCTGGCGGTCAGTGCGTCCGGGAGTGACGGACGTATGAGTCCGTCCACTGCGGTGCAAGGTGATGATTTCCAGGTCAAAATGTCTCCCTCGACCAGCCTCTCCCGATCTGGACTGCCTTGCAGGTGATGTTTTCCAGGTCAAAATGTCTCCCTCGACCAGCCTCTCCGGATCTGGACTGCCTTGCAGGTGATGTTTTCCAGGTCAAAATGTCTCCCTCGACCAGCCTCTCCGGATCTGGACTGCCTTGTAGGTGATGTTTTCCAGGTCAAAATGTCTCCCTCGACCAGCCTCTCCCGATCTGGACTGCCTTGCAGGTGATGTTTTCCAGGTCAAAATGTCTCCCTCGACCAGCCTCTCCCGATCTGGACTGCCTTGCAGGTGATGTTTTCCAGGTCAAAATGTCTCCCTCGACCAGCCTCTCCGGATCTGGACTGCCTTGCAGGTGATGTTTTCCAGGTCAAAATGTCTCCCTCGACCAGCCTCTCCGGATCTGGACTGCCTTGCAGGTGATGTTTTCCAGGTCAAAATGTCTCCCTCGACCAGCCTCTCCGGATCTGGACTGCCTTGCAGGTGATGTTTTCCAGGTCAAAATGTCTCCCTCGACCAGCCTCTCCCGATCTGGAATGCTTTGCAGTTGGTGGGCAGACGCATCGAACAAACCTTTCCTCATGAACCCGGACACCCCTGTTAAGCCATTAAATGTAGCGATTCACTTATGCAGATGTGTTGGTTATCCAATAAATGGTTCCCGGGGCGGCAGTACTAATCTGCAACCCAAATTGAAAGTTGTATATTGTACTAGTTGGTAACATTTGACCGCTTTCGCCAATCAAAAAGAGCGGTGATTAAATTTTACTCTAGTCAAATTTATACACCGATAAATTTAAATTCCGTGTTTAGAAATAATTTAAATGCCACTAATGCATCTGAGCGTAAATAACAAAGCAACTTGACAGTGGACACGATTCTTCTTCTTCTTCGATGGCGCTTCAGCCCATATCGAGCCTTGGCCTCCTGCAACAGTCGCCTCCAACTCCACCTGTCCTCAGCGGCTGACTTCCAGTTTGGTACCTGGAGAAGCTGTGCTGCATCCCCTCTTACCTCGTCTTCCCACCTCAGACTGGGTCTTCCCACTTTTCTCTTTCCACCTGGGTGTTCAGTCAAAATTCTATTTTGACTGAACACCCACTTTTGTATCCGGCATTCTATGCATATGCCCAGCCCATCTCAGCCTGAGGAGTCTCATATGTGCTGAGATGCTAGGGGCCTTATATATGTCATACAATTCTGTATTGTGCCGGATACGCCACTGTTCGCCCTCTTTCAGGGGTCCGCGTATTCTTCGCAGCACTTTTCTTTCAAAAGTATCCAGCATTTCAGCCATCTTTACCGTCAGTGTCAGCGCCTTACATCCATATGCCAATACCGTTCTAACAATGGTCTTATATATGGTTATTTTGGTTTTTCTGTGGACACTACGTGACTTAAACACTGGCAGCGAAGAAAAATATGTTTTGTTGGCTGCTGTGATTCTCCTTCTGATTTCTTCTGGATCCTAATTGTTATTTGTCAGACTGGAGCCCAGGTAGGTGAATTGATCGACCACTTCGTATGAGTAGTTGTCTTTAAATTGTGTACTATTTCTTCTTCTGTGTGAAGGGTTCCTGCTCTGTACCAATATTTTCGTTTTGTCAACATTAACCCGCAGTCCTACTTCTCGTGGCGCTGTTTCTAAAGGGTCGAAAACCTCCTTAATGGCTGAGATTGAACTTCCGATAATGTTAATGTCATCCGCATATCCGACAACTTGACTGCTCTTGAAAGAAATATTGGAGCCAGTGTCTATTAGCGTTTTTATTTTTACACATTCGAGCACAATGTTGAAGAGAGTAGAAGCTATACCGTCCCACTGTTTTCGTCCCTGCGATACCGTGAATTCTTCCGACAGTTCTCCGTCTATTTTGACCTGACATTGTGAGTCTGACATTGTGGCTTTGATTTGCCTAACCAATTTAGGTGGGATCTGGAATTGAAGTAGTATGTCGTATAGACACTCCCGATCTATGCTATCATACGCTTGCTTGAAATCTATGAATAGTTGGTGTATATCTATATCACACTCCCAGCACTTTGCCAAGATCTTCCTGACGGTGAACAATTGGTCTTTTGTGGATCTACCTGTGCGGAAGCCTGCTTGATACTCTCCCAGTAGGTTTTCTGCGTACTTATCAATTTTTTGTTTCAGTATCATGGTGTAGATTTTATATGCTGTGCATAGAAGTGAAATGCCTCTATGATTTTCGTATTTTGATTTGTCACCTTTTTTGTGAATTGGACATATTACGCATATTTGCCATTCCTCTGGGATTTTTTCCAATTTCCATATTTTTGTTACTAAATTAAGTAGCAGATTTTTCAGGTGCTCATTTCCATATTTGAACAACTCTGCCGGCAGGTTGTCTTTCCCAGGTGATTTGTTGTTTTTAAGTCTCTTTAGTGCAGCATTTATTTCTGATATTGTTGGTGGGTTTGCTGATTCTTCATTACTTGATTCAGTGGGGATGTTAGTAGGGTGGCTTCTCAGGTCGCGTCAGGGATAAGAAGTTTATTGAAGTAGTTTTTCCATTCTGTTTTAATTGATTCCTTATCAGATATAATTGAACCATCAACGTCTTTGCATAGTGTTGTATTCGGTTTGAAACCTTTCTTGACACTTCTAAACCTTCAAACCGTCTTGGACACGGTTACTTACTGCAAATACATTGTTTAAACGGTATAATCATAACGACTTAGACACTACTGTAGTATAAAAAAATGTACAAATTGAATTAAACCTGTAAATGAATTAGAAAAAATACATTAGTTAAAATCAATGCGGTAGTCATGCGACCGGGAACAAGGCCTGCAAATCAATAAGAACTTGCCGAAGAAAATTATACCTAACCAACCATGAAATGCGGGTATAAAAATTGTGATGATAATAACTTGATAGTATGGAGATGCATATTACATTGTCTTACGTACATTTTTTTAAATATTAGCTCTACATGGGAGACCCGGAGTAAAATAATTCCCACCAGAACCTATGCAATCTTTGGGGATGCTATGTGAAGGGTATTTTAGGAAAGGAAGAAGAAAAAATCTAGGAATGAAAAAGTTATGAGGTTGGATAAGAATCTGGGGATTAGTTTGTCCAGGAGTGACTAACAAATGAATCCGTTCCACCACTGCTATGCATTGCGATGATCCGAGAAAGTCCTGTTGCAGAGGTCAAAAGGTCTCCCTCAACCATTCTCTTCCAATAAGGCCTGCCACACATTTAGTAGGCATAGGTACGCATTCGCTGCCAAGAGTCGGAGAAACTTCACCCTACGAACCTTGCTAAGTCGCCAAACGTAGCGAACCACTTGATGTATAGCAGGGTTACGATTTTCCAATGGTTTCCGGAGCTGCGGTACCAATACCGCCTCCAAAATTGAAAAATATATTATATCTGGTTTCATGAGGGTATAAAATCTAAAGGGTATCTGAGGGTAAAAAATCTATATTTCTAAAGTTTGTAAAACTGATCTTAGCCTTCAATGGTTAGCTATCAAAGTAAGCCACAATCTGTGTCATTGCACGATGGTCGACTGTAAAATCAAGTAGTCTTGTTCGACGCCTAAAATCTTTGCTTTCTTCGGCTAAACACACATTACCTGACTTAATCATTCCATTGTTGGTATTCATCTCTTTACATCTCCCGGTCTGGGGTAATCCATCAAGCAGTGTTCTTCTGCCCTGTCATTCGCTTATCCGGGCTAAACCAATCCTCATTACACCATTCAAGGGATTCCCCCATCCCTGGGAAGAAAGGACGAAGAAATCTTGGGGCGATTATGTAAAAAGGGCCGGTAATTAATGATTATATGATGAACCATAGACTCGTTGAAAAGAAAAGCGTAGTCTGTGGTCTTTGTGTATAACAATGTCTATTTCATAATTTTACATAAAATGTTTATCCAGGAATCAGCTGTGAGTTTATAGTACATCCCATAATTTAAAGGCATACAGTATTAGTTTAAAATATTTCCTTTTGAAGTATTAATCCTTCTTTAACACTTTTTCACAAACCGACGGTACAGTACTAGTGGAGCGCGAGGATTTTGTATTTTCATCAAGTCAGTGCATCGAGCAAATACAGTTGGTTTACAGCAATGGTAGCGAAGCATCAAAAATACAAATTTCGCTTGTCGGTGATTTGAAATATAACACAATATTTCTACGTGGTTATTCACGTTTATTGAAATCAAATTTGCTTTGAATTTCGCAATTTTCAAAATTGGAACTGATTGTAACACAAGACAAACTAGGCACCTATTTATAATAAGAAAATTATTTTATTGTTATTAATTAATAGCGGCTAAATTGATCGTTCGGTGGCTGAGTTGGCATCGCGTTTTGGTCTCAAACTTATCAGATTTCTCGGTTCTCTAGGTCCTATCCACACAAGCAACAATTTTCGCTAACTGCGGTGGTAGTAGGAGATTTTCAAATATTGTCAGGTTATTCGTAACCCGAGAAAAAAAATTTACGTTTGAAATGTGTTCCAATCAATAATATGTGATCTAAAGTTTCCACCACTAGACAACAGAATGTACAACCTGGAGGCTAAGGGACGTGAATTTTAAAAAGGCGGGAAGGAATGGATATGGTCCAATTTTCATTCGAATAAGTGAGGAAAATTATTTTTTGGAAAAATCATTGAAACCCCGGCTTTGATGGGATATATTGCATTGAGGCGTAACAGGCTCCCTTGGATTGACTAGCAATGTGCCAGTACTCCGTCCAGTCATTGCAGGGTTTATCTTTTGAGAACGGAAAAATGTCAGTTAGGGGAATGAGGTTTACGAGTGTCACAATATGGTTGGATGCTCATTGTCTATGTAATTGTCACAACATATTTTTTTCGTAAATATTGAAAACACTCACTATTAATAAGTCATGGCCCAGCTTATAGTCTTGATTTAACCAGACAACGCAATTATTTTAAACTTGCAATAACATTTCCATTATAAAGGAGCAGTTAATTTTAAAAAATAAGACATGATATCAAAATACTGTTTATTTCATATATTTCAAACACACGAATTTTTAAAAATACTTCCGAACAGAGTGTTGGTATAACAACATCAATAACAGATATAATTATCCTAATAATATTTTTTTTTGTATTACAGTATATTTATTACGAGCTTCGTACATGTTTCGTAAGAGCACGATGACGTGGAGATACGCAACCGGCTCCGAATAAGCGCGGTCAAACTTCGTTAACGCTCGTGTAACAAGCTTAAAGCCTTGCAGCTGAGAAACCTTCTAGCCTTTGAAACATTCGCCATTGCGTTTATTTCATTATGATAATCTGATGATGACATCAAAAGAGTTTGGTAGTCGGAGATGACTCAAACGCGGATGGATGGATGCACTCTCTTCTCTGATCTTTTTAATATTAATTTTATGAATAATATGTAATGCGAATCACATTAGAAGTGGGAAGGATGTATATCACTTGCAGGTGAAGATGCTTAATATCAGAATTTATTTCTACTTGGCTCTGAATCCAGAGTTGAGTATTTACGACCCTTGGCTGTCACCGAATAAGTCCGGAAGTCACGAGTTCAATTATTGGCGTGCGAAAATAAAATATGATTAATTTATGTTTTTTAACAAATAACTTTTATTATTAAACTTGCTTGAAATGGCTTTAACAGTGTTTAGTGACCAAATCTGGAAAGCCTGGTACTTTCCAGCTATCCTTTTTTTTCATCTCCTTCCTATCCCACTTTCTTCTTCAGCCTCACGACTCACCCCAGTTGGGGATAATAATAATAATTTTATTATAATTTTAAGTTATGTATGTGAAAATGTATTATTTTGTTAATGCTATTGTTATGAATGTAAATAATCTATTGATTTTCCCGAATAAACAAAATAATTTTTTTTTTTGTTAGATTCCTTTTACAAGTACAAATTTTAGTTTTAATTCAAATAAGAAATGACGCAATTTAATTTGCCGAGAAAGGAAAATTTCAAATTTTAATTTTTTTTTTAAAAGGTATGTAAAAAAAATAAAATAAGAAAAATAATAATAACATCTTTATTTGGAAAACAAACAGCTTTACAAAGGTACATAAAAAGAAAGAGTGCTAAAATAAAACAGTAAGCCTAAAAACATGTTTTCGCTGATAACTTTTTTTTTTTTTAGTAGCTGTCTAGCTAAAAAAAAAAAAAAATTATGAAAAAAAATAGTTAAGAGAAGTTAAAATAAAACATAAAGAAAAAAAACTAAGAAAAAAATAGTAAGGAGAATCTAAATACTTAAATATGCATGATAAGAATATAGAAAAACACAATAAAGGCAAGCTTATGATCTTGTTGGGAGTATAATGATGATATGTATGTAATTAGGGAATATGTGAATATATTTCAAATTAGGAAAAGAATTCTGATTAATATAAATATGGATGAAATATAAATATGGATGTTAAGGGGTGCGTTGTGATTCATTACATTTATCTAATAGTGTTGCTTTGAATTTTTTGAAAGTTATATTGAAGATGTCTATATATATGAGGTTTGTGTTATGATAGTGGCAAGCTCGATGTATGCATTCATTTTGTAAGTAGTTGGTGTTGGAGCGGCTGTTATAAAAAAGGGATACGTTTTTGCCATTGCGACAAGGAACTCTAATATCTATTTTTTGTAAAAGATATGGGGAAGATATCGTATTATTTAGAATTCTGTACAACAACAATTGATCAGAAATAATTCTCATACAATTTAATTTCGGGATTTTAAAGAATTGACGAATATCTTCATTGGATTGGAATGCATAAAACGACCGAAAATTTATGTAGGAGAGAAATTTTTCCTGAACACGTTCTATTCTATAAACATATGTTATATTATCTTGGATTCCAAATTTGTGAGGCGTGTTGTAGGTGCGGACGAACATAGGTATAATATAGCAAAATAAATGTATCGAGAAATTAAAATAGTT
The DNA here is from genome assembly GCA_917563855.2 of Limnephilus lunatus. NCBI lineage: Eukaryota > Metazoa > Arthropoda > Insecta > Trichoptera > Limnephilidae > Limnephilus > Limnephilus lunatus. The sequence goes on from OU830594.1 coordinate 34,505,777, forward strand.
TTGATGTTCGTAGTACAAATCCTAATATTTGGGTGGCTTTAGTGACAATGTTATTAATATGTAATTGGAATGTAAGTTTGGAATCTAAGGTAACACCCAGGTCCCAAACTGATTCTTTTTTTTTAATATCGACATTGTTTGTTGAATATTTAAATATTATTTTGGTCCTATTTCTTGTAAACGATATTGAGTAACATTTATCTATATTTAGGAACAAGTAGTTAATTTTGCAATATTTGCTGAGATTATTAAGGTCCTATAACAACTTCTTTTTCAAGAGACGAGAGAAGAGACTTTTTCAAGAGTCCACATAATTTTCCCTTTGAACTCTCCTCGCTAATGCTAAATATAACGATCTCAGAGAGATTCAGTCCAGGAGCAGTATACTCTTCACCACCAGGAGAACCATCGGCCCTTTCATCTATCAAGGAAGATAGAATAATCTATGATGACGTTGTTTAAGATATGGAATATATACATTCGCGCGCTCCAAAGCAGCCGAGTTCTCAATAAAGCTCCGCAAAATCTAAATAATTGGGTGCGACATAACCCTATCTTCTAAGCTTCAAAGAGTGATGTACCTACAGGGAGCACGCCCAGGAGACAGTTCGTCGGTTAGAGCCACGAATAGTGTCCGTACTCCCTCATGTACAGAAATCTCCATTTTTTTAAACCTTCTCCAACACGAGGGAATTCCATGAGGATTCCAGATAGCCTAACCACTATCCAGTCTACCACGGACCACATGTGAAATTCTCAGAGTACCGGTATCCCGAAAATCTCCGACGGTTCGTAGAACAACACTTACATTTCATGGCCGACTGGCACGCCTATGCATATGAAATACTTCAATATGTCAGTGATAATTTCGCACTTAATTTCAAGATTATTATTTAAAGTTTTTTATGTGTACCGCACAACATTACCAACTCCTCCCGTCCGAAACCAGTAGGATAACGGCATCCCCAATTTTGGTATGTTGTAAGGCTGAAGGTAGCGGGGAAGGGAATGAAATGGAGAAGAGAAAGATGGGGAAGTACCTGGCTTTTCAGATCTGGTCACCAAACACGGCTAAAGTCATTTCAAGCAACGTTTCAATTCTGAGTATTGGTCTTACACCAGGGCGATAATTAGAATATCTTCCACTTTGTAACGTGCCGCAAATATATTATATATTATCAATTGTGAATTTATTTATAATTAATGAATTTGTGAATTTATTTTTAAATAATTATAAAATTTTGAAACACAAATTTATCTAACTTTTTTTGCGCACCTCGAGATTAGATCCCGTGACCTTAGAACACTTTCGATTGAGATTGTGGCCGAGCACCCATAGAGACTAAATGCTCTGGTAAAAGTCAGGACTAAACATTTCAAGAAATTGAAATGAGGATAGTTTTGTTTACTCCGTTCTGAAATGTGATCAACGTCAGCTTAAAGACGCAGGCAATCCTCAATATTTCCAATTGGTGGATAATTCTAAAGGAGAAAACGAAAAAAATGGATTACTCCAGCAATGTCATTAATGAAAATAGAAAAGTCCCTAAAACCCCAGAAAAACAAGAAACACAGCTGATTGAAAGATTCCGTGTGTGACAAATTGCTTTTTGTTCTTGATGTAAATTTAAAAAAACTTTATAATCCCAATCAACCTGAAGGATGAAGAAACCTATTTGGTAAGTTTTGTAAGTAAGATATTATGATTGACGATATCAAAGGATTCGGAGAAATCGTTACATGAAGAGTCTACTAATAATATCCGCTATCTAGGAACCTAGCAACAGACCTGTGTATACCATCGGATTGGTTTCAGTGGATCTTCCTTTTCTGAAATCATGCCGATCGGAGATAATAAAAAATATTTTTTCAATGAGTTTGGCATGAGCCAAAAGTCTGGCCACTGTTATATAATTTTCGGTTTACTTTTTCGAGCCATTCTTAAAAATATTATGATACCGTAGTCTTACTGCCTCCTGCCTGTTGGTAGCTGTTTTTTTGCGCGGTACTAACATTTTTTTTAAGTAATCTCCGCGTAGGTTAAAATAACAACAAAAAACGCAACATGTAGTTTAAGTACAGCATAATATACATAATCATTTTATTCCAGAGTAAAATAGGCTCTCAAATGTGCCCGGGTGAGAGGCTACCATTTAGATATATTTAGTAAGATTTCTGTTGGACTCGTTCTATGTAATAAACATGCACGTTAAAATAATTTTAATAAAATTGATATCTTTGATATTTGTTATGTATTTCATAAAAATTTGTATATATTTCCAATCATCTGTTCATCCTCCGCAAACCCACGGAGGTATATAATGAAAATAGTAACTTGTCTTAGAATCTAGAAACTCGTGACAATGCCTCAATCCTGCACCCCCTCCCCTAGAGGCTCAACCACGAGCTGCCACCGGCAACCTGCTGCAACATAAACCTTAATATACCCTGTGCCCTAGCCTACCGCTACTTCCCTACTCGCTCACTACTGCTTTCTACCTGCTGTCTACCCCTACAGCTGCTTGTATTTATACCTAGTAGGTGTTAGCTACCGTCTACCAGCAATCCAAACGCGACCAACCTTTGGTAGAGAACATCCAACACCAGACCTCTCAAACCTCAGGGGAGGAAGACAAAATACTGAAATACCGACACCTTCCTAGAGTTAAGATTCACACAAGGTTCGAAAACAAGGAAATTTTCTTTATTACAATTACTTAGACCTATATTTGATTAAATATATCTGTAGAATCATTGGTACAAGAAAGTATTCATAAGTACCAGAATTTTTTTACCCATTTATGATATTTAAGAGCTCTCAATAACCCTTATAAATTCTCGCCAAAATATGTTTCTAATATTACGTAAGCCGTGATGGAATAAAAAAGTTTTAAAGTTGATAAATTAGGCTTTCTGTCAGCTTCAAGTTGACTTTCCTGTTTTCATAATTAAATCTTTTGGTTTTATGATTTTTTTTCTAAAACCATACAATTTTTTCCACTCCAAATCGGAGTCGTGAAAGCAGTCAAACAAATTTTGAATCTGAAAAGAAAATTTTCATGATGTGAGTTATGGTCTAGAACAGTGATCTTTAACCTTTGAGCGAATTAAGATGAGCGCATTATTGCAATACTAATGAAATAGCTAGGAACGAAAATATAGTTAATATATATAATTTAAATACTAAATAATGAATGGTTTATTAATAGTCTAAACACATTAAAGCATACAGACCAATATCAAATGTCGCATATGACAGGTTGAATACAGCGGCATTGCCTTATAATGAAAAACATATTCACTCAACTTCATATATTAATAATACATCCATTGAGTTATATAAAATTAAGTAAATTTTAGCTGTCAGAAATAAAAAAAAAAACATAAATAGAGTGCCTGGAATATTAATCAATGTTTTGTGTTGTATTTTATCTATTAATATTTTATCGTTTTGATTTTTATATTTTTAGTGGAAGTTACAGAGTGGAAGATACTCTCAGTATCGCCCTGGTGTAAGACCACCGTTCAGAATTGAAATGTTGCTTGAAATGACTTGTTTGGTGACCAGATCTGAATATCCAGGTACTTCCTTACTTTAATCTTCCCTATCTCCTTCCCCTCCCAACTACCTTCAGCCTCACAACATACCCCAATCGGGGATGCATAGTCCCACTGGCTCCAGACAGGAGCAGTTGGGACTCTTGTGTGGTATTCATGTAAAAAAAAACAAATGTTGGTAGTCCTTGCAAGTCATCAGAAAAATCATATAAAGGTGGTAAAATCATTAATCATAAATGTACAAATATGTTTTGAACAAACCTGTACGATGCGTTTCTAAATTATTCTTTTCACTTGAAACTATTATTATTGACTCGTCTTGATTTTAATATCCAATTTCAAAATTTCACAAACAACACAACAAGACTGGTCGGTAGCTGAGTTGGCATCGCGTTTGGGTCCCACCCAGGCGGCCCGTGTTCGATTCCTCGGCTGGCTAAGTCCTCCATCACAACACAAGCAACATTTTCCGTTTCTGCGATGGTAGTATGAGATTTTCAAATTTTGTCAGGTTATTCGTAACCTGGGAACATTTGTTTTTCTTTTAAAAAAATAGAACTTTTTTCTTATTGGTTAAAATCAATAATAAGTTGCTTTATTTTTTTTTCTATGATAACTAAATTTCTTAAAAATATACGCGGTGCTCATAAATAAGTCATCGGTTTACCATTGTAAGATTTCAGAAATATTACGAATAATTTTGATTTGTATCTTAGCAAATTGTTTTGAAATAGTTTGGATGCAGGTGAGTTCTCTAGTTATTGTTTTGTATATTCTTGTCAATTGACACCTGTATCTGTATTTTCTCCTTAAACCATCGTTTAACCTTTTTGTCTTTTAATGTGATCGAGGAATATTTCTTAAACAATTTAATTATTGTACTTACCTGTAGCTCTATAGAAGTATATTTCCAAAAACGATAAAATGCATAAAGCATTGAAATATCCATTTTTCTTTTAAAGAATAAACATTTTGAAATAAAGAACCAATTTAATGCTCCTAAAAATGTCACAAATATCAGCCGGTATTACAAATCACGTGAGGTAGTTCGTAGTTTGTAGGTCCGAAGTAGACCGCACGCCCCTCGAGGACGAGTGTCATGTTCGAATTACGAATTAAATGACACACGAATGGCGGGAACCATTCAAACTGTCACTGGATAACCGGCGGATTTTGGAATCGTCACAATTACATACTTTAGCATTTCATGGTTTTAATTTTTTAAAAAATTTATGTCTATCGGTTGTCAAGGTGGAAAATTATTTTTACTGTGTGTGTTTTTAAAATTCAGCCAGTAATTATGCCAAATTTTTCATTTTTAAACATCTACAATGAAAAAATATATTTCGCTAAAATTTTTCATTTAAAAATTATTTCGCTAAAATATTACATTTTCCGTAGACAAGATTTCTACTAAAACCATTGGTGGGCTCATAGCAAACATGCACAACTCTGATTTTTTTCAAAATGTGAAGTAAAGCAAAAAAGCAATAAGTTATCCTAATCCGTTCGTTTCTAGATTTAGAAATAGCTGGACTAAACTTATTGTTGGCATGTCTAACATAGAGTATGTAATTTGGGAGGCGGAAATGGGTACCGCCGCCCCCGCAACCTTTATTGGATAACCAACACCTCTGCCATAGGTCACTTCAAGTGGTTCGCTACGTTTGGTGATTTAGCAGGGGTGCCCGGGTTTACGGGGTGAGGTTTGTCTAGGTCTTGGAGGCGGATGACCAGGACACACTAAACCCCAGATTCCTACCCACTCCTGTAACCCTTTTCCTTCCCATAACTCTCCTCCTCTTCCTTTCCTTTAAAAAACCTCCATACAGCATCCCCAAAGACGATATAGGCCCTGACGGAAATTATTTTCCGTCCTGTGTGGAGCTCATGAAAAAAAATGTAGAATGACAAATTCTTTCATCTTACCCGATTAAAAACATGATAAGACGATATTTACTTTCCAGTAGAATTGCGCGCACTGCGAGACGCATAACGTCGCAAAAAGTTAAAGAATGTGGATGACATTAATGTGACGTTAAATAACGATGCATGCGCGTAAATGTTCATAAAACTATAATTTGTGGAGTTTCTATTTTAAATTAAGAAAGCATTGAATTTTAAATATTGCGTATAGTTAATATCCACATACGTGCTGAGTAGCTATTAATAAGTTATCTGCATGAATATACCAATTAACTCGTCATGTAAGGCCGTGTAGGCGATCCCAGCCTGATGCCAGCCTCACATGTCCCTCGTTAACTATTCAACTGAGGTAAAGCGTATTTGTAATAGGGGGGTCATTTATTGAAGGGGGGCGGTATGGGATGAGGATGACGTCGCGGAGGGTGACGTCAAGTTGTAGAAACAACCCTAAGCAGTGTGGCGTCCTCCATTGCCATTACGCTAATGAGCGGGAACGAGCTTTGTTTTGACCTCATAATTAGAGTCGCCTAGTAGTTTTTCTACGACAATGTACTGAGGCGATTCTGCAGCAGTTTGCCTCGCAGTGTTGGATCACACCTCAAGACGTATAGCTGTATCAGAACAAAAGAACAGTTTTTTGTAAGGTTATTGTATGTTCTTAGCTTTGTTTTTTCAAACGGCGACCAATTCATTCACCAACCTTTTTACGTAATTAAAAAAACCATGAAATTCATTTTAACATTAACTTTGTAAAAGTATTTTCAAGGTTTGTGAAAGACCTTACTTGGCATTTATATAATAATTTTCAATCTAGCGATACACGGCGTGTGTCGCAACGCCACTGGAAAAATGAGTTTGTGATTTAATTCTGTTTATCAAAGTGTTTTTGGATATACAATATTTTTCCGATGCATACACGAATAAATCAAAAGGTTTTCCGACGCTTGAGCAGGTCACATACAGTGTGAGAAGCATAGATTTTACTGACCCCTACCGCTACTATGTCTCCTTTGTAATCCCTCCCTCCTAGTATCAATATAACGAACATATTTAACTTTATCTAAAAAGGATCATTGCATAATTACAACGATCAACTTAAAAAAAAAAAAAATTAAAAGTTCGGCGCTACTGTGTCAATACTTACAAGATTCTCAAAACACAAAAATAAGACTTTGTAAAACACATAACTCGCCTTAGCAAGAATTCTCAATCCTTATGTTAATATGAAAAATTTAAATTTATTATAAATTTCCTTTCTGTTCTTTTTTATGCCACTTTGTTTTATTTGAGAAACATTGTAATCCTTTTCCCGAACAGTAAAATCCTTTTTGTCAAATTATTTTGCTGAACTCCTAATACCATTTAATTCACTTTAACTTTTCGCCATACAGCAAACTCCGGGCGTATTTTGAAAAGTCAAATCCCTCATGTGTGCTTAAGCCTTAAAATCAAACAACTCAACAAAAAGTTTCATTTTGTCATTAATCTAGAGTTTAACTAGAACAATATTTGCACGAGTCGAACTTTAGACCAAAGTTTAGGGAAAGATACCAACCCAAGAATGTGTTCTGGGAGAGGTTTGTGTTTTTCTTCTGATTGTATTAAGCAAATTGGATAAGTTTTAATAGAGATGGTACTATCAAATACGCAACATGGAAAAATACAAATCTATTTTAATTGTCTTTTCCTACCGGGAAAACGGGTATATATTTTTTTCATGTTAGAAATTATTTTGAGAAAAGTACCACTCAGCTTTTTTAATACCTTATTTCTAGTATAATAGTCCCAGGCAAAGGTGGCAAATATCAGCCGTTCATAATAATCTTACTCATAAAAATCATATTCTTATTGACATCTCGCGAAGTGTGTTTCTTTCGAATTATGTTTATTGTTTATTGCGGTATTTTAAATAGGTATATAGTTATCTATGTCTTAATACAATCCTTATATAAACATATACTTAAAATAACACATCAATACCAAATCAATCACATATCTTCGCAATTTAATTTTAAATGCCTTTATCCTCTCTTCCAATTTTATTTCTTCTGGTAATTTTCCAAATATCTTCAATGCTCCGTTCATCAATGACTTTTGACTCTTTGTTTTTTTTTCTTGAAGGGGAGTCTTAGTTCATTTCTTTTCCTCGTCTCATGTGTATGTTTGCTTTGCAGTTTATCAATTTTTCTTAGGAATTCAATAGACATATGGCCATTGATTATTTTGTAGATTAACAATATAGTATTGATGTAAATAATTTATTTAAATGACAAGATATTTAACTCCTTCAACATTTTCTTGACTGAAGCGTACCTATTTTTCTTCAATATAGTTCTCATAGCTCTGTTTTGTAGAATTGTCATTTGTTTCATTAATCCGTCTTTGGCTAAGAATAGAATGCTGTTACAGTAAGGTATGTGTGGTACAATGATTGCGTTATAAACATTTTTACTGGAAACTGTGTCAAGGGGTCTTCTTATTCTTCCCAACAGCGAATTTTTTTTGGCAATCTTTTTAATAATTTGTTTTGTATTTTGAGCAAAAGTCAATTTGGAGTCAATTATTACTCCCAAATTTTTATTTCAAATACTTCTTTCAAAACTTCACCGTCTATCAATATGTCTTTTTTTGTTTGCGTTACTCATAAATTTAGTTTTGCTTACATTCAATTTTAGTTTATTTTTCTTCGGCCATATTGATATATTTTGTTCATAGTTCATAATCTTCTCCTGTTATAATATATATATATATATATATATCAATGCGTCGTCTGCAAATAATCTTATTTTACAATGTTTCAATACTTTTTTCATATCATTAATGTACTTTATAAAAAGAATAGGTCTGAGAACAGACCCTTGTGGTACTCCCAATGTAATTTTAATTGGTTCGGAGAATGTCTCACACACTTTTGTGGTTTGACATCGATTAGTTAAATTTAATAAGCCTTGAACCATTTCAATGCGCTTCCTTTTATTCCATTTTTAGAATGTTTTCTTTTATTCGTTTTAAATGATTATATCTCTATCCATCATTTCAAAAGCTCTCTGAAAGTCCAGGAAAACCGCAACACATATTTATTTTTATCTGAATCTTGTTTCCAGTCCTCCAGAACTAGATTGAGAGCCATTTCACATGATTGGTTATTTCTAAATCCACACTGTTCTTCACACAATATATCCCAGTTTTCTATAAAATCAACAGGCTATTTTTTTATCACATATGTTCAAGTATTTGTTCATACTTAGGGAGCGTGTTTACTGTTTATTGAAGAATAATTCAACTATATTCTTCACATTTTTTTGAATTTTGAATTTTTGTTATTGGGATGATTCTTGATATTTTCCATGATTGTGGGAACTTCCCTGAGGTTAAAGATTCGTTTATAATATTTAATAAGTAATTCTCAATGATTGGTAATGATTGAATTATTAATTGTATTGTAATTCCACCAGGACTGGGTTTTGATTTCATTTGTTTCAGAATAACTTGTAATTCCTTCTTTGTTATTTTATAAAATTTCAGTTCTATATTTCTATCTTTAATTTCTTCATCAACGTTATTGACAATTTTCGGAATACTTTCGTTAATTTCTTCAATACTTTTTATAAAATAATTATTGAATTTATTGGCTATATTTAACCCATCTGTTCCAGTGGGTTAAATATTTACACATTTTCTTCTGATCTCCCTTTTCTTCCTCTATTTTTAGTTCTGTAGTATTCATTTTTTTCTGCTTTTTATAACTGTAATATTGTAACTAATTCAATTTTGCTTGGATACAAATTTATGTCTTTAAATCATATACGTACCTTAAAAGATATACCTAATAGCCATAGACTTTGCTAAGGACTTATGTGGTTTATTCTTTAGGGTACAGATTTTCATAATTATTTCTAGAGATATATGTTTTCGACAAAAGTAAATATGTGCACATAAACATCAAATTCTTATACGGACTGGCGTTTTATTTTGATTGCACTTATATTATTTCTTAATGTTTGAATATAAATAACATTTTAAGAATTTTAATCATTGATGTATGTACTGTATGTGATAAAAATGTTCTGTTAGGACCTTTACAGGGGCGACAGTTATTCTTCTAAAATTATAGAAGAGTGGTCAAAATCTTAACAAGCCAGTTAAGAGTACGTTCTTTTAGAATGCTCCATGATGACGTGCTCCATGATGACTCCACATCTGCCTTGGAATGGGAACACTTCATAGTATATAATTATAATATCGATAAAACAAACAAAGTAAGTATGGCCAATAATTCATAAGACGATCACACAAAAATCATAGTTAGCTTGAGGCATGGGTTTTTTTCAAGATAAAAGTTTTTAATGGCAAATAAAATTTAGATGGTGTATTATTATTCACCAATGGAGTCTGTAGCATAATGCGTGTAGGTCACCAATGTTGTTTAAACGATTTTTTGTACTCTAGTGACGAAAAAATAAATAAGAGTACCTATTCCATTAGTCTCAGAAGAGAGAGTAATAATAATTTTAGGTGTAAAGAATTCACGGTGAATGTTTGATGAAAATACTTATAACAATGAAACCAAATCATCTCCGGATGAAATTACAATAGGCATATCAAAGATGCACTGCCAGCTGCAGGAGACAGATTAACGAATCTCTGTTAAAGGGAATTTTTCCGCATTCACAGAAAACTTCTATAATAATATGCTTATTTTCGAAAACTTCAGTTCAATAAACGGAAAGCCAAAATATTAAGAACAACTAGAATCCATAGATAAAGAACAGATGAGTAAATTTATTGAAAAAAATAACATTTTAATAGACCTGTATATTAATAAATTACGTGATTAACTAATGGAAAACTTGTATGGATCAGGAGAAAAGCACAATAGCAGTGTTTTTGTATTTTTGACGTCCCTTTGAAACAATGGACGGAGAAAAACTAAAACACTGAAATTGAAGGACATAGGAGTTCGTGACAATGAACTGCAGTGGTGTATTGATTACTTAAAAAACAGAAAGCGAAGAACCAAAATTGGAAAAGTTATCTCTAAAGAAAAATAAGTAAACCTTTGAGTTCTTAAAGGATCTGTTTTGGGACAGCTCTTTTTATTTTGTAAATTAATTACATGGTGAAGTGCCTAAAGTACTGTCACTTCAAATAATTTGCAGATGTAACACTTTGATACATTAAAGCAAATAATATTGTAGATATAACGTCAAAAATACAAAATGAACTTCTTCAATATTCTAATAATTATTTATTTTATTTTATTTTATTTGTTAGCGTTATAAACAGTCATTACAAGTTCATATATAACAGTGTTAGAGATAATCATATCATTGACCAATAAAATAACGACATAAAAATTTGAGACCATAATAAAAAGAAAAACAAACAAAACAATATACGTATGTAATATAAACAATTCTGAAAAAGTGCATCTACTCACTTAAATCTACAAAAAATGTATTTTCAATGGTAATATAATGCAAACTGCTGAAATCAAAAAAGAAAATGAACAAAAATTAAAATGAAAAAGAAAGATAAGGAATTAATGAAACATTAAGTTTTCCGTTGAATATTACTTTCTATGAATTTTATGAAGTTAGCAAGGTTCGTGTCAAACACGTCAATGTCTGAGCATAATCTATTGAAGGTGCTACAGCTTCTTCTTATAAACACATTTTGAAGATAATTAGCATTGCTCTTAGGAATATAAAATATGTCTGGAGATCGAGTAACTCTTATTGGACATCTGAAATTAATATTTTGTAATAGGCAAGGGCTATCAATAAAATTGTGGATTATCTTATAAAGCATTACTAGGTCTCTGATATCTCTACGTTGATCAAGGGTTTTGAGGTTCATAGAGACATAATTTACATCATTTCGCATGCGAAACGAAACATATTTCAAAAACTTTTTCTGGACTCTTTCTATATTTGATTTATATGCAGAACAATAAGGGTTCCATACTGTTGAAGCATACTCTAGGTGGCTTCTGACGTATGATATGTAGAGAATCTTAAATGTTTGTGGATTTTTGAAAACAGAACTTACTCTAAGTATAAATCCTAGCATTTTCAAAGCCTTAGACGTGATGTGCTCGACATGAGATTGGAAAAGAAGCTTACTGTCTAATAGAACTCCAAGATCTCTAATTACATTTACCCTATTTAAAAGATTGTTTTTAATTATTTACGGATATAGTATAGTGTTTTTCTTTCGAGAATAAGATATGACGGAACATTTATCTGCATTCAAAAGAAGGCGGTTTTCTAAACAAAACACATTGATTAGGGAGTTCAGGTCATCCTGGAGCTCTATACAATCCCTCTCAGATTTAATGATTTTGACAATCTTTTTGTCATCCGCATATAGGAACAGCTGAGAATTACGAATAGTTTTGTCAACATCATTCATAAAAATGTTGAATAAAAGGGGGCCAAGGTGAGATCCTTGGGGAACTCCTGAGGTTACGGGGACAAAACTAGAGCAAAACCCCAGTACAGTTACAGCTTGCGTACGATTGTCGAGATAAGAGGCTAACCAACGAAGGAGGTCACCGTGTATACCCATTGCTTCGACTTTCTCAATTAAAATGCTGTGTGGGATTTTATCAAAGGCTTTGGAATAGTCTGTGTAGACTATATCGACTTGAAAACCGTTATCCATAGCAAAACGGACTATGTCAACAAATTCGCATAGATTATTTTCTGTTGATTTTCTGTTCACGAAGCCGTGTTGATTCGAAATGATGTGTGGTCGTGTACAAGGAAAAATGATATGGAAAACAAAATTTTCAAAAAGTTTACCCATTACGTTTAATTTAGAGATCGGTCTGTTATTTTCTATGTTGTGTTTGTTGCCTTTTTTTAAAATAGGCATAATATATAAACTTTTCCATTCTTGTGGAAAAATGCCAGAAGACAAAGAAGTTTTGAATATTAGACTTAGCGGATAACATAAAACATTAGCGCAATTCTTTAAAAATACCGGGTGTATACCATCAGGCCCACTGCCTTTGGTAGGATCTAATGATTTAAGATATTTACAAACTAATTCAGTGTCTATATAAACATTATTAAGATTTAATACTGATGTGTTTGGATTATATATTCGATTGGTAGACGAGGTGGATGGGGCTGGGGATTCAAAGGAGAATTGAAAATGTACGTTGAATAAGTTACTTATAGCTTCCCCACCCAGTACATGCTGGGAGTTAAGAAACATATTGTTAGGTAGTTCAAAGCTTCTTTGCTTAGATTTAACAAAGGTCCAGAAGTGTTTGGGATCGGTATTGATATTAATTTCGGCCATATTAATGAAATTATCATAGCACACCTTCTCCATACGCTTTTGTCGTTCTCGGAGAAGAGAGAAAGTTTGATAGTCAGAGATGCGGTTACAAATTTTATATTTTTTGTGGAATTTAAGTTTATCTTTAATTACTTTTTTTAAGACAGGGCTGTACCATGGGGGGTACCTGGAATCTAAGTTAACTGTTCTAGATGATACATGCGTGACAATTACCTCATTTAATTCTGAATAGAAGCGTGTCGTGACTGAGTCTACATTACGGCTATTAAGAGTAGTTGTCCAGTCAACGGCTGCTAAGGCGCTATTAATCTGCACATAGTCCGTGCGCGAGCGTGGGATTTGGAGGGACGGCTCGCGGGCCATGCGCAGCACCGCAGCACCACCTCTAGCGAGCGGTGGTGTGCATCCTCCGGCACTAGCGGTGTATAGCACCCTCTTACAGTGCACATGCAACTCGAAATCACCAGGTCAAGAACACGTCCGTTTATATTAAGCTGGTTGTTGAATTGATGGAAGCCGGTAAAGTCTAAAAAATCAGAAAGTGTTGAAGTTAGTGCATCGGTTGAGGATCTATTAAGTACCAGGGTACCGTCTGCGGTCAAATGCAGAAGCCATTGGGCATGTGGTATGTTGAAATCTCCTGATAGAAGGAATTCATCATCAGGGAAATTGGTGTACAACGAAGATATAAATTCAAAAAAGGCACTTAAAGATTTACTCTGCTCGGCACCTTGGACGAAGTATGAGCAGTATATGCGTAGTTTAGAAGTACGCGCGCCAGAGCCTAGTGCAAGAGTAGCTGTGGATATCTCTGCGCGCTGTACGGGAGGGAGGGAGAGTAAGGGGCACGCGGGCAGTTCGCGGCGTACTCCAATCAGTGAACCACCGCCGAGCGCCTGGCCTAACAACATGTAGTCGCGATCACAACGGTACACTACATAACGTTCATCGCATAATTCACAGTCAAATATACTTGGCAGAAGCCATGTCTCAGTTAGGCATATCACGTCATAATCGGCATTAAGAATGCTGAAAAGAAACACATGCGTTTTGGTTCGGAGACCTCTAACATTTTGATAATATACATTTAATTCACCAAGAGCATGCATTTGAATGGAACATGTAGGTCAACATATTATGTGAAAACAATAATGTGAAAACAATAATAGAGTATGTTGGACTATGGAAACGAAGCAAAGATCAGTTGAATATAATATTAGAAATATAATTGACATGTTGACATTTAAAACTGTAAAATAGTTTAAATTTTTTAAAGATTCTATGGTGAAACTTGGTTTTGAAATCGAACCCATTAAATTTACATGGTTACAATAATAACGTATTTTTGTAGTGATTACAGTGGAGTAATACAATAAAATTATTTTTGTTAAGTAAATGATTCATTAATATGGTAGTGAGTGAGACAAGAGAGTTAAAATTATTAGAAGAGATTTGACAACGTTAAGTCTATAATACCCTAGAATTTATTTATAAGTAAAAACAAAATGTTTAGATTATATGTTAAAAGTGGTAAGCATTGCTGGTCGCCGCAGCAGTCGCATTTCAGTTGCATTGTTGACAGATTGCCATGGTAGAGGCTCACAAACTGTCAAGTTTTTGAGGAATCTGCGATATGTCAGATTAGAAAAATATCGATTTTTATCAGGAGGTTGAATGAGATTGCTTCGACAACTGTTTTTCTTTCAGTTTTTTCCCTGTGTAAACGAGAAGCTGCAACGATTTTAGGCTTCCTAAGACAAATTTATCGGGAACAATGTTTAATATAAAGGTTTTAAAACCAATGAACTTCCTTTAAATATTATTTAAGCTAAAAACCTCATAGTTTTTCGTGGACTATATCCCAATATTGTGAAATTCAATTTTTAGTAAGTAGGTCAGAGAATATTAATAAGTAAGAATAGACATCATTAAGTGTTAAAATTTAATAGCTAAATGAAATAAACTTTAAAAAAGAAAAAAAAATGAAAAAACGCATGAAATGCTACTTGAGATTGAATGCAGATTTATTGCATATTTAATAAAACAGCTTATTAATAATCATAATATATGAAGGTATATCAAAATTTATTCGATTTCTAAATCTCAAAAACCTTGTACAAATAAAGGCCGCCTACAAAATTATAGTTTCCTGAACATTTTTTTTTGTAGTTGTTCCCGTTATCTGCATAAAATCGTCCATTGACCTTAACCGCCGCGCGTCCCCATCACTCACGGCATTACAGCATTACGGCATTACGCCACGAGTAGGTTCCCCTAAAACAACCAGTGCAATATATTAGGCAAGTGTGATAGGGCTCAGATCGCACGTCTGCCAATAAAAATGGCTACTGGGAACCATTGCAATAGGCCCTTTAAAGCAATAATAAAAGTCCACTTTATTCATGCATTTTCAACCCTTCAAAGGACAAACTTTTCAGTTTATGAGCTTTGGCACGCTTTTTTAAAATGAAAATCTGATCAAAAATTAAAGAGAATTATTGGTAGCGGTTAGGTGAAACTGTTTTTTATGCTGTGTAGATTTTTTAACGAAAGATTTCCTTTTTGGGTAGAAAATCTGGAAACAATAAATTAATCAAACAGTTGAAAGTTGAAGTTTCAGCTAGTACTTTCAAAATCAAGCCATTTTTCGCATTCTTATCACGGGTAGGCATACGGAATTTGACATTTCTCTACTATCGGGAGGTTTTTAGAGATATTTTAAATAGTACGTGGATGACGTTCCTCGTTTAATTATTTTACTGGGAATCGTTCATTTATAAACAATTCAATTTATTTCTCTAATATTTGTATATCAGACATTTTTATATTTACGTGTACTTAGTTTGCGCTCATTGATTATGATGTATGTTGGCAATTGACAATTTTTTTTTAAATTATCAAATCACCATCTGTCAAAAAAAAAATGTAATAGCCGAAACGACAATGAACGTATTGAAGATATATAATATATGTTTTATAATATATGTCTTAATATATGTCTTATATTATAACATGGTGAGAACAATAAATTCAGATTAGCAAACAATGCAGTAAACTGTTACTGTTAAACTACGGCATCTCCCATGGAAGTGCACAAGGACCAATTCTTATTATTATCCATATAAATGATACCACTAAGTTTACCATCTGTTTACCATTGAAGTGAACATGATCAGAGTTACAGTTGATATGTACCGTAATTTTATTTCAATGAGAAAACTGGATGGAAATTATAGTACGTGGCTGAAAAAAAACTTAGTGTACCTAAAAATTGGTTTAAAATCAACTCGCTTTCCCTAAATACAAACAAAACTAAATATTTAAAATTTTCAATGAAGTTCCTTTAATCTTGTGCAACAGTACGAGTTCTGAAACCATTCTCATGTCAGCGTTATTAGATACAGCTGATTCATAAAACTTACACAAATAATTTGTTCCATTGGAATTTCAAGTAAAAAATGAAAGTGCTTAAGAAACTTGTGTTCAACTTGTTAGTGTAAGAATTATCTTTATGCAACGGGAACTAAATTGGGGCATAATTATACTCCACTTGATTTGTAACTTATGAAATTTAGAGCGTTCCACGCAATCCAAGGAATTGAAATCAATTAAAGTTCTGCTAAGAATGCCGATCGTCTTTAAAGCCTTATATTTTTATTTATTTATTGCTTCTTCACAGTTTAAATACATTTTTAATATGCAATTATTAACACCACAAGGGTTCGCCTGTATCGGGATTATTAGTTATGTCGTCATCATCATTATGTCGTTAATCATAAATAGACGAGAGTAAAAAAAAAATAAAAAAAACTACGACGGTAAATAAAACAGATAATAAATAAAAGGCAATAAAAGCATTCAACAATCTTCCAAGATATATATTTTTCTATTCTACGTACTTGTTTCTTTACTTACAATTTACTGTGTATGACTGACTATAGGGAATGCGTAGAATTGCACTATCCTCTCCATATCCTGTAATATATCATTATTATAATTATCATAATAAAAAATGATGGAAACCAAAACCATTTCAGAAAAAATGTGACAAAAAAATTATAACATAAGATAATAAAACATAATTTTTTTGTGATGCACATTTACACTTCATTATTTACAACCGTTCCTCATGATCTTCGCCGAGTTTTTGTTTTTTTTTTCATTACAGTCTATTCTATAAAATATTATATTTTTCATTCTATAAAATTTTATTACAATTTGTTATATCATAATTATTTTATTATAGATTATGTATTAAACTGTAAAATGATGGCCTCGGCACGGGAAAGTTATCCAGTGTGGCCTAATTATTTTATAATGTTTGAATACACACAATACATATCTACTATTGTATCAAAAAAATTTAAAATAAAAATTATGAAGTGGAAGTGGATGGTAGAAAAATGAGTTGTTTGTGATAAACTAAGATAGGGTTGTAAGCAGATTGTTTGACGTGGTAGTGAATGGTAGTAGAAGTCCAAGTCTCCCTCGGAAGACATGATAGGTACTCACCTGTGGTAAAGTAAAGCGTTTATTTTTGAGGCTAAAAAAATACAATGGGATTAAAAAAGGATGCTTACAATATCTGGGGATAGTGATCGGGTGAGCTATATGCTCCAAACCATTTATAACCCCGAGCAAGGCCGGGTTCACTTCGCGGTCGACATCGGGTGGTCGGCGTTCGTTTGAATTTTATACAGAACTCTATAGTTTTATTCTGAGATTGATGAAATTTTTCACAATCGACCTTCAAAAAATATTAAATGTCTCTCTCCAAGTCTGATTTTGAAAAACCCTGTGGAAAGTACAAAACATAAAAAACTTTTAACTAAAATGGAACTCAACAGATGAAATTTGCAAAAAAAAAACTAAAAAATCAACAACTAATATTAAAAAAAAGTGTTTGGGGTGTTATGCCGTGTTGCGCTACCTTCTTATTTAGTCAACATTAATAAATACGTTAGACTTTCTTTTTACATATTTTTTAATATTTCGGCATTTGAAGGGTGAACGAAAATTGCCGATTTTCCGATACAAACGGTCCAACAGGAGTAAGGCCAAAAAGCGGCACAATATTTGGCCGGGGAGACCAATTTTGTTTATCAGACGTCGTTTTGTATTGGGACTCTGCGAGGGCTGCAGTGCCATAATTCTCCTGGCGTCGGATAAATTGCAAGCAAGCCATTTCCCTCGTTTAAATTTTATTGCATCAAAATTAAAATTATTGAACAAGAAAGCTGAAGATAACAACAATCTTAGTAAGGCGATAATTTTAAAGCTCTACTTATTTATTTTTTTAATGCCTCTGCAACATAAAATTGTACGGTTCTAGGAAATTAACCTAAAACTCTAGTTAATTATGAAAGAACAAAGCAACTATTTCCTTTAACCCTCGTCGCTTAGTTATTAAGGCTCCGTTCCCGGCTCCAAAAAGAAGAAGACGGAGAGATATGAAATTACGAATATTAGAAGAGCGCGCTTACATTTACAACGATAAAATCGATGCAAAAATCATGAAAATCTTTAATAAAACATGACTCGTTTAAAATACAGCAAAAATCTTGCGATAATTGTCTTAAACAGCATTTAAAGAAACGCTGTGACAACATATAACTTGTAAAATAACTGAAACAAACGTGTTTATAATAATTTTTGGAGCATTCCTTGCGATTTTTTTCTATCGAGGGAATTTTATGTAATTTGCGTTTGGCCTCGACTAATGTCTAGATTTTATCTTCAAGAATAACTTTTTTTTAAGAGCTTAAAAACTTCAAATGTTTATGGGAGGTTTGCAAGAAATCGGTAGAAATTCGAATACCGGCCTCTTGAACATACTAAATTATTTTTACTAAAAAAATATTTAAGAAATTTTAAAATTTGGAACTGTTAAATATGAAAACATGCAAATCACACGGGAAGTATTTAATTATTTCATGTTATTCAATATTTATTAATAAATAATAAAATATTTTAAATAGTACTTTTAATATTTACTGCACGTTCACGATTAGTGGATACATACGTGCCCTGGTGAAAGGCCAACATTAAGAATCGAAACTTTGCTTGGAATGGCTTTAGCCGTGTTTGGTTACCAGATCTGAGTAGACATGTACTTTCCCAACTTTCTCTTCCCCATACCCTTCCCCGCCAATATCTTCAGCCTCACAACATATCCCAATTAGAGAAAGGGTAGTATCACTGGCTCCAGATGGTAGGGAGCGACTCTTGTGCGATGTCGATGCAAAAAAAAAATCTAAAATATAACATATTTTTACAAATGAAGAAATGTGATATTATTGGAATACCCTGTTTTACTTTGTGGCAGTTGATGAATGTTCGTATTTACTTAAAACCGTTTTCGATGTCAATTGTCAATATTACATTCGGCATTTAATAAATTTGACAAAGTCTTTGTGCCACCAATCACGTTGCACTATTTTATCACGTGACAAACGTAAATCACTTTGACTGTGAATTGGCCGTGAAGCGTGAGTTGTATATAATCAGCTTTGTGATTCCAATTGCACTTTTCACACACCTACCAGGTGTGCGCTACTGTCACCTGCAGAAATACATTTTGGTTTTATTAGTAATAGGTGTAACATAATTATCGTTCAACAAAATCATTTAACATTCCTATTACTTTGAATTGATTTGCAAGTGTCACGATATTACCCATAGGTACTTAGTAGAGTTTCAATTAAATAAAACACCTATTTTGTCGTTTGAATTGTTTTTGAAGAACTCAATTATTTTATTTTTTGTCGATTTACCTACTGAATAATAATAATTTTTATTATGATATTATATAAAACAGGTTCTTTATTAAAATAGTAACGACCTCCGTAGCCCAGTGGCTAAGGCACTTGACTCACAATCCGGAGGTCGCGTGTTCGAACCCGGCGTGCGCAAATAAATTTTATTTGATTAATTTGTGTTATTTCACAATTTTTTCATTTAAAATAATATATGTATTTTTGCGGCACGTTCCAGAGTGGAAGATACTATCGGTATCGCCCTGGTGTAAGACCACCATTCAGAATTGAAAAGTTGCTTAAAAATGGCTTTAGCCGTGTTTGGTGACCAGATCTGAATAGCCAGGTACTTCCCAACCTTCTTCTTCCCCACCTCCTTCCCCTCCCCACTACCTTCAGCCTCACAACATACCCCAATTGGGGATACCATAGTCTCACTGGCTCCAGACGGGAGCAGTTGAGATTCTTGTGCGGTATTCACTGTAAAAATTCAAAAAAAGTAGAAGATGTATCTGACTCACATTTTGACTGGCATTTTGTTCTGCAGTGATTAAAAAATATTCAACAAAAAACATAAGAATTCAGTAAAATAGGTATTGGATACTTGTAAATACTTATACTTATAATACTTCTCCAGTGCCTGGAGAAGTATTTTTTTTTAAATCGAAATAAAGTCAGGAATCTCTGGTTAAAGTAAGTTAGGACAGACATGTTGGGTGTATTCTTGGAGGATTAATTGCGTGTTACTTAAAAAACTAAATAATGACTAGAAATTGGATTATATTGGAATACACATATTTTTGCACATAAAACATCGAACCAACTATTTTTTCAAAATTAGCAGCTTTCATACCATGTTCCCTCTATATATAATGGTTTTTGTTATCTTTAAATAATTTTATCATAGAATTAAATATCATTAAACAAATTGCAATCAATAACGGTTGTAGTACAAAATTTTATACAGACTTCTGGAAGTTTTAATTAGAGTTAAGAGCACCTAAAATGTTTGAATAATAATAATTAATCCGAATTTATCATTCACATGTTGAAAACAAATCATTGTTTTGATAAAAAAAAAT
The DNA here is from genome assembly GCA_917563855.2 of Limnephilus lunatus. NCBI lineage: Eukaryota > Metazoa > Arthropoda > Insecta > Trichoptera > Limnephilidae > Limnephilus > Limnephilus lunatus. The sequence goes on from OU830594.1 coordinate 34,526,409, forward strand.
AAAAGTTAAAAAAGGGTAAAAAAGCATCCTTGTTAGTCTTTGATTATTTCGTGTTAATTTATAAAAGTTCATTAACACACTAATGCAATAATAATAAAAATAAAAGTTTTTTTTTCAGAATGTATGCAAGGATAGTACCGCCGCCGCCCCGGGAATCATTTATTGGATAACCAACACCTCAGCCATAGTTCACCCCAAGTGGTTCACTACGTTTGGTGACTTAGCACTTGTGCCCGGGTTCATGGGGTGAGGTTTGTCCTGGTCTTGACAGCAAATGCATCTGCATGGCAGGCCGTACCAGGAGAGAATGGTTGATGTAGTCCCATTGAATTCTCCAGCCGTACTCTCACGGAACATCGCCTTGCACCGCAATGGGAGGGATGGATTTATACGTCCATCACTCCTGGACATACTGAACCTCAGATTCCTACTCACCCCTCATATCATTTTCCTTCCCAGAAATTCCACTCCTTTTCCAAAAGGGACCCTCCACACAGTATCCCCAAGGATGACATTGGCCCTGTGGGGAATTATTGTCCTCGGGGTCTCGTTAAAAAAAATTAATAAGCATTTAATCTTTATTACTAATTGATTCTCAACCCAACTGCAGTGACGTCCGCGTACAACGGCTTTAAGGTGTGATTTTCTGTTTTTTTTCACTCTCGATACCCGCATATCGATACCTTTTTGCTTCCTTCTCATTGAGATATATAAAAAAAGTGTGATTATTTATTTTGTAATTTTACAAGACATTTCATGAATATAAACTGTTAGAGTACAGTTTTTATTCAACAAAAGAGCCGGCGTTTTTGCCATTCGTTTTGGAGATCGTAAGACTTCAGCACCATGTCACAGGTGTCAGTAAGGTGTTTAAAATGCTCGCTTCCTAACTTAGTCCTGAAGACGTTACCTAACGATATGAGTATTTTTCTCCTAATAGTACAGACCGTCAGCATTCAGTTTTGGACGGTCTCGTTAATCTAACTACAATCAGCTGAATTTGTAAAATACGCTGCAGTCAACAAAGCTATCTGGCTAAGTCTGACTTACTGCGTTTTTTGCTCTGTGACTGCGCAATTTATGAGTGTTGATTGTGCTTCGTTAGTCGGTGTTTTATTTGATAGTTTCCCTTTTTAGGTACGAGGCTATAATCTACGTCTTTATTGCAACGGATCGCAATGGGGACCTACATGCCGCGTGGTACTTGTAAGTAGTACTGAAAACGTAGATTGTGGAAGCAATCAATAGATTTAATTTCATTCTTGTTGGTTTCATTGTGTGAGTAATATATCACAAGCTTTCCAGGACATGAATTAAGAAGGACTTTTAATAATACTCCTTATAGATATAGTTGTTGGAATTAAAAGGGAAAGCAAATAAGAATGCGAAGATGAAAGATTGAATGTATCAGATATTCTATAAATGTAGCAAAAAGCGATGTTCAGTAGAAAATGTCACATGTTGAAATTAAATCAATTTATTTTACGCGTTCAGTAAATCGTTTTAATTTTAAATTTTACATTTATTTTGAATGTAATACATAAAGACATAAGCATTTCTATATCTATATACATATATAGATATTGAAATATTTTACTAACATCAGGGGTTTAACAGTTTGTAGGAAATGTAATAAATAGTTAGAAATCAATGAAAGACGGAAAACAAGGAAGTAATTTCCCAAACAGTCAATTAAATATGTTAATTAAAATGAAACTCGTCATCTCAACCTTTTAAAACATGGAACACGAAGCTTCCTAAAAAATACTGGTGACTGATAAAGCAAATTACCGAATCTTGGACCAATTGAAGAGAGTAGTTCATCATGCATACGGGATAGTATGAAAGTGATCATTATCAAGTACGTGTTGCAGAAGATAAACTTACTGAAAATGGTTGATTCTTCTACAAGATGTAGTCATTATTAACATTAACAAAACCAAGAACTATAGCAAAATCAACATAAACCGCCTGATGTTAACAGAATATTCATTGGTTTCTTCCAATCTAAAAACAAAAACAAGACATTTTTCTTTGTCCCAACAAGATTAAAATCAAATCAGGGGAAAACTACATTAATCCGATTGTTTTCCCGATCTTATCTATCGGAATCCCCTGAAATCGTCCACTGCTAACTCAATTCGGTTTTGAAAAAAAATCGTTAAGCGATATTTATTAGTGGGGGTGGTGGTACAGTTGGGTGCGTCCCAACCTCCCACTGTTCTTTCCTATCTCCCATTTGTCGATACCCTTCCCTATATAACGATGATGACTGTAGAGAGTGTAGAGTCTACAGGGTAGACTTCGGAATCTACAGACAACTCAAATTTGTCAGTGTGACCGCAGACCCGACTGCCTTTTCAACTTTCGCTAAGTAATGATTTCAAAGAGAGTATTGTAAGAATACAATTCTATAAAAAATAACGCTAACCTAAAGTTCCATATTTCTTGACGACTTTAAAGACACTGAAGGTTATTTACCTGTAAATGAACATTATTAAATTGACTGATTTGAGGTAGTTCGCTGAAGGTGTTTTTACATATATACCAATGTTTTCAGAGTTAAAATGGGTCATAAGATTGAAAATTAATGGCTAATGGTAGATAAAACAAAAAAAAAATCACAAATTTCGGTGATACGAACATCTTAGGCGTTAGACGAATCCTTTAAAGTTTAACAGTAAACCTTCGCAATAGTTTTCCTGTGGTTATTACGGAGAGTATTTAGCAATGTCTTACTTAACCTCTTCTTGGTTGCTATTTTTTAGATTTTGATGAGGGGTTCCCTTTAATTTTTCTTTGTATTTATTATTGAGCTTTTGATGTGGTTACGTTTCATCTATATTTTTTGGCAATGACATGTTTTTTAAGTTGACCATTTTTTTTTCGCTGTTGTTTTTTTTTGCAACCGTACATGGTTTGTGTTTTGATTTCTCTCGATCTTCCATGATGTTTTGTTTCCCAGCATAATAAAAAACAATTTTTATGATTTTCTAATAATAGTAATCATCTATGTATGAGTACAAGTACTTATATATATATATATACATACAAAATACTTGTCATCCAACTTAGCGACAATATACCCAAATAAATTAGTGTTAGTGTTATTTCACTGATATTAGCGACAATACACCTAAAAAAACCGTGGTTAGTGTTATATCACACATACTAAATATTAAATATGGATTTAGAAAGACGCTACGTTGGTTTACGTAGGGTAGTGTGAGACGACGCAACATTGCTTCCTTATATAGACATATTTATAATACAAGGTTATTATTTCAATGAGGCAAAACATACTTAATCATATCTTATCTCGGTAAGAAGCGTGGTGGCCTCCACGTCAAGATTTTTCCTTCAGGGCGGGTCTTCTCGGTCGCATAGCGGAGCGGCATAAATAATGCATGGAGATCCGCCCATACGGCCGGCCCGCCCACAGAGCCTATAGTGGGCGTACGCCACTGCGGAATACTAAACCGATGTGTCATCTCCGCCGCTGGCATTCTTATTCCCCGCCAGCCGCTAAGGGAGATAAAAATACCCGGACTTGGCCCCGGCACCAGATGGAACTTATTATTGTAGGTACCTACGTCACTGGAGACTTGACTACTGATGATGTACCAACGAGTTTTTGATACAACATACATACATTCATAATATTATAATTTATTCATGTAAATCGTTTTTTTTTATAAATTATTAGCTGGGTTACCCGGCTTCGCTCAGGAAAACATTTGAGAGTGTTATGGAATGTTTCACAATGATGATCCCGATTCCCTATTCACGAACATTCCACAACATACACCGCCACCCCTTCCAGAACTTTTTAGAGTTCTATAGAACCTTCTTGAACTTTCCGAAATTTCAAGAGGGCGAAACTTCCAGCCCTTATATCTTCAAAAGCACGCCCTTTAGGTAAAAACGGGTACCTTTTTTCCCGAGAGGGGACAGAGATCTACCACACCTTATAACTCCCTTGATCGTACCGGGACTCGTTTCTGAGTTTTTGCGGTCCGCGCGTTTTTTTGGATTTTCTTTTATAATATATAGCTGTTTCCCGGCATGCGTTGCAATGCCATATTCAAATAAATAAAATGTTACTCCTTGCATGTCCTTTCCCGTGCGTTCCCCTCCAGCGTTCCACTTCCACCTTCACCGCCACCGCTCTCCCGCTCCCCCGTCCCGCCAACCCCCCTGGCACTTCATTTCTTGACTCCTCTCCCGTCCGGCCAGTAGCCGAAACTTTTTTCTAATACTAACATTATTAAACTCATGATATCTTTTTAATTAAATATCCGAATTGAAAAATTCAAAAAGTTAAATAAAGGTATTGAAGCTGTCTTGAATATGAAGTAATTTATTTTGATAAGGATTAACACCAAGATACAAATAAAGAGCCTTTTCAAGCGGCGACATATTAATTAATTTTTTTAAATAAAAGATTACTTATTGTGGCATAACCATAATAGTTATACATATGCTGTTACGACTTTTTTTGTAAATAATGATGTATTCTACAAAGTCGTACTACATTATTTTATTCTATCATCAATAGTTTTCGCAGCGCACGCGATGTAAAGAATATTTTAGGTAATTTTTTTACACCTTGGGTTGCATTATTGGAGTTTTAGTAAGGATCCCTAATTTTTTTGAAAATATAATATAGCCTATGTCTCTCGGGGATAGTGTAGCTTCCTAACAGCGAAATAATTTTTCAAATCGGTTCGGTAGTTTTGGAGCCTATTCGATGCAAACAAACAAACAAATCTTACCTCTTTATATAGTGTAGTAGATAGTTAAAAATAATCATCGCTTCGTTATCCAATTAGAATTTGACTAACATAGAGATTTTTCTGTTTTTTAATAATAATCTATTTCGATGTTTTTCTTTGGAACTACTGTTGTCTGATTTTTTTACATACTTTGTACATAAATTATAAATATTTATTTATTTTATGTAGTTAATAATGCTCCAATGATGCAAATAATTAATTAAGGAAGGTAGATCCTTGACTCTGTATACTAATAATACTGTGTACTTTCCGACGGTGCACGATTTAATAGTCAGAATTCATAATTTTATGCTTCTATGGAATGCACTTTTCTGTTGACACTATTGAATGGTATTAACAAGTTTGCGTCCGCGTAGTTGAATTTCAAAACCCGGCTTGAATTTCAGAACGCGCCGCGCTACAAATAATATCGCGTCACCTCATTTGGATACGGTTCTAACTGAAATTTTTTATTCAAAATGACCTTTGAATGCCAAAGCATTTCTTTTGCTTATTTCTATACCCAAAATTTTTTCACAACTATCTGTGTAGTATTTTCATAGATATACGTATGACAAAGTTCTAAATCAAGCATTTTCAATAATAATTCATTTTACAAGGTTCTAACATCGCTTACACTCTCTATTTTGTTTGTGTCTGACAGTCGATCTTAAATATAAGGCGCATTACGGTTCCTCATATCATTTGGATAGGGTTCTAACTACGTCTTACCATTTTCTAAGGTTTCTAAGTTTTCAAAGACGAATTTTCGTAATCTATTTAAAAATTTTAGTTAAATTATTTAAGTTTATCATATTTTTATATACATATTTTTTTCTTTATCAATAATTTTTTTGTTACACATACATTGTTATTGTTACATGTTTGATGGTGGATATATTTTACAAAAAGCAGTTTTATAAACAGTAAATAAAAAAGACTAAGTGATAAAATTATATTAATGTAAAGAAAAATATAATTTTCTTTAATTTAACACAATATCGATCTTGACTCGTCATTGTGTATGTACCGTAGACTGTCACTGGTATGTGCCTCAGTACTTAACAGTCGACTCGATATTTTATAATCTATGGATAATTAAAAATATAGTAAAAATAATCTATGGCCATGATAAAGCAAATTGATAAGATTAATTTCAATAATTAAAAGTAATTACTTTCGTGATTGTGATCAAGGAATCGACATTACAATTAATAACATTAAATGTCGTTTCTTTCCTTACAGGTTTGTTTTTTTACTAGATACTTTTATTTATGTAAATCTTGTGAGATTAACAAAATAAACCTCTACTTTCCTTATACAAAAACTCAATTGTGTTTTAATTGACTGTCATCCAAATCATAAAGAAAATATTATTATATAAATAAATAAAAGAATGTAACGAAATAAAAAAATATACATAAATATGTATATACATATATCTCTTTTTTTTTACAATATGCATATATTTAACGTATGATAACAAAAAAACCCACAAAGGCAAAGGCAGTGCATGGAAATACTTGTGATTTTTAAAAAAATGTAATTTTTTTGTTTTATTTAATTTTTCGTTTTATTTATTTTTCGTTTCATATAATTTATTTTTTATATTTTTTTCTTAATATTCCCTTTATTATGCATTTAATTATTTCTCATTCTTTATTATGCTGTCTAATCAGAGATAAAGTCACAATGAAGAAATTCATAATTGGTTTTATTTTGGCTATGTTACACATGTACAAACTGAAAAAATGTAAACTGTCAACCTCCCAAAAATTTTAATAAAAAATAAATAAAAGCACTTGAAAATTAAAATGTATATTAATGTTACAAATAACAAAGTAAGTGAGTTTTTACAAGAATTTTTGCAATAATAGAAGTGCCCAGTACCGCCGAGGAATAGAGAATGCTAATAAATAAATAAATAAATGTTTATTCCGGTATGTGGGGAGAATAGTGCAATCCCACACATTCCATAAGGGTTATAAAATATACATTTTAAAGAGAGAATCAGGTGATATGATTGTACAGCGCCCTTGAGGTGATTTTTCACAAAAACGGCGCTCTATAAATTATCCAATTTATTACGGTGCTCCAAATTTTATGTCCGGGTTGAATCTTTCCCAAATGAAAGACTAAACCCTTCCACACACTTTTCCACAAATGAATATCTAGTAAATTAACGCAATGTAAGTGCACTATATAAGAATAAAACAATACAATAACAATACGTCAATCCACCAGAAACATAATGGGAAAATATTTCACCGACTCCAGATATTTTCATATCAGAGGGTTCGGCTCTGATGAAATCCTAACTGGTCCGATAAATCCTACTGATCCCTCAATATAAATATTTAAAAAATCTTTCGTAATCCTACATGTATTTAAAATGACCGACTTTTGCATTTTTATGTACAAATTTTTTGACAAATCTAATACGCCTAAATTTTGAATGAGAGAGCTAGGTATAATGCCAGTAGCCGAAATAACAAATGGTAATATTTTTATAGTCTGAGAATGCCAAATTCTTTTAATTTCATTTCCTAAATCTGTATATTTTCTTATTTTTTCAGAAACAGTTTTCTGAATATTACAAGAATTTGGAAAAGCGACATCAATGATATAAGTTATTTTCTTAATTTTGTCATGTAAAACTATATCGGGTCTATTATGACTAATTGTTCTGTCTGTCAGAATAGTTTTTTTAATAATAAATTTTATAAAATTCATTTTCTAAAAATGAATTTGGTTCATATTCATAATATGGTACATTACGGCAGTCAATCAATTTATGTTTAATTACCAAACTTTGGTGAATTATTTTTAAAACTTGATTGTGCCTAAATGTATACTCAGACGGCGCTAATACAGAACATCCCGATATAATATGTTCTATAGTTTTCGGAAAAGCCAAACATTTTCTACATAAATCATCAATTTGATTTGCATCTTTGATGATATGCTTCCTATAATTTTTAGTATTAATGACTCTATCTTGTATGGCAAACATAAAGCCTTCTATTTCTGCGCTCAACTCTCCAATACTCAACCATTTGTTTGACGAAAATTTGTCAATATATGTTTGGTTGAGATAATTGAAGTGTTTTGCGTGAAGAATTTTATTTGACCAGGAATCTAATAATTCCTGGTTGGTATTTATAAGAATGCTGGCATTCTCGTCGTATAAATTTAATGGTGAAATATTTCTATCTGCCTTGCAAATTATTTTGTGCATTTCTGAACTATCAGCTTTCCTATGGAAAAAATTTCTTAGCATTTCTACCTGATTATGTTTTAAAGATGTTATTTTGTCTATACCTCTACCTCCTAAATTTCTGGGTAAATTAATTCGTTCTACAGCTGAATTTGGATGATGGCAATGAAATTTTGTTAATGTACTTCTAATTAATCGTTCTAAGCTATCTAAATCTGTATTAGACCATTTAATTATGCCAAATGAGTAAGTTAATAGAGGTATTGCCCAAGTATTTATCGCCTTTACTAAATTAATTATTATTATTAATTAATTATTATTATTATTATTACATGAACAAAGGTAATAACAAAATAAAATCATAATAATTAGCTTTTAGGATTCTGTGACCACATTAGGTGCCAGTATTTTTCACCAGTGTGCATCAATGCTGGATGATGGACTAATAATTACGTGGTAAGTATATACATTCTTAGGTATAACAGAAACCTTTTCCTTAGGTGGGAAGGTTTATTTTGGATACTGTGATATAAACGTGAATTGAAAAAATATTTATAAAATAAAATAATATAAAACATCCTTTCGACAGATTAAAGAGCTAGGAACATTTGTTAAAAGTAAAGCAAAAACAAAAACAGGAGTTAAGTCCTATTGAATGTGTGAATGCGGATGAAAAGTGCGGCTAAAAGGACCATAAAATGATGGTGCGGTTTGACTATAAATGGTGTAGTTTGCGGATGTCGAAGGACCTTGCGTGTGTTTGTTAGATGTATGTTAGACCACTGCACAAGTAACATTGAAAGCACAAAGGAGAAGGAAAGGAAGGGACTTACGGTGGAATCTTGACTCCTTAACCTCCTCGAACCAGGGTTTTGTTCATGCACTTGTACAATGATCAATCGCGGGATGCGGATTCAGTTAGCGGATGCGTGGTGCGTAATATTATACTTCTTCACGCGGCGAGTTCATTGATGACACTGATTGTTATGGTAACGATGACAACATAGGGATGGGATAGATTGGGGAAAAGGAACATCATAGGGATGGGATATGTGACAATCAAGATACAAGTACAGGGTCTATGATATATGTAGATGTGTAGGTAAGTGTAGCTTTGTATTGTTTAAACGCCCAACCACCTATTATTATTTAAAACAAACTGAAAATTAGAAATACTGAAATTATCATATTATTTACAAAAATAAAAACGAAACTTTTCGGTATATATACATATATTTCAGCATTGTTTTCCTGTATATTTACAGCAGTGGCGGAACGTTTGTATCTTGAGTGCGAATTACAGGAGAATCCTCGCTTTTCCTTAGTAAAAAGTGTCCGTCCTTATTCAAAGTATTCCAAATGTATTTATATCCAATACCAATACCAATATTCGTAGCCAGAGAAGTTTCTTGTTTGATGGTGTTAGTTTTTCATCAATGTAAATATTACTAATACAATTAAATTTGAATATGTAAACGAAATCCTCAGCACGGGAGATGCCAGTGAGGACTTCATTATCTTTACTTGTAACAAAAAAGAAAGATAATGAAATATTTATTATTATTATTATTAACTAGCTTTTGCCCCCGGCTTTGCTCACATATTGCCCCCCCCCCCCCCACTTCCTTTGGGCATTCTCAATTTGGCAATAACAAATGGTAACATAAAAATATTACCATTTGTTATTTCGGCTACCGGCATTATACCTAGCTATCTCATTCAAAATTTAGGCGTATTAGATTTGTCAAAGAATGTATATATAAAAATGCAAAAGTCAGTCATTTTAAATACATGTAGGATTACGAAAGAAATTTTTAAATATTTATATTGAGGGATCAGTAGGATTTATCGGTCCAGTTAGGATTTCATCAGGGCCGAACCCTCTGATATGAAAATATCTGGAGTCGGTGAATTATTTTCCTTGTTTCTGGTGGATTGACGTATTGTCCTTGTTTTGTTTTGTATTTATTATACTTATATAGTGCACTTACGTTGCGTGGATTATCTAGATAATCATTTGTGGAAAAGTCTGTGGAAGGGTTTATTCTTTCATTTGGGAAAGATTTAACCCGGACATAAAATCTGTAGCACCGTTAAAAACAGTTCCATGACAACTCATCAAAGTGGCATTTCAATATCTTTTTGAATAGTCATTAAAAATGTGAAATTTAAAAGAATAATAATCAATACCCTAATCTAACCTAACCTATTTAACGAAGTGCTTTTTATTACTTTTAATGACTTTTCAAAGAGGTAATGAAATTGCACATTGTTGATTTGTCCGGTCACCGTACATAACATGTATTCCAGTGTGCGTTCATTTCGCAATTCCTTGTTTTATCTTTATGATTTTTTTTTTGTATGTATTTAGACATTTTGTAGCTAATTTTTGCACCCTTATTATTATTAATGGGGTAACAATTAACTCTTATATAAGAGGACACTTATCTTGTCCATCTACATTTAGCTTGTGTTCCATTTATTTTAGGTGGGTGTAAATACGTCAGAATTACTCAATAAAATACCTTCTATTGGGTTTTTGGTACAACCTTGCAAAAAGTCAGGGATAAAAATATGTTCGGATAGTTACCGAAAAAACGCAAGAAAAATCATTAGTTGATGACATGTCAGGTTTTTTCACGACGTCCTTTTTGGTGGGATGAAAAAAAGTCATTAGCTAATAATATCAACATTCTGTATTGTCCGTTAAGCTGCGAGCCAAGAATTTTGGATTATCTCTTTTAATGTGAAAAACAACGGATAAATAATGACTGACCTTTTAGTTGCTAAACGAAAATGACTCTTTGAAATATTAAAGTTTTTTTTAATTACCGATTCTCGTTTCGTAGAAGGTAAACAATTAAAAAATTACGTATTTTTAAAAGTAAGGTTCATTATTTGGAGATGAATCTTTTACAAATAGAGAAAATTTAATTTTCTACGGGTGTAGCCAGAATCAAAGCGTTTCTGAGAACAATATAAAGAAGGTTTTTTTTATATGACAATAGGTGTACATATTTTCCTTCTTAACCATTTTTCAACCTTCCGCTTTCTATTCTCAACTTTCCCCTTATTCAGCTGACAACTTTTTAATGCAAATTCTACTGGGTTCAGGTAATTTGGACGGACTCTAAGAGAGATTGAAAGTTCTTTTCTGTATTATCCGGTGATATCGGAATGTTGCATGAAAGGATTTTAGATCGCAATATTAATTAATATTTGGTAGAACCCCACTAAATTCAAAATTTTATGAACTTTCAAGAAATATTTTAAATGAACCAATCGAAGTTTCCTTTAAAATATTTTTCATTATTATAACTAAATAGCTTGGCACTCCACTATTTCTGATTCTAAGCATAACAAACACAATTCGGGTGGCATATCTTCACCGCCTCCGGATTGTGATACTAATCCAAATAATTGTATTCAAATAATTTTACACCAAAATAATTTTTTTTTAAAGTATACTGACTTTCAACATATTGTTTAAATGCAGTTTATTCATTTATCCGTTACGAAAAATCTACATTCCATATTTTACTTTTAAATCACGTTTGGCCAGCGCGTCCCTTGCAATATCTCCGCCTTATCCTGATATGAGAAATTCCTCGTGTGATCCCGCAGTTCTTCGCAGAGCTCGTATAACCAAACATCTCCCGCACAACAAGCAGCTTCTGCCGGGAATATTTATTGTTTGCATATTTCGTATTGAGCTCACGTTTCATCAGTAACTCGCGCGAGCCACTTTTCCAGTTTTTCGAGATAACGTGCCAATCGAGAAGTCGAACCAAACTGGCTAAATTGTCAAAAATTTGCATTTAAGCGTCTGTTTATGTACTCCGGCGAGTTTCACGGTCCAACTTGGAAACAATTTGTTTGTTCTTAAAAGCGACTTAGGCAAGCGGCTACTTGAAAAACGCGCTCAGCGAAAAAAACTCGAAAAAGCACTTGGGCTGATAAATAAAAATTCTTCGGAAACGTTCAAAGTTCAAACTGTTATTAAGTTTCGACGGAGAATATTAAGTTTTGCCTTAGTTGTAAAATACGCTCTCTGTTAAGTGTATTCTTTTCCGCAAGCCGAAGTCTGGCGAAAAATTTTAGCCCTTTCTTAAGTTTCAGAATTTATGCAAATTTATTGACGATGGATAAACTTTGGATTGGATGTCCATGCAAATGTTTTTTGAAAATTATAAAAAATATTAAGTACATATTTTGACAAAAACTTGCGGTAATATTAAATCAGCTAAAAACATCGAATAGTGCCGGTAAACTGTTTAAACTAAAAGGTTCAAAACCAAAGCGACTGGTGCTATTCCGTTCCAGTTCCAGTATGAGACGAAATAAAGTATGTAGGTATGCGATTGAAAGGAAAAGTTGTTAGAGCCAAGACAGAATTTGACGCGTTCAAATATCCTGCCTGCCATTGCAGTGAAGTGGTATTTTCAATTGTTCGTTTTTTTTTTAATTAATTGAACTTTTTTACATAATAAAAGTTATTTAAGTACTAAGCACACGCCTTCACTGTATCATGGTAGCAGTTAATGTATTATAATGTAATACAATAAGTATAATATCAAATAAAACCTAATATGCATGTGCACCGTGGTCCACAAACATACCTTGAAACTTTGGGATGTGATCATTCATGATAATCTAAGAAAAGTTTTTTAAACAAAGCAATTCTAAATACCAAAAAAACCTAATTATTAATGCAGATTAACTTATCGTGTTCGGATAAAATCTGGGAGACATTAGGTAGGGGAGAAGTGGCATGAAGTCTTTGAAACTTTGTTGAGTTATGACATAATCTGTGTTGAATTGAATCTATTACTGCATTAATTAATACAATTATTATAAGCAATAATTATTAGCCTGAAACACTCATCTACATCAAAAAAATCTCTCGAGAAAAGACACATGCCGCCGACAGGACTTGAACCCGCGTCCTTCTGATTTCCGTTCAAATGCTCTGACCACTGAGCTATATCGGCTTATCTCATACCCGCCAAATTATTCAATGTATACTAGTGTTTCATTCAACAATTACTGTTTACTACATTTTTCTACCTGCAAACAACCAACTTTATTATATGAGAAAGGGATTGTAAGTGCTAAATTTCTCACTAGGTGGCGTCGAGACAAATAATGTCTACATTTTTGGTGAAATACTTTAAGTCGTCAAATATTAATTATTATTTTTTCAATTGATAAGATAAGATTTTTATGCATAGCAAAAAGGGTAACAATTATTATAAGCCATAATTATTTTATATATATAATTATTAAATAGTTTGTCAATCAAAAACATAATATTTTAAAGTATTTCACCAAAAAATGTACACATAATTTCTCTCGACGCCACCTAGTGAGAAATTTAGCACTTACAATGCCTTTCTCATATAAATAAAGTTGGTTGATTGTAGATGGAAAATGTAATGAGCAGTAATTGTTGAATGAAACACTAGTATAAATTGAATAATTTGGCGGGTACGAGATAAGCCGACGTAGCTCAGTGGTCAGAGAATTTGACCGGAAATCAGAAGGACGCGGGTTCAAGTCCCGTCGGAGGCATGTATCTTTTCTCGGGAGATTTTTTCAAGGTAGATGAGTGTTTCAGGCTAAAAATTATTGATTATAATAATTGTTACCCTTTGTGTTATGCATAAAAATCTTTTGATAAACATTATTTTATCAATTAAAAAAAAAATATATATGCAGTTAGAATATCGTTTTGTGCACAAAATAAAATTATAATTTCGTTTTACCAACGCTTTAGCAATTTAGTATAATTAGACTATTTTATGAAATAGCCAATCGACTCTTACGCATTGAAGGATCCGGCTTTTTGCAAAGAAAAATATGAAACTCTCTCAATCCTGGATGCATTGAACCCTCAGATTCCTACCCACCCGTCACACTTTTCACTTTCCCCTTACTTCTTCTACTTTCCCTCCCTAAAAAGACCCACCACACAATCACACAACAGACTTCACAAAAGACCCATCCTGAAAGATGACATAGGCCCTGATAAAAAAAAATCCTCAGGCCCTCACATAAAAAATAAGTTTAGTGGAACTATTCAAATTAAATATTGTTATGATATAATTAATTCAATTTTATTTTATCACAACAATACTAGACAAGTACCTCATTATAAAAGTATTGAATTACAACTCGATTTTCTAATTATGACGGTAACAATATTCAATTGTCGTCAATTCGGATTCGTTAAGTGTTCTCTTTTTTTCTGTTATTTTCTCAATTTATTACTGTACCTCCGCACTGAACCGAGGAAACGATTGAGCAAAAAAAGCGGTCTCTTCATGCCACCTCTCCTCTACACGTCAAGTAACGGTGGTTTTTCACTTGGAAAATTTTTCCAAATTTTGTTCAAAAGATAAATATAAAAGGGTTAGGGTGCCCGCAGACAAGAGAATTTAGTTGCGGAGATAGTTGCTTGCAATAGTTGTGGGCATAAAAATCCACGGTGCGCATACAAGAGACTCTTTGGCTCCGCCAACCACAACTTTCTCAGAGTCTGAACTTTTATATACCTAAAATCTGAAGACTTTGGATACTGTTATGTAATCAATTTTTACACTTTTTTACGTTATCTTCATGCACGAGGCCCGGAGGAAAAATTTTTAAAGGCCTACGTCATCTTTGTAAATGCTGTGCGGAGGGTCTTTTAAGGGAAAAGAAGTAGAGGAAATTTTGGAAATGATAATGGTATGTGGGGTGGGCAGTAGGTGAGTAAATGCATCCGCCGCCAAGACCTACATAAACCTCAGCCCACGAACGCGGGCACCTCTGCTAAGACTTGGGGTGACCTATGGCAGGGGTGTTTGTTATTTAATAAATGGTTCCCGGGGCGACGGTATCCATACCCGCCTCCCAAATTGAATTGAATTTAACATGCTACAATATTTCCTCTTGATATGTGCAATTATTTCACGACTTGTTTTTTGTTCAAATATACTAATATTATAAACGCGAAAGTTTGTATGGATGTATGTATGCTTGTTACTCTTACACACAAAAACTACTGAATGAATTTTAATGAAACTTTACAATAATATAGCTTATACATCAGAATAACATAAAGGCAAATATTTAATAACATATATTTTATGTTGCTAGCTAGGAAGGGGACGCGCGAGGAGAAAGGGGACGCGCGGGAAAGGTGATTCAGGGAGAGACAATATGTTTCTTTGGATATGAACCTGCTAGTCATATATAAAACATTATTTTTCACGTAGGTTCTAAATATATCGGAGATAATATTATAGGGTTGATTAAAAAAATAACGAAGTAATGCTGAAAGAAATGATGTAAGATTTACAGTTAAGATTAAGAAAGGGACGCATAGATGGTTTGGGCAAGTAGAACAGATAAACTCAGAAAGGAGTGTAAAGAGAATGCACTATGATGCCCGCAGATGAAACGGCACGATCAGATGTATCAAATATCTACTTGAGTCGGCTCATAGCAGGTCATGGAGAGTCAGATTGCAAAGTTTTTTTTTAAAATTATTTATTAGAGTACCCCACAAGAGTCCCAACTGCTCTTGACCGTCTGACCGTGAGTATATGGCAACACCAATTATTTTATGAGTATGAAGATAGTAGGGAGGGGAAGGAGATCGAAATGGGGAGAGTTGGCAAGTTTCTGGCTGTTCAGATCTCGTCGCCAAACACGACTAAAGCCATTTCAAGCAACATTCCGATTTAGAACGGAAGTTTCACCAGAGGACTCGGAAACGCGCATGTAGGGACATCTTATACACGGTGTCCGGAAACTCACAGTACAAGCAAGGAACTGGTCAATCTACATCACATTTGGAATAGATTTGTACGTATGTATATCTTTTTTTGTTTTTAACATCGTGTTCGCCCGCAGACGAGATACTTTAAGAAAGTTGCGTTGCCAGAATTGCAGGCATAAAAATCCATTACGGTTTAATACATAAAAGTGATATTTGAGTGTTTTCGTAGAAAAAAAATATTATGAAGTCATTTTTATATTTTTTACGTACAATTTTTATAAGGCTTTCTGCTTTTTTTATTCACGTACCTTATTAAAAAAATATTATGAAGTCATTTTTATATTTTTTGCGTACAATTTTTTTAAGGCTATCTGCTTTTTTTATTCATAAAAAAATCCCTTAAAAATAAACGTGTTTTATTTTTGCAACTGGTAAACAATCATTGCGTCTGCGGGAGCTCTAAGAGTAAAAAAAGAGTTTAATTTCGAAACCAACGTAATTTATAAACCGGCTGACCGAGCGCGAATAAATAATAAATAATATAATAATATAACAATAATTAACCCAACACTAATTATAAGTTTTAATTACATAGAACAAATTTCTACGTTTATTTTTATTACATTGCACCTACTAGTAATCAATTGATCAAGTATTTATTATAATATTATGTACTTAAGTTTAAAATTAAATATTTAATTTCATCATTAATTTCATCATTAACAAACAAAAAAATCTTTCTCTGTTTTAACACATCCTCTTAAAATATTTTACCAGCATTTCAACGTATAATCAAAGATTATTGTCGCAAAATATTATTATGTACCTAGTCTTACAATATCATCAGGTAATTAATTCCATTATAACCGAATCATATTTACGTACTTACCACCTACCAACTACCTATTAATTGAAATGTAATAATATTTTTATTTTACTAGTACACCTATATCCTAACTTTTATTTATCTATGCACCGTACATCTATTTTATTAACTGTTAAGTTAGTAAATTTCTATATTTTTTATCATTCTTACAAGTTTTATTAAGATTTATTTTATTTCTTACATCAAACAAACAAAAAAAGTTTTTTTTTCTCTATCTTTTAATGTAATGACAGGACCCCCCCAATTTAAACACGAGAAATGTTTTTCTTTATTAAATTGGGTAATTTCATTAACAAAAAAATTACTTTATTGTAATTATTTCCTTGTATTTTTCTTCTGTAAATCTGTCATTTGTATGTATTTCAAATAAAAAAAAATTTAAAATAAAAATAAAATCTGTGTAAAACACACAAAAAGGACTGTTTATTTGTTCACTAAAGAAACAAAAACCCAAATTTTTTTGAAATATTTTTCATCCCTCGAAATTTTGCGGTATGAATGTGGACAACCGTGAATAATATATTTAATAGTATATAAAACTTAAAAATAAAATTGTTTGATAAAAATAGATATTCTATAGATTTTTTAAATAAAAATAAGATTTTATATAAAAAGGTAAGATTATACACGAAAAACTATATTTAATTATAAAATAAATAAAAAAAGTCTGCAAATTGTAAAATTATAACGCATGTTAATCGTGATGTCTATAACATTATTTTTTTTATGTCATGTATATTATCGAGGCTTCTGACTCACACAATGTTGTCATTTTTTGGTCTATAACATTATCTCATTTGAATTTAGTGATGATGAAAGTAAATGGAAAAAGGTTTTTAAGGAAACTGAAATAATCTTTAAAAAAAAAAGAGTGTGCTTTCGACCACACGATTGAAGTAAAACTTCAATACATGTAAAAGAAGAGAGAAAGAAAATGTGCGCGCGCACTGCTCTCTCTTGGTCCTGCAGTATGATACGGACAATAGACCTGCACTGTGTCTTAGATATACGAAATGGCTATGAGAGAAAGAGAGAAAGAAAATGTGTGCTCGCATTCTCATAGTAAATACCAAACGTAACTCTCTCTCTTTCTTTCTTCACTAAGTTATACCTCCCTCTCAATTTCCGTTCGACTCGCCCGATCACACTTTTCGTAACGCTCTCGTCACGCATTCATCAGCTTACTCCCCAAGTCAAGCGTTCATAAAGAAGTTCTATTTCAAAAAAACTCGTCCTTTTGACAAATATCCAATGTTAAACATATACTTTATTCAGATCATATTAACCTTAAGCTACGAAAACGATATTTAATAGTTTCATGAACTCTCATCCTTTCATTATTTTCATGATATCGCCATCATGAATAAGGAAACGTTCCAAATGTAATCAAATTTATTTATTTGATGCAGTTAAATCTTTGAATTATTCACATTTTGTATAATCCACCCCTTCCTGCGGGCTGCAACCTAATGTAAGACTTTCAAAGAGCTCAATGCAAAACACTTTGTATTCCACGGGACTCGTTGACAATCCTTGCAATGGAAAGCAGGGAAGACTAGTGCTCAAGAAAACTTTTACAGTTGACCTGGCAGTAATAACATTGCAACTCGGATACAAAATATAACAGTTACTGATATATTAATAACTTTCGTGAAATGTCAATATTTTTACCAACGAAGTACTTGGGTATTTAAAATCTTTTACTTTTTGTACCCTTGCCTTGCGACAACTGATATACTGAAACAAAGTTTAAAACACGAATAAAATAATAAATTTGGCATTATTTGTGAAAAAGTGAATATAAGGAAAAATTTTAATTGAATCTCGAAAAAAGTAGGATTGAGCTAAAAAAACAAATAAGATGCATCCTTTGTTATGTACTTTGAAAATCAGCAACTCAGAGCAACAGGATTCTACCCGATTTTTTTCTTATTTTTTGCTAAATGCTTTGTTCTTTGCATTGAATATTTTAAAAAGTTAAGATAATTAATTACAAGACATTAGGTATATTTTCTTAGTCCAACGCAAATGAAACTATATATGTTGCTCCAAAAATATTTTATCAAATAGAATTAAGTTTGTGATTTATAATAATTTTTTTTATAATTTTTTTATTATAATTTTTTTTCTTAATTCTCATTATAAACTTTCTGTTATAATTTTTCCAATTTTCAACATGTTTATATATTTAATTCATTTGTTTATAGTAGACACCACAAATTAACTTCATTCATTTGGTTTCGATGAAACAGGCAGCCGCCTAGTATGTTCGTATCATAATGAAAATGTTCTATTGTTTTATCATGTATTTTATAAATAAATAAATAAAAAATACTTACGTGAAACCATTGAATAAAACCTTCAATTTATCCAAATTAGATTATTTGGTATTCGTAATGTTAACGGATTCGTACTAATGGTTAATCGAAAATAGTAATTTCACTGCGTGCTTCGCCTTAATCAGTTTCATATTTACGCACAACAATTAAAATATCTTCATAAAAATCCATGTGGTTTTATCATTCAAGCTCAAAAGTAATGTCTATAGTTGTTGACAGGAGTAAATTTAAATAAATGTTTGTTTTCTCTCGTACAATTTAACGTCACCAGAATGAAAAGGATATAAACAACATCAACTTGTAGTGTTAAGAACCGCCATCACATAATTACGAAAAATGGGACTGTCATGGCAAAAAGTACTCCCGGTTGTATTTAATAAAAGGCTCATTTTGAATACAGGCTTTTTGTTTTCTCCTCTTAAGTGACACACTGACTGGGGCGGCATTATATTTTCATTTACCCAAGTGTTTCAAAGGTACGGCATGCTGCTGAGCCTCCCATCACAATCTCTCTTATTTGGTTCCTTAATGAAAAAATATATATATGCCTGAAGGGGAAAATGTCTTCATTGTATTTTTATAATTAATATAAATGAAAAACGCTTTACATTCTCACGTTAGGTTATCGTTATATACGAAAATTAGTTTGTTAGGCAATTTTGTTTATTTTTCATATGCTCAAATTGAGTATTTTTTTTGTTCTATTTGAGTATTTTCCGCACATGAGTCCTAACTGCTGCCAACTGCCTGTAGACAGTGAGACTATGATCTCCCCCATCGGGTTTGTTAGAATGTGAGTCTGAAGATTGGAGTAGGAGATGAGACAGAGGAAGGTGGGGAATTACCTGGCTAATTATAACTGGTCACCAAACATTGCTAACGTCATTTTAAGCAATATTTCCAATCTGAATGGATACAAAATCTTTATATTATAATAATTGCATAGAAATCACATAATTCGTAGCATATCACGTTCCATGTCAACTGCCCTTACCAGATTCCTCGGATGATCGTTTTGCCAAGAATCCCTGCTACGACATCCCTACGCTGAGCCACGCTACGCCAAATAAGTCTACGTAGTAGCGCGGAGACTCGTACTGAACCGTACATTGCGTCGATTCGTTTCGCTACGCCAAATGTAACTGCCAGAAGACTTCCGCAATTTTGGGTCTAATGAGCCGCAGCAATTTTTGATTTATACCTCGTTGTTTGAAACCCGGAATTTGTCATCGTGTTGGGAACGGAACCTTTTTAGCCAAACTCAATAATAATTTTCCGAGAAAAATACATTTATGGCATGTTAAATGCAAGAAATAATCATTTTTTCGAAAAGAAATTAAAAGATCTGTAAGAACCGTTAGCAGGATAATGACACGTTAGCATTTGGGAATATTTAAAATTAAGGGAGTGACAAAAAGAAAGTATGAAAAACCTGTCTAATCAGATTTGGCCACTATTTCAGGATGTATCCAGCATTGAGTGGCGATTTATTGCAAATCGCAATTCTTTTTCCCCTTCGAACTTTAAGTACCTATGATGTATTATTTTACTTCCTTTGGATATTTTTTATATGAATCTGCTTTTACCAAATACGAATCTTATATCAGACTTCCACAAATTCTTACATACACGCTTGAAAACCGATTAAGATGCATGAAAAGTATGAAAAATATGATAAAACTTACTGTTTCCCTCAGTTCTACAATAACTAAATAACGATTATTACTAAGGTATACGAAGAATTTTAAATAACATTAAAAAAACAGTCCAAACGATCGGCACTTTGCGCTGGATTACATTTTCCATAAAAATATTAAGAAGATTACCCCCACACAATACTCGCAGTTGTACTTATCAAAAAAAAAATTAATAAGCTTCATTTTTCTTTAAAAAAGAGAGAATTACATCGCCGAGGCACGAATCACCAATTTTGAGAGATAATTTTAAAAATACTTATGTCAGTTGTTTGTCCTGCATAACTCTGACGCAATATTAATGTTCATAATAGTAATGTTCATATAACCCATATAGAATATAGAATGGTTGATCACTTCACCATTGTTACAAATAGGGACTAATGCAGAATTAAATTCTGCTATGAATCGACAACATGTAGGTACTCTATTGACACTGCGGATAATGAAAGCCTAACTTATAAAAATAACTTCATCAGACACAGCAAACATATTTTGTAGCTCCATTTTAATTTAAAATGAATAGATAACTTAGTTTGACCACGTTAATTATTTACAAAAAAAACGAAATGTTTCCTAAGAAATGCTTGGGTTTTAAGTAAATCCGGCGGAAGTAAGCATTGCTAATGAAACATGTCGTTTTTTTATAAACAATTAACTTGATTAAAACTAAGTAATCTGTTAAATTTGAATTATAAAATTAATGTTTTCAAAATTAATTATTCTTGACAGCCATTGATATTTGTTACTGCACTTGTTTCTTATTACTTTATAATATATTTTTATATCACTTTATGTTAGATCCTTATTTTTAAATTAAATATATTATTATGTGGGTAGGTACCTATCATCCACTTAATAAGATATAAAATTAGATAGAAAGCACTGTAGTTCGTAATTATTACTGTATTTAATTGAATATAATACACCGATTACGTTAAGCACCATTGAATCACGATTCTAAGATATTTCACGACTGTCTCAATCGAACAGCGTTTAAATTAAATTCCACGTCAGATGAAGATAGAATTCCTTCCATCTCCGATTAAGTGAATCATTTCTGTGTGTAATTTCATCCCATTCCAGAAAGCCAGGCCTCGGACAGAGGGTGGTCTGCTGTCAGGAGTTGCGGGGGTTTTGGACAGGGGGAGGGGGGGTCCAGTGGGGATTGAGGGAGTAGTTTGGGAGTGAGAGATTCTGAGGGTCACCCCAAAAACACATGGCGCAGGACAAGTGTAAATTACGAGGGGCACTCTGAAAGTGATGAGCACTAATTAATTACATAAAACCGCTTCTGGCCACACCTCGTATTTCGCTGAAATGTGTACGTCATCACGTTACATTGTACTCAAGTGTTCAACAATTTTGACGCAACTCCTCTCTGAAAAATCCTCACTTACAAATCAAAAATAATCTTGCAATTAATAATAATAATTATTTGGACGACTTGTATAGCGCCGTAAGATGGCTTGTAGCATGTAAGATGGGGCCATTTCATTAATTGATTTAAACACCATCCAGCACAATTTGTACTGGATTCTTTGAGGGCACTTGAGCCAGTGAAGATTACGAAGGTGTTCTGAAATGTGTGAATATTTAGAGACTCCGGTTATGAGTCAAGCCGCTGCATTAAACACGGATTGAAGTTTGTCAGTTTGATATTTTGGAAGGCTAGCTTAGATACCGTTACAGTAGTCGAGCCGTGAGACTACGTATGAGTTTACAAGTATTTTTGTTGCTTCTGTAGGAAGCAATTAACAAAAATTTTCTTTTAAATTTTTGAAAAACTGTCCAAGAGATTTATTTAAGTAAGCTAATTTTGGTATTTACGTCATATAAACAGATGTTTCAAACAATCCTACTGGGAAAGGGTGCATTTCACGATAGTCATTGCATTAAAATTTAGAAGTTTTCCATTTTTGTCATTCCATACAAAAGAACTAATTTATTGAAACGCTTAAAGGTACCTACCTAAATACTACATACTACATTCCGATTAGACCCAAAACAGTCAACAAATTACCAACTCTTACAAATCCCCGTTTTCAGGATATTTCTCTCAGCAAAGCCACAGCGTGGAAGGTTTTTTCTTATTTCAGATTTATACATACATCTTCAAAAACAAAAACCAATAATATATTCATAATGTAACGCCCAATTTTCATTTTTGTCTGTTCGAATAAATGTGCCACTAAATAATGTATTCAAACATATTAATTGTGTTGTCATGTAATAATATTTTTATTATGTACACTTACTCTATATTACCATAAAAAATAAAAATGGTTAAAGTATGAAGAATCATAAATTAATTTCAAATATTTACGGTTCATATTGTAAAACCATCCCTTAGCAAACCGTATTGCCCTTGCACCTACCCCCGCACTGTTGATAGGCAAAATCTGAATAAGGCACGGAACGGGATGTTCCGGCTTTGGGTGGGCATTTGACCGGATAACGGGGATCTGGCACGCATTTCCCGGGATGATGCTCCGCTTAGCGAGGCCCATTCTCCGGTCTCTACGTACTCCGTATTTACTTCGCAGAGGAGTGAACCGCTCGTGCTCGAAGCGTGACGAAAGCTTAACGAAGGGACCGGCAGGAGTAAGACGGATATCAACGATTTGTCACTATATCCCGACCGCATTTCACTGGAACTAGACAACAGATGTGATTTCGGTTATTTTGGCATTGGATTATTACAACGTTTTGGGTAAAAATGATAAATAATTTCCAATGCCACCAAGAGCCCGTTCTGGGCCTGGGGTTTCTCATTATTGACCGGGTTCCACCTCTCTCCACTTTATATGCGTAACTAATTTTTCTAACCGATGAGAAAATGCGCGTACACCCTTAACGACTCTTTGAATCCGACTTAAGCGACCTATTTGGACACGGGACCTATTTGTGGCACAATAATAATTGAATTACATTTCTGACAAATTATTTTTTTCATATAAAATCATCTTTTTTAATATTAAATATCACAATTACTCAGGCTCCGGGCCCCTTCACGAATCTCGATTTATCCCCCCCCCCCCCCCCCTCCTGACACCACTTTCGGCGACCCTGATAATACCTTCGGCAGGTCCGGAGAAAAAATTTACCCGAAATATAATAAATATATGATATTACAGTATTACAGCAGTGTCGGTGCGTGGTATGTTTAATAAAAGAACAGCAAACAAACCGTCAGACAGATTAAATTTTAAAAACTTTTTTCTCTCCGTAATTTCTGGGAAAACCCTAGTTTAAAAAAAGTTAATAAATTTATTAAAAAATAAAATGGATTCAATATCCTCAAAGAGGGGAGGAGAAAAATATTGGAATGTAATAATATTGTTTCATCCTCTCCTAAAGATGTTGAAAACAAGTATTCAGTGATTAATAACAGTACACATATTTGCATTCTTACTATTTGAATACGGGACTTCGGCTCGGAACTAAGGAACTAACCGTTCTCTCACGGATGACTTTAAGGCTTGGGGTCAAAAATCAAGATTATTTAAAAAAAAATTTTTTATGTTTATTATTACTATTTTATTTGAAGTGGAGTTTTCTCTCTCAATCCCTACAAAATAATAAAAAATAGCTTCAAGTTAATTTTAAAATATAACACATTCGGAAGCGATAACGTTGTTAAAAAGTCCAACGTAAACGGATTTCTTCTTTCCACTTTTTGACTACAGCGCCACTAAGAGAATTGCTTCCGTGCGGTGTAAAACATTCCTGTAGTTTTTCCTGGAAATTTTATAAATTTCTTGACTGGCGGAATAACATCTGGGACGTGGAAGTGTCAGTCGATGGGGCCTTTAATCACTCTTATGTCAACTAAAACTAAAAAATTTACTCTAACTATGGAAGTTGAAACCGTGTAGAACCTGCCAACTTAATTTAGCTGGTTTTTGTTCAGTATTCCACTTCACAATAATTAATAAAAAAATTCTTAAGACGTAGATTTACTGGAGATTGAATATTAGTAAGTTGTCTTAAGATGGAATGGAAAATCGGAAAGAAACAATCCCTCAATCTTCGTTTCTTTGTAATGTTTCGTACTTAAATCAGTTTAATTAGGTGTCATCGTATGGTTGCAGAAGTTTTTTTGTTTTTTCACATCGACAAATTAATTATGGTGGAAAATTTAATATGTTTCACATAATACCTACTCTCTTTCTGAAACAAGATAAATCCAATACATACATAATACAAATAATTTTGGTTTCAATTAATGTGTATCATAACGCTCTTTTATAATTAAAATAAATATATTTTGTATAATGCGCGAAACACGTTATACGGTAAACAAAATATTACTAAATAAACACTGAATGTGTTTTATTGATTTGAGATGGTATAACATACGGGAAGTCTCCAGATGCCCTCCGTGATCGAGGCGCAGAGCTCTCGACTAGCAATCCGGAGGACGAGTATGGAGGATGAAAGACGAGGATGGAGAAATCAAAGGGACTTCCTGAACCATTATCTCCCGATCCAGCCTGCCATGCAGTTGGTGGGTAGATGCATTTACATTTCCACAAAGATATCCCATTCAGTCTCCATGAAGGCGTATGACTACCGTCATCTTACTAACTGTACCATAAATTTGAACATATTGACAGCATAATAGTTAAGTTTTTTTTTTCTTTTATTACGAAATAATTTTCATTTATGACGCTTCGTTTCATCAAAAAACTAAGCAACGTATATATAATATAATGTGAATGTGCAGTTATGAATCAAAGTTTTAGGAGGTCTATTCACTAACTTTATATGATTCCCTTACAATGACTGTTAACAAAAATGTTGCTATCGAATTTCGACCAGGGATATATAGTTTTTACGTTTTTTTCATATATTAAATTATAAACCGACAGCCCAACAAAAGAAAAATAACCATTGATTTTGGATATTTTTTATTTGTTAATTCCTAAAATAAAATTTTGTTTCGTCTTAGTTCTGATTTCATAAGATAAATATTGACAAAATATTGCACTACTTAATAAATTGATGAAATAATTGAATTTTAGCGCTATGTATTTTTAAGCCAAAGTAAGAAAATTTTGTAGGCAATTAGTGACTTTGTGTTCTTTGTTTGGCTTCAATCTTTTATTAAAAGATCCTCAACTCTAACATACACGCCATATCTCGAAAAGCGAATAAAACTAAGCTGTATTTTTTAGATTCATTAGTTTTCAACAAATCAGATTTAAAAATCCCAAGCACCAAAATAGTGTTATCAATCAGAATGCACTGTAGTCACGTGTCGTAAATATATTAAAAAAACGAGTGTGCTTTAGACCACATGACTGAAGTAAAACTTCACTATCTTATAAAAAAAGAGAGAAAGAAAATGTGCGCGCGCACTGCTCTCTCTTGCTCCTACAGTGTGATATAGACAATAGGCCTGCACTGTGCTTAGATATACGAAACGTAACTCCCTCTCTCTATCTTTACTAACTTATATCTCCCTCTCAACTTCCGTTCACCTCGCCCGATCACACTTTTCGTAACGCTCTCGTCACGCATTCACCAGCTTACTTCTCAAGTCAAGCGTGCGTAAAGTAATTTTACAACAATAAACAAATAAATTAATACCCCCCCCCCCCACCCCCGGGGTGCTGTTCCCGGGCATCCAGGACCAAAATAATATGACTATTATCGCATTGTTCCCTGTAGAAGTGTTTGTAGAAACAGCGGCATTATCTCGGCGGTACAGCCTCCCTTATCCCATCTAACGGAATTGTTTCCAGCGTCTCACCGGACGGGATGCTGCAAAGTGTGAAAACGCTGCGCGTGTTAGGTACACTGTACGTGGACCTTATCATAAAGGAGGAATATCCAGTCAGTTTTAGTTTTGGAGCAACTCTGCACTGCGTTCTCATATATACGGTGAGCCATAAACATTTGCACTTTTTAAATAATCATGAAAAAAATACTGATTATTTTTAAATAAATGATTATTGATAAGAACAAAAATATACTGGAAAATCATTTCGTTAAAATAATTTCGTAAAAATGACTGCCATTTCACCGCTGGCATTTCTCAAATCAGACCCGTAGATTTTCCTGAAACAAATCTCGGGGTATGTTGAACATCTCTTGCCGAATGTTCTTCTTTAGCTGGAGTATAATCGCTGGTTTATTTACGTAGACTCGATAAAAAAGATAAAAAATATATATACACAAATATATCCCATAAAAAGATCAGCTGGGGTTAGATCCGGGCTGCGGGGCTTTGTTTTCCAGCCGGTTTCATCGAAAATTTTAAACCACGATTTAATTAAATTAACAATTGGCCACTGATAAATGCTCTGAAATTGGTGATGAGGGTTTTGTAAAACAGAATGGAATCATTGTTGAACAAAAAAGAACAAATTCGTTGTTTTTGTAAAAAAAATTACCCAGAAAGCGCGTTGCTCTTCCGTAAAGCGATCCATTGTGACTAAATTCCCAAGACCTACACGTACAAGTGACCTCGCTCTCCTTCCCCGTTCAGAATCCCCGCTAGCACGATTACAAAAGTGTAAATGTTTATGGCCCATCCTATACAACAATCTGTAGAAGGTTCACAAATAATAATACATTTTTTTACAATTACTTTCAATGGTTATACATATCATTGTAATTCGAAGAAAAATATAATATTTTTTATTTATTATTTATTGAGTTAGTTTATACTACATGAATATAAACTAATAAGCACAATGTAACATTTCATTTGATAAATTTAAATATTTTTACAGTAAGCATAACAATTTTTTTTAAATACATTCATTCTTTCTTCATTCTTCATACTTTCAGGCATTTCATCATACATCTTTAGTCCTCTATACATTAGGCAGTTCTGTGATTTTGATTTCTTCATTTGTGGCAATCGAACTCTGTTTATAAATCTTGTTTCATAATTATGTACGTCTCTATTAAAAACAATTTCATCCTTAAAGTATTTTGCATTTGGTTTTTCATAACTTTATGCACAAAAATTAACACATTAAACAGTAGTCTTTTTTTATTGGAATCCAATTTAGCTCCTCTCTCATTTGATTAATCCTTGCATATTTGCCATTTCCCAGTATACATCTCATAGCTCTGTTATGTATAACTTCTAGTTTGTTTAAATTTCCTTCATTGGCCAAATATAACATCGTAGAGCAGTAATCCAAATGTGCAGCAACAATAGTTTTATAAATGAGCTCCGTAGTGTTTCTATTTAATTTATGTCTTAGTCTTCTAAGAAAATTTACTTTTTTTGACACCTTTTTTAGCACATATTCAAAGTTTGCTGTGAAAGTCAGTTTTGAATCGAGTATTACACCCAGGTATTTGATTTCATTTACTTTTCCAATTTTTTCACCATTAATTGTCAAATTTAACCCTGTGTTATGCTTTTTATTGCCTATTTCCATATATTTTGTTTTGTTTACGTTCAGTTTCAATTTGTTTAATTTTAGCCATTTTAATATATTTTGTAGGTCTTCGTTTATTTTGTTAATTGCATCTTTGTAAACTTCACACGAAATATAAATTAAGGTATCGTCTGCAAATAGTCTAATTTTGCAATGTTTAATAGTTTTATTTATATCATTTATGTAAATTATAAATAGATTTGGACCTAATACCGACCCTTGCGGAACACCAAGGTTGTTTTCTATCGGTTCTGATTCTGAGCTTTCAACTTTCGTTACCTGTTTTCTTTCCTGGAGATATTCTTTGAATAGATTCAGAGCGACGGCAGAAAGACCTACGTCTTCTAGTTTTTCCAAAAGTATTTTCCTTTCTTTTGTTTCAAATGCTCTTTTGAAATCTAAGAATGCTGCAATGGTGATTTTTTTTTTGTCTGTTTCTTTCTTCCATGTATCAATCACTATAATTATCGCCGCTTCGCAAGAGTTGTTGTTCCGGAATCCTGATTGCTCGTCACATAATATATTATGTTTTTCCAAATACTCAACAAGTTATTTTTTTATTACAATTTCTAGTAACTGTTCGTATTTTGGTAACATATTTATTGGTCTAAATTCTTCACATTTTCTGGTATTAACAACTTTCGGAATCGGGATCACAGTAGATGTTTTCCATGTGTTTGGAAATTTTCCACTTCTTAATAATTCATTTATTATATCCAGTAAATGAGGTCTTATCGCTGGCATTGCATCTCTCAACACTTTAAAACTTATTCCATCTGGACTCTCTTTCGATTTGGTGCTGTTAAGAATCTGTAAAAGACATGGTTCATCGATCTCTTTAAGCACAAGTTTTTCTCGGTTTAGCCGAACATTTCTCACGTAGGTGTCTTTTTTCAGTATTGGTATACTCTGATGCAATTCTATTATGCTGTTTACGAAATATTTGTTGAAACAGTTTTGTATGGTACCATGTATCTGATGTGGAAATTCAATGTCGTACTTCATCCCTTTATCTTCGGTTTGTACTAATCCTTTTATGGTTTTCCACATTTTTTTAGTGTCTCCTTTTTCAGAGATAATTTTGTTTTTGAAGTAATCGTTCCTACAAATTTTCAATTGTTTTGTGTATTTATTTCTCATATTTTTTAATGCTTTCCAGTCTTGAGAGTTTCTTGAGATTTTTGCAATTTTGTACAATCTATCTCTTTCATTTTGTATTGTTTGTAGTTCTATATTATACCATTTATTTTTTCCTGTTATTTTAGTAGTTTGGATTAGTGTTAACTTATCAATTACTTCTTGTAGGTTATTTATTAATGATTTAGACTTTTCGTTGTATTCCATTTAATGAAGTTCATCCATATCGCCCAGAAGTTCAATTAATCTTTCACTGTTATATTTTTTATAGTTTCTGTATTTTATTATTTTGCTGGGTTTCGTCTTATTTCTTTTTATGTTATCTGTAATGTGGTTAAGGTTATGATCGGTTATTTTTGGTTCATCAAGAACTTTTACTTTCAAATCCAATCTGTTGGATATGACAAGGTCAATTAACGTACTGGATTTATCTGTTATTCGTGTCTCACTTTTAATAAGTTGTTTCATTCCCAAAGTTTGAATAATTTGTTTTAGTCTTTTAGTATATGTATCCTTAAAGTTATTGAAGTTTATATTGAAGTCACCAGTTAAGATATTATCTTCTTCTTCTTGAAGATTTAGGGTGCACCAGGTCTCTATAAATGATAGAAAATCTTTGGTACTTGCATTTGGAGAATGGTAAATTACTCCATAAACTCCTTTCTTATATCCCGAAGTTATCCTTATTGCTAGTATCCAGCAGTTCTTTTCGTACTGTGTGTTGGAAATTACTTCATAGAGTATGTCTTTTCTAATAATTATCACTGCTCCCCCTGTATGTCTACTGTAGGAGTCACAACGTACTGTATTATATCCCTGAAAAGTAATTTCGCTGTCTTCAATGTCGCATATTACGTGAGTCTCGCTTAACATTACCATTGTGGGATATTAAGGAAAGAATTAATATTATAGGCAATATTGAGAGATATTATTGAGAGGTAATAATAGTAAGGTAATATAAAGAAAGGGGTAATAATAACAGTCGAATCTGAGCGAAAATACAAAGTAAAGTAATAGTAAAAGTAATAGTAATCGCAGCTGAGGATCGAACACAGGACCTCTGTTTTACCAGGACAACACTAAAACCATCGAGCTACTTAGACCTGATTGTTATGCAATATGACCTGAGTCTCAACGAACCCAACTTTACAGCAAATAATCAGCATAAAATTGAACTATTTCAACCAACACCATAAGAAAGGAGGTTTTGCCCCTAACAACAGTGAATTGTATAAGATTACGAGTACGTTTTTAGATTTTCACGGCCAAAAGCATTTTTGTTGTTCGTTTTTTGGGTGTTATGCCGTGTTGCGCTACCTCCTTCTTTAGCCAACGTTTCGGACAGCGTTGCAGTGTCCATCATCAGGACAGATCCGGCAGATCGGCAGATGTGTATCATCAGGGCAAAATCTGTCGGATCTGCCGGATCTGCCCTGATGATGGACACTGCAACGCTGTCCGAAATGTCGGCTAAAGAAGGAGGTAGCGCAACACGGCATAACACCCCAAAAACGAACAACAAAAAAGATCAGAAGTATCGAAACCTTCAACTCATAATATAATCAATGCAAATATTTAAAGCGGAGTATTCCACCAATGTACAAATAAATGTATACGTGTATCAATTTTTGAAAACCGAAAGGAACAACCAATTACGGTCCAATTTCATTATTGGGCGTAAAAGTCTGAAATAATTTAAAAAAAAAGAATAACTCTGTTAATCAAGGTTAATCACGTATTTAATGAAATATATTGAGAAAAGAAGCACAAAAGACGCCATTATTAAAATATATATAACACTATACTAGATTATACAGGGTATTGTTAGACCTCGGGTTAAAAATATTGACTCTACAGCTCTATGGATGAAGGCATCATCACGTTTGTTGACCTTTAAAAAACACTCGATATTATTTATTTATTTATTTGGAAAAACGGTGTAAAAACCAGTACATTTTAAAAGCGGTAAAAAAATTACATACTAGATACATTTATAATAACTGATATTTCACGCTTAAATCGCGAACTAGTAAAAGTGATATCGATGGGAAACACTCAGTTTTGCTTCTTTTAACTGATCGCCAATGGTATACCACTCCATGACAGTTGATCCGCCGACAATTTGCATGCTTATATATAATATGCAGTCGGTTTATGGAAAAAACGGTATTCCTACTTACACTTACTATAAATAATATATAATATTTTATATAATATATAAAATACGGTATTCCTACTTATACTTACTTACTTTTCATACATATGTATTTACAATCATACCTACACTTCTTTTAAGTTTGAATTTTTTTTTTTACATTAACTCTACACAAGAGGCTCTGAGAATATATCGGTCGGTGGCTATGTTGGCATTGCGTTTGGCAAAATTTTTCGCATACTGTGGTGGTAGTATATAATAATAATAAAAAGCCTTTTAATTCTGGTCTTCGGTCAGGTATACTAAGCATGTTCTTGTTTGTTTATAATAAATCCCGAAGCTCAGTTTGCCTCTTGGCATAGGCCTCCTCTAACGTTTTCCACTGGGACCTGTCATGCGCAACTCTTCTCCGTTGATTTCCAGCCGTGAGTTTTAGGTCGTCTTCCCATCTTATTTGTTGACGTCCTCTACTTCTCTTGCCATCTCTTGGATACCAGTCAGTGACATTTTTACACCATTTGTCTTGTGGATCGCGGATCATGTGACCTGTCCATCTCCACTTTTGTTGGTCTATTCTGGCAATTAAATCAGCAACTTTGGTTTTCTCCCTTATTGTGCTGCATCTCACTCTGTCCTGTTTCCTTATTCCTGTAAGACTTCTCTCCATGGCTCTCTGGCAGCGTTCCAACTTGTCTCTGTGTCGTTTGGTGAGTGCCCAAGTTTCACATCCATAGGTGATGACCGGAAGTATGCATGTGTTGAAGACTTTCCTTTTTATTTGCATACTTAGCTCATTGGATTTCAAGATTTCTTTCAAAGACCAGTATTTCTTCCATCCATTTGCTACTCTTCGCTCGATTTCTTTAGTGGTTTGATCTTTATGAGATATTATCTGTCCTAAATAGATGTAATCTGACACATATTCGAGTGGTTGATTGTCAATTAGTATAGTTACTGGTTTAGAGTTTGTAAGCAATTTTGTTTTATCTTTGTTCATGCATAGGCCGACTTTCGCGCTTTCGTCAGTTAGCGATTCTATCATTTTCTTTAGGTGTGATGGGTTTTCCTCAAATAGTACTATATCGTCTGCAAATCTTAGGTGGTTCAGTTTTACACCTTGCACGTTGATACCATATTTTTCCCAATCTAGTTTGCGGAAGATACTTTCCAGAGCAGCCGAGAACAATTTTGGTGATAAAGGGTCTCCCTGTCTTACACCTCTCTCAATCTTGAACTTTTTTCCCAAGGTTTCTAGTTGGATCCTCGCTTCGCAATTCGAGTATATCTTTTTTATAATATTGATGTAGTTTGAAGGTATCCCTTGCTGTTCAAGACTATCCCATATGGCTGTGTGTCTTATGCTGTCGAAAGCTTTGGAGTAATCAATGAATGCTATGTATAGTTTCTTATTATACTCGTTATATTTTTCTACTATTTGTTTCACTGTGTGTATGTGGTCTAGGGTAGAGTATTTTTGTCTAAAGCCGGCTTGCTCCCGTGGTTGGTTTTCGTCTAGCTTTTTACTTATTCTTTCCAGGATAACTTTAGAAAATACTTTGTAGATATTTGACATCAAACTTATAGGTCTGTAGTTCCCGATATCTTCTTTTTGTCCTTTCTTAAATATAAGAATAATGTTTGATGTTTTCCACTGTGTAGGGATTAGACCAGTTATTAGTATTTCATTGAATATTGAAGTGAGTATTGGTAGTAGTTCTTCCAAGGTGCCTTTAAGAAGTTCGTTTGTCACTTTGTCTGGACCTGGAGCTTTTTCCATCTTCTGACTGTATATGGCTTTTTCTACTTCTCTGGAAAGTATTTTCGGTTCAGTTATAACGTTTTTCTGCTCTTTATTGACGTCTGTCCTCGGATCGTGTTTTTGTTTGTTGTCTGGGCTTGAATAGAGGTCCTGGTAAAATTTTGTGGCTATTTCATTAATGTTTTTTCTATTTGAAGAAGTAGTCCCCATTTTGTTTAGTTTTGGTATCCATTCTTTATTTGATTCTTTCAATTCTTTAAGCGCTTTTTTAACTCCTCCTTTTTTCTTTCTACTGTGGTGGTAGTAGGAGATTTTCAAATATTGTCGGGGATTCGCAACCCGGGAAAGATCGTCTTTCTTTAAAAAAAAAAAAAAATATATTTATATATATATATATATATATTGACCTCTTCTCGTAGTATGCTGATCCAGTAAGAAGTTATTAGACAGTGTTGATCCACCTTTAACACCTTATAACTTGGCTTTAATGGATTACTTCTGTATGATTTGGCAACAACGTTACATTAAATAGCAAGGTTGCCAGTTTCCCAGTAAAAGTAAACGAAATACTACACATATAATTTTCGATATTTGTATGGAAATCATACGCTTCGTAACTGTTGATCCGCCCAAATCACCATGCGTTGATGATCCGCCCAAATTGCCATGCGTTGTTGATCCACATAATCGTATATCTTATGTACCTATATGTGCTTTTACTATAAAATTGTTGATCTGACCATGACCAATCAGAATGGCGTTCAAGATGGCGTTATGAACGAAACCTTCTGATTGGTCATAAAAAACATTTACCTATATCTGGTTTTACTGTTCATTGGTTGAGCCGATATGGAAGTTGTAAAACGTAATACAACGGCACTTGGTGGAAAAATATATCTAATACTTCAGATAAATTTTTAAAACGGTTATGAAGAATACATATTTTTATACATTCTGCATAACCTAACTTATATTGTATCTTTTGTTTTGAGTAATGCATTTTGCTGTATGTGTTTTATAAAATTATAATATTATACCTTTACGTTCTTATTTCAATTCTAATGTTTTTTTATATTAGATTTAATTTTGATTTTGATTTTTTTTTTTATTTTGATTTTGGTTTTTTTAATTTTGGTTTTAATTTTGACTTTGATTTTGATTTAGATTTTGATTTTTACTTTTTATTTTGACTTTTGATTTTGATTTTGACTTCGATTTCGATTTTGACTTTTGATTTTAATTTTGATTTTGGTTTTTGATTTTGATTTTGATTTTGATTTTATCTTTGACTTTTGAATTTTGATTTTGATTTTGATTTTGATTTTGATTTCGATTTTGATTTTGATTTCGATTTCGATTACGATTACGATTTCGATTTCGATTTCGATTTCGATTTCGATTTTGTTTGTGTTTTCGTTTCCGTTTCTAAGACCCGCACAAACCTCACCCCATGAACCTGAGCACCCCGGCTAAGTCACCAAACATAGCGAACCATTTAAGGTATACCTAAACTTTGGGAGGCGGGTATGGTTACCACCGCCCCGGAAACCATTTTTTGGCTAATCAACACCTCTGTCATATGTCACTCCAAGTGGTTCGTTAAGGAGTGAGATTTGTCTAGGTCCGTGCGGCGAACGCGTTTGCTCACCTACTGCGAGGCAAGCCGGATCAGGAGAGACTGGTAGAGGGATATTTTTTTTTTCATTAGCTTCACACAGGAAGGAGGCCCTGAGGAAAATAATTCCCTTCAGGGCCTATGTAATCTTTGGGGACGCTGTGTGGAAGGTATTTTTAGGAAAAGAAGGAGAGGAAGTTCTGGGGAGGAAAAGGGTAGTATGTGTGGGTAGGAATCTGGGGATCAGTGTGTCCAGGAGTGACGGACGTATGAATCCATCCCTCCCATTGCGGTGCATGGCAAGTTCCGATATAGTACGGCTCAAGAAGTCGAAGGGACCCCCTCAACCATTCTCTCCCTATCCGGATTGGCATGCAGATAGTGGGCCGACGCGTCCGCCGCCAAAACCCGTACAAACCTCAGCCCATGAACCCGGGCACCCCGGCTAAGTCACTAAAGGTAGCGAACCATTTAACCTAGACTTATAGTTTGGGAGCCAGGTATGTGTACCGCCGCCCCGGGAACCATTTATTGGATAACCAACTCGTCATACGTCATCCCAATTACTTTTTGTGACTTAGCAGGGCTGCTCGGGTTCAAGGGATGAGATTTGTCTAGGTCTTTGCGGCGAACGGGTTTGCCCACCTACTGCGTTACGGACCGGATCGGGAGAGACTGGTTGAGGGAGACATTTTTTTCTTACACACAGGAAGCCCTGAAGAAAATAAATCCCCTCAAGGCCTATGTCATCTTTAGGGATGCAGTGTGGAGCGTATTTTAGGAAAGGAAGAAGAGGATGTTCAGGGAAGTAATGGGGTAGTAAGTGTGGGTAGGAATCTGGGCGTCAGTGTGTCTAGGAGTGACGGACGTGTGAATCCATCCCTCCCATTTCGGTGCAAGGCGATGTTCCGAAAGATTCCATGTCAACTCAGAAATAAACCAACTCATAATTCATAATTAACGTTCCGAAAGGCGAGAAAGTACGGCTGAAGAACATCTAATCTAGCAAACTAAAATATAAAGAGGAAAGATTTGATTCTTTGTGTGTTTGTTTGCATTGAATAGGCTCCGAAACTACTGAAACGATTTGAAAAATTCTTTCATTGTTAGGAAGCTACACTATCTTCGGGTGACATAGGCTAAATAATATTTTCAAAAAAAATAGGGATACTTACTAAAACTTCAATAATGTAACCCAAGGTGTAAAAAAAATGCCTAAAATATTCTTTACATCGCGTGCGCTGCGAAAACTATTATAGATAGAATAAAACAATGTACTACGACTTTGCAGAACACATCATTATTTACAAAAAAGGTCGCGACAGCGTATGTCTAACTATTATAGTTATGCCACAATAAGTGTTATTTTATTTTAAAATTTTTATTTTAATGTCGCCGCTAGAAAAAGCTCTTTATTTGTATCTTGGTATTAATCCTTATCAAAATAAATTACTTCATATTCAATATTGTTTCAATATCTGTATTCAACTTTTTGAATTATTAAAATCGGACAATTCATTAGAAAGATATGATGAGTTTAAAATGTAAGTAAAAGTGTTCGTGCTGCCTTGTTGTGAGAAAAATTATCACGCACTATTTTTTTTTTTTTTTTTTTTTTTATCCTTTATTCCAGATCTCGGGGAGGGTGGTGCAATCCCACGAGTTCCATATAATACATATACAATATATCAAGTAAAATAAAAATATTGCAAGATGAGAGAAAAAAAAATTACATGGTAAAAGAAAATAATAGATAATAATACAAAACAAAATAAGAAAATTTGAATTAAGTTAACTTTTATATAACAAATCTATGTCATCAGGAAGTGGCTCCACCGCTTGTAGATGGGACCCTGCCAGAAGTGGAATGCTGCCATCACAAGACTGTTTTCGCTCGAGGCTAGTCGCGTTCTGAAGTTAGTGATCCGTTTCTTCATGAGTGCTCGGAATCCGGGAACTCGCCCTTCTTCAAACATCTCGGTGGCACTGCAGTACCAGGACAACCCAAAAAGCGTTCGATACGAGTTGTTGTACTGTACTTCCATTCTTTTTAGTGATGCTTTCTTGAAGTTGGTCCATAGCTCCGAGGTATATAGACTCGTGCAGTACGTGTTAAAAAGTTGCCTTTTTGCAGCTGGGCTGCACTTGTTAAATCTTCGAGAAATCATATTTGCCCTTATGCACAGTGATCTTCTCTGTCGCTCAATATCCGAGTCATCGCTGAGGTCCGCTGTTATGATGTGTCCCAAGTATTTGACCTCGATTTTTTCTGTTATTTTTGTGTCGTTTAGACTGACGGGTAATACTTTTATGGTGCCTGCGCCTGACTTGAATACGAGCAAAACAGACTTAGTGGGGTTATAGACCATGTTATATTCGGCAGCGTATTCTTCACATATCTTTAATAGCTTTCTCAATCCTTTTATGCTTGGTGACAAAATGACCATATCATCTGCGTATGCAATGTTATTTACACAGTTATTTCCCAGGTGACAGCCTACATTTGCCGAGGTGAGTTTATCGCTTAAATCGTTCATATAGACGTTAAATAGAATAGGCGATAAACTTCCCCCTTGTCTGACGCCGCATTCCATATTCACTGGTGTTGACATTTTATTTTTCCAAATAACTTGGTTCTCCTGTTGATGATGCCAGACTGCCAGAATATTGATTATTGAACCTGGCACCTTCCTTTCTTTTAGTTTTTTCCAAAGCAGTTCGTGAGAAACCCGATCGAAGGCTTTACTTAAATCAAGAAAACAAGCATACACTGTGGTTTTTCTTGCCTTATAATATTCGATACATTGTTTTAAGCTGAATATTGCCATATCTGTAGATAATTTAGATTTAAAACCAAATTGATTGTCGGATGTAAATAGTTTGCCTTCTATTTGAATTTGTATAACTCTTTCAAATATTCTAGATATTATTGTGGCAAGAGATATCGGCCTATAGTTGGAAGTACTGGATAAGTCTTCTTGTCTGGATTTAACTAGTGGTACAATAATTGTACGTGAGAAGTTTCTTGGCATGTGCGTGTGTTGAAGAATCTGTGTAAATAATGTTGCTAGAAGCGTGTATATTTTTTCGCCGGCGTTTCTAACATGTTCAATGCTCAGGCTATCATAACCGGGAGATTTTCCAGCTTTCATTCGTTTGACAGCGGTTTTAACCATATCTTCTGTAACGATTATGTTTTCGTCATCATTTTCACAAGGTTTTTCTAAGAAGGTGGGTTCTTTTCTTTCAGATGTTTTCGCAAAGTAGGTTATGAAAATATTAGAAATCTTTTCTGCGTCTGATTCTCCTTCAATGTGGGTTGATATCTGTGCTTTGGATTTTAAGATGTTGTTGGTTTTTTGCCAAAATTCTTTAAAATCTCTATCCTCAAATGCACCTGATATTTTGTCCAGTTTTATTTGTTCCGCTGTTTTTTGACATTTTCTTAGCTCAGATTTGAATTTTCTTCTCAATATTTTTCTGTTTTCTGCCAAAGGACCCGTCCGGGGTTTTCCATTTTCAATCCATTTAAGAAGTGCATTTCGTGATGCTTCATAATGAATCGAAACACTGTCATTCCATCCAGGAATATGTTTAGATGTGGTGCTGTTATGTTTAAGTCCACTTTCGAAGACGTTTTTTGCGGCCATGCACAGTGACTCTACAATCCTCGCATACAGTTTATTGATGGCATCTTTATGAAAGTTATTTTTGCATGCTGACTTTTTACAGAGTTCGACATCTCTGCTGCAGTTAATGCGGTTTATTAAAAATGATGCTGTTACAGAATAGGACATGATCTGAGATATAGTATGTGCTCTCCATTTTACTGGATCCAACGCTGTCGGGGTAATTCCCTCCGTAGTGGTTATTCCTGTTGTTTCTAACCAAATAGACATGGGCCGGTGATCTGTCCAGTCAACATCGTATTTTATGGAAATATTTTTTGTCATCTTTAATGTTGAAACTTTCGTGTTGTTTTTGCACGTTCAATCGCAGTCAGTTTGTACAAGATATTCAAACACAAAAGAGATGTGCTACCGAAAATGTTTAATGGTAGGTAAATTAAAAGTAAAATATATTTCATGTTAAGTAATTTTATTAATTTTTTATAGTAAAGAGACTCAGCTGCTCCCGTCAGGAGCCAGTGAAACTATGGCATCCCCAATTGTATGTAATGAGGCTGAACATAGTGGGGAGGGGAAGGAGAAAGGAAAGAGGAAGGTAGGAAAGTACCTGGCTATTCAGATCTAGTCAATAAACACGGCTAACGCCATTTCAAACAATGTTTCAATTCTGAATGGTGGTCTTACACGAGGGCGATACTGAGAGTATTTTTCACTCTGGAACGTATATTATTTTAAATGAATAAATTGTGATAGATCACGCGATCTTCAGTGTACGAGTCAAGAACATTACCTCTAGACTACGCCGGTCGTCACTACAGGAAGCAACCTTATTTCCAATGAAACAATAAAAATGAAGAGAATCTGTAAACAACATAATAATTGTAAATGCAGCTATTCATATTATGCATATTCTTATTATTATTATGTTGCATTTGTTCCTATAATTCCTATAAATGGTTCCCGGGGCGGCGGTACCACACCCACCTTCCAAATTGTAATAATTTTTCATGTTAAAATTCCAGACCATAGGTACCTACCTACCTATTTGATTTTGATTTTGATTTCGATTACGATTACGATTAGGATTTCGATTTTGTTTATGTTTTCGTTTCCGTTTCTAAGACCCGCACAAACCTTACCCCATGAACCTGAGCACCCCGGCTAAGTCACCAAACATAGCGAACCATTTAAGGTGTACCTAAATTTTGGGAGGCGGGTATGGTTACCACCGCCCCGGGAACCATTTTTTGGTTAATCAACACCTCTATCATATGTCACTCCAAGTGGTTCGTTAAGGAGTGAGATTTGTCTAGGTCCGTGCGGCGAACGCGTTTGCTCACCTACTGCGAGGCAAGCCGGATCAGGAGAGACTGGTAGAGGGACATTTTTTTTCATTAGCTTCACACAGGAAGGAGGCCCTGAGGAAAATAATTCCCTTCAGGGCCTATGTAATCTTTGGGGACGCTGTGTGGAAGGTATTTTTAGGAAAAGAAGGAGAAGAAGTTCTGGGGAGGACAAGGGTAGTATGTGTGGGTAGGAATCTGGGGATCAGTGTGTCCAGGAGTGACGGACGTATGAATCCATCCCTCCCATTGCGGTGCATGGCAAGTTCCGATAGAGTACGACTGAACAAGTCGAAGGGACCCCCTCAACCATTCTCTCCCTATCCGGATTGGCATGCAGATAGTGGGCCGACGCGTCCGCCGCCAAAACCCGTACAAACCTCAGCCCATGAACCCGGGCACCCCGGCTAAGTCACTAAAGGTAGCGAACCATTTAACCTAGACTTATAGTTTGGGAGCCAGGTATGTGTACCGCCGCCCCGGGAACCATTTATTGGATAACCAACTCGTCATACGTCATCCCAATTACTTTTTGTGACTTAGCAGGGTTGCTCGGGTTCGAGGGATGAGATTTGTCTAGGTTTTTGCGGCGAACGGGTTTGCCCACCTACTGCGTTACGGACCGGATCGGGAGAGACTGGTTGAGGGAGACCTTTTTTTCTTACACACAGGAAGCCCTGAAGAAAATAAATCCCCTCAAGGCCTATGTCATCTTTAGGGATGCAGTGTGGAGCGTATTTTAGGAAAGGAAGAAGAGGATGTTCAGGGAAGGAATGGGGTAGTAAGTGTGGGTAGGAATCTGGGCGTCAGTGTGTCTAGGAGTGACGGACGTGTGAATCCATCCCTCCCATTTCGGTGCAAGGCGATGTTCCGAAAGATTCCATGTCAACTCAGAAATAAACCAACTCATAATTCAGCACACTAAAATATAAAGAGGAAAGATTTGATTCTTTGTGTGTTTGTTTGCATTGAATAGGCTCCGAAACTACTGAAACGATTTGAAAAATTCTTTCATTGTTAGGAAGCTACACTATCTTCGGGTGACATAGGCTAAATAATATTTTCAAAAAAAATAGGGATACTTACTAAAACTTCAATAATGTAACCCAAGGTGTAAAAAAAATGCCTAAAATATTCTTTACATCGCGTGCGCTGCGAAAACTATTATAGATAGAATAAAACAATGTACTACGACTTTGCAGAACACATCATTATTTACAAAAAAGGTCGCGACAACGTATGTCTAACTATTATAGTTATGCCACAATAAGTGTTATTTTATTTTAAATTTTTTATTTTAATGTCGCCGCTAGAAAAAGCTCTTTATTTGTATCTTGGTATTAATCCTTATCAAAATAAATTACTTCATATTCAATATTGTTTCAATATCTGTATTCAACTTTTTGAATTATTAAAATCGGACAATTCATTAGAAAGATATGATGAGTTTAAAATGTAAGTAAAAGTGTTCGTGCTGCATTGTTGTGAGAAAAATTATCACGCACTATAATGTTGAAACTTTCGTGTTGTTTTTGCACGTTCAATCGCAGTCAGTTTGTACAAGATATTCAAACACAAAAGAGATATGCTACCGAAAATGTTTAATGGTAGGTAAATTAAAAGTAAAATATATTTCATGTTAAGTAATTTTATTAATTTTTTATAGTAAAGAGACTCAGCTGCTCCCGTCTGGAGCCAGTGAGACTATGGCATCCCCAATTGGGGTATGTTACGAGGCTGAAGATAGTGGGGAGGGGAAGGAGATAGGAAAGAGGAAGGTGGGAAAGTACCTGGCTATTCAGATGTAGTCAACAAACACAGCTTACACCATTTCAAGCAATGTTTCAATTCTGAATGGTGGTCTTACTTACACTATGGCGATACTGAGAGTATTTTTCACTCTGGAACGTGCCGCAAATATATATTTTTTTTATTACATTAACTCCACACAGTAATAATTTCCCTCAGGGCCTATGTCATCTTTGAGGACGCTGTGTGGAGGGTCTTTTTGAGAAAAGGAAGGAGTGAACATGGGTCTTGAAGAGTTAATTTAGACTAAAAAATCTCTAATTTAATTTATCTAATTTAAATCTATCAAATCTCTAATTTAATCATTTCAAAATATTAGTTACCAATATACAATATAATGCTACGAATATTATCAGAGAGAACGGTTTTAATCTCCCATAGCGCGGCCGCCGAGCGGCCTCGTATCGGGATATTTAAAACATCGAAAGCCCGTCGATTTCGCTATTTGCACCAGAATTTGGCTTGGATTCGCGTGCCACCGGCCCAACATAATCCGATCCTTGCCGAAGTTTACCGATTGACCATGAACTATGGACCCGAGGTGACACGAATACAATCGATTTTCGGCGAAGATCGTAGATCGTTTGCGTCTTGCGGCGCGCGTTATACTGACCCGTCACGTGATAATTGTCATTGTTTTGTTTTTTTTTTGTATTGATTATGTTAAATACTAATAACATAATTTGTTAATATATAATTTTATTAACAAAATGAGTGCAACCAGTGTTGAATATACATATAAGAGGGATTAACAGTTTGTTTGAAAATAAATTAATAATAAAAAATTCCTAATTTAATTTTTTTGTCATAAGTAGGTACGGATTGTCAGTGAACCACCACATTCTCAGGGCAGCGGCAGCCACTGATTACATCTAGACTACGCCGGTCGTCACTACAGGAAGCAACCTTATTTCCAATGAAACAATAAAAATGAAGAAAATCTGTAAACAACATAATAAGAATAACTGCATTTGTAAATGCAGCTATTCATATTATGCATATTCTTATTTTTATGCTGCATTTGTTCC
This sequence comes from Limnephilus lunatus, assembly GCA_917563855.2. Taxonomy (NCBI): domain Eukaryota; kingdom Metazoa; phylum Arthropoda; class Insecta; order Trichoptera; family Limnephilidae; genus Limnephilus; species Limnephilus lunatus. The sequence continues at coordinate 34,568,966 of OU830594.1, forward strand.
TAAAATTCCTATAAATGGTTCCCGGGGCAGCGGTACCACTCTCACCTTCCAAATTGTAATAATTTTTCATGTTAAAATTCCAGACCATAGGTACCTACCTACCTATGGTAATCAATCTAATAAGTAAAATATATTATATATTATTTTATATGAATAAATTGTGAAATAACACAAATTAACCAAGAAAAATTTATTTGCCACGCCGGGTTTCGATCCCGTGACCTTCGGTGGTTGAGTTTTTGCTGTACTACGCCGGCCGTCATGGCGATAATGAAACCTTTTAGATTCACTTTTTAAGCAATGTAAGTTATTTAATTATTATTATTTACGTGGGGTCGAGAGAGTCCGGCTGGAGAGGTCTAGATTATGTCTGCCTCAAGCAGCCTCTCCCGATCCGGACCGCCACGCAGTAGGTGAGGAAAAGCATTCGCCACAAAGACCTAGACAAACCTCACTCCAAGAACCTGAGCACCCCTGTTAATTCACCAAAGTTGTGAACCACTTAGGGAGACCTATGGCAGAGGAGTTCGTTATCCAATAAATGGTTCCCGGTGCGGCGGTACCCGTACCCGCCTGCCAAACTGTAGGTCTAGGTTAAGTAGTTCGCTAAGCTTAGTGACTTAGCTGGGGTACCCGGGTTTATGGGTTGAGGTTTGTGCAGGTTATTTTTGTTTTTTTTGTTTTTGAATGTTTATTTAGATGTATGCAAAATTTTTTTCATACATCTAGTAAAAAAAATATAAACAAATACAATTGATACAGTTACATTTTTACAAATACAATTTAAGTGGAAAAAAAAAAAAGATTACAAAAATAAAAATAAATTTTGAGGAAACAGGTTATGGCGGCGGACGCGTGTGCCCACCATCTGGCAGGCCGGATCGGGAGAGAATGGTTAAGGGAGTCTCTTCAAAAAGATATCCCCAAAGATAACACAAGCCCTGATGGGAATTATTTTCCTCGGGGCTTCCTGTGTGGAGCTTATGTCAATGAGCTAAAATAATAGCTATATTTTTATTCTTTTATTTTTTTTTCTTTGATGAGGAAGGTATACCTAAATTTTGGGAGGCAGGTATGGTTACCACCGCCCCGGGAACCATTTTTTGGCTAATCAACACCTCTGCCATACGTTACTCCAAGTGGTTCGTTAAGGAGTGAGATTTGTCTAGGTCCGTGCGGCGAACGCTTTTGCTCACCTACTGCGAGGCAAGCCGGATCAGGAGAGACTGGTAGAGGTATTTTTTTTTCATTAGCTCCACACAGGAAGGAGGCCCGAAGGAAAATAATTCCCCTCACAGGGCCTATGTAATCTTTGGGGAAGGTATTTTTTGGAAAGGAAGTAGAGGAAGTTCTGGGGAGGACAAGGGTAGTATGTGTGGGTAGGAATCTGGGGATCAGTGTGTCCAGGAGTGACGGACGTATGAATCCATCCCTCCCGTTTCGGTGCAAGGCGATGTTCCGAAAGGTTCCATGTCAACTCAGAAATAAACCAACTCATAATTACTCAGAACCTCCTCAGAAAGGTCATTAAAAGCTATGAAAATATAATTTTAAAAAATCCGGTAACCCTAACCTAACTTCCTATTCAACCTATGTTTTCTCAGTATGTTTCATTATGAGTTTTCTGGTCACCGTTTCGAAAGGCGATCATTCTAATCTAACACACTTCTACTATTAAACACTTTTTGTGGCATAACTATAATAGTTAGACATATGCTGGCTTGTCAACTATAAACAAAGAAGTTATAAGCATGTCAAATTTTATAAATCTAACACAATTAAATAAAATTGAAAATTGTAATAACAAAATACTGGACTTGGTATTTTCTAGTGATACTTCAGTAACTGTAGTAAAATCAAGTGAAATAATATTACCTGTAGATAACTATCATCCTCCATTAAATATTAGCATATCAATAAATAAAATACCAAATCTACAGTGCAAAAAATCACTTCACAATTTTAATAAAGCTGATTTTAATCATATTAATGAATGCTTAAATGCTACTGATTGGACTTTTTTAAAACAAGAAAATATTAACGAAAATATCAACATATTTTATAAAATAATTCACAATATCATAGAAAAAAGTGTGCCTTACATTAAATGTAAAAAAAATGTTTTCCCTCAGTGGTTCAGTAAAGATTTAATTGACTTGACTCTTTTGAAGAAGAAAATACATAAAAAGTACAAAAATTCTAAATCAATTAAAGATTATATTCAATTCAATTCAATTCGTCGACAATGTCACGATCTTTCTAAAAATTGTTACAAAGAATACTTAAATAATGTGGAAAATTCAATTGCAAATAATGACATCAACACTTTATGGAAGTACTCAAAGTCATTAAAAAGAAATGAAATAGATATACCTGCTAGCATGTTTTATAACGGCATAAATGGAAATAATGCAGAAACTATTGTTAATTTATTTGCTTCATTTTTTAAAGATGTATATGACAACACAATTGATAATAGTGAAATTCCTTTTTTTTTTCATCTAACATCAATTTACAAATTTCTAATATTCACATTGATATAAATGAAATTAAAACCCATATTAACAAATTAGATATAAAAAAAAGTTCGGGTCCTGACAAAATACCACCAATTCTATTGAAACACTGTATACATGCCTTGTCGTATCCCCTCTATTTAATTTTTAATATGTCATTGTCATCGGGATATTTTCCAATTGCATGGAAAAATAGTTACATCACACCCATATTTAAAAAAGGTGACAAATGCGATATACGCAACTATAGACCTGTGTGTATACAGTCAACTATTCCTAAACTATTTGAAAAAATTATTTTGGATAAAATTAGTTTTAAATTAAATGGGATTATAACAAGGTTTCAACACGGTTTCATGAAGAATAGATCAACTCTGACAAATCTACTGATATATGAAAACTTTATAGCGAATGCCTTTGCAGATAAATGTCAAGTAGACTCGATATATACTGATTTCAGCAAGGCATTCGATAAAGTTTGCATTAAAATATTGATAAATAAATTAAGGAGTATGGGTATAACCGGGAACTTTCTTAAATGGGTAGAGAGTTATTTAACAAATAGACAACTGTTTGTAAAGTTAAATGACGTAATATCGGATGCCTTTTCTGCCACTAGTGGTGTGCCACAGGGCTCCCATTTAGGACCAGTACTGTTTATTTTATTTATTAATGACATTGTAGACGTTTTTTCCGATGTTGATATCCTGTTATTTGCTGATGATTTAAAATTATATAAAAAAATTAAAAATACTTCTGATTGCATAATTTTACAAAAAAATTTAAACAACTTGTTTAATTGGTGTATAAGCAATAAACTGGCACTTAACATTAGTAAATGTCAAATAATGAGATTTTATAAAATAAAGAAACCGACCATTTATGAATATAATCTTGACAAAATTATATTAAACTCAGTAGAAACAATAAATGATCTAGTTATTATTTTTAACTCAAAACTTACATTTATTAGCCATATAACTAATATTATTAATAGAGCAATGAAGATTTTAGGATTTATTATTATATTAACCAAACAATTTTGTAACATTGATACTATTCGCATTTTATACATAACGCTAGTGAGAAGCATTTTGGAATATAATTCTACGATTTGGGCTCCACATTACAATATGCATATTCAAGCGATTGAAAAAGTCCAGCATAGATTCCTTAGGTATATTAATTTTAAATTAGGTATTCCAAGAGAATCCGTGGACTATAATTTGTTATTAAACTGGACTAATCTCGTAAATTTATCAGATCGCAGAAAAATCTGCGATCTATTAATATTATATAAAATAATTCACTCGGTCCTGGATACCCCTGATTTAATAGAACTAATACGATTTCATTGCCCTGGTCGCGCTAACAATAGACTCACTCTACCGTTCTACTATAATAACACACATACATTATCACATTATTACTCACCAATCAGTCGATTACACATGTTGGGAAATGAACATGCTAACATCGGCGACATTTATTTCTTAAAATTAGCGCAATATAAACATGCACTCAAAAATTATTTTTCATTAAATGTTGAAATGAAATGATGATATTTCTCATTGTTCTTTTTTTGTTATTTTTTGTTGTGATACACAAAATGATTGTATGTTATTTTTAAGTTTAAAACTACTATTATGTAATGATTTTATTTTTCTTACTTTTGTACTCGATTATATGTTTATTTATAAAAGGCAGTATAGCCGTTTATGTATTTAAAATAAAAAAATAAAAATAAAAATAAAATATGCTGTCACGACACTTTTTGTAAATAAAGATGTTTTCTGCAAAGCCATACTACATTATTTTATTCTATTGTTAATAGTTTTCGCAGCGCACGCGATGTAAAGAATATTTTAGGTATTTTTTTTACACCTTGGGCTACATTATTGGAGTTTTAGTAACGATTCCTAATTTTTTTTAAATATAATATAGCCTATGTCAACCGGGGATAGTGTAGCTTCCTAACAATGAAAGAATTTTTCACATCGGTTCATTAGTTTCGGAGCCTATTCAATGCAAACAAACAAACAATCAAATCTTTCCTCTTTAAATAGTTTTAGATTGGTTCCATGCAAACTCAGAAAGAAACCAACTCATAATTCAGGTCATTAAAAGCTATGAAAACATAATTTTAATATAGCCGGTAACCCTAACCTAGCTTAACCTATTTAACAAATGTTTTTATATATTTTTATTACCACTCTTAATGACCTTTCTGATTTGCTTCTGAGTTGGTTTCTTTCTGAGTTGCCTGGTCACCGTTAGATTATATGTTAGATGTCAGATTAGATAGTTAGACCGGATCGGGAGAGAATGGTTGAGGGAGTCCCTTCGACTTCTACAGACGTACCCTCTAGGAATATCGCCTTGCACCGAAATGGGAGGGATGGATTCACATGTCCCTCACTCCTAGACACACTGACCGCCAGATTCCTACTAACACCTACCACCAGGCGCGGCCCGTCCTAAAGTGCACTCGTGCGCCGAACCGCCAACAAAATTGAACAACATTTTGCAGCTCATCGTATTCCTACATAATATTTTTAATTATAAAATTGTGCACATGAAATTGGTAGAGAATAGTTATAGGGGCCTAAAGCATTGCTTCCTGCGCGCACTTTATATCGGCTCGGAACAGTAGGAACCGAGTGCCGGCTGTCCGTGCGGCATGCGGATGACGGAAATGTCCGAAGAGCTCCGAAGAAATGGTTCCAGCGAAATGACTATTCTTAAGTCGGGTTTAAATAAGACAGTAATTGTGTTTTGGTCTTGTAAAATGAAACGATGAGTCAACGGGTCATCGTGTGCGATATTATCTTGATCGAGAGGGAACCGATTTGACATTGTCATTATTAGTTTTTGTGACCTTTTGTTTGTATGAATGCGCTACAAATAGAAACGTTTACGCTATGTTGTTATTGTGTTATTATTCATTTTGTAGGCGGTTGGCGGTGGCAAAACAATGATTGAGTCGAAACAATTAAATTATAATTATTTAACCGGTTAAATTTGTTTTATGGGGCTAACAGTCTTAGCTATAATAGATAAAAGATCATTTAGTTTTGGCCTATTTCAGCATATCGCTCGCTATACATTTTGCCTACGTCAGCCGCCTACTAAATCATTATATTATAGAAATATTCTGATATCGCTGTTTATATATATAAATAAATTTCCTTGCCTTTTTAAAATTAGTGATGTAATAATAAATATAGACTATAATAAAATATATATGAACCATGAAAATAAAAGCAGAATTATGGCCAATGGCCCGCCAAAACTACATTTAATTATAATAATAATAATAATAATAATCTTTATTTGGAAAACAAACAGCTTTAAAAAGATACATAAAAATAAAGAGTGCTAAAATAAAACAAGATATATAAAATAAAAAAAACAATTATAAAATAACAATAAAATAACAATAAAATAACAATTATCAACCAAGATAGTACCTAAATCTGCAAAGAAAACTTTGAAATGGATACTATGTATAGCGTCGTTTTTTGTGAATAATCACCTCAAGGGCACTGTACGAGTTATGAGTTACTAGGCTGTCTAATTTTATTTTTATTTTACCTACTTTTATTTTACGTTTTTGATGAATTACTCGGTGAACCATCAAAATTTTGCAGGCACCGGCCGCGTCTGCCTACCACCCCTTTCCTTCCCTGAACATCATCTTCTTCCTTACCCAAAAATACACTCCACACAGTATCCCCAAAGATGACATAGGCCCTGAGGGGAATTATTTTCTTCAGGGCTTCCTGTGTGGAGTTAAAAAAAAGGTCTCCCTCAAATAGTCTCTCCCAATCCGGCTTGCCACGCAGAAGTGGGCGCGTTCGCCGCACGGACCTAGACAAATCACACTCCTTGATCCGGGCACTCCTGCTAAGTCACGAAAAGTAGCGAACCACTTGCAGTGACATATGACAGAGGTGTTGATTACCCAAAAAATAGTTCCCGGGGCGGTGATAACCATACCCGCCTCCCAAATTTTAGGTATACGTTAAGTGGTTCGCTATATTTGGTGACTAAAGACGGGGTGCCCAGGTTCATAGGGTGTGCGAGTCTTAAAAGCATAAACGAAAACGAAAAAAAAAACAAAATCAAAATCAAAATCATAATCAAAAGTCAAAATCGATATTGAAATCTATATCGATATCGAAATCGAAATCAAAAGTCAAAATCAAATTCAAAATCAAAATTAAAATCAAAATCAAAACCAAAATCAAAGTCAAAGTCAAAATCAAAATTAAAATCTCAAACCAAAACCAAAATCAATATCCGAACTTGCGACATCCGAATTCGTAGTCAAGATCGCACTGCAGTGCATTATTGTTGTGTTATACAAACTATCAAATAAAAATTACCTCCGCACGCCACAATTCGAACTGGCGACTTCCGAATTCGTAGTCAAGATCGTAATGCCCCTCGATATCGTTGAATTATACATTTTAATCAAAATAATATTTACTTGCGCACGCAACAATTTGTTCTTGCGACTTCCGAATTCGTATTGATCGTAATGCAATTTGTTCTTGCGACTTCCGAATTCGTAGAGATCGTAATGCAATGCATTATCGGGGAATCATACGTATTTGTCAAAAGAAAATTTACTTGGCCACGCCACAATTCGAACTTGCGACTTCCGAATTCGTAGTCAAGATCGTAATGCAACGCATTGTCGAGGAATTATATCAAAATAAAAATTACTTGCGCACGCCACAATTCGAACTTGCGACTTCCAAATTCGTAGCCAAGATAGTAAGGCAACGCATTATCGAGGAATTATACGTATTTATCAAAATAAAATTTACTGGCGCATGCCATTTAAACTTGTGACATCCGAATTCGTAGTCAAGATCGCACTGCACTGCATTATTGTTGTATTATACAAACGTTTTAAATAAAAATTACCTCTGCACGCCACAATTCGAACTTGCGACTCCCGAATTCGTAGTCAAGGTCGCAATGCCCCTTAGATATCGTTGAATTATACATTTAAATCAAAATAATATTTACTTGCGCACGCAACAATTTGTTCTTGCGACTTCCGAATTCGTATTGATCGTAATGCAATTTGTTCTTGCGACTTTCGAATTCGTAGAGATCGTAATGCAATGCATTATCGGGGAATCATACGTATTTGTCAAAAGAAAATTTACTTGGCCACGCCACAATTCGAACTTGCGACTTCCGAATTCGTAGTCAAGATCGTAATGCAACGCATTGTCGAGGAATTATATCAAAATAAAAATTACTTGCGCACGCCACAATTCGAACTTGCGACTTCCAAATTCGTAGCAAAGATAGTAAGGCAACGCATTATCGAGGAATTATACGTATTTATCAAAATAAAATTTACTGGCTCATGCCATTTAAACTTGCGACATCTTAATTCGAAGTCAAGATCGCACTGCACTGCATTATTGTTGTATTATACAAACGTTTTAAATAAAAATTACCTCTGCACGCCACAATTCGAACTTGCGACTCCCGAATTCGTAGTCAAGGTCGCAATGCCCCTTAGATATCGTTGAATTATACATTTAAATCAAAATAATATTTACTTGCGCACGCCACAATTTGTTCTTGCGACTTCCGAATTCGTATTGATCGTAATGCAATTTGTTCTTGCGACTTCCGAATTCGTAGAGATCGTAATGCAATGCATTATCGAGGAATCATACGTATTCCCCGATAATGCATTGCATCCCCAAAGAAGACATAGGCCTTGACGGGATTTATTTTCTTCAGGGCTTCCTGTGTGGAGCTAATGTAAGAAAAATAAGGTATCCCTCAACCAGTCTCTCCCAATCCGGTCCGTAATGCAGTAGGTGGGCAAACCCGTTCACCGCAAAGACCTAGACAAATCTCATCCCTTGAACCCGAGCAGCCCTGCTAAGTCACAAAAAATCAGTCTCTCCCAATCCGGCTTGCCACGCAGTAGGTCAGCGAACGCGTTCGCCGCACGGACCTAGACAAATCTCACTCCTTGAACCGGGGACTCCTGCTAAGTCACGAATGTCACTGCAAAGTGACATATGACAGAGGTGTTGATTACCCAAAAATGGTTCCCGGGGCGGTGGTAATCATACCCGCCTCCCAAAATTAAGGTATACCTTAAGTGGTTCGCTATGTTTGGTGACTTAACCGGGGTGCCCAGGTTCATGGGGTGAGGTTTGTGCGGGTCTTAGAAGCGGAAACGAAAACAAAATCAAAATCAAAATCAAAATCAAAATCGAAATTGAAATCGAAATCGAAATCAAAATCGAAATCGAAATCGAAATCAAAAATCAAAATCAAAATCAAAATCAAAAACAAAATCAAAAATCAAAATCAAAATCTAAATCTCAAACCAAAACCAAAATCAAAATCAAAGTCAAAATCATAATTAAAATCTCAAACCAAAACCAAAATCAAAATCAAAATCAAAATCGAAATCCAAACCAAAATCAAAATCAAAATTAAAATCTAAAACCAAAACCAAAATCTCAAATCAAAACCAAAATCAAAATCAATATCTCAAACCAAAATCAAAATCAAAATCTAAATTAAAACCAAAATTAAAAAATCAAAATAAGAATGCAAATAAAAATTAAAATCAAAATCAAAATTAAAATCTCAAACCAAAATTAAAATCAAAAAAAAATCGAAATCAAAATCAAAATCAAAATAAAAATTAAATCTTAAACCAAAATACATTAAAAAAGAAATGAAATAGAACGACTTGAAATAAGAACGTACAGGTACCTACTAAAAGAAGCTGAAAAGTACGACAGACGGGCACCTTTGTTGGCGGTCAAAACTTGGCATTTATATGGATCAACAAAAAAAAACGTGTAAAATGTATAAGACACCGAACAATGGGCGTGGCTTACAGCTAAATCTTGATGGTATAAATTGATCCACATGGATCAGGATGTGTATGCCAGCTTGTGTAATGGATCAGCATATCCGGATGGATCAACACGTCCGAACGGATCAACTTAAAACTGGTGTACCGTCGCGCAAGATCAACGTTTTACGAGAGGAGATAAATATATATATATATATATATATATATATTTATGTCATACCACATTCTGTGGCTCATCATAGAAGAAGCCACTTAAGTAGCTCGTTCTTTCGCATGTAATATATACTTACGTAGATGAAGTACCAACATGCTGTCTTTTAAATTTTGTTTAAAATATGGTCAGCTATAATATGTAATCAAAAGTTATGTTTATATATTAAAAAAAATTATCATTTAATAACGTGCATTCGTTCATCTATTTTAAGAACGCACTTACCGCTTCACGCTATGTTGCCAAGTTTAATGTTACACACACCAATATAAGTATGCGTATGCAAGCACACATATTATGTTGGTAGGTTGACTGGACTGGTCGAAGGTCGGATGTTGCTTCGGAAATGATTATTCATATATTTATTATTTCTAGCGGCCGTTTTTGATTATTGGCGCGATTTTTTTAAATTGAAGTATGATTTGCCAATTAATATTGTTATTTATTTGATGTTTACGATTGTTTTTTTTTGTGTTAAGGTTTATTTTACTCTTATCATAAATAAAATTAGGTATTTAAATACATATTAGTGTAGTTTTTTTTATTTGCTAAGTACATAATTATTTTATCTTAGTTTTATTAGTGTTTTCGAAAAATTATGAATAAACTTATTAGAAATAAATGCTTCGGAATTGACTATTCGGACATTTATTCACATAGTTATTATTTCTAGCGGCCGTTTTTGATTTTTGGCGCGGTTTTTTAAAATTGAAGTATGATTTGCTAATTAATATTGTTATTTATTTGGTGTTTACGGTTGTTTTTTTTGTGTTAAGGGTTATTTTACTATTATCATAAATAAAATTAGGTATTTAAATACATATTAGTGTAATTTCTTTTATTTGCTACATAATTATTTTATCTTAGTTTTATTAGTGTTTTCGAAAAATTATGAATAAACTTATTAGAAATAAATTTATAATTTGTTCATTGATTCGTGCGTTTCTTCAAGTTGTAGGTTGGTTTGCAAATTATAATTTTTAATATGATTATTAATTTTATGTTTACATACAGTTTTATTCAAATGTGTGTAAACTGGAATTTTAAATTAACAGGAAACGGAGTCCAATAGATATTCGGACGGGGACTGTCAAAATCTTTACGAATATAATTATCATGATCGCTCGCAATTTCAACAGTCTGCATGACAATACTAATATTTTTGCATTCCAATTACGAATATCAAGAGTGATTCATGATATTTTACCAGTAGTTACTAATATTTTGTTAGTTCTTTTACGAAAATATTGTCCTGATATTATTTCAGCAATTACTAACCATTTATTCGTTTTTATACGAATACTCTAACGTTCATACTGATATTCTGCAAGTAATTTACTGATAATTAGTTCGTTCTTAAACGAATACTTTATTAGGTTTTTTTGATATTTTGTTAGGTTATACTGATAATTAGTTCGTTCTTAAACGAATATTTTATTAGATTTTTCTGGTATTTTGTTAGTTCTTGTACTAATCCTTATGCATACTGTCATGTTAATTGCTCTTTGCGTACTGATATAAGTATATGACTTTTTACTTGTATTTTTAATGATTCCACTGACATTTCATCATTCCAGTCCAAACTGCACTAGGACTGGAATGATGGAATGTCAGCGAAATCATTAAAAATGCAAGTAAGAAGTCTTATAATTTTGTCAGAAAGCAATGGTAAAATTAACATGGCAGTACACATAAATAATCATTAAAATGAAACAAATTAAAAATACTTACCATCTTATAAAATATCCTCCAATGAGCCAGTGGGATCATGGAGGCCCATTTGGAGCAAAATCATTAAAAATATGAGCAAGCAGTCCTATAATCTCTTCTATCAGCAAGAAGTGATAATTCAAATGAGAGTTCACAAAATATAATGAAACAAATGTAACAAATTCAAAATACTTACAATATCTTACACTGGGCCAGCGGGATTACGGCATCCCATTTTGAGTATGCTGTGAGCCTGAAGGGGTTGGAGAGGTGAGGAGATAGGAAAGGGGAAGGTTTGTTACATAATAATTCATAAACAAGTTTAGTTTTTAAACATTATATATTTAATCAATAATTATAAATGACGTATCATGTAAATTACATATTTTAACAAATGTCGAATCTCAAATAACTAAATATTAAGTGGGTAAAATAATTTCATATTATAATACCATACATAAGTACACAACTTAAAGCAGTTTGTGAACTGGTCAAAGTTCAATCTTCCAATAATAATAATACATGTATAAATATAGTTGGATGTTTTATAAAGCACTGCCAGCTGTCACCTTAGGGCAGTTCAGAGGTAGTTCACAGCTCGGTGTCTACGAAACATAACCTCAGAACCCTTCAGTGAGCACTCAATCACTGATTAAATCGGTCAAAAAGTTTTCTTTCTTTACCAAGTCTTTCTTTACTGCTAGATCACAGTTTAGAGACATTCCAAATAAACTCGACTTCTAACCCATCGGCCAAGTATACTTTTTCCAATTTATCATAGGATTCATTGGTTTTATTAGGAATATATGTAAACTTCGATCTGATAACAAAGAAGGGTTTTGTTTAGGAACAAAAACTTTTTCACGGATGTAATCCCTAATTGAGCGCAATGATCCTGCTTATATTACAGCAAGTGTTTTAACTCCAAGCGTCTTACCGCTGAACAGTCCTTGAGGTGACTGTGTTCTATAAATAATCAAACTTATTTTTATCTTTATCTTGTTGTACATCTTCCTCCACAAAACCTGTCTGTAACTCTGTATCACAGACCTAGTTGTAACAATACTACATAATAAAGGTGATCTGTAAATTGGATAATTTGATTGGTAATTTTGATAAAAATCACCTCAAAGGCTAACTAACTAACCATAATGCCGTTCCCGCAGGGGTAGGCAGAGAAGACGGACCGCCAAACAACTCTATCTTGGCACACACTCCTTCCCTCGTTCACATTTATGCATCGTCTCATACTTGCTATTCTATTATTCTGACTCTTGACATGGCCCGCTCAAGTATCTGATTCACTTGGTCATGCCATATCTTCCTTGGGCATTCTCGACTTCTACCTTTCACATTTTTCGTCATATATTCTCCTTACACTCCTTTCCTCGTTCATTGGCTCTACATGCCCTAACAATCTAAGCGTCCCTTTCTTAATCTTACTCATTACTTATTCAGCCATGCATTCTTTGCGGATCACCACGTTTTTCACACGACTGCACATAGTTTTATCACAGTGTGAGGCGTACGTGTGACACCTACGCCTCAGGGATCTCATTTCTACAGCATTCATTCTACGTTCATCCTTCCTCTGCCAGTTCAATGCCACACTGCCATACATCAGGGTAGGTACCGTCACTCCATTATGGACTGCTAGCTTCTACATATATTCTTCTTATAGCGACATACATATATTCTTATTACACATATTTCCTGGTTCATTCGCTCTACATGCCTAAACCAGCTGAGCGTCCCTTTCTTAATCTTACTCATTACGCTTACATCAGCCTTAACCATCTCCACGTTTATGACACGATCATACATATGCCCCAGGGATCTTATTTCTACAGCATTCAGTCTCACCTCAAAGGTGCTTTACAATAATAACATACAACAAATTAAAAATAATAAGTACTTCTCTGGATGCTAGTTGATCTCTAATGTTTGCCTGATTAACAACCTGTTGGCTCTTTAAACTGAGCCAAACTCAAAAATCCACCTGCGTTCCTTCCTGAAGCAAGGCTCGTCTCTCCCCTTAGTACTCCAGAACCTTAAAAAAAACATTAATTAGATACATAAAGTCCTTTTCTTTGAAAAGCGTCTAAACAAATTACTACACTTATATATATCATATAATATTTATTTATTTTATTTATTTATTTATTTACGCCCTAGTGGGCTTTTACAACAGAAATTAAAAACATAAAAAAATTAAACATCATAAAAGAAATGAAATATTATGAGTAATAAGAAAAAATCAGTAATAAGACCAGAAATACAATAAAGTGCAAAGTGTAAAAGCTAGTTAGTAGGTATAAACAAACAATTATATGTGTATAATAATGTATGATGATAAAACAGAACTAAATAGAACAGCAAAATAAAATAAAATAAGGTTATAAATTACTGGTAAGATTTTAAATGAGAGGAGGTTTTATGAAAACAACAAAAATAAGAAAAGTTAATTATTAACAGATAAAATAGAGATGAGTTGTCTTTTGAAAATTGCAAAACTGTCAACACCAAATATATCAATAGATTCACAATGTTTATTTGCAAGGCTATGCATTCTAGGGATTGGTGAATTAATAGAATAGTTAGTATTGAGGGTATTGTTAAAATTGAAAATATCTTTATTGCGAGTTAGTCTAGCAGGAACATTAATACAGATTAATTCTAATAAATTAGGGCAGTCAACTAAAGATTTGATAATTTTGAATAAAAATAACAAATCAATTAACACTCTTCTATCTGATAATTTAAGGAGTCTGGTTTCTGCGCGTAAGTTATTATAATTTATAAGTTCAATTGGAATTTTCATTTTAAAATTAATAAACCGAATAATAATAATACTTACATAACTTCAGCCCATAGAAGTATTTAATTGAATTGACTAGTAATACGGTAGTAATTTCACATTCTGCGCCAACTGATTTTGAAAACTTGTGTTTATAAAATGCAAGATTGTCTTCTCTGTATAATGTCCAAGAACAGCATTGTCACTCTGTAAACAAAATGCATTTGGAAATATTAATACTTGATAGAAGCAAGGCTCCCCTCACCTGTCTTATTAAGTAATTACTTCCAAAGCTTAAAAACATTCACTTGGTACATAAAGTATTGCATTGAAAAGCGTCTGAACAAATATAATACACTTACATAATTATTGCCTTCTGTATTGGAAGTATACAATTAGATTTGACTGATCCTGCAACAATTTAACGCGCCAACGGGTATTATTATTGACATCTTGCCTTTGTAAAATGCAGGATTTTGACGTATAATGTCTAGCATCCTCACCAATATTCATATGTCTATGATCCTCACCCTGTAAACAAAAGACATTTGGAAATATTACTTGATGTTTCTCAATGATAAACGCAAATAAATAAAACTGTCAACTGAAGTGGTAAAATTATTAATTTGTGAAAACGCCGCCGCACTTTTAAGTACAGATTATGGGAATCACACTTCATATCAACAATTAGTAAAAGAAACAACTATTTATGTACACAAAATAGGTTATTAGGTTCTTAGTTTAGGTAAATTAAGTAATTCATGCGTATTTAGTTTGAAACGAAACTTCGCAAATGTCAAATCCATACAAAAAATACATGCGGCGAAGGAGATGTTTTATATGAGCAATTTTTAAATTTGAATGAAAATCGTATTTTTTAATGCAAATGTTTTCGTCTATCATGACTGAAACCGACGATTCTTGTGGTAATTAAGTTTAAAATCGCAAATCTTTGTCGCATTTTATAACACTTTGCTAAACATGAATTATTTGAAAATAATGTCAAAACTTACCAGCTTCCATAATTCACAATCCCAATTTTTCTAACAAATGGATAGTTTGTCGAATTTCGATCCATTTTAAGAGATAATTGCTTTATAATGAAAATAAACGAATGGTTATTGGTTTGTTGAAAACTACTAACATGATTGACAACAAAAATACCGCGCACCATTTTAATTTGAATGACGTGAAGTTTGCGTGAGTTTGCGTTGCATAAATATCACGATGTCAAACTGAATAGCGGTGAATTATTACGACGAAGTACAAAATATCTGCTAAAATTGTAATGCTAAATTATCAAGCATTATACCGTTAAACCGTGTTTTTATCGGGATGGTCATGATACATTATTAAAGCAGATTGATAATATATCCTTAAAGTCATATTTTATGAAAATTAGACCTGTTAATTTATCGTTAGAGCAAAAATCGATTTCTCTCCGTGTAGGTAGGTACCTACCTTCCAGCAATTTTATACACGTATTTTAATTGAATTATTTTCTAGATGTACAACCAATGTCTCTAAAATAGGCCGCCCACCGCAAATGGTTTGTCCAGGTGTCGCATCTGGGAGAGGGTGGTTGAGGGAGACCTTTTGACCTCTTCAGCCTGGCTCTCTCGACTCATCACCTTGCACCGCAGTAGAAGAGATAGACCCATATGTCCGTCACCGACACACAAATCCCAAGATTAGTGTGTCGGTGTGTGTGTATTAGAGCACAGGCGTCTGGTGCGAAAGCTGTCCTTGTTCTACTGGTATTTCAATGGAAGATGCTCCGAGGAACTAGCGTCATTGATCCCTTTGGCACCGGTGCATAGTCGGGTAACACGTCAAACGTGTGCCCAACATTTGTAGACGGTTGACATTTGTCACATGAGAACGGGTCATTTCTACAACTCATTTTTGCCTGCCTCTGTGTGTCCTCCCTCCTACAATACGGGTCTCAATCGTACCTTTCAACATGTCAAGGGTTCAGATGATAAAATAAAAACGCTCATTTTGAAAAAAAAAACTCTTTATTTTGAATTTTTAAAAACAAAAAATATTACTATACCTACATAGTAAAAAAAAGTGTGTAATCATTTGAAAAATAGCAAAATACAATAAATTTTTTTACGTCAATGTTATAACTTAATAACTTTGTATTCCCTTAATCATTATAAAAAAAGCATAATATAATAAAAATTAAAACCAATTAACTTTGTATTATAATCGTTCACGAAACATGTAGCATTGTACATTACAGAAGAATCCTTCGTTTTTTTTTTTATTTAACAAGGGATATCAAATTATACCTTGCAGTCCGGCTTATTTGACGATCTCCGCAGTCCAGTGGGTAAGACTCTTGACTCACAATCCGGAGGTCGTGGTATGTTATGAGGCTGAAGGTAATTGATAGGGGTAGGAGGTGAGGAAGATGAAGGTTGGGAAGTACCTGGCTATTCGGATCTGGTCACTAAACTCGGCTAAAGCCATTTTCAAGCAACGTTTCAATTCTGAATGGTGGTCTTACAACAGGGCGATACTGATAGTTCTTCCACTCTGGAACGTGCCGCAAATATACTATATATTATTTTAAATGAATTAATTTTGAAATAACACAAATTAATCAAATAAAATTTAAGACCTGCGGATTGTGAGTCAAGGGTCTTATTTTTGTTCACAACTTTTTTTTATAAAATACACCAAAACAACAATAAAACACCTTTTTATTACTACAATACAACTAGAGACAATGCTTTTGAAAAATAGTCACGCGTAAAAATAATTACCTAGGTTCAGAGCATTTTTAAAAATGAAAAACTTGTTAGATTTCTTTAATATGATAATATAATCCATTATAAAAATTACGTTCTACTAAAAAACCCTTTAAAAAATTAATAAAACTGTATGTAAACATGAGAAAACATATTACATGAGTACCTAATATATTTCTGAAATTTTTAGAAAACCCTATATAGATATCATTACATTACAACTGACTATGCTTTCGGAACGCAAAAGACAAATAATTACGTAGCAAATATTTTATTTATTAAAAAAAACTACATAAATGTGTATTTAAATACGTAATAATATAAACCTTACAATAAAAACAAAAACAATTTAAAACACAAACGATATTAAAAAAGCAATTCGTAAATCAATCTTCAATTTTAAAAACGCGCGCGAATAACCGCTTGCATTTCACAAAATATTATAATATAATGTATGTTCTTAGTTACAGCCTACAGCGAGCGCTTGACATTCTGGCTACCTATACAGATAGAATACAACGTACAACATACCGGCTAACATATAACATATCGCAAAAAGATTCAATCTGACATAGCAATGACATGCGATAATAGGTTCTGAGGAATTAAACTATTGAGTTCATTATTGCAAAGCATTGATAAACGACTTGGAGTTCGAATGATATTGTATGACGAGAAAGTCTGGCAACGTCGCACGCGATGATAGTTGTAGATGCGATTAAAAATATATGTAATTTGATGTCCTAAGTATGGATGAATATTTACTGATAAAAAAGCATATCGGAGCATAAACGGTCCATGTAAAAATGTCACTTATTGACTCAAAATTTTTTTTTACACCGTTCGACTCGTCTCATCGAGTTTGATATGATGGACTTAAAAAAAAAAAAACGATGAGCCACTAAGTGCCCAAATGAGCCAGTAAGTCGCAATGATGAAGATGTTCCGGTAATTCATGGACGCATTGAGCCGCTAAATGCCGTAACATAAACCTATATATATATATATATATATAATATATATATATATATATATAGATAAATATATTTATCTCCTCTCGTAAAACGTTGATCTTGCGCGACGGTACACCAGTTTTAAGTTGATCCGTTCGGACGTGTTGATCCATCCGGATATGCTGATCCATTACACAAGCTGGCATACACATCCTGATCCATGTGGATCAATTTATACCATCAAGATTTCGCTGTAAGCCACGCCCATTGTTCGGTGTCTTATACATTTTACACGTTTTTTTTTGTTGATCCATATAAATGCCAAGTTTTGACCGCCAACAAAGGTGCCCGTCTGTCGTACTTTTCAGCTTCTTTTAGTAGGTACCTGTACGTTCTTATTTCAAGTCGTTCTATTTCATTTCTTTTTTAATGTATTTTGGTTTAAGATTTAATTTTTATTTTGATTTTGTTTTTGATTTTGATTTTGATTTTGGTTTTGTTTTGAGATTTTGGTTTGGGTTTGAGATTTTAATTTTGATTTTGATTTTGGTTTGGATTTCGATTTTGATTTTGATTTTGATTTTGGTTTTGGTTTGAGATTTTAATTATGATTTTGACTTTGATTTTGGTTTTGGTTTGAGATTTTGATTTTGATTTTTGATTTTGTTTTTGATTTTGATTTTTGATTTCGATTTCGATTTTGATTTCGATTTTGATTTAGATTTCGATTTCGATTTCGATTTCGATTTCGATTTCGATTTCTATTTCGATTTCGATTTCGATTTCGATTTCGATTTCAATTTCGATTTTGATTTTGATTTTGTTTTCGTTTCCGCTTCTAAGACCCGCACAAACCTCACCCCATGAAACTGGGCACCCCGGTTAAGTCACCAAACATAGCGAACCACTTAAGGTATACCTTAATTTTGGGAGGCGGGTATGATTACCACCGCCCCGGGAACCATTTTTGGGTAATCAACACCTCTGTCATATGTCACTTTGCAGTGACATTCGTGACTTAGCAGGAGTGCCCGGTTCAAGGAGTGAGATTTGTCTAGGTCCGTGCGGCGAACGCGTTCGCTGACCTACTGCGTGGCAAGCCGGATTGGGAGAAACTGATTTTTTGTGACTTAGCAGGGCTGCTCGGGTTCAAGGGATGAGATTTGTCTAGGTCTTTGCGGTGAACGGGTTTGCCCACCTACTGCATTACGGACCGGATTGGGAGAGACTGGTTGAGGGAGACCTTATTTTTCTTACATTAGCTCCACACAGGAAGCCCTGAAGAAAATAAATCCCGTCAAGGCCTATGTCTTCTTTGGGGATGCAATGCATTATCGGGGAATACGTATGATTCCTCGATAATGCATTGCATTACGATCTCTACGAATTCGGAAGTCGCAAGAACAAATTGCATTACGATCAATACGAATTCGGAAGTCGCAAGAACAAATTGTGGCGTGCGCAAGTAAATATTATTTTGATTTAAATGTATAATTCAACGATATCTAAGGGGCATTGCGACCTTGACTACGAATTCGGGAGTCGCAAGTTCGAATTGTGGCGTGCAGAGGTAATTTTTATTTAAAACGTTTGTATAATACAACAATAATGCAGTGCAGTGCGATCTTGACTACGAATTCGGATGTCGCAAGTTTAAATGGCATGCGCCAGTAAATTTTATTTTGATAAATACGTATAATTCCTCGATAATGCGTTGCCTTACTATCTTGGCTACGAATTTGGAAGTCGCAAGTTCGAATTGTGGCGTGCGCAAGTAATTTTTATTTTGATATAATTCCTCGACAATGCGTTGCATTACGATCTTGACTACGAATTCGGAAGTCGCAAGTTCGAATTGTGGCGTGGCCAAGTAAATTTTCTTTTGACAAATACGTATGATTCCCCGATAATGCATTGCATAACCATCTCTACGAATTCGGAAGTCGCAAGAACAAATTGCATTACGATCAATACGAATTCGGAAGTCGCAAGAACAAATTGTTGCGTGCGCAAGTAAATATTATTTTGATTAAAATGTATAATTCAACGATATCGAGGGGCATTACGATCTTGACTACGAATTCGGAAGTCGCCAGTTCGAATTGTGGCGTGCGGAGGTAATTTTTATTTGATAGTTGAGATATTGATTTTGATTTTGGTTTTGATTTGAGATTTTGGTTTTGGTTTTAGATTTTAATTTTGATTTTGATTTTGGTTTGGATTTCGATTTTGATTTTGATTTTGATTTTGGTTTTGGTTTGGGATTTTAATTATGATTTTGACTTTGATTTTGATTTTGATTTTGGTTTTGGTTTGAGATTTAGATATTGATTTTGATTTTTGATTTTGTTTTTGGTTTTGATTTTGATTTTTGATTTCGATTTCGATTTCGATTTTGATTTCGATTTCGATTTCAATTTCGATTTTGATTTTGTTTTCGTTTCCGCTTCTAAGACCCGCACAAACCTCACCCCATGAACCTGGGCACCCCGGTTAAGTCACCAAACATAGCGAACCACTTAAGGTATACCTTAATTTTGGGAGGCGGGTATGATTACCACCGCCCCGGGAACCTTTTTTGGGTAATCAACACCTCTGTCATATGTCACTGCAAGTGGTTCGCTACTTTTCGTGACTTAGCAGGAGTGCCCGGATCAAGGAGTGTGATTTGTCTAGGTCCGTGCGGCGAACGCGCCCACTTACTGCGTGGCAAGCCGGATTGGGAGAGACTGTTTGAGGGAGACCTTTTTTTTAGCTCCACACAGGAAGCCCTGAAGAAAATAATTCCCCTCAGGGCCTATGTCATCTTTGGGGATACTGTGTGGAGCGTATTTTTGGGTAAGGAAGAAGATGATGTTCAGGGAAGGAAAGGGGTGGTAGGCAGACGCGGCCGGTGCCTTAAATTTTTGATGGTTCACCGAGTAATTTATCAAAAACGTATAATAAAAGTAGGTAAAATAAAAATAAAATTAGACAGCCTAGTAACTCATAACTCGTACAGTGCCCTTGAGGTGATTATTCACAAAAAACGACGCTATACAAAGTATTCATTTCAAAGTTTTCTTTGCAGATTTAGGTACTATCTTGGTTGATAATTAAATGTAGTTTTGGCGGGCCATTGGCCATAATTCTGCTTTTATTTTCATGGTTCATATATATTTTATTATAGTCTATATTTATTATTACATCACTAATTTTAAAAAGGCAAGGAAATTTATTTATATGTATAAACAGCGATATCAGAATATTTCTATAATATAATGATTTAGTAGGCGGCTGACGTAGGCGACGTATGTATAGCGAGCGATATGCTGAAATAGGCCAAAACTAAATCAAATCAAATCAAATCAAATCAAATCAAAAAAATATTTATTGTACAATGATCTTTTATCTATTATAGCTAAGACTGTTAGCCCCATAAAACAAATTTAACCGGTTAAATAATTATAATTTAATTGTTTCGACTCAATCATTGTTTTGCCACCGCCAACCGCCTACAAAATGAATAATAACACAATTACAACATAGCGTAAACGTTTCTATTTGTAGCGCATTCACACAAACAAAAGGTCACAAAAACTAATAATGACAATGTCAAATCGGTTCCCTCTCGATCAAGATAATATCGCACACAATGACCCGTTGACTCATCGTTTCATTTTACAAGACCAAAACACAATTACTGTCTTATTTAAACCCGACTTAAGAATAGTCATTTCGCTGGAACCATTTCTTCGGAACTCTTCGGACATTTCCGTCATCCGCATGCCGCACGGACAGCCGGCACTCGGTTCCTACTGTTCCGAGCCGATATAAAGTGCGCGCGGGAAGCAATGCTTTAGGCCCCTATAACTATTCTCTACCAATTTCATTTGCACAATTTTATAATTAAAAATATTATGTAGGAATACGATGAGCTGCAAAATGTTGTTCAATTTTGTTGGCGGTTCGGCGCACGAGTGCACTTTAGGACGGGCCGCGCCTGGTGGTAGGTGTGAGTAGGAATCTGGCGGTTAGTGTGTCTAGGAGTGAGGGACATGTGAATCCATCCCTCCCATTTCGGTGCAAGGCGATATTCCTAGAGGGTACGTCTGTAGAAGTCGAAGGGACTCCCTCAACCATTCTCTCCCGATCCGGTCTAACTATCTAATCTGACATCTAACATATAATCGAACGGTGACCAGGCAACTCAGAAAGAAACCAACTCAGAAGCAAATCAGAAAGGTCATTAAGAGTGGTAATAAAAATATATAAAAACATTTGTTAAATAGGTTAAGCTAGGTTAGGGTTACCGGCTATATTAAAATTATGTTTTCATAGCTTTTAATAACCTGAATTATGAGTTGGTTTCTTTCTGAGTTTGCATGGAACCAATCTAAAACTATTTAAAGAGGAAAGATTTGATTGTTTGTTTGTTTGCATTGAATAGGCTCCGAAACTAATGAACCGATGTGAAAAATTCTTTCATTGCTAGGAAACTACACTATCCCCGGTTGACATAGGCTATATTATATTTAAAAAAAATTAGGAATCGTTACTAAAACTCCAATAATGTAGCCCAAGGTGTAAAAAAAATACCTAAAATATTCTTTACATCGCGTGCGCTGCGAAAACTATTAACAATAGAATAAAATAATGTAGTACGGCTTTGCAGAAAACATCTTTATTTACAAAAAGTGTCGTGACAGCATATGTCTAACTATTATAGTTATACCACAAAAAGTGTTTAATAGTAGAAGTGTGTTAGATTAGAATGATCGCCTTTCGAAACGGTGACCAGAAAACTCATAATGAAACATACTGAGAAAACATAGGTTGAATAGGAAGTTAGGTTAGGGTTACCGGCTTTTTTAAAATTATGTTTTCATAGCTTTTAATGACCTTTCTGAGGAGGTTCTGAGTTATTATGAGTTGGTTTATTTCTGAGTTGACATGGAACCTTTCGGAACATCGCCTTGCACCGAAACGGGAGGGATGGATTCATACGTCCGTCACTCCTGGACACACTGATCCCCAGATTCCTACCCACACATACTACCCTTGTCCTCCCCAGAACTTCCTCTACTTCCTTTCCAAAAAATACCTTCCACACAGCGTCCCCAAAGATTACATAGGCCCTGTGAGGGGAATTATTTTCCTTCGGGCCTCCTTCCTGTGTGGAGCTAATGAAAAAAAAATACCTCTACCAGTCTCTCCTGATCCGGCTTGCCTCGCAGTAGGTGAGCAAAAGCGTTCGCCGCACGGACCTAGACAAATCTCACTCCTTAACGAACCACTTGGAGTAACGTATGGCAGAGGTGTTGATTAGCCAAAAAATGGTTCCCGGGGCGGTGGTAACCATACCTGCCTCCCAAAATTTAGGTATACCTTCCTCATCAAAGAAAAAAAATAAAGAAGAATAAAAAATATAGCTATTATTTTAGCTCATTGACATAAGCTCCACACAGGAAGCCCCGAGGAAAATAATTCCCATCAGGGCTTGTGTTATCTTTGGGGATATCTTTTTGAAGAGACTCCCTTAACCATTCTCTCCCGATCCGGCCTGCCAGATGGTGGGCACACGCGTCCGCCGCCATAACCTGCACAAACCTCAACCCATAAACCCGGGTACCCCAGCTAAGTCACTAAGCTTAGCGAACTACTTAACCTAGACCTACAGTTTGGCAGGCGGGTACGGGTACCGCCGCACCGGGAACCATTTATTGGATAACGAACTCCTCTGCCATAGGTCTCCCTAAGTGGTTCACAACGTTTGGTGAATTAACAGGGGTGCTCAGGTTCTTGGAGTGAGGTTTGTCTAGGTCTTTGTGGCGAATGCTTTTCCTCACCTACTGCGTGGCGGTCCGGATCGGGAGAGGCTGCTTGAGGCAGACATAATCTAGACCTCTCCAGCCAGACTCTCTCGACCCCACGTAAATAATAATAATTAAATAACTTACATTGCTTAAAAAGTGAATCTAAAAGGTTTCATTATCGCCATGACGGCCGGCGTAGTCCAGCAAAAACTCAACCACCGAAGGTCACGGGATCGAAACCCGGCGTGGCAAATAAATTTTTCTTGGTTAATTTGTGTTATTTCTCAATTTATTCATATAAAATAATATATAATATATTTTACTTATCAGATTGATTACCATAGGTAGGTAGGTACCTATGGTCTGGAACTTTAACATGAAAAATTATTACAATTTGGAAGGTGAGAGTGGTACCGCTGCCCCGGGAACCATTTATAGGAATTTTAGGAACAAATGCAGCATAAAAATAAGAATATGCATAATATGAATAGCTGCATTTACAAATGCAGTTATTCTTATTATGTTGTTTACAGATTTTCTTCATTTTTATTGTTTCATTGGAAATAAGGTTGATTCCTGTAGTGACGACCGGCGTAGTCTAGATGTAATCAGTGGCGGCCGCTGCCCTGAGAATGTGGTGGTTCACTGTCAATCCGTACCTACTTATGACAAAAAAATTAAATTAGGAATTTTTTATTATTAATTTATTTTCAAACAAACTGTTAATCCCTCTTATATGTATATTCAACACTGGTTGCACTCATTTTGGTAATAAAATTATATATTAACAAATTATGTTATTAGTATTTAACATAATCAATACAAAAAAAAACAAAACAATGACAATTATCACTTGACGGGTCAATATAACGCGCGCCGCAAGACGCAAACGATCTACGATCTTCGCCGAAAATCGATTGTATTCGTGTCACCTCGGGTCCATAGTTCATGGTCAATCGGTAAACTTCGGCAAGGATCGGATTATGTTGGGCCGGTGGCACGCGAATCCAAGCCAAATTCTGGTGCAAATAGCGAAATCGACGGGCTTTCGATGTTTTAAATATCCCGATACGAGGCCGCTCGGCGGCCGCGCTATGGGAGATTAAAACCGTTCTCTCTGATAATATTCGTAGCATTATATTGTATATTGGTAACTAATATTTTGAAATGATTAAATTAGAGATTTGATAGATTTAAATTAGATAAATTAAATTAGAGATTTTTTAGTCTTTAGTAAGTAAATAAAGTAAATTTAGGCATTATATTTTGCCAGTGCTGCACACGAGCGCACTGTGCGACCAGCCGCCCTTGGAGATAATGCTCTTGACTCGTACACCGAAGTTCGCGTGGTTTATCACAATTTATTAATTTAAAATAATAAATGCATAGTATATATACTGGGCGTACTGTACAGGGCCCGCAGATACTTTAATAGTACACAACTGCTAACCCTGTATAAATCGCAAGTGCGCCCCACGGTTGAATTTGGCAGCCACCTCTGGTCTGGAGCTCCAAAATACCTTAAAAAAAAAAACCCTTGACTCTGTGCAGAAACGGGCGGTCCGTTTGATAGATTCTCCCATCTTAACAGACGGATTGCAATCCTTAGAGCACAGGCGTCAGGTGGGAATGCTGTCCTTGTTCTACAGGTATTACAATGGAAAATGCTCCGAGGAACTAGCGTCGTTGATCCCCTCGGCACCGGTGCATAGTCGGGAAACACGCCAAACACGCGCCCAACATTTGTACACGGTTGACATTAGTCACGTGAGAACGGGTCGTTTTTACGACTCGTTCTTGAGTTCAACAGCTCGGATGTGGAACGATTTACCAGCCTCTGTGTTTCCTCCCTCCTACAACATGGGTCTCTTCAAGACCCATGTTCACTCCTTCCTTTTCTCAAAAATACCCTCCACACAGCGTCCTCAAAGATGACATAGGCCCTGAGGGAAATTATTTTCCTTAGGGCCTCCTGTGTGGAGTTAATGTAATAAAAAAAATTTATATTTGCGGCACGTTCCAGAGTGAAAAATACTCTCAGTATCGCCATAGTGTAAGTAAGACCACCATTCAGAATTGAAACATTGCTTGAAATGGCGTAAGCTGTGTTTGTTGACTACATCTGAATAGCCAGGTACTTTCCCACCTTCCTCTTTCCTATCTCCTTCCCCTCCCCACTATCTTCAGCCTCGTAACATACCCCAATTGGGGATGCCATAGTCTCACTGGCTCCAGACGGGAGCAGCTGAGACTCTTTACTATAAAAAACAAATAAAATTACTTAACATGAAATATATTTTACTTTTTATTTACCTACTATTAAACATTTTCGGTAGCATATCTATTTTGTGTTTGAATATCTTGTACAAACTGACTGCGATTGAACGTGCAAAAACAACACGAAAGTTTCAACATTATAGTGCGTGATAATTTTTCTCACAACAAGGCAGCACGAACACTTTTACTTACATTTTAAACTCATCGTATCTTTCTAATGAATTGTCCGATTTTAATAATTCAAAAAGTTGAATACAGATATTGAAACAATATTGAATATGAAGTAATTTATTTTGATAAGGATTAATACCAAGATACAAATAAAGAGCTTTTTCTAGCGGCGACATTAAAATTAAATTTTTAAAATAAAATAACACTTATTGTGGCATAACTATAATAGTTAGACATACGCTGTCGCGACCTTTTTTGTAAATAATGATGTGTTCTGCAAAGTCGTAGTACATTGTTTTATTCTATCTATAATAGTTTTCGCAGCGCACGCGATGTAAAGAATATTTTAGGCATTTTTTTTACACCTTGGGTTACATTATTGAAGTTTTAGTAAGTATCCCTATTTTTTTTGAAAATATTATTTAGCCTATGTCACCCGAAGATAGTGTAGCTTCCTAACAATGAAAGAATTTTTCAAATCGGTTCAGTAGTTTCGGAGCCTATTCAATGCAAACAAACACACAAAGAATCAAATCTTTCCTCTTTATATTTTAGTGTGCTGAATTATGAGTTGGTTTATTTCTGAGTTGACATGGAATCTTTCGGAACATCGCCTTGCACCGAAATGGGAGGGATGGATTCACACGTCCGTCACTCCTAGACACACTGACGCCCAGATTCCTACCCACACTTACTACCCCATTCCTTCCCTGAACATCCTCTTCTTCCTTTCCTAAAATACGCTCCACACTGCATCACTAAAGATGACATAGGCCTTGAGGGGATTTATTTTCTTCAGGGCTTCCTGTGTGTAAGAAAAAAAGGTCTCCCTCAACCAGTCTCTCCCGATCCGGTCCGTAACGCAGTAGGTGGGCAAACCCGTTCGCCGCAAAAACCTAGACAAATCTCATCCCTTGAACCCGAGCAACCCTGCTAAGTCACAAAAAGTAATTGGGATGACGTATGACGAGTTGGTTATCCAATAAATGGTTCCCGGGGCGGCGGTACACATACCTGGCTCCCAAACTATAAGTCTAGGTTAAATGGTTCGCTACCTTTAGTGACTTAGCCGGGGTGCCCGGGTTCATGGGCTGAGGTTTGTACGGGTTTTGGCGGCGGACGCGTCGGCCCACTCTCTGCATGCCAATCCGGATAGGGAGAGAATGGTTGAGGGGGTCCCTTCGACTTCTTGAGCCGTACTATATCGGAACTTGCCATGCACCGCAATGGGAGGGATGGATTCATACGTCCGTCACTCCTGGACACACTGATCCCCAGATTCCTACCCACACATACTACCCTTTTCCTCCCCAGAACTTCCTCTCCTTCTTTTCCTAAAAATACCTTCCACACAGCGTCCCCAAAGATTACATAGGCCCTGAAGGGAATTATTTTCCTCAGGGCCTCCTTCCTGTGTGAAGCTAATGAAAAAAAAAAATGTCCCTCTACCAGTCTCTCCTGATCCGGCTTGCCTCGCAGTAGGTGAGCAAACGCGTTCGCGGCACGGACCTAGACAAATCTCACTCCTTAACGAACCACTTGGAGTGACATATGACAGAGGTGTTGATTAGCCAAAAAATGGTTTCCGGGGCGGTGGTAACCATACCCGCCTCCCAAAATTTAGGTATACCTTAAATGGTTCGCTATGTTTGGTGACTTAGCCGGGGTGCTCAGGTTCATGGGGTAAGGTTTGTGCGGGTCTTAGAAACGGAAACGAAAACATAAACAAAATCGAAATCCTAATCGTAATCGTAATCGAAATCAAAATCAAAATCAAATAGGTAGGTAGGTACCTATGGTCTGGAATTTTAACATGAAAAATTTTTACAATTTGGAAGGTGGGTGTGGTACCGCCGCCCCGGGAACCATTTATAGGAATTATAGGAACAAATGCAGCATAATAATGATAAGAATATGCATAATATGAATAGCTGCATTTACAATTATTATGTTGTTTACAGATTCTCTTCATTTTTATTGTTTCATTGGAAATAAGGTTGCTTCCTGTAGTGACGACCGGCGTAGTCTAGAGGTAATGTTCTTGACTACACTGAAGATCGCGTGATCTATCACAATTTATTAATTTAAAATAATATACGTTCCAGAGTGAAAAATACTCTCAGTATCGCCCTCGTGTAAGACCACCATTCAGAATTGAAACATTGTTTGAAATGGCGTTAGCCGTGTTTATTTTGTTTGTTTGTTTTTGAATATTTATTTAGATGTATGCAAAATTTTTTTCATACATCTAGTAAGAAAATATAAACAAATACAATTGATTCAGTTACATTTTTAAAATACATTTTAAGAGGAAAAAAAGAAAAGATTACATAAATAAAAATACGTTTTTAGGAAACAGATATGACAATAATATTGGTACGATTTTTATGAATCAAAAAACATTCTTCACATATAATGCACACATCCTACGAAAAGTGCTAAGACTTGAGGCTTCCTTAACGGCATTCGGCAGGCTGTTAAAAAGTTTTTGTCCTTTATAAAACGCGACCTTTATTGACTAGATCTGAATAGCCAGGTACTTTCCTACCTTCCTCTTTCCTTTCTCCTTCCCCTCCCCACTATATTCAGCCTCATAACATACAATTGGGGATGCCATAGTTTCACTGGCTCCTGACGGGAGCAGCTGAGTCTCTTTACTATAAAAAATTAATAAAATTACTTAACATGAAATATATTTTACTTTTAATTTACCTACCATTAAACATTTTCGGTAGCACATCTCTTTTGTATTTGAATATCTTGTACAAACTGACTGCGATTGAACGTGCAAAAACAACACGAAAGTTTCAACATTATAGTGCGTGATAATTTTTCTCACAACAAGGCAGCACGAACACTTTTACTTACATTTTAAACTCATCATATCTTTCTAATGAATTGTCCGATTTTAATAATTCAAAAAGTTGAATACAGATATTGAAACAATATTGAATATGAAGTAATTTATTTTGATAAGGATTAATACCAAGATACAAATAAAGAGCTTTTTCTAGCGGCGACATTAAAATTAAATTTTTAAAATAAAATAACACTTATTGTGGCATAACTATAATAGTTAGACATACGCTGTCGCGACCTTTTTTGTAAATAATGATGTGTTCTGCAAAGTCGTAGTACATTGTTTTATTCTATCTATAATAGTTTTCGCAGCGCACGCGATGTAAAGAATATTTTAGGCATTTTTTTTACACCTTGGGTTACATAATTGAAGTTTTAGTAAGTATCCCTATTTTTTTTGAAAATATTATTTAGCCTATGTCACCCGAAGATAGTGTAGCTTCCTAACAATGAAAGAATTTTTCAAATCGGTTCAGTAGTTTCGGAGCCTATTCAATGCAAACAAACACACAAAGAATCAAATCTTTACTCTTTATATTTTAGTGTGCTAGATTAGATGTTCTTCAGCCGTACTTTCTCGCCTTTCGGAACGTTAATTATGAATTATGAGTTGGTTTATTTCTAAGTTGACATGGAATCTTTCGGAACATCGCCTTGCACCGAAATGGGAGGGATGGATTCACACGTCCGACACTCCTAGACACACTGACGCCCAGATTCCTACCCACTTACTACCCCATTACTTCCCTTAACATCCTCTTCTTCCTTTCCTAAAATACGCTCCACACTGCATCCCTAAAGATGACATAGGCCTTGAGGGGATTTATTTTCTTCAGGGCTTCCTGTGTGTAAGAAAAAAATGTCTCCCTCAACCAGTCTCTCCCGATCCGGTCCGTAACGCAGTAGGTGGGCAAACCCGTTCGCCGCAAAGACCTAGACAAATCTCATCCCTTGAACCCGAGCAGCCCTGCTAAGTCACAAAAAGTAATTGGGATGACGTATGACTAGTTGGTTATCCAATAAATGGTTCCCGGGGCGGCGGTACACATACCTGGCTCCCAAACTATAAGTCTAGGTTAAATGGTTCGCTACCTTTAGTGACTTAGCCGGGGTGCCCGAGTTCATGGGCTGAGGTTTGTACGGGTTTTGGCGGCGGACGCGTCGGCCCACTATCTGCATGCCAATCCGGATAGGGAGAGAATGGTTGAGGGGGTCCCTTCGACTTCTTGAGCCGTACTATATCGGAACTTGCCATGCACCGCAATGGGAGGGATGGATTCATACGTCCGTCACTCCTGGACACACTGATCCCCAGATTCCTACCCACACATACTACCCTTTTCCTCCCCAGAACTTCCTCTCCTTCTTTTCCTAAAAATACCTTCCACACAGCGTCCCCAAAGATTACATAGGCCCTGAAGGGAATTATTTTCCTCAGGGCCTCCTTCCTGTGTGAAGCTAATGAAAAAAAAAAATGTCCCTCTACCAGTCTCTCCTGATCCGGCTTGCCTCGCAGTAGGTGAGCAAACGCGTTCGCCGCACGGACCTAGACAAATCTCACTCCTTAACGAACCACTTGGAGTGACATATGACAGAGGTGTTGATTAGCCAAAAAATGGTTTCCGGGGCGGTGGTAACCATACCCGCCTCCCAAAATTTAGGTATACCTTAAATGGTTCGCTATGTTTGGTGACTTAGCCGGGGTGCTCAGGTTCATGGGGTGAGGTTTGTGCGGGTCTTAGAAACGGAAACGAAAACAAAAACAAAATCAAAAGTCAAAATCGAAATCGAAGTCAAAATCAAAATCAAAAGTCAAAATCAAAAGTAAAAATCAAAATCTAAATCAAAATCAAAGTCAAAATTAAAACCAAAATTAAAAATCAAAATCAAAACCAAAATCAAAATCAAAAAAAAAATCAAAATCAAAATTAAATCTAATGTAAAAAAACATTAGAATTGAAATAAGAACGTAAAGGTATAATATTATAATTTTATAAAACACATACAGCAAAATGCATTACTCAAAACAAAAGATACAATATAAGTTAGGTTATGCAGAATGTATAAAAATATGTATTCTTCATAACCGTTTTAAAAATTTATCTGAAGTATTAGATATATTTTTCCACCAAGTGCCGTTGTATTACGTTTTACAACTTCCATATCGGCTCAACCAATGAACAGTAAAACCAGATATAGGTAAATGTTTTTTATGACCAATCAGAAGGTTTCGTTCATAACGCCATCTTGAACGCCATTCTGATTGGTCATGGTCAGATCAACAATTTTATAGTAAAAGCACATATAGGTACATAAGATATACGATTATGTGGATCAACAACGCATGGCAATTTGGGCGGATCATCAACGCATGGTGATTTGGGCGGATCAACAGTTACGAAGCGTATGATTTCCATACAAATATCGAAAATTATATGTGTAGTATTTCGTTTACTTTTGCTGGGAAACTGGCAACCTTGCTATTTAATGTAACGTTGTTGCAAATTCATACAGAAGTAATCCATTAAAGCCAAGTTATTCGGTGTTAAAGGTGGATCAACACTGTCAAATAACTTCTTACTGGATCAGCATATTACGAGAAGAGGTCAATATATATATATATATATATATATATATATATATATATATATTTGTGTAACGCATACTTTGAGCCTAATTATATACACTTTTATACACTTTTTTTTTTCGCCATTTTGTTGCAGCCGCCCTTAAAAACCACCCCCACACAGCTATATACGTCTATGATGTTCCGTTTTAAATATATATCGAAACATATATCTAACGCATAGTTTGAAGACATTTCGATTTTCGATATACACGATAGTTTGGGGACTGTCCTCAAACTATGCCTTATGTATAAACTGACTCGTGGTCTCAAAGAATGCATTACACAAAGAGGTGTTTCGTGTATGTAAAGCATACTTTGAGACCTACGGTAAGTAGGAAACTACTATTGCAATAATGAAAAGTCATTATAATCTTGTCGCTAGATGACTCTAATAATTATGATGATAAAAAATGTCTAGTTTCGTCCTCAAGTCAAATCTTTCAATTAATATATACCTACACAATTTGAAATTAATCATAGGCTTGCAAAATTTAGAAACCCTTTTTTTCCTTTCTTAGATAGCTACAATGTTTTAGCCATAGACATATGGCATGGAAGAGTGTCGACTGTCGCCAAACATAGACCGTACTTGTAATTCTTGGCCATTTTTTTTTTGTTTCTGATATAGGTATATTTTTGCTTTTTTATAAGTCTACTTAACTAGTCGATTTAACCAATAGACCTAATATATTAATAAATTAACATGGTATATTAAGAACAAACTTTAAAATGTTAAATAAAAATAATATTTTGCTTTGAAATAATTCAATAAAAATAATTTTTTATATTTTGCTTTGTGCAAATAATTATCTCTAATGCACAGACGCAATATGGGCTAGCTGTGTCTGTTCTACAGATATTTCAATGGAGCCTGCTCTAAGGAGCTTGCAGCATTGATCCCCGGTGCACCGGTACACGTGCGTGCAACTCAACGGACGCCAGCAGAACACCCTTTCACAGTTGATGTTGGCTTTATGAGAATGGGTCGTTTCTTCGACTCGTTTTTGTGTAAGTCGGCTCGTATGTGGAACGAGCTACCGGTATCTGTTTTTCCTCCCTCATATAATCCGGGCCTCTTCAAGTCCCGCATTAACAAATCCCTTCCTACAGCCCCTATCTTAACCCGCCTCACAACGCTGCCCAACCGGGTGGTGACATAGTTCCCCTGTCTATACAATGTAAGGACGGGGGCTCTCTTGTGAGGTGTCACATAAAAATAAAAGTTTTGTATGATTTTTTTTACACATAGGTAACATTAATAAATGACTTTTTTTAACATTAACTCCCCGGCCCGGAGGAAATAATTTCTCTCAGGGCCTATATCATCTTTGGGGATGCTGTGTGGAGGGTCATTTTGAGGAGAGGCAGGAGGGAACATTGGCCTTGAAGAGACCCATTTTGTAGGAGGGAGGAACCACAGAGGTTGGCAAATCATTCCGCAGCCGAGCTGATGAACCCGGAACGAGTCGTAGAAGCGACCCGTTCTCGCGTGACAAATTTCAACCGTGTACATATGTTGGGCGCGCGTTTGGCGCGTTTCCCGACTATTTGCCGGTGCAGGTCAAGGGTTTTTTGGAGCTCCACACCAGAGGTGGCTGCCAAATTCATTTATCTGCGGGCCCTGTACAGTAGGCCCGGCTACTGAGAAGCTGATATATATTTTGTTATTAATTTGTTTAAATGTATATGTAAATGAGGGTACCAATGAGGGTACCCGGTACACCACACAACCCAGAACTTCGTCCCAATTGAATATTGATACAAAATTAGGAGTAGGGAGTGGGGCAAGGGGCAAGCCCCCCGAAAATCCCGTCAGTCGTCAGTGTCGTCACATTCCAAAAATCAGTTTGATATACCGGTCCCGCATTGCGCGAACTATCAGATATTGAGCTGATAAGAATTATAAAACGGTAAAACAGATACTTCACTTGTTCACTTTGATCTTATCCAACAGGCCGAAGAAGAGAGGAAATTTTGGGTTTAAACTTACCTGCTGAAAGCGTTCGTGTGCGAGATGCGAACGGAAGTGGCGCCATCTTTGAACGGCAATATATATTATAATTTGTATCGAGATTTTTTGTCGAGTTGTTTTAACTATAATATACAAATATATGTAAGTAGGTATATGGGAAGGTCCGATGCTCTGCTCTGTAGGGAACCCGCTTGCACAGCGCGGGTGTAAACTGTGCAACCTAAAGTTTAAGTTTAGACTTACGGATTTAAATACCTACTTCGTTTGTGTGAAAGCACTATGAAATAATAAATGATTTTACTTCAATGGCAAGCCAGAGATTCATTTATTTATTTGACTGTGTGTGTATGTTTGACTGTTTGAAACCCGGCGTGCGCAAATAAATTTAATTTGTTTAATTTGTGTTATTTCACAAATTCTTCATTTAAAAATAGTATAAAGTATATTTGCGGCACGTT
Organism: Limnephilus lunatus; assembly: GCA_917563855.2. Taxonomy (NCBI): domain Eukaryota; kingdom Metazoa; phylum Arthropoda; class Insecta; order Trichoptera; family Limnephilidae; genus Limnephilus; species Limnephilus lunatus. The sequence goes on from OU830594.1 coordinate 34,602,950, forward strand.
CCAGAGTGGAAGATACTCACAGTATCGCCCTGGTGTAAGGTCACCATTCAGAATTGAAACGTTGCTTGAAATGGCTTTGCCCGTGTTTGGTGACCAGATCTGAATAGCCAGGTACTTCCACACCTTCCTCTTCCCCATCTCCTTCTACTCCCTAATAACTTCAGCCTCACAACATACCCCAATTGGGGATGCTATAGTTTCACTGGCTCCAGACGGTTGGGACTTTTGTGCGGTTTCACACATAAAGACGACGGCCTCCATAGTCCAGTGATAGGATTCAGGACAATGAAACGGGAGGCCGCGGGTTCGAATCCCGGCGTGCGCAAAATTTTATTTGATTAATTTGTGTTTTTTCACAATAAGTCATTTAAAATAATTTATTAAGTATATTTGCGCACGTTCCAGAGTGGAAGATACTCTCAGTATCGCCCTGGTGAAAGACCACCATTCAGAATTGAAACGTTGCTTGAAATGGCTTAAGCCGTGTTTAGTGACCAGATCTGAATAGCCAGGTAATTCCCCACCTTCCTCTTCCCCATCTCCTTCCCCTCCCCTATCATCAGCCTCACAACATACCCCAATTGGGGATGCCATAGTCGCACTGGCTCCAGAGGGGAGCAGTTGGGACTCTTGTGCGGTATTACATATAAAAAAAATAAAAATAAAAAACAGTACAGTATGATACAGTTAAAGGTATGTTAAAATATGACATTGCTATTGTAACTATTATGGTCCATAGAATATCATTAGGTAATTTCGCCTGAGATTGTTCTTAAAACTTAACTAGATTATACTAATAAAAGGGAAGAAAGTGTAGGTACTTAGCGTGACTACACACTTTCGCCAGTCGTTTCCAGTTTCTTTAGTCACGCTAGGTACACTTTCTTCCCTTATATTAGTATAATGTAGTTAAGTTTTAAGAACAATCTCAGGCGAAATTACCTAATGATATTCTATGGACATACATAATAGTTACAATAGCAAGTTCATATTTTAACATACCTTTAACTGTATCATACTGTAGATACTGTGTACGTCTTTATGTGTGAAACCGCACAAAAGTCCCAACCGTCTGGAGCCAGTGAGACTATAGCATCCCCAATTGGGGTATGTTGTGAGGCTGAAGGTATTAGGGAGTGGAAGGAGATGGGGAAGAGGAAGGTGTGGAAGTACCTGGCTATTCAGATCTGGTCACCAAACACGGGCAAAGCCATTTCAAGCAACGTTTCAATTCAATTCAATAAACAAATAACTTAATTAATAAGCGAACATTTTTTTTTAAATCGCGTCTAATATTTTTCGTTTTATCCTGATGAAGAAATCATTGATTACGAAACACGTAGTTAATATGGTGACCGGCTAACTCAGACGCGCGGCATTTCAGAAGCCCTTTGAAAAGTCATTGAAAGTGATGTAAATAAATAAAATAAAACCTTGGTTAAATAAGGATAGATTTCGCACCGAACGCAGAACGTTTAGGTATTACACACACTTGGTGACACACTGCCGGCCGGAAACCCCACCCGCCCTCGACCAATCCCTACATCTCACCCGCACAGCTGTGATACATTGTGCGTCTTCTAGACTTCTAGTTTCTATTATTAACTGCCTATTAGCATCTTATTCGGAACTCGGAAGTGCGTACAGCCGTGCACATACCTACCTACCGAAGCAATCCGCATAATAATGATTTGTTATTCAACTTAGTGATTCTGTTATGAGAAGAATATAAATAATTATAAGAATATCGGTGAAGATATATAAATTACAACACATTTTATATAATAACTAATAACATAATATACATACATGGATAACGCGGTTGGTGTCACCCCCCCCCCCCCCCCCCCCCCCCCCTATTAAAGTTGACAAACACTAATTTCAACCCATGAAAAGTTATTATATTGGTTTAATTTTTTTTTCTTATTTTTATTTATTTTTTATTTTATTCAGTTTAAATTTTCAGTTTAATTTTTAAGCTGAGTTTTAATTTTTTTTTTATATTACTATTTACGTTTCTAATTTTTCAAGTAGTGAATTAAAAAAATTAACTCCGAGATTTTTATTTTTTGTATTTAGGAAACAAACAGTCATACAAAATGATAATATAACAAAGAAAATTCATATGTTGTAGACCAATTAAGTTAAAATTTTGATATAGTTATTTTACCTTTTCAACTTATGTGGCAAAAAAATAAACATAATAAGGAAAAACATAAAACGTAATAAAGAAAAAAAGTAAAGTTATTAACAAACATAGTTATACTATTTACTACGGATAATAATATTATAAATTTTCACAAAAAAGAAAAATAAAAGTATTTTAAGTTATTAATATCTATATTAAGCTGCATTTTATATGATTTCAAGTCATGGTTGAAAATGTCTACATCTCGTAAGGCATTGTAAGTTTCACAGATACGTATTATTACAGAGTTTTGCGCGTATTTTGATTTACTGTGTGGTATTCTAAATAAATCGTTCGATCTGGTATTTTGTTTGGGGCAACGAAATGCAATATTTAATGCAATGTATGCAATGTATGCAAATGCAATGTATAATATTATGTGCATCCTTTTTTATAATTTTTTTTTAGTATGTAATACCACACAAGAGTCCCAACTGCTCTCGTCTGGAGCCAGTGCGACTATGGCATCCCCAATTGGGGTATGTTGTGAGGCTGAATGTAGCGGGGAGGGGAAAGAGATGGGAAAGAGGAAGGTTGGGAAGTACCTGGCTATTCAGATCTGGTCACTAAACACGGCTTAAGCCATTTCAAGCAACGTTTCAATTCTGAATGGTGGTCTTACACCAGGGCGATACTGAGAGTATCTTCCACTCTGGAACGTGCCGCAAATATAATTTATATTATTTTTAAATGAGGAATTTGTGAAATAACACAAATTAATCAAATAATATGTATTTGCGCACGCCGGGTTTCGAACCACTTACCATTACCGTTTACCACTCGGCTATGGAGGCCGTCAAACTACTAAACCTGTACTAAACTGTAAAATGAGGAATTTGATTCAGGTGATCGTGCCATGACTTCCTCTATCTTCCCTGACTTGTATCGCAAATCAATCTTCCGTATTATATAATCTCCTGAAATAGGGTAGACTGGGGACGATTGAAACAGGTTATGATTGAAACATCTCAATTTACTCGAAAACTATAATACCTAAGAGTGTGACACAACACTCGAAACTCCATCAGGTCTGTTGGGATGTTTCTACAAAAGCTCACTAGTCGGCGAGTGACTCAATCGTGCATAGGAGACATTATTGGATTTCGCACTAAAAAGTAAATAGGTATTTAAGACATTTTTGTTTTTCTTATAACTCATTTTACTCTCGCAGCTTGACGAATGTTTCATTACACTATCTTCTTTATCTATTTATGAGTATTTATAATGCATTTGCGTGGCGTTAATGTCTATTTGAAAGGCTTATTTTTGACTTTGAAGTAGAAAATGCAGCGTGGGGATGTTTGAAACAATTTGTGTGGGGATGATTGCAACGTTTCAATCATAACCATGTTTCAATCGTCCACACTGAGAGAAAATTTAAAAGTTATAATGAAAAGAGGTCAGAAATTCAAATCATTATGTATTATTCAAAAAAGTCATAAAATCATTATGTATTAAAGTCTAGATGTACGAAGTACATCATGTACTTCTGTGATCTTGAATAGTGAACTTCTGTGATTTTGGATGATGAGGTCGATCTCATTCGACCACATTCAACGTCGCACACCCTCACGTGACAATTTCGTAATAACATATCTTTATTGATTTTTTTTAAATTTATAACTTTTTAAAAATCAACGTTAATAGTATACATTGTTTTATCAATTACGTAAGTACAAAAAGTTAACAACAGAGAAAAAAAATATGAAGAAAGTATGTTTCCCTTCTCAAGAAACTGAGATTGCAAACTACGCTACAAAAACAGCCGACATTTACCTATTTCGGGCTATCTTCAAAAGATTTAAGACAACTGGCATTTGATTTGACCACACGGTACAACCTGGCAAGGCCAGATTCACGGCACAAAAATGGGACGGCCGGAATAGAATGAAAAGGTGCACTGCAATCGGAGGACAAAAATATTAAAACAATCACCCTTCACATTGATAAAAAAAAGTGCTTCGTAGTCCCCACTCTTGTCTACTTTAGTTTTTTGTATGTTTCTCTTCTACCGCGTGGGAATTACACATATTTTTTCGACTTCTTAATTCTTGAATTTTACATAGAAAAAATGCTCTCAATTCAGAGGTAAATTCTACATTGTTATGATTGAAACAGTGTGATGGTTGAAACAAGCACTTTTGTATGAAAGCAAAAAACTTATTTTTAATACCGTTCTATTCTGCTCCAGGATAATATCGCAGTAAAACTATGTTGATTATGCCAAATACTCATAGTTAGTATAACTAAGAGCACTTAAATACAAATAATAAAAAATATATTTCAAGACAATTTATGTTTATAGTTTTTAAAATACTTGTGATTTGTTTAATCACTATTCGTGATCTCATTGAGTACTGTTTCAATAATGAAAATGTTTAACATTGATTAAAATTACTCCAATTATTCCAAAGATATTTAGAGTGTTTCAATTATCACCACATACTGTTTCAATCGTCCACACTATGGGGATAATTGACAGATTTCCCCATCGTCTTTAAGTGGTTATTGTAGCTTACCTGTTCGAGTTGTGGCCATCCAATAAATTTAATTTGATAACTAGATAGATCATAGAACATCTAGTGTAAACATTTTATCCATAAATACAAAAGAAATATTACTACACCTAGTTAAAGTAAAAGTGTTTCAACCATCCCCAGTCTACCCTACCTTTCTGCGCTCTACATGTCCAAATTATCGCGTTAAAAAGGTAGGTTAAAAAATGTGTAGATATTATTCTGTTTTATTTAAACAATACGCCAAAATTAAGTGATTTAAAATTTTGCATATCCCTGTACAAATATAACAATTTAAGGGTTACGGGAATAAGTTTGGGAAACGCTGTATTAAATAATATGTCTCCAAATCATTCGGACTACGCGTGATCGACTCACAGTGGGGTCTCTATATTGTTACTCTGAGGGTGGGGTCTGTTTTTTGCTATCGCACTATGATTTATTTAAGCAAGTTCCTGGCCAAACTTGATTGATTTTCGTATTCCACAAATTAGTTATCCTGAACTAATATGCAAAAATGCTTTAATTAGTGGCTACCGATCTCGGATTGGTAACATTTCAAAGTAGACATGTTCACTCTGTCCTCTTCTAAAAAAAACCTTTCCACGGCCAATTCACCCAAAGACGACGTAGGCCCTGAGGGAAATTATTTAGTTACTGTGAAAAATAAAAAAATATGCTCTAACAAGAAACAAATGGACAGATGTGTTGTACTTACTAATGTACCTAAAGTAAATGTTTTTTTTAGATTTTTCGTGATTTAAAATTTAAAGTATCGAATGTCTTCATAGTATTTTTTTATTGCGGTTAAATATATTTTTTTAACTGTGCTGTTTATTAAAATGCGCTTAAAATATTAAAAACAACTATTTGAAATGTTTTTTATTTGTTTTAAATGTTTATAAAAATGAGTTCTCTCTCCGTCAAATCATTTTTATTTTATTGCATTGAACAGTCTTTATACAATCATATTTGAGAATGTAAGAAATTTGACCAATAAAATAACGACTTTCAAAATCCTGTGAAAATATTGGCCAAGAAATTTAAAAATATAATCACTGTGCGCCACGCCAGTCTTATTTTAGCATTTATTAGCATTCGTTTTTGGCGTGATAATGTCGTGGAATCACGTGATAATGTCGTGGAACGTTTGAATGTTTCACGGCTGCTCGGGTCGACTCAATACCCACATATTTTCTATGGAAGTACCTATATGCTTCAGGAACACACTTGTCACACGTAGCGTCGCGTGTATCAAGTGTGATTTTTTTACTGTTATACCTACCTGTACAAATTTATTTTCACCAACCAGAGAAAACCAGAAATATGTCATTTTTAAATCAGATTTTAGACGTATGACAAAAAATTATAAGTAAACTGATTTCGAAAGATTGTTCTTTTTTCTAGCATAGTTATGTTTTAAATTTTGAGAAAAAATGTTCATTTTTAGTATAATAAGGTTATACCATAGGTCGTTGGCAGATTTGTTAAATATTCAAAAAATATTTTGTATTATTCAACACCCATTTCAAATCATATAATTATGCAGTAAAATAAATCAATACATTATCTAGCATACTTATGTTTCAAATTGTTAATTTTATTTTAAATAAAATTATTAAAAAATATATACGTACATGTGTTTCTTGGCGGAAATTGGTCATTTTGTTTATTTATTTGCGCACTTACAAACGAATATATTTCAGATTTTTTTACATACTTATTTTGCTAAGACATTATTGACAAATCATAAGTAATTTTGATCGAAAAATAATTTTAGAAAGTATTTAATATTAATTAATTTACTATATTAATTAATTTAAGTATAAAAATAAAAGTGGTGTTTACAAAGTTTTGTTTTATTTTAAATTATAATGTCACATCACTGCTTCATAATCTTCATATGAACAAAAATCTTTTTCGTTTCCAGAACTACTCCTTCTTTTCCCTAAAAAGACCCATCACACAGCATCCCAAAAGATGACAAAGGCATTTAGGGATTTTTTCTCAGGTGTGGAGCTAATGTAAGAAAAAATAAAAATTAACCAATAATTACACAGATCAACAAAATTAATATGTTTTTGATACGAGTATCTCTGCGGATTTTTATATTTTCAAGTACCCAGTTTACGGATATCTTCATGAAAGTACTGAATTGGCTCTGGTTTTTATGATTTTGGCGTATCTTATAACTTTATTACATAGTATCATTGACGTATAATAGTATAAATCAAAGTCGCTACCGCTGTCTGTACGCTTATATCTTTTAAACTACGCAACAGATTTTCACACGGTTTTCACCAATAGATAAAGTGATTTATGAGAAAGGTTTAGGTATATAATTTGTCAAGGTTTTGTGTAAATTGGTGAACACAGCGAGCAGCGGGCTGGCAAGCGGGTAGTGTGGATTTGACATTTATGCAAATTAACAGATGGCATTGGTAATAAAGGTTAGGCAATGGCGTTATTAAAGTAGATGGCGTTGTGTTGACTTAACAGTGGGTCCAGGTTCATGGGGTGAGGTCCGTTGGGGTCTTGGCTGCAGATGCTTTTTTGCAACTTCAGTATTTCAAACATAAATATATCTGGTTTAAAAATCGTTTTGGTTACATTAAAAAAAAGAAGCACGACAACAAGTATTTAAAAATGATATAATTAAACAGGCGGTTAATAAGATATCAATGAATAACTTCATAATTATTATGTACAGTTCATGCGGGATGCAGCGAGAGCCGAATTGCGGCCCTTCGTTTTATTACTGTTACATCGGCCATATATCACGTGCCGTCCGAGTGTGCCACGCGCCACGCCACCTCGTAGAAAAGCGCGGCCCGGGGACAGTCCGTTTGAACAATGCTTTTACAGCGTGTCAATTTACAAAATATATTTCTGCAATGAAAGGGGTGTTTACGCATTTAATTATTTATTAAAATATATTTTTTTATTAATAATTACATTTATTGCGTAACATATTATAAGTTAATAATATTAGTAAAAAATAATTGTTACGCAACAAATATAATTATTTTTTATCAATATGTAATTATATTTATTGCGTAACATAGGTAATACCCGTTTATTCTCAGGTAAATTAATTTTTAAATTTAAGTTTATCGGTTTAATTATTCTGTAAACTGTCATTCCTATTTGTTTTATTTTAGGGAAATCAACACAGGTTAGGTACATAAATCAGTTAAGTATAAAATTGAAGGTAATCACAAAAAGCAATTACATATAGATTTCCCCGTGGGTAATTATTACACATGTTTAATAAGAAGCAAATACCGACTTTGTTATGTGACATTAGTAGATGCGGGAATGGGTACAGCCGCACCGGGAACCTTTATTGGATAATCAACACCTCTGCCATAGGTCACCCCAAGTGGTTCGCTACGTTTGGTGATTTAGCAGGGGTGCCCGGGTTCATGGGGTGAGGTTTGTCTAGGTCTTGGAGGCGGATGACCAGGACGCACTGAACCCCAGATTCCTACCCACCCCGTTAACCCTTTTTCTTCCCAAAACTCTCCTCACCTTCCTTTCCTTAAAAAACCCTCCACACAGCATCCCAAAAGATGACATAGGCCCTGAGGGAAAGTACGTGGATTTTATTACAAAGCTATTGCCGGTTTGTCCGCCCCCCGCAGAGCCTAGCAGCAAAAACTGCTAGTTAGGTACTAACTAACTAACTAACCATCACGCCGTTTTGCGGCAGGGGTAGGCAGAGAGGACGGACCGCCAAACGACTCGCTCTTGGCACACATTCATTGCCTCGTTCACATTCATACATCGTCTCATACATGCTCTTCTATTATTCTGACTCTTGACATGGCCCGACTCAAGTATCTGATTCACTTGGTCGTGCCATGTCTTTGAGCGTCCTCGACTTCTTCTGCCTCTTCTTCACATTTGCATAATTTATTCTCTATACATTTCTTTCCTCGTTCATTCGCTTCACATGCCCAAACCACCGGACCGTCCCTTTCTTAATCTTACACATCACGCTTACATCGGTCTTGCATTCTTTGCGGATCTCCACATTTCTCACACGATCGCACATGGTTTTACCACACATTGGCCTCAGGGATCTCATTTCTACCGCATGCAGTCTACTTTCATCCTTCCTCTGCCAGTTCCATGCCTCACTGCCACACATCAGGGTAGGTACAAGCACTCCGTTATGGACGGCTAGTTTCGCTTCTTTTGACAGTTTTTTGTTGGTGTCAACGGCGTTCAGTCCTCCATTTATAGAGTTACCTGCATTCACCCTTCTTTCAATATTTTTATCAACCTTCTCATCTCTCGTAACTGCTAGTTACTGCTTCTAAAAATGCAGTGGGAGGGATAGATTCATACACCCGTCACTCTTAAACACTGACCCTCAAACTCCTACCCACCCCTTATAAATTTCACTTTCCCATATCTTTTTCTTCCTCCTTTCATAAAAAGACCCTCCACATAGCATCCTCGAAGATAACATAGGTCCCAAAGGGAATTATTTTCCCCAGGTCCTCCTGTGTTAAAAAAATCATTTCTAAATAATAAAAAAATGTATTTTACGCTTAAATATTTTTTCTGAAGTACACAAAAAACACAATTATTTTTCTACTCAAAAAACGATAGGAAACGTTCTAATTTAACAAATAATGCATTTTTTGGGAATACATAATGAAAAATAATTTGTTCTTTTCCCCATCTCCTTCCCCCTCCCGACTTGCTTCAGCTTCACAACATACTCGTACGTATCCCAATTGGCTCCAGGCAGTTGGGAGCAGTTGTGACTCTTATGTTTGTAGGTATTTACAAAAAAACATCAGAGTGTTCGATTCACACGCGATAGAAGAGAAACCTTCTAAAAACTTATGTAAGTAAACAAGAGTGGGGAGGCTACCGAAGTACCGCACAAAGAGGAGACCGATTATACTTTCTCATTTTCTCGCAAGCTAACTCCTATAAATAGAGGTGTCTGTCTCTTTTTAATGTCGCTATTTTTTATAAAATATCCTATATTATAATGTTGTCATACGAAAAGCTTCGGTTTCGTTGTTCGGTAATAACATGATGCTCGAAGTACATAGAGTTATACTATATGTATATCTTTGTCGTAGTATAATATTGCTTCATGTTCCATAGTTTTTTTTAATGTGAATACCGCACAAGAGTCCCACGTGCTCACGCCTGGAGCCAGTGAGACTATGGCATCCCCAATTGGGTTATGTTGTGAGGCTCGAGGTAAGTGGGGAGGGGAAGGAGATAGGTAGAGGAAGGTGGGGAAGTACCTGGCTATTCAGATCTAGTAACAAAACGACTAAAGTCATTTCAAATTAGCTTGGGGGTTTGGGTACCGCCGTCCCGGGAACCATTTATTGGATAACAAAGACCCATACAAAGGCCACTCTAAGTGTTTCGCTATGTTTGGTGACTTATTCGTAGCAGAGGACCAAGGGCCGCCAAGGGGGTGAGGTTTGTCCGGATCTTGGCGGCTGATGCTTTTGCCCACCAACTCCGTGGCATGCCGGATCAGGACAGACTGGTGGAGACAGACCTTTTGACCTCTCCAGCAGACTCTCTCGGTACATCGCCTTGTATCGCAGTGGGAGGGACAGATTCCTACATACGCAGCTGGTGAGCAGACACATCCGCCACCAAGACCCGGACAAACCCCATCCTATGAACTCGGACACCCTGCTACGTAAGCTGACTTTACGTAGTGAATCACTTGGGGTAACCCATTGTAGAGGTGTTGGTTATCCAATAATTGGTTCACGGGGCGGCGGTACCCATAACCGCCAAAAGTATGAGGGGTTGGGAGGATTTTGGGGGTCAGTGGGTCCAGTAGTGACGGACTTGTGAATCCATTCCTCTCAATGCGGTGCAAGTCGATGGGTCAAGAGCAAGAGAGTTCGGCTGGAGAGGTCAAAATTCCCTCCCTCCCTCCCCACAAATAATGTCGGCTAACACATCCACCGCATCAAGAAACAGACAAACATCACCCCATGAACCCGGGCATCTCTGCTAAGTCACCAAACGTAGCGAATCATTTGGGGCGGACTATGGCAGGGGTGTAGATAATCCAATAAATGGTTCCCGGGGCGGTGGTGGCGGTGCCCATGCTGGTCTAGCAAATTGAAAATACGTACCTATTATATTTATAATATTTCCAAATATATTTATTACTTGTTAGGTAAGTAGGTAGGTACCTGTTAATTCTACTCATTGTTTTTTTTCGAAATTATCTTTTATGTTAGAAGAAGTACAATACAATATGTTACAATAATATATTATTAATTCTTATTATTAATAATAATTATACTACCGTAAGAATTCTTCTTCTACAACGGAGCACGGAGTCCTTCCGCAGAATATCACGTGTTATTTGAATGTGCCCTGTCTAGCTTCTGAAGGCACCGCGTAATAAAGGTCGCCTATCTACAGTTGAAATGGTACGTTTGAAACAAACTTTCTGCTCGCCTTGGACCGGATGCGTGAACAACAACAAAAAATATATTATACAGATAATAATAATAATATGACATTTGTGCGCAGTTTTGTATTATTTCACTTCAAGTGCGCTCTACTGTGATTAACTTAAAAATATTTTTTTATTTTTATTTTTAACTTTGTGAATAAAAATAAAAATATTCATCCTAGACTTGCAGAAAAGGTCAATAGATTTTTTTTTCTTTATATGAGTTCCGCACAGGAGGCCATGAGGAAAATAATTTCCCTCAGGGCCTATGTCATCTTTGGGGATGCTGTGTGGAGTTTTTTTTAAGGAAAGGAAGGAGAGGAGAGTTCTTGGAAGGAAAAGTTTTTAAGGGGTGGGTGGGAATCTGGGGTTCGGTGTGTCCTGATCATCCGCCTCTAAGACCTAGACAAACCTCACGCCATGAACCCGGGAACCCCTGCTAAATCACCAAACGTAGCGAACCACTTGGAGTGACCTATGGCAGAGGTGTTGGTTATCCAATAAAGGTTCCTGGGTCGGTGGTACCTGGTACCCTAATTACGCCTCTCAAATTGTATGTATTAAATGTCGATGTCGCATATTAAAAATCTAGATAGCATTTAGTTCGGGTTGAATCTTGCAATCATTTTTTTTTTACATGAGCTCCACACAGGAGGCCCTGAGGAAAATAATTTCAATCAGGGCCTATGTCATCTTTGGGGATATTGTGTGGAGGGTTTTTTTAACTCTTCCGCAGCCAAGTGGGGCCGAAGGTAGTACCCAAAATTACTATCCTCCTTATATCAACTAAAATACTTGAAATATTTTGATAAGATTTTACGTATTCCTGCGCAAAGGATTAATACATAAGTTGGCATTTAAAAAAAAAATGTAAAAAAATCGTAGATCGCAAGAAAAATATTTTGTCAAAAAATTGGTAATATTCCTTGAGAGGAACTTTGAGAGGTGTAACGTAGCGCATTTATCCCTACATGATTATTTCTATCAATAATAACAATAACTAAAAAATAATAGTGTGCGCATTTATTGAATGAAAGACATGACAATTTGAACGTTTTATTAAATACGACCGACAAGGAGAGGTACTTACATAATTATTACCTACAAAATATTTTATTACACCTCTTTCAAGGAAGCGGATGATAAAATATACGATAGGTATGTACCTATGTATAATTATGCTTTAATACATATATGTTATTATTATACATGTATTCCGGAAATATGTCAACGGATTTAAAAATACATAGGTATATCCAATTTTTAGCGCGCTTCATTATATTATATTGATAATGATATTTCGCCAGTTCCGAAAAATCCGATGAAAGATATAGTTATATTATTCGTCCATATCAGACAATAATTCTATCAAAGTTGATATCAAAATAACTCGTTGCTCTTCAAAAACAAAACTTCAAAGTAATATTCGTAATAAATAATATGTGCGCAACGTGACACCTCACCCATAATCTGTCGAAAATTTCGACAGATTCGACGATTTCGACTCGAAATACAATCAATCGTAGACGGTGTCTGTGCCCATCTGAGGTACAGTTAGCAGTTAGTTTCGGAATGAGCCCCAGTGGAACCAATATTTTTTTCTGATTTTTCTGTCTCCAGATTTTTGATTGAGTTTCGCTAATATTGTCTCCATAATTAAATATTAAAAATAATCTTTTTCATCCATTATCAATAAACTCACGTATTCATGAATAAATACCGCGAACGATGAAAACGACAAATAAATATTAACATATCTTGCTCTGGATTCTAGCCTTTTTAGTCTATGTATTATCTATGTCAATTTATTTTTTTTCTTTATCATTATTAAGATCGCTAAATGTATTTTGAAGCCATAAGTACCTATTTGAAATATAAATTACAAAATACCTCAGCATCGGGTAATTGAAATACCAATTACAAAATACATTTTTAGGAAGTAATTGAAATACAAATACAAAATACGTAAGTATTTGAAATTTACAAAGAATTTTACAAAATTAAGGGAACATAATCGGAGACGGGACATTTTCAAGTAGTGACGTCACAAGCTCAAATATAGGATTTATTTATTTAAAAATAAAATAAAACTATACATATCTAAAAAAAGTTACTAACATTTTCGTAATCTTAGTAAAAAAATCTATCCACACAATTTTTTCCAAGTCGTTATGAGATCAATGCAAGTGGCCTATTATTAGTGACTAGAAATGAAACGGATTTTAAATATGTAAGCTCCGCACAGGAGGCCCTGAGGAAAATAATTTCTGTCAGGACCTATGTCATCTTAGGGGATGCTGTGAGGAGGGTCAAGGGGAGGATAGGAAGTTCTGGGAAGGAAAAAGGTATGAGGGGTGGGTGGGAATCTGGGGGTCAGTGTGTCCGGGAGTGACGGACGTATGAATCGATCCTTCCAACTGCGGTGCAAGGCAAAGGGGCGAGAGAGTCCGACTGGAAAGGTCAAAAGATCAGCAGGTGGGCAGACGCATCCGCCGCCAAGACCCAGACAAAAGTCACCCCGTGAGCCCGGGCACCCCTGTTAATCACCAAACGTAGCTAGCCACTTGGGGTGACCTATGGCAGAGGTGTTGATTATCCAATAAAAGATTCCCGGGGCGGCGGCACCCGTACCCGCCTCCCAAATTCCCGTAAGTTGAAAAGGTAAGAAAATCACAAAAAATATAAATCCATCCACAACGCCATCTCTGATACTGACAAAAATACGGATAGTTGCGCGTCGATAATTGCTTAATTGTGTAATTATGAAATTTTATTAATAAAAAAAATGAATATAATTCAACAGTTATTGATTCTGAGGCGGTACGAAGTTCGTCGGGTCAGCTAGTTTATAATATAATAAGGCTGTCCAGTGTCCAATCATTCAAGCAAATAAAATTATAATATATATTGCCGTTCAAAGATGGCGCCACTTCCGTTCGCATCTCGCACACGAACGCTTTCAGAATGTACGTTTAAACCCGGCTTTCCAGTTTTGCCGTCAAGCATCGCTTCTCTTCTCGGCCTGTTGGCTATGATCAAAGTGTAGTATCTGGACCAGTGTTATAAACTGATTTTTGGGATGTTTTTGTTTGGGGATTCCTACTTCCTACACCCTCCACGACCTAAACTCCTGTCGCGGGTTGTAGGTTCAGGTTGTATTATGAATTATGACGAATGACAAATTTCTAGGTTGTGTGAATGGTGTGTGTGCCCTCATTTAAATATACTTTCAAACAAATTGATTAATTATATATAATAATAAAATATGTCAGCCTCCTGGGGTGGAGCCCCGAAATTCCTGAAGAAACTCAAAAAACCCTTGACCGGCACCGGAAAATAGTCAGGAAACGCGCGCCCAACATATTTACACGGTTGAAATTTGTCACGCGAGAACGGGTCGCTTCTACGATACGACTCGTTCCTGAGTTCAACAGCTCGGCTGTGGAATGATTTGCCGGCCTCTGTGGTTCCTCCCTCCTACAACATGGGTCTCTTCAAGGCCCATGTTCACTCCTGCCTCTCCTCAAAACGACCCTCCACGCAGCATCCCCAAAGATGATATTATAGGCCCTGAGAGAAATTATTTCCTCCGGGCCGTGTGGAGTTAATGTTAAAAAAAGTCATTTATTAATGTTACCTATGTATAAAAAAAATCATACAAAACTTTTATTTTTTATGTGACACCTCACAAGAGAGCCCCCGTCCTTACATTGTATAGACAGGGGAACTATGTCACCACCCGGTTGGGCAGCGTTGTGAGGCGGGTTAAGGTAGGGGCTGTAGGAATGGATTTGTTAATGCGGGTCTTGAAGAGGCCCGGATTATATGAGGGAGGAAAAACAGATACCGTTAGCTCGTTCCGCATACGAGCCGACTTACACAAAAACGAATCGAAGAAACGAGCCGTTCTCATAAAGCCAACATCAACTGTGCAAGGGTGTTTTGCCCGCGTCGTCGAGTTTCACGCACGTGCACCGGTGCACCGGGGATCAATGCTGCAAGCTCCTTAGAGCGGGCTCCATTGAAATATCTGTAGAACAGACACAGCAAGCCCATATTGCGTCTGTGCTTTCGAGATTATTATTTGCACAAAGCAAAATATAAAATATTTTTATTGGATTATTTAATTTTTTTTTTATATACCATGTTAATTTATTCATATAAATATCTAATGAGAAAAAATGATTTAACTAAATAAAAAAATAAAATTGTTCTGAAAATGCAAATTTCTCCGACATAAATAAACTAAAAAAGAATATAAACGTAAAGTAGGTATGTATCTAGGTTCTTAGCAAAGTTCATTTCCAATCGAATATTCCAAAATCAAAGAACGATACGCTAGTGACATCTATTACATATTTTACAATCTATGGCCCAAAGAATGCGTTGTGTATAATTTTGAAGATGGCTTCAAACTATGCATTACATATATAATGCAAAACGATACTTCGGGGTCAGATACTTTGGGCCTGTCCTCAAAGTATACAAATGTCCCTGAAGTATCGGCAAGGTAGAATAAATGACCTCAAACCATGCGCTTCACATATATATATATATATATATATATATATATATATATATATATATTTATCTCCTCTCGTAAAACGTTGATCTTGCGCGACGGTACACCAGTTTTAAGTTGATCCGTTCGGACGTGTTGATCCATCCGGATATGCTGATCCATTACACAAGCTGGCATACACATCCTGATCCATGTGGATCAATTTATACCATCAAGATTTCGCTGTAAGCCACGCCCATTGTTCGGTGTCTTATACATTTTACACGTTTTTTTTTGTTGATCCATATAAATGCCAAGTTTTGACCGCCAACAAAGGTGCCCGTCTGTCGTACTTTTTAGCTTCTTTTAGTAGGTACCTGTACGTTCTTATTTCAATTCGTTCTATTTCATTTCTTTTTTAATGTATTTTGGTTTAAGATTTAATTTTTATTTTGATTTTGTTTTTGATTTTGATTTGGATTTCGATTTTGATTTTGGATCGAGATTTTAATTTTGATTTTGGTTTGAGATTTTAATTTTGATTTTGATTTTAATTTTTATTTGCATTCTTATCTTGATTTTTATTTTGATTTTTACTTTCATTTTGATTTTGATATTGCTTTTGGTTTGAGATTTTGATTTTGATTTTGGTTTTGATTTGAGATTTTAATTATGATTTTGACATTGATTTTGATTTTGGTTTTGGTTTGAGATTTTGATTTTGATTTTTGATTTTGTTTTTATTTTGATTTTTGATTTCGATTTCGATTTCGATTTTGATTTCGATTTCGATTTCAATTTCGATTTTGATTTTGATTTTGATTTTGATTTTGATTTTGTTTTCGTTTCCGCTTCTAAGACCCGCACAAACCTCACCCCATGAACCTGGGCACCCCGGTTAAGTCACCAAACATAGCGAACCACTGAAGGTATACCTTAATTTTGGGAGGCGGGTATGATTACCACCGCCCCGGGAACCATTTTTGGGTAATCAACACCTCTGTCATATGTCACTTTGCAGTGACATTCGTGACTTAGCAGGAGTGCTCGGTTCAAGGAGTGAGATTTGTCTAGGTCCGTGCGGCGAACGCGTTCGCTCACCTACTGCGTGGCAAGCCGGATTGGGAGAGACTGATTTTTTGTGACTTAGCAGGGCTGCTCGGGTTCAAGAGATGAGATTTGTCTAGGTCTTTGCGGTGAACGGGTTTGCCCACCTACTGCATTACGGACCGGATTGGGAGAGACTGGTTGAGGGAGACCTTAATTTTTTTACATTAGCTCCACACAGGAAGCTCTGAAGAAAATAAATCCCGTCAAGGCCTATGTCTTCTTTGGGGATGCAATGCATTATCGGGGAATACGTATGATTCCTCGATAATGCATTGCATTACGATCTCTACGAATTCGGAAGTCGCAAGAACAAATTGCATTACGATCAATACGAATTCGGAAGTCGCGAGAACAAATTGTTGCGTGCGAAAGTAAATATTATTTTGATTTAAATGTATAATTCAACGATATCTAAGGGGCATTGCGACCTTGACTACGAATTCGGGAGTCGCAAGTTCGAATTGTGGCGTGCAGAGGTAATTTTTATTTGATACGTTTGTATAATACAACAATAATGCAGTGCAGTGCGATCTTGACTACGAATTCGGATGGCGCAAGTTTAAATGGCATGCGCCAGTTAATTTTATTTTGATAAATACATATAATTCCTCGATAATGCACTGCCTCACTATCTTGGCTACGAATTCGGAAGCCGCCAGTTCGAATTGTGGCGTGCGGAGGTAATTTTTATTTGAAACGTTTGTATAATACAACAATAATGCAGTGCAGTGCGATCTTGACTACGAATTCGGATGTCGCAAGTTCGGATATTGATTTTGATTTTGGTTTTGGTTTGAGATTTTAATTTTGATTTGGACTTTGACTTTGATTTTGGTGTTGGTTTGAGATTTTGATTTTGATTTTGAATTTGATTTTGACTTTTGATTTTGTTTTCGTTTCCGCTTCTAAGACCCGCACAAACCTCACCCCATGAACCTGGGCACCCCGGTTAAGTCACCAAACATAGCGAACCACTTAAGGTATACCTTAATTTTGGGAGGCGGGTATGATTACCACCGCCCCGGGAACCATTTTTGGGTAATCAACACCTCTGTCATATGTCACTTTGCAGTGACATTCGTGACTTAGCAGGAGTGCTCGGTTCAAGGAGTGAGATTTGTCTAGGTCCGTGCGGCGAACGCGTTCGCTCACCTACTGCGTGGCAAGCCGGATTGGGAGAGACTGATTTTTTGTGACTTAGCAGGGCTGCTCGGGTTCAAGAGATGAGATTTGTCTAGGTCTTTGCGGTGAACGGGTTTGCCCACCTACTGCATTACGGACCGGATTGGGAGAGACTGGTTGAGGGAGACCTTAATTTTTTTACATTAGCTCCACACAGGAAGCTCTGAAGAAAATAAATCCCGTCAAGGCCTATGTCTTCTTTGGGGATGCAATGCATTATCGGGGAATACGTATGATTCCTCGATAATGCATTGCATTACGATCTCTACAAATTCGGAAGTCGCAAGAACAAATTGCATTACGATCAATACGAATTCGGAAGTCGCAAGAACAAATTGTTGCGTGCGAAAGTAAATATTATTTTGATTTAAATGTATAATTCAACGATATCTAAGGGGCATTGCGACCTTGACTACGAATTCGGGAGTCGCAAGTTCGAATTGTGGCGTGCAGAGGTAATTTTTATTTGATACGTTTGTATAATACAACAATAATGCAGTGCAGTGCGATCTTGACTACGAATTCGGATGTCGCAAGTTTAAATGGTATGCGCCAGTTAATTTTATTTTGATAAATACATATAATTCCTCGATAATGCACTGCCTCACTATCTTGGCTACGAATTCGGAAGTCGCCAGTTCGAATTGTGGCGTGCGGAGGTAATTTTTATTTGAAACGTTTGTATAATACAACAATAATGCAGTGCAGTGCGATCTTGACTACGAATTCGGATGTCGCAAGTTCGGATATTGATTTTGATTTTGGTTTTGGTTTGAGATTTTAATTTTGATTTGGTCTTTGACTTTGATTTTGGTGTTGGTTTGAGATTTTGATTTTGATTTTGAATTTGATTTTGACTTTTGATTTCGATTTCGATTTCGATTTAGATTTAGATTTTGACTTTTGATTTTGATTATAAAAGTGCAGTATAAAATAACTCAATGTCTATTTTTAAATTATTGTGGCATTGTAAATGAGGTTTTTTCGTAACTCAAATTCTCAATAGAAATCAACACAAACAGGCAATTCCGAAAGCGTTGTTAAAATCAATGAAATAGACGTAAGCTTCTATATTCATTTTAATTTTAAAATACTTACGTAATACAATGTTATTTTAACTAATTAATTATTTTGACAAATGCCTATTTATTTGACCGAAAATTAGTTACTGTTGTTGAATAATAATATTAATTATAAGACATTATAATATCTATGTATTTACAAATGACAGCAATTGGGATCAGTTTTTATTTTTATCGTTTTATTGTTGAATCAAAATATATTATAATATGAAAAAAGTTTAACATTTTACTAACATTACTTTGCGAAACTAACATCAAAGATCATTTACTAACTGACCATAAACATATAACAAAAATACAATAAAATAAGGTATAAAGGTTGGTTTTATTTTTTATTTTTTATTGTAACTGCAAAATTTCATCGACGGAGGAATTAATGTTTGGGTTAGTCTCATTTTGAGCCTTTATTGACTGGCCTACAAGGCAGGGGCCGCCTCTGGTTACCGGCTATTTTAAAATTATGTTTTCATAGCTTTTAAGGCGATCCACTAGTACAGGAAAAAATCGAAATTTGAATTCACGCCCTTTTATGGGAGGAGTTTAAAAATACTTGAGAAAAAGCTTTTGGAAAGGTTGGAAAAGATATTTGAGAATTTTTTTTACATGTTGATTTCGTAAAGGCCTGTAAAAAACATTAATTTCTTTTTTATGCATTGTTTATTGTAATAAAACGGAATTTTTAAATTGATTTCACGAAAACAAGCAGCGCGGACCCTAACACGTTGTTTCTCCGCTATATCGTCGCTGCATACATAATATGAACAATGTGACGTTTTTGACGAAAATGACTAAATATACAGTTTTTTCTAGTTTTTTTTTCTCCATCTTCTACAATATGAACCATGTAATAATAACCAATATTTAAGGAGATAGAAAATGAATCATGTGCACACAGTCAAAATTTTGCATCTCAATAAGAACAATGTGAACTTATTTTACATAGTTCATATTAAATGTGCGCTTGTTTCCGCGTCTACGGTCACATGGTTCATATTTTACATCTACGATTACACCAGGGTTGGTATGTCTAGGGAAATTTCCTTCGATGTTTCGATCTCTGGCCATTTTAAATTTTTTTTTATTAAAGTTGTAATCTTTTATAGGCGTCGCTATTTATTGTATTACTAGTATTTGGCCTCAACTGTTTACTCCGTATACATGTTTTTCCTAAATATTGCCTATTACTAACACTTGCATCATTATTTAAGAACATTTAAAAACATTATTTCGTGTCAATTTAAATTTAAATTTGGTTTCGTCCTAATTTCAAATTGTTAGAATTTTACTTGGAAAATAATGCATTTAAAATATTAGTTTTTTATTTTATTTTTATTTATTACATTAGTTACATTTATACAGCAAAATTACATTACAGTTGATACTCCACTAGCCGCCACACTTTTATTAAGCACAGATTTTGGGAATTACACTACATTTCAACTAAATTACTGCAAGTAACAACTAATTACGTTTGGATAGATGGTAAAGGATGCATACAAATTCCTTTTTTATTCAAAGTCAAAATTTACCATATAAAACGATTCCTTTGGTGCATTTTTATTTTTTTAAATGTTTTTTGCATGTATCACTGCGTGAGTTCCGTTTAAGTCAAAATATGCATGAATTATTTTTTTTTTTTTTTAAAGAAAGACAGACATTCCCGGGTTACGAATAACCTGATAATATTTGAAAATTTCCTGCTACCACCACAGAAAGTGGAAAATGTTGCTTGGGTCGTGACGGAGCCAACCGAGGAATCGAACGACGCGACGCCTGGGTGGGATCCAAACGCGATGCCAACTCAGCCACTAACCGGACTTACCCAAACTTAGAACCTAATAACCTATTTTTTAATAACCTGAAAACCTCAGAAGAGTCCCAACTACTCCCGCCTGGAGCCAGTGAGATTATGGCATCCCCAATTTTGGTATGTTGTAAGGAGGAAGAGGAAGATGGGGAAGTACCCGGGTAATCAGATCTAGCCACCAAACATGGCTGAAGAAGCCATTTCAGTATCTTCAACTTTGGGTTTCGTAGATGGTAAATAAGGTTGTTTCTTGTATAATTGTAAAAACAAAGTGTAATTTTTGCGAAGAACCCAGTTGTTAGTTGTCGCAATGGACTTGTATTCAAGTCCATAGTCCCAAACTACCGGCGTCTGCTGTTATCACAAACAGAAACTTCAACTCCACAACTTCACTTAATATGTCCTGAACAATGCAGATATCATTCTTTATAGTCTTTACGCGTGACATGAAGCAGATGGAAGTGTGACCGCTAATGAGTTCACAAGATGCATAATCAACTATGAGGAGAACATGCCCCCACAGTATAAGAATGTCATCCTTCACAATAGAACTTTTTTTTTCTGGAGAAGGACCATACTATGATGGAAGCCGACAATGTCCATTCGGTGCTGGAGCATTACTTCCACCCGCCAATATATTCTCCAAGCGATTATTTATCTCGCATGCAAATGGCTTGTTCCAAATAGGCATACAATATAATAAATGTCCACTTCGACTTTTTTAAATTACGAAATATTGAACACAAAACTAATATCTTTGAGACCGGGAAAGAAAGTAGGGGATCCTGTTGTCACTGATTTAAGAGCTCTTAAATACTTATCGTTGGGGAATATCCTTTATAAGCTAGACCAGTCGAAGGAAGGGCTGGAATTACTCCAACGCCGCAAGACTGACTATTTTCCACCATTGCCTCTATTCACCAAACCCCTTGCTCTTTCAGAATCCTAATTCAGGCATTTGCAACAGTTAAAACTGGTAATAGACAAAGGTCATCCATCGCCCATTTTATGATTTTCTAACGTATGTGTAGAAATTGTAGGAGCAAAATCAATAATTTAGTTTCTTTGTAGTTACTGTGAATTATATATTTTGTATTAATAGAGTCTCCCATTTTAAATCTCTCCTTTAAACGAACTCAAAATTTGGGAAACGGGGATGGTTACCGCCGCCCCGGAAACCTTTATTGGATAACCAACACCTCTGCTATAGGTCACCCCAAGTGGTTCACTACGTTTGGTGATTTAGCAGGGGTGCCCGGGTTCACGGGGTGAGGTTTGTCTAGGTCTTGAAGGCGGATGACCAGGACACACTGAACCCCAGATTCTTACCCACCCCTTAAACCCTCTTCCTTCCCAGAACTATCCTCTTTAAAAAAAACCCCACACAGCATCCCCAAAGATGACATAAGAAAATTTTCTAAGGAAATTATTTTCTTGTGTGGGGCTCATGTAAAAAAAAAAAAAAACACAGGACTTGAAGAAATATTTTGATAGCTGCTATTGAAAATGAACAATGTGACGAAAACTGTGCACAGAATATGAACCATGTGAGCAAAATCGCATTAAAATGCGATTTTCTGATATGAAATAAATAATATTTGCAGATAATATTTGCTTTTACTGAATAAAATGTATTTTTCATACTTTGCTCATAAATAGAACTTTCGTTTTCCGTTTCGTTATTTTTTTAAACAGTTTTTATCGATTATCTCAGAATGTACTAAAGCTCACATTGTTCATATTATGTATGCAGCGACGATATAAGAAACTGAATTTGCCACATTATGCAATAAAACCATATCCGAAAAAGTGTTTATAAGTAGGAGAGTTTGCACTAAAAAATGTTTTTTATAGACCTAATACTTTATTTTTTCTAAGCTTATTAAAAGACATTAAAAAAATGACCGATATTTTTAAGGGCCAAGGTATGTTCTACACGAAGTATTTAATTGAAGCATTTATAATACGTCTAAGCGGTCAAATTTTCAAAACAAAAACATACGATTTTGTATGATTTTGCATTATTTAGTATGGCTTCATCTTAATGACCTGAATTATGAGTTGGTTTCTTTCTGAGTTTGCATGGAACCAATCTAACACTATTTAAAGAGGAAAGATTTGATTGTTTGTTTGTTTGCATTGAATAGGCTCCGAAACTACTGAACCGATTTGAAAAATTCTTTCATTGGTAGGAAGCTACACTATTCCCGGTTGACATAGGCTATATGATATTTTCAAAAAAAAATTAGGGATCGTTACTAAAACTCCAATAATGTAGCCCAAGGTGTAAAAAAAATACCTAAAATATTCTTTACATCGCGTGCGCTGCGAAAACTATTAACAATAGAATAAAATAATGTAGTACGACTTTGTAGAAAACATCATTATTTACAAAAAGTTTCGCGACAGCATATGTCTAACTATTATAGTTATGCCACAAAAAGTGTTTATTTATTTTAAAAATTTAATTAAAATGACGCCGCGTCAAATGGCTCTTTATTTGTATCTTGGTTTTAATCCTTATCAAAATAAATTACTTCATATTCAAGACTGCTTTAATACCTTTATTTAACTTTTTGAATTATTCAATTCGGACATTTTATTCTAAAGTTACCACGAGTTTAAAAATAGCCCCGTTTGGGGAAAGGGTTGAGAAAGTCTGATTGGAGAATTCATAATCCATCCGGTCCGCCACGCAGTTGGTGGGTAAACGCATTCTCCGCCAAGACTTAGACAAATCTCAACTTCTAAACCCAGGCACCCCTGCTAAGTCACCAAACGTTGTGAACCACTTGGAGTAACCTACGGCAAGGATGTTGGTTATCCGATAAATAGTTCCCGGGGCGGAGTTACACATATCCGCCTCCAAATTGATATTCCTTTGTTGGGAGACGGGTCGAGGGACTAATATAGGTATTTTATGAATGTACCGCACAATAGTCCCAGATGCTCTCTTCTATCTGGAGCTAATGAAACTAAAGACGGGTTGTTTCAAAAAAATTTACGGATTCATCAAATATTTGAAATTATTTTTTTTTCGACCTGTGTAAGTTCTATTCAAATTCTGTATTATTTCAGATTGATAGAGCAACTGGCCTATAATGATATAATGACGGAACTTGAATAGAACGTGAAAATTATCTTAAAATATTTGATTATATTACAAAATTACAATTTGAGGTTTTACTCATAGTTAAAAATAAATATTCCTCCTAGACTTGCAGAAAAGTCAATAGACGTCGCATATTAAATAAAAATTGATAACTTTATCCAAGACACTATCTAGATTATATTTAGTTCTGGTTGAATTTTGCAATCTTTCATACAGATAGCAGCCAATAAAATTTGCGTTACGAAAATGAAGATAATGTTGGTAGTTTCTAGTCGAAGTATGAAACGGTTAAAAATGACAGAATCGGATGGGGACTAATTAATTAGCTTAGCGCAATGGTTAGAGCTGCTGCCCGGAAAGCCGAAGGTCCTGGCTTGGAGTCCCTGATGTGACCGTACCTCTTTCTGATTTTTCTGTTTCAGATTTTGGATTGAGTTTCGCTAATATTGTCTTCATTTATTTAAATTTTACAATTTGAAGTTTAACTCATTGTTCTAAATAAAAATAAATATTCATCCTAGACTTGCAGAAAATTTAATGGCCGTCCTTAACCAGTCTCTCGATCTCGATCCGGCCCGCCACGCAGCAGGTGGGCAGAGGCATCCATCGCCAAGGCCTGGACAAATCTTACCCGAGGAATCGGGCACGCCCACTAAGTCACCGAACAGAGAGAACCACTTGGGGTGACCTATGGCAGAGGTGTTGGTTATCCAATAAATGGTTCTCGGGGCGACGATACACTTATCCACCTCCCATGTTATTCCCAGTTGAGAGGCGAGTTGAGGGAGTTCTAGGTTAGGACTCTTTCAATTAGTCTCTCCCAACCTGGCCCGCCACGCAGTAGGTGGGCAATCGCATTCGTCGCAAAGACCTGGACAAAACTCTCCCCTTAAAACCGGGAATCCCTGTTAAGTCACTAAACGTAGTGAGTTTCTTGCGGTGACCTATGGCGGAGGTGTTGGTTATCCAATAAATGGTTCCCGGGGCGATGGAACAAATCGGACTCTCTCAACCTCCCAAATTGGGTTGAGAGAGTCCAATAGAAGAGTTCTAGGTTAGGTCTCCTTCAATCAGTCTCTCCCGTTCTGGCCTGCCATGAAGTAAGTGGGCAAACAAATTCTCCTCAAAGACCTAGACAAACCTCACCCCTTGAACCTGGGCACCCCTGCTAAGTCACTGAAAGTAGTGAACCGCTTGGTATGACCTATGGCAAAGGTTTGGTTAATCAATAAATGGTTCCCGGGGCGGTGGTGTGCGTAATCCTCTTCCCAATATACCTATAATATTAATGATAAGTTTTTAGATTTTCACGGCCAAAAGCATTTTCGTTGTTTGTTTTTTAGGTGTTATGCCGTGTTGCGCTACCTCCTTTTTTATCCGACGTTTTGGACAGCGTTGCAGTGTCCATCATCAGGGCAGATCCGGCAGATTGTCGCAGACATCGTCGGATCTGCTGGATCCGCCCTGACGATGAACACTGCAACGCTGTCCGAAACGTCTGCTAAAGAAGGAGGTAGCCAACACAAAACAAAAAACGAAAATATAATATTAATGTATGTAGGTTTGCTGAATTGCCGCCAAAAATATTTTAAAACATACATCATGTAACATGCATATCTTCAATGGATTACAAATGTCAAATATTTAAAAACGGTTCACAGCAATGTATTTTCTTTACTTTTACGTAAAAATTAAACCAACTCGTTCGGTATCATTTTTTACGGAGTGCCTTGAAAATAGTTTCCATAGTGTGGATTATCATTTTGAGTGGTAGAGCCCGTTCACACTTCTGGCTAGGCATGAGTGCAGGTGTTCAAAACAAACTGGGTGTTTAAAAATGTTTGGAAGAAAATAATTATCGATTTTTTCTTTTTTAATTATTTTATTTATATAGATGTTTTTATTATTTGGAATGGCTAAAAGCTTATCAACTTTGAACTTCAATGAAGAATGCCCGAAGTAAAAACCATTGAAATCCCGCTTTTTTAAATATTTAAAAACATCTAATCGCATATCCCATTACTAAAAATTGCGTTTTAACTGAGAAAAATGAAATTATGTGTGGTATATTTTTGTTTATCAGTTGTTTAAAAAATAAAGCACGTTTTAATAAGTAAGGACATTTTTTTCGAAAAGTAGTTCTTTAGAGTAGGTATTTATTATGTTATTTTTTTGGGAAAAAAATTGTGTTACCTTTACATAGTATAAAATGAAGTCGCTTCCGCTGTCTGTGCGCTTAGATCTTTTAAACTAAGCAACAAATTTTCATGCGGTTTTCACCAATAGATAGAGTGATTCATGAGGAAGGTTTTAGAGTATATAATTTGTCAAGGTTTTGTGTTAATTGGCTGAAATAGGGCTGGCAAGCAGGCAGCGGGCATCGGGCAGTCGGCAGCAAGCGGGCGGTGTCGATTTGATTTAACAGATGGCGTTGGTTATAAAGGTTGGGTAGTGGCGTGGCGTTGTGATGGCGTTATGTTTCGTTAGTCACAGCAACATGTTGCCTGGTCTGCTAGTTTTTAACTAAAAGTATACTATCTCGGGAATGACTAGCTTAATTAAAAAAAAAAAAAAAATAATATCATTGTTTTTACCTTACTTAAGAAAATATTTTAGAAATCATAATTAATACTTTCTTACGACGGCGACGGCCAAGGAGCCGCCTTTTTATATTAAAGTGATATTAAAAAGATTTCACAATCTACTCTTTCATAGATGGCGCAAGTTTAATTATTTTAGGGAACACGCTTTTTACAAGTAGTGCCTTATAAAGATGAATGAATTGTTAGCGCCCATTCATGCGTAATATGAATAAATAGTTTTTTTGGTTTAAATAAATCTTTCAAAAATGGCAAACAAATACCATATTGTATCGGTAATTCAATCCATTATTGTATTTGTACGCCTTTCTTGAAAGATTTATTCAAACCAAAAAAACTATTTATTCATATTCATATTGCAACTGTACGGGCGCAAACAATTAATTCATCTTAATATTTTAAAGCACAACTTAAAAAAAAAAGTTTTACGCTAAAATAATTAAACTCGCGCCATCTACATATAATATAGAGGCGTTCTTTTAAGGTGAAGTTATACGTGAAATCCTATTTAGATTAATCTTAATGACGAATTGGCTTACAGTATCAACATCAAAAAATATGCTACGGATAAATTGAAGCTTTTACTAGGTTTTTTATGTAATGGAATTAGAATAAAATTATTATTTACATAACAAAAACAAAATAAGCGTAAACCACTAAAAAAATGTTTTTTCATGACTTAACTATGAAGTAATACAAGAAACATCTTTATAAAAATACTCCTTTATGGGTAAGACCATTTTTGAGGTTTTCTATGTTCTAACTTTTTTTCACTCTTATAAAATTATGGACAAAATAAATAAAAACCACTTTTTCGCTTACTTGCCGCGCGCAAATAAGACGCTCGATTGCAAATTTTGCAGGCACGAGAATCGAAATACTTCTAGCGTTTATATTCCTCTTAAGTATCACATTTACTTGGAATTCTGAGTTTGTTTGAGTCTCAAAAGTCTAAAAAATCCACTTTCCGTCACATAATCGAGATGAAACTTGGTACACAGTCGATTCTTTCTGTCTCTGAAATTTTATGTTTATGTAATAAATAAAATTTGCCAATGCAGTTCGGCCCACATTTTCATTAATTAATACTAATGAGGCTACTGTGAAATAAGTTTTAACATAAAACATAATCGTAAAAATTGATTAATTTTTATTGAATTTGTTACCACACTGTAGATTTGCTAAAAATTTAAAATAATATTCAGATATATTTTTAAATAGCGGCAACATGAATATATCAAGTTACCGACATCCGGTCTTTAATACAATGGTTTTTAGAATATTTCAACCACTCGGATACGTAAGCGTGTTAATATATAACAATAGCCGTAAAATAAGCGCGTTTTTTCGTGTGTTCCCACAGAAGTCGTTATAACTCTGTTATTGTTCTAGTGATAACCCTAAAACAAAAAGTAGAAGATCCATATTGAATGCTTCACATTTCTATTCAAAGTTGTCCATAGAAGTACATAAAAAATACTAATTTTGTAGAAACAGTTTTCACCCCCAAATCACCTACGCGCTGTTAGACATTATTAATTTTTTAAATATTCTTGTATGAAATGGTAAAAGGTAGGTGACAAAATTGTTTATTTATTCAATAGAATAAGTGTTATTTTTACATAATCAGTGATTTTAGTACCGTTTCCACATAAAAACATCGCGTGAGTCATTTTTACAATATTTTTATGTTTGCTTTCTAAATTTTAATATTTATAAATGTTAATATTTTTTTGTAATATAACAATTTGAAACCTTATTTCAAACAAACGTTTCAAGTTTTTAGTTTTTTTCTGTTATTTGTTTATGGGGTGTTATACCGTGTTGCGCTACCTCCTTCTTTGGCCGACGTTTCGGACAGCGTTGCAGTGTCCTTCATCAGGGCAGATCCGGCAGATGTGTGACAGTTTTTAGTATTCGGCTACGTTCAGATATGTTCCATTTATTGACCCTTAATTGTGAAGCGGAAATAACACAAAGTTTTATAAATCTGGCAGTTCGTTTAAGACAAAAAACTTGCATAATCGCAAAATACCTGAGTGGTTAAAATATTGTGATACATATTAATTTTAAAAGTAAACAAACGATTTCCGACCAGAGGTGACCATAATTTCTGTTGAACATTTACAGGAAATACAGTTTTCTATTCCAAAACTTATGGGAAAACTATAATATTAATCAATGTGAATAGTGTTATAATCACAGCCAGACTTGGCAATGTCTGTAATCATGACGTCTGTTTATCGTGTATATTAATTAGTGCATGATGCACATTCGAAATCAAATATGAAGTGTAGGTAATTTTTTTTTCTTCAAACTTCGCAAATAAACTTTGTGGCTTCATTATTGCTTCAATGAGAATAAGTAATTTTGTAAACACCACTATTTTATTAATATTATCGACATGTTTCAAAAACAATGTTATCTTCGTCAGCATAAAAGATTAATAATTTTAACAATTAATCATTATCCGGTTATTATCAATTGAACTACGGTGTCCCCATACAACATATTGCGTGGCTGAAAAACTTTATAAGTAAATGAATAATACTATGAAGTACACTCCCAAACCAGATCGTGTTTTAGATTTTTTGTGAAATTCTTTCTAAACTAAATGTAGCTTCGTTCTTTCAAAAAAATTAGAGTCCTTGCGAGAGCCTTGAAGGAGTAACCATCTGTTACTTATACCAGGGCGGGTAAGTGGTGGATAATAACCTCCAATGCTCGTAGCCAGTAGGACTATTGCATCCCTAATTGGGATATGTTGTGAGGCTGAAGGGTGTGAAAGCTCAACTGTTTGACTACCGGTGTGACTCCAAAGTTCATCAAATTATTGTAGATTACCGGTTTCACTTTAAACCAAAGTTCACCGGATAGTAGTTTACCGGTTTGACTTAAACCAAACCAATTTTTTAATGTAGTTCAAGTACCGTACCGATCAAAGTTCATAAGAATTGAGCTGTAGCTCAAATGTGTTGCTGTAGGCAAATCGCCGGTCAGCAGCTCTGACCACTGAGCTAT
This sequence comes from Limnephilus lunatus, assembly GCA_917563855.2. Taxonomy (NCBI): domain Eukaryota; kingdom Metazoa; phylum Arthropoda; class Insecta; order Trichoptera; family Limnephilidae; genus Limnephilus; species Limnephilus lunatus. The sequence goes on from OU830594.1 coordinate 34,632,535, forward strand.
GGCGGCTTATGGCTTTGGCGGGTATTAGATAAGCCGCCATAGCTCAGTGGTCAGAGCTGCTGACCGGCAATCAGATGGTCACGGGTTCAATTCCCGTTGGCGGCCAGTATCTTTTCTCGGAAGATTTTTTCAATGTAGATGAGTGTTTCAGGCTGATAATTATTGATTATAATATTTGGAATCTTATTTTATATAATTACATTTTTACAGTACCCGTATTTGATTGTGTAACATTTAAAAAAAAAAATTATTATACTTTATACTTGATCGACGCTTTTATTGCACATTATTAATTATTTTATTGAGACTAAATTTGGTAAACTTCTTTTCAAGGGATTATTTCATAAAAAAATATTTTGCATTATGATAAACTAATAATTATTATCTACCTTAAAAACAAACTAAAACTACGAAACTAAAAACTACGTATCCGCTGGTTGAATTCCTTTGTACAATTCACTTATCGAATACTCATACCTCTCATACACAATGAGTATTCGATAAGTGAATTGTACAAAGGAATTCAACCAACCTTTGTACAATTCACTTATCGAATACTCATTGTGTATGAGAGGTATGAGTATTCGATAAGTGAATTGTACAAAGGAATTCAACCACCGGATTCGTAGCTTTTAGTTTAGATTTAGTTTGTTTTTAGAGTAGATAATAATTATTAGTTTATCATAATGCAAAATATTTTTTTATGAAATAAACACTTGTGTTGTGCCTACTTATGTCTCTCATGCTCTGTTTATTATTTTATGTATTATGTACTTCTTATTATGCTATATACCTGTTATAATGCTCCTGTACAATTTAATCACATGTAAAATCCATCAAGTCGTAAACAAATAAATAAATAAAATAATATTATTATTTGTAATTAACTGTATTTCATTTACCCCGTCCCATATACATCGATTTAAAATTTCTCCCCATATTTAAAATTATTCCCCGTCCACATCGATTTTAAAAAAATGTCCTCCATATCCCAATTCATTTTGCCTCAGAATTACTAGCCTAAAGGTTGTTTAGTAATGTATTATAAAAAAAATGTAGAGAGGGAGTAAACTGGCATTCTACCAACGGTTTATCCATGGAACATGTTTTTTTATTCAAAAGTTGTGTGTTTTCGTACGCTTGAATACTATTTTATTTAAGTACATTGTCTTTAAATTAAAAAAGATAGGTCTTCATAGATGACGATTTTTATCGGTGCTTTATTAGAAAAACCTTGGCAAATATTTGGTTTGAAGTATTATTGCATACCTATATCACACAAAAGCAATAAAAAAGAAAGATTTTATTAAATAATTCAAAAAGTTGTATACAGATATTGAAACAGTCTTGAATATGAAGTAATTTATTTTGATAAGGATTAAAACCAAGATACAAATAAATAGCCTTTTCAAGCGCGACATTTTAATAATTTTTTTAAAATAAAAGAATAATTATTGTGGCATAACCATAATAGTTAGACATATGCTGTCGCGACCTTTTTTGTAAATAATGATGTGTTCTACAAAGTCGTTTTACATTATTTTATTCTATCATTAATAGTTTTCGCAGCGCACGCGATGTAAAGAATATTTTAGGTAATTTTTATACACCTTGGGTTACATTATTGGACTTTTAGTAACGATCCCTAATTTTTTTTGAAAATATCATATAGCCTATGTCAACCGGGGATAGTGTAGCTTCCCAACAGCGAAAGAATTTTTCAAATCGGTTCAGTAGTTTCGGAGCCTATTCAATGCAAACAAACAAACAAACAAACAAATCTTACCTCCTTATAGTGTAGTAGATAGTAGAAGTGTGTTAGATTAGAATGATCGCCTTTCGGAACGGTGAACGGTGGAACAACTCATAATGAAACATACTGAGAAGCACTTCAGAAAACATAGGTTGAATAGGTTAAGTTAGGTTAGGGTTACCGGCTTTTTTAAAATTATATTTTCATAGCATTTAATGACCTTTCTAAGGAGGTTCTGAGTTATTATGAGTTGGTTTATTTCTGAGTTGACATGGAACCTTTCGGAACATCGCCTTGCAACGAAATGGGAGGGATGGATTCACACGTCCGTCACTCCTAGACATACTGACCCCCAGATTCCTACTCACACCTACTACCCCATTCCTTCCCTGAACATCCTCTTCTTCCTTTCCTAAAAATACGCTCCACACTGCATCCCTAAAGATGACATTGGCCTTGAGGGGATTTATTTTCTTCAGGGCTTCCTGTGTGGAGCTAATGTAAGAAAAAAGGTCTCCCTCAACCAGTCTCTCCCGATCCAGTCCGTAACGCAGTAGGTGGGCAAACCCGTTCGCCGCAAAGACCTAGACAAATCTCATCCCTTGAACCCGAGCATATACATATATTATCAAAATAAAATACAATATGAACTTACGACTGTATTGTAATGCGTTACCGAGGAATAAAACAAATTTATTAAATAAAATTTACTGGTGCACGCCAATTTTGAACTTGCGACATCCGAATTCGTAGTCAAAGATCATAATGCAACGCATTATTGAGGAATCATACATAGATATTTATCAAAATAAAATTTACTTGTGCACGCCAATTTTGTACTTGCGACCTCCGAATTCGTAGTCAAGGATCACAATGCAACGCATTATTGAGGAATCATGCATAGATATTTATCAACATAAAATTTACTTACGCACGCCAATTTTGAATTTGCGACTTCCGAATTTGTAGTCAAGATCGTACCGCAACGCATTATCGAGGAATTATATCTAAATATTTACCAACATAAAATTTATTATTTTTGAACTTGTGACTTCCGAAATCATAACCAAGATCGTAATGCAACGCGTTATCGAGGAATTATAAAAATTTAACAAAATAAAATTTACTTGCGCACGCCAATTTTGAACTTGCGACATCCGAATTCATAGTCAAGGATCATAATGCAACGCATTATTGAGGAATAATACATAGATATTTATCAAAATAAAATTTACTTGCGCACGCCAATTTTGAAATTGCGACATCCGAATTCGTAGTCAAGGATCATAATGCAACGCATTATTGAGGAATTATATATAGATATTTATCAAAATAAAATTTACTTGCGCACGCCAATTTTGAACTTGCGACATCCGAATTCGTAGTCAAGGTTCATAATGCAACGCATTATTGAGGAATCATACATAGACTTTTATCAAAATAAAATTTACTTGTGCACGCCAATTTTGTACTTGCGACATCCGAATTCGTAGTCAAGGATCATAATGCAACGCATTATTGAGTAATCATACGTAGATATTTATCAAAATTATATTTACTTGCGCACGCCAATTTTGAACTTGCGACTTCCGAATTCGTAGTCAAGATCGTACTGCATCGCATTATCGAGGAATTATATCTAAATATTTACCAACATAAAGTTTATTATTTTTGAACTTGTGACTTCCGAATTCATAACCAAGATCGTAATGCAACGCGTTATCGAGGAATTATACAAATTTAACAAAATAAAATTTTCTTGCGCACGCCAATTTTGAACTTGCGACATCCGAATTCGTAGTCAAGGATCATAATGCAATGCATTATCGAGGAATCATATATATTTATCAAAGTAAAATTTATTGCGCACGCCAAAATTTGAACTTGCGACTTCCGAATTCGTAGCCAAGATCGTAATGCAACGCATTATCACCCCTCGAACCCGGGCACCCTTGCTAAGTCATCAAAAGTATCGAACCACTTGGGATGACGTATGACAGATGTGTTTATCCAATAAATGTTTCCCGGGCGGCGGAGCCTAGCAACAAAAACCCGCGGAAGTATATTATTAGAGTTTTATAAAATACAGAAAGATATATTTTTCAAGTCGGTGCCGCGGCCGTTATAATATTACGTTTTGCAACTTCAATATCGGCTCAACCAATGAGCAGTAAAACCAGATATAGGTATATGTTTTTTTATGACCAATCAGAAGGCTTCGTTCATAACGCCATCTTGAACGCCATTCTGATTGGTCATTGTCAGATCAACAATTTTATAGTAAAAGCACATATAGGTACATAAGATATACGATTATGTGGATCAACAACGCATGGCAATTTGGGCGGATCATCAACGCATGGTAAATTGGGCGGATCAACAGTTACGAAGCGTATGATTTCCATACAAATATCGAAAATTTTATGTGTAGTATTTCGTTTACTTTTACTGGGAAACTGGCAACCTTGCTATTTAATGTAACGATGTTGCAAATTCATACAGAAGTAATCCATTAAAGCCAAGTTATTCGGTGTTAAAGGTGGATCAACACTGTCAAATAACTTCTTACTGGATCAGCATATTACGAGAAGAGGTCAATATATATATATATATATGTAACTAAGTGACCTAATTCCTTTGATATTCAATTTGTTAAAGGTGTTTTTGAAGTCGATTTTTGAAATTAGTAAATAACACCTTTATAATTTTATACTTAATATCATTTTGGAAGCCAATTGTCGGCGGATAAACTGTCGGGTCATCCATTCCACATATAAAAATCATTGTGAATATGATACGTAGTCAATATTACCAGTAATAAATTGATGATCTTTTGAATAAATTGGTGTACCGCGAATGTAGTTTTTTGCATTGTGAAATTAATATCTTATATTGGAACCACAATTATTCAAGTATTGTTTCTAGCAATATGGTTAATCTTTTCACATATTAATTAAGTTTTTGCTGATCTCTAACGACGAATACCTAATATAATCAGCCATTAATTCATTGAATTACGGCTTATTACGATTACGACGGGATATTTAGGAAGTTGTTCGAAGAACAGATAAAACTATTATTATCAATTCGATTCATTGCCAAAGTTTTCAAATTATTACATGGCTATAAAACCATTTAGTGAGTTAGATTGCTGGACTTGGTGCTTAGAGTATAGACTGAAATTCTCAGAACCTGTCTAGAGACCTTTTCTTGGTATCTTTTTATCAGAATTCTCCTGATGATAAAACTCAGACACTTGTCTTTATTAGGAGCTTTAGTTGTATTTGTGAAGAGTACTACTAATTAATAAAAGTACTTAATTTGATAATAATACCATCGTATTATCTTCACATCTTTAAGACTCCAATATCATCAAACAGTCTAGTTACTACCACCAATCTCCACCAGAGCTCCATATTTGGGAAGTCCAGAAGCTGGTATTTTTTTAGTAATAAATAAGCCGATAGAAGTTATTTTTATATGAATACCACACAAGAGTCCTAGCTGCTCCCGTCTGTAGCTAGTGAGACTATGGCATCCCCGATTGGGGTATGTTGTGAGGCTAAAGGTAGTGGGAAGAGAAAGGTGGGGTGATATCAGGCTAATCAAATAAAATTAATAAAATTCGATCCCGCAATCTTCGCATTGCGAGTCAAGAGCCTTACCCCATGACCACTGAGGCCGTCAGCGTGCGGTTTTTCCGAGATTTTAATTCCTTAATGTTGTCGGATTATTTCACAATAAGTGTAAATGGCTTTATGTATACTATAGTGAGAATTATAGATAATTTTCTTGTATTTGAGAGAAATGACACGATCCTTGTTGTTTATTTCGCACGGGTTTGTTTTGTGTTCAAAGAATAATCTTTGATGAAAAAATCTAAACTTCGTTCTTCAAATTACCTTACCGCAATCATGTACACCTTGAATTATAACTCGTAAATAATAAATTACATAACACTGACGAATGTGAAGTGTGCAAAACAGCCTTTCATACAACGTAAAATATGTAATTTTACGTGATAAAAACAGACAATACTTTCCTGAAAAATGCTACACTAGAACAAAAGATATTTCAAACAGCGAAAATATCTACAGCATCATCTTCCGGTCAGGCCGGAAGCTGCGGGAGCTTTGGTTTGCCGCCCTTCCGCTTCCGGGGATAAAATGGCGGGAAAAGGCAAAAAAGGCGCGAACACTTGCCAATTCGGGAGGAGGGGGCCCGCATGGACCAACGGGAGAGATAACTCATCCCGAACAGCGGTCCGCAACTTCGGGGACTTTCCGATCTCTTATCGACTGAAATTTACCTGGTTACGGCTATCTATAGTTAATCTAACCTTAAAAAATCATATTATCCAAGCGTGTTTTTGATATTCGAAATCACATATCTATTATTATTTCACCTAATCGTTAGTTTTCCAAATAGACATTGTATAATTTTTTTATGGAAGCAGCAAAAACTTTCATAATGTATTTGTTATTTATAGTAAGACCACGGAGAACTCTTACCATGATCTTCGAAATCTCGTTTACTCAAAATTAGAAAAATCAAATAATTGAACAGTCACAGCGCACAACCCTCCTGTAGAAATTAACAAATTTGAACTGTTATCATTTTAACATTTCTAATAATGTCGAAGCCCTGATTTTCCCAGCAGCTGAAAACTGTGCTCCAGTATGGGCTAGAAGCGCCCACACTTCCATGGTCGACGTTCAGCTAAATGCCACAATGCGAACCATCAGCGGAACCTTAAAATCGACTCCTCTTCCTTGGCTCCCCGTACTTGCAAACATAACCCCGCCAAATATCAGGCGAGAGATTGCAACACTGAGGGAATACAAGAAGGCGCTGCAAAAAAGCGCAATACCTTTGCACGATGATGTCGTTTTTCACCCGGCATGCCACCCGCTTGAAGTCTCGAAAACCCTTCTGGACGGAAGGAGAAAGACTCCTTCGAACACCTCTCACCCCAGAAGATAGGTGAAAGCTTGAGTGGCAATCGGCCTACGTCAAAAACGCCCATTTCGTTCAAGACCCCACTGAGAGACAGCCTGGGTTCTCATTGCCTCGCAAACTCTGGACCGCCATCAATAAAATAAGGTGCTCCCATATCCGTTGTGCTCACATGATGCATATATGGGGCCTTAAAGAGTCAGCGATGTGTGAATGCGGTGCGGTGCAGACCACCGAACATGTGGTCAACGAATGCCCGCTCCATTCATTCCCCGGCGGGATTTATGAGGTCCACAAGGCAACGCCTGAGGCCCTCGACTGGCTCGCAGACCTAGATGTCCCTCTCTGACCCCCCACCATGCGAAAGAAGAAGAACAATGATGTCTATAAATGTTTTAAATTTATTTTTATTTATTTATTTATTAACGCCCTAGTGGGCTTTTAGGTGAAAATTTAACACAAAACTTTTTGTACAGTTGTAGTAATTGTAAGAAAACAATAAATACGTTTATAATAAAATTCAGTGCAAATTAGCAAAATACTAATACGATGTTTCAGTGTGATACATGCTTGAAATTATAAGTAAAATAAAGTACCTACTTAGTAATAAATGTAAGTAGTAACATCAAAAAGTAAGCTTATACTCACAATTTCAATTAAGTGTGTTATAAAATCAATAAAACAAAATGTAATTAACACGTAAGATATAGAATATTATAGCGGAGATTTAAAAAATGAAAGAATTGTACTTATAAAAAACTAATACAATTTATAAAATATATATATTTATATTTATTGCTATTTTTTATTATAATTATAATAAAAAATAAGACCTTTTTTAAACATTAACTGCACACAGGAGGCCCTGAGAAAAATATTTTCCTCAGGGCCTATGACATCCTTGAAGATGCCGTATGGAGGATCCTTTTGAGGAATAAAACAAAGTGTAATGTATAAGAGCTAGTTAGTAGGTATAAGCATTTAGTTATATGTGTATATTACTCCAAAAAGAAACATGTTGTATCCAACTTTCCTTTCTACTGACACACATTCAATGTTTTAAATCAAATCACGCATAAAATGATAATAATATTTTGTTATGCACAGTGACTATGTAATAAATTATATGTGATTAGGGCCAATGGTTATCTACACCTTTCCAAGAGCAATGTAGGAAACATACTCATTATAACATCTGTTTGGTCTATCCTTCGATTTGGCTTGAGATCCGGCCCACGGTTGACCGATGAAATAATTTATGAGTATGTGGGTGATTGTCTTAAGGGAGAGGAAACCTCCCCATTATTATTATTATTGTATCTAGGAAAGAAAATTCGGAAAATACTACCCTGCCAAAATAAAAGAAGAAGCGATGTAAAAGTAACTTATAGGTGAGATAATAAAACAGGGTTCCAACAGCGCGCCTCTATTAGAATTTCTTCATGAAAATTATTATGATTGATTGATTTTAAAGTCATAGTACGAGTAAATTTTTAAATGTACATATCTATTGTTTAAATTTGACTAAATTTCGAAAAGTGCAATTGAATTTGGCGGGAGAAAACCCTGCTTCTTCCAAATTATTAATTTGGAAATACCTAACTAACTAACTAACTAACCATCACGCCGTTTCCCCGCAGGGGTAGGCAGAGAGGACGGACCGCCACACAACTCGATCTTGGCACACACTCTTTGCCTCATTCACATTCATACATCGTCTCATACATGCTCTTCAATTATTCCGACTCTTCACATGGCCTGACTCAAGTATCTGATTCACTTGGTGGTGCCATGTCTTCCTCGGGCGTCCGCGACTTCTTCTACCATTCACATTTGCATCATATATTCTCCTTACACTCCTTTCCTCGTTCATTCGCTCTACACGCCCAAATCATCGGAGAGTCCGTTTCTTAATCTTATACATCACGCTTACATCAGCCTTGCATTCTTTGCGGATATCCACGTTTCTCTCACGATCGTACATGGTTTTACCACACATTCGCCTCAGGGATCTCAGTACTCAGTACAGAAATACCAATAGTTTTATTTTAACGACCTTTGTCGTTAAAATTTATTTTTTTACATCAGCTCCACACAGGTGGCCCTGAGGAAAATAATTTCCCTCAGTGCCTATGTCATCTAAGGGGATGCTGTGTGGAGGGTCTTTTTAAGAAAGGGAAGTTCTGGGGAGGAAAAAGGTGGGGTGGGTAGGAATCTGGGGGTTAGTGTGTTCAGGAGTTACAGACGTATGAATACATCCCTTCAACTCCGGTACAAGGCGATGGGTTGAGAGAGTTCGACTGGAAAGGTCAAAAAGCCTCCCTCAACCAGTGTCTCTCGATCCGGCCCACCTGGCAGCAGGTGGGCAGATGCATCCACCACCAAGGCCTGGATAAACCTCACCCCATGAAAAAAGTATTTTCTTTTAAAAATATCTCAAGCAGTTTCAAAAGTATTTTTTCTATTAAAAATATTTCAAGCAATTCACAAACACATTACTAGGAGTTTTTTATGAAGGTCTTTAGCAAGACCTGCTTTTTTCATTTTTATTTATTATTTATTTTTTTTATTTTTTATTAAATTAGTTACATTTATACAGCAAAATTACATAATAATAATAATATTTCAAATAACTGTAGATATTAAAATGTGTACAAGTGTTATTATGTCTTGTACGTTATTAGTTCCTAGCTAGGCAGATTGCCTGTTCTAAGGATGCCAAAAATGTCTTCTGTAAAAAGAAAGAAAAAAACAAAATATTGTTTTTTTTTTTTTTTGTAGATTAAATATACATATACTAAGTTTAAATATACTTATACTATACTAAGTTTTTACTGATTGTGCCATTAATAGTTAGCCATGTGTAATTTTAAGTTTTAAATGACATTATTTAATAATTTTTCAGACTCAATCCTACCTTAGTCTATCAACCATTTAGTTATTATTGTACCGATGCATGCCATTTTACATGTTTTAATATTTAATTCTGGGGGGATTTTATTATACAATTTCGGTCCCAGATATGTATATGTCTTTTGAAACTTTGCCGAATTGCTCCCTGGGACCACGAGATCCTTTCTGGTGTGACTTCTTGTTATATATTTATGGTCAATTTGCTTAAGATTTTCTACATTTTTGTGTACATGGATAATAACCTTTTTTATATAGTTTTGACCAACATCAAGTACATAAAATTTTTTGTAGAGCTGATCGCTAGAAAACCTATAGGGTTTACGCATAATGACTCTAATTATGGATTTCTGGGCCTTCACTAATGGATCTAAAATTGTTCTACCTGACGCTCCCCAACCAATACAACCATACGTTAAGATGGGGTTGCATAATCCGAAATATATTTTTCTTAAGTCTTGTTGTTTGATTATGTTTCGTAATACAAAGAATACATGAATCAATTTTCTTACCCTTATTGAAAGTTTGTCGATGTGAAATTTCCACTTAAGATGATTGTCTATAATAACGCCTAGATATTTGATGTTTTTCACACTCTCCAAAGCTTCACAGTTGCAGTTAGAATCAATATTATCGGAATTACAGTTAGTCTTATGTGTTTTTATTGTGTATGATGTACTAGGTTGTCCTATTATAGTTGAACTGAATCTTATGTATTTAGTTTTAGCTAAATTTAATGTAAGTAGATTTTTGTCAAGCCATTGTTTTATCGCATTGATTCCACTTTCAGCATGTTTATGTGTTTGAGTCCAGTCGTCTCCTTCAAATATAGCTACCGTATCGTCAGCGAATGTAATAATTTTTCCGCCTACTTTTAGGTCGCATAACTCATTTATGTAGATTATAAATAGAAGAGGTCCCAATGTGCTTCCTTGCGGTACCCCAAAGTTAGTGTCTAGTGAATTGCTTACTATTTTTCCCAATTTGAGTTGCTGGCTTCTACCTGTTAAGTAACTCTTTAACCATTCGTAGGGCATTCCTACAATGCCAATATTTTTTAATCTTTTGAGGAGTAATTTATGTGAAATCGTATCAAAAGCCTTGGCTAAGTCTAAGAACAGTGCAATGTTTTTCTTTCCGCGATCTATATTTCTAGAAATATGTTCTGTAAGTTGCGCTATAGCATCGTCCGTTCCCCTCCCCGGCCGAAAGCCAAACTGATTTTTGCTTAAAAGTTTACGGCTCTCTACATAATTACTTAATCTATTTTTAAATATTTTTTCTATAATTTTTGAGATAGCACTTAACAGGGATATTGGCCTATAATTGCCCACTTGGTTTTTAGGTCCACTTTTGTAGATCGGTACCACTAAAGACTTTTTTAGATGGTCGGGGAAAACCCCTGAAGAAAAGCTTTTATTGAAGATGTTCGATAAAGGTGATGCAATATTGTGTTTAATGATTTTAAGTATATGAGTATTAAGACCGTCAGGACCTTTCGAATGTGTATTATTGAGATTGTCAATAATTTTTAAAACCGCTTCATTTGTCGTAGGTGAAAATTGAAAGGAAAAAGAATTATGTTTTGTTTCTATTGCCGATGCCAGTGAATCTTCAGTTTCCTTGGTGACACTTAGGATGTTTTCCGCAAGGTTAGACCCCACCGCCGTAAAGTATTGGTTAGTGTGGGAAGCAATTATGCCCGAATCAGTGGTGGCTGTGTTTCCAATCAGGAGTTCATTAATATTAGGGTCAATTGTGTGCTTAGTATTGGTAATTTGTTTAACGATGTTCCACATGTTTTTACTAGATGGATCTCGGTCGAGTTGATGCTTATAGTACCGTTCTTTTGCATTACGTATAACATCTTTACAAATGTTACGATACCTACGGTAATTCTGTTGTTTGAGAGTGTTTTGTGGATCTTTGGTCGCCACTTTGTGTAAATGATTTCTTTTGTGTATAGCTTTTACAATATCTCTGCTAATCCAAGGAGTAAGTTGTATTTTTTTATGTGCAATAAGTTTATCTTTTGAATTTTGTGTTATATGCATGTTGATTTTGTTAATAAATAAGTTGAGTGCGTTGTTAACATCAGTCACTCCACATACATCTTGCCATGTTTCCTCATTTAGATCTTTAATTAATCCCTCATAGCATATGGATGATGTGAACTGTTTAGTGTTTACTTGTTTTTTAAGAGATGTATTTGAAATGCTTATTGCTGTTTTATAGTGATCAGTTATTGTATTGTGTATAACAAATGCATTGGAAGCCATAATATTTATGATATTTATGTGATCTAAACATGACATGCTATTATTTTGAACCCTGGTAGGAACTTTAATATTTATTGCAAAGTTGTTTTCTGCCATGGCGCACATGTAATCGTGACATTGTCTGTGTATATTTCCAAATGTGTTAATATTTATATCCCCCATCAATATTTGTTGTTTGAAATCACTACATTTTTTGAGTTCAGATATGAGATTATCCAGAAATGGATGTATGTCATGGAATGATGGTGATCTGTAAATGGCTAAAATACATAGATATCCATTAATTACTAACTTCAGACAATTTCATTGACTGATGCAAATTTCTTGAACTTGACAGTGAATGTCATCGCGAATGTAGGTTACGACTCCACTATTTTGATTTAATTTTTGTGTTGTGTGATATTCATGATATCCTGTAATTTGTTTTGCGAAATATGATTCATTCAGTCTGCATTCTGTAAGGATTATTATATGAAATCTAGCAGTTGACTTAATACTGTCTAAAAATAAAAGAAAGTCATCAAAATTTTCCATTGTACGGATATTTTGATGTATAATATTGATTTTGTTTAAGCTCCAATTAAATTCGTTGAGTTCATCAATTTCTTCTATGATAAATTCATTGTTTGGCTCTCCAAAATTATCTATTTCCATATAAGCGTTTAAACCCATTTTATTTTAGATATATTATGAAATGTTATCTTAGGATCGCTGAGTTTTAGGTCTATATTTACAATTGCAAAGAGGGAGCTTAGACAATAAAAATATTTTAATTTAAGTTTGGTGTTTGTTGATGGAGATAATGTTTGTGTTAGGTTCAAATTGCACGGTATTAATAATAATTTGAAATACTTAGTGTATACTATGGTGATAAATGGGATGATCTGATAGTGATCTAAATGTTTAGTGCTTTCTGTTGAAAATAATAATAATAGTTTAAGAGAAAAAACAGTACCTTCTAGTCATTTAATGTCCGTTAGCTTTTGGTCCGAATCAATCAGTATTGGCCTCGAATTATCGTCCCTTTTTAAAAAAATTCTCCCAGCCTTTGTCCAGACATATCTATAACTATGTTCCCGTGCTAACTGCCTGGCTAGGAACCATAAACGTTTGGCTTGAAAAGTTAGGTGTTCAGAAACATATATTGGGTTTCTGGGACCTGACATACCTATAACACTTGTATTCATTTTTCCTTCTTTATTTTCACTTTGGTTAAAAATTTTTATTGCAGAGTGTAAATGTTCTTTATGCGTTACTGAGGTTAGTTTAACAATTACAGTCCGTGGTTTATTATCCCTGGCTTGAGTAGGTTTTTCCCTTCGCGTAACTCGGTAGATTTCTTCAATGTCCTTTGATCCTAGACTGCAGTTTGTTGTTTTGCTTATGTTGAATATAATGTCTTTTAAGTTATCTGGCGTTTCTTCTTGAATTTCAGGAATTCCGCGAAATTCTAGGGACTTTAAGTTTGCTTCCCTGTTTTTCTGTTCCGCGTCAGTTTCCAATGCCTGGATGCGGCTTTGTAAATCCGTGTAGACTTTTTTCTGTGATATTTCAACGTCATTTATGCGCTTTCTGAATTCGTCGTGTTGATCCGACAAGAATTGTATTGATTTTATGATTTCTTTATTTTGCGACATGATCGATTCATATTTTTGTGCGTACGACTCAAATTTTTCCTCCACAAAATTCATTATCGCTGTTTTAAAGTTGTTTAATTCCAATTTGAATAGATCGGATGTAAGTAGGCTTTGATTTCCTCCATCTGTGGATGAAGTTTGTAAGTTTTCTATGCCGGGTGACTGGGCGTTTGCAGATTTTGGTGTTTGTATTGTCTGTTTATTGTGTTTTACAATAGATGGCTCTTGATCATTTGTAACCTCAAACAACGTTTTGGTTTTGTTATTTTTAACAATTTTTGGGCACTTTTTGCATCTCCACTGTGAATTTCTTGCACCACGGCGTGGGGTTTCCACTATATCAGCGCAAATAAGATGGTAGTTATTATTACAAACACTACAAGATATAAATTCCGATGGACTGTCAATATTTTTTTCACATACGATGCACTGTGTATTCATCGTGATTTATTAAAAAACAGGTGATTTCGAGATGGATATTTTGCTTAAATGTTGTTGATGGTGATAGTTTCACTTAAGTTTCTTTAAGAAAGGCACTTTTTGTGTTTTATACCGACTGACTCGTTTAGAAGAGATTGACAGTAAAGTTTGTGACAGTTTTTAATGAAGGAAAACACTGAAAAAGGCCACTTCGCAAGATAAAAATGCACTGGTTTGATGCGCGATCTTCGATTTATAATATCTGAGTAATTTAATCTTAGTTCACTATTGTTTTTTGGTAATTTTTTAAAATTAATTTGATGTTAACATAAAAATACGTCAACACTAGTATCTGTAGGTAAAGGTATGATTTATGTATTTTTGTACAAAGAGTTTTCGAATTCCTCGGGAAACCTTTCAGCTGGCAGTTTAGTCCTCCACATCTGTATTGTCAGCAAATTAACATTTTTTTTTTACCAAAAAGTCAGAGAAACCTTAACAATTTTTGCTAATTTGACCTATGACGTTCAATACAAAAAATTAACACTTAAGTGGGTAAACTTTACATCAATTTCATATTAAAATATTTTTTTAAAATATTTTCTTTAACCACTGGAGCGACAGTGCGATTTAAAACTTTTTTCTCCTCGTGATCGTGATTTTTTGGAGATCATTTTGAATATTTTCCGCCCATATTAAAAAAACTCAGGCCTCGGAATTTTAATATGAAAACATACAAACTGATTATATTTCTATATAGCCAATGAAATCACCTATCTTTTGTCGATTATCACATATTTATATAAAATTAAAGAACCGTAAACTTTGCTCCAAAAAATGTTGTCCAATTTTGGACCACTGTCAATCGCCAAAAAATAAAAGCGGTCCTAATTTTGACCTTAGTCGCTCCAGCGGTTTTAAAAGCCCCTTCATATAAATAATACAAATAGATAGTCTGTAAGTGGCTTACACAGTTTTATAGTGCATTCGGTAGGCGAAGCAGCTGGCACACGAAATAATATTTTTTTAAATATTGAACATATAACGCTTCTCTAAAAATTAAACTTGGTGGCGCTAAACAAGTTCATATTATTTTTATAATTTGTTAGTTTTATGAAGAGGGAGTTTCTTTCTACATATTGTTATAATTAATTAATTATTGAAAATAACGGAATAAGATACAATAAATAAAATTAAAATAATGGTTAATTTCAAAGGTAGCCTATGAAAATGTGGAAAAATAATTAGGGGAAATTGTTAGTAATTCTAATTAAAAAAATAATATTAAACTAACGATAGTAAATTTGCTACAAAGGAAGTTGTAATATTTCATAACATTTTCGTAGGTAAGTACTTATTATTTTTTTTCTCAAATCTCAGATTTTTTTACGTACGTCGTAATTTCGCGAATAAGATTTGAGAATCTAATTTTATTTTCTGGTGTTTAATCGTCTGCAACCGTGGAATTCACTGCATATGTCGCACATTCCAGGGAATCCCGTTTCGCATTCCGACCGCTGCTTGGTAATCACCGCACGACACTGATACCATTTGCTCATATTATAAACGTGTCATCTTATACATTATTATACATGTTATATGCGCAGTTTCTAGTTTCGAGTTTCGTGCCGGAATGCTCGACTGAAGGCTGAAGGCTGAAGGAAGGAAATGTGTTGGTATCAGCACACAAAGAGAACAATGAGCATTATATTCAAAGGAGCAAATAGTATAGTACATGAAGTAACCTATGAATCAAAAAGAAATCGATCACATTTCTAAAATAATTTTCTTAAATTAATTTTCTCTCACCTCCTTTCAAAAATCTTTACAATGATTTTTCTATGAATGATTCCGAGAAAACTAACACCTATTCTCTGTCTGCGATAAAATCAACCCGTGATGGTACGAAACTAGGTTCGTATTGCGCATACTACTCCCCCCGTTACGGTCTCTACACCCGCGCTCTGCTCGCCCGAGACATTCCGCAAAAAATTTTGTATGTCTTCGGCTGTAGCAGTAGGGGTAATGGGCGGAGACATGCGCGTACACGGGTTGATCTTATTTTGGATCGAGAATAGGTCCTAGGGTCTTGACAAAAAAATTTCAAGTTATCAATATATTCTCGCTAGACATTTTGTTTTAAAATCTTATTCGATCTTTTAGAGCGTTTCCCAAAATGAAATACTGTTTTTGAAGGCAGAAAGACCCTTTTAGATTTAAACGCAATTAAACATGTTAAAGCAAACGTTGCCCAAGTTCTTAAAATCGTTTACCTGAACTTTTTTTTCTAGAAAACTGTATTTTTCATTTTATATCAAATATATATTTAACTAAACAAACGGATTTTAAAGGTTATGTTCACTTCGGTTATTTTCGTTATATATATAAAAAAAAATGTTGTTTCAAAATTGGCAAACCTTGACCGAGTGAACTGTTTAGCGGTTTTCTGTTTTATGAAATGTTTTCAAATTATACTGGAGTCCATTGTAAACTTTTAAATGCAAAGAAAAAAGCACAGTGCGTTCTCACTTTCTAAATATGTTAATTTTATGCATTTACGAACACACGCGCGAGCCGAGCCACGAATGAATGGGAAAGAACAAAGCGTCACGAAGATCGCGGATTCGGCTCGGCCTTACCTGCATATATTACGTTTGACTATAATAGATTATACAGTCAATTATATACATACTTGTTTTCCATTTCATTGTAACATATGCTTTAAATATCGTAGTTTGGGATAGGTCAGGTTAGGTTAGGAGAGAAGTGAAAAGATGCTTGGAACGACTACAAATAGGTCTAGATACCTGACCTGAATAACGCGGTGGGTACTATTTATATTTTCTATCCATAATTCCCCACTAATGCTCCCAATTATTGAAGAAGTCTTTGTCCCACTAAGTGCAGATACATAATGTATGACCTCAAAATATGAGTGTTCTCGTAAAAATTTTATTCGTATAATATACGGATGTCCTGTTAGTGGTGGATTACCAAAAATTAAATACAAATAACGAATTTTCTAACTCTTTTTTTTATTTACTTTTGAATAGTAGTGGTTTAAGAAAAGTTTTGCTTTAGTTAACTTACAGCTGTAGTTTTTTTAAACTTATTGCCTTACTTTGACCGGTCAGTAGCTAAGTTGGCAGGCCCGGACTGGCCAGGTCCGCAGGTCCGCGATCGCGGAGGGCCCCCGGCGCGAGGGGGCCCCGAAGGGGCCCCACAAAACGTACACAAAAAAGGTTTTGTCTTGTTAGTAGTTATTTTGTATTGTTTAATGTTTGTTATTTTGTGTTCTTGGTAATGGACCCCAAAAAGTTTGACTTTATCTTGAAACTCCAAATATTTCCCACAGAAGCTCTGCACAGTGTTTCTAAACTGTGTAAAATTGAAAGAAGTCGGCTGTTGATAGAGCTGCGACAGTTTGCACAACAATACAGCAACTTAATAGCGGCAGAGTCCACTCAGAACTACGGAGACAGATGCAGTGTCGAAGAAGACTATTTGGACCCAACGGCAGCGGAAACAAATGCTGACATTTACTGCTCTTAAAATAGACAATGTTTCCAGTGTTTGACATGTGCTTTTTCTGTTCTGTTTGAACTTACTCAATCTGGACTGTTTACCAACCTGTATATTGTATATACATTTGTTCTTACCATACCTTGTACCCAAGTCACATGTGAACGAGTTTTTTGTAAACTTAAAACCGTCAAAAATCGACTTCGGTCGTCCTTAGGCCAAGACCTTATGTCCAGTCTGCTTTTTATTAATGTTGATAGGGATTTATTTTATATTTTGGACAAAAATAAAATAATAGATGAAGTAGCTTTAACAAGTGAGTTGCTTACAAAGAAACTGTTACTTTAGGGCTAGGGGAGCAAAATGTCGAATCATCGCAGTTAAGTTAATACCCTTCTATTTTAGTATACAATATTGTAAACTGTTAAACACACAGGTTTTTTTTTTAATGTTAGTATTATTTTTCTAATCCCTAAAATCCGTTTGTCATTATTTTTACTACACAAATAATTTTGACATAATTCATTAATGCTTTGGTGTGAATAAAATCCTGCCCTTTATTTTGAACTACGTTATAATTATTGGTAGTTCTACAGCATGTGTTTAGTAGTGTTGTGGTATCCTAAAAATATCGTGAATTTCTTATTTCAATAAATAATAAAGTCAACAAAAGTCGAAAATCATAATATTCGTATAAAAACCTATCTGAATTTCTTCTTTTTTATAGGTGCCAATATAGCGTAGAAACGCGTTTTTATTGTTTTCAAGCACCTAATTTTCAAAAAAAATCCGGGGGAGGCCCCCGGACCCCCCGTTTTCTGTCCCCCCCCCCCCCCCCCCCACCACACGTTAGGGGGCCCATCTACAGGTTTTAGCGGAGGGCCCCAAATGGTCCCAGTCCGGGCCTGTAAGTTGGCATCGCGTTTGGGTCCCAACCAGGTGTCGCGTGTTCGATTCCTCGGCTGGCTAAGTCCTCCGTGAGGACTCAAGCAACCATTTCGGCTTACCGTGTTGGTAGTAGGCGATTTTCAAATATTGTCAGGATATTCTTAATCCGGGAATGTTTCATTTCTTTTAAACGCGGTATAAATATAATACGATGCAAGGGAGGAATAGTGACGGCATCCATGGTCGAGGGGTAAAGCTCCTAAAAATGAAATAATATGACATCCAAGATAAATTGAAATATTTTCTCAACAATACCTATCCATCTCATATTATGCCAACTAACCCGAAATATTTTTGTTATTTTTCGTCAAATTGCAAATATCACCCAAGCTAAAAAAATGTAAAGTGACCCAATTTTTGTTATAAAATTGTGCGATTATTTTAATTACAAATGTGATAATTTTTTTTTTTAAATTAGTATCTAATAAGCCTTATCGATGTTAACTCTTTTTAATTCTTCTTGTTATTTTGACTAAATGGTTACTTGTTTAACATTAATTTACTGTTCACTTCATTTTGCAAGGATATGAATATTTGTCATTTGTTATCT
Source organism: Limnephilus lunatus (assembly GCA_917563855.2). Taxonomy (NCBI): domain Eukaryota; kingdom Metazoa; phylum Arthropoda; class Insecta; order Trichoptera; family Limnephilidae; genus Limnephilus; species Limnephilus lunatus. Next base: position 34,651,510 of record OU830594.1, read on the forward strand.
AAGAGTCAAATAAACGTGTATGATTGCGGTAGTAATTACCATAACGTTTGAACTATTTTTAGTTATCATTTGCTGATCTACGCCAATTACACTGATGAGAATTACAAGTACACAAGCTGGCGCTGCATGAATTAACGATTGAACAATGTTAATTCGTACCTTTTTTATTAGACCTGCTTAATTTTTCATAATTAATTTACATAAATTAAAGAACCTGTACATCCAAAGCGTTAATTATAATCTAAAACCACAAAAATCCAAAGTGTTTCTTTCAAGCCCCAAATACCAGAACAACGTTTTCACTCGCAAATTCTGTGTGCGATAAATCTCTTGAACGACGCACGCGAGCCGCTTTATTCACGGTTAGGCACTGCGGGTACCAGGAGCACAGACAATGCGGAGGATTACCCTGTACTGTACTTCTACATACCCGTATCACAAGTGATGAGTGCCACGAGACGAGTTTCTCCCGATTATTGTCTCGGAGTAGCGGCCTAGACGTGTGAAACCGTAGCGCTGCTGCTACGACTTTACGTTAAATTAAATTACATACGCTCAAATGTTTTAAATTCTTTCTTGCACATTGTAAGTAAAAGATTCTTGATTCAAATTTCAAATCAAAGTTAATAATGAACCGATTTTCCGAGACAATTAAATAAAATTAATTAACTTGATTTAGAAATATAATTTTTCAACAAAATCATTGACAAGATTTCACTTGAATGTATACTTCGTTAGGCATTTTTAATAAAATTCAAACTACCAAAATTATTTCTCAAATTTGTATGAATTTTTGAAATCGTAAATAAGATGTTCACTGTAGAAAAATCAATAGAAAATAATTAATAAATGTAAAATGTCGAAAATGTTACATTTCCGAGTAACTAAGTTTGGTCTAAAAAAGCAAATACCACAAGGTAAGCAGATAGGTTACAACATCATACACTCCCGCTTTATCTTCATTTATACGTACAGTCATATTTGTCCGATTCTTAATCTTAACTTAAGTGTTTGATTCACCTTATTCCATTATTGCCTATAATGCAAAGAGCAACTTTTATATATTCTATTTTTTAAAGAAAAATAACAATGCTAGCAGAAATTTATTCATTCGTCTTGAGCACCCTATATGCTTAAATTAAGTTAAAAATAAGTAAGCTTAAATTTGCACCATAATTTTTCCTCTTAATTTCAAGTAAATCATAATTTTTTTATATTTTAAGCGGTGATGATTTCATAATTGATTTATTATGCATTCAAATTAAATGGAAAAAAACTCCAAGCTCTCTTTTCGTCGATTAAAATTGACAACTCTGGCGAAAACAGATAGCAAAAACCGGTTTTATATAAACAAAATTTAAATAATCACTTAGCTAATTTAAAAGGTTCCAATTCGTCTCATAAAACCTTATGAGAAATTAGTACCGCTTTTAATTTCGACATTATTCCCCGCCAGCTTAAACGTTCTTAAGTAAAAGAAAATTATTTCAGAACAATTAGTAATTTTATTTAACTTTGGAACGACAGCGTAACGATTTGGTTCCCCCAAACGCCTCTTCTTGGCAAGCTATAAACATATTTATTGCACGGTTATAAAATGGTAGAACCTTCCCCCAGTAGGGTGAGATAAACAACATGAATACGTCACTCCTACCCCTTCTAGAATCCTGGTAGCGGTAGACTAACAATTCATCCCTTATTTCCAATATCCAGCCGAACTCTAAATATAAATTCATATCCACTGAGAAGGAATCAATTTCGGCATTTACACAATATATGTAGTCCTTTATTGAATCCAATAATTGATGCCATTTTTTATGCTACGAATCCGTATATTTTCCTTCGAAAAAATGTTTTATCGCATCGTAAGTTTATTCAAGAGTTTGATGTTAATTTTTAGCTATGTTAGTTTAGAAATCAATTAGTCTGTTAAATGTTATACTCAAAACACCAAATGTGTTAATATTTTATACTGAATATGAGCGAAATTACAAACTTTTTATATGAAATTTTCGGAAAACTTAAAACATTATTTTTAATATTTACTTTAAATCCAAAGTTTTTTTTTTGTAAATTTGAAATTTGTTAGGCAAGAGAAATAAAAAAGTTAATAAAATATCATTTTCAGGAAGAGAACCTTGTAAGAATAATTTTATTTAATTAATTAGAACTCGATGGTATTAACAAAAACATATTTTCTTTATGATATGATGAACCTACCTCTAAAGTGGTCAATTATTTTGTAGAAATAAATAAACCGATAATTTTTTTTGTAAAGAAAGACAAAACATTCCCGGGTTACGAATAATGTAACGATATTCAAAAAATCTCCCAGTACCACCGGATTAAGATAAATGGAAAAGATTGCTCGTGTCGGCTTGTGTGAGAACTTAGCCGGCCAAGGAATTGAACTCAGGACGCCTGGATAAAACCGGGATGGTACAGGGTTGCCAAGAGAATCCTATTTAGGGTTTTTAACCTATTTCTCTACCCTACTCTACACTAATTTTAGTCCGTTTTGTTATTCAGTTCCTACAATCACATTTATTGCGAGTTTTGGAAAGATGAACTCCCTGCATCAGAATTGTTGACGTTTTGCTAACTCGTTTGCGAAATTCTTAAAAAAAAGGAATTTTTCAAATATTTTTCCAGATGCAATAAAATTCTGTGAAAGCAATAACATATTATAATGTACTCGTAGGACTGAATCGCATTGTATCGAATCGGTTAAAGATTTAGATTATAAAACATAAAATCTTAAACGGAACATCATTGGTTATATTATAACCAATGATGTACCGTTGTAAGTAAATACATTAAATGTTTTGACTATAAATTCACTACCTGATGTACGCCACCTGATCATTTGCATCAAACAAAATATTTTTTCCATGCATCTTTATATTTCAGAAAATATTTATGACTTCTTCTTCGTAATTAAAAACCAAAATAAAACTGAATCGCTTTAATGGGCATCATAACAGTTCAGTACTTGTGTTAGTTACCTCCGACGTAATATTATATCACTTAAAATCATGTTAGGTTTCATCCAATTACTCGTTGAATAGACCACAGGGAGAACCCGCGCAGTTGGTAGCAGAAGCTAAGTTCTTGGAGTTAGTTATGGCTATGTAATTGATAGTTCTATTTGCGTTTCATCCCTGCTCTAATTGTTTATAAGTACTTTAATAAACTAGCAGCGTGCCCGGCTCTGGTCGGTAATTTTCAGAATCTTCCTTGAATTCGGAACGGTGATATTAATTCAGCTTCGGGAAGACTCGTCTGATTGAGTTCAGGTGAAATAATCTACTTGATATCTCGATACAAACATTCATGGGTTATATTTAGACGTAAGGTACCGTGGAGATACTTAGAGCATCTTATGCGGGAATCAGACGGTTCACTCGGGTGAATATTCACTCGAGTGATTGTTCATTTATGTTTTTTTTTTATTAAATAAAACATACAACGAATTTGCACTCCCATGAGTTATCAAAACTCATTCAGTACTTTTGAGAAGTTAAACCCAACTCAACCCAATATGTAGACACAATATATGAATAAAAAAATTACAAAACATTTCAAAAAAGCAACATACAGACACAACATATGAAGAATCACTTTACAAATATTTCACAGAAACATGTCTTATAAGATTTTAGGAATTTTTATAACCACTCATTTGATTTATGTACTTTTGGTGTCAAAAAGTTAAAATAAAGTATCCTCAAAGTTAAAATAAAATACACTAATGAGATGGACTAAGAAATGCATAAAAAACAAAATAAGGAAAATACTATAAAAGGTACGGGCTCAAAAATATACAGACCTAATACAAGATGTTTACATAGAAATACATGACAAGATTTAAAAAAGGTATAAACTGCGCCGATCATATTATAAGTTTATAACTAATATAAGTTTATAAGATTAACAGAGTTTGTACCTACTTATGACTCGTTTTCAAAATAACATTTGAAAAAATAGGTTTTCAATATATCATTTCTATACCTGTCTCAAATTTCCAGACAGTTTGTTATAGTTAGTGTAGGCAATGTATTCTAATGATTTCAGTCCGAACTTTGTTGAATGTGTTTTTGATATGTGTAGTTTGTTGTGTTGCCGTGTATTATATTGGTGAACGTCGTTGTTATAGTTCAGTTTTATATTTGTGTGGGTGTTGCACTGAATAATATTTAAAATGGTGTTTGTTATCTCAAAGCTAGGAACAATCTTAAATGGCAATACAAGTACGTGACGGTTAATATCTTTAACAGGTGTATCCCAAGGCAAGCCAAAAATGTTACGTAGGGCTCTATTTTGGATTATTTGCACCTCTGATATAATTTTTTTGGTAACAAAACCCCAGATACTCAAAAAGGATGCCAAGTGGTAGTGAATCATAGCATAGTACAAAGATCGCAGTATGGCTGTGGGAAGCAATCTTTGTAGTCTGTACATTACACCGGTCACCGGAGCAATCTTTGATTTAACATGGTCCATGTAAGCCGTGAGTCAATTAAAAGTCCTAGATACTTCGCGATATCTGTTTGTTCCAGTTTTTTTATTCCCAGGGAAATGTTTAGGCGTTGTACTCTCCTATTCCCGAATAGCACATAGTGAGTTTTTTTAATATTAAGGCTAAGTTCATTAATTCTCAGTCACTCGGCTAGATGAGCAAATTCCCTTTCCATGTCCTTTTCCATTTCGTTTAAATTAGTATTATGGTAGAATAATATTGTGTCATCAGCATAAGGTTGAAGTGTACCTTTCACTTCCCACTTTGCAATATCATTTATATAAATCAAAAATAATAATGGCCCGAGAATTGAGCCCTGTGGTACACCACATGTTATATTTCTATGATCACTTGATTCTTTTCCAATACCAAGCGAACAGCACCTACCCGTAAGATAACTAGATAAAAGTTTTTGACTGTTGCCTACAGTGCCTAGATATTCAAGAGTTTTTAATAGAATCTTATGATCAACCGTATCGAACGCCTTTTTGAGGTCTATGAAAATGCCCGCTGCAAATTTTCCTTGATCAAAGTGTTTTTAAGAGTTAGTATAAAATCAAAGGCAGCACATTTCGTGTTGGAGAATTTTCTGAACCCATATTGTTGAGGCGTGAGAATATTATTAGTAGTGAGATATTTTGTTCGTCTATTTTTAATTACATGTTCAAATACTTTGGAGAAGACTGGGAGTATTGATATTGGACGATAATTAGATGGATTTTTTTTGCAGTCTTCTTTGTGAATTGGAACGATTTGTGCTAGCTTTAATTGATCCGGAAACAGTCCACTCACAAAAAATTGATTAATTAGAATAACAAGATGATCTGCTAATTTTTCTTTACAGAATTTGAGTAAGTTAGTTGTCATACCATCGACTCTTGGAGATGCATTAGTTTTTAGTTTTGAGATAATTTTTAAAACTTCTAGTTTGTATTGGCCATGTAGAGGGACTGTAATGGCTTTGGTTCCATGTTTATTGTATTTACGTCATCTGAATAACATACGTTTTATACCGCGTTCACACACAATGACAAAGCATTGAACGTTCATCCATTACAACGTCGTCAAACGAAGTCGTGAGCGTTGAAGTTCGGTTGATTTACGATAATTTGATCATATAATTAGCTAAAAAGAGGCATTTAAACATTACATTTTTGAGAGAATTAGCTAAAGAAAGTCGTAATTCATACTTTAACAATTTTATACCTTTATACCTCCATACGGGAGGCCCTGAGGAAAATTATTTCCCTCGGGGCCTACGTCATCTTTGGGGACGCTGTGTAGAGGTTATTTTTTAAGGAAAGGAAGGAGAGTAAGTTCTGATAAAGAAAAATATTTCAGGGGTGGGTAGAATTATTGGAGTCAGTGTATCCAAGAGTGACTAATAAATTCATTTGGCACTATTGTTTCATTTCTTTTTCAGACGATTCACTCCGAGTGAAAGAGACAAGTTGAGAGACAGTAATGAACGAAAAGTTAACCGCCTTATTCCCGCATTAGTATCGAACGTAAACTGTTTCATCAATTTTTAAAATAAAAATTCAGGTTCTATGAAAGTTGTTTTTAAGATCTATTATTATTCATAATAAACAACTGGCTTTAAATGGAATAATATTGAATAGAACTTTCAAGTCACCTCAAATTTAGAAATTTTATATGATTGAGAAGTGAATGCAGACAAAAAATGTCAAAAGATTATGTATATTTATAATTATGATCGTTTCACGACGCCGCGCGCCGTCATAATGCATGTGATGTATTATGACGGCGTGTAATATATATATTTTTTTTATGTAACGAGACGAGACGACGACATAGGTACATACGTACGACACGACGTGGCGTATTTCGCGAGGTGCGCCGCCCGCATTCATACGGCACTGAGCTCAGAAGAGTCACTATTCACAGTCACGATCATAATATTTCAGCCGCGTCGATGCTGGAGAGTGTCGTAGGATAGGGGAAGCAGGTCGCAGGACGCAAGGAAGATTCACGATCGTCCCTGGAAGTTTCAGGCTCATTGGGGCCGGTGACAGATTTACTGTTGTTGTTTTTCTTTTCGATGCCACGTTTTCATAAAGTCCGTTATTTTACCGGGGCGGTGTCCGGAACTAGAAAAGTTTTAGAGTTCGTTGACAGCCCGAAGTGGGTACATTTAGCTTTTTTTCAGTAAATGAACACACTTCTTCTCAAGTATTCTAGTATTAAGTACTTTTCTTCCCCGTTTCGGAGTGAATGCTAATCTTAATCAATGCGACCTCAAGAAAAATTTAAATTAATGGCCCACACTATAATAAATATACTTAATATATTATATGGCGTCCATAAAACCGCATTTTAGGTTAATTTGTGAAGTTTATTTAGGAAATACACAGTAGGTACATCGAAATCGAATACCTTATATTATTCAAATAAAATATGTACAAACCTCTTTGCTCGCACGTATTTTCAAATTTTACAATGCTTTAAGAGATATTGATATCTTCCATTTGAAACGTAAAATAAAGTAAACCTTAAAAAAATTTACTTTGTCTTACAAATTTTGTCTGATATTTTTTTTTAAATTCGGTTAACCCTTCAAAAATCGGGTGTAGGTATTTTTTCAGGGTAAAAATATTTTCACTTTTCAATAAAATCGAAATAAATGGAATATTTCTGAACATATCCAAAAAACTGGTTTTGAAAGGTGATGAACTACTTTTTGTATTTCTTGGGCATTAACTATGTAACAATTTATAGACATTTTGTTTTGAAGAGTTTTAATTTTCAATGTACATTTGTTACTTAAATTTTAAATTTTCTGCGACCGGTTTCGACACATCCGTGTCATTCACGAGCAAACTTAAAACTAACTTAAAAATTCTATATAAGTACAAAAATTAATTAGGTGGGGGTAGTGGGAGAAAGGTGGGAGGAGTCAACGTTACTTAGAAACATCGTAAGTAAAGGTGATTTACATGGGGCCATTATTTTATTCTCTAAATTAATTTTAGATTTAATTATTTTGTTAATTTCTAAAGTTTCTAAAGCGCACAAATTAAAATACGAATTTACATTGCAATGTTTAAACTTAGAGCTTTCGTTTTTAAAGCTATAACCTGACTCTATTAGATGATTAGCAAACTCGGAACCTAAATATAATTCTCTATTATTAACTAATCCTCAGCCATCTAAACTGTATGGTTTGGCGAAAGTCCATAAACCAGATATCTCTATCAGACCTGTTGTTCCTGCTTATTCTAGCCCCAATTATAATATATGTTCTAAATTTGTTTCTTTGTTCAAATCCAATAACTTATTCACATCATATCGCTCAATTAAAAACAGTTTTGAGTTAATCAATAAAATCAAATATTTAAATATACCTAACGGTAAATTAGTTTTATTTGACGTTGTTAATCTATTTCCGAGCATTCCGACCATTGAATGAAAAAAACTATTTTTAAGTATTTTAAATAATTCCCACTTAGATCGAACCATTGTAAAGGAAATGTCCACACTTATTTTACCTCTAATGATAAATTATTCAAACAACATAATGGTCTCCCGATGGGGAATCCCGCTTCTCCGTTGTTTGCTGAAATATTTATGAACTCGTTTGAAAAAAAAAAATTTGATTATGGATTTTCCCTATTATCTAATGTATTTGCATGGTATAGGTATGTTGATGACGTGTTTGTAATTTGGTCGGGTAGTAACAGACAATTAGATAATTTTCTCACTTTTATTAATAACCTTCACCAAAACTTCTTCACTGGAACATAATAGAAACAACAATTTAAATTTCTTAGACTTAAATATCAATTATGTTAATAATAATTGCATCTTTAATATATACAGAAAACCTACACACATTGTGTTATACCGTCTACTTCACTTCACCCTTTGTCACATAAACTCGCATCCTTCAACTCAATGATACATCGTGCTATTAATGTCCCTTTAAACAATGATAATTCTTCTTCTTCTTCGATGGCGCTACAGCCCATATCGAGCTTTGGCCTGACAATGATAATTATAATTGAAATTATAAATATCTATTTTTTAGGCCTATGTTAATTTCATTATTATAATAATGAAATTAACATAGGCATATCGATTGTTTAGGCCTATGTTAATTTCATTATTATAATAATGAAATTAACATAGGCCTAAACAATCGATATAAACCGGAAATAATTAACCGCCTAGTTAATAATAAGCAAGCAAAATTTTGAACAAAAAATATATTTATAATGGTAATAACAACATCAAACCTAGTAACAACCTACAACCTAATATATAAAAAAACTTCTTTATACAGGTGATTTATCTTTAAAAATATCCCGCATATTACCAGATCATATTTCTACAGCTTTCTATACTAATTCTAAAAAAAAAAATTGATTAATAACAAGGATGTTACAAATAAATGGGAAAAAAACGGGATATACACTTTAGAATGTAACGATTGTGACGCACAGTACTTAGGGATGACTACTAGAAATTTTAAAACTAGAATCAGGGAACGTGAACTTTGTTTACGAAATAATAACTACTCCGAGTTTGCTAACCATCTAATAAAGTCAGGTCATAGCTTTAAAAAAGAAAGCTCTAAGTTTAAACATTGCAATGTAAATTCATATTTTAATTTATGCGCTTTAGAAACCTTAGAAATTAACAAAATAATTAAATCTAAAATTAATTTAGTTAATAAAATAATAGCCCTTTGCTTACGATGTTTCCAAGTAACGTTGACTCCTCCCACCTTTCTCCCACTCCTCCAAAATCTCCCCTCCCACTACCCCCACCTAATTAATTTTTGTACTTGTATTGAATTTTTAAGTTAGTTTTAAGTTTGCTCGTGAATGACACGGATGTGTCGAAACCGGTCGCAGAAAATTTAAAATTTAAGTAACAAATGTACATTGAAAATTAAAACTCCTCAAAATAAAAAGTGATGAAATACGTTTACAAATGTTATTATTAGAAATGAAAGTATACTATACTTTCTAAATATTCTATAATGTCTATACTTTCCAAAATATTACATTTTTAATACAAACACAAAAACGTTAAAAAAATGGCTAACCTTATATTTTTTTCTACATAATATTACTATACTTAAACTCACAATGCTATCGGAAACTTTGGTTTAATAGATGCGAACATTTGAAGTTTTGTATGGTAAAATTCTAGATTTAAATTCAATGCGTGAAGTTTTACTTTTCTAATACCGTTAAGATTATTTTTATCACCGCGGCAGCAAGGGAGATACAACGATTTATATGAGACCTATGTGAGCTGGGACAAGTACGCTCTCCTATTAAACGGGTTTTAAAATAAGTTTGGTATTGAGGATTCCAAATAACAGATGCTAATCTGAGATGAGATATCACATCATAAGAGTAAAAAGTCAATTGAATGTTTATTAATTTCGAAAAAGAATGAAAATAGATGTATTAAAAGGACAAATAATGTATTTCACACCCCCAAACTAATACCAAATATATGCAAACACAACAGTTTTATTAATCCTCGGACATTTAATCTTCTACCAAAACAAATAAAATATAAATTACACCAAATAATTAAAATTATGGTCTTTAAATTTGTAAACCTTCATGCTTAGCTTGATGTCGAATTTTAGTTTTTTTTTTTATAAGAAGTGTTTTTTTTTTTTTAATTAATAATTTTTTATATTCCCCACAGATAGTGTAGTTAAATGGGTTCCCAAAACTTGTTTTAATGTTTTTTTTGTTATTATACGTACCTACGTAAATTTTTTTTAAATGCTTGCACATATCTTGTAAAATTATTGAGATCTTTTTTAAAAATGGTTTTGTAATGCGTAGAATGAAGCCCCTTTGTTTGTAGATTTTTTTCTAATATGTGATCATTGTGTTCTTTAAATAGTAATTTAGATTCAAGTAATACTCCAAGGTCAGTGATTTTTTCTACTCGTTGAAGAGGAACGTGGTTCAAATGGCAAGTAAGGTGTTTTGGGTTACGTGAAAATGTTATCATATTACATTTATTTACGTTATATGATAACTTTTTCGTTATACTTAGTGGATTTTCTAAGCAATGTTCATTAATTTTATTAATTTTCTCTTTTAATTTTTCGCAATCATTTGCCGAGCTCATTGATTTGTTTATTTTCATGTCGTCATGTGCTACTTTCAACAACGAAATATTTCCCAAAAAATTTTTGAAATAAATTGATATAGCTATTGTTATAATTGATATAATTTTTATAATTATTTGTTCAATATAAAGTCGTATTAAAAAACTATAAAATGTTTTTTATGGTATTTGATAATATTTTACAACAAAATGTGAAACGGTTTGGAAGATACTTTACATTTAATTCTTACTAGAAATCACAAATGTCAACATTACTTCTTATTTTTTGTATTGAAAACTTCTTTAGCACCGTATGTGATTTAAAATTCGATGAAACAAAAAATAGCTGCACTAAAAAGAGACAAACACAGGATTTAGCCTGCAAGAGAATGGTATGGTATAATCGGTCTCTTCTTTGCTCCCCTTCTACCGTGTTTCACTTCTACCGTGTGTGAATTGCAAACTCAGTTTTTTTAATGTAAATATCTCATAAGAGCCCCAGCTGCTCCCGGCTGGAGCCAGTGAGACTATGGCACCCCCTATTGGGGTATGTTGAGAGGCTGAATGTAGTTGGGAGGGAACAGTAAGGTGCGAAAGTACCTTGCTATTAAGATCTGGTCAGCAAACACGGCTAAAAGCCATTTTAAGCAACATTTCAATTCTGATTGGCGGTCTTACACCAGGGGGGATAGTATCATCTACTCTTGAACGTGCCGCAATCATACTATATATTATTTAATTGTGAAATGATACAAAATAATCAAATAAAATTTATTTCCACACGCCGGCATTCGATCCTTACGACTTACCCCTCGACCACAAAGGACGTCAATTACTGGTTCTACCGAGTACTGAATCTAAAGTATGTTAATATATTTTAATCTAAATAGGTATTGCAAAAACGACCAATTAAAATAAAAACGCTGCTTCTAGAGACTAACTCGATGAAAATATGAAGGAGATAAATAGAAAATAAAAAGGTAAACGACTTAACGCATATCCTCTAATCTTACTGGTACTGGCATTGCTACCAACCAATTGAGCTATTGAAAACTAATTACTTTCATTTATTATTTTTATCAATTATACACTACGACACTTATAAATTTTAAATTGCTAACATACTCTTCAATAATTTTCCATATGTTTGGCTACAATGTTTTTGATTCGATTTCAAAATTCTACCAAAATATTTTTAAAGCTCAGATGGTGTGTGTCTTGGAGAAACCTGTCCAATGTTATTGATATAAGACAGCTTTTGATGGTCTTTATTCAATATATAAATAAAAAAATGTTATCAATGAAAATGTAATTAGTGAGTGTCATATAGATAGGGCTAACAGATTCTTCAATGGTTACCTGCTGCAAACCCTATGCATACGTTCCTGCGCCCAATAATTAAATTTGTGAGCCACGACACACTTGATAAACCTAATTGATTCTGGGCAAAGAAGGGCGGTCCGATAGATTGACAAACCGTTTGTTAACCGAACGATTGCATCTCTAATGCAGACACAATGTTTATTTTCATTACACCAAATTAACAAATTGTTAATATTACCTTAGAGAATGTTGCAATGGTAAATATTTTGAAAAATTTTGAGGTCATCAGCAAAAAGTAAGATAGATACACCACGGAATATTTTTGTAAGATCATTTATAAACAAGATAAATAAGATTGGGCCAATGTGTGAACCCTGTGGAACTCCACTTGTTGTCTCGCATAAATAAATCCCTTCCTACAGCCCTTTCTTCAATCCGCTTTACTGCGCTACCAACTGGGTGGCGACATAGTTTCTCTGTCTTTTTACTGTACAGATAGGAGGGCATTTGTGAGGAGTCACATAAAATAAAAAGTAGATATATCGATCGTCCATTTGCTAAGTCAGTCATCTCCAAATACGAGTACTATGTTTTGAGATAATAAGGAAATCAATATTTGAAATCTTACCATACATCAAATATTATATGCATCTATGCATGCATCTGTATTTTGCATATTAAATATGCTATAAAATACACCGGAAAGCATAACGGTCCGGTTCATTAGTATGATTTTTTTTTTTTTTTTTCTACTAGTAACCCGGAAAACCTTATTTTTTTGTTCATTTCACTACAAGTTTTTCTGCATTATAATTGATTTGGTGGTGTTTATGAATAATTTACCAGATATAAGGTATACTTTTACGTATAACTGCAAACTCAAGTATATTTTTTCGGTAATGTCTGACTAATCAACTGCACGATCGGTGTACAAAATGCAAATATATTGTTCTCTAACAGAAGAATAAAAAAGCAAGTGAGTAAAGAAACAATAACATAAGCGGATATAAGTAATAAAAATATATCAATAACGAAGTTGAGTCCATTTTTTTATCAATGTTTACCTTCAAACTTAAATAAAAGTATTGTTTTTTTAATGTTCTTTTTAATAATTAAATTCATTCTCCATGTAAAAATTTTATTAAGCCCGCCAAAACGACCGGAATCCGAGCGGTAAGAGGCGGGGTGTGTGTGTGTGACGTCATTTGGGCTCTGAAAAACACGTCACTTGGGCATTTTGTATCAGGTTTTCAAAATTATTTAATAAGGAATTCTAGTTTTTTATCAATGTTACCTTGAATTAATGGTATTTAAAAAAAATGATCAAATTTCCACAGTTAAATTAATTTTTAAAGTTAGAATTTTTATTTCTCCCGCCTTAACTTTTCCGATATTAATATAAACAACATATGATTATAGAATACTCTACAAATATGTATCTTTAGAATTCCATTTCATATAATAATAACAACAAACACATTTATTTGACAATAGATTGAAACTATTTTTTTCACATAGATTCTATTGACAAAAGGGTTTCTCCGGGAATGCAGCTGGTTTTCAGCAGTGCCTATAAATATGGTAAACAAAAGATGAAATAATGAAAAGCCATCACTTCATTATATATTATGATTAGACGATAATTATTTACAGAAATATACCTGCGCAAAACAAGTTAGGTTATGGCGAAACGTCAGATGTCAGATGGATAGAATTCGTAATGGTTGTCGGACTGGCCTTGAATATATCCAATTTCTGACATGGCATGTAGTTTTTTAAACAGATTTTATATTAGTATTATTATTTTGTATAGATTTGCTAATTTGGACACACGTAAACTAAAAAGACACATGAACAAGATAGCAAGCAAAACTGCTTGGCCTATACCTCTATCATCATAAATAAACTATCTCTCATGTAATAGAAAGAGATGCACCATAGTCATTCCGTTCATCGTACAAACCGGCGTACAGATGACGTCAGAATTCTTTCGACCAATCATAAAGCTTTTTAATTTGCAGCTTTCTAATCATTTTTTAAGAATGTTTAATTAATTTTTAGAATAAAAATATATTTATATATTTAAAATTGATATTTTTGGATCTACATGAACATATTTTTTATGAGTCAAAATATTTTTCACTCAACTTCTCTATTAAATTTTTATTCAAAATACCAGCGCCCAAAATTTATGGCCAGTTGTACTCTCTTCAAAAATTTATTTCTACTTTCTAAACTTCAACCTCAGATTTCTCATTTACTGCGTTTCCTGAAACTTCAAAAGCATATTTCTGAAATGTTAAGTTATTTTAGACAAAATTGGGACAAAAATAAGCGGCTTGCTAATTTGATTTAAACTTTTCGAAATTATTGCAAGAAAAAAGTTCACAAAATTTTGCGCTTACCAAGCAAAAATTTGTAACGGGCAAGGAGTGATTATTCATTAAAAGTAATAATTGAATTCAAAAAGTTAATTAAATTCTGGTTACAAGATTGAAGTTTTTTAATCCGTTTTCCCAAATTTCAATTGGGCTTCACTGAAATATGTAATTCAAAACCCGCACATTCACATTAATAAACCAATATTTTAGTTAATTAGCGAATAGGTATGTTCATGCGGTATTATTTTATAATTACCCACTACCCTGAATCCGCGGACTGGGTAGGTTTAATTTGAATGTATGCCTATTGCCTACGCCTGCCACTGTTTTCTATTAAAACAGTTTTGGCTGTACCTACCTAGTTCAAGGCGAGAAAACACATACAACAGCCTCTCACTGGCTGTAGGCTCACATTATACGAGTATTGTTTGCACTTCGTCGTGTTTATTCCATTAGCATCAGTTTGAATTAGTTATTATTTTAATAACACTGGAATTAGTCATGGACCAAATAACGCATGTCATTATTATTATTAGGGTAAACCAGGAAAACGTGCCCCAGTCGATAACGTGCCCCACTTGCAATACTAACACATGCTTTTCAAATTTGGCGCTAATTTGATCCTAACTAAGTCAGCATCTAGTCAGTAACACCAGTATGGCGGTGATGTAAACAACGGAGTTCCGGTTTTAAATGGTTTTAAGTGAGAAAAAGTGACTAAAAGGTATGTAATACCATGTGAATTTATTTTATATATATTTGTTCGTTGAATAATTGCATTTGCTTAATTAGATACTACCTATTTAAAGGTATTATGCAAGACTAACCTCTTTTAACTTTCTAATACCAACAATGACGTTTCGTTTCTGCTAACAATTTCTATCGTTGACCAGTGGGGCGCATTCCACTGATTATTGGCTAATGTGCCCCGATTTTTATCGGGTAATGTGCCCCATATGTGAATTATTATTAATTGGTTAATTGTCTGGTTTTGTAATGAAATTTTAAAATTTCAGAAAATGGGAACGTCGAGGGCTTTAGACTCAAGAAAATCGACAGAAAAAAAATGTTAAAAGCAGAGGAGGATGTGACAAATAAAAAAATGGGAGTGACTATCATACAAAGAAAAAAAGTGACTGGATTCGGGGTGTACAGTGTTCCAGCTGGTTACATGAAGACTGTACTAGATACCATGAGAAATGCAATAAGTGCGGTGCAAAAAAAAGGGAAAAGGAAAGGGAAAATATGCTGCAAAATGAGTGGCATTACTGGGGCACATTAGACAGACGTATCGGTGAAATGTGCCCCACCGTATATTTTATAAATGATTGATCTCGAGTATTTTAAATTACATTTTAGAAGATGTTTTTAATTTTTTTAAGCAAATTTATCCAAAGGCTTAGAGTGATTACTTAATAAACATGTTTTTTATTATATAAAATTTTTTAATTCAAATCTTTGAATGGTGGGGCACGTTTGCCAGATTTACCCTATGGAGAGAATTGCATTTATAACACGTGTAAAAATAAATCACAACCTAACTTTCTTTTCAAGAATTTCATTATTTTCAACATTCTACAATGCAAACCTATTAAACACATATTTTTAAGTATTTACTTCCTGTAGGTGTTATTTAAGTTGGTACCTACGTGTAACTCTCTCCATTAGGAATTTCATCCGTGTACAATTCTGACAGTGTAATATTGGTAAGTGACATTCACAAGCTTTTAATTTCGCCCTAATTTCAATAGTAACGATTAAATGTGCTTTTCTAGTCGTCTCCGAAAGAATTAAAAATATAATATTACATCATAATATTTAATTTAGCACGAAAATGTAGGTTTATTTAAATCACCCGTGAGAGGCAAGCATTTTATTTTAATAATAGTAATCGTTTATTCCAGAATGTATACAGGGGTACCTAGTACAAGGCAATACATTCCATATTTTGAAATAACAAAAAAGAAATTAGATTAAGTTACAATATTTTAACACGTATGATTGTATTTTTTGGACAAATCAATAATTTCAAAAAAGTTTTTAGAGCTTGTTAGAAACAAGCGTTCGCAGTCCCCTCTTACCCCGGAAGTGCCTAAAATGTACAAAACCCTTTATGTGTTAACCTATTCATAAATATTCCTGGTAGGTGATATGGCGATTTGCGCTCTAAAATATCTGAATATGAACTTTAATATTTTAACCTGGGTGAAACATAAAATGGTGTATATTTTAATTGTTGTATGAGCTGTCATTCAACAACGAACACGCCAAAACAATATGTTGTTTTCCCTTCGAATGGAAAAATCGAAAAATAGTGACCATTCAAATATGGACCATCAGCAGAAGGAAAAATTCAACTCACTTCTGGTACACGGATACGCCAAAGCAACTTTTGGTTGATTTCTTCAAGGATTTATAAAAATCGAATAATTTATGTCTGACTTTTGACGGCGAGGAATTAAATATTCGTGATGAAATCAATTTTGCAACCATTTTTTTCATTTTTCCACAAAAATGTTCAACTTACTGTGGTGAACGTATGCCTTGCGATATGAAAGAGACATGCGTGTATGAGTGCGACAACATGAGGAAAGTGAGACAATAAAAGGGTGTGATTGTTGTCCATTCGTCCTCTTACCATCAGACTTGATAGAACCACTGTACATAATCCCGGAATAAACATCAGCAGACTACCTACGCATTATTATTGCTATCACCCTGTACTGAGATCACTATAATCTGAGGAATCTGGATCCATCAACGGGAGTCCAGATTATCATGGGATAAACGGCCACGGTCATCACACTTACTCTCAAAGTGGACTCCACATTCCACACCATACAGATTGGGACTTTATTTGACTTGGTTAATATTACAGAAGAAGATACTATATTACAGAAGATATAATATTACAGAAGAAGGTACTTTCATTAAAAAAACCTAACTCTCGGGTTGATCTGACCTGAAAATATTTCAAAATTTTATATTATGACAAAAAGGGTGAAAATGTGATATCTGATATGGCAGAAAGGTTGCCGTTCTAAAAATTCAAAATTTTGTTGAAATAAAATACAAATATATATTGCTTATTATTTTTTTATATATAATATTATTTTTAATTAATAAAAACAATGTTTTTATGAACAAGTTCTACTGTGTAATTATTATTACGCGTAACAGCTGTTTTGCCTTCTGAAGGCAATATTAAACTGTTTGATAATGCAATTATAAATATAGTAAAGGTTGCTAATGCCTTCAGAAGGTGAAATAACTGTCACGCGTAATAATAATTACATAGCAAAATTTATTTATAAATAAAACGTTTTTACAAATTAATTAATAATATTAATGCATATATAATATGAATTATGAAATAATTTATGTATATGAAATAGTTTTTATAAATTAATTTAAAATATTAATGAATACATAAATTCATATACTATATAGCGGACTTACAATGACTAAGTTTTTTAATACATTCGACATCAACTTCGTTTTTTGTACATCAGCGATCTGCAGTTGTCCTAGGGAACGATGAAAAGTTATCGAAAGTTATTTAATCGATCCTTATCGATCGACTGTACTAGGGGGCCTGCTAGATGTTGCTTATTTTGACCTGGAAAACCATTCAACGAGGTTGACATTTACATTACCTTAAACAAGTTAGCTTCGTTTGGTTTTCCACAAGACTTCTCCATTTTTTCGCTCTATATTTCCGAAATAGTAATTCGTTTTTATGAGGGTTTCAGTTCTTCCGATTCTGTAGATTTTTTCTGGAGTTCCTCAGGGGTAGTCCCTTGGACCGATTTTGTTTTTGAAAAGTTTTCTCCACACCGAACACTCAGGGTTTTTTTTTAAATTATTGTATAAAAAATTATTGCATACAATTGGATTTTCTTACCCGCTAAGGTACTGCAAGTAGCTTGTTAGCAGGGGATTAGTTCTGCAGATGAGTTACAACTACAAAATAAATAATCATAAACGCGTTAGCGTACCAATAACATACACAAATACACATATAACATACCTACCAACATTGTGATGTGGAATAGGTAAATACATTTATTTTTTTAAATATCATGAAAAAGTTGAAAAACAGCAATACATTTGTAGTTAATCACATACTTGAAATTTAATGCATGGTAAGAAAGAGCAAAATATAATCTTAATACATTAGGTTACTCCCTAAGAGTCATGATTTTAACATCAGTGAGAATTTTGTTATAGAGCAATTTTCTTTAAATTCGTATGGCAATTTGTTAAATATTAATGGTATAATATATTCAAGGGTTCTTTTACGTTTATTTTTAAACACAGGTACTTGCATTCCTTTATTTTATATGAGACGCGTATTGTGTGCATGATCCACCATTGTTTTATATGGACTGCCGGATAAATGCTGCAATACAATTTTTTGCCACGTAATAGCATGCACAGGTAACACATTGATTGATTTATATACGATACTAATATCTCGCCTTTGGTTAAAAACGGTCTTATTTACTAGCAACTTTACCATGGCGTTTTGAATCATTTGCATATGTTTAATGTTGGTTTTACATGATTAACCCCAAGAAGTTATCCCATATCTCACTGTTGATTCTGCAAGAGTTTCATCAATTTCATAGTTTTTATAGGCACATAACATTTTATTTTATAAAGTCTACCTACAATAGATCGTAGGCGCTTACAAAGTTTGGAAATGTTTACATTCTACTTCATGTTACAATCTACTGTAACTCCTAGATACACATAGTCGTTAACTAATTCAATACTTGTACATGAACAGGGCTGTGTGATGTTGTTGTGAATGCAATCGAAAGAGTGAGATATGATTACGTCTCGCTGTACTTGGAATGTGGTGATCTTATATGCATCAGTTTTGTTTTTTTGGAATTGATTAGTATACCATAATCATGTGACCACTTTAATAAAGAAATAAAATCTAGCTGCAATAATTTCATTGCAATAGACAAATTTTCATGGGATATGACAAGTGCAGTATCATCAGCGTATACAAAAAGAAAATATTTTTGTCATAAGAGAAACAAAGATAATATCAAGTGTTGGTCCTAAAATTGACCCCTGTGGAACTCCAGTTTTGACATTTTTTTATTTCACACAATTTATCAGATATTTTTACCTTGATTTGGTGGTTAGTTAAGAAGTTTTTGAATTGTTTGAGCACGTTTCCTCTTACCCCTATTGCCTCCAAAATATTAAATAATTTCATCATATCTATAGTATCAAATGCCTTTGAATTGTCTATGAATAGTATCAAAACATGTCTTTTGTTATTCAATTCGTTATTTAAATAGTTAGAAAAATCCTGGAGTAACATTTCGGTACTTTTTTTTTGATTGATTGTTGATTTTGATCATATTGATTGGGATCTATTAAAAAAAAGCAATCCTAGTATTAAGTCAGTTTAAATGATATGTATTTCTCGAGATTTTCTATAGCGGGTAATATACTAATTGGTCTATAGTTTCCTACTTCAGTATGTTTTCCACTTTTGTAAAGAGGTCTGACAATACTACACTTGAGTTCATCTGGTATTACTGCTTGTGTTAAAATTGTGTTAATCAGATGAGTTAATATAGGGCCTAAGATATCTATGTTTCTTTTAATTATATTTAATTATAGGGGGACTTAGCCAGCCGAAGATTCGAACACGGGACGCCTGGGTGTGACCCAAATGCGTTGGCAACTCACCCACTGACCGATTTAATATTTATTTTATCAAATAAATTTCTTTGTAACATAGTCTCACTCTCGGGGATGTCATAACTTCAATTTTTGTAGAGCCAGCCGCATCCATTTGTTCATGATACCCCCGTAGGCGTAGAGAGAGACCCGTACCTACTACCTAGAGAGACTCATACTTACTTCCTAAATGCAGTTAATTCAAATATCGATATCGTAACGCACTAAAAAGGTTTTTGGTACTAAAAAACATTGTTTAAACAGTACAATTATTAATGAGGACTAAATCTGTGATGTTAAGCAAAAAATTGTACTAATTAAATTGAATATACAAATACATGTATTCAATTCAATTCAATTTAATTAAAAAAAATTCTTTTAAAAACATCTGCCAATATCATGGGCAAGGGCAGCTAGTTGCACAGTGTGTTTATGTAAATTACACCACCTAAAATTACTTTATAACGATTGGATTTGAGGCAAAAATACTTAACCAAACTGAATAATATTTTTTTTAATCAAAAGGAGTAGCAAATGCCTACTTTTACATATGTTTGCTTTTTAATTAATATTTGTTTTAAATTATAAAACGCAGATAATTAAGGAATACTATTTTTGTATTTGTAACCTTGACAATTTTGCCCACATACTGTTTACACATAGTTCATAAGTTTTTTTACCGTTTATAAGGAAATATAAAATAAAATAATTTAAACATTGCAAAACAATTGTTTTTTGGGTTAAACTTTAAGATTTATTGACGACAAATTTGTTTTGGGTTTTTATTTTCTTAGTAATTCCATAGGTCATCCCAAGTGTTTCGCTACGTTTGATGATTCATGGGGTGAGGTGTGTCTAGGTCTTTGAGGCGGATGACCGGGACACACTGAACCCCAGATTCCTACCCACCTCTTAAACCCTTTTCCTTCCCAGAACTCTCTTCTCCTTTCTTTCCTTAAAAAATTCTCCACACAGCATCCCCAAAGATGACATAGGCCTTCAGGGAAATTATATTCCTCAGGGCCTCATGTGTGGAGCTCATGTAAAAAAAACCTTAAATCATAGGTACGGATTATAGTGAACCACCGCATTTTCAGGGAAGTGGCCGCGACTGGTCATGGACTAACCAGAATCAAACATAAATTATAAAACAATAACAGGTTAACTCGTAATGATTTCAGCTGTTCATTATTGTTATAGCGTAAATTGAAAATATTTCTATGAATTTTGATCGTTTGGTGAACATTAATTAATTTAACCATCCAGTTAAATGTGGTTAATTAACAATTGATTGCTAAACTAACACACGGTCATTGTATTGTCGGTTAGAAAACACATTGTTTGTTTAGACTTGCACCGTTTCCAAAGAGCATCGGCTTATTATTGTTATTTAGGCTTCACTCGGTGCTTTATGCAATAATGCTTCCGTGCGCAATATTATATATTTAATTAATTCCATGATTATGATAAACTAGTTCTCTTTTGCGTTGGAGGCGATTCTTAAACTAGGATGGTTTAATTACTGGATGTTTCTTGGAAAAAATAAATAAATACAAAGCAATAACAGTTACGACAAGAGTTTGTTAAAGAGGGAAATAATAGTTCTTGTTCCCATGGGTATTTCGAAAATGGTTACCCAGAAAGCTTGCTCAAATTATTGATCTCTAGGCAGCGGTTCCTAGTGTACCGGATACGTTGAACGCTTCGTGATTTCTGATTTTTTAAAAATTATTTAGTTATTACTTACTATATGACGTTATTGCGTATAATTATTCCTTTAAGAGCCATTAACCAGCGGCCGAGAATTTAAATTTTATCGAACGATGATCTTGCTATCGTACCCTTGCAACTGTAAAAGGCGGTTCCGATGAGAAAGATAAGTTATTCCCAATACTAGCATTTTAACATAATATATCGATATCGATTTTATTTCATTCACAATTTGCGTTGATTTATCAACGCAAATACCTATGTACATTCAAAAATGCTCATACTCGTAATAATAAAACTATTAAAATTATGTACTTTTTGTAATTATTTTTGATCATAAGTATTTATGATTTTTAAATAATGTCTAAGCAAAACAAGAATGTTAAAAATAGTAAATAAGTAAAATCTTAAATTGTAAGACCGTAAATAAATAGACAAACTGAAGTATTTTCGTTACAAAACACGTGCGCATATGTTTTTTTTTTAATGATTTTATTTCAACTAAAATTAAAATTCTGAAACATAGCTTTCCCAGATAATGTATTGAATTTTACTGCATGATTACATGATTAGAAATGTGTGTTGTCTAACACAAAATTTTGTTTCAAAATTTAACAAATCTGCCAACGACCTACGGTAAAACCTTATTCTACTAAAAATAAACATACCTATTTTCTCAAAATGTAAAACATAGCTTGACTAGATAACAGAACAATCTTTCGAAACCAATTTATATTTTTTGTGGAAAAGAGTCAATACGTCTAGAATTTGATTTAAAAATGACATGTTTCCGGTTTTGTCTGGTTATTTCCTCTTAAGGCCAGACTACGAAATATTTCACCAAAAGAGCAAAAATTCAATTCTTATCTCCGAAAACGTATCCTCACTTAGGGTATAACTAATTAATTAACTCTTACATATACTCTTCATCATTACTGTCATTTCACTATATGAATAAAATCCTTGCACATTCGAACAATTGTATGTCTTATATTTTTTCATAAAAACGTGAGCCGTGTTTGAAACATTGCGAACATAAAATTAATGTATATATACGAACGCACGAAAAATTAATTTTTAATTCCCTAAATATTTCTAGCGGTTGAGAACCGCTGTATTCAATGAGAGGTTGTAGAGGGATTATGTTAAGTATGGATCGATTACAAATACGTTATTCAGTGCATTATTTATGCGTACAACAATACAACCAATAATGCCTGTGAAGTCGTACCACGACTATTGTCATGTATCGTGAAAATACTCGCATATTGGTGAACATATTACTGATTCCGAGAAGTCGTTCTTTTTCAGACAACAAAAAAATTAAAAGCTCATTCTCAACTTATTACCGGTATCGGATATTGCGGATTTAAATTTTACAGAAAAACAATAGCACAACAGCAATTTAATAATATCAATAAACACAGATAATTATCAATTTGGGAAGCGGCTTTGGATTCTGCCTCATCAGAAACCATTTTTTGGATAACCGATTCCCCTGCCATATATCGCCCCAAGTGGTTCGCAACATTGAGTGACTTAGCAAGGGTGCCTGGGTTAACATGGTGAAGTTTGTCTAGGTCTTGGCGGCAAACCGATCTAGGGAGATTATTACGGAATCCTAAAAAACCCCTAAAAGTCAAACAGGCCTGATGGGTTTTTCTTTCCTCTGGGCCTCCTGTCTGGAACTAATGTAAAAAACAAGATAAATACTTGTAACTTCTTAATACTAATACAATTTGGTTTATATATCAGTGATTGGACCTTTGATGCACATGTGAATTGATTGGAAAATATATCTGTTTTTAATCATCTAATTTTTTTTCCCCAAATCTAGCCCTTTTTGGTCCCCTCATCACATTTTACATAAGAAAAATGTTTTGGTCATGAATTTTTCTTGTTGCTTTGTCTACAAATGTTTAAAATAATTTGTTAGTCATTAAAATCATTTATCAATTACCTTCTCCGTCGACTAGCGTACTCGTAGCTCTTTGTAAGTTTGCATCCGCAAATATGTTTAATTCGCTGCCTACATTGGATCCGACCGCATATCTATGGAAATATTTAAAAAATTGTTACCCAACTTCATATACAGGGTGTTAAGGGACGTATTTGATTTACTTTAACCAGTGATTCGTGACATTATTTGGAGTAAAAAATGTAAATAAAATTTTGGTAAAAAAAAATATTTATTTTTTCTACAAAAACCTTTAAAAAATGGTACGTGTTGGACAGGTGGAGGCTGGGTTAGGGGTTGGTCGATTACTCGGCTGAGTGACCAGTAACGACATGTGGAAGAAAAAAAAATTGTTTGATTTTGAAGAAAGAAAAAAAAAAAAAAAAAATTGTCGTAAAAAAAGTCACCGGAGACCAAAATTTCATTTACATTTTTTACTTATTATTTTACACAAATATTGTCAGGAATCTCTGGTTAAAGTAAGTCAAGTACGTCCCTTAACATCCTGTATATTGGATTTAAATACATATGTCACCTTTTCATCCCTGCCCTCGATTCAAAGAACCCAATGCGGAGGTGTACGCCTTTTTAACTCCGTATTAATATCTCCATTCGCGAATTTTCAAAACTCCACATGAAAACTAGGACACAAATGTGAACCTTGCGGTACCCCCGCCATGGTAGTACGACTCTTTAAGTGGATTCTCTTGTTGTTTGAAAATAATTGCGTGCTTGTACAAAATAAATCCGGATTTATTGTACCTAACGTTTTGCAATTACTGTGTTCCAATGTAGGCAGTATTATTACGGTACAGCCGCCTAGCACCGGCGGGGTACAGTGGTTCGGAAATGATTGAACATTTTGTATTTATTCATTCGTGAAGACGAGAATAGCGAAATAGGAAAATCTTTTGTTTTGCACAAACTGAATGCGTTGTGTACTTTCGGATAATAAAATATCATTTGTGATTTTCTAACGAATGTACATATGCATGTAATGCCGCAGTGAGAATGGCTTCATTAAAATGCATGAATGCAATCACAGCAAGTTCACAAAGAGAAGCATGTGGTTGAGCAAAATAATTATTGTTTAATTATGGTTTGGATTTACTTGTATTTTTAAAGTGATGGCTTACAACAAGAATAATACCGGTGCTAACACCGGTTTATATGAAATTTCTTATAATTTGGAATAAGTATTTATATTTTATTATAAATTTATTTTATTATAAATTTATTTTATTATAAATTTATTTTATTATAAATTTATTTTATTATAAATTTATTTTATTATAAATTTATTTTATTATAAATTTATTTTATTATAAATTTATTTTATTTTCACATGTCGATCGTCCAGTTGATACATCTCCAAATACTAAATTTCGAGTAAACGAAGAAAGCAATAGTCGAATGATCAACATAAATTATTTATGTATTATTTACACGTGTCTGTGTTTTGTATTATGCTATAAAATAATAACAACGTGAGGCATAGCGGACCGGTATATTGACACGATATTTTGAAATATCTTACTTAGACTTTTTTTAATTCCTTAGTTTTTCTGAATTTTATTTGATTTGGTGGTGTTAATGAGTCATCTGAGTTATGTACCGGATGAGAGAACCCTTTTACAAATAACTGCATACTCAACTCAAATATAGATTAAATATTGGGAGATGTCTGACTAATCAACTGGACGATCGCTGTATACCTTCGTCCTTGAATCTCTTACATAAATGTTTAATTTATTCAAGTTTTTTCGTGTAAATAGAATAATTATTCTGTAATAATTTGATTTATTTTTAACTAGCTGACCCGACGAACTTCGTACCACCTCAGAATTAATAACTGTTGTGTTAACTTATTAGCTCAATTAAAATCAGTTTTTTTATTAACTTAAAAATTACACAATTAAGCAATTATCGATGCGCAACTGTCCGTATTTTGTTTATGTCAGTATCAGAGATGGCGTTGTGTATTAATTTATATTTTTTGTGATTTTCTTACTTTTCCACTTACTTACGTGAATTGCGTTTCATTTTCTTTATACGTGTGAGGAAGATTTATTATAATTATTGTGTTTTTTCTTTGGTGGGGTGACGATACAAATTCATCGTTTGTCTCATTTTCGACTATTGGCATTTAGTGTATAAAAAAAGGGGCAGCATTATATGTTTAAGGCTCAGTTCCCGGCCCCAAAAAGAAGAAGATGGAGAGATATGAAATTACGAATGTTAGAAGAGCGCGCTAACATTTACAGCGATAAAATTGATGCAAAAATCATGAAAATCTTTAATAAAACACGACTCGTTAAAAATAGAGCAAAATCTTGCGATAATTGTCTTTAATTTTATTTAAAGAAACGCTGTGAATTTTTTCATACATATAACTTGTAAAATAACCGAAACAAACGTGTTTATAATCATTTTTGAAGCATACTTGGCGATTTTTTTCTATCGTGGGAATTTTATATAATTTGCGTTTCGGTGCGATAAATGTCTAGATATTATCTTCAAGAATAACATATATTTTTTTAAGAGCTTAAAAATTTCAAATATTTAAGGGAGGTTTGCAAGAAATCGGTTGAAATTCGGAGAACCGCCTCTTAAGATCAAAGCAAAACAATCAGCGCATTGTAATTTGACGTTTTTGAATTTTTGGAATTCACTCACTATTCAATATTATATTTATCATTTATCACAATATTGCTGCAGCTCTTTCATAAGATGAGAATTTGTTCCATACAAAATATATGAGGAAAATAATTTTCTTCATAATTTTTTTTTCGTGAAGTTTTCCCGTGTTCAGTAAGTATTCTGATATTCGGGGTAGAGACAAATCCAACAAATCAAAGATCATAAAAATCGGTCCAGCCGTTCTTGGGTTATAAATGGTGTAACTAACCCGACTATGTTTCATGTATTAAGATAATATGATGATCATTATCATCATGATCATCATTAATTAATCCCTGCTTATTGTAATATTTTTTTACATAGGTACTTATTCGTATAATTTTAGGTGCTTCAGATTTTATGTCCGGGTTAAATCTTCCTCACAGGAAAGACTAAACCCTTCCACACACTTTTCCACAAATGTTTATCTAGTCAATCCACGCTATGTAAGTGCACCATATAAGTAAAATAAATACAAAACAATACGTAATCAACCAGAGAACAAATGGGAAAATAATTCACTGACTCCAGATATTTTCATATCAGATGGTTCGGCTCGATGGAAATCCTAACTAGACCGATAAATCCTACTGATCCCTCAATATAAATATTTAAAAAATCTTTCGTAATCCTACATGTATTCAAAATGACTGACTATTGCATTTTTATATATAAATTCTTTGACAAATCTAATAAGCCTAAATTTTTAATGAGAGAGCTAGGTATAATGCCAGTAGCCGAAATAACAAATGGTAATATTTTTATATTCTGAGAATGCCAAATTCTTTTAATCTCATTTCCCAAATCTGTATATTTTCTTATTTTTTCCGTAACAGTTTTCTGAATATTACAGGAATTTGGAATATCTACATCAATGATATAAGTATTTTTTTTTTGTCATGTAAAACTATATCGTGTCTATTATGACTTATTGTTCTCTCTGTTAGTATGGTCTTATCATTATAAATTTTATAAAATTCATTTTCCAAAAATGAATTTGGTTCATAATCATAATATGGTACTATATTACGGCAGTGTCGGCAGTCAATCAATTAACTTTAATTGATTGACTGCGTTTAATTACCAAACATTGGTGAATAATTTTTGAAACTTGATTGTGCATAAATGTATACTCGGACGGCGCTAATACAGAACATCCCGATATAATTTGTTTTATAGTTTCCGGAAAAGCCTAACATTTTCTACATAAATTATCAATTTGATTTGTAGCTTTGATTATATGCTTCCAATAATTTTTAGTATTAATGACTCTTAGCAAGCATAAATCCTTCTATTTCTGCGCTCAACTCTCCAATATTCAACCATTTGTTTGAAAAAAGTTTGTCAACATACGTTTGATTGTGATAATTGAAGTGTTTTGCGTGAAGAATTTTATTTGACCATGAATCTAAGAATTCCTGGTTGGTATTTATAAGAATGCTCGCATTCTCGTCGTATAAATTTAAAGGCGCAATATTTCTAACTGCCTTGCAAATTATTTTAATGCATTTCTGAACCATCAGCTTTCCTATGGAAAAAAAAACTTAGCGTTTCTACCTGATTGCGTTTTAAAGATGTTATTTTGACTATACCTCTACCTCCTAAATTTCTAGGTAAATTAATTCGTTCTATAGCTGAATTTGGATGATGGCAATTAAACTTTGTTAACGTAGTTCTAATTAATCGTTCGAAGATATCTAAATCTGTATTGGACCATTTAATTATGCCAAATGAGTAAGTTAATAGAGGTTTTGCCCAAGTATTTATTGCCTTTACTAAATTTTTAGCAGATAGATTGCATTTTTTTAATTTTCTGAATCTTGTTTGAAATTAAATCTTAGTATCATTTTTAATACTAGTATTATCTAATCTATTCGAATGCGGATATCCTAAATATTTATAAACCTCATCCCCTTTCATACTTTTAATTTTAAAATTCCTAAATATACCCTCGACTCCATTGACAATTTTAATTAGCATTTTCATTACGTACGTTTCTATTATTATAAAGTATTTTTGTATTCAGATCTAGAACCCATTGGTTTTGAAACATGTTAATATGTTTTTATTCAGTAGTGGTGTTAGCAAGGATAAATATTATTATGTAAAGAGTTAATGTTAACAATATGTTATTACATTTCATCACTGATAGTGATATGCCTTTAATAGAAAATATCTAAAAAATTCGAATAATTTATTAATACATTGAGAGAATCAAATCGTTTCAACCAAAAACATTAAATTATTTCTTAGCTCTTATGGTACCCAAATCTTCGACACGCAAACACCATGGAAAGGGTGTTCGGGAAGCAGAAATGAAAATGAAGAGGTTTTTTCGGTTCATGAAAATGCTTTACATTATTTTGTTGTTTCTCGTTTTATTTCGTTCACATAGTATGGTTTCAAAATATCACGAAATAAACATTTGTTTCATTTCTGAATCAACAATCGTAAAGACCCATCCGTCAAAATGGTACTATCTTAAACTGTGTCTCTCTTTGGGACCCGAATTAATTTTGGTTGTCGCACATGTTCACTTCAAGAAAAAAAAATCTTTCTTGTCATTTTACAATGTCTATGTTTTATAATGCTATTATTAAAACGGTCCCAAAGTTAGTTTGTGGATTATAGTTTTATTGCAAAAAATGTTTTTTTTTTCAATGTAGTTTAATTTTTTTTTTATTATTAAATTCAATATAATAATTAAATACATAATATGTGTACATATTTGATTTATCCCCATAAAAAAGCAGGGCTTGTGTGCATGGGGGTGTTATCATATTGGTTTAATTGTTTTATTTTTTATATTCAGTACAAATTTTCGGTATAATTTTTAAGGTGAGTTTTAAATTTTTTGATATTTCTGTTCATGTTTCTGATTTTTTCAGGAAGTGAATTAAAAAATTTTACTCCGAGATATTTATGAGTTAACTGTTCTAGTGTTTTTTTTACATTTTGGAGTAGGAAGTATTGACGTTTGTTTAGGATTTCTGTTGTTTTTAAATGGTGCAACTTTATTTTGAATATTATCTTTATAAATTTGTAATTTTGCACGATAAAAATATATTGCACTTAATTTTCTGACTTTAAATTTTTAGAACATTCCTTCATCAGTTATCCTTAACTATCCACCCTATTAGTACATATCTCCGTACCTTTCCGTGTATTC
Source organism: Limnephilus lunatus (assembly GCA_917563855.2). Lineage (NCBI taxonomy): Eukaryota > Metazoa > Arthropoda > Insecta > Trichoptera > Limnephilidae > Limnephilus > Limnephilus lunatus. The sequence goes on from OU830594.1 coordinate 34,681,062, forward strand.
TCATTAAATCCGATTAGATCGATAGTTTGTAGTTACCGTGTAGCACGGAACGTGAATTTTTGCATCGAGATCTTCACAAAACGGGAGCGGAGAGCCATGTATAACTATAGTTTGTCCCCGTTCGTGTATGACATCCCCGAATGAAATTTTAATTTGACGCAATACACAATATTACTCGTACACTGCAGAAATGATTGCATTATTAAGCGACAGTTTGCAGTTTTGAAATCAATTGAACTGGGTATTAGGTGAGAGTTTTGTTTATGACTGCAGTCATTCTGTAACCTTTATTGCTCGTTTTCTGAAAGGTAAACTTAATAATTGAAGTACGTTGAATGTTTTTTTCTAAATTAATTCTAAACGTGTCTAAATTTTGCATTCCGATCCATTATTAGCAGGTTCGTTGTAAATTAGGAAATGAATGTCATGATTAACACTGGTTCCGCGACTTTTCATCCCGCGACTAAATATCCCCGACCAAATATCGCTAACCAAATATCTCACGGACAAAACATCCTCCAGCAAAATATCTACTAAAACCTAACCTAACCTGACCTAATTTAACCTAACCTAACCAAAGCTAATTTAACCTAACCTGACCCACAAGTAACTAACTCTAACCTTAAAAAAAATGGGACAAAAATAATGAAAAAAATCCCATAAAGACGATTTTTTTTTCATTAGAAGCAATTACTTTGTGGTTATACATTATATTATAAAAATAAAGCAAACACTTTGTATTTAACCACGAATATTTATAATTTTGGAACTAATATGATATAATAATAAGTGTTACTATTATATGCTGATGAACCTTGGTCGAAGCGAAACCGGTCGATGTTCAAAATAATAAATATTTGTGGTTAAATACAAAGTGTTTGTTTTATTTTTATAATACAATAAATTATCATTCAAACATTGTAAAATTTTACAAAAATAATACGTACACATCCCATAAAGACAATAAATTATTGTTCACAAATAAAAAAAATGGGACACAAATAAATCAGACATCCTGTAGCGTTAGGTTCGGTTAGGTTATGGGTTTAAGTAGATATTTTTTTGAAGGATGTTTTGTCCGTAGGATATTTTGTCGAGGGATGAAACCGCGCATTATCATTTACATTACATTGGCATCAAATGGAATAAAACCATAAATACGTAGAAAATAATGATAGGGAATATTATGGATGACAACACGCTTTGATATAAAAGAAATCTCTTTTTTATGTTCCACCGGAATCCAACTCGAACAGGTACATCCGAATCATGTCCATATGCTGTACGGAGGTCATCTTTAAAGAACACTTTGTGATAAGATTTTCATTTTTGTTTGAGGTACTTATTGAATCAGTTAAGCATCACAACATGCCACATTATTTACATCTACTATCTTTCTACTACACTATATAAAGAGGTAATATTTGTTTGTTTGTTTGTGTGTTTGTTTGCATCGAATAGGCTCCGAAACTACTGAACCGATTTGAAAAATTCTTTCGCTGTTAAGAAGCTACACTATCCTTGGGTGACATAGGCTATATTATATATATTTTTTAAATAGGCATCCTTACTAAAACTTCAATAATGTTACCCAGGGTGTAAAAAAATTACCTAAAATATTCTTTAAATCGCGTGCACTGCGAAAACTATACGATGATAGAATAAAATAATGTACTACGGCTATATAGAACACATCATTATTTACAAAAAAAGTCGCTACAGCATATGTCTAACTATTATAGTTATGCCACAATAACTATTCTTTTATTTTAAAAATTTAATTTTAATGTCGCCGCTTGTAAAGGCTCTTTATTTGTATCTTGGTTTTAATCCTTATCAAAATAAATTACTTCATATTCAAGACAGTTTCAATACCTTTATTTAAATTTTTGAATTTTTCAATTCGGATATTTAATTAGAAAGATACCACGAGTTTAAAATTGTTATTATTAGAAAAAAGTTTCGGCTACGGGCCGGGCGGGAGAGGAGTCAAGAAATGCAGTGCCAGGGGGGTTGGTGGGACGGGGGAGCGGGAGAGCGGTGGTGGGGAAGGTGGAAGTGGAACGCTGGAGGGGAACGCACGGGGAAGGACATGTAAGGAGTAACATTTTATTTATTTGAATATGGCATATATTATAAAAGAAAGTCCAAAAAAACGTGCAGCTCGCAAAAACTCAGAAACAAGTCCCGGTTCGATCAAGGGAGTTATATGGTGTGGTAGATCTCTATCCCCCCTAGGGAATAAGGGTATCCGTTTTTACCTTAAGGGCGTGCTTTTAAAGATATAAGGGCTGAAAGTTTCGCCCTCTTGAAATTTCTAGAACAGTCTTCCGGAAAGTTCTAGAAGGTTCCATAGAGCTGTAGAAAGTTGTGGAAGGAGTGGCGGAGCATGTCGTGGAATGATCAAGAATAGAGAATCGGGAACATCATTGTGCAGCATTCCAGAACACTATCTTATTGTCCTGAGCGAAGCCGGGTAACCCAGCGAGTCTTAAATAAAATCAAAAAGATAGACATTATTTTTGATATTTTAAAAATAAAAATTGCTAGTTTCGATTGCATAACTGTGATTGTGACTTTGTATCAATTTACTGAGATTTAAATTTAAGTGTCATTTTTAAAATTGGAACCGATTGTGTAAAGAATTATATGGAAAAAATTACAACACTACTGGTAAGTACTACTGGATTTATAATTTTTTTGATCCCTCCGGATGTGGACAGATTAACCATTATAAGATTAACGATAAATATGATTCCTACTGGCAGTTGTGAATAATAATACCACGTGTATTTATATTATGTATGACGTCATTGCCTGTCGCAGTTACTTTGGCCCGGTGACTAGCTGTCACTGAATTCCAGTGAACTCGAGGAACTGGCTATTTTTGGAACCAGTTCCTATGTTCCTACCGGATTTATAAAACGGTCACCCACACTCAAACTGGACGAAGGCGAACCAAAAGCCACTCGCAAGGCCTAGCAGCAAAAACCTGCATTATGGGTTTTTAAATACTAGTTAATATTAATTATTATACTCTCGAAGAAGTCGAGGTACCTATTAATATCGATTCTTTACACTTTATTTGCATTTATGACACTGAGCTTTTATAAAAAGTTTCCAAAATATGAATAAAATGCATTCGTATGACTCGACGATACCGTGAAACAGTTAAGAATACTATTAGCTCTTTTGTATTGCGTTTGAGGGTACACAATACAGCAGCAAACATAGAATAAAGAATAACACAAGAAGTGCCTGATGGGGGTATTTCGTGATTCAAAATTTTGCCTAATCGAGGCCTATACTTCAATACAAAAATGTGTTTTCGAAATTCAAATGGGATGGAGATCAATGATCTCAGGCGAGTGTATGTAAAACATTTTCAATGAAGTGAAACGGAACGCTGGCGAGTTAATGGAATATTTTTTTTCCGTTCTTATTTGCATGGAAGGCATTTTTAGCGTTATTCTTTATTCTATGGTTCCACACCACTAGCTGCCTACTCCCCCACCTGTGAAAGCATTACCCAGGGCAGGGACCTGCCCCAAAGTGTGATTTACTGATTCGGCCCGATTCAACAGGGACCTCCCCGCCAAGTCCGGGTATTATTTCTAATTTGTGAGTTTTTGTAAATCGCATCCCAGACTTGTTAATCCGGCCAGGGGTGGATCCGGAATATAAAACAACGTATTTTCTTTGTCTTCTGTATAATATAACATGTTTTTAAAGATCCCTTACCAATTGAAGGATAAAAGAGGATTATTATTTTTATTTACTTTGGAGCCCTTCGGTAGTGAGTCCAATTTATACCCTTTATTGTAAAATTATTAATTGGATACTTAAAAAACTTTTTTTCACTGAGTATTTTTTTTAATTAACTCCCCGCAGAAATCTTTGAATGAAAAAATACTCTTAAGGGCCTATCTCATACTTATGTACGCTGTATGGTGGGTCTTTTTAGGAAAGGTGGGAGAGGAAGTTCTGGGAAGGAAAAGGGTATGAGGGATGAGTAGGATTCTGGGGATCAGGTGTCCAGGAGTGACGGACGTATGAATCCATCCATCTCACTACGGTTGTGAGGCGATGTTCCGAAAGAGTACGTCTGGAAATGTCAAAGGGACTCCCTCAACCATTCTTTCCCGATCCGACCTGCCATGCAGCTGGTGGGCAAGTCCCAGCCAAACCTCACACCATGAACCCGGGCACCCTTAGTCATCAAACGTACCGAACTACTTGGGGTAACCTACGGCAGAGGTGTTGGTTATCCAATAAATGGTTCTCGGGGCGGCGGTACCCATACCCGCGTCCCAAATTGAGAATTATTAATCATAATATGTTACGCTTGGACAGAAGACTACTTTAGTACTGATCACATTTTACCGTAAGTTAACTTCATTAAATAATACAATCGATAATAAATTCCGAAAAACATTTTACAAAAATGTGTCTTTCTTTAACTTTTTTTGGTTTCTAGATCTGACTAGTTTTCTACGATACATTAAAATTTTCCTTTGCCAATTTTTATCTGGTATAATTTCAAACAAAATATTTATAATAATATTTTAAAACAGTTTGTTTTACCTTCACCCTACTTGCTTGCATATTTAGTATACACAGTTAACAAAAAATGTTTTGTAAAGACCATTATTACCTTTTCACATCTAAATTCGCCCTCGTTCATAATTTGTTTCAGTTTTAGCCCTAAAATGATAAATCTCGTCCCTACCAAGAATGCTTTCTCATCCTTTTCCAAAAAGGCGGCATTACATAAAATTTAATTCATTTTAATTATATTTTATGGCCGGTCCCAACACGCCACCGAACTGCAAACTAAATTTAAAATTTCTCTCATATATTATATTTAACTGAAAAGTTAAACAAGTATTTTTTTTATTCAAATATTTATGTTTAGAATCACTTCTTAAAGCTTTATATAATACTAACTAGCTGTACGTATTACCTCATTTTGTATACTAACTAGATGAATTACCTCAACTATAACTATGAAGCAGAAATTTTATTTTACCTATGAAACTACAAAATAAATTCAACCGGATATAAGTATTAAATCAATCGTTGTAAAATACTTAAGTAACAATTAAATACTCATTCTAAATTATTAACATTTTAAAAAGTTTTGTGATGGGGAGGTCAAAGGTACAATATAGAAAAGATATAATTGATACGATGAACATAATACGAATCTTTTTTTCGTTGCATAATTTCATTCTGCGGAGTAAACATGGATTGAAAATCATTCTCCATAACAAATTCAATTAACACGTCAAAATGGTTGGGTAAATTTGAATATTTTATTATTTATTGAGTCCTGTTGTAAACTCTTACTATAGAAAACGTTAATTCCTGTTAAAATATTTGTAACAATTTGATCTGACAAATTTTATATTCACATTCATTATAATTAATTTTATTCGGCAAATAATAAAAGAAGTCACCTAAAAAAACAAAACAAACCCATTGGAAGAAATCATCACAGATAATGGTACACTCCCGCTCAACAAAAACGTGCATAAACTAATTAACTACACAAACAACTTTTTTGCAAACATAGGCTCAAACTTAGCGGACATAATAACAAAAACCTGAACATTTTAACCCGGACATAAACAAACACCCAAATCCACAAAGGATTAATTTTGCTCTAAAACAAATTACTAAACAAGAACTAACACTAATATTTTCTAAATTCAAACCAACATTTTCATCTGGTAGTGATGAAATCACAATGAAAACAATAAAATTCATACAAGACGAAATCACCGAACCGATACTCTTTCTAATAAACAAATGTATCACGGAAAGCAGATTTCCATCTCAACTCAAAATAGGGACTATTAACACGAATCTTTAAATCAGGAAATCGTAAAGATATCAATAACTACAGACCAATCACAATTCTAAACACATTATCTAAAATCTTAGAAATAACAGTTAAAACTAAACTCGTCGACTAGGTACCTAGAATCAAATTAACTATTATCACTAAAACCATTTGGTTTCAGAAAAAATCTAGGAATATCCAACGTCATACATAGCCTTAGTAATGGAATATATTAAAAAATTTCTAGACTCACATAAATGCATTGGCATATTTCTCGACCTTTCTAAAGCTTTCGATACAATAAATAATTCACATCTTTTTGAAAAACTAGAGAACATAGGGGTTACTGATAATGAACTGATATTTTTTTAAAGTTACATGGGAAATAGAAAGCAAACTGTGAAACTTAACAATATAACCAGTGAGTGTATTTATTTCAAATTCGGGGTGACTCAAGGAAGTATTCTGGGTCCTACTCTGTTCCCTATTTACATTAATGACCTTCTTCTTCAAATTCTATGTGCCACATAGAATGTGAAGAAGAAATCATCAGTTTTCCGGATGAAACTGTTCTCCATATAAATAGGAATAATTGGACAGAAACATTTAAGAAAGCAGAAGACACACTTAACAGGATTAAAAAAATGGCTAGACTACCATTCACTTACACTTTATGCTAATAAAACCAAATTCATCACTTTCAAAATAAAAAATAAGAAAAACTCTGAAGAAAACCTTAACTTGAAAATTCATAGCCCACATTACTTAAACAATCACTGTAATTGTCCTTCATTCGAAAACGTTGACCATGTAACGTGTCTGGGTCTAAAAATTGACCGAAACTTAAAATGGACCGAACACATTACCTATTTAAATAATAAAATTAAAAAACTAAGTTTTTTTTTCAAAACAATCAGGAATGTCCTCATTAAAAAAAAAATTAAGATTTACACGGTTCTTTACAAACCACTGTTAGAATACGGTATTATCGATGGGGCAGTGCAGATAAAAATATACAAAATCCACTAATTAAAACTCGAAAAGCCATAATGAAAATTATACTGAAAGTTCCTGTAAGAACTAGCACTGACGAAATCTTCAACAATCTTAACATCGTGTCAATTAAACAAATATATTCTAAAACTATACTCATTTACATTCATAATAAAACTTAAGAAATAACAACTAACACATACATTAGAAACACTAGATCTCATGGTCAAAAACATATCCAACAAGTAACTACTAACACAACATTTGGGCAAAAAAGCTTCTTATATTATGGTATTAAACTCTACAATAAAATACCACTCTCACTCAAAAACCTCAACATTATAACATTTAAATCTCAAATAAAAATTTGGATACTAAATATTGGGAGATCAGAAATAGAAAATATACTGATATCAAATACAGACTAAAACCGAATCTACTGAACTGAATTATAAAAAATAAAAAAAATTATTTAATTTTTAATTATTTAACAAAATACTTCATGATAACTATATGTTTATAACAAATTCATATTAATTTCTTATAATTACTAAAACTAAAACCGAATCTACTAAACTAAATTATAAAAAACACTATCTTATTTACGTAATATTTTTTTTTAATTACTTCATCGTATATGTTTATAACTAACTCATATTAATTTCTTATAATTAAATTATAATATGTAAATGAAATCCTCAGAACGGGAGATATTAATATTTAAACATTGATAGTTTAACTAAGAAAACGAAAATACACGTTTATAATATTACAATATGTTACGTTTATACTTCTACAGCCGACATTTTCCAAACTCTTTAGAGTTACACCACAATATAAGGCAACAATCAACAAATCGCTAAAACAGTATCTCAATATGTTTTATAGCAATGTTTTAAAAACTGATGAAAAATATTTAAAGGATTGGTTTTAAAATTGCTTTTTTAAATCTATCAATCAATATATCTTGAATGTTACATTACATTAATTTAAGTGATTATATACGTTTAACGACCGTTGTTCCCAAACCTACTGATCAACTGTGCCGAAATTTTGGCTCAACAGTCCTCAAAGGTGAGGTTTGTCTAGGTCTTGGAGGCGGATGATCAGAACATACTGAACCCCAGATTCCTACCTACCCCTTAAACCCTTTTCTTTCCCAGAACTCTCCTCTCCTTACTTTCCTTTCAAAAAAAACCTCCATACAGCATCCCCAAAGATGACATAGGCCCTGAGGGAAATAATTTTCCTCAGGGCCTCCTGTGTGGAGCTCATATAAAAAAAAATCACAAATACGCTCTTCCCAATGCAACTCTCCGACCAACACGGTAATCGAGCGTTACTAAACAAATCACTTAGCTTATCGAAGGCTCAGATTGATCGATCGAAAAATGGGAAAATTCTTCAGCGCACATTTTTAGATAATTTAATTTATTTTATTTTCACTTTACATTTTTCATTGCTTAACAATTTAAATCAAGTGATTGTTGTATTGAATTTAACATTTTCGAATGTTTAACAATTTAAAGCATGTGGATTGTTGTATTGAATTTAAAACATGAAATAATATTAGGTTTTAGAGAGCAAGTTAATGAGAAAACAATGAAGACCGCTGAATTACACTACACACTAACCTTATACAGGAACGGTTTCCATAAAGTACAATAATGTCTTTTCAATTATTCATTTTACCAGACCAGCATATCAATATTGACTGCAACATAAACCAGTGGTAAATTAATCATTCATAAATAATCGTTCCCGGCTTAAAAATGGCACACATTCAAAAACCATTTTGAATAACGAACATTCATCCAAGGATTATATATTTGCTACAAATATATGGTTTTAAGGTATCTAACATTTTGAACATTGTGTAAATTTTTTAAAAATGAAACAAAATGTCGTTTTGAATAATTATTTCATTTTTATAAGAAAAACTTTCTTTTTTTTTATACCTTTTGAAAGTTATTCCCATCAGTGAAATATATCTTATTAGAATAAGTTAACAATAATAATCTAAACGAAAATATGAAAGAGAACAAGACACAGAAAAACAGAAAAAGACAATGGTCGCAACTGGGACTCGAACCCAGAACTCTCCGTCTCTCCGTAATATGGAGAAAAATAATTAGTTGATAATAATGTAATTCTAAAATTTGAAAATATGAGATTGACAATTATGACGTTTTGACAGAAGGTGGCAATAGCGAAATTGGTTAACGCACTCGTCCCGGTTAGACGGAGAGGTGTGGGTTCGAGTCCCAGTTGCGACCATTGTCTTTTTCTGTTTTTCTGTGTCTTGTTCTCTTTCAAATTTTCGTTTAGATTATTATTGTCAACTTATTCTAATTATTTCATATTTAAAAACCTGTTATCTTACTAATAAAGTTTCAATAAAATTTCAATGACACAAATTGTTATTTATTTGCTTACGGAAAAAAAAATATAATCTATAATAAAAGCGACATGTTTCGGATTAGTTTAAATGAAAGGAAGAAATTTTTTTAAAAAAGAAACAAGAAATCTTTTGATGACTATATACTTAATGAAAATATAACTTCACTTTTACCGTAAAAATCCTGTGACTTCTTTCCCCTGTGATAGCTAGATTTTTCTAGTGCAGTTAATATCACTACCACAGCAGTCCTAGAAATATAATGGTAAAGGGTCCAAACGTACGACCAACTGAACGAAATCATCCCTTTATTAATATCTCTTCATTAAATGACCTTAACTCTGTCATTTTTCTTCATGGTGGTAGATCCTGGTCATTCGTTTTGTAGTTAAGGGTCACAAAAATAGGTTCGGTTTTAACTTTTACTTTCACAGTCATATAAATCGTAATTCAGATACGTGTATTTGGAAACCCTTTTTTTTATTTATAAATAAACACAAACGTTAAAAAGGTTTTGCTTCTTTGAGAATTCTGAAAAAGCTTAGTCACTTTACCTGGAATAACTGTGTTTGTTTGAAAAAGGTTTGGCCAAAAAACTCCTTTCATATTTCAAGCAAATTTTGTTTATAAAATACAAGATTGACCTCTTTTCATAATCATTATATAATCACCATTGTTTGTGGTTGGTGTTTTCCAGTTCAACAATTTCTGTAATATTTCATTAATTCACAATAAATCATTTAGAAGTTTGGATCGGATATCAGCTTAAAGTCACGATCAGTCGTCAATTCAAATCGGCTGATTGATTGTGATTGATTGGAATTATTACTTTCTCCATCTTATTAAAACTAATCAAAAGAAATTGGACCGTGCATTGAATGGGCGTCAGAACGTGGACTTGGCTCCTTCAGATTACTTTTATAAAACGCCATCCATCATTGTTCATGGCTCATTTCAGTTTGTTTTCGTATTGTTCAATTTCTAATTTATTTCAAACTTTACGTCTATAAGCTTGGGTGTTATTTTTCAATCGAGCCTTTCAAAAGCTTTATAATGTTTGTCAAGCAAATTTGTTCACGATCCGTGATTAATGGTTAAATATTATAAAATACCTACCTTCATCGAAATGCAATACCTACTAATACAAATTTTGTTGAAACTGAAGTATTTTTCCAATAAATCGTTCTACAGATAGTTATATTATATAGCAGGAATGGCCAACCGGTCGATCGCGGCTCTTAGTCCAGTCGATCGGACGCGTGGGTCCGGCCAATAACTCGAATCCAATAGAACCCGCACCAGCACAAGCACTCGGACCCGTAGCCGAACAAGAACTGGCAATGTGATTCAGCATTTTTAGCAGATTTTACCGGAAAACTGGGTACATTAAATATGGAATAACAAGGCAAGATTGAAACATTAACAGAAATGATGAATTCTATTGCAGCATTCCAAAGTCAAACAGCATCTATGTTAGTCGACATCGAAAAGAAAAAAAAACCAACAATTTGTAAACATCAAGGATCATATGAAAAAAAAATATGTTCGACAAGTAACCCTAAGTGACGAGCTCAGATATGGGGGCTCCATCAAAGCCAGAGTAAAGCTAGCCTCCCAAAAACTGGGCGTACTGTATAAGGCCCGCAGATACTTAAATAGTACACAACTACTAACCCTGTACAAATCACAAGTGAACCCCACGGTTGGATTTGGCAGCCGCCTCTGGTCTGGAGCTCCAAAATACCTGAAAAATACCCTCGACTCTGAGCCAAAACTCCCATCTTAACAGACGGATTGCAATCTTTAGAGCACAGGCGTCGTGTGGGAATTCTATCCTTGTTCTACTGGTATTACAATGTAAGATGTTTCGAGGAACTAGCGTCACTGATCCCTTTGGCACCGGTGCATAGTCGGGAAACACGCCAAACGCGTGCCTAACATATGTACACGGTTGACATTTGTCACATGAGAACGGGTCGTTTCTTCGACTCGTTCTTGTGTTCAACAGCTCGGCTGTGAAACGATTTGCTGGCCTCTATGTTTCCTCCTTCCTACAACATGGGTCTCTTCAAGACCAATGTTCATTCCTTCCTCTCATTCGACCCTCCAAACAGCATCCCATATGACATAGGCCCCAAGGGAATTTTTTCCTCAGAGCCTCCTGTGTGGAGTTATTGAAAAAAAACGTACACATCAGAAATTAAGGCAATGGTATCAGACTTCGAAAATCGCTTTAGTGATTCCAAGAAAATTCAGAAGTTGGTTGAATTCATCAGTTATCGGTTTAATAATTCCATTGATCATAGTGATGTTTATGAAATAGCTAAAAAAATGCAGATGCATTTAAAATGGACCACATGATATTGCAAAACGAAATTACAACTGGGTTTGGTTTTAAAGAAATTCAACATTCAGTTTAGGTTCAACATATTTATGTAAATCAGCATTGTCCTACTTGAAACAAACTAAAAATAATCACCGTCCCGCTTGACAGACGCTCATACATAGGATTCTTTAAGGTTAGCAATTTCGATCTACAAACATGATTTTTGTAATCTAGCAGAAGTTACTCAGACGAAATGCTCTCATTGATATAAATAAGTGTAATTAAGAATATTTTTCATTTTTGTGTTTTCTCTAGAGAAAAAAAGGTTAATTTTGGATAGGACCTGACACGCTTATGACGAATAATTTTTTGAAAAAAACTTTATATTCGCCTTAATTACTATAAAAGGAAACTTTTTGCATTTCGTGCGGCGGAAAATTATGCATTTTAATTTTCAATTGCGTAAAACCAAAATTCACTTCGCGAACCGATCGGAGATAAACCGCGGCCGTTAGGTACGTCACTGTTATCACTGATGCATTAACAAGAGCTAAATACGACCATAGCCATCTTCGTGGCATACATAAAAAGGCGCGGAATTATGAAAAACAGAACTAATAATATAATGTAAATGAACCTCTAATCAGAATCACTTCAGAGTCTAGCTGAGGCACTGGAATCATGTTGGATTTCATCGTCATTATTGTTGGAGGTGTTGGTATTCGTTGTTAATACTCTAATACGGAATATTTTTTATTCAGACAGTTAGACATAGCTTTATTATCATAAAAAGTGAGTATTTATGTCGCGGGAGGCAAAAAACATGCAAAAATTATGCATTTAACATTTTAAATTTGTTTTTATTTCACAATCAATCATTAAATTATGATGACATGCAGCTTACGTAGTTTAACCTCAAAGTTCCGTGTTATCCGTGAGGTGGACTAAATACATATTTACAATGATTTTTAATTTTAAAAAAAAATTACATTGAAAAAAAAACTTTTACATTGAAAATTATTTTCTTACTTAAAAAAATAAATTTTCAATGTAAAAATAAAATTTTCAATTTAAAAAAACTTGAATAAAGGCCTTTATTCATTTTATTTTCAGAATTTCGTCAAAGTAGTGCTTACCTTATACGCATGTTTTTTTATTTATTTTACGTAACTTCTAGCTAATCGTTATTTTATGGTAATAATAAATATCTACGAATAGAGGTTTGTTAACATTATGATTCTGTTGTGTTTTCATAATTCCGCGCCCCTTTTTGTATCCCACGAAGATGGCTACGGTCGTATTTAGCTCATCAGGGATACCAAATTTAATGCATCAGGGATACCAACATAACAGTGACGTACCTAATGGCCGCGGACAGTCGCCGATCGGTTCGTTAAGTGAATTTTGGTTTTACGCAATTGAAAATTAAAATTCATGATTTTCCGCCGCCCGAAATGCAAAAAGTTTCCTTTTATAGTAATTAATGCGAATATAAAGTTTTTTTCTAAAAATTATTTGTCATAAGCGTGTCAGGCCCTATCCAAAATTTACCAAAAAAAATTCTACATAATTGCACACAGAACTATGTTATTTCATTTAAAATTTTAAGAAGTATGTAATTAGTAGATCCAGTGGCATTGCGTGGGTGTCAGTCGCCCTGGCGGAGGAAAATTTCGCCGTCCCCTTATTTGTCTACTTCATCTGCAGATTTTCAAGCGCTGGGGGGGAGAGTAACGTGGAAATCCTACTTTTTATTACGACCTCCTGCCGATTTTTATAACCAAATGCGACCAGATAATTGTAGTTAAACAATAGTTACACACGGAACAGCCAATTTCTCACAATTTTGTAGCATTTGGCATGCGACACAAAAGTAAAGCTTCGCTCGGTATACGATGAATCTACAACTTATTATTTAATTGATATATATAATATATTCTGAACACAAAACTAGTTTGAATTAAATCTCCATGCTGCGAATTAAAACTACACTCACAACATTAAATTGGTTTCTCTTTGATTCGGGCAGCACATTCATAATCTGCAATAAGAATTTTATAACTGCAATTCGACTAATACAATGATTTCCTTCAAAATGTGTCAGCAGATGAATTCACAACTGCAATTTGCTATTCTGAACAGAAAACTAGTTTAAATTAAATCTACATACGGCGAATTAAAACTATACTCCAAACATGAAATTGGTTACTCTTTGATTCTGGCAGCAAATAAATCATCTGCAATTAGAATGTTATAACTGCACTACGATTAAGACAATTATTTCCTTCAATGTGTCAGCAGATGTATTCATAACTGTAATTTTACATTCTGAACGCAAAACGGGTTTTAAATTAAGAGTGAATCTGCTTGCAAGTTGCCAGCTTTAATTAGTGTTACTTCCATAATATGTGTATGATACCAATGGTTTTCCTAAGAATTACGGATTTTGAAGAAATGTTTGAAACAAAATTTTAACATCATTCGAAATATTAGAACGGTTTTCTTCAAAATGCGTCAGCAGATCAATCCGCTATTAGAATTTTGACACATTATTCGGAACATGAAAATGGTTTTAAGAGTGAATCTGCACACGAGTCCTCAGCTTTAATTGATTCTACACCCGGAAAAAGAAATTGGTTCCATTTTGGAATACTTGGAACACATGGAAGGTTTGATGATCCATCGGAACACATGATGATCCATGAAACTTTCTTAGAATTGTTGAAGCATTGCCACGGATCTCCTTCAATCATTTTCATTGAAAATTAGTCATAAAAAATTCAAGCGTAAAATAAAACTCGAAGAATTCTTGCAATTAGTGAATGTAGTGACTTTCGGTGTTGCCAGTCGCTACAGTGATCAAGATGGCATTATTATACATCAATTTAAAGAAAGGGGATTCCCCGGTTCTATCACAGAATAGGTAATAAAAAAATAAAAAAACTTCGTGCCCATTTCAATCGGACCGAATCATAAGGGGCGACAAAAATATGAAATAAAATTGTAATCGCACAGGGTTTCGTCAGTAATTAGTAGATCTTGGGTCCAATCAAGTTGACCACTTATATAGAGTTATAGAGCATTCAACTTCATTATTTTTCAGAAGCTTTCGGTCTGAAATTTTGTATTATAATAGGTTTCTATATCATCTGTTAAATTACTCTTGCAAGTATATTTCCCACACGCCAAAATAGCTTGTATTAAGCACAATTTATGTCAAAAGAATAATGTATTTCCAAAATGTTGGCAAATTCAGAATAATTATTGTTGCTGAAACATCGTATTTCTTTATTAGATTTAAAATTTCTGGAAGTCAAAAAAGCTTCAATTATTAATTGATTTGTTCAAAATCGTCATCATCTTTATAATGTTATTTTTCTGGTTCTTTGCGTGTAAAACTTCGTTGGATAAAAAGCATAAAGATTATATAATTTTTTATCCATGTAGTAAGTAGGCACTGCGCAAAGTAGACTGCGGGTGCACCCCAGTAAGATTGTAATGTATTGATTGATTCGTTACATTTCATCTTCTACCTTTAATTCATTAATGTGTTTATGAAGATCTAATATTTGTCGAAAGTTTCAAATTAACACAACAAAACATTAATTCCTTGCCGCCAGGGTGGGACTATTATTTGTGAGGTGGTAGGGACCCAAAGTGTGGGTGGATAGCTTTCACACTTTCACACCAAATGTGGGCGCCTACTTTTCAAAATTAATTGGAATAATCCCCTAGCGGCTTTTTGAGTTGGTAGCTGAGATAATAACTTCAACGATAATCAAAAGATGGCAGTAATTCGTTTTCTATGAAATTTCGCCTGCGATAGAAGTAGAAATGTGAGCAATTTGAAATTATTTTTTTCATGGCGGTTTGTTGCCGCGTTCAAAAATCCCGTGGATATTATTTTAGGTAAATTCTGTTCGTTAATAAAACGATGGCCAAAAGTTGACAGCTCGTAACTGACATTTTTCAAAAATACTGTAATGCACATCGATGCTTTTTTGTTTTTTTAACTCTATTTACAGTTCGCAATTTTTTTAAATACTCGTTATTGTATTTGTTCTAAACACATGACGGAAGCACTTAACAGAAACCATCGTCCGTTAACACAATTATTTTTTTTAATATACAAAATAATAATATGTTACGTACCTTTCATGACCGTTTTAATTACCCAGTTAGTAGAGAAATAATCTCGGGTCTAACTGAAGAGCTAGTCTATTTACTTAGACATATTTGTAAATAATAAAGTCACAACATACTGCTAATTAATAGTATGTAAAGTTATAATATTAATAAAAATTTCAGTGTCTAAAATATTACAAAATATTGGACCATAAGTAAAAATACATGTAATATCTAATGACAACAGAAAGTTGGTAAGATACGAAGTGTCAACTCAAATTGACAACACTTATCGTCAAATCTTCAATATAAACTTATTTGGTATCTACATTTTTACAAAATAGAGATATGCTTCAAATGCATTTTTTTTAAAATACTTAGTTAATGGTGAGAAAGTATGTATTTCAGTTTCTGAAAATGGAAGATATTGCAATTTAGTATCTATCTAGCTATTGCATCTAAAAGCGGATAATTATGTCTTTCCTTCAAGCCCTTAGACTAGTTTTTTTGTTGTTGTTTTTTTTAATCAAACGTAAACTGAAAGTCTATTTTACAATCATAGGTTAATATTTTGGATTTAATAAGATAATAAAAAAACTAACCTTAAAACTATGTTATTGAATAATGGCCGTCGGCTGAATATTTAATTTTAATTAAATAAGTGTCTACTCAAATGCATTATTTTCCATTTTCGGAAACTGAAATACTTAATCTCACTTTTATCTTACTATTACAATTATTTTTGAAAGTAAACGTATAAATATTTTTCCTGGAGAAGCAAAATTAAGAAAATGAAATAGCCAAATAAAAAAACAGTCTAAAAAATTTTAAGAAAATTTCATTTATCAACTGGAAAAGCTATCTTTGCACTACTGTCAAAAATCATCAAATAAAATGTTCTTAGAACCAGTTAATTGAGGCATGATTGAGATTTACAAGGAATAGACAAAAATCTGTCAGGATAAATTGAAGTTAGTGTTATCTCGCTCAATCTTCGACAGCATTATCAAAGTTTAAAAAGTTACATCTTAGAGTAGATGAAGACAAATAACGAAACCATATTGACAATGAGAAGTCAGATAGAAAGGTGAAGGAAAAGACAAAAAGCAAGCTCTTGAAAAATACATTGTTTTGCAGAAAGATTTACGGTAAGAAGCCCAGCATACGTATTGTTAAGAGGAAATAACCAGACAAAACCGGAAATATGTCAATATTAAAATAAATTATACTTTGATTACGAAAGACTGTTATTTTATCTAGAAAAGCAATCTTTTTTTTTTTAATTTTGAGAAGATATGTTTATTTTTAGTAAAATAAGGTTTTACCCCTGGTCGTTGGCAGATTTGTTAAATTTTCAAACAAAATTTTGTATTATACAACACACATTTCAAATCATATAATCATGCAGTAAAATAAATCAATAAATTATCTGGGAAAGCTATGTTTCAGAATTTTCAAATTTAATTATTATTATTATTTTTTTTTTTTTTTTTTTAATTGATAAACTAACGTTTAAACAAGATTTTTATGCATAGCACAAAGGGTATATAACAAATATTATAATCAATAATTATCAGCCTGAAACACTCATCCACATTGAAAAAATCTTCCGAGAAAAGATACTGGCCGCCAACGGGAATTGAACCCGTGACCTTCTGATTGCCGGTCAGGTGCTCTGGACCACTGAGCTATGGCGGCTTATCTAATACCCGCCAAATAATTCAATATATACTAGTGTTTCATTCGACAATTACTTATTATTACATTTTTCCAACTGAAAACAACCAACTTTATTTTTGTGAGAGAGGTATTGTTAATACTAAATCTCCCGCTAGGTGGCGTCGAGACTAATTATGTCTGCATTTATTGCTGAAATACTTTAACTTGTCAAATATTAATTATTATTATTATTTTTTTTTTTTTTTTAATTGATAAACTAACGTTTAAACAAGATTTTTATGCATAGCACAAAGGGTATATAACAAATATTATAATCAATAATTATCAGCCTGAAACACTCATCCACATTGAAAAAATCTTCCGAGAAAAGATACTGGCCGCCAACGGGAATTGAACCCGTGACCTTCTGATTGCCGGTCAGGTGCTCTGGACCACTGAGCTATGGCGGCTTATCTAATACCCGCCAAATAATTCAATATATACTAGTGTTTCATTCGACAATTACTTATTATTACATTTTTCCAACTGAAAACAACCAACTTTATTTTTGTGAGAGAGGTATTGTTAATACTAAATCTCCCGCTAGGTGGCGTCGAGACTAATTATGTCTGCATTTATTGCTGAAATACTTTAACTTGTCAAATATTAATTATTATTATTATTTTTTTTTTTTTTTTTTAATTGATAAACTAACGTTTAAACAAGATTTTTATGCATAGCACAAAGGGTATATAACAAATATTATAATCAATAATTATCAGCCTGAAACACTCATCCACATTGAAAAAATCTTCCGAGAAAAGATACTGGCCGCCAACGGGAATTGAACCCGTGACCTTCTGATTGCCGGTCAGGTGCTCTGGACCACTGAGCTATGGCGGCTTATCTAATACCCGCCAAATAATTCAATATATACTAGTGTTTCATTCGACAATTACTTATTATTACATTTTTCCAACTGAAAACAACCAACTTTATTTTTGTGAGAGAGGTATTGTTAATACTAAATCTCCCGCTAGGTGGCGTCGAGACTAATTATGTCTGCATTTATTGCTGAAATACTTTAACTTGTCAAATATTAATTATTATTATTATTATTTTTTTTTTTTTTTAATTGATAAACTAACGTTTAAACAAGATTTTTATGCATAGCACAAAGGGTATATAACAAATATTATAATCAATAATTATCAGCCTGAAACACTCATCCACATTGAAAAAATCTTCCGAGAAAAGATACTGGCCGCCAACGGGAATTGAACCCGTGACCTTCTGATTGCCGGTCAGGTGCTCTGGACCACTGAGCTATGGCGGCTTATCTAATACCCGCCAAATAATTCAATATATACTAGTGTTTCATTCGACAATTACTTATTATTACATTTTTCCAACTGAAAACAACCAACTTTATTTTTGTGAGAGAGGTATTGTTAATACTAGCGGGAGATAGTGTAATAGTAGCGGGAGATTTAGTATTAACAATACCTACCTAACAATACTAACAATACCTAACAATACTAGCGGGAGATAGTGTAATAATAGCGGGAGATTTAGTATTAACAATACCTCTCTCACAAAAATAAAGTTGGTTGTTTTCAGTTGGAAAAATGTAATAATAAGTAATTGTCGAATGAAACACTAGTATATATTGAATTATTTGGCGGGTATTAGATAAGCCGCCATAGCTCAGTGGTCCAGAGCACCTGACCGGCAATCAGAAGGTCACGGGTTCAATTCCCGTTGGCGGCCAGTATCTTTTCTCGGAAGATTTTTTCAATGTGGATGAGTGTTTCAGGCTGATAATTATTGATTATAATATTTGTTATATACCCTTTGTGCTATGCATAAAAATCTTGTTTAAACGTTAGTTTATCAATTATAAAAAAAAAAAAAATAATAATAATAATAATTAATATTTGACAAGTTAAAGTATTTCAGCAATAAATGCAGACATAATTAGTCTCGACGCCACCTAGCGGGAGATTTAGTATTAACAATACCTCTCTCACAAAAATAAAGTTGGTTGTTTTCAGTTGGAAAAATGTAATAATAAGTAATTGTCGAATGAAACACTAGTATATATTGAATTATTTGGCGGGTATTAGATAAGCCGCCATAGCTCAGTGGTCCAGAGCACCTGACCGGCAATCAGAAGGTCACGGGTTCAATTCCCGTTGGCGGCCAGTATCTTTTCTCGGAAGATTTTTTCAATGTGGATGAGTGTTTCAGGCTGATAATTATTGATTATAATATTTGTTATATACCCTTTGTGCTATGCATAAAAATCTTGTTTAAACGTTAGTTTATCAATTAAAAAAAAAAAAAAAATAATAATAATAATTAATATTTGACAAGTTAAAGTATTTCAGCAATAAATGCAGACATAATTAGTCTCGACGCCACCTAGCGGGAGATTTAGTATTAACAATACCTCTCTCACAAAAATAAAGTTGGTTGTTTTCAGTTGGAAAAATGTAATAATAAGTAATTGTCGAATGAAACACTAGTATATATTGAATTATTTGGAGGGTATTAGATAAGCCGCCATAGCTCAGTGGTCCAGAGCACCTGACCGGCAATCAGAAGGTCACGGGTTCAATTCCCGTTGGCGGCCAGTATCTTTTCTCGGAAGATTTTTTCAATGTGGATGAGTATTTCAGGCTGATAATTATTGATTATAATATTTGTTATATACCCTTTGTGCTATGCATAAAAATCTTGTTTAAACGTTAGTTTATCAATTAAAAAAAAAAAAAAAATAATAATAATAATTAATATTTGACAAGTTAAAGTATTTCAGCAATAAATGCAGACATAATTAGTCTCGACGCCACCTAGCGGGAGATTTAGTATTAACAATACCTCTCTCACAAAAATAAAGTTGGTTGTTTTCAGTTGGAAAAATGTAATAATAAGTAATTGTCGAATGAAACACTAGTATATATTGAATTATTTGGCGGGTATTAGATAAGCCGCCATAGCTCAGTGGTCCAGAGCACCTGACCGGCAATCAGAAGGTCACGGGTTCAATTCCCGTTGGCGGCCAGTATCTTTTCTCGGAAGATTTTTTCAATGTGGATGAGTGTTTCAGGCTGATAATTATTGATTATAATATTTGTTTCAAATTTAGTTTTAAAAAAATCATTTACAAAAAGATCCGCCCACGTGTTTTACTAATACATTAAAAAAATTACATTCTTATTTTGCATAGACACTATTGAAAAATTATAAATACTGATGATCAAAAAATAATTACAAAAAGTACATAATAATAATAATAATATTTTTTTTGATATAGTTTTACATGACAAAATTAAGAAAATAACTTATATCATTGATGTCGCTATTCCAAATTCTTGTAATATTCAGAAAACATACAGATTTAGGAAATGAGATTAAAAGAATTTGGCATTCTAAGACTATAAAAATATTACCATTTGTTATTTCGGCTACTGGCATTATACCTAGCTCTCTCATTCAAAATTTAGGCGTATTAGATTTGTCAAAAAATTTGTACGTAAAAATGCAAAAGTCGGTCATTTTAAATACATGTAGGATTACGAAAGATTTTTTTAATATTCATATTGAGGGATCAGTAGGATTTATCGGACCAGTTAGGATTTCATCAGAGCCGAACCCTCTGATATGAAAATATCTGGAGTCGGTGAAATATTTTTCCATTAGGTTTCTGGTGGATTGACGTATTGTTCTTGTATTGTTTTGTATTTATTATACTTATATAGTGCACATACATTGCGTGAATTTACTAGATATTCATTTGTGGAAAAGTGTGTGGAAGGGTTAAGTCTTTCATTTAGGAAAGATTCAACCCGGACATAAAATCTGGAGCACCGTAAAATAATAATAATAGTTGGCTAGTCAAAGTTTCCACATATGTTTTATTGTTCAATTTTATGTGTAATAAAGTATTTCTAAGTATTATTATTCTTATAATAATTATGTGTAATAAAGTATTATTATAATAATAATAAAACTTTATTACACATAATTATTATAAGAATAATAATACTTTATTACACAAAAAATTGAACAATAAAACATATGTGGAAACTTTGACTAGCCAACTAGGAATGGATCCTGTCTTAGGCCAGTCAAATTGACAAATTTAATTTAATTTTACATTGTTTACTTACTTACATAACTTACTTACTTACATTTCTTAGAAAGCATGTTATTTATAGAAGGAAAAAGTGTAAATTATGTATTCCTCACAGAAGCTTGAATTAAATGTATAATTTGTACTTATAAGAAAAATATGAGAAATAATGATATCTTAAAATCAAATTCAGATATTTTCCCTTAGAGCGCTTAAAACAGAAAAAAAAAACAAAAAAAAGATAAAACTGGTAAAGTAAACAAAACCGGTAAAGTAAATAAAACCGGTAAGTTAATAAAATCCAGATGGTAATAATAAAAAGATTATCTCTTGGTTAACATATTTTCGCTTTTGACCCTCCCTAAATCAAGGAGCCAGTCGTTGATTAATTTGCGCAAAACATTAGTACTTTTCGTTTTCCAAGCATTAGGAATGTTATTAAATAATTTAGGTCCTAAGTATGAAAATTAACGTTGTCCAAGGGACGTCGTGGTTTTTATTGGGACTATTGGATTGTTCCTTGAATATCGGGTGTCGTGAAGGTGGTCAATGGAATGGTAGTGCTGGCGTTGTTTTTGAGCATGTAATACAATCTTTCTAATATACAATTGTCTAACATCGAGAACTTTGAATTCAGTGAATAATGCATCACTGGGGTACCTGAATGGTTCTTTAAGGATGAATCTTAGTAAAGATTTCTGTGCTTTAGCCGAGGAGTCCAATATTGTTTTGGCACATCCACCCCATCTTAGGGATGCATATTCGAGTAAAGAATTACACATGGCATAGTATATTGATTTCATGTCTTTTACAGAGAGAATATTTCTGATGGTAATAAAAGGGTGAGTAAGTTTTCTGACTTTTGAGGCAGTTGAGTTAATGTGTTCTTCCCATCTCAGATATTTATCTATGATGATCCCTAGATATTTTAAACTACCAAAGCATTCTAGTTTATTGCAAGTACAAGTGTTCGGTTCATTGCAAATGTGAATAGTAATATTTATTATTACAAAGGGTAGATAAAAAATATTATAATCAATAATTATCAGCCTGAAACACTCATCTACATTGAATAAATCTTCCGAGAAAAGATACTGGCCGCCAACGGGTATTGAACCCGTGACCATCTGATTGCCGGTCAGCAGCTCTGACCACTGAGATATGGCGGCTTATCTAATACCCGCCAAATAATTCAATATATACTAGTGTTTCATTCGACAATTACTTATTATTACATTTTTTACAACTGAAAACAACCAACTTTATTTTTGTGAGAGAGGTATTTTTTAATACTAAATCTCCCGCTAGGTGGCGTCGAGATTAATTATGTCTGCATTTTTTGCTGAAATACTTTAACTTGTCAAATATTAATTATTATTTTTAATTGATAAACTAACGTTTAAAAAAGATTTTTATGCATAGCACAAAGGGTAGATAAAAAATATTATAATCAATAATTATCAGCCTGAAACACTCATCTACATTGAAAAAATCTTCCGAGAAAAGATACTGGACGCCAACGGGAATTGAACCCGTAACCATCTGATTGCCGGTCAGCAGCTCTGACCACTGAGCTATGGCGGCTTATCTAATACCCGCCAAATAATTCAATATATACTAGTGTTTCATTCGACAATTACTTATTATTACATTTTTTACAACTGAAAACAACCAACTTTATTTTTGTGAGAGAGGTATTTTAATACTAAATCTCCCGCTAGGTGGCGTCGAGACTAATTATGTCTGCATTTTTTGCTGAAATACTTTAACTTGTCAAATATTAATTATTATTTTTAATTGATAAACTAACGTTTAAACAAGATTTTTATGCATAGCACAAAGGGTAGATAACAAATATTATTATCAATAATTATCAGCCTGAAACACTCATCTACATTGAAAAAATCTTCCGAGAAAAGATACTGGACGCCAACGGGAATTGAAACCGTGACCATCTGATTGCCGGTCAGCAGCTCTGACCACTGAGCTATGGCGGCTTATCTAATACCCGCCAAATAATTCAATATATACTAGTGTTTCATTCGACAATTACTTATTATTACATTTTTTCCAACCGAAAACAACCAACTTTATTTTTGTGAGAGAGGTATTTTTAATACTAAATCTCCCGCTATTTGGCGTCGAGACTAATTATGTCTGCATTTTTTGCTGAAATACTTTAACTTGTCAAATATTAATTATTATTTTTAATTGATAAACTAACGTTTAAACAAGATTTTTATGCATAGCACAAAGGGTAGATAACAAATATTATAATCAATAATTATCAGCCTGAAACACCCATCTACATTGAAAAAAATTTCCGAGAAAAGATACTGGCCGCCAACGGGAATTGAACCCGTGACCATCTGATTGCCGGTCAGCAGCTCTGACCACTGAGCTATGGCGGCTTATCTAATACCCGCCAATTAATTCAATATATACTAGTGTTTCATTCGACAATTACTTATTATTACATTTTTTACAACTGAAAACAACCAACTTTATTTTTGTGAGAGAGGTATTTTTAATACTAAATCTCCCGCTAGGTGGCGTCGAGACTAATTATGTCTGCATTTTTTGCTGAAATATATATATATACATTTTTTGCCATAGCTCAGTGGTCAGAGCTGCTGACCGGCAATCAGATGGTCACGGGTTCAATTCCCGTTGGCGGCCAGTATCTTTTCTCGGAAAATTTTTTCAATGTAGATGGGTGTTTCAGGCTGATAATTATTGATTATAATATTTGTTATCTACCCTTTGTGCTATGCATAAAAATCTTGTTTAAACATTAGTTTATCAATTAAAAATAATAATTAATATTTGACAAGTTAAAGTATTTCAGCAAAAAATGCAGACATAATTAGTCTCGACGCCACCTAGCGGGATATTTAGTATTATTAAAAATACCTCTCTCACAAAAATAAAGTTGGTTGTTTTCAGTTGGAAAAAATGTAATAGTAAGTAATTGTCTAATGAAACACTAGAATATATTGAATTATTTGGCGGGTATTAGATAAGCCGCCATAGCTCAGTGGTCAGAGCTGCTGACCGGCAATCAGATGGTCACGGGTTCAATTCCCGTTGGCGGCCAGTATCTTTTCTCGGAAGATTTTTTCAATGTAGATGAGTGTTTCAGGCTGATAATTATTGATTATAATATTTGTTATCTACCCTTTGTGCTATGCATAAAAATCTTGTTTAAACGTTAGTTTATCAATTAAAAATAATAATTAATATTTGACAAGTTAAAGTATTTCAGCAAAAAATGCAGACATAATTAGTCTCGACGCCACCTAGCGGGAGATTTAGTATTAAAAATACCTCTCTCACAAAAATAAAGTTGGTTGTTTTCAGTTGGAAAAAATGTAATAATAAGTAATTGTCGAATGAAATACTAGTATTTATTGAATTATTTGGCGGGTATTAGATAAGCCGCCATAGCTCAGTGGTCAGAGCTGCTGACCGGCAATCAGATGGTCACGGGTTCAATTCCCGTTAGCGGCCAGTATCTTTTCTAGGAAGATTTTTTCAATGTAGATGAGTGTTTCAGGCTGATAATTATTGATTATAATATTTGTTATCTACCCTTTGTGCTATGCATAAAAATCTTGTTTCAACGTTAGTTTATCAATTAAAAATAATAATTAATATTTGACAAGTTAAAGTATTTCAGCAAAAAATGCAGACATAATTAATCTCGACGCCACCTAGCGGGAGATTTAGTATTAAAAAATACCTCTCTTACAAAAATAAAGTTGGTTGTTTTCAGTTGTAAAAAATGTAATAATAAGTAATTGTCGAATGAAACACTAGTATATATTGAATTATTTGGCGGGTATTAGATAAGCCGCCATAGCTCAGAGGTCAGAGCTGCTGACCGGCAAGCAGATGGTCACGGGTTCAATACCCGTTGGCGGCCAGTATCTTTTCTCGAAAGATTTTTTCAATGTAGATGAGTGTTTCAGGCTGATAATTATTGAGTATAATATTTGTTATCTACCCTTTGTGCTATGCATAAAAATCTTGTTTAAACGTTAGTTTATCAATTAAAAATAATAATTAATATTTGACAAGTTAAAGTATTTCAGCAAAAAATGCAGACATAATTAGTCTCGACGCCACCTAGCGGGAGATTTAGTATTAAAAATACCTCTCTCACAAAAATTAAGTTGGTTGTTTTCAGTTGGAAAAAATGTAATAATAAGTAATTGTCGAATGAAACACTAGTATATATTGAATTATTTGGCGGGTATTAGATAAGCCGCCATAGCTCAGCGGTCAGAGCTGCTGACCGGCAATCAGATGGTCACGGGTTCAATTCCCGTTGGCGGCCAGTATCTTTTCTCGGAAGATTTTTTCAATGTAGATGAGTGTTTCAGGCTGATAATTATTGATTATAATATTTGTTTTCTACCCTTTGTGCTATGCATAAAAATCTTGTTTAAACGTTAGTTTATCAATTAAAAATAATAATTTATTATTACCTTGGGTTGTCCCGCTTGTGTTGCACTAAAACGTATAAATATTAAATATTAACTCTTGGGAGTACAATGCTGTATATAATATACTATATTCTGTATTGTATACTTTTAATAAATAAAATAAATAAATAAAATAAATTTTTTTGTCTTATCCGTGTTAAGAGTAAGGAGATTATTATCTAACCATTATTTGACATTATTTATTCCAATTTCGGCTTTTCTATGCGCTTCGTACCAGTTTTTGCCCTCAAATATTAAGACTGTATCGTCAGCAAAAGTGATGATATGATCGGCAAGGTTACTGTTGCAAAGTTAATTGATATAGATATTAAACAATATCGGTCCTAAAGTACTTCCTTGTGTTACACCAAATTCAATATTGGCTGTATCGCTTAGAGTATCATTAATATTAACTCTTTGGCTCCGATTTTCTAGATAGCTTCCTAACCATTTAAGTAACTGCCCCTGTATACCGATTAGCTGTAATTTTTTCAAAAGGATTTTATGCGAGATGGTATCGAAAGCTTTAGCCAGATCCAGAAAGAGCGCGATGCTTTTGATTCCTCGATCAATGTTATTAGAAAAAACTTTAGTCAGATTGCCAATGGCATATTTTTTATGTTGATTTGATCCAAACAGGATTTTTTCGTGCACTGATCACGAGTAGGTGTATTGATTTTCACTATGAATCCGTCTTCTGTGAGCAGGCATAAGTAGTCGTTGAGTTGGTGGTGAAATGGAGATAAAATGTTGATATTAAGGTCGCCTATAATGATTTGACGTTCAAATTTGTCGGAACTGCTGATAACAGTTTGGAGTGAATTCAAAACATAATTTTAATAGTTTTATTATCACGCCTTTCAGCATTTTTGAATGTAGGTATAAATTAAAGTAAGTTTCAAATGAAATTAAATCGATATTGGGTTATAATTTTAAAAAGCTGGTACGGAGAATAATTAATCTTTCTCATTGGAATCGAAATGTTAATTCTTGGCCGCTGGCTGGTTAATGGCCCTTAAAGTAAGTTCTTCTTTGAGAGCGAGTGTTGTATATTTTAAACGAAAATTATGCTTACATAATTTCACAGATTACGAAATAGCATGTCGTACAAAAATGTTATATTGGTTCTCTGAAGTACATAGAATCGGACTTGAAAGCATCAGCCTTCGCAAGTTTCCTGATAGATTACTTGGAAGGCCTTGTCTGTGGAATCTCTCAATAATCGTATGAAGTGATCGCTGCACATACCAAAATAGGATCGCCATAATGTATAATTCCTTGTTAATTTTTTCAGAAAAAAAGAACACAGAGGTTTACCAAAATACCTTGAACTCTGAGATTCACAAATGGAAGTTGAGAGCGTCCATACAATTATTGAAAAGAAAATATGAAAACACGATTGTATTTATCTTCCTACACATGAGTAGAAATAAATAAATCTGCCCGAAATAAGGACCCTTACGAGGTAAAATTCCTAAGTTTTCATGTTTTTTTTTAATAAGATGTTCTTCAATTAATGAAACATGAAGCTTTTTGCCCTGGAAAGAAGAAATGCGACCCTTGTGTAACGGACATAAAATTAAACTTTAATTCTGATATACGGTTACTTCATCAAATGCCAAAACGCGTTTTATTTCCAGTCGAGTATGCAACGTCATTCAAAATTACACAACAAAAATGTCAAGACTTGCAGGATCTCAAAAGAGTAAATGCCTACTGATCGCTCCTTTTATGTTAATCTGCTACACTGAATTAAGCTAGCATCGTTTTAAACTGTTTTTTATGATGTTTTTCGACGTACCAATCTGTATAATTATTTTTGTAGCATATTACTTATGTTCAATTTAAATTTAAAGAAACAAACTAAATCAATCGAGTTGTTTCCTCGTATCGTCACGTAAGAACATAAAAGTAAGAATTGGAAACTCTAATTTTCGTTAAAAATATTTCACCTTTTATTTTTTTTTAAATTAAAAAAAAACATTATTTCAGTCTAAAGTGTATTTTGTTTTCTTAGATTTCCCAATGCTTATACATTTATATGGTTTTTTGGTCCTTCTGAACATTTTAACAAATGTATGTAACGTGTTATCAAATTATGGCCATAGATACATCAATGTGTAATATTGAATAATCTTATTTAAAGTAATTTAAAAAATTTTAGGATTAAAAATAGTACTAAAGTGTAGTTTTTAGCAGCTGTCGTTTGGTACCAGAGCACCGCGTGTTTTATTTATTAATTTTTACTAAACTAGCTGAAATTTTATAAAATGAGCTGTTTATAATATTTACAGTTATAGTGATTCATAATAAAGAAACGGGTATTATTTTTTTCGATCTAGAATTTTTTTTAGTATGATTAATTACGATTGAAAAATGGTACGTTAACGTGAAAAAACGAACAATGGTTTATTCTGAGTAATATTTGTAATTTTATAATACGCATACACATATATTTAAATCACTTTAAACCTTGTTTCAGTTCTATTACGAACTGTAAAGACAATGTTCATAAATTTTCTGTAATAAGTGAATGATTTCCGTTCACAAACATACAAATTCCCTGCGTATGTGAATTTAAGGATTTTTTCTTTATAAAACAAAAACATGAGATCAATGATAAAATAATTTCATTGCCTTTAAATGACAGAAAACTGATTAACTGTTTCCGATTCAATTTTTAGAGACACGATTTTTTGTTTAATGAGCGAGGGCAAATTGAAAACGAAACCAACGGAATTCTCCAGCCTCAAGGCATTTTTGTAATTCTCTTGGCACTCTAGTGGTTATATTTTATCAGTAAAACTAACTATTCGAAATTGTTGAGTACTCATCTTGTGAGCGAAACTGGTAAATAAAGATTATAAAAATTTCAAATCAGCAACCCTTTCATAACACCTGTTCGCCGCAACTAGCGACAAACCTGCAAAACTTTAGCAGAGGCGCAAACCGCTTTTTCCGCCAGGAGAAT
The DNA here is from genome assembly GCA_917563855.2 of Limnephilus lunatus. Classification (NCBI taxonomy): domain Eukaryota; kingdom Metazoa; phylum Arthropoda; class Insecta; order Trichoptera; family Limnephilidae; genus Limnephilus; species Limnephilus lunatus. The sequence goes on from OU830594.1 coordinate 34,710,004, forward strand.
CAGAGGCGCACCGCAGAGATTTCCCAGCGGAGGGCACTTTATTTGCTTTTTCATTTTTGGAAAGCAGCAAGACGCCAGGGGTGGTGGACTTGTAGGGGGGAGCGAAACCCCTGGGGAAGACTGGTTCGATTCAAATACGTAGAAATAACGACCGAAGGATAGTTAGAACCTGTATTTTATAGGTAAAAATACGCTTGACAAACAGAAATTCTGTTCAATGCAGTAATTAATGGTTATGCTGATTTTATCTTAGCTTATTGCAGCGGGTAGATAGTTTGTGTTATATAAAAATATTTTTTTTTTATCAAAGGAAGCAAATACTTTGTGGTGTGACATTATATATTAAATGAAAAAACACACTTTGTAAAACACCACTTTTTATTTTTTGTACTTGCTTGCCATACTTTGTACTTTATACTTTGTACTTGCTTGCCATATTAAATTATGACCCACCATTGGTGTTTCGGTTCGGTAAAATTACATTGTATAACCTTGGTGGAGAGTTTATTTTTTGCTTTTACTGTAAGCTGAATGCGACAACGGATTTCAAGTTGTTTAAAAACATTTTGCATCCTGAATCTTCTCGACACTTTATTTGTTTGATGATTTCGTGGTGAAGTCCAAATTAAAAAACATAAATAACAATAAAAAGTGGTGTTTTACAAAGCGTGCTTTTTCATTTAATAAAAATATATTCATTTTACCGGATTCACCGTTAGAGTTAAACACAATAGTTAAAAAAAAAATAAATCAGATATTACTTACTTAACTTTTCCGAACGCGTTTTTTGTATTTTGCCAATTTACCTTCCGTTCTAAAAATTCTAATCGATCTTAGGTACTACTAATAATACAAATCTAGATTGTTATGTTTATTCGCAATTTTAAATTGAAGTATGTAATTGTTTGTATTTTTTATTCAATGTCTGAAATAAATAAACATTGCTGTACCAGGGGGAACCGCTACTTCAAAGTTGCAAAGTTTATTGTTGATATTCTGTTGAGTAACTTTTTTTCGTAACGTTATCACAAACTTCATACGGAAATGCGAAAATTAAAGACTTTATAATGAAAAACTGTCTAATGCAGGGTTTCCCAAACTGTGTTCCGCCGAACCTGGATAGGGGTTCCGCGACAGTTTGTCGGAATAATTTCATTAAAAATAATATACACATGTTCATTTTTCAATACCACTGAAATTATTCACAAGAAGTATAAATATTTTGCAATAGTTCTTAAGTTAGGTACTAGAGTATAGAGACTACCCTTTATGGAAGTTGTAAGAGCTGTTGTACTGTTGCAGTAAGCCTTCATTTTACATACAAAACCAAATCCCTGAAATTTATTGTTGTGCTGTGTAATACTGTGATAAGGGTCAATAATATTGCATATGTGCGATATGGAAACAATAACAACGGGATAACGGATCTGCATGTGTTTCACGAAATTTCAGTTCCCAAGGAACCCAACCATATATTTTTCGAAATCGACTTTACCTGAAAGTAAAGAAATGTAAAAATCAATCAGTCTTACTACATCCTTGTTAGCAATTAGTCGAACTATAAATGCGCATGGTGCCGTAAATTTTAGTGAATTTTTTTTTTTTAAATTACATTTTTTATTTCACCAGTTCAATCAAATCATATTGATTTTTTTCCTGTCTTTTTAAATTTTTTTTTATGTGAATTCCTGTCAAGAGTCCCATCTGCTCCCGACTGGGGCCAGTCAGACTATGGCATCCCCAATGACGGTATATTGTGAGGCTGAGGATAGTGGGGAGGGGAAGGAGATGGGGAGGAGGGAGATGCGAAAATACCTGGCTATTCAGATCTGATCACCAAATACGGCTAAAAAGTCATTTCAAGTAACGTTTCAATTCTGAATGGTGGTCTTGCACCAGGGCGATACTGAGAGTATTGTCCACTCTGGAAAATGCCGCAAATATACTAAATATTATCTTTATAAATTAATTGTGAAGTAACACAAATTTATCAAATAAAATGTATTTGTCCACCCCGGGATTCGATCTCTCGACCTTCGGATTGTGAGTCAAGAGCCTTACCCCTAGACCATGGCAGTTTTACATGAATATTTGAATTAATTAAATTTTAAAGTATTAGAAAAGGTTTCCAAAGAATTTTAAGAATACGTACATAACTTGAAAACAATTCTTTTGCCGAAAACTGATAAGGACGATTCCTATGTTTGGAATCCATTTTCTGTGATAGCTAAATCAGTAGGCTTAAGCGCAAATGAGTATGAAAATCTAATTGATTCAATCAGCGACTCTGACTTCAAACAAAAATACAAAAACACAGATCACCCTTTAATTGATTTCTGGATAAGTTTGTCAGAAGCAAATTTATCAAAACAAGCTATTATTTTTTTACTTCCGTTTTTAAAACCTAGGTATTTATGACCTAAAAACTAACCGTTCCGTTTTAATAAGTGTTCAGTTAAAATTTACGGGTTCGCAAAGTGTTCCATTGCAGAAAAAGTTTGGGAAACCCTGGTCTAATGAAATATCTCATTTCTTTCTTTGAGTTTTAGAGGCGCATCTCAATTTTACGTGAATTAACAAAATATTGTGATGAACAAAAACAGCGCTATACATCACTAACAAATTGATGGCCTCTGTGATTGGTAATAGGTAAGGTTTTTGACTAGCAATCCGAAGGTCACAGTTTCAAATTCCGGCGTGCGTAAATAAATTGTATCTGATTATTTTGTGTTATATCATAATTAAATGTTAATGTGTTTGGTAACCAGATCTTCATAGCCAGGTACTTCCTCATCTTTCTCTTTCCCATCTTCTTCCACTCCGCACTACCTTCAACCTCACAACATACCCCAATTGGGGATGCCATAGTCTCACTGGTTCCAGGCGGGAGCAGTTGGGACTTTTGCGCGGTATTGACAGTAAAAAAATAATTATTTGTATATTTTTTAAAACCGTTATCATAACTTGCCACCGTTAAGTTACTTTTTTACTTTAAACCACTTTGAATGTACAACTTTGAACTTATAATGAAATATAAAAGTTCGCGTTGACGATATTATTATTATATTTTCCCAGCGATAGTAGAGAGAGCGGCCGATAGGCGGGCGAGTGGCGCTAGGTGTCGCAAATTAACTTCCGGCTAGCTCAAAAGGGTGTTTACTTCTGAACAAAGTTCCGTCTCTTTACTACGGGGCAGTGGTTTTAGCGACGGCGACGCTTCTCAGTGGCAGAGGGTAGTTTAGTAGTTCTGCAAAGCGGGATGTGTGTACACTGTACACTCGCACAGAGTACACTGTTCAGGAGACTTTGGATTCAAGACTCTGCAATGTACTACGGCACTTTGTACTTGCTTGCCATATGACCTATCACGTGGTTTTCCGGTTCGGTAAAATTACAATGTATACCTAACCTTGGTGGAGAGATTTTTTTGCTTTTACTGTAAGCTGAATGCGACAACGGATTTTACCTTGGTTTAAAAAAAATTGGTTTCCTGAATTATCTTGTCACTTTATTTGCTTGATGACTTCGTGGTGAAGTCCAAAATACAGGATTCTTACTTCTTCAATAATAAGGAAGTTGAGTGAAAAATACTCGTATTCTTACTTATAAAAAATATGTTCATGACGATCAAAAAATATCGATGCTAAATATATAAATATATTTCTATATTATTATTCTTAGAATTAATTAAACTTTCTAAAAATATATATTAAAAAGACGTAAACTAAAAACGCTTCATGGTTGGTCGAAAAAATTCTGACGTCATCTGTACCCAGGTTTATACGGTATTGCAAAGTCTATGGTGCATCTCTTTCTATTACATGAGAGATGGTTTGTTTATTATGAGAGAGGTATACGCCTAACAGTTTTGCTTGCTATTTTGTTATCACTCTTTTTAGTTTAAATAAAGCCTCGATGACATTGAGCGAGTTTACAAGCGACTAGCGTAATCGTATTACTAGTTAACTAGCAGATCAAAAAAGTTGAAAGGTGAACATTGCTCGCTGTCAGTGTTGCCAACTCGGAATCTCCGTTTCCGCTAAATCGTGTTGAATCGTCGGTCAGAATTCCGTCAGACACCCGTATTTTCGTACATATTTCAATCCGCCAGATATGACGGGAAATCCGACACTGCTAGCGCTTGCCTCAAGATGGCCGCCTACTAACAGCTGATTTCGTAACTCTGAATTAGTTACCACGAGAATCGTGATTTTTGCTACTGGCTATCGTGTGGCGCTACCTGAAAATTCAAATTTGTCAAACAAAATGTCGTCAGAGTAGGCGGGAGAAATTAATTTAACTATGAAATCATGATCAATTATTTTCTTTTTAAATACAATTAATTCTGATAGACGGTTAACATTAATAAAAAAAAACTGAAATTCTTTATTGAAGAACTAGCTGACCCGACAAACTTCGTACCGCCCCAAAATCAATAACTGTTGAATTAAATTCAGTTTTTTTATCAAGTTAAAAATTACGCAATGAAGCAATCATCAAAAATACAAGTGTGCAGTTCACACGCGTTTGAAATGAAATCTTCATAAAACTAAAGTACACAAGTGGGGAGGCTACGAAGCACCGCACAAGGAGGAGACCGATTATTCTATCTCAATCTCTCGCTGGTTAAATCGTATAGATGTATGTGTTTGTCTCTAAAACCTTACCGTATGGGCCGTTTTGATTATGAGCACACTTTTCAAGGCTCCTATTGGTGGTGATTTTGTGGGCGAAGAATTCACTTCTACCGCATGTGAACAGCAGTCGATTTAAAAAAAAATATATTTTAAAAATAATAATAAATAAATATGCTCTGCATAAAAACCGGTTAAACTTTTACCGAGATCGAAAACAAAATGTACATTATACAGTACATACTCAATTTACTTTAAACAGTGATTCCTGACCTTATTTGGTGTAAAAAATATATGTCTCCGGTAACTTTTATTTTCTTCAAAACCAAACAACCAAAAAAATCTCTACGTGTCGTCACTAGTCACTCAGCCGAAAAACTGACCAACCCCTCACCCCGACCCTATCTGTCCAATACCAACTGATTTTTTAATGTTTTTAGTAGAAAAAAACAACAAAAATGTCACTGGTGACCAAAATTACATTTATATTTTTAACACAATTAATGTCACGATCACTTGTAAAAGTAAGTCAAGTCCGTCCCTTAACATCCTGTATATATCAAAAATGTACTTGTTTTTTTACTTTTCAATAAATTACTGCGATTGCACATTTTTGATATTTTTTTCGCCCGCAATATTGGATAATAAATATGTCCATGTGTCATGGCGTAATGCGTAAAATGTATTATTAAAATTAAGTCATAAACATCTAAGCATTTTGTCATCTTCCTCGTTTAAAGAACTGCTTTTTGTCAGTTAATCGTGACAACGTTTTCTTGTGAAACTATTTCACGTCTACTTAACGGTACCCTTTAATATTAGCATCAATTACCAGTCACTCCGCATAAACTTGTCTGTAAAATATATTGCCCACAATATTATAGTGTCTGGCACTCACAATTCTATAGGGAGTCATATACCCGCTATAAAAACCGCTGTATCCAAAACGGCTAGACTCAATTATATAATCCTGCATAATGCATGTAAAACATTGCATATTCCTTGCAAATAAACATTACAATGACATTACAGCGGTGCTGCTGAGCGAGAGTCGACAATTTGTGTGTGATCCGAGTCGGGACATCAAAGCGACCCTTGGAGAGGGATGATGCTAGGCTGTGTCTGGATTTGAATACAACGGGATTTATGCTTAATGCATTCTGAGCGGATTACTGTTCCAAAACTTCACAAGTTTCAGGTTATATGAAATGTGGAGATACGTTAGTTAGTATTATGTTAAATTTGTTATATGAGATCCTCTCATTTTGGTACACTTTCCTGTTCACCGTGTATGTATGTGCCTAATATAACCAACGTGTATACTCAATAAAAACAATATTCAATACTTTGTGGTTTGACATAATACCTATATGCACTGAAAAAATAACTTTTTTAACCACTTTTTGATAACCAACCGTTTTCGCTTTAGTTAAGATTCTTCGGGGTTATGTAAAAACTAACAGAAATACATGAAATTAATTAGTATGTGGGCACAGAGGGAAAAATAACCAAAAGTTTATAGATATCTGGACAGTGAGACAAAAAATTAATAACATGCCAAAGGAACAAAGGATTAAGTTTAATGTTGTGGGTTTAATGGGAAATACCATCTTCTTCCCCTTGTTCTATTCGGAATGGGACCCACTGCATCGACAAGGCGCCTCCATTCGTCCCTGTCTTGCGCTGATTGTGCGGCCTCTGTCCATGGCAGTCCCATCCTTTCCCCACACAGTTTCTGGAGTTGTCTCGCCCAACTGTATATGGGGCGGCCCACTGGACGTCTACCCTCTGTTATCGCACTCAGTATTTTCCTAGGAATTCAATCATCAGACATTCTTAGTACATTCCCAAGCCACCTCAGTTGTGATTTTTCTATGAAGAGCAGCAGTGGTTCAATATTTAGATCGTCTCGGATCTTTGATTTTCTTATTTTATCCCATTTTATAACCCCTTCCACTCCTTTCAAGTCCCTTTAATAGGAAATATACCTATTGTACACTACTGAACAAAAAAATGCCACCGTCATTAACGAGTATTTTTATAACAATTATTATAAGCAAAATTTTCAGCCTGAAACACTCATCTACATTGAAAAAATCTTCCGAGAAAAGATACTGGCCGCCAATCTCGGAATCTCGGAAGATTTTTTCAATGAAGATGAGTGTTTCAGGCTGATAATTATTGCTTATAATAATTGTTATCTACCTTTGTGCTATGCATGAAATTCTTGTCTTAAACGTTAGTTTATCAATTAAAAATAATAATGAGTATTTTCATTTCTAATAGCTTCTAAAGCTTCCAGCTGTGTCACGTCACTATTTTTATGTGTTGCACATCAACAGCGATGATTATATTATATTGTTATCTCTCTTGAAGACATCTTATGTCAAAGTCTGAAATATTAATAATAATAAAAACGTTTATTTATCAAAAGATTTTTTACAATGTATATTTTTTCTTTTATCATTGATTCTAATGATGAAAAGGTCACTGCTTAGCTGCAATTCAGGATTTTTCCTAGAAAGCTGCTGGTTTTCTGAATTGCCTTCATTATAAAACAGAAAATAAAATAAAAAGGAATTAAAAAATTTTACTCAATTAAAATAAAATAAATTAATTAAATTTTACAATATAAAATAATTAAATCAAAATCAAATCTTTAATTCAACGCACATAATATAATACAACATAAAGTCGTATTATAAAACAGTTATCGGTGTTTCTTACAACTTACAAGTCAACTACATTAAAGAATAAACGACATAGTGGTTAGACATTAATTCATTCTCGTGATTACATTGATTTGAAGCAACCAAAATAATGTATCCCATTATCAACCATATTTCACCAGACAAGACTTTGTTTCAACAAACAAGTAACGTCACGTAACAAAATGAAAGCAACATTTCGGAATAATAATTGAGAAGAACTGCTTTGTCTCTTCTGACTGTTTCTGTATAACTCTGAGATTCAAAGGTTATCTTGAAATGTGCATAACAGAAGCGCGCGAAAGCCTCCCTTTGTGCGAAGGCTCCATTGTTGGCAGCTTGAATTCTGATTCGCGACGTGCGCACTGGAAGTACCTACTGCCACTGAACTTAACAAAAGATAAGGAAAACTTAAAACTCGTGTGTGGTGTGTAGCCAACTGTCATTATTATCGGCACTACAATCGATGTTATTTCATATATTATCCACGTTCCGATTGCGTGGGAGAAACTTGAATGTATTCTCATTTCCCAATAACTGTTATTCCTTTATCAGGCTTGTTCATCCGTCAAATTCAAAGGTGTGAGCAAAACCTATCAAAGGCACTGTTGTGTAATATTATATCAAGTTTTTTTAGCCAATTTAATGTGTCTTGTTTTTCCAATTTTTAAGTAGAAGAATTTCAAATACATGTACCCTTAGGCACTGCCGTCTTCAGTGCAGAATAAGACGCAAATAATAATAGGTATGAACATGACGTATTGTTTTAGATTTCGTTGATTACCAAGAGTATGTAGAATACGACGAGAATTCTTTTTTCCTTGTTATCATATTTTAAATGATAATGTGGGTCTCTCCGAGTACTTTCTGCTGATGCCCCCATTTTAGAACTTAATAAAATTAAAAAATAGATATAATGAAATAGAAAAAAATGTAATTAAAACTAAGACAAAATAAAATAAAATACAATTAAAGCGGTAGTGAAAAATAAAAAAAATCGGCATATAAATGTTGTTTGAAAATATAATTTTATTTATTTATTTACTTATTTATTTTCGGGAAATCGACAGTTTACATTTATTTCAGTTTGTACAAAATAAAACCAATTATGGATTTCCCCTTTTGTGACTTTACTTCTACTGAGACAGCATAATTAGGAATAAGTAAATTAATTTTATATAGGTACATAAAGTGTTTATATCTCACATACCTATGTTTTATTCTTTTACGTCGTAAAATATTTGTGATTTGTATTTACCGTAAGAGTTTTCTTGTTTTTTTGTATGCTTTTGATCTATCATTATTAATTTAACTCTTCTCGTATGATATTTTGTGTTTGCCTTTTTGATCAAAAGTGTAGTTTAGTGGTGTTTTGATGTACAATTGGCGTATAGCTAATACTTTGAATACGTTGAATATTTGGTCTTTGTCCGTCATTCCACATTTTTTCCAGTAGTTGGGGATGCCAAGGTAACCTGGCATCTCCAAACAATGATTCCATATTCGATTGTGGATTAGTTATACCTAGTGCAAAATATATTATTTTCCTTCATTGAAGAAGAATGTAAAATTAATAATCTGACAGAAAATATGAAAAAGAAAAATAAGAGGATAACAATATCAACTCGGACTCTCTCGTCCTGCGACAAACGCATAAACCAATTCGGCTACTTAAATGTAATTTTTAATTCTTACGTAAATGTCATGTCACTCATGTATCAAATTTCAGAATTAACAATACCATCGATAATTTTTTTCTATATTGTTGGTAGCGACCTTTTTCATTGGAAAAAAATATTCGAAGAACTGGTTTGTAACGTAGATAGTGTATCGGTATATCTAGGTATACCTAGGTATATCCGATTTTATTACATGGAATACTTTTTTACCATTTTGTAAAAGTCTACATGAATATTCAATTTTTATTAAAACAACTCTACTTGTAAAACTTTTAAAGGTTATTCCCATCTGTAATATATCATTGAAGACGAAGATATTACTAATAATCTGAACTATAATATGAAAAAGAACTAGACAGAAAATAAAAAAGATAATGGTCACAACTGGGACTCGAACCCAGAAACTCTCATCTTACCTATATAACTTCAAAAAGTTATAAAAAACAGAGTTGTTCTAATAAAAATTCTATACTTTTTAATTTGTTTTGGTTTACAAATGTTTTGAAAAATATGTATTATTTTGAGGAATTTATTTGTGATTTGTTTTCGCGACGCGTCGCGCGACAACGTGTCTATCTGAGGTTATTGTCAATTATACTTCCTATATATTTTTTTTTGTTTTTTTTTCCAGAGTTAACGCGATATTGATGTTTATGGGTTCGTGTATTTTTATGGTGTTTGTTTTATTTTTTGGATGTCTCTTTAACAATAATAATATAAACGAAAATATGAAAGAGAACAAGACACAGAAAAAGACAATGGTCGCAACTGGGACTCGATTGTCAATCTCATATTTCAAAATATGAAATTGACAAATATGACGGCTTTGACAGAAGGTGGCAATAGCAAAATTGGTTAACGCGCTCGTCCCGGTTAGACGGAGAGGTCTGGGTTCGAGTCCCAGTTGCGACCATTGTCTTTTTCTGTTTTTTTGTGTCTTGTTCTCTTTCATATTTTCGTTTAGATTATTATTGTTAACTTATTCTAATATGATATATTTCACTGATGGGAATAACCTACAAAAAAGTATTAAAAAAAAAATTTTCTTATAAAAATTGAATGATATTAATAATCAATTTATCCATTATTAAATTGAATATGAATTATTGCACCAATATTTCAATAATTAAATTAAACCTTGAAGATTTTAAGATAGATATAAATATAATATATTTAATGTGAAATACCTACCAAAAATGATTTTGCGATACACATATTTTCACCAAAGCACATTAACATAATAATGTGTATTAACATTTTCATTAATTCTGCTGGTATCCAAACAACAAACCAAAACTAAGCGTTTTCCCAGATTCCCAGATTGTATCTACCCCGCCCAAAGTCTCTAACAGATCTCAGATCTTCCGTTTCACCTCACATCCTCCAAGCGGACATCTGAATCCAAGTAACAGGCTCTTAATTAATAATTTCTGGTTGATATCCGAGGGTTCTCTCTTCTCGTCCGCCCTATCGGACCCGCATCAAGCTTGTCAGGGGTCAGCAAGTTGAGGTTCGGGTGCTATTGCTAATACATGCAATCTGAATACTTTTCGTGAAACATTAAATGATTGCAGACGAGGTCGGATTCATCGACACAAGTGCAACTTTACATTAAAAATCGTTCATTTTTTGCATTGAAATATATATACTAAATATTCCCAACATAGTACCCTCAGGCAAAATTATATCGTGCTTAGGTAAAATTAACAAAATTGGTATCAAATATTGATTTTTCTATTTATGGCGCGGAAAAGCTATTATGATTGTTTACATATCGTATTTCGCTTTAATTGAATATTATTTTGAAAATTATCTTAAAATCGTCAATGTTAAATTTAATATTGAAATAATGTTGACAAAAATCATTGTTTAATTTAATATACATTATGAATATTTCATAGTTATTGTTGTGTTTTGTTAAAAAATACGTATGTCCCTTTTTTTAATAAAAAAATATATCAATTTGGGAGGCGGGAATGGGTACCGCCGCTCCGGGAACCTTTATTGGATAACCAACACCTCTGCCATAGATCACCCCAAGTGGTTCGCTACGTTTGGTGATTTAGCAGAGGTGCCCGGGTTCATGGGGTGAGGTTTGTCTAGATCTGGAGGCGAATGACCAGGACACACTGAACCCCAGATTCCTACCCACCACTAGCTTAAACCCTTTTCCTTCCCAGAACTCTCCTTCCTTTCCTTAAAAAAACCCTCGGCACATCATCCGCAAATATTAAAATACTATACATTATTACTACTACTACTATTATTACTACTACTTACTGCTCTTAATTATTTTCCTCAGGGCCTCCTGTATGGAGTTCATGTAAAAAAAAAATGAAATGTGTCAAGGATATCCTTATTATTATTTTTATTATCTAAATTCTATATCATTTTAGTGAAATGTCGCCAAGGGTGCTTTACAAAACTAGAAAATATCTTAAATCCATCAATAGATAATTTTAAAAAATGTCATACTATATCAGGTCATGCCAAGAGTAAGAATAATTATATATTATATGAAATGGATGAAAAAATTGTTGGTAAGTGTGTTGAACGTATGTCTAAGGGTATAAAAGAGACATGCGTGTATGAGTGAGACAGCACGAGTAATGCATAAAAGGGTGTGATTGTTTTCCATTGAAATTTTTCATTTAGTGAAATGTCGCCAAGGGTGCTTAACAAAACTAGAAAATATCTTAAATCCATCAATAGATAATTTTAAAAAATTTCATACTTTAACAGGTCATGCCAAGAGTAAGAATAACTAAATATTATATGAAATGGATGAAAAAATTGTTGGTAAGTGTGTTGAACGTATGTCTAAGGGTATAAAAGAGACATGCGTGTATGAGTGAGACAGCACGAGTAATGCATAAAAGGGTGTGATTGTTTTCCAGTTGTTCTCTTTGCATTTAGGCTTCGCGGAATAACACATTGTACATGTCTCACAATAAACTTAACTAGGTCTATCCGCGGGTTAATATTGTCTTCAGTATTGAGATCACCACATAAAAACTGTATCATTACACTTTGGGCATCGGGTAATCTTGAGATCTATAGAAGATAGATCATCACAGTAAGTGATGACGAAGTTGTGGGGCTTAATGTTTAGTTACTTAATTACATTTAAAAAAAGATGTTGTACCCCTGAGAAAGGGTATACTGTGGACATAGGCAACACGGGGAATTGTAGATGATTATAAGCCCACGTTAACCTCCGTCTTGATGTGGTCTCACAGACTAAGACTGGAGATTTGGAAGATGGGACAAGAGGACATGTCTCACTGTGATATCACATTCATTGTTTGGACGTTTAGTTATGTACATCTTACATCAACTCACCTTTCAACTGCTTGTCGGAGCAATTCAAGCTGGAACAGTGAATAATACGTTGGAACGAGATTATTCATATTATTATGATTTAGGCTTTCCTTAGCAACAAATTTGAATGTGCCCTGAAATGTTATATATATATAAATATGTATACAGTACTGTAACTATAGTTAATATTTCTTTTTGTATATGAATACCGAACAAGAGTCCGAACTGCTCCCAACTGTCTGGAGCCGGTAAGACTATGGCATCCCAATTGGGGTATGTTGTTTTTTTTTACGTTAGCTCCCCACAGGAGGTCCTGGGGAAAATGAAGGTCAGTGTATCCAGAAGTGACTGATACATATATCTATCCCTCCAACTGCGGTGCAAGGCGATTTTCCGGGAGAGTCCTGTTGGAGAGGTCAAAAAGTCTTTCTCAACCAGTCTCTCCCGATCTGGCCTGCCACGCAGTTAGTGGGCAGACGCACCTGCCGCTAAGATCCGGGAACCCGGGCACCCCTGCTAAGTCACTAAACGTAGCGAACCACCTGGGATGATCTATAGTAGAGGTGTTGGTTATCCAATAAATGGTTCCCGGGGCAGCGTATCCATTCGGCCATACCCACGTCCCAAATTGTGAAGCAGGAGTGGAAGGAGATGAGAAAGAGATAGGTGTGGAAGTGTCTGTCTCTTCAGGTCGGGTCACTAAGCACGGCTATATTCATTCGCGAATGGTGGTCGTTCACCAATATTTATTGATTATTTTCGTTTCTGGAACACACCGTAAATATACTGCATTTTGATTTAAATTATTAAATTGTGAAATAAAAAAATCAGCCAAACAAAATCCACTCTTGCACGTCAGAATTTGAACCCTTGACCTCCGATTAGTGGCCAAGGATCGTAACCACTCAACTACGGAGACCAATTTTTTAATTAAAAATTTTAAGTTCTCTTGGCGATTACCAAATAAAAATTAAACTTCTGCAAAAAATAAGCTGAATTATTCATTATAAAATAATTTCAAAACCAACTTAAAAATATGTATTTTTTCAATGATACGATGATTATTGTCTGTTATTTTTATGTAATATTATGTTATTATTTGTATTTTTATAAACTGCTCATGTTTTAAAGCGTCTGCTCTCAACACAGGTTTTCCTGGTGATACAGGCATAGGATATTACAAATTGTAAGACTAGAATTAACGAAGATGAGTAATAAATAAAAAAAAAAATAAAAAACTAGCGGTGTTGTCGTTGGTAATTTTTTTTAATTGTTATTTTTTTGTAAAACTAGGTACTTCACTCAATCTTAAACGTTATCTTCCCATTTTGACAAAAAAACTCAATCTTAAACGTTATCTATAATTTACGGGAAAAAAGCTGGTTTATAAATAACAAACTGTTTCGATCTGAATATCGTAGAAATGTCAGAATACAATCTTTACAAATTTAAGATTAGATTTGAAAAACATTTTTGGTGTGAACATCCTTATCCGTTAACAAAAAATCACCGTTCTGACGCCAGTTTTTACTGTATAAGATTTCAACTGTCACTCAAATAACGTCAAAATATGATTATCTGTTTGAATGATTTTTTAGATTTGTTTAGGTTGTAGAATTAGAATTCTGGCAAGATAGCAGTTTTTTTTCAAAATAAACGAAACGACGTAAGCCTCTTGTGTCAAATGTCGTAGAAATGTCAAATGTCTGTGTTAAATTCCGCGCAAAATGAAACTCCTTTCAATGATATGATAAGGATTTATATTACGTTTTTACGAAATCTTTTTTCGAAAAGTCGAATAATCACAAGCTGGGTTACAAAGCAATCGTTTTGTCGTAATGTTAGAGCGGAAAATCTTAGGTTAAAAAAAAATGATTTCGGAAATGGAAAACCTTTTAATGCGATACACAATATGAAATGTTGTTTACTAAACTTTTCACGAATAAAATACAAAAGTTTCCAGAAAACGCCGCCGGTCGTACTAGTCGAATCTTCGTTTTATTTGTGTTTTGCAATTTCGAGATTAAATCTCAGAAGAACAGTGGAGATTTGCAATGGGGTAGTTTTCAAAATGCCGCTCTGTTGTGAGTAAAAAATTTCACGAAATATTTTAATAATTTCAAGTTAAAACACCAAGGACGGGGTGATTCACCGAATTTGAAGATGTCATAGAATCTCAAAGATAAAATCCATGTTCAGTGAAAGTTCTATTATTTTTTTAAAAGTATTTTTTTTACGTCTTCTATTCTAAAACTACTATGATAATAATCTATCACCTAACATTGAAACATTACTTACGAACAACTGCAAGATTTTTAGCATACTGAACATTGAAAGGGGGTTCATTTTAAAACCTTTTATGATGTATTTTAAATACATGTCTCCTTATATACAAAATATACTCATGCAAACAAACACAAAATTCATTTTAACAACCCCATTATCTATAGCACTATCCACTCCTATGGTAAGCAATCCATATGATGAGGGTACCTTATATAATTGCCTCCCGAACGAAATTTAAAATGATAAAAGATTGAATGGTTTAAAAAAAATAATCTTAATAAATCAGCTACGCCACATACGAAATAAATATTTATGGTAATGTTATATTATCGTTAAAACAAGCATATAGGTTCGAATGGTTAATGAACAAAATAATGAAACAGAATATTATTGTATTGTAATGTGTATAAAATGTATTTAGTTCGGATATTTCTAGTAAAATAAGTGAAAATATAATTATATTTTTTCTAGAATAAAAACGTTATAATTGGGTATTATAGCTTTAAACGTGGTCACACCCTTAAAATATTGATTCGGCGTTGAATCGATTTAATTCTAATATGTCTGCTATAGCCAATGTACTTCGTTCTGAATTATTCTTTAAACTTGTGTTTTATAGCTCAGGAAAACTACAATTCATGCTACATGGTACTATTTAAGTCATCTTACTCTTTGTAGTTTTAGATAACAGAACTAGAATAAAACCTTTATCGAAATTGAAAATTATCTTATATTGAAAATTTAATTTGATATCGATAATTAAATATGAAGAATTTTTGAAATTCTGTGAAATAACTGGCCCTAATTTTCAACTAAATAAATAAATACACATTAAATAAATAAATATTATGAATACGAAATTAAGTTGGAATGAGTGGATCCCGAAAAAAGTGATGGCAAGGAAATTTCCAAATTTATTCTTTCCATGATTTTATTTTAATTCCATCCTATTTTTTGTTTAAATGATATAACATATTATAATCAAGTTTAATTTTAAGATTTTTTTTTTTAATTTTGATTTTTTTTTGTTTAATAATATCGTGTATAATACTTTAATCTTTTGATCAATTGCTTTTTTATTACCTACGCCCCCAGTATTTAAATTGTAAAGTTTGCCTAATTATTGTAATATTTAAATTTATCTAAAGGTCGTTGAAGTTGGGTATTGATGTTTCCAAAATAATATTTTTTCCTGCATAATTATTATACAAAGTTGATTTATTATGGTTTATAATTGAACTTCGCTTAAACTCAACTGGAAGGATTAAACTTATTGAATTATTCTGTTTTATTAAACTAGCTTTAGGATTATTAGAATATTTATTTATTTCTAAATTCTATAAAATATTTAGTTCACAGCCTTTATTTTGTATATTATGTAACGGAGTTTTATCTAGGTGTGGCAAATTGTGACTTTATTTTTTTTAACGCCTGTGTTCTTTAAATCTAGTATTAACAAAACTTGCCAGTTCGTGTGACATCCATCCAAGAGGATGTGTAGTTCATAAATATATTGGGTTGGTAGATAGACAATGTTGGAGAAAGATATCCAGTGAAACTTGGATTTTGAAAAGACATGTGTGATTGAACTATGTGATGTGGGAAAATAAAGGAACTGGAAAATCATTGCTGTTCTTATGCGGCTGATGTCAATCGTGTTCAAAAGTTAGGCATGGATCTTCCTGCTGTGGGTTCCATGACGTTTCAATCATGTTCGTGGGTGTACATACCATTGGTATAGTTACCAGTACAACATATAGGGGAGACCTATACAAAACCGTATACCGAGGTAAAACCGTATTACTCTAAAAAAGCTTTATTACTTTAAATATTCCCGCCACGCACTCTGCCCCCTGTACAACTCCGAAACCAAAGCAAGTCAGCAGAAACTTGTCAGTACCTGTCTGCTCGCTGGCAAAATACCACATGTATTAAGTTTTTCGGTATCCTGATGTAATTTTTATGGATTTTTTTAATGGATTAATAGTGAAGTTATTATAATTTGCAGGTGAATGAAATGTCAAATACCGTAAATATGTATTTTTTACCTTTTTTATGTATAACTTTTAAATGGTTTTTGTAACATTTTTTACATCTGTGTAAGAATGTCTGTATTTTTTTCTAGGGACACAACCGTACGCGGTAAAACCGGCCAGGAAACGTTGCCCGGAATATTTTTATTACAGATTTTTTTTATTATTTGTTTACACGCGTTACAAACAAGTCGCGTAATTACCAAAGAAAAACTACCAGACGAGAATGGGATACTGAAAAAATGACGACAGCAATTTTTAGTGTAGTTGAAGGAGCAATGGGAATCTTAAAAGCAGCAGAAACCTACGGAGTGACGAAATTCGTATTATACGACCGTGTCAATAAATACAGAAATCCACGGCAAAAGGCCTAGTCCGTTTTAAGTCTACATTTTACACAATACAAGCCCAGTATACGGTTTTACCCTTCGCACGAGGCAAAATCGGAAATATTAGTGGTTTTGTATTTTTTTTTCTATAATATATTTTTTTCTATAATAATAATTACTGTAAACCTAATTTTATTTTAATTTCCTAAACTACAGAGATTCTACCTTAGGTATACTTTGGACAGGTCTCCCCCACAGCTTGCATCATTTCACGTTTTGTCGAATGATTAGTGGCAATGCATATCAAATGTGAAAAATATTATTCATGAAAACTTTTAATGAAAAACTCAACCCTGTGCAAAAAATGTCAATGTTGGTAAATCGTCATTCATCTCTTACTCCAGTGTTTGCCAGTACAAAAGCGCAGAATATATCACCGAAACCTCAGCACAGATAAAATTGCAAAATCTAGGCAAATTCGCATACAAGGGAACAATCGTTCTTCAATTTAAAAGCAATGTAATATTTCCAAATCTGAATTGTTTTGGCTCGCTTGGCGAGGGTATGAATAGTTGCAACTGCGCTACATTTATTTATCTCTACTTTTGCGAGCCAACGCCAAAACGGAATATTTAAAAACCAACACCCAGCATGAAAAAATTATGTGACTTTACAATGGCTCGAGTGTTAAAAAATCTTTAAAAGTGGGTTCAAAATTCGGGGACTAACTTTTTATAATAGTATTTTTTGTCATTATAAAATCCTTGGTTTTTTCGCACTTCTTTGCAGGCTAACATTACAGCTCACAATAGCGTCGACCAGTGTAGCGTTTACAGTCTAAAGAACAGGGGAAGTGTATCGCCACCAGGTTGGGAAGCGTTGTGAGGCGGGTTATGGTAGAGGCTCGGATGAAAGACGAATGGATTTGTGGCGACCAGAACGGTCGCCCTCTTTAGCCACAATCCTTGTGCCGCCACTGATATAGCAAGCACATTATCGAAAGGTACATCTTACCTGCATACCATGCCGCACACGGCTACACATTCGGGAAGCGCATCGAAAGGCCTCGACACAACAGCCGTCACATTCTTACGGCCGCGGAATGTTCCAGAGGCTTCTCCGCTTTGCGCGGGCGCTCAATATTACTTGGCGTTCCGGGTAGCTACTCACATGGTCGGCTATATAAAGCGAAGCAACACAGCGCTAGTCAGTCAGTCAGTTCCAGTCTATAGTATCAGTAACAGCTCACTAACACACATAGACAGTGCATCAAGTGATAACGCTCCAGTGCGGTAACCGCCAGGTCCACGGCGACGTGCCGGATCCTGTGCCAGTGCATCATCAACCTTCGAGGACGCAACATCTCTCAAGAGACACAATTGCCCACGACAAGTCCCACGGCGGGACTTCTTGTCACGTGCGCAGCAACTCCTCAGGTTCACCGCAGCTCATCTCCGCGACTCACCGCGTCGAGCATCCATCCTGGACGTCAAGGTCTTCTCCACCACCACGGTGCGGAACAACATGCTGGCGACATGCAGACCCGTGGTCTGCTACACCACTGCATCACTGACCTTCATCACTGCATCACCTACGAGCATCATCATCATCGCTCCTGTCTACACTGTTACTTTACACCAAATTTACCATCGCTATGAAGCAGAAATAAAGACTGACTCAATACATCGACTGACGCCCTTTCATTCACTCGTCCCCCGTCTCTGCCGATCCGCGCGTCAGATCCCTCAGATTTATTAAGGCTCCGTAGTAACCGTTCAAAAATAAGAAGAGGATGGCTTAAAAGGAAATGTTAATGCGAATGTTAGAGGGAGCTCGCTAATGTATAACCATTATAATTAAAGTGCGTAAGCAAAAAAAAATAATAAAGCACAACTTATATAAAATACAGCAGAAATTTCTCGATAAATATCAAAGTAGCATCTGAAGAAACACCATGATTTTTTTCATAGAACATAACGTGTTCTGAACTATTTCTGGGGCATACCACGCATTTTTTTATATGGAAGGAAATTCATATAATTACAGTTTTCAATTATAATATTAACAAACAATGGAATATTTCTGAATGTAACCGAAAATTAAATACTGTTTTTGATAGGTGATGACATACACCATTAAACCTAAAAAAGTTATAAAAATGGCACGCCTTTCGGTTTTTCCAACTAAAATTACTAATAATGAAAAAAATAAAAACACACTATCAATCAGATATCAACCTACACAGTATAACATTTAAATCTCAAATAAAAAGCTGGATACTAAATACAGGGAGAACAGAAATAGAAAATATACTGATATCAAATACAGACTAAAACCGAATCTACTGAACTGAATTAAAAAAATACTATTTTATTTAATTGATAATTATTTTTAAAAAATACTACATGATACCTATATGTTTATAACGAAGTCATATTAATTTCTTATAATTAAATTATAATATGTAAATGAAATCCTCAGCACGGGAAATCACAGTGAGGATATCTTTATCTCTAGATGTTTGTAAAGAAAGGAAGACATTAAATCATTATTATACTTTTACGGTGCTCCAGATTTTATGTCCGGGTTAAGTCTTTCCCGAATGAAAGGATAAACCCTTCCACACACTTTTCCATAAATGATTATCTAGTAAATTCACGCAATGTAAGTGCACTATATAAGTATAATAAATACAAAACAATACAAGAAAAATTCGTCAATCCACCAGAAACATAATGGGAAAATATTTCACCGACTCCAGATATTTTCATATCAGAGGGTTCGGCTCTGAAGAAATTCTAACTGGTCCGATAAATCCTACTGATCCCTCAATATAAATATTAAAAAAATCTTTCGTAATCCTACATGTATTTAAAATGACTGCCTTTTGCATTTTTATATACAAATTCTTTGACAAATCTAATACGCCTAAATTTTGAATGAGAGAGATAGTTATAATGCCAGTAGCCGAAATAACAAATAGTAATATTTTTATAGTCTGAGAATGCCAAATTCTTTTAATCTCATTTCCTAAATCTGTATATTTTCGTATTTTTACAGAAACAGTTTTCTGAATATTACAAGAATTTGGAATAGCGACATCAATGATATAAGTTTTTATTTTTTATTTTGTCGTGTAAAACTATATCGGGTCTATTATGACTAATTGTTCTGCCTGTTAGAATAGTTTTAATAATAAATTTTATAAAATTCATTTTCTAAAAATGAATTTGGTTCATATTCATGATATGGTACATTACGGCAGTCAATCAAGTTATGTTTAATTACCAAACTTTGGTGAATTATTTTTAAAACTTGATTCTGCCTAAATGTATACTCGGACGGCGGTAATACAGAATATCCCGATATAATATGTTCTATAGTTTCCGGAAAAGCCAAATATTTTCTACATAAATCATCAATTTGATTTGTATCTTTGATGATATGCTTGCTATAATCTTTAGTATTAATGACTCTATCTTGATTGGTAAGCATAAATCCTTCTATTTCTGCGCTCAATTCTCCAATACTCAACCATTTGTTTGATGAAAGTTTGTCAACATATGTTTGGTTGAGATAGTTGAAGTGTTTTGCGTGAAGAATTTTATTTCACCAGGAATCTATTAATTCCTGGTTGGTATTTATAATAATGCTGGCATTCTCGTCGTATAAACTTAATGGCGAAATATTTCATCTGCCTTGCAAATTATTTTGTGCATTTCTGAAATATCAGCTTTCCTATGGAAAAAATTTCTTGGCATTTCTGCCTGATTATGTTTCAGAGATGTTATTTTGACTATACCTCTACCTCCTAAATTTCTAGGTAAATTAATTCGTTTTATAGCTGAATTTGGATGATGGCAATTAAACTTTGTTAACGTAGTTCTTATTAATCGTTCTAAGCTATCTAAATCTGTATTGAACCATTTAATTATGCCAAATGAGTAAGTTAATAGAGGTGTTGTCCAAGTATTTATTTCCTTTACTAAATTTTTAGCAGACATATTGCATTTAAAAAAAATTCTGATCCTAGTTTTAAATTTAATCCTAATATCATTTTTAATACTAGTATAATCTAATCTATTTGATTGCGGATACCCTAATTATTTATAAACCTCATCCAATTTCAACCCTCAATATTGAAGTTTCTAAATATACCCTCGTCTCCATCTACAATTTTACCTTGCTGTATATGGATCCTACATTTATCTAAACCGAAAGTCATTTTAATATATTAAGTTTTAATATTTCTATTTTTGAAACTGATAATTCGTGGTGGAAGTTCATTATAATAGATTATAATAAAACAATTAAAAAAACTTTATTCCACTTAATTTTATTTGACCGTAACCGGTTTCAGCTCGTCAGAGCCATCTTCAGACTGGTACAAATAATTCTTAGCCTACGGTTTATATACATAACATATGTTGGAGGGGAGAGGGGTGGTGTACAAGGATTTTAATAAATTATTTTAGTTTAAGTCGTTTTAGACTGTCAAATTTCTAAGTATTTTGGTAATTCCAGTGGGCTAATTACTTTGGGTTTGTAGCTAAGCCTTACAAGTAATGTGAATTATTAATGGCCTATTTTTGTTGTCAAATCGTTATTATACATATCTATGATCAATGGGATTTTTTTAATTGCTTTTTGAAGGGATACATGTTTACAATGGAGTGGGAATGGTCAAAACTAAATACATCTTTTAATTTAAAAATTATTATGAAAATTATGCTGGATTAAAAAAAAAACTGGTGTTTCAGTAAATGATTATAATAGCTTATTAATTACAAAGTTTGGTGGTGCGAATCAATTAAATCCGTTCGTTTACGGGTGCAACAAAATTATTCACTAAACTCAAAACGCCTTGAGAAAGAGGTAGGTTTCAGGGAACATGCCAAAGACCTACCTTTATTTCCTCGTCCTTTCCTTATTAGGCTGCTGGTTCTCAAGCAATGTCTTATTCACAATTAACACAAAACAGTATTTGTATAGCGGCGGTTCAAGAACAATTAGAGATATTTCACAACAATTAGCGGGTAAATTCCAATGACTACGATATACGTAGCGAGCGGTAACAACAAAACACTAGGTACTGCACACGTTGCTTTACAGCGGCGGATCAAAATACAAAAATACGTTGTACGAGCACGTTGCTTATCCAGCGGCGGGTCAAATTACAATGGCGGCAATAAATCAAATATGCACTGCAACGCTTGTCTTGTAGCAAAACTATGCAGTTCTGACAACCTTACAGGTCTTTGGCAAAGGGAATGGATAATTGGGGCATCAAGATACAAAGGAAAAGCGCTTTGAGCAATAGACAATTTATATAATTAAAACATCAATTGGCGCCACCATCCCCCTCGCCTTGAAAGGATCGCCCTTTCTAAACCATACCGTGATAGCATTATCGCAAAACAAACAAATATAACCAAATACTTATCCTAAATTTCCTAAGCTATTACTAATTCTAACAATAATAACCTATTATTGAGTCGGCAAAGGGTAAAGCCTCACTACCGGACGAATATATGTTCCCGAAGCTGTCTTAACGCGAGCAACGCGAATGACTTCGTCCTTTGCGGGGAAAACCTCGACAATTACTCCTAGCGGCCAATGCAATGGAGGAGCGTTTTCGGTCCCCACAATTACTACTAAACCGACTTTGACAGGGTTAGCGGAAGTATTCCATTTAGGACGTACTTGCAAGGTATGCAAGTAATCTAACCTCCAACGTTTCCAAAATGATTGAATCAATTTATTGAGCAAGTCATGACGTGATAGAAGGTTCAAATTATCCTCCTCGATAGTCATGGCTGGCAGGTGTTTCAGCGGGGTAGTCGTTAAGAAATGAGCGGGGGTTAACGCGAGAAGTTCAGACGGGTCTGAAGAGAGCGTCCTACATAGTGGCCTTGTATTTAGAATGTTTTCTACTTGTGCGAGCACTGTAGTTGTCTCCTCGAAAGACAGAATCTGATCTCCTATTACGCGAAAAAGATGAGTCTTCATACTTTTGATATTTGACTCCCAATTTCCACCAAAATGTGGTGCGATTGGTGCATTTAGATGCCAATTTATTCTATTATTGGCCAAAATACTTGCGAATTCTTCACCAAAATGTGAAGATGTTGAAAATGCGTGCAATTCATTCAACTTTCGTTTAGCTCCCACAAAGTTAGTCCCATTGTCCGAATATAAATTTGAAACGGGACCACGGCGGGAAAGAAATCGTTTAAATGCATTCAGGAAACATTCGGTACTTAGACTTGACGCTAGTTCAAGGTGTATCGCTCTCGTTGTTAAACACACAAATAAGCAAATATATGCCTTTTGAGAACGAATTCCACGTCCACGTGACATGGTTACCTTCAACGGCCCGGCAAAGTCTATTCCGACGTGCGTAAATGGCTTTACAGATGGCGTGACACGACAATCCTTATGGTCGGCCATTAAGGGTGCGATTGTTTTAGGGTGTAGCCGAAAACATGAATTGCACTTATGTACTCGATTTCTAATTAAACTACGGGCCGATAGAATCCAATATTTCTGCCTCAAAATAGACATTAATAATGCGGGACCCGAGTGGCAATGAATTTCATGATAATGATCAACCAATAAATTTAATATGTGATCCTTTCGTGGAAGGACTATGGGGTGTTTTTGATCGTAATTTAAATCCGAATTAACTAATCGACCCCCTAATCTTATAAGTCCGTCGTGCAAAAACGGTCTCAGGCGTTGAAATACGGGTTTACACGTTTTTCCTTGTTGAAGATTGCTGAACTCACGGGGAAAGTAAGCCAATTGTATCTCGCGAAATACTCTGAGTTCTGCGAACTCTAGGTCTGATCCACTTATGTGTCCTCGATATGGTAACACTTTAAGAAATCTAAATACGTAAACCAAACAACGTAACAATTTATTCCACGAAGAAAAGCGTTTTGACAAGTTGAGTATTTCATACTCCTCTAAACTAGAAGTCACTACCAACGACGTAGTCTTCAGTTCGGGCGGTTGCGTCACCATGTTGACGTCATAAGCGGTAATAGGCCACTGCTCTGGCCTTAATTTCAGCCATGGTGGACCATGAAACCATAGCGGGTGATCCAAAATCTGATTGGGGGTAAGCCCACGCGACAGACAATCAGCGGGATTGTCTGTACCTGCAATATGATAAAAACAGTTAGCCGATAATTCTGATTGAATTTCAGTAACTCTATTGGCCACGAATGTTCCCCATCTATGAGGAGACGACTGAATCCAACAGAGTGCAACAGTGGAATCAGTAAAAGCGAAAACCTTATCAATTTTCACGCGTTTTTCTAGCGTTTCAATTACTTTATGCATTAATCTTGCCAGTATTAGAGCAGCGCACAGTTCTAATCGTGCAAGAGAAACAATTTTCATCGGAGACACCTTCGATTTTGCACAAGCAACATGTACCGAAATGTCACCTTCGTGTTGTATATGAAAATACACTACTCCTCCGTAAGCCCTCTCACTTGCATCTGCGAAACCCACAATGGTTACAATGGTTCTAGATGTGATGCCAGCATGGCGCGGAATTTGTATTTTATTTAGTGATGATAGTTCCTCACAGAATTGCGTCCATATCCTCACAATATCTGCGGGAGGCTCATCATCCCAATCACATTTACATATCCATAATTGCTTTATTAAGAGCTTTGCGTATAGGACAACAGGCGCGATGAAACCCATAATGTCCCATATTTTGGCGACACAAGACAATATATTTCTCTTCGTACAAATTGTTTTAGGTGTAGAAGTGACAAACGAAAAAAAATCGGAATTTGGTGACCAGTATAATCCTAATACCTTATGCATGCACACCTCATCAAATTCCTTTATAGATGACAAGCGGTGTGAATCCGGAATAGATTCTAGAACATTTTCCGAATTACTGGTCCACTTAACAAGGTCAAACTGGCCAGTTTTCAATAATGCGATTAACTGCAATGATGTTTCCTTTGCACTCTCCTCAGTTTCCAAACTAAACACAAAGTCATCCATGTATAAATACTCTTCGATAATTTTCTTTGCTTCGGGAAAAGCTTCTCCTTCATCGGAGGCTAATTGTCTGATCGTGCGTAAAGCTTGGAATGGACTGGACGTAAGTCCAAAGCAAACACAGTTAAACTGATATGTATTTATATTCTCGTTTGGCGAGAAGCGATACAAAATTCGTTGATATTTCCTATCACTATCCTGCATTCCTATACACAAAAACATTTTTCGTATGTCAGCTGAGAGTGCTATTGGAAATACGCGAAAATTCATAATAATATTAAATAAATCCCCCTGCAAATTTTCTCCACTATATAAAATATTATTTAACGATATTGAAGTGCTTGTTTTTGCACTAGCGTCCAGGACCATTCTCAAACTTGTAGTAATTTTATCTTCCCGCACTACTCCGTGGTGCGGTATTATATAATATGGCGTTTGATTCTCCTTATTTGGAATGACAGGAGACAAGTACTCCTTCTCCAAATATTCCTTAATAATATTGTTATAGGCTTCTCTCAATTTAGGAGAGGCTTCCAGTTTGCGTTCGAGGCATAAAAAACGTTTCTTTGCTATTGCAAACGAATCCCCAAGTGCTGAAGCATTTTGTTTAAATGGTAAGGCTACAATATACCTTCCACTTACGGGATCTCGTGATGTAGTTCTTTTATATATTTCCTCACATTCACGATCCTCAGGACCTTTAATGGACGGTACATTTATCTCTTCTAATTCCCAAAATCTTTTGAGACAAATATCCACTGGTTCGTCTATCATAGCACAACAAGATATGGTAGCATTTTCCTCAATTCGGGTTGGTGCTGCCCCCAAAATAACGTATCCTAAAACCGTTTCTAAAGCGTGCAGATTATGCCTTTGCGAAGGGTCATGAACCCTTTTTGACAACAGGAGATGCGGGAAGAGCTGAGCTCCTATTAACATATCAATTTCTCCTGGTTCTCCAAACGATTCGTCTGCCAAGGGTAAGTTATTCAAGTATGACAATGAAGGTATGTCCACTTTGGCGGTAGGTAAGCGTTCTGTTACCTTGTCCACTATCAATGAAGTTACATTATAATTTATTGCCCGATTAAAACGAGAATAAATGTTGGTATCTATCGAGCCTCTAATGGGTTTTGAAGCACCTCCAATTCCCTTAACTGTGGAACAATACGTGCGTTGATATTCAAAGAAACCCAATTTTCTGCAGCAATCACGAGTAATGAAATTGCTTTGAGATGCACTATCTAATAAACATCTAATAAGATGTTCATTACCTCGTGAGTCCATAATACCTACTTGTGCGGTAGCCAACAAAACGGTACAATGTGCGTTGCGATTATAAGGTCGAACAGTTGAAAACGTACATAAAGCCACTTCAGGATTCGAGCTGCCTTCCTTTGGATCAATTGTTTGATCAGCGGTCTGGTTTTCCATTCTTTGGGTGTTCCAAGAATCTGACTGCTTTCTGCGTGACTCACCCTGTTCCTCAAAATGTAACATCGTATGATGAAATTTGTTATTACATTGATGACAACTTTCGTTTGAATTGCAAGCTCTAGCTCTATGTTTATCACTAAGGCATCTAAAACAAAATCCTTTAGCCTTGACAAAGTTGAATCTTTCCTTAATACTTAATTTTTTAAATTCCTGACATTTATATAAATGTCCGTGCGGTTTTTTACAAAGTAAACATTTATTAAACGGCCGATTTTCGGTTTTCTCCGAATCGCTACCAGCGCTTACAAAAAATGCTTGCGTCGATCTTTGCGATCTTTTTGGCTTCTCTAAGTATGCGGACGATTTTCTTGTTGCGCCTGTTCGTTGCAAAATCTTAATTTGCTCACGAACAAAATTTACTAAGTCATCAAACGAGGGAAATTCGGTTTCACGATGACTTGTTTCAAAATCCTTCACGGACTCCAAATTTAGTTTTTTCAATGCAATGTGCAGAAAAATGTAATCACATAGATTATCCAATTTTACGTTTTTTACTGCAGCCACCGCAGACGCAAAATGATCAATAAATGCTTCCAAATTATTGATATTGGCTTCATTAAACGATTTAAAATCCAAAATTTGATCGAGGTAGGCGGAAGATATTACGCGTTTATCATTGTATTTATTTATTAAAGATTCGAATATAATATCGTAATTTTCAGGTGCTAACACAATGCCTGAAAATGTTATTTGCACTTGTTTGCTAATCTTCCCCAACAAATAATATAATTTTTCTGAATTTGAAAGCGACTCATTATTGTGCACTGCATTTAGAAAACTAGAATAAAATATTGGCCAGCTGTTTAAATCTCCATTAAAAAAAACTAATTCAATAGGCGGTAGTTTTGGTTTTTTACAATTTTTGTTTTGTAAATCCAATGGCGGTTTCTTTTCTTCAATCAAAAATAGCGTGCGCTTAATTTTACAATACATGTCTTCAAATTTCAACCAATTTTCAAAATTTGGATTGTAATCTGGATCAATTTCCAAATTAATGACATTAATTTGCTGATTTGTCTCTTCATACTTATTTCTGGTTGAATCTAACGTATCTATTAAAGATAAAAATTCTTCCTGACCTTTCACGTCACAAATTCCCTTTGACAATTCAAACAAATTTTTAATGCGTTCATTAAAGGCATCACACTGCGCTGACAATAATTTCAATTTCTTTTCCTTTGCGGTAGCCATAATGCTAATGGTAATTAATCAAAGAAAAGAAAAATATTAAATCTATTATGTGTTAAGTTTTATTAAACTAAATCAAATCAATAATTAATCAATTAATTAAATCAATAATAATAAACCGTAATTAAATTAATAATCGATACACTATTATGTTTAAACTATTATTAAATTAAACGGCGCGCTAAGAGTTAAACTTTTATGTAAGGAATTTACTCCGGCGCTTTAACGGTTAACAGCTACCTACTTGCTAGCGGGCGCAGGCCGCAGTCGGTAGGTACCCCGCTAACTTAAATTAATAATTACCTACTTACGTGCGAGCTCAGTACGGAGCTAAACTAATATCTAATCTATGCGATAACTTTCAAGCCGAAAATTGGTTATATTTATTTGATATTTGCGGTACGAACTCAATTACAATATTAAACGAACAGGTTTAATTATCCGGCTCGAAGGACCAAAAAGATGGTGGTGCGAATCAATTAAATCCGTTCGTTTACGGGTGCAACAAAATTATTCACTAAACTCAAAACGCCTTGAGAAAGAGGTAGGTTTCAGGGAACATGCCAAAGACCTACCTTTATTTCCTCGTCCTTTCCTTATTAGGCTGCTGGTTCTCAAGCAATGTCTTATTCACAATTAACACAAAACAGTATTTGTATAGCGGCGGTTCAAGAACAATTAGAGATATTTCACAACAATTAGCGGGTAAATTCCAATGACTACGATATACGTAGCGAGCGGTAACAACAAAACACTAGGTACTGCACACGTTGCTTTACAGCGGCGGATCAAAATACAAAAATACGTTGTACGAGCACGTTGCTTATCCAGCGGCGGGTCAAATTACAATGGCGGCAATAAATCAAATATGCACTGCAACGCTTGTCTTGTAGCAAAACTATGCAGTTCTGACAACCTTACAGGTCTTTGGCAAAGGGAATGGATAATTGGGGCATCAAGATACAAAGGAAAAGCGCTTTGAGCAATAGACAATTTATATAATTAAAACATCAATTGGCGCCACCAAAGTTACTTTTTGAAGGGATGCATGTTTACATTATATTAGGAATTGTTTAAACTAAATACATATTTCAATTTCGAAATTATTATGATAATTACAATGGATACAAATGCGGAGACTTAGCAAATGATTCTAATTGTTTATTTATTACAAAGTTAGGGTCTATTTTTTAGTTAAGCGAGTAATTTCTAAAGATTCTAGTCTATCTAGTTTATGACCCTTATTGCAAGTATGAAGAACTTTAACATCTCTGTCTTTATCAAATGAGTGTTTATTTTCTAATAAATGTGATGCTACATTCGACAATTCTCCCGTTTGTAAAGTGTTCTTTATTTATTTAAGTGTCCTTTATTTAAGTAATTAGCCCACTGGAATTACCAAAATACTTAGAAATTCGACAGTCTAAAACGATTTAGTAACAAAAATAATTTATTAAAATCCTTGTACACCACCCCTCTCCCCCTCCCCCATATGTTATGTATATAAACCGTAGGCTAAGAATTATTTGTACCAGTCTGGAGATGGCTCTGACGAGCTGAAACCGGTTCCGGTCAAATAAAATTAAGTGGAATAAAGTTTTTTATTTGTTTTATAATAATCTATATTAAGTTTATTAAATGAGTGATGGGTTTTATTAAGTAAGGTTTCATAGATTTTAACATGTGTGCCGTCAATAGAATCAAAACCGGGAGATGAACCTCCTTTCATATTTTCTATTATTTTTAAGATTACAGATTCTGTTGTTGTTTCAAACAACGTTGAAAGTATATTACGTTTCTGCAAATTTTTATTTTTATGTTTTTCCGGGTTAGAAGGCTTATGAATATTTTTCGCAAGATTTTTTCCAACATTTGCAAAGAAGGAATTTAAAATGTTAGCACATTGTTTAGGCCGGCATCTGTAATTTTTTTATCGTGTTCAATGTACTTAATGTTTCGTATTTTTTTTGTATTTTCAATGGCCAAATTTACTGTTTTCCACATTTGTTTATGGTTATTTTCTGAAGATAATATTTTATTTAAAAAAAACTCTGCTATACTTTTTTTAACATAAGATGTTAATTTATTTTTATATTTTTTATAGAAAATATATGCTTTTTCATCATGGGGATTTTTTAAAGTTGTTTTGTAAAGTTTTTGTTTGTTTCTGATAGATATTATAAGTCCTTTGGTTATTCAAGGCTTTAAACATCTTAATTTTGATTTTATGTGTTTTTTTATTTCAGTTGTCGAATTTTTAATATGTTGTGACAGGATATTTTCAAAGTTAGTCGAACATATTTCGGTATCATCACTGTTTAAAACATTGTTCCAATCCTCCTCTTTTAGTTTTTCTGAGAGGATAGTCATATCTATTGTTGATTTTTTGGTTATTAAATTAAGTTTTTTATGTTTAATATTATTGTTATACAGAAATAAGCATGAATGATGACCAGTTATGTTAGTTATGATCAGTTATATATTAAGATAATTCAAAATAGAAAATTTACAGTTTTTATTTAATGTGTAACTAAAACCTCGTTTAATGTTTGGGAAGTGCTTTTTTATAAGTAAGGCTCAATGTACGTATTAGTGGAGTACCAAAAGTTTTTTCTTACGTTGGTACGAGAAACAGATTTATTTAAGGAATTGTTTACCATTCAACCCACCGATATTCACCTGTCCAAATTTATTCAATTGGGTTCAAAAATATACATCTCATTTCTTATTGCTTTTCCTTGCCTTTCTGTGAATCAAAAATATGAGCCATTCAACACAGGTTTTCATTAAATCCCGTACTGGAGAACAGCATTCAATGCGGGATCTATTAACCGGGATAGGACTCGGTATGATTACTTTCAGAAAGGGGAAATGAGCAATATCAAGGGAAATATTTCTTACAAATCTTATTCGGAAATAAATCGCAAACAAAGGGTGGAAATTGGTTCGAGAGTTATGGGAATCAGCATTATGGAAAAGCATGGAGAGTTGTGCATTTTTTTAGATTAAACAGGACAAATTTTATTTCATTGATTTTTGTTTTGTGTTTTCACAATTTAAAAATAATTTGAGGATAATTTGCGGCATATTCCAGAGTGGAAGATACTCTTAGTATCGCCCTGGTGTAAGACCACCATTCATAAGTAAAACGTTACTTGAAATGGCTTTAGCCGTGTTTTGTGACTAGATCTGAATAGCCAAGTACTTCCCCACCTTCCTCTTTTTCATCCCCTTCACTTCCCGCTACCTTCAGCTTCACAACGTACCCCAATTGGAGGTGCTATAATCTCACAGGCGGGAGCAGTTGGGACTCTTGTTACGTATTCACATTAAAAAAATAGTTGCTCAATGTTCTGTTACATATAAATTAAATCAGAAATAATTAATAAAAACTTCTAAAACTGACAGCTAAGCCAAATAACTAACGCCTAAAATGAAGTTAATGCAAAGATATAGATACACAAGAAGAGGAAGAACTAGGCGAAAGTGGTAAATACTCTTAGTATCACCCTTGCCAATTCAGAATGAAAACGTTACGTTACATTCAATATTATGAAACATATTTTTTATATTCATAATTTGAAACTCCAAACCAAAAAAAACAGCATTATTCTTAATCTCACGGAAAAGGTAGGTCGTTTAGGAAATTCAGTCTTTGAAAATATTGATATTAAAATATGAATTTAGCTATTCTCATAAAATATAAGTATTTTCATATTTTATTTAGGGAAAAATATCTCAGGTTTTAATGCAAAAATCAATGAAGATTGCGTGATGATTTCTTGAAGGCTTCAGTTTTTTTTATCGATTTTACAGAAATACAATTAAATAAATTTAAATTTAAAAAAATTTAAATAAATATCATTTTGCCACACTTTTATTTAAAGGGTTTTATAATGTCTACAAACCAAAATCCGAAACAAAATTAAGAGTTTAATACATTTTAAAAGATCAGGGAAGTTTCATTACTTTTTCCATAAAATACCCTCCAAAATACCTAAAAAAACTACTTGAACACTAAAAGTATTCCAAATATTGTTTCTATATTCACAATTTCGATAATAACGGTTAGAACACCGATATAAAACTCAGAGATTGGTTTTTTAAAGACTAGAAGTAGGTCTTACAAGATCAATCTGAAAATAATCAATAAACACAAATAGGTCAATACGTCAGCTACTTACTACGGGCATAGAAGTGGGTATTATATGATTCTGTCTGACAATAATGAATAAACACAAATACTCCAATACGTCGGCTGCTGACTACATATTGTTGTAAAACTGTCGTGTTAAGTATTTAAAATGTATAAATTTATTATGTTTTAAAGATCACTATGGTTTTCCGATTGCTTTGTTAGTTTGGAAATAATCAAGTGGCTCAATGGTTTGGCTAACTGTTTAAAAGCGTTGGCTCATCTGATATTTTATATTTCTTTATTTCAAGTACAATGTAGAGAGATTTAATTTTAGATCTGGCTACGGCGTAGCAAGCGGAGTCGTTGCGCCTACAGTAACGGCTTCAGTTATGTGCTACGACAGGTTTTTTAGATTTTTTTCCTTCTATACCGGCCCGACACTGCATACTTAAATAGCTCGACGTTACATTAGATAATGGCGAATTCGCTGGGGTAATGATCTGAGAGAAATATATTTAACAAGAAATGTATTTACGATAAACGCTCTGAATAGGCATTTCGTTTCCATGTTTGAATTACAGAAAGCGTTAGCTTGTAATAATATGAATTTTTAGAGAATTGAAAATGAATGTTCACGTTTAGTTTTTTTCATTCATCATAGATTCTGTAATGACTAAAGTACATTTTTGTAGAATTCGAAAAGTTTTAAGGAACGTTGTATCGCTGGTTTTATGGCGATAAAGAAAGATAACAGCAACAAAAATCATCTTTACAATAAGCCTACAGAAATTAGGTGTGTTGAGAGTCCTAAATTTCAAAATAAAGATGAAAATAGTTAGCAGAAGACCAACACGAGTGAATTGTATATAGTGAGTCATTTGGTATCGATTCAATAATATTTAGGTACAATGCGTGTTAGATTAATAATCATCATGATCCAAGATTATACTTAAGGTTATCGCACGTTCGGCATCGGATCAGCATCGCCTCATCTCATCGCCTCGCCGTCCACCTACCGTCAACGCAACGCAGGCACATCAACGCCAACGGAGCGACTCGGCAAATCCGAGGGTGTCGCATGTCAGCGTGGCTACGGCTGGGCTATGGCGCAGTCATGGCTGGGTGTAGGGCACGGGTGGGACTTGCATATAGCTTATACCGTAAGCGCGGGGACCACGGACGTTCCGCGCGCCATCCCCGCGTAACGGCGCGGCGTGACGGTAGCGCGGCGATGGCGTGACGTAAGCGCGGTGACTGAGAGTTGACCACACACTGCATTTGGTTCACTAAGTCAAAGCGCGTTGGCGACTGAATCGGTACAGACTTTGTTGTGCAAAATCACCTTACAAATTCTAACCCATTTCAGTTGCGACTGCTATTGAACCGGTATAATGTTTGTAAGGTGATTATGCACAACAACCCTGCCGCGTTTTAGTTGCTACCGCGACGTCCGCAACTGTGTGCGATAGCCTTTAAACCAAAATCTGACGGGAGCAGATGAAAATTCAGATTTTCATATATTCTCAATTAGCGAAAAGTTTTTTGATTGATTTGATGAGAAAACACAAATGAAGATATTTTCGAGCAACATTTAAATCAATAACTTGGGGACATAATATTATGATGTATTATTCAGAAGTCAATAAAAGACTTAATTCATATATACAATATTTTGCACAATTTTTTAGAGCTTCAGAAAAATGAACCTTCAAAAAAACTTTTTTTGAACTTTTTTTTGGTAAAAATTATTGATACAATGCATAAAACAGATGCATGAAAATACAAGATATAAAAAAGCTTAATGCAATTAATGTATGAACAAAGAAATCCCACAAAGGCGATGCCTATGCGTGGGTATAATATTGATTTGTATTTTTATTTCTATGGTTAAAGTGAAGATTTTATGTATATATAACATATAAAATAAGTACGAGTACAATAAATAGTAACTGAATAATTGCAATTATTAACTACAACATAATAAACAGTAAGCACTGTTATTATCGCACTTGTTTTAATTTGATATTCTTCGCACCACATCATTTAATCTGTTTTAATTCGATATTCTTAAAAGAAAACCTGAGTATGCTTTGTTTTCACATGTTTTTTCTTTATTTATCTAGATAAGATTATATTCGTTTTGTTTTATGAGAAACATTTATTACAATTTAATCTCTACAAGGAGCAAAACAAAATAACAAAATAAATATCCCATTACGAGACCAGTTTGGTTAAATAAAGGTCTCCCCTCGGAGATCTTATACCACTTTTGTAGTATCAAGTAATTGAGATAAAAGCTAGTTGTGGTTGGTGAAAAAATCGAATAAATTGTAACATCTTCTGTCCCGATCTTCGATATTAGATACATTCTCGTATTATCTCCATTCCCGGGATGCTGGGTACAGCCCACATGCAAAGAAAGAAGCAATAAACAAAATGTACAAAATAAACGGACTCTGGAAGTAGGTCGGTGGTCGAATTATCCGATTTCTGGCAATATAATGTCCCATATAGATACCGTTAAGAGAAAGAGCATAATATACAAACGAGCAAAGAAGTAAAAAAGTTCTAGTTCATTTCCGTTTTTATTCATTTTACGTAGAACTTGAATCTGCGTTGTTATAAACCGTATCTTTTACTCTTTTTATGACCTTTTTGGTTCGTCGTTTTAGTCGCTTCCACTCGGAAATAAGTTTTTATGACGATTTTATCAGTGAATATCCGATGTCTGAAGATATTCCCCGCCGATTTAAATTCTTTTCATTAAAATTTTACTGCCTTGTTTAATATCAAATGGGGTGCTTAAAGTTTATGTGGGCGATTATCATATAGTATTTTTGCAAATGTGATGGCTGCCTCTCCAAATTGTAAACGGTTATTGGTTTTCCTTTAATATGTTATGTAAACGGGTCTCGTTTGATTTGAAACCCATATCATTGTCTCGGGTAAATATATATCTTCTCTACCTTGTATTTTACCAAGTATACTTTACTTTTAACACGGATATTTCGACAATATAAAGGTTATACATATGTATCGTACCGACCATCGGGTATTAGGAGTGTACATAAACACGTTTCGCTTCATGTTTTCAATCAGTGGTTAAAAAACTCTATTTAATAAAATAGTATTTTTTTTGCTAGGAGAGGAAATCCGTGCGAGTAATAGCAGTTTCTTTTTCAGAATACCTTTTAACATGTGTAAAATTAAACTGCATGTGGGGATTATTGTAATTAATAACACAAATACATAAAATATTACAGTTTTTTTTTTTTTTTAATCTAGTTATGAAAACAATAAACATAAAATTTATTTACACTTTGTAAAAGTAATGAAGTAAATACTTAGGTTTAGGTTTACTTAGTTGAAAAAATTAAATACATGAAAACCGAACAAAACTGAGATAAAAAAGTAGAAATCACATAATTAACGTAATATCATTACTTATATTTATAAACATATTGTAATATATCCACTAGAATTCTGCATGCAATGTAACTTGATTTAATTTAATGAGTTAGCATATCCATTAATTGCATAAATATTTCATAATATTATAATGTAACTTTTTTAAACGTTCTGCGTTCTGCCACCTCAACTCCACAGTTTTACTTTAGCATTCAAGTAGTATTGTCTAACAAAATTGCTCGGTTCTCGTATGTTTTCTTATTTGATCTAACTATAAACAAAGCAGTAACTGTTCTATTATTACGACGTTTCCCGAAGGGAGATACTGGATGTAAGAAATCGCATCAAAACAACACTACGTATAATAAAATACTCGTCCATGTGCCAAACGACAAAACTATTACCACTTCAACCCTTACGATTCAGGCTTCGTTCTTAAACCATCCCTTGTAACTGGGCTACTCTACAATGGTACGCGAGCCCATAGATACTTTTAAAATTTTTTAATTTACAATCCAGTTTTAAATATATATAGCACATGTACTCGCAGTTCAAATACGCTTCATCTTATTCTTTTTTTGGCATTAATGCATCCAGCATTCGCCATTGGCTTATTTCAAATAATATCTTCGTTTTTGCCGAATCTTTAAGATGGATTAATCCGTTCTGAATTCCGTGGAACTCTTAACCCCATTTCAGCCCATCTCGTCCGTAGGCGACCTCTGTTTCGTTTTCCTTGAATCCATTGACTGGTCATCTTCTTGATGTCATCCAACTTCAAGCATGAGCCTTCTGGGGGGAGTTTTCGGTTCTACTTCCTTAAGATTAACGACATTTTGCTTTCATCCGAGAAAACTGGAATCGCCCTTTACCATACTTACTAATATCATGCGTTTAACTGTCAAACAACTCGATATTCGCACACATTCCTTGCCTCCTTCAAATTCGTAAATCGTCTTATACATACTATTTTATTATTCTTACTCTTGACATGGCCCGAAAGAGTACCTGATTCACTCGATGGTGCTATATCTTCCTCACATTTGCGTCATAAATTCTTCTTAGCCTCCTTTCTTCGTTCATTCGCTCTACATATCCAAACCGTCTGAGCGTCCTTTTCTTGAAGCCAATTTCTCCTCGAATTCCAGAATTGCAAGCTCCCCCCCCTCCCCCTGTGTTGTTTTTTCTCTCTAACTCTCTAATATCCATCTTAGAAACATACCTGTTGCACATTCCAAAATCTCTCATTGGATAAACAATTAATTTAATCATTTGCGAATAAGTGAACAGACAAAAAACTTCAAAGAAATATGGTTAATTTGGCTTGCTAAAGGGGCATGCTTTTAAAGTGATGACAAGAAATTTATTATAATTAAAAAATGGTGGCCAACCTCTGCCTTATCTCCGAGCCCTCCCCCTCACAATCCCCGAGTCCCATACCCCCGTATCACTCCAATCAAGATAGCCTCTTGACGACATTATTTTTCCATTCACTGCGATGACGTTATTTATTTGTGCTTAATTCGACCAAAGCGCCATACAAATTGCTTTCTTTTCTTGTTCTCTCTTCTCCCGATGCGAATAGTTTCAACTACCGCCCACCCAAAGTCGTATCGGAGGTAGGGAAAACAGGGGTCGCTAAACTCAATTTATATCGCAGGGATATTATGCGGTTGCGAAAATTTCATTTCATTTTATATTTTACTTGCGAAGTTGGAATGTTTTTCTTATTCGCAATAATTGTTTCACAAATTTCTTTATATTTACAATGTTCTTACACGGAAGACAGTTTTTATTTTATTTATTTTGTATTATTAACGCAGGCCCGTGAATCTAAATGAAAACCGCTCTTTTATAATTCCACTTTACAAAAACACGATTAAAATAATTTTCTCTTAAAATATTATATTACAGGTAGGTAAAGGTACCTATTTTATCGCTCGTTTAAATTATTCTTGACACTTTACACAGTTCCTTTTTTTACAATTTTGTTAACCAAGACACGATTTACGAAGAAATTACAAGAAATAATTTTGTGTCACCCAATACTTCGCAGGGTACTCGGCTCGCGGTAAAACTTATCACGTCTGTGCATGCGTGAGATGCAAAATGCAATGATGCCAGATTAGAAATTGGATAGGAAATTGGATTTCTTTATCAGCTCCAATTCGAATCTAAAATTGTACGGTCTTTCTATAACACCGTTTAACGGTTGAAAGATATAATTTTATTAGTAAGGCTGTAAAAATCGAACAAATACCACGAAAAGCTTTCCGCGTTCTACGAATCTTATCGTTACTTGAAAACACATTTTAAATAATAATTCACTCAAGGATCAATTCAAAAGTCAACATTGTGAAGGTAAGTCAGCTAATTTCATGTAATAAAACATTTTTCGTTCGTCGTTAAGAACCCAAATAGCAAAATGCCCGATGTACAAATTGCCCGTCCCTCTGAGAGCAAGTCTTGCGATAGTAGACTGTGATTTAATCTTTTAATGATATTACGTCTTCGAGTGCTGACAAAGGAAGAAAACATCGCTCCTCTGGCGAATGTTATTCCAAGAAACAAAATTTAAACGAATAATAATAATTCCCCAAGTTGCGTACGTATTTAAGATTAAGTTAAATTATAAACGTCTTTGCTTTTGGGAGAATACGCTCCTCCATTCTGAGATCTGTGTACCAGATTTAATTTTTCAATTTTAAAGATTTTTGTACAATATAAAAAAGAATGGAAAACGAAGTAATAGCACTTTTTGTAATAACCAAAAATAATTTTTCGCTGGTTCCCTTTAAAATTTCATTATAGCCCAAGATATGGCGTTATTATTTTTAACGGCTTTCGTAAATAAATTGCTGTTATATAGTTATCTTTACGCGTGATAGCTGTATCGCCTTACGAAAGCATTGTCAAACTGCAGGGAAGCCACCGACGGACGATCTATTTATATAAAATCTGGATCCTTGCGTGTCTGAATGGATTATCCTATATTTTTTTATTTATTTAATGACAATATAAGATAATGTAAAATTACAAAATAAGTAAAAATTCAAAGTAAAGTGGATTGTTCATAGTCCTCCTCACTAGGTATTTCTGTTCCGAAACGGACTGTATGTTGTTGTATGGGTTTTGATTTTTATTTCCTCATCTTCTGGTTTGTTGTTTTTCACAAATTAAACAATAAATAAAATAAAAGTATTTATGTTTGTTGTCTGCAGGTTGCATTGTGTTTACTTCATAATTTTAATGATTTCATCATATTTATGTATAGTAAGCCAAAATTTGACGTCTTTTTTAAACTTTCGTATCTCCATGGTATTCTTAATTTCAATTGCAAGGGCATTATATAATTTTGTAGCATGGAAATTATGGTTTTTCTGGCCAAAAGATGTATTTAATTTCGGGATCTTTAATAGTTTTTAGGATTTCGTCCTTGTAGTGTGTATGTGTGTTGGTAACCAAGGTAATCAAATTTTTCTTTAAATTTGAGTGGTGCATTTTTTTGTATATCATTTTGTATATAACACATTAACGTATAAAAAAATTCTTTTGATTTTGTTTTTATGGGTACTTTTTAGGATTATTTTTATTTTCACCTTTTGTGTTTTGAATGTTTGAGGCAGTTTCACATCCTATGATTCCATGTTATATATGTGATTTTCAAAGAGCATAGAGTAGACTTTCTATAGATCATTTTTATGGTTAATAACCAAATTAATTTTGTGAATAACCCTATTTTAAACATATTTCCATTGTAATTTTGTCTATGATCTTCTAAGCAACCCCCTCCCCCCTTTCTATCTTCTAAGCTCCTCCTCTTTCCGCCCCTCTCCTCCCCCCCCCCCCCCTCCAACTAATTCCATTTCCACCCACGCCTGTCTTTCTATGCTTGATAATTTAGTTTTAGTACATATAATGTCCTGATGAAGAGAACATCGTTCTCGAAACATGTCGACTTTTTAAATAAAGATTATTGTGGTAAAAACAAAGTGTTTTAATAATTTAATTAAAAAGATAAATATTTAGTTTTGATAACATTAAGTGTAAGTGAGTTTTGCGTAAGCCATTTTCGCAGAAGTACAAGCCTGTATTCAGCTTCCTTGTAAGAAGTTAAACAATCACTTTCATTATATAAAAAGACAGTATCATCGGCAAAACTAATGGTTTTTCCTTTGGTGTGTAGTTTGCTGATATCATTTATATAATATCAAAAATAATAAAGGTCCTAAGACACTTCGTTGCGGCTGCGGTATAAATAGTATTTGATATGCAAAGTTTCTACTTAAGTTTTCAAAAAAAAAGGTAAAATCAAAATGACAGGTTGATTTTTTACAATAAGTGAAATCACCTGAAATTTGCAGCCATTGTCTTTACTGGAGTCGTAAGTATTTACTAGTACATCGAACGTGCTTCGATCGGAGAGTAAACTCATGCAGATAGAGCTACGCTAATTAAATCCACTTCAATCGATGAAACGCTTTGCTTTACGTTAACTGCATTTCCCAAGTACATATTATAATTGAGAGTTGATTTTTTTTAACGAAGCTGTCGATTCCCTTTTATGTCTATTCTCAAACACACCCATAAACCATGTTTGTCAAAACTTATGACCGGTGTTAGGGTACCCGATGTTGGCTACCAAACCAACACCAGCTCTGGGCCAAGGGGCCCCCAAACATGTCCCTGGCTAGCTCTCAGCGGGAACAAAGGTACTCTCTATTCAGGGGGGCGAGTCGCTCAAAGCTATGGAATTTCTCCCTACCTTCCGGCGTCCAGCGGGATACACTCTGGTCATTAAACCTCCTGCCGCAGCAGAATAATAACAAAGTTAAATCATTAGGACATGTATTGTAAACTCAAACACAGTACATAGGTTTCTACAGTACAATTCAATTACAAGAAATGCAAATTACACAAACCTAGCTAAAGTGTTTAACTCTCATTATCTCTCTCTGAAGCGAAACTCTCCGAGTGGTGATTTTCGCGGGGCCCTACATTTCACTGATTACGGACACATTTAAAAGAGGAAATCAAGATACAGCTTACATGTGGATTAGCAGGATCCTCGCCTCATGTGGAAGTTCCATCAGGCACTTTCGTAGTCTAAATAGACCGAACTATATGGCGCGGCTAAAGGTCGACTCTACTCGTAGGTATTTCAATAATACATCGCGGCCACATTGAATTTGGTCCGCCGGCCACAGGCCGCGTGCGTCCGTTCGCAAAGGCGCTCAAATCTTCTCTGTGTGGAGGAATGGAATGGGCCATTGGCCGGGCACGAGGGAGGGAAGCGGGAAGCAGGAAACAGGGGGGAGAGGGGAGGCCGAGTTGTGTGGATCTGCTGCGTTCTGTGATCTAGGGCTTGAATCTAATCGCTGCAGGGGCGTATCGTAACACTTCCCCCCGCGCTTGGAAAAAAAGCGACGTGGCAATGAAGCTGTAGGAAAAAAATCCTCTTAAGCTTCCATTGGGGTTTTTGAGAGATTCGTTGCTTGAGAGATGCCTAGCTAGAACATGCAATTTATGTTATAGTTTAGGTCACAATGTTTGTAGGGAATGGGTGAGGGGTACATACAATGTTTGGAAAAGAACAGTTTTGGTGAAAGTACATGGTGTAAAACAACATACAAGGTTATGCAATTGAAAGATGACAATACATGGTTATGCAATTGAAAAAAAATAACAATACATGGTTATGCAATTGAAAAAAAATAACAATACATATTTTTACAATAGAAGAACAAAAAGCGAAAACAAAATACCTGTGTGATTCTAAGGTTTCATTGGTCTGGGAGCTAAGTTTGTGAAGCGTGGATTTGTTTGGTTTCGGAGAATTTCGAAGAAGAGGACGTGGTTTCACAGATTCTAAGGATTACATTATCACTGTAATCAGACCCCTTTGAGATAACACTCAGAAGTACACTTGGGCCTTAGAAAACACTTGGTTTCGTCGAAGACGTCGAAGTTCACGAAGTGGAGACTGTGGTTGCTGTGCCGCGACTATGGTTACAGAGGTCATTGAAGAGGAGAATCCAGTGTCCGCAAACATGCCAGTACGAATCCTAAGTGTTATTAAGGTAAACACGGATCGTATATAATGGTTATTGAAGCATAATGTAGCTCAACATAACTTGTATTGGTACGCATTCAGCGAATACTGGAGGTCAAGGTAATGATGGTTTACACATTACGATATATGCGTCACTGCATGACAGCGCAAGAGACGACATGGTTGGCATTGATAGCAAGAGTAAGAACAAACCTAGGAGCTAGCGTGCCCAAAAGGTGGTTCAGAGTGTCATAGTGTATAGTGGGACAACTCAGCTTGCTGTGGCATGACAAAACAACATACATATGAGCGGTATGGTCTGTGCTTTCAGGAACAAATGCGTAGAAAAATGGCAGCAGGAGGGACCTAGTAACCACAGCGCGTGCTGTCAGGAAGTGGAGCTCAGCTTGGCTGTTGGTGATGACATCCGCCTGGGCTTCTTTTTAATCCGGGAGAAATTATTATTAGAGCAAAATTCTTGAAGTTTACCTGCCTAGGGACCAATGAAGAAAAGGTTTGTAGAGAAACAAAAATGTGTCCAGATAATGAAATAAACGAAATTTTAACCACCGACCCAGAGAGTGACGAAGAGAGAGTTTTCTAACTAAATTGTGATTACATGAACATTTTCCTTTACCAGGATGACTTGGCGTTTGCCGAGTAACAATATGTCTTGGTTAAAAAACAACCGGCCTTCCATGGCCTATGTTAACATAAAGGTGGTAACATTTTTTGCAGAATTTCAAAAAAACAAGACAAAGAAGTCGTGAATGAGTCACGGTAAAAGCAGAGAAACCAATTCATGAATAAAGGTTGTCAAAAGGAGACAGACGGTACGCCAAGTGCATATCGTACATATCCAACATTCATGAATGTGTTTCGTAAAATTGAGAAAGAGAACAAAAGGTGAGACATATGCAGAGAGTGAGGGAGAAAGCCTGCTGATAATTGGTCAATTTACCGATTCGCACTCCCAGTGAGGGCGAATTATGGTCAACAACAGATTTTCTTCTTCATAACATATACCTGAGAACATGATGGTGAGGAGAAAGGAAAGGAAAAGGAAAGGAGTTGAGTGACGAAACTTGCTAGAGACTGGACTAATTTCCACTTCAAACTCCATGTGAGAATGAAACATGATCAACCAGCAGATTTCCTGACTCTTTACAATTGTTAAAAGGATGAGGAGAAATTTGAATACACATTATCAAAGAGACTAATCCTTTGCGTGTATTGGGCAAAAGATTAGGGGTCATTTTAAAAACTCCTGCATGATTGTGAGAAAAGAAAGACCCTTGCTCCAATTTCACAAACCTGGGGGTTTTCTTATCCGTTCCCCAGACAACGAGTTATGTACAAAAAGGCACAAATTGCATCATAAAAGATGACACACGATATTGTATCGTTCGCACGAATCACGGTGAGTATTTTCACGTCTTCACGTATGGCGTACAAAACATGTAAGTACATACAAGATAAAACTCAATTATAGACAGAAGTCAAGAGTTTATACAATGCCTCTTAAAGAAGGTGGCAAGGCCGATATTATGTCGTTCGCACGAATCACGGTAAGTATTGTTATTACGTCTCCACGTCTCGTGTACAAGGGTTGTACACAATTATACATACAAGCGGTACTCATGACAAATTAATGACACACGACCAAAATACAAAAGCGGTACTCATGACAAATGAATGACACACGACCAAAATACAAAAGCGGTACTCATGACAAATGAATGACACACGACCAAAATACAAAAGCGGTACTCATGACAAATTAATGACACACGACCAAAATACATTGTACAGAAAAGGCGGTACTCATGACAAATGAATGACACACGACCAAAACAGATTGTACAAAACGGTGCTCATGACAAATATGTCACACGACCAACTCAATAACATTTAGCTATGAGCAAAAGTGATTATGACGAACTTCTCGTATCGTGGCAGGTATTTTAAGGATCCCTCCTATGACGGTGGATGTTCTAAGGATCTCTCCTATGACGGTGGATGTTCTAAGGATCTCTCCTATGACGGTGGATTACGTTTAAATACAACACAATAAACGTTAACGATGCTTGATTTTAACACCTTTTATAAAGATTCGTTAGATTAACTAACTCCGTAGCCCAAGAGCGTACGACAGA
This sequence comes from Limnephilus lunatus, assembly GCA_917563855.2. Taxonomy (NCBI): domain Eukaryota; kingdom Metazoa; phylum Arthropoda; class Insecta; order Trichoptera; family Limnephilidae; genus Limnephilus; species Limnephilus lunatus. The sequence goes on from OU830594.1 coordinate 34,753,461, forward strand.
GAAGATAGACAATTTGATGTTACTTCATGTGTTACAAGTACAAGGGTGATGGCAGAGTATAATTCTACTTACACCAAGTATTTAAAACAAAGACAGACCTATAATGGTTTTACATACTGTCTGTTGTGGCAACCTACAGTGAGGAAGACCAAAGAAAAGGGACCATTTACGGTTTTACATACCCTTTGTGCAGTTACAAACATACCAGGTTATGTGCAATTTGGGTTGCAAATACTTGGTTAAATGAACACCTAAAAGTTGTGAATTCCAAAATCAGGATGACCATAAGGTTTTATTAACCTGTCTCGTAGGGTTGAAACGTGCCATACAAGACATACGTAACGTAAAAGCAAAAAAAAACAAAATGACAAAAAAACAGTGACTTTGTTATAACAACCAAAGACCGGATGATTCGGTTTTACGTACTTTAGTTGAAACGAGCCAAATTGATTTATATACAGGGTTATAAAGACCAATCATTGGTTTTATAAATTCGAGTTCCAAAATGGACGTATCGATATCCAATTTGGGTACATGAGCATGAATTTGGGTAGGACGCCATCAATTTTTAATTTAAGAAGAAAAAATTGAAAAAACTTATATACACGAGAGGCGACTATGTTAGTAACCACTGTTTGATTTTCATGCTAGAGATACCTCGGAAGGTTTTACAACTCATGATGAACAAAATAAAAGGAAAAAATTGTTAAAAATAGTTAACTGGTTCTGAGTCGGAATTTAACACTTTGGAATTTACAAAACCCGACTTCTAGAACGACACGCCGATGGGCAATTGTCAACTACTTTACATGAACAAAATAAACAGGTGAGAAAGTTCCTTTCCACACGACAAAAATGCGACAAAAATAAAAAATAGGAGAAAAATTACAAGATTACATGACAAGGCAGGGTATGACATGGCATGAACATTGCATAGTGTATGTGTTGAGACAATAAATGGGCTCGCGACTTCCCAAACATTGAAACTCGAAAAGTGTCTCCGTTCCAAAGTGATCAGTTTTAGAACAGGTGAAAAAAAAAATAAAGAAAAAAATTGCCGTGAAGGAAAGAAAAACAGTGCAAAAACAACATTTGAAAGTAACTTCAAAGAGAGTACGCATTAATTTACAAAATAATTTACAACTTGTTTCATTTAACGAAACGATGGGCATGTGATTGACACAATACACGCCTGACGTAGTAAGACTTTGTAGGCTTACAAAAAAATGTGATACATACTGGATCATTTTACGTTTGCTGAGATAGTGGGGGCAGTTTTACTTGACTCCTCACTTCCAGACTTTACAATGTCCTTAATGTGGTAATTACCAATGTGCTTTCCAGATGAGTCAGACAAGGAGTACACTAGGTCTGATATTTTCCTTAGGACTTTGGCCTTCACGAAACGTGGTGCCAGCTTAGCAGAGAAATACATGGCTCCTTGGGAAAGTGTGTTGTTCTTTCTCCAAACTATGTCTCCTGTATTGAAGGTAACATGTTTCCTACGTAAGTTATATCTGTCCGCACTCTTTTGGTGAGCCAGGAGCAAAGCATCAGTGACTTCACTGTAAATGGCCGACAGTTCTTCCAGGCGATGGGCATAGTCTGCGGTAGGGTTGCTTGTGGTGGCAAATGACGTAGGAAAGTTTGTGTCCCTATGTAGAGAACCATGGACGACTTGTTCCATACCGTGTTTTAAGAAGAAAGGTGTGTAGCCAGTGGCCAGATTAACAGTGTTGTTCATAGCGGCCTGAATTTTATCTAGGTTTTTACACCAAGTGCGTTGATCTTTATCAACTAGAATAGCTAGAGCTGTGTTGATTGTTTGGTTGTAACGTTCGACAGTGTTATTTTGGGGAGTGTACAAGGTGTTATAATAAATGTCCTTGATTCCGTATTTGGCAAGAAATTCTTTGAATTCCTGGGCAATAAACTGTTTTCCGTTATCAACAATTACGGTTTTGGGTGTTCCGTAAGGTATAAAAATGTGTTTTTCCAGAAGTTTGATGATGGCGGACGCGTTGGCTCTTTTTAAAGGGAAGATCCAACAGAATTTGGTGAAAACATCCACTACACTAAGTATGTGCATGTGTCCGGCATAACTTCGAGGAAAAGGTCCGACGAGGTCCATTGACAATGACTGTAGGGGTCTGTCGGCACGTTTGGGATTACCCATTAGGCCGGCAGGTGCTGCCGTGCTATGTTTATAAGCTTTACAAGTTTCACATTTAGAGATGTAATTGCGAATTTGTTTGAAGAGACCAGGCCAGTAATACTTCAAGGAAATCTTTTTATACGTCTTGAAAGTTCCTGGGTGTATAGAGTCGGGAGCACTATGATTGTCAATTATTATTTGTTCTCTTCCTTCGAGGGGAACGACAAGTTTCCAAGAGTTATCTTCGAGGATGGATAGTGGTACCTTGCAATTACGGTATAGTTGTCCTTCTTTTATGATAAAATTAGGAAACTTTTGTTGATTATTTTTATAACCTTCGAAGATTTTCAAGTACCATTCATCTTTTGTAGATGGAGGGGGGGCAATTGTGTCAACATTTAATGAAGCCAATTCAATTCTTGAAAGAGCGTCGGGAACAATATTGTCCGCGCCTTTACGGTGTACAACATCAAAATTGTATTGAGACAAACGGGAGGCCCAACGAGCGAGTCTACCGGAGGGATTACTTAAAGAGATCAACCATTTCAAACTACTATGGTCTGTGACTACAGTAAATTTGCTACCGTCTATGTAACCGCGGAAATGGTGAACAGAATCCAATACAGCCAATAACTCTTTTTCGGTAATTCCGTAGTTTTTCTCGTGTTTATTTAATGTACGGGAAAAATACGCTACAGGGTGTTCGCCATCTGGGAATTCTTGAGTTAGGACTCCACCGATTCCTACGTTGGAGGCATCCGTGTGGAGGGTAAAAGAGAGTGCAAAATCCGGGCAATTCAGAACGGGGGCTTTTTGAAGGGCATTTTTTTTAAGTTGTAAACGCTTCTTCAGTTTCAGCAGACCATCGGAAATTGCTGACACCTTTACGGGTGCCGGTAATTTTATTTAAGGGGGCTGCAATTGTGGAAAAGTCTTTGATGAATCTTCTGTAGTAACCTGCAAGTCCAAGGAAACCTTTGACTTCCTTCGCGTTTTTGGGTCGGGGAAAATTTGCCATGGCTTCCACCTTAGCGGGGTCTGTTCTTAGACCTTTTTCGTCGACAATGAATCCCAAATAACGTAGAAGGGACTTACAGAATTCAGACTTCTTCAAGTTGATGGTTAAACCAGCGAACTTGAGTTGTTGAAAAACCTTTTCCAGCATTAATAGGTGTTTTTCAAAGGTGTCGCTGACGATGATGAGGTCGTCAAGGTAACAAAACAGGCTGTTATCGACTTCAAGACCGAAGAGTTTGTCCATCAGTCTTTGTAATTCGGCGGGGCTGTTCTTTAGACCAAAGGGTAATCTTTTAAAATGGAACATTCCCCTACCAGGTACAACGAAAGCAGTTTTTTCACACGATTCTGCGTCCAAAGGTATTTGCCAAAAAGCTTTGCTTAGGTCAACAGAGGAGATGAACTTGGCGTTGCGCAGTTTGTCTAAGGTCGCGTGGACGTAAGGTAAGGGGTACGCGTCAGCTTCCGTACAAGAATTTAAACGTCTACTGTCGAGACAGAAACGTGCAGAGCCGTCTTTTTTTGAAACCAAAAGAGTTGGGTTGGTCCATGCACTTCTGCTGGGAACCACCACACCCATTTTTAACATTTCATCAAGTTCTTTTTCTAAAAGTTTGAGCTTTTGGGGGGCTAAATTGTAATAACGTTGCTTTATGGGTGGGCCATTGGTTTTAATGTGGTGTTCTACCAAATTTGTCAAACCCAATCCACATTTTTCGAAAGATATTGATTCGAATTTATTGACCATTTCCTTTAGTTGGAGAGCTTGGTCCGTGCTTAAATTTTCGTGAGGTATTATTGTGCGGATCTTACTAATTTGAGCAGCAGTGGAGGTTTCGCCAAGAGTATTAAATACTTGGGGAGCAACGTTGAATGCCTTCCAGAAGTCAACGCCAAGGATGAAATTCTGGGATATAGAGGGCACTATTAGAAAATTGATTGTAACTATTTTATTGTTACAATTAATTGGTAGGGCAAGGGTACCGATGACCGGCTGGGAAACATTATCCGCAGTCGTCAGGTGTGTTGTTTGTGGCGAAATTCTAAAATCACTGTTAACAAAAGGCAGGTGAGCATTGTTGCCAAGACAGCTGACAGATGCACCGCTATCAAGTAATCCGGAAAAGGGCACATTGTTAACAGAGAAAAGGGCATAGGGTCTCCCATCTTTAGCTTGTTTGCAACAAACCGAGGAAACATTTAAGGCCTGGTTAAAATACTTAATGTGTGATAACCAATCAGTCCATTCTTTAGACCTTGGTTCAGAATGGGTGCCTGAGAGGTTATTATTTAGTTTTTTGGCCTCTTCATGTAGAAATTTGGTGGGGGCTTGGAGAAATCCACCTGAGGTCTGACATCGCTTGGGTTTTGTAACCTTTCTGCATTGTGCCTTGATTTCTTGAAAATGTTGCGCAGTTCGTCGCGTGGAGGAGAGCGGTCCCTAGAGTGGTGTCTCTTGGAGGTTCGGGGTTCCTTGGATTCCAGAAGTCTTGCTTGCTTGAAACAAGTAGCGGCCAGGTGGCCTACTTTTTTGCAAAAGGAGCACACTTTTTTGTTGTCGAATTCTGGTTTTAAACCAGACGAACGGCTTGGCACAACCACATTATTTGACACATTCTTTATGTTCTTCCTATCCTGGTACGATTCCAGGAGGAGACAGACTTCGTTTAGCTGGGCCAGGGATGCAATTTTCTGTGAGGTGATGATGTTCTCGTATTTGCTTAAAAGGCCATCAGTTATGACTGGTAATAGTTCAGCTTCCGGAACAGGATGTGGAAGCTTGATGTTGATGGACTCAGCCCTTTCTATGAATGTTGCCACCGGTTCATCTACTAGTTGTTTAATAGATAGTAAAGATAGTTTGATCCGGTGCTGGGCCTCCTTTTTTCCAAAGCTAGAGATTAGGGCAGATCTGAGTTTACTCCAGTCTTTGCATTTAGTCTTTTGGATGCGGTGCCAAGGAATTAATTCTGGGGAGATGAGTTCTATAAAGTTTCTCCGTAGAATCTCGAATGGGATATTTTTGATTGTAGCCGTTTCTTCAATACGGTCAATGAAATCCAGCACATCGGAGACGCCATTATATTTGACTTTCCAAGAGGATAAATCGTAAGTTTTATCTTGTTTCGAGATGGGTGCGACGTCCTGTTTTATCATTACATGCGGCATAGGTCCTTTGTCAAGATTATCCAAAACTTGCGTAGCCGAACGTGAGTTATTTTCGTTGGAGGGAGCGAGGTTTATTCTCCTAATGTACTTTTTGTTGAATAAAAGTGCATATGCCTTCAATTTAGATTTAGATTTGCTTGATGGCGAGAGTCCTCTATCCCTTAAAGCAGCTTGTAAGTGGGCTTTGGATAAACTATGCACATTGGGAATGGTACCCAAGTTGGATGGTGTAATAGCTTGATTGTCCTCCATTGTGAGTTTCCTGGGTGGTGAGAAAAAAAATTGGCCAGGGGTTTCCTTTAGAAAGCGCAAAATTAATTTTTGTGAGGCACTTTTCACTTGGTAATCACTTGTTGGCACTTCCAAAATATGGTTACAGAGATTCCATATTACAATTTGGTATACATGACACCAGAATTTTGTCAAAGGAAGGAAGGCGAGAAAAAATTTTGCGTGGAAAGACCTTAGTGGTAAAGGTTTTTGTATTTTACTGACCACTTTTGAGAAAACCGTGAAATTCACAAGTATTTATTTATTTTTGAAAAATTTTGCCAGGACTGACTTTTAGAAAACAGGTTTTTTATTTTTCACAATCACTTTGCACTGAGAAAGGCACTAAAGTTCACAAAAGGCACTTTTCTGGCAAATAAAGGACAAACTTCCGGATGAAAATGACTGGATATGGGATTCATTACGTCAACCATATTAAAATTATTTTATTTATTCATGGAACCAATCATTGGCTTTATTATTATTCCACTTTTCACTTATGTAAGGGAAAAACACAATTCACTTTCACTTATGCTAAAAAAAAAAGCAGTACCTATAATGTAAAATGGGGAAAGAAAGTCATTATTTTGTCCATTTGGAGAAACATTAAGTTGTACTAATTTGACAGACACAAGTGGGCCAATTGGTATATTGTGCAGAAACAACAAAAATACGTAAGTCCGAAATTTTTCATTAAGGAATTCGCAAAATAACTGGGGTTCCAGAATCAGATTTATAATAATAATTTCCGATGGTATCCGGTTCAGTCATAAAAGGCGGTTTGAATTTAAACGCTGCCTAGCAACAGTCAATTGTTCATTCCGACGGCTTTTCCGTTGGGATTTGGCGCGAGTCAAAGCATTTGCGCGCGCAATCCAGAGAATAGGTGGCTATTTATCGCGTGAAACATCGGGCCGTTGAGATTGGCGCGAATAACTGTTGCTACTCGCCCGTTGTTTCAAAATGGCCGTGTTTTCAACTGCGATGCAATTCATAATTTCAATCAGATCTGTGTTATGGATCTAATTTACATATTGGTTTCTGTGGTTTATTCACAGGATTCACTGTACACTGGGTGTAGAATATCAAGGCATAATTAATGTTTACAAAACAGTTGCCATGCGGGGAGGATTTCGACAAACAAAGGTCCCGCAAAGCGACCGGGATAGAAAAAAATTCCAGCCCCACGTTCTAGCGTCAGTTGTTAGGGTACCCGATGTTGGCTACCAAACCAACACCAGCTCTGGGCCAAGGGGCCCCCAAACATGTCCCTGGCTAGCTCTCAGCGGGAACAAAGGTACTCTCTATTCAGGGGGGCGAGTCGCTCAAAGCTATGGAATTTCTCCCTACCTTCCGGCGTCCAGCGGGATACACTCTGGTCAATAAACCTCCTGCCGCAGCAGAATAATAACAAAGTTAAATCATTAGGACATGTATTGTAAACTCAAACACAGTACATAGGTTTCTACAATACAATTCAATTACAAGAAATGCAAATTACACAAACCTAGCTAAAGTGTTTAACTCTCATTATCTCTCTCTGAAGCGAAACTCTCCGAGTGGTGATTTTCGCGGGGCCCTACATTTCACTGATTACGGACACATTTAAAAGAGGAAATCAAGATACAGCTTACATGTGGATTAGCAGGATCCTCGCCTCATGTGGAAGTTCCATCAGGCACTTTCGTAGTCTAAATAGACCGAACTATATGGCGCGGCTAAAGGCCGACTCTACTCGTAGGTATTTCAATAATACATCGCGGCCACATTGAATTTGGTCCGCCGGCCACAGGCCGCGTGCGTCCGTTCGCAAAGGCGCTCAAATCTTCTCTGTGTGGAGGAATGGAATGGGCCAGTGGCCGGGCACGGGGGAGGGAAGCGGGAAGCAGGAAACAGGGGGGAGAGGGGAGGCCGAGTTGTGTGGACTTGCTGCGTTCTGTGCTCTAGGGCTTGAATCTAATCGCTGCAGGGGCGTATCGTAACACCGGTCAGGGGCTGAGTTGGAATCGCGTTTGAGTCCCACTCAGGCGTCCCGTGTTCGATTCCTCGGCTTGCTAAGTCCTCCATCACGACTCAGCAACATTTTTGGCTTACTGTGGTGGTAGTAGGAGATTTTCAAATGTTGTCGGGTTATTCGTAACCCGGGAATGTTTATCTTTCTTAAAAAAAAAAAAAATTCTTGACATACTCTGCTGTCACCACTGTGGGGCCAATGGTCAGGTCATCTGTACAATGTTTTTGAATTAACCCTACCAAAACTTCTTCTTACCAAAGAGTGATCTTAATTAATATGGAGGCATCTCTGCCGAATGAGTAAAATCATTGTATGATGCGGTCTACAATCCACCATAGTTCTCAAATGAGTTAAACATCAATTAATTCTCATGGTTTCTTCTTATTCCCAGTGTTATAATTGTTATAAGTACATATGTCTGCTTCCCATCGCGTTCAACGAGACCATTTTTTTCAAATATTGCTCTACTTGGGAGAAGAAAAAGAAGATGACTACATTCCTACCTACTTGGCCAGTTCGAAATATTATTGCACAATCAATTTAAAATATCCACATGGTCAGTTGAAACACTAGCGATTGTGGTAACAGCAATAATTATTGATTCCCTCTCGAAACTCGCGTTGAGATAAAATTTATGATAATGACGGAGTAATGGTGCCAACCTGGATAATTATGACTCGTGGATGAACCAGCAGATCATTGCATTAAAATGAAGGGCTTTTCCCATCATATTCTCTTTTTTTTCACATTAACTCCACAAAGGAGGCCCTGAGGAAAATAATTTCCCTCAGGGTTTATGTCATCTTTGAGGATGCTGTGTGGAGGGTCTTTTTGAGGAAAGGAAGGAGTGAACATGGGTCTTGAAGAGACTCATATTGTTGGAGGGAGGAAACACAGTTGCCGGTAAATCGTTCCACAGCCGAGCTGTTGAACTCAAGAACGAATCGTAAAACCGATCCGGTCTCATGTGACTAATGTCAACCGTGTACAAATGTTGGGCGCGTGTTTCCCGACTATGCACCGGTGCCGAGGGGATCAATGACGCTAGTTCCTCGGAGCATCTTCCATTGTAATACCGGTAGAACAAAAACAGCATTCCCACCTGACGCCTGTGCTCTAAAGATTGCAATCCGTCTGTTAAGATGGGAGAATCTATCAAACGGACCGCCCGTTTCTGCAAAAAGTCAATGTTTTTTTTTAGGTATTTTGGAGCTCCAGACCAGAGGTGGCTGCCAAATTCAACCTTGGGGCGCACTTGCGATTTGTACAGGGTTAGCAGTTGTGTACTATTAAAGTATCTGCGAGCCCTGTACAGTACGCCCAGTTTCTGAGAGGCTAACTTAACTCTGGTTTCGATGGAACCCCCATACCTGAGCTGGTCACTTAGAGTTAAACCAAGCATTTCAATGGAGGTCCTGCTCGGAAGAATGCTTCCGTTGAAGGAGACTAGATAAGACTAGATAAGACCTCCCAAATATCCCTCCCAAATGTCCTGTGATATAAAAAAAAACGAGTGTCTTTACACCACACGACTGAAGTAAAACTTCACTAACTTATAAAAGAACATAAAACATTGGGGTGACATTGACATTGACATTCCAGACAAAATAGTTTGTTGCATTTCGCACAGTAGTATACACTCATGCTCCGTTCCCTTTTTTAATGACATTGATCACCGTTCGCATATCGATCACCGTTTGCATCGATTACCGTTCGCATGTCATTTTTCGTAATAATCACCACTTTTTGTAACGCATTCACCAATTTACCCCCAAGTGTCGAGGGTGCGTAAAAAAGTTTTGCTTCAAAAAACAATCAAATGATCATTAACTTAAGTTTTACAGTCCGCTTAGCTTAAGTCAGCCATCGGTCTTAACAACATGAGTTAACAAATTTTATGATTGCCATGTACCTACCCTTCTAAAATTGTACACAAGGTGAATACGTCTTTTTCATTGGCCACATTAGGTCTAAAACTAAAAAATTGTTTTTGGTGATATATCTATTTTTCTCACATAGCGAATCATGTTTGAAAAAAGTTTTAATAAAATGAAGTAACTTTTTGTGTGACCTAATCATGGTAAACATTTTACTGTGCTGGCATAAAATTTGTTGCAATTAGAGCAATCAAAACGTAAATTCTTTCAGTTCAAACCCAACAAACATTTAAATCAGAAAGCGAGGAGTGCAAAAGAGTTATTTTAGTGGACGTTACCGATAAGTCGTATAAAAATATGTTCTTGGGGCGATCGTATCTCGAATTATGTCCCGAATGAAAATAAAGTTCTTGGTCTTGTTTTCCCACTCCAAGACAACTTGTTCTTTTGATTGGTCATAATAAAATTGATAAGCCGCGAACGCTGGCGGCATCGGACTTATCGGAACATTAAACCGCAAACCAACTCCCCCCCTCCCACTCCCCATTACCACCCCTTCTCTGCGCCCCCTCCCCCCCCCCCCTCCCAAATATCCCAGCCACCAGTCTCATCCCTCAGTCGGGGGTGACTAAACGTCTGTGGATATTTTGAGTCACTCTTCTGAAAATAATTAGTTTATTGGTGTCTACATGAGCGCCCTTGAGGTGATTTTTCACAAAAACGGCGCTTTATAAATCAGCCAAGTATTATTATTATTATTATGATTGCACTCTTTCACGTAGTGTAAAAAATCATAATATCGTAGAAAATACCCGATTTATTGTAGGTATGAAAATTATTACGTTCGTGTTACACATATATATGTTAACATAATTTTGCCAATTTAAAAAGAGGTAGCTTCTTACATTCTTGTATATGTATGGCTACATTCATGAGAAGCTTTTAACTGACACGTACTACATAACATTGTAACAGAAAAATATGAATCAATTTGGGAATATACGTGATATTAACATTATTGTTTGTAATCGTTCTAATACTACTAGTAATGGGGATGTTCAATTTTATTTTAAAATGTTATTATTTTACATTACTCACAAGAGACTCGGTGGAAAATTTTATTCATTGCAAATTTCAAAGGAAACAGATTATTCACATTTTATTCGAATAACATAGTACATACGTGGGAAGACTGAAAAGTAATGCACACATGCTTGTACAGCGCAAATACAATGACCTTTAGAAGTGCATCAGGTGGAATATGGAAGTGAAATTCCTACTCTATACGTACGCACAAGTTTAAGGTCGTTGAATTCATCCACTGTATTTTGAGAAGCGGAAGTACGGAGACGTGTTTTAGTATTATTTTAACGCAAGGTAAACAGCTTGCTGATATTGAATTTTTAACTGCTGAAAAAGTGACTCCTACTGAGATTCATCGTCGTTTAAATTATGTTTATGGTGACTTTGCTATTGATAGGTCTACTGTTAATCGATGAGTAATAAAATTTGTGCTTATTCAAAGCCTGAAAAAGCAATAATTGTAGATGAAACACGCAGCGGACGTCCGATCATTGGAACAGATGATATACAATCAAAACTCGTCAACGATTTGATTCAAAATGACCGGTGAATCACTCAAAAGCGTATCACAAACCATTTTGGAATATTCAAGAAACATGTCGGCTTCAATATAAAACAATTAGTGTTTGGTTTTGAAATGATAATGTGCACAGTACCTACCGGGATGTCTTTTATCCTTCCTACCTTCCCCAACCATGTCACATTGCTGAAGAAAGCTGGGAACCATGACAACAATAACAACCAACATTTGATTACTACAAGTCGACTTGTGACATTGGAAGGAACTGTTTTTTGTAAGTTTATGTGTTCGCCTTCTAATTTGGTAAGTGCCTTGATTTTTCCTTACTTCCTTGTGGTCCACAATTTACCATAAACACATAATCATCCAGCTGCAAGCAATTTCTTGTTTCGTTTTCGTAATTTACAGTCAATTTCGCCAGTTGCATTTGAGGCTGTCATTTTCGAAGATAGCTTCGGATGCAACAATTAGGATACCGTAAAATCTGTGGACGATGGGCACTTCGCCTTTTCACAGACGAGAACAAACAGCGTCGATTAGAGCCTCTGCAAAACCTGAAGTTTGAACCGATTCTACACCCTTCTCACTCCCCCGATCTTTCGCTTTTCGATTTTTATTTTTTTCCTCTACTCAAGAGACACCTCAAGGATAATCATTACACCTAAGACGATGAGGAGTAGGTAACTGTCAAGTCCTGAATTTGAGAAATGCCGGAAAAAAATTTCAGTTACGTAATGAAAAAACTTGCTATACGTTGTTAGAAATGCGTTCGGATTAACGGTGACTATGTTGAAAAATAAATATATGGTTTTGAAGCTTAAGAAGCGGACTTTAACGTACTTTTTGCCAGATCTTGCTATTTGTTTTTGTTTGTGTTTTACAAGCATGTGTGCATTACTTTTCAGCCTACCCTAGTATAAAGTATAGATACATTATATTCGTTCTATCAACATCTTTGGATGGACTAACCTTTGGAAAGTATTAAATATTACACATTTCAAACATAGCCTTCAAAAAATTGTTCATGTTTTTATCGCGAACTTCATATCATCTGAGAAAAATTTTTACTAGATCAAACTATAATGTTTTTTTAACTTTTATTGAGGCATAACTTACTTGACATTATTATGATCATCTCAACACATAAAAACGTTTTACGAATTCACTGACATTAACTTTTGAATTTTATTATCAGAAAAATTCTACGACAGTAAATAATTTTTAAAATGCTTACGTGATAAAACCGAGATCTTCACATGTTATTTTCTATTTCCGTGGAACGTTCGAGAATCTCGAATTATTTTACAAATGATAAGGCTGTAAAATGGTAAAAGAGGATTAAAAAAATTGAAAGAAAACAAAAAGACATCTATATATAATATTTTAATAATCCCAATCGCATATTATGATTTGATTTTTTTAAATAATTTTCTGCCAATGCTACGCCGTAAAAACCAGTGACCATGTGAGGTGAAAGGAGTTATGAATTTGATTGGCATAAATCATAGATAACTTTATTTGCATTATCATAAAATACTCTTTGGCTTCTAGTGGCTTAACTCTTTGAAGCACTATGGTATAAAAAATAGATCATCTAAAAAAGGAAATCATTATATCAAAATTACCATATATTAATTATTTTAGTAACTACTTTGTGAAACATGGATTATTGACTAATTAGTTTTTAGCGATGTTACCTTGCGCTGCACGGTTTAGTTGGAAGTCATAAGTTTGACATTTACAAGGGATTGTGGTAATCTCAAACCTTACAGGGAAATATTTTTAAAGGTTTATCTTTTTTTTCTTATAAATTCTTCTTCACGAATGCCGAATTACCAAAAATAAACATCAATGAATTCGTTAATTTTTAAGTAAATCGTTTTTGTTGTTATATTGTTTTGTAATCACTTAATCACCGCGTATATGACGTTCTGTTTTTAGTAAGGATTATAGAATAAGATTTTATGCTGTTTTTTTTATTATTTACTGACATAACATGTCGAGTAAACGTTTTCGTCAAGAAGACATTGGAGCTATTCTTTTTTAGAATTCTTCAGATAATTACAGTTATCATGGGTGCTCATAAAAACGAACATCGGAGTAAGTGCCTATTCGGGTGATGACGAAGGTAAACTGCCTGATTTTTTTTATCTTCGTCACATCTGATCAACCAATGGGAGAAGGGGGCACCTTCAGCTCTTCTGGCTTACAATCATCATCTACATCTGGAGTTCTCAATTTGTGAGGCGGGAATGGGTACCGCCGACCCGGGAACCTTTTTTGGATAACCAACACCTCTACCATAGGTCATCCCAAGTGGTTCACTACGTTTGGTAAATTAGCAGGGGTGCCCGGGTTCATGGGGTGAGGTTTGTCTAGGTCTTAGAGGCGGATGACCAGGACACACTTGTAATGTATCGCCTCTTCACCCTTGTGAATTCTTTTTTGTTATATAGGGGCGACTCATGGTCACTCCTAGCAATTGTGATAATTTGCTTTTCGCTTCTTTTAATCCTTTTAAGTTTTCTTTAAGTTTTCTCTTGGCTCTGATCGATATTTAAATCTTCCTAAGGCTTTACATGCATATAGTATGGGTGGGAAATTCCTCCCTAACGACACACAAGCCTTCATGAAAATTGGACCCTTATTTTCTTTGATAACTACAGAAAGTTATTCAAAGCCCCCTTGTACTACATATCTTTATAGATATAAGTACTTAACTAATTAATACGTTATTTACGACCTTGAACGTAAATTTTTCGTACTTATGTTGTAAATAGATTCCACCAAACGTTGTGTGATTTTTTTGATTTATGGTATGGGAATGTAATTACTTTTATTTTGTGGTACCTTTTGATTCTGAACGGAGCGTTGAGCTTCGAATTTAATTGGTCTCTTCATTGCAATTCTAAGTTACATTTAATTTTCTTTATGAACTAAACTAACTCTCTTTTGATTTCCTACCCCTCTAATGAATTCGTAAGTAATCTGTAATTTATGACATTTCACGTGTTCAATTGAACATATAATTAAATATAACTCAAATGGTTAACTGTTAGTGGATTTTATTAGTCAGGATTTTATTTCTGCTTGGCTCTCCTCCATTATGATTCTGCTGATATAAGGTACATATAACACTGTTTTAGTAGGTTAATGTAATTAGTCGATTGTATATTTAACGAACCCGGGGGGCCCATTGCTTGCATAATTTGGCTCTCCTCCATTATGATTCTGCTGATATAACGTACATATAACACTGTTTTAGTAGGTTAATGTAATTAGTCGATTGTATATTTAACGAACCCGGGGGGCCCATTGCTTGCATAATTTGGCTCCGTATCCTCCAACAAGTAAACAGGATGGTCAGAGATCAACTAGAAATTCGCACAATCTTTTGACACGACTTAATTGATTGGTACCTAAGTTACCGCATCCCAATCAGTCTTCCATCATCATCATGAACGTCATTCAGGTCTTTCCCCGAGTCCCGAAACCTCCAAATTCTAATTCCTCCGAAGTCTACTATTTACTTAGGGCGAACCGCTTTCGTCCTATAAACAATCATATATTCACGGTGTTTGCAAGAGTTCGAGTCGTGAATTCTCCCTCTCGCGTACAAGAGATAATGCGACAACGATCCGACAGATCTTAAACGCAAACTGTATGCGGGTCCGCATTTTCCAATGTACAGTACGTAGAAAGATATATATGTATACAAACGTTTGGGTGGGTTTATAACCTGCAATACAGAACGAGATGAAGTGTATTCCAGGCTCGGATTTCGCACATTGAATTCTGCACAATTCTCAGATTGATAACCGAATATACACATATTAAAAGTGGGAAATATCAATATATAGGAATAAACTAAGAATATTTATTAGTTTTATTAATGAAGACTAATAACTCCGGGTTTTGTTTGTTTGGTTGACAATTTTATTTCAGAGATTGCCATCTCTATTGTTTTCTTGATTTGTTTGGTTGAACTGTTATTCTAATTTTCCCCCAAGGTTCAACCCTTTGGTATAAATTTTTACTATCCCGTGATTTTTCAAAATTCTCATGTAAATGATCGATACGTGTGAGGTTTTTATTCCTTTAACTTCAAATGTTTGCATGTAATTCTTCAATTCATTTTTTGCTACTATCCCGTGATTTTTCAAATGTAATTATAAACTTTAATTTAATCTTTTTTTTTATTTTTCAATTAATATTTCGATGCTATCCCGTGAATTTTCCAAATGTCAATAGTAATATAAACTATAATTTAGTCTTAGTTAATTTTGGTTATTTTATTTCCCTTGATGATTTGATATTACAATAAAACGAATGTACTTTAGACCACACGACTGAAGTAAAACTTCACAAACTTGTGCCGTCAATTAACAATATAAAAATAACAGGAATAAAATATCCCCATCCCCTCAACATCCCCATCAACTCAACTCCAACTCAAACTCCACTTCACTTCACTTTACTTCATTTCACTTTACTTCACTTTACTTCACTTCGCTTCACTTCACTTCACTTAACTTCACTTCACTTTACTTCATTTCACTTCACTTCGCTTCACTTCGCTTCCCTTCGCTTCACTTCGCTTGACTTCACTTCACTTCGCTTGACTTCGCTTCACTTCGCTTGACTTCACTTGACTTCGCTTCACTTCGCTTCCCTTCTCTTCTCTTCTCTTCCCTTTGCTTCACTTCGCTTCACTTCGCTTCACTTCGCTTCACTTCGCTTCACTTCGCTTCACTTCGCTTCACTTTGCTTCACTTCGCTTCACTTCGCCTCACTTCGCCTCACTTCGCTTCACTTCGCTTGACTTCGCTTGACTTCGCTTAACTTCGCCTTCATTTTACTTCACTTTCATTTTACTTCACTTAACTACACTTCCCTTTTCTTCACTTAACTTCACTTTCATTTTACTTCACTTAACTTCATTTTCATTATAGCATTTCATATAGATTTGCGTTACATATGGTTTTTTCCGTGACATATTTATCAACTTACCCCCAGGTGTCGAGCGTGCGTAAAGAAGCCTTGCTTTAATAACCTCGAAGAGCTCCAACTAACTAATATTGGATTGTTTATTTTTCCTTTAATGTCATATTATGTAACCAGACCTCCTACTGGTACATTGACCTACTGACATATTCCCGAATGAGTACCTGGTTTGTTTATGTAAAGCAATCCCAGACATTTTATTTGGTTTAATTTTAAACTGGATGTAATTTCAAATTTTCCTGATAAGTAACCTTTGCATGATGCAGAATGAAAGAAATGTTACTCTCTCCAAATGTTTGAAGTCCCAATAATGAATTCCTACCTTTACAGTACCTCAAAACAACTATATGATTGTCCACATCCAGAAACGTAATCTTCTAATTGGGTTCTATATTTACCTAAACATATAATAAATGCGCAATATCTAACCGTCTTTATTTAAACTGATTGTAAGTATTGTAATCTGAAAACTCAGTATGTCGTAAAAACAATATGAAGTTCTATCGCAGGCTATAATTGGTAAACTTGCCCCTTGACATATTTTCTTCGGTGTCTATTGTATATTACTTTACGAAACTAGGTGACTGTATTGACATCTGTTACCACTATCGAATATCACATAAACAAACCCTAATCATGCTAGCCGAAAGGACGATAAGTGTTTGTTGTTTTTTTCGAGTACCTCGCTGTAATTAACTAAAATTTATTGTAATTTGTGGAAATGTTTATTTATCTGAATGTATGCTGCAATGTTTATTATTCCGTTGTTCGAGCACTTCTTCCCATAACTATTCTGTTTCAACAAATAATGTACCTCCATCCACTCGACTAAATCCACTTGAGTATGTATTTTATTTTTGTCCTTCGCCTTTTAAGTTATGAAGTGCCGGTCCTCTCATACAACCCAAAACCATAACATTAACTGTAAACGAAGAATCAGTTAATCTTTATTATTGTGCCAACAATTTATTAGATCTAACGAACGAGGAGACGGCAACGATTAATTATCATTTTATGGTTCGTTTTTTTATCTCACCTAGACGACTCTCGGCATCTTGGGCTACATTGGCTGAAGTTTGTTTAACAATACGGTCAATGCCCCTTTTGAATGTCGATTCATTGCTCTACCTTGTTTATTTTCTATCTTATCTGACTCGGTCCTTATTCAATTATTCAATCGTTTAAGTAAATAATTAGCTCACCTAATAGAGGAGATACCTGGACGTCCTAGTTCGAAATTAGATGTTCCTTGCTTGGCCTAGTTTTTTGAAGGATGTAGGTATTAAAATTCTACCATTTTTGGCTCTCTATCCTCAAATAAAAATACCTATCGGAGAGTATCATGAAATTTTGCTTTTGTTTTCAAAATACGCACATTACAGAACATATTATATTATAGTTCCCAATTATGTCATCTGCGTGCGAACTGTGTCTTAATTTCTCTAAATAAATAATAACAGTGTTAATCTCTAATGACCCGCCAGGTGTGTATGGTTCGTATATATTTTCTGCCTATACAGTATATCTCTACAGCAGCATCGCGTTCATTGTTTAAATCATTGTACACATAGTTTTGTATCGGTGAACGATGAACCGGTAGCAGGCGCGGCCGGTGCCTTAAATTTTTGGTGGTTCACCGAGTAATTCATCAAAAACGTAAAATAAAAGTAGGTAAAATAAAAATAAAATTAAACAGCCTAGGAACTCATAACTCGTACAGTGCCCCTGAGGTGATTATTCACAAAAAAACGACGCTATACAAAGTATCCATTTCAAAGTTTTCTTTGCGGATTTAGGTACTATCTTGGTTGATAAATAAAAAATGTAGTTTTAGCGGGCCAATGGCCATAATTCTGCTTTTATTTTCATTGTTCATATATATTTTAATATAGTCTATATTTATTATAACATCACTAATTTTAAAAAGGCAAGGAAATTTATTTATATATATAAACAGCGATATCAGAATATTTCTATAATATAATGATTTAGTAGGCGGCTGACGGAGGCAAAATGTATAGCGAGCGATATGCTGAAATAGGCCAAAACTAAATGATCTTTTATCTATTATAGCTAAGACTGTTAGCCCCATAAAACAAATTTAACCGGTTAAATAATTATAATTTAATTGTTTTGCCTCAATCTTTGTTTTGCCACCGCCAACCGCCTACAAAATGAATGATAACACAATAACAACACACCGTAAGCGTTCCTCTTTGTAGCGCGGGGTTTACCGAGTGAATTTTGCAATATGTGACAAAAATTCACACAATCAAAAGGTCACAAAAACTAATAATGACAATGTCAAATCGGTTCCCTCTCGATCAAGATAATATCGCACACGCTGACCCGTTGACTCATCGTTACATTTTACAAGACCAAAATACAATTACTATCTTATTTAAACTGCAATTCCAGGGCTGACCAACGGTAACTTGGTTGCTTATGAGGGCAAACGTCTTAGACCTAATGTTATCTTGAAGGGGATCGAAAAAGAAACACAAGATTCCGAAATATTAGACATGATATTGCAACAAAATGATACTATCTACGAAGCCACTGGAAATGATAAGGAAGCTATTAAAATTCAAAGATTCACAAACAGCAGGAAAAACGATAGGCTACGAAATGTTATTCTGATCGTCAAAAAAGAAGTACATTCGGCTATGTTAAAACAAGAAAGAATAAATATAGGTTTCCAGCGAGTCCGAGTCGAAGACAGCTGCCCAATCATGCAGTGCTATAAATGTATGGGATACGGTCACTTCGCCGCGAGATGTACTGAATCAAAAGATCGTTGTCTACACTATGCTGGCGAACACAAATCATCCGACTGCACAAAGAAGGAACAAAAAGAAGAATTCCGTTGCTGGAACTGCTTTAAAATGGCCAAAGGCAAAATTGAGGCACCAAAACATAGATCAAACGATAGGGACTGCCCCTACCGTACCATAATGATGTTACGCACAATGGAGAGAGTTGACTATGGCTAACTCAACTGTAACTACAGCATCCGGGTCCCAGGCCAGCATAAATGAATACAAATATGAGAAAATTGAAGATTATAAGCCAAAAAAAAATAGCCTTCGAATAATGTATCTTAACGCGAGAAGTATCAGAAATAAAATTGACGAGATTGAAGAAACTTTAAAAAGCATCCCACCGACTGTACACGTACTTGCAATATCCGAAACCTGGTTGGAAGATGGTGAGGAGTGCTTCTTCAACATCGACGGCTACCAAAGTGCATTTGCGTCTCGCACCAATGAAAGAGGAGGAGGGGTGATTCTCTACACACACCATTCACTAAATGCTACAACTATTGAAAAACATTGTAGTGAAAATTCCTTCTTAGGAATTAATATCAGCAATAGAAATTTCAAACCGTTAAATATCTATGTTATCTACAGAAAGCCTACCTCAAACATTAACGAATTCTTAATGTATCTTGAATCTATTTTAAATAACTGTAGAAATGATACCCTTATCTTTGGTGATTTTAACATTGACATTCTTCAAAAAAATAATACATCTCTTAAGTACATCAACACGCTAGACTCTTACAACTGCTTCATATGTAACACATCCTATCCTACACGAGTAACAGATACCTCTACTTCTCTAATAGACCATATCATCTCAAACAGACAAAATATTTCCTCAACTACTGCAAATATAGATACCTGCCTAAGTGACCATAACATTTTGATATTAGATTACCAAAACAGCTTGAAACATCACACTAATAATAGAATACATTCTTCTTCAAACAACACCAAAACCGATAAAAACATGTTAAAAGCATATTTCGAATCCCACAACTTTCCACACGAAACCACCAGTAATGCCAATGAAAACTTTAATAATTTTAATGAATACATCAAAACAGCAATAAAATCATCCCAACATAAATCTGAGTTACATATAGGAGACCAACGGAGGGATAATACTCCATGGTTTGATGCAAAATTAAATGCACTTATCAAACAGCGCAACAATGCGTTTAAACACTGGAACAAAAATCAGCAAAGTGATATATCCACAGCACTGAGAAATAAAACAAGAAATCAAGTTACCAACTATAGAAGATATGCTAAAACTAAATACTACACGAATATATTTAAAGAAAACCTGCGTAATCCGCGACAGACATGGAAAACAATAAATGCAATTCTTACAAATAGTTCGACACCCCAGAAAGATGAAATTAATTATCTTTTGATTAAGAATGAAGAAATAACATGCCCAACACAGATAGCTTCAACTTTTAACAACTTCTTTATATCAGTTGGGGAAAACTTAGCAGCTACATTTGCATCATATCCAGATGATTCTATCACTATAAAAACGGATCAAAAAGCAATCCAGTCCCTATATATGGCCAAAACAAATAAAACAGAAGTTCTCAGTATCATCTCTCAACTAAAGTCTAATGCATCTCCAGGTTTAGATGGAATTACACCCGTGCACCTGAACTTTTGCAAAGATATATTAGCTGACCACCTTGTTTTTCTTATTTATCAATCCCTGGATAGTGGAATCTTCCCAGATCAACTAAAGATAGCAAAAATAATTACGATTTACAAAGATGATTGCAAAAAAAATCCTTCTAATTATCGTCCTATATCCATCCTCTCTGTTTTCTCCAAAGTTTTTGAATAGGTTATTAAGCTTAGGCTCACTAAATATCTCTTATCAAACAACTTACTCGCATCCCAACAGTATGGATTCAGAAACCAATCTAACACAAAATGTGCTGCTTTCGATTTTGTATATGCCCTCCAAAAACATATAGACCAGGGTAAGCATACTGCAGGCTTATTTATAGATTTAAAAAAGGCTTTCGATACGGTTGACCATGAGATAATACTAAAGAAGTTAGAACACCTAGGCATAGTAGGCACTCCCCTGAAGTTACTGTGTAGTTACCTCTCTAACCGACACTGTCAGACCTTTGTTGGAAAAGGGACAAGCAGTATGGGAACGTTAAAATGTGGTGTGCCTCAGGGCTCCGTACTTGGACCATTACTATTTTTAATATATATAAATGATATTGCTAAATGGGGACTTAAGGGTACAATACAACTTTATGCAGATGATTCAGTGATTCTTTATCACAATAATGATTTAAACGAACTAGAAAAGGAAATGGAAAGGAATATATCTTGCCTGGCAAACTGGCTGCGATTAAACAAACTTAGCCTAAACATAAAAAAAACACATTACATATTGTTTGCAAATAAAAAAAATGTAAGTCTTAATATAAGTCTTGATAATAACCGCCTTGAAAGGGCTGATGTTACAAAATATCTTGGCCTTTTCATTGATTCACAACTCACATGGAATCACCAATTTAAACATGTTCTATCCAAAATTACTCCTATAACTGGTGTTTTATATAGACTTCGCGGGTTACTTCCTCCCTCTCTATTAACATCGATTTACCATGCTATGATTCACTCACATCTAATATATCTTGCCGGAATCTGGGGATTTGCTACAAAAAAAATGATTTCAGAAGTCCAAGTCGTCCAAAATAAAGCCCTGCGAAATATATTCAGTTTACCTTGGGATACACACGTCAAAGACATTTACAGAAACACCCAAATTTTTCCTTTTAACACCATTACCACTTTTGAAATAACAAAAACTATATTACAAGTAATTCAACACTCGGCACATTCCAACACTACACTCAATTACAATTGCGACGTACACCAACACAACACAAGAAATCACAACAAACTTCATATACCAAAAATCAAATCAACAAAATATGGACTAAGATCCCTAGAATACATAGCTTACACAAAATATAATCAACTACCCAACGAGATCAAATATGCAAGTCAATGTAAAAAGACCCAAACTAAAATGCTCAAACTTCATTTTATGAATGACTATCTGAAATAATAATGTTGTGTATGTCCTATGATATGTCCATTTAATACATACAGCTATATGTTTCATGTAATGCGTATCATTCCCGCAATGAGTTTATTAACTCTTGGGAGTACAATGCTTTATATAATATACTATATTCTGTATTGTATACTTTTAATAAATAAAAAAATAAAAAAAACCCGACCTAAGAATAGTCATTTCGCTGGAACCATTTCTTCGGAACTCTTCGGGCCTTCGGGCATTTCCGTCACCCGCATGCCGCACGGACAGCCGGCATTTTTTGGCTACAATTGCCTGTTTTGACGGTCTGAATATGTTGCTGGGGACTTCATACAAATGATAATTCTCAAACGGCGCATCACTAAAGCACACGGCGGCGGCGGAATGGTATGTAACTCGGTTCTTACAGTTCCTAGCCGATATAAAGTGCGCGCGGGAAGCAATGCTTTAGGCACCGATAACTATTCTCTACCAATTTCATGTACATTTAAGCCAATTTTTTTTTAACATAAAAAAAATGTGCACAATTTTATAATTAAAAATATTATGTAGGAATACGATGAGCTGCAAAATGTTGTTCAATTTTGTTGGCGGTTCGGCGCACGAGTGCACTTTAGGACGGGCCGCGCCTGACCGGTAGATGCAATTCTTAGCTTTAAGTTGTTGTAGTGATTTTTCTAGTTTATAGATAGAAACAAGATTGTATAAACGCATTATAAATCTGTATAGTGACTCGAGACGATCCCTCACAAAACGGCGCTACACAAATGAACAAAATATCACTACTATTATTGCTTTCATGGTTACGATTGAAACTAATACCTTATGTGGTCCGCTGCCAGCCCATATATGTTCTTAAATAAATAATGCATTTATCTGACTAAAGAAAACATCTGCGTGACCCAAATCTAAGCAAGTAGGTATTTCCTGTTTGGCCTAATTTCGATGCGCATGGTTACTCTCGCATATAAAATATAAAATAAAGAGAATTTCCGATATCCAATACTAATGATTTACTCGCTTCGACACGTCTTTATGAGTCTAAATACATAACGTTTTTACCTAACTAAAGAAAATATCTAAGTAACTTAAGGAGGTATTTGTTGTTTGACCTAATTTGGAGCAGATGGAAAAGATGTAGTGCCTAGAAAAAATGACATAATCTTTTAAGTATTTGGAAGTGTTTGTAAGTAGAATTGTTAAAGTTGGATGAATTGATCGATAGCACAACAGCATCTTCTATGTCTGAAAATATTTTTAATAATTATATATATGTACTTACATATGTATCAATACGTCTTCAAAAGCTCCAATCGGTCCCACACGATGTTGGTATCAAAGCTTCCGCTTTCAATTTATAATGAAATCTTACCTCATGTGAAAACTCCTTCCCTTCACCAATACTTTCCATTGTATTCCCTGGCAGTGTGTTGATGTTAACTTGGGATAATATATTTGTTCAAATCTTACCAATCTTGATTTATTACCATTTTCCAGTCCTATAACTTCGACATTGTCTATTGTCATCGATTCCTAGCTACACCCACCGAGAATTGACCCTGTGATAACCCCCCCCACCCTACGAAGTAAAGCCTATAAATTTTTTTGAACCAAAGCTGCTACAGCTACCCTGCCGGCGCAACCCCGCCCGGCCTTTAAAAGCTCGTAGCTCGCCCGTTCTCGCGTCTCTCCCCTGCATTTCTTTTGCAGCGCCTTCTCAACCCCATCACGTAATACTTTTATGCAACCGTGACGAGATGCTTCTAATTAATCAATTTATAATTAACCCCACAACGTTGTGTACTTTTTTGTTTAAGTGGTTTGGTATAGTTAATCCAATTTAATTAATAATTTATTTGTGGTAAACCCTTGTTCTTTTAGGTATGGCGTGTTACAATTTGCAAGGCTTCGAATAACAATGACTGAGTCTGACTAACTTGAAAAATAACTAATTATCTATTTATATTCATCCAGCTTCCTCCCCTAGCACCTGTTATACACCTACGCTCATCGACGACTATTTTTTTTGAAGTAATCTGCATTTTCCCTCCTAGCATCTAGTATATAAATTTACATTCAAACGGCGAATTGAGAAGATCCTACCTTTCGATGCGATGTCGCGTACTCTCTGCGGCTCTATAAAATGCTATCATGAAAATAATTTGTCATTTATATATATTCTAACAAAAGATTTACACTCAACGCAGTACGGAGTACAATAATTCTACACTCACAGTTCTAGATGCAGTTTGTTAGTTAGCTAGCTTGTTTTATTTTGTTAATTTGATTCTACGGGTAGTTATTTTGGATTAACATGAGACAGAACATGTGCTGTTTAAATAATTGGACTCCTCCATAGCCCAACTGATAAGGTGATGGTCATAGACCGCCAAATCAGATTCCAATTCCAACGCCTCCAGAGAATGTTAAGGTCGCAAGCGACGAATGAAAATCGACATGTTTTGCCTCCTGTCAGGAGAGGGTTTGATGTGTGTTTCTGGATCATAGGGTGGTAATGGGAAAAATATCGACCAATACGCCGCCAAATTATAAATATGTTGATGATGATGATGAGAGGTCATCTCATACCGTTTGATATGAGGGTCTGCTCCGATTAATGGCGTGATAGCCGATGTCAGGAACTGTTCAGGAAATATGTGGGTGGCACGAGGTTTTGGAACGTGACATCCTACTCTGGATTGATGATGATGTTGAAGTTCTTCAGCATGCCGATGACTTGAGTTCCATTAACTCCTAAAGCACCGGCATAAACATTAAACCGAAGTTGATTAGACAATCGGCAATGTCAGGAGATCGGTGGGGCCGCTCTCTCCTCTGATCTGGCGATGTATGAATTTAATTAAGGAAGATTTTGATGTCACCGACCCTCGCCTTGGCAGTCACTCATGTCCTCAATAGTCCCGTTCTCCGTCCAGCACGCCGCCTCAAACCAGTAGAAATAATGATTACGTTTTTTCCTAGGCACGTTACAGAAACATGCGCCAGCCTGCAATCGCGATGGTCATCGGTATTTGATTTGAATGAAAAATACGTCCTCTCGCATAACATACACAAGCGTAACTTGGGACCTTCCCCGATATGTTGTCACGGGCATATGCTCTACGATAGGCGTACCCCAAGCTCAAACTCAAAAATCAGCTCAAAGAAAGGAATGTCAAGCTCGGCGTCCAGGGTGCTGGGTCCAAGAATGAAAGGCACCAGGTCGTGAATCTGGCTTCCCTTCCTTCTATTTCCCCTGCTGTGCTTTTGTCCAGAGTACAATCCCACCCTGATGCTGGATGATGCCTATTCCTAGTGTGAGGGAGTTAAGAAAACTTATCCGGATTCCAACAAAGAAACGTCGAACCAGTAGAAATATTGATTACGTTTTTCCTAGGCACGTTACAGAAACATGCGCCAGCCTGCAATCGCGATGGTCATCGGTATTTGATTTGAATGAAAAATACGTCCTCTCGCATAACATACACAAGCGTAACTTGGGACCTTCCCCGATATGTTGTCACGGGCATATGCTCTACGATAGGCGTACCCCAAGCTCAAACTCAAAAATCAGCTCAAAGAAAGGAATGTCAAGCTCGGCATCCAGGGTGCTGGGTCCAAGAATGAAAGGCACCAGGTCGTGAATCTGGCTTCCCTTCCTTCTATTTCCCCGGCTGCACTTTCGTCCAGAGTACATTTCCACCCTGATGCTGGATGATCCCTACTTATAGTTTTGTGGAAGTTAAGAAAACTTTTGCTACTTATGTAGGTGGATATAACGCATTACGCTTAAAATATGAATACCTACCGACGGCTTCATTCAACCGACAATGTGAAAGTTTTTGCTTAATCGAATATATCGAATGGAATATACCTAAATCGTTACCCAAAAGGTGAGTGTGCTGTACTATAATTTTATGTAAAGTCCTATGTAATAGACTTGTTGTGATACCTAAAATTTGGAATAAGGTGTGGGAAATTTTAGGAGTGGGAATTTAATTATGTCAGATTTTGTTAGTAAACAAAGGTGCCCATGCTACGCACCATTTTATAAACTGTTAAATTACCTAATGCTTTTTTTTCTAAAACCCTTTCCTGAATATAGTCCTCTAGCTACGTTTAAAATATTACTGCGAGACTCGTAAATAATAATTATCACCTCAAAGGCGCTTTACACATTAATTTATACCTATATTCTATACCTATGTATTTTGTCACCCGTTATACCTAGTTTTCTCGTTCACCAACAAAGCACTCTTAAAGGATTTTATTATTGTTTTTGTGGTTTCAATATCCCGTCCTTTAAATGAAGTCCCTCGTCTAAGATTTATGGTCCGAAAGTGTCTTTTGTGCTTAAAATAGTATTTTAGTTCATTGAACCCCAAATTATTATTTTACAACGGTCTTGTCTCAAGAAATCGTCGCCGGCCAACCTCAGGCAGCTCCGGATCGACTTACGGAGGGAACGCCCTTTTTTTTCGATTACCGATAATTATCCGATAGCTCTTTAAATATTACCGTTATAATTTTTCGATTAAAGCATCCGACTTAGATGACACGGTTCCTTATTAAAGGCCTCATTAAAGTAGCTATAATAATAATACTAATATTTGAACGATCCACATAGCACCGCTTTTATGGAAAATCACCTCAAGGGCGCTATATAAACTATAATACATGTTTAAATCTAGAAAACTACAAGCTAGACGAACAATTATAAACAATTAAAATACTCGGGGAGTAATGATGATTCTATTGTTTTAACCCTACTTTGTACGAAATCCAAACATTAATGTTGTTAATAATTAATTCAATTTGTCAAACTTACCCCTCTCATGCACACAAAACCATGACATGCACGAATCACAATCCAAAACCAGCATCCCTCGTGCACTAATTGATTAATCACTAATTAAAGCACTTATTATTTCGGTCTAACTTTCGCGTCGGTTTGTATTAAATTTTATCCTGTCCCTGACAAACGCCCCGAAAGTACGTCCCGTATTGATGTTGACCGCCTCAATTTACAAATTATATTATTTAACTTCACAGATATGAACTCGCAAGCCGCAATCTCTGACTTCCTTATTCGCGTGGACTCTTTTTGTTTAATAAAGACGAACTATTCTTTGTTTAATTAAAATGAAATATCCCCGATTTAGGAGCACCGAGCTGGTCTCCTCGCGACTATTATCCTTTAATTTAATGAATTATTCCCGGTTTACGCGCACAGAGTTATTATTCTACCGTGTATTCAACCTCGATGATTTTAATCCCAACCGTGAACCCCCAGAATCTTTCCCTGACCGTCTTCCAACCCGACTCTACCCCGACTGTCCTATTATTATTATATATTACTATCTGAATTATTCCCGGTTTACGCGCACCAAATTATTATTCTGCCGTTTATCAAAACTCGATGATTTTAATCCCGACCGTGCATCCCCAGGTTCTTTCCCCGACTGTCCTATTATTATTATATATTACTATCTGAATTATTCCCGGTTTACGCGCACCAAATTATTATTCTGCCGTTTATCAAAACTCGATGATTTTAATCCCGACCGTGCGTCCCCAGGTTCTTTCCCCGACTGTCCTATTATTATTATATATTACTATCTGAATTATTCCCGGTTTACGCACACCAAATTATTATTCTGCCGTTTATCAAAACTCGATGATTTTAATCCCGACCGTGCGTCCCCAGGTTCTTTCCCCGACTGTCTTCTCTTTAATTAAATGAATTATTCCCGTTTACGTGCACCAAATTATTATTCTACCGTTTATCAAAACTCGATGATTTTATCTCGACCGCGCGCCCTCAGGATCTTTCCCCGACCGTCTTCTAACACTTCTCTACCCCGACTGTCTTTCCAACCCCCTGCCCCCTGACTCCCACCCATCTACTTGTGTGGTTACATCAATTCATTGGTCACCTCTTAAAATCTCAAGTGATAAGCACATCTTTCAATGTGCATATATCAACGTTTAATAGTCAAAAAATGTCACACTTTAACTATTATTTCAGAGAATTTTGTGTAGGAACCATGTTCGCTATTTTTTTGGTGTAAACTAATTTTGCCTGCACCGGAGACATAAAGTATCCCTGGACCTTCTAAAGCAGAATACAGTGGCGTAGTTTAATTCATTACTCGTCTTCACTACTTGCGTCAACTTTATTGGCTATATAATAATCTTTATTGCCTAATTTTCAATTCCCTACTGCCATAGAAAATTCACAAGATAATTGCTTCGCAAATCAATTTGCTCGCGTTAAAGTCAGTCACCACTCGGGCAAACATTCATCGGCCACCCCTGACTTGATAATGATATATCCTTTAGGATTCCTCCTTCAACCAAAGTGCTCTGGCACACGTGTTTATCCCAGCAATGGCCCGGTTTCATAAATCACCCTTAAGAGTTGGGAACAGGGGATCGTAATCTGAAACCACACCCTGCTACAAAATTAAATATATTTCTCAATCGATCTCTCAATTTTAAAAGAATTATTTCGTAGGCCCAAAGGCGAGATCATCACAACCCCTCCCCAATCTCTCAAATATGTAGTTATTTAAATTCACCTCTGTATATCACTCAAAACCTTGTTGGCTAAGTAACGCTTCGTTTAATTAAATTTTAAACAATAGATACCTCACGATTTTTCAAAATAATGGATATTATTAACCATCAATTTTGTTTTTCACCGAACTTTTATTTTGTAATAAGATAATATATTTTACTGTTTATTTCTTTACCGAAATAATAATTATTATTTTATTATCACTCACGTATTTGACAATAAATCAATAGTTGGTATTATTTATTTTAAATCTCAGATTTATTATTATTATTATCTTTGTGATAGAAGTATTCCGTTCAAATTTCACTTTATTTAACTGAAACATTACTGATGTGATCCCATCAATTATATTAAGTTCGAAAATCCAATACTAAACACTGATTATAAATTTGTTCAAAATCAATACACAGCACCTTCACTAACGCGCAATAACCTATAACACAACACTCCACTGATTGAAACTATTCATTATTAATCGTACCATTTTTAAACAGAATTTACCTTTACTAAAGTCAATTCACTTCATCAAAACTTTCACAAATTGTACCAAGTCCAAACTCCTTCCATTGACTTGACTTGACTCCTAAAATTATAACACTCAATTTTTTTTTTTTTCAATTAATAACCGTTTATCACGTCACGTCACGCAAACACTACTTTCAAGAACCGACGGCTGACTTCCAATCACCCCTACCTTCCTCTTGTCCGTTTCCCCAAGTATCCCGAATAATATTATCGTGTTTCTTTTATTACCATTCGTTATTTAGTTCGTAATGAAAATATGCCACTTTACTATTAAATCACTAGCGCGTAAACACCACTCGAGCAATTAGTCATTGTTATTGATTTCACTGAACCTATTGTTATGTTACGGTTATTGAAACTATACACACCATTAAAACACTGTTGGTTATAACATTACTCAAGCAACTGTTTATTGTTATTTATATCACTGATTTTAAGTTATCTATCGAACTCAAAATAAAACACTGTTTCTATTATTATGTTCACTTTCAAACCTCAATAATGTATTTTATTATAATTTAATATTTTTTCACAGATTTTAAATAACTTCCTTCGTACACTTTCCCATTTTACAATCCGATCTCCAAAACTGATCTCCCGCAACTGTCTCTTTTAAATTCTCACTCCTCAAATTCAAAAGGGAAACAAACACTGCATTTGCTATTCATATTGTCAACACTCGTGTACCCCACTTGAACTGCAGACGACTCTCCATCTCATGTTACAAATCTACGAACCAGCCCCCTGTCTCTTTTCCTCGTAGGGCTTTACATTCCATCGGCACCTGTTAACATTGTATATATTCATACCATTAATTGCTTTCGTAATCGATGGCTCGCGGGTTGACTTATATTTAAAACCAAAACAAACGCGCAGCTGACTTATGTAAATATCATCGCGGGTCAATAACCATGCACTCCTTTGTCTATAGCTTGTTGCGGTCGTTGATAAGATAAATTCAAGGCTACTTCTTCTTATTAAATTAGTATGACATTTTTTTGTATTATCTGAGATAATGAGACAAACGCGTCTCATCACACACTGAACCCCAGATTTCTACCCACCCCTTTAACACTTTTCCTTCCCAGAACTCTCCTCTTTTTCCTTTCCTTAAAAAAACCCTCCACACAGCATCCACAAAGATGACATGATGAAAATAATTTTCCGCAGGGCCTCCTGTGAGGAGCTCATGTAATAAAAAAGTCCATCCTTCGCACTTGCGTAACCAACCCGTATCTGCTTCTCCATCTACCTAGCCTAATACCAATGACAAATATCTGATTTGTCATTCACTGCTGCTGTTTCAGGCTCTGCAACCGGGCTCGAAAAGAAGAAGATAGAGAGATACAAAATTACGTATATTAGACGAGAGCGCTAACATTTACAGCGCCAAAATCGATGCGAAAATTGCGAAAACGTTTAATAAAACACGACTCGTTTAAAATAGAGCAAAAATCTCTTGGGGAGCATCTTAAGTATCATTTAAAGAAACGTTGTGAATTTTTTCACAAATATAATTGAAACAGACTTGTTTTTAATTATTTTTGGAGCATACTTTGTGATTTTTTTCTATCGAGGGAATTTCAAATAATTTGCGTTTCGGTTTGGGCAGCATCTAGACATTATCTTAAAAAAAAACATTTAGGTATTTTTTTAAGAGCTTAAAAACTTCAAATGTTTAAGGGAGATATGTAAGAAATCGGTAGAAATTTGAGTTGCGGCCCCTTCAATCACATCTATATTGATTCCTTAGATTATAGACACGTCAAAATGAAGCTGTGCATTCAACCAACATTGATCCCGATGGTGAGTTCCGAGAAAAAACAGGGCAGCGTATTAGCTTTCCGACTATGAAAAAGTCCATGCCATTTGGATTTGGACTTCAGCAATTTTGGACTATCGATTTCATTGAAAATTAATGTTTCCAGATCAATCTTTACGGAAATAGGGAATGTAGTGAAATATTACTAAACCAACCTACAACAGTACAAAGGAAATAAGTAAAACTATCATACTAAACTAAGTAATAGAATTTTTTTAAATTATCAATAGAAAAAAATCTATGATTTTTGGATCTACAATTTACAAATGTAATACATAACTAGCTGGTCCCCGGCATGCATTACAATGCCATTCAAATAAATACATTGAATCTCCCTGCATGTCCTTTCCCGTGCGTCCCCATTCCCATCCACGTTCCCCGCCTTCCCCCTCATTCGTCTCTTCCCTCTCCTCGAACCCCACCTCCCCTGTTCCACTTCCCCCTGCTTTTTCACCCTGCCACTAAAATATATGAAATACATACATTTTCATTTTTGAGCTTACCATTGAATATAGCAATATAGCCTATATGTTAATCTGATGTATGAGTTATATTATTGTAAAGTTTCATTAAAATCCATTCCGTAGTTTCTGCGTGAAAGAGTAACAAACACACATACATCCATAAAAACTTTCACGTTTAAAATTATATTAGTAAGATATACGCTGTTAGCTAATGAGGTGCTCAATTTACCAAAAAGCGGAGATCTGTGTCTGATGAAGTGGAAATCAAGAAACATAAGCTCCATGTCTCCATACGGACCCTGAAATATGTGTGAAAAATACCACTTATATACTACTTTACCTTGATGATAATTACAAGTACCAGCTGATTAAGTTGAATATTTTATGTTGCGTATAAAAAGGGTTAAAACTGTTCCAACAATTTAAACAAGCAGTCCAATAGATAGAACAAACCAATTTAAATAAACTTGCATTTTTTATTCCCAATAACTTTTGGTTCAAACGTGAGAATTTTAAAATTTTACGCCAAGCTGGGCTATTTTATAAATTGTAAGAATGGAGTTATAATGCCACCGAAAATAATGAAAAGATGTTTAAAGTATACATTAATAAAAAACCTGAAAAAACTATTATTATTTCCAAGAAACTTTTGATTTAAACCTATGAATTTATCTCCCTGTGTTGCACGGTTGTATCAATTATCAATCACCTCATTCCTGAAAAGTCTTGGCCAAAATTTAAAATACATATTTTTGCGTCTTTATAGTAAGTCCAGGGAGTTGAAAAAGTTTAAAACGGTTATAAGAATAAGAAAAGAAGTGATTCAAAGAGTTAACTACATTTGCCTCGGAATGTCGATTCCGATTGAATTTGCCCGACGTAACATTGAAATTTTGTTGTTTTGTTTCGAAAGTACCTCACTAGGAGAACCTGTGCCAAGGAGTTTCTTTTTAGTTATCATCATTATAAGCGGAACATATTTTGTGTACGATGTTGGAGGAACTAGCTAACAGACGAGTTGAACCCACGACGCCCTTCGCATTCAACTCAGCTGTTAGCCGATTCTATGTTTTAGGGTCCTATGATTATTTTGTCCATATTACAATTATGTGTACCTACTTTGCTTTCATTATAATTGATAGTAATTTGTTTGGGTAATAAAAACGGCAAGCTGTTAACTTTTTTGGAGGTGTTTTGTGTTATGAATAAGTCGTGTACCTAGTTTTTATATCCTAGAAAATATTATTTTGCTCAGTCGATGAACGAAAATACCCACAAATTTCAGTGGAAGATATTAACCGATAGGAACTTAATTCAATCATTTCATTTCTACAATAAATAATATTAAACTAATAATAATAATTATTACATAGATTAAATTTAAATCTAGGATCAGAAAAATTTTAAAGTGCAATCTATCTGCTAAAAATTTAGTAAAGTCGATAAATACTTGAGCAATACCTCTATTAACTTACTCATTTGGCATAATTAAATGGTCTAATACAGATTTAGATAGCTTAGAACGATTAATTAGAACTAAGTTAACAAAGTTTAATTGCCATCATCAAAATTCAGCTATAGAACGAATTAATTAACCTAGAAATTTAGGAGGTAGAGGTATAGTCAAAATAACACCTTTAAAACATTATCAGGTAGAAATGCTAAGAATTTTTTTCCATAGGAAAGCTGATAGTTCAGAAATGCACAAAATAATTTACAAAGCAGATAGAAATATTTCGCCATACGATGAGAATGCCAGCATTCTTATAAATACCAACCAGGAATTCTTAGATTCATGGTCAAATAAAATTCTTCACGCAAAACACTTCAACATCTCAACCAAACATATATGTTGACAAACTTTCGTCAATCAAATGGTTGCAGTATTGGAGAGTTGAGCGCAGAAATAGAAGGCTTTATGCTTGCCATTTAAGATAGAGTCATTAATACTAAAAATTATAGGAAGCATATTACGAAAATGTTAAAAAAAAATTTTAGAAATGTATTGTTTTTTTATTTTTAAATAAATAAATCCATTATTTGAGCTCGTGACGTCACTACATGAAAATGTCCCGTCTCCACACAAAATTCCACACTGATTAATTTTTTTATATGGCAACACCTTGATTTCCGGCAAATTTTTGAATTTGCGTTTAACGTTCACTAGATTTTTTGTTTTTTCTATGCGAACGTATCCTTTGGTTTGATTTTTCGATAAAGATGGCGGTGTTTTTTTTTATTGCTATTCGTGTGGAAAACGTTATTTTTTTAATGATTTTCGGCTATGTAATTATCGTTTTTTCGCACCCATAAAATTATGTTCCCTCTTTCCGGTTTATAAAAAATGGTCCGATTTTTCGGATTGAAATTTTCAAAAAATCGCCAGGGTTTCAAAAATACTATAAAAAAATACAGAATGTCTTAGAATATTTGCCTAAACCGGAAAAAAATTTAAAAAATGTGATGCGGCCTATTAACGTTTTACCGTTTTGGAATAATTTTAAAATTTAAATATCTTAAATTAAAAATAAATATGTGAAATCTAAACGTATTGCCTTTTGTCAAATTGCCTACGTAAATATTTTTTTTTATGTTTATCGGCCAACAAGATTCAGAAGTTATGGGTAAACCCAACTTAGTTTAACCAGTAATTCCTTACATTATTTGGAGTATAAATTTAAATGAAAGTTTGGTCTCCTTTGACATTTTTTTTTCTATTTAAACTCAAAAATAAGTATGTATTGGACAGTTATAGATACAGTATAGGACAGGGGCGAGATGATGAGCTGGTTGATTACTCGGCTGAGTGCTGAAAAAAAACACATAAAAAATTCACCGGAGATCAAAAATTTATTTACATTTTTTACTCCAAATGATGTCTAGTATCACTGGTCAAAGTAAGCCAAGTAAGTCCCTTGATACCTTATCTAGAGCGGTGCAGTTCTTCCAAGAAGTATTCTAAGTAATACCTATGATTAAATTTTGTGAAAAACTAGATGAAATATTACGTGAAGTGATTTCTTTAATTTGTGTTATTTGCAATTCTTAAATAATGTAGTTTGTAACTTTCATTGCAACATTTTTCAATTCAATACCATTTTTTTCATTTTAAAAACATAACAAAATTACAATTTCAAAGCGTTTTTAAAAACAAAAACATTTTATATGAGATAAACAGATTTAGACTAACAGCCACAAAGTTTTTCGTTTGAAGTACTTTATTGATTTAAATCGATTATTTTTTATTTGTTATCATAGCATTATATGCATACTTCTATTACGTTATATATTATTCATAGTAAAAATATATGCGTAACCATTTTACGTTAATACAATAAAAATGAAAAGCCATTTGACAACTCACTTAGTAGGTACCTATCACGGATTTATAATTACCTAAATGTAATTAAGTGGAATAACTAAATTACGATAAAACCGATTAAAATACAAATAAAATAAAAATCGTGGAAACTAATTAGGTCTTAAATAATCGATTGTTTGAGTGTTGTCCCAGAAAAAAAGAGGTTTTGGGTTCGATTCCCAGATGCAACCATTACCTTTTTTAATTTTTGTGTCTTTTTCCGTTTCATGTTTTATTTAAGATTTGATAATATATTATCTTCTTCAATTATTACTAAACTTTTTTGATTTATTTGATAACTAACACACAAACTTGAATTGGCTAAACACGGAGAAAATAAAATGTCGGTGCAACCAGTTTGAGTTCGATTTTTGGACAGATCTAATTTGGGAGGCGGGTATAGGTATCGTCGTCCCGGGAACCATTTATTCGATAACCATAACCTCTGCCATAGTTCACGCCGAGTGGTTCGCTATATTTGGTGATTTAGCAGGGGTGTTTTAGTCTTTCTTAGGTCTTTGCGGAGGAGAGGCCAGGTTGAGACCATTTGGCTCTCCGGCAGAACTCTCTTGATCCATCGTCTTGCACCAAAGCGATGGAAATGAATTCACTCCATCTTTCGTAACTCCTGGACCAACTGACCCCCAGATTCCTTCCCACCCCTCATACATTTTTCCTTCCCAGAATTTCCTATCCTTCATTTCCTGTAAAAGACCCTCCATACGGCATCCACGTAGATGTCAATGACCTTTAGGGTAATTATGTTCTTCGGGGCCTTCTGAGTGAAGCTGTTGTAAAAAATATGTGAATGTATTTTCTTTATTTTTTTAAATTCATATTATAGACACATCTGTCGGATCTGCCGGATCTGCCAGATCTGCCGGATCTGCCGGATCTGCCCTGATGATGGACACTGCATCGCTGTCAGAAACGTCGGCTAAAGAAGGAGGTAGCGCAACACGGCATAACACCCCAAAAACAAACAACGAAAATAAATAAATATTACTTATATTATTTTTTGTGCGGAATGGGCAGTGCACGCGGGGTGAAGAAAAATACAAAAAATGAAGTAATCAAAATTTTATAATACATACCTACTTAATTCTATTTGAAATGTCCATTTTTTAAGTATGTTTGCTTGGCGGAATCCCATCGTGGTGTATATAATGAAACCAAATTTAAACTTTGTTCCACTTAGAATCATTTTTTAAGTTGGTTTCCGCAAAAAAAGTCATTAACAAAAAAAACAAGGTACATTTTTTATTGTATGAAGTATTTTTGGAGTCTTACTGCCGATTACGCTCATTTCTTAGAAATTATAGAAAAAATAACGCTGGAAGTGCCCAATATAAAAGCCTTTTTAAATTACTAAGAAAATCCATACAGGTATTTCGTATATCCGATACAGGCTAATAAAGCGTTGTTTCTTTGAAAATTATTCTTAATTTTTCCTATTTCTACCCTTTCTGCTGTAAATCAACCCCCCGGGAACTGAGACCCTTCAATTATTTCTCTATTACTTTCGTTATCAAATTTCCCTTAGCCTGTCATTAAAATTCGATTAGAAACTGGATATGATGTGACTTTTATTGGGGCTTAATCGACACCTTGGCTCCTTATTTACGTCGCAAGAATTACATTTTATGGCTACCTTTATTTTTATTATGATTGGTTATTCAATTTACAGAATTAATATGATTTTAGGTGCACGGAACGAAACGTATAACCTCTCATATTATAAACAGTAGAAGGTACTGAGTTTCTTGTACCAGAATTTCATTTATAAGTATTGAAGTTTTGTGAAAGAAAAAAATATTTATAAGATCGAATTTTCCGACATAAGTGTGGAGTATTCCACTTCACTCAGTTGGAGTAGTGAATTATAAATTAATTATGAAGAAAGACAGAGAGAAATCTGTCGTAATTTTAAGAATACTGTTAACGTGGTCGATTTTACGTGCATTGTTGCAGGAATTTGGGAAGTACCGAGCTATTCAGATCTGGTCACCAAACACGGCAAAATCTAATTCAAGCAACGTTTTGATTCTGAATGGCAATCTTTCACCAGGGCGATGCCAAAATTATCATTCTGTTAACCAGATTTACCACTAAAGATGAATATAAAATCGGATGGACATTTTCAAATTACCTGAGTATATTGTATTTTACTATAACAGATTTTTAAAATACTTTCAGTATAAATTTACATAACCGTTTATTCCATCATTCATTTCAAACAAACAATAATATCGTCTTTCTGTATCAAAACATGCAGTGGTAAAATGGTAACCAAACTTTTCCCAAAACTGTCGCCCTAATATAATTTTCATAACTTATCCTCACAAATTATTCCGCTCCAGTCGTAAAGAAAACTTCCTTATACAAATAAGCCAGACAGCTGGTAGGTAATTTAATTTTTAGTGCGGGCTATATTTTTCATGTTCGAGGTAAGATCTAAGAACAACGTTACTTTTTAAAATAAAATGTTACATTTCAAATAATTCAGACAATGAAGTTTATCTCAATATCCATTTAAGTACCATGATTAATAATATTTTGTGAGATTAGAGAAAAATTCAGGAGAGCAGAAGGAGTTAACCCGCTAATCGCTATTTATAGAGTAGGTTCATTTTATTATCGTAAGGAGAAGGAAAGTTATGCGTATATTCCCATCAAATCATTATGTTTTTTTAATCAATCGTTTCTGTTTGGATGAGGTTTTGTGGAAAAAAAATACCACTGATTTGAAGATTTGAAATGCTAGTGGGTTTTTCTTTTGTTTAACATTATTTAATATTTCATGTTTAAATTGGTTCTGGACACTGTTTATAGTGTCAGCAATGGTAACTTGTGATGATAATAAGACATGTGATTTTATCTGTGCTGAAATCATAGCCAATGCATTACCTAAAGATATTGTTTGTCTTTTGGGTGTTGGTCAGTATTGCTTTTCTTTCTCTTGGGCCAAAGTTTTGTCTTTTTTCTCAGCCTTGCAGTGTCCATTTATATCTGATGACGGATAAAAATCAGGCAATATTATTATTGTATAATCTTTTTTAAATCAAAATTTGATTAAACCACGTTTATTGTTTAAAAAAACAACATGTTTCTTAAGTAATGCTTACTTCATCAGAGTTTACTTTAGACATAGGCTTAAATGTGTCTATGGTTGGGCGATTGTGGGAAAGCGGAAGTGGTGTAGGGCATAATTTAAGTAGGGAACATGTTTAATAACGGGTCCTTTAAAAATATTTTTTGATTTTTAAATTCTTTTTTCCCCTTTGTAAATTACATCATATTATCCCCTTCCCCTTACCACTCCCGCCTATCCATTGACACTCTTAAGTATATATGTCTATTGTTGTAATTAGTTTTCAGTAAACCCGGATGAAGTAAGCATTACTTACGAAACATGTTGGTGTTTA
This sequence comes from Limnephilus lunatus, assembly GCA_917563855.2. Taxonomy (NCBI): domain Eukaryota; kingdom Metazoa; phylum Arthropoda; class Insecta; order Trichoptera; family Limnephilidae; genus Limnephilus; species Limnephilus lunatus. Next base: position 34,791,651 of record OU830594.1, read on the forward strand.
AAACAACAAACGTGGTTAAAACTAAGTATTCTTTTAATTTTGAGTGAAAATTTGAGTTAAATTTAAATAGGTAATATGTTTTAAGTAGGGATGAGTGTCGGTTCTATTCCAGTAAGTCCACTATCTGTACTTTCACAAATTAATTTTAAACGACTGAAAAAAAAAAACATATTAATACCGAGGTTATGAATTATTCTCTTCTGCTTTTCACGATGCGGTAAAACACAAAACGTGAAAGTAAAAAAAGAAGTAACGTGATATCATATTCCGCCTCCAGGTTCGTCCCAGCTTTATATTTCTCATGTTGGGGAAAAGAATCACTATTGTCAACAAGAGACTGAGTCATAACACGGAGATGAGATTTTCAGGAAATTGGCTGAAACATTCGCCCTCACCCGCGCTGAAAGGCAATATAGGTACAGTGGACTCCCGTTATACCATTATTAGGAACTGGAAGAAAACACGCCATGCATACATGCACGAGCGCCTAGAAAACCGAGGCCTGCAGTAACGTTTTTCTGTGATTTTTGCGAATATTCAGAACCAAAATTTTATCGTGTCAATGTGCGGTTCAAAGCAAATTATTAATTTGTATTTTTTTGATTTGCCAATAAAATGCTCGTTTACTGAGCCACAGTCTCAGATTTTTCGGAACTAAATATGTTCACATTTCGGAAGGCGGGTATAAGTACCATTTATTGAATAATCAACACCTCTACCATAGGTCACCACGAGTGGTTCGCTACGTTTGGTGACTTAGCAGTTTTTAAGGTACTTTTTTTGAATTAGCTCCACATAGGAGGCCCTTAGGAAAATAATTTCCCTCAGGGCCTATATCATCTTAGGGGATGCTATGTGGAGGGTTTTTTTAAGGAAGGTAAGGATAGGAAGTTCTGGGAAGGAAAATGTATGAAGGGTAGGTAGGAATCCGGGGTTCAGTGTGTCCGGGAGTTACGGATGTACGAATCCATCCCTCTTACTGTGGTGCAAGGCGATAGGTTGAGGTATTCTGGCTGGAGAGGTCAAAAGACCACCCTCAACCATTCTCTTTCAATTCGGCCCGTCATGCAGCAGGTAGGCAGATGCATCGGCCGCCAGGACCTGAAACACCTTACACCATGAACCCGGGCAGCCCTGCTAAGACACCAAACGTAGCGAACCACTTTGGGTGACCTATGGCAGAGGTGTTGGTTATTCAATAAATGGTTCCCGGGGTGGCGGTACCTATACCCGCCTCTCAAATTGACACACAAGCATCTTCAGCGTTTAAAATTGAACTGATTATAAAAAAACATTGTGTGAGCTTATAATGTATACCTACAGACAGAAAAAGACAAAAGTGTGAAATAAATTCTTATATAATAATAGAGAGAAAGAGATATATATATATATATAGATATTAACTGTTTAAATTGGTAGATATATAATGGGTTACCATATTATTCGCTCAGGGACAAAACGTCACATGAACAGGTGATTAAGGGTTAATGGATTTTTTCGAGTTTATGAGAAATATCCCTAATATAGGGCTATTTAATGCGGTAATCCATTATTTATCTGTATCTTTATCTCTATTACTATGTTAAATTTTAATTTCACACTTTCCCACTGTTCCTTTATCTTATGTTTAGTCTCTCTATGTACGTATATATGTATAAGCTCACACGATGTATGTTTTGATCACTTTAAATTTATTTTCTGAAGATGCTTGAATTAAGCGTAACCGGTGGTTTTAAAAATAAATAAATAAATTAATCGTGATTACAAACTTCATTTCATTCTTTGTTCATCAAGTAATAAACAAAGAATTACGATTAAAAAATTACTTTTCCAGAAACAAAAAAGAATCAGAGTGTCCAATTCACCCGCAATAGAAGTGAAACTAGAAAGTCGCTGTATGTCGCTTTCTTTTCCTTTACCTGTTTATTTCAAGTGGTTTGAAGACTGGATATTGATTTTACAAAAATAAAAATGTTTTTTTATTTTTGATTTGGTAGGTTTCGAACCTTCGTTCACTGGATGTCTCTCTGGGCGCTGAGAGTCAGGCGCTTCATACTGCGGCGCTAGTGGTCGCAAATTTACCGCATTACATTAGAACCGAGAACCGTCAAATAATAATTTTTTTGTGATGCATTTCCGTTTCATCCGAATTTTAAATCACTTGTCACAGTTTCACTTAAAAAAAAAATATTTTTTCATATTAAACTATCCTCAGTGTACTCGTAATGTTAAATCATAATAAACAAATCAAATTGATCCATTAATTTATCAAAGAGTTACAGCTGAAGTTTGCACAAGAAGTATGATCATTAATTTCGCCCACTCGTCATAGTCTGTCGAATCAATTTGGACCGGAAGGAATGTTGAAGTCCCGACAGCTTCAATCATGGCTCTGGAAACAACGTTTTAATGGAAAACTAAAGCATCGTTCAGTCGTCACTTGGAATGTACAAATAATACAAGTGGAAAAATCAATGTCTGAACGAAGACAATTCAGCAGTGGATTGTGATATTCAGTGCAAGGCAACCATGGAAGACTTTTAGAGGATGTGTTGGTGTTTCGTGACAATGCACGGGGGTTAAAATAACCTTGCCACCACTCCTTGCTATTTAAAACGCTTATGGACTTGATACAAATTATGCCCGACCACCAAATAAGATACAGTATACACAATTATGTAATACTCACTGCTATTGTGTCTCGTGGCTTGATCTCCATTCGGTGACAGTCACAGATGTATCCAAAAGCGTGCGATACAGATTGTTCTGTTTGGTTATTGAAACCATGATAAAGTTTGAGTCACGCATCGATTCACATAAGAAGTTTACATAAAGCATACGATACAATATTAGAGGGTTTATATTTTATGTTAAGATAAGATAAATAACACTTCAACATAGAGCGAAATGTCACGTTACGATACGAGCGATGGTTGTTGACAGACTAACAATAATGCGGTACTTTACTCCTGTCTACCGTGTAGTTAGGTGCCCTTTATGTGTGGAATACCAAAATCTGGATTCCTCCGATCCTATAGGCCGATTGGAACACAAAAATGAATGAAACTCATCAACTTTACGAAAAAGTTAGGTTAGGTTAAATAAACACAGATCTTTGAATAATCAAACACATTGTCAATGAGTTAATGTGGCGTATTTCACGCTAATTGTATCGGTTCATGACAACTCAGAATCATGCAATTTCAACACCTTTGAGAAAATCATTAAAAATTATGGAAAATAAATTGAAAAATATCGCATAACCCAACCTAACGTAACCTATTTAACCAATTTTTACATTTGTGTTTTTTCATTACTTTTAATAACTTTTCAAAGGAGGTGTTGAGGTTGCATGATTCTAAGTTATTCAGTCAGCTTTGTATATTTCTCTTTCCTCTCATCCCACCTACCGTTGCTCGCCGTGCCTTGCTATTTTTGTATTTTTTTTTTTCCTTTTGTTTTTTTTTCTTATTGAAAATTTATTTATCAAAAATATAAACACAATTAATATTAGATATTTAATGAAACATTTATGAAAAAAATTATTTCACAAATTATGAACAAAGGTATGAAAACACTAAGCTTCGTTTTAAGAACAACTAAAAACTTTAATTCCATAGAAGCCATTAAACTATTATATGTGTCTCTAGTTAGAAGCCCAATTGAGTATAACTCGGTAGTTTGGTCTTCATCTTACAAGATTCACGTTAATAATATTGAGTGAATACAAAAAAAAATTCTGCGTTTTATAAATTTTAAATTAAATATCCCACTAGAAGACTTAAAATATAATCTATTACTAAAATATTCTAAAAATACACACACTAGAAGACAGACGTAAAATAAACGACTTGACATTTTTATTCAAAATACTTAACTCTAAATTCGACTGTTGCGAACTCCTACAACTCATAAACTTACGAATACCGACAGTAGCCACACGACAAAATACACTATTCTACTGCAGCATTCATAAGCGGAACTACATTGCCCACTCTCCGATACAAAGATTTCACACTATGGGAAATCAGTACTTAAGTGATGTTGACATATTCAACATCAACTTGGCGAATTTTGTGGATCTTGTAAAAAACTTATTCCAAAACTATTCCTAAACATATATGTATTTTTGTAAACTTATCAAATCGCTGTATTTTTGTGACTTGTGTGTATTTTTATCTAATTTTTATTCTTATCATTTCTCTATCTGTTTAAAAATCATCTGTCATAAACAAATTGTACTACTGTAAAAGCCCTCTGGGCATTGAATACATAAATAAATAAATTTAACTTTCTTAATTATGTTTAAGAATATATTTACATGTATTTATATTTTTTTTTTTATTAGTTGTTTTATTAAGTTGTTTTAATTTTTAATAAAAGTTTTACGTTTTTTGTTTTTTTTGTTGTTATTATTGTTATCGAGTATATTTTGTAGAATTCCATTTTAATTTTTATTTCTTTTATGTATAATAATATAATTATTAATTAATCTATAAAAAGATTTCATTATGAAGAAGTTCTGATATATAATTATTATTACACGTGCCAGCTGTTTCGCCCTCTGAAGGCATTATCAAACTAATGCTTTCAGAGGGCGAAACAGCTGTCAAACTTAATAATAATAATCAGAACTTGTTTTTAGTGAAATGTTGTTGTAGATTTAATAATAATATTATATAAAAGAAATAAAAAAAATTAGTTTTTTTTTATGCTCCCTAGCGAAAGATACATGGGGTTGCCATAGTCCCACTGGCTCCATATAGTTGAAATTCTTGCACGATTATCACAAAAGTCACATATTGAAAGTTCAACAGTGTTATTTTTATCGTATGAAAAAAGATCAAGAGTGATTTCACAGGTATTTTATTTTCTGAATTCGAATAATAAGTTAGAAATATGATGTACGCAATAAATTTATCTGTTTGAGTAGTGTGTTCATATCAACCGCAATACTTGTAAGAATTTTCAAGTGCATCCTCTTAAATTCTCTAATCAAAGGTCTTCGGTTAACAGACTCTGCAATGCAGATTTGTCTCGCAGTACTTGAAAAATAATGATTTTTAGTTCCTGAAGAGCCACTAGAGGCACTGCCGTATTGAAAACTGAAATCATTATTGGAAATCCGTTTTGAGGCATTCATTATAATGTCGACTGTTTTCTCAGCCCCACAATAAAGGCTTCCAACTAAAACGGAGCCTTTTCCGAGCATTAAATATCATTTTGTTTTACTTTTTCATATTGTGAGATCCTTCATATTATGTCGTTGCATATTACCTACTTGAAAAAAAAATGAGCAATGGAGGGAACACGATATGAGTTTATTACTTTTAAAATGAACGGAGTTTTATTTACCGTTGGTAAGGAGATTTAAAATGGGAGAAATATTCTTTTATATTCAGCGCTAGACTCCTGAAAAATCACGAACTATTGAAATTCCAATTTTGAAAAAGACAATCAAAATAATTTTCGGTTAACATATTATATTACAGACCTACCTTCTTCACCGCGTGCCTTAATCCTTCAAACAAACAGTTCCAATTTTTAAAATAGCGCTTAAATTCAAAGCAAATTTTACTAGATTTCATGGGGACGCGCAGACAACCGAAATAAGTGTGCTTAATGATATTGAACCAACTACCAACTAGATATTTAAATTATTTGTGTTAGCTGAGAATTGCCAAATATTTTTTTCTGCTTTGTCGTTTCTAAATTAATTAATAAAGGATTAATTATTTATTATTAATATAGGTACCATTAACATGTTAATTATCACATTCATTTTAAATTTCTACGTACTCTCTTTATAATATACGAATGTCAATTTTTAATAAATTATCAAATTAATAACCCCGATACAGGCGAACCCTAGTGGGGTTGGTAATTACATTTTTATTTTTAATTGTTAAACTTAAGTTTAAGACAAGATTTTTATGCGTAGCACAATGGGTAACAATTTTTATAAGCAATAATTATAAGAATAATTATCAGAGTCCCGTTGGCGGCAAGTATTTTTTCTCAGAAGATTTTTTTAATGTAGATGAGTGTTTCAGGCTGATAATTATTGCTTATAATAATTATTAATAATTACGTGATAAAAATGTATTTAAATTGTGAAGAAGCAATAAATAAATAAACTATCAAATCAACTTTAACAATATGTAAAACGTGCATGTTATTGAACGCATTTTACATCAAACAGACTTAAGAAGTTAGTGTTTAAGTTAATGAACACATTCATTAAGGAAATGTCCTGAGACAACGTCTCTCTTCATTTCCATCATTAGCTATGGAGCTTTCAAATATGCATGAAACCCTGAGCAGAGGTGATAAAATTTCAAATGGCTTGTCTCATACTTTCGATAAGAAAAAATGTTTCGGGAAAGAAGTTTTTACTCCTAAGACGATTAATATAAAAAATAGACGGTCGATGACAAGTTTAAATTGAACATTTTTATGGTTAATAAATAGGAAGTACTCACTATTGTGATGGAGACACTAAGGGCCAAGTCCTAGGGAAGGGTTGTTTCACAGACAGTTAAATCTAACATTGTCTTCAAATAGTTATTCAGGGCCATATTGTTGTCTCTAAAGGTCCCCGTTAAATGCCGACTGTAGGACCATTTCAGCTTTTGAACAAATTGTGATCAGCAATAGAAGACAGCTATAATGTTTATAAGCTTGTCAACTTATTACAATTACAAAGCTGAAACCAATTAGAATCAGCGTTTGATGTGAACCTGTCAAATGTCAAAAGAACAAAATGGCACTGAATGGTCATTTGATGAAAATCGTTTTAAATTTTTGTGAAACAACTGGCCCTTCGTATTGCAGTTGTGTGAACAATTGAGAATGGAATAGGCAACTTGCATGGATTTCATAACGACTTGGAAAAAATCGTGTGGATAGATTTTTTTTAATAAGATTACGAAAATGTTAGTAAAATTTTTTAGAGATGTAGAGTTTCTTTAATTTTTAAATAAATAAAACCATTATTTGAGCTCGTGACGTCACTACATGAAATTGTCCCGTCTCCGATTATGTTCCCTTAATTTGGTAAAATTCCACACTGATTATTTTTTTTTTTTTATATGGCAACACTTTGATTTCCGGCGATTTTTTGAATTTGAGTTTAACGTTCACTAGATTTATTGTTTGTTCTATGCGAACTTATCCTTTGGTTTGATTTTTTGATAAAGATGGCGGTGTTTTTACAGATGTTACGAAGAGAACCCCGTACAATTTATTGCTATTCGTGTGGAAAACGTTGTTTTTTTAAAATGATTTTCGGCTATGTAATTATCGTATTTCGCACCCATAAAATTATGTCCCGTCTATCCGGTTTATAAAAAATGGTCTGATTTTTCGGATTAAAATTTCAAAAAATCGCCAGTATTTCAAAAATACGTTAAAAAAAATACAGAATGTCTTAAATTTTTTGCCGAAACCGGAAAAAAATTAAAAAATGTGATGCAAGTGGCCTATTAAAAATACAAATTATTTAGGAAACGTTTCTAGCAGGATATGTATAGGATATGATATATCAAGAATGCCTTTTGTTCCCGTTTGCATCGGCCGGTGCGCAATCCGCTGCCATTGTTTTTCACTTTGTTTTTAATTTTAATTGTATTTCTTTTAAAATCTCAACTCACGTTGGGATTATTTAGCTATTATCATTTCAACGTCGTTGGTTTCCTTTTTCTTTTTTTATAAATGAAATTTTATAAAGCCGACTGTTACATTTTTTTACATTAGCTCCACACAGGAGGCCCTGAGGAAAATAATTTCTCTCAGGGCCTTTGTCATCTTAGGGGATGCTGGGCGCATGATTTTTAAAGGAAAGGAAGGAGAGGAAGTTCTGGGAAGGAAATAGGGAGGGGTGGTTGGCAATCTGGGGGTCAATGTATCCAGGCGTAACCGACGTATGAATCCATCCCTCAACCAACTGCGGTGCATGGCGATTGGTCAAGAGATTCCCTCTGGAGAGGATAAAAGACCTCCCTCAACCAGTCTTTCTCAATCCTGCACACCACACGGCAGGCAGGCAGACGCATAGACCGCCAAGATCTGGACAAACCTTACCCCATGAGCCCGGGCACCCCTGCTAAGTCACCAAACGTAGCGAAGGACTTGGGGTGACCTATGGCAGAGGTGTTGGTTATCCGATAAATTATTCCCGGGGCAGCGGTACCCATACCAGCTTCCCAAATTGAAAAATAATTCCTACTAACATAATTCAATTAATATTATATGATCGTAAAAACTTCATCGAAAAAATACTTATGAAGCTTTTTTACTAAATAAGTAAATTTTATTGGATAACCCACACCTCTACCATAGGTCACCCCAAGTGGTTTGCTACGTTTGGTGACTGAGCAGGGGTGCTCGGGTTCATGGAGTGAGGTTTTTCTGTATCTTGGCGGCAGAAACGTCTGCCCCGAAATTGCGTGATTGGTTGGATCGGGACAGATTGGTTAAGGGAGACATTTTAATCTCTCCGGCACGACTCTCTCGGAACATTGCCTTACCGCAGTGGAAAGGGTGGATTCATAGTCCGTCACTCCTGGGAAAACTGACCCCAGATTCCTACCCACCCCTCTTATCTTTTCCTTCACAGAAATACATATTCTTTATTTTCAAAAAATACTCGCGATACAGTATCCCCAAAGATGACATGATAAAAATACAGACTGCAAAGCTACCATTATTTATTTGACACAAGTAATAATTAAAGCAGCTGATGCAATTCTAGGGTATGAATCTCCCGGTAATAAATCATCATTCCGGATTTATAAATCAATCTGCACTAGGTAAACGCCATTATTTTTCAACCACACGTTTTTCATGCCACCTTAAACCTATGAATTTGAGTAATATGGAAATCCTGAACCCAAATTTTCAATGCTTTTTTTACGGAAAAACCTACCACTTATCAATTTAACTTTTAACATTGTGAATAGTAAAATCTCTAAAATAATTGTGGAATTACTTGTCGCTTTCCCTATCAAACATACATTACAACGTTTAGGTGAAATTTGATTAAACGCGCATGGCTACATCAAAATTAAGTGATATGATGATGATTGTATTTTATTTATCATTATTATCTTATGTACAACTATGATTTTGTGATATGTAATCTGTATTTATGGTATATTTATACCGTTAATAAATAAATAAATTAATTAATAAATAAATTAATAAATAAATAAATAGAAAAATAAAAAAACAAATAATTTTAAACGTGATGGCCGGCTTTTGACTCGCATTCTGAAGATCGTTGGAACAAATCCCGGCGTGGGTAAATAAATTTTATTGTAATAATCTGTGTTATTTCACAATAAATTCATTAAAAATAATGTAGGATATTTGCGGCACGTTCCAGAGTGGAAGATACTCTCAGTATCGCCCTGGTGTAAGACCACAATTCAGAATTGAAACGTTGCTTGAAAAAGCGTTAGCCGTGTTTGGTGACTAGATCTGATAGCTAGGTACTTCTCCACCTTCCTCTTCCCCACTACCTTCAGCCTCACAACATACCTCAATTGGGGATTCCATAGTCTCACTGGCTCTAGAAGGGAGCAGCTGAGACTCTTGTGAGGTATTACTATAAAAATAAAATAAAAACATTGTGTTGTTGTTTGTATTTTTATTATAAACCGATTTGGTCATAAACTGCGCCTCCACTTATAAATATGCTTTCCAGTGGTACGATGCTGAATGTATTTTATTTTTAAAAGTATTATTGTGTTATCGGTCAGTGGTTGAGTTGGCATCGCACTTGGATCCCCAGGCGTCGCGTGTTCGAATCCTCGGCTGGCTAAGTCCCCCATCACAACACAAGCAATATTTTCGACTTTCTGTGGTGGTTTCAAAAATTGTTGGGTTATTAGTAACCCGGGAATGTTTGTCTTTCTTTTTTTTTTAAATTAAAATAAAAAATATTTTTTTATATTTTTGTTATAAATTGAACAAGTTATAAACTGCGCCTGCTCTCAACACAGGTATTCCTAGTGAAATAGACATAGCACACCAATTGTAATAGAATTCATAGATGAATGTAGAAAAAAAATTATCAAACAAATTATATCCCTTATTTCCAATTACTAAACTCAATTGCGCATTAACTATTAATTCGTCATGTTACATTGTTACTTACAAAAACTATTTCAAAGTAAAAACAGTGTTTTAAGCCACCATATTTATTTTAATTTTGCCTTTACGGCTTTCGAAAAATCCTGATTTCATGGATTATTCGCGTAATTTGTGATTTGAAACAAAATATTGGTTTAATTTCAGGGATAAAATTTTAAAATTTTTCCTTGCAAAATAATTCCGATAAACTTTTATCTTTTTCTCAATTAATCATTTTCTCTGTGTTTTTTTTTGTGAAAAAAGTTGCCGGTGTAAAAATAAATACGGTTCCGCTACTTTTCATCCCGCGTCAAAATATCCCCGATAAAATATCCCCGATAAAATATCCCCGATAAAATATCCTACCGTCAAAACATCCCCCAAACCAAATATCTACTAAAACCTAGCCTAACCTAACAAAAAAATGAGACAAAAATAATACAAACATCCAGTAAAGACCATAAATTATTGTTCAAAAATAGTAAAATGGGACAAAAATAATTCAGACGTCCAGTAAAGTTGTGTAAGGTAAGGTTAGGTGAGGTTTTAGTAGGTATTTTGTTGGAGGATGTTTGTCCGCAGGATATTTTATCAGGGATATTTTGTGAGGGATATTTTGTCGAGGGATGAAAATGCATATCACCTACAAATACAACGATACCTAAGTTGAATTTCCTAATAAGAGTGAAAGATGTTCTCAGTATTGCCCTGTTGAAAGACCAGGCACCATTCAGAAAAGAAACGTTGCTTGAAATTGCTATAGCCATGTTTAGTGACCAGATCTGAATAGTCAGGCACTTTCCCGCCATCCCTTTCCTCCTCTCCTTCCCCTCTTCACTATATAAGCCTAACAACAGAGCCCAATTGGTGATGACGTAGTTTCACCTGCTCTAGACGGTTGTAAGAAGTTGAAACTCTTCTGCGGTATTCACATTTTAAGAAATTACAAGAATCTAGCCATCTTCCATATTTGCATCCCGTGTTTTCTTTGTGAATAATGGCCACGGAAGCAATCTATTGATTTATAAAGGCTCGCCAGTGAAGCAGATCCAATAAGGTTTTTAATTAGCACACCCAAGATGTGTACTTCCGGCCGGTAATTAGTTCGGACTATCTGAACGGAACATCCGGCTCAAACCGGATGTGATAACTGGAATACTGAGACATTGGTGTGTTACTTCCTGGATTCTGAGCTGGTGCATTGCTTGCACTTAGCAACTGACATTTTACACGCGTAAAAGAAACGTAGTATAATCTTGATTTACATTACTTGTTTATTTATTTATTTACGCCCTAGTGGGCTATTACAAAGATAGGTTTTTTTTGTAATAATAGTTAAGCAGGTACGTAGTACACAATAATGATTAAATTAATAATACTATTAATTTAATCAGTACACAATAGAAAGTGATTAAATTAATAGTTAAAGAATAAAATTAGTTAAAATTAAAATCATACATTTCTTTGAGGTAATTAAAAAGACTTCGTTTTATAACTAATGCGGATTCTTTAAACATGTCTACAATACTCCCAAATTATTATTGTCATTTTAGTTTTAAAAAATTGTATTTATGTTCCAGGGGTGGTCCGTGAGTTTGTGAGTCTGTGAACTAGAGCGCTAAGATTGAAAATTATAACGTTATTGACGTTGTTGTAGCTGAAAATGATTTTTTTTTTTTTTTAATTTCAATTTTTTGAATGAAGATCTTCACGAATTCTTTCAGTCAAGGGATGCTCCGCATCCACATACTCAAAGATCATCATACAAAAAGTTGAAATTTTGAAAAAATAAAAAAATCATTTTCAGCTACAACAACATCAGTAATGTCGTATTTTTCAATCTTAGCACTCGACGAGTAGCTCACTGAAAACTCACAGAATGTCATTGTAATGTCTCGCGTTTGTTTCAAATTTTTTCTTTTTTTTAATTAATACCAAAATTTTCTCTGAAATCACAAAATTTTTTAGGTAAGTAAGTGGATTACTTAATTAATAAATTTGACGACTTCACATTAAAAAAAATAATCTTAATTAACCAAAAATGGCCACCATCTTAAAACCGGAACCTAAAAAAAATTATAGACGGGTGAAATGCCAAATGGTCGAGTTAAAATAGCACTTCGCTTAGTCAAAAATAAATATAGATTATATATTTATTGTGATTTAATTTTGGGTGTATTATGCCGTATTGCCTTTTCTTTTATTATCGCCGACAACTTTTGAATTGCGTCATAATTTAGTTTAGTTAGGGCAGTGTTCATCATCAAGGCAGAACACAGCACTATACCAAAAAAAAACGATAATAGTTTTGGCCGTGAAATTTTTAATTCATTTTACGTTTAAATATTTCTTGACTTTTCGTCGCCTCAGTTCTTAATTGTCCAAATGACCATTTTAGTTTTGTTCAATCCCGACTTTAAAACTAAAAATAAAGCATAAAAAATGATAGTTTATTACTTAACTAAGAATTATTTAAACTTATCAAAGCTTTACGTTTACGGAAATAGCTTTATCTTAAACACCTATCATAATTTTTCATTGAAATAATGAAAGAAAACTTTCTCCACCTACATAATTTTCAAATAGTCGATTGGACAATTAAGAACTGAGGCAACGTTTTGTTTGCATTCGATGGATGATTGTTTGTTGCATTATCTTGACATTGGAATATGATACAGAGATACTAGCAAAAGTCGATAAAATTTTGTTTTAACATTAGCAATGTGGTAAAATCGAATGGTAATTAAGCGAATAATAAAGGGACGCCCGAGAAAAAAATATATACATAATAAAATATCATTGTATATACATCAAACGTCTCTGCGACAAACAACAAAATATTAATAAGTAATTAAATAAAACCAAGTATTATTAATAAGTAATAAAAATAAAACCAAATACTACAAATAAATATAAAAATATTACCATTTGTTATTTCGGCTTCTGGCATTATACCTAGCTCTCTCATTCAAAATTTAGGCGTATTAGATTTGTCAAAAAATTTGTACATAAAAATGCAAAAGTCGGTCATTTTAAATACATGTAGGATTACGTAAGATTTTTTAAATATTTATATTGAGGGATCAGTAGGATTTATCGGACCAGTTAGGATTTCATCAGAGCCGAACCCTCTGATATGAAAATATCTGGAGTCGGTGAAATATTTTCCAATTATGTTTCTGGTGGATTGACGTATTGTTCTTGTATTGTTTTGTATGTATTATACTTATATAGTGCACTTACATTGCGTGAATTTACTAGATATTCATTTTTATCATGAGTAACATATTTACGAGTATATATACAATCATTAATTGGGCTTTCTTGATGATGGAGACACCACAAGACTGTCCAAATTGTTGACTTAATTAGGAAGGAATGTACATAGTACGGTTATGAATTAAATAATATACCTACCTATTACTTTCCGTGAGCTACTTTGAACATTTTGAAAGGTAAAAAATTCTACGAAAGTAATGTGATACTAATATTATCATTAAAAAAAAATAATGACATCACAACACTGCATTATTCTCCAGATGACTTCTATCATCCTTTAGCTCTTGGAGCCATTCTATCGTTTGATTAAGAACGCAGCCACCTGCACCGTTCCCACTGAACATTGCGCACTATATACTGCACAGTACACACTGCACTTTGCTCACCTGATAGCTGATAGGGATAGGTGAACAATGCCATTCTGAGATCACTATCGAGCGTCGCTCGCTTGTGCACGCCTAGCCATATTAGCTTCAGATAACTGAATGCACATTGCTTGTACTCGGCTGGATTGTGTACAAGGGTTGTCCAAGAATTAAAGACCATTATCTCATATGGCATTTTAGGTATATATCCCCACTATTTTTCAACATAGTCCCCGTAACGATCGATGTACTTGGTGAACCGTGGTACTATGTCCTTTTTTCCCTTATCGTAGAACTCCGCTGCCAAATATGCTATCACCTCTCCCTCCGCGTCCTAGTCGGTTTCAAAGGTTTTCCGGCCAAATGATGCTTCACGTGAAGAAAAATTTCAATTCATGTCATTGATTATGTTTTTGATTCCGGGGTTAGGTGGTGAACCCATGTTTCAACCCCAAAAAAACCTCGCCTTGACCCCGACCTGAGCACTTTCCATATGATTTTGCTCTTTAGCACTTTGCGAACGTTAAGTCAGTTAAGTTAAGAAATACAAAAATAAAATTAATTTAATATATCCGGTGCATAACAAAAAGTTTGAAAAATTTGCATGTCTCGAATTAGTCGGCCCAATATCTTTAAAAGTTTCAAAAGAAATTTAAAAATGTTGTTTAAATATAGCTTTTAGAACCAATACTAATATAGAAACTAGCCTTAAAAACTCGAAAAGTAGAAATCCTAAACTCAATTATGGTGGCATATATGAATTAAAATGTGACCACGCCGATTGCAACGCCACTTACATCGGACAAACAAGTAGAGCATTCTCAACTAGATTTAAAGACATATACGATTATATAATAATAAAAACACTTCTTCAAAATTCGCAGAACATCTCTTATTGAATAATCACGTTCCACTTAAAAATAACCAGCCTAAACCATAACATATGGAAAAAAGGGTCTTAGATTAAATATGCTTGAACAATTAGAAATCAATAAACGAACTAATAACCCCAATATAACGCTAATTAATAAAGTAAAAAAAATTATTTTTTCCCCTCTACTTAGTATATTTACGAAACCTAAAAAATATAATGAACTTAAATAAGTCATAACAGTAACGTCATTATAGAACAATTTAGAAAACCCTACAATTTACAAGGGCCTGTGCCTAGCGTGGTGGTCGAATCACCTGTAAAAATTGTATAAAAAGAAATATGATTAATAAAGAAAAAAAAATTATAATAATTTTTGCCGAGGGAAACAGATTCCGAACCCTACATAATCACTCTCTCAATTAGTGTCTCTGCAAATTGGTTTAACCGGTAATAAATCAATTTTAGACACCTTTAAAAATTGACATTAAAAAATATTATAAATAAGTCGTCCGAAAGTGGCTTCACCATAGTTTGAAAATGATCTTACAAGTCAAAATAGCTGTAACAAAAATACATATCAAAATACTTGCAGAACTTGATAATAACTAATTATTATTATAAGCAATAATTATCAGCCTGAAACACTCATCTACATTGAAAAAATCTTCCGAGAAAAGATACCTGCCGCCAACGGGACTTGAACCCGTGTCCTTCTGATTCCTTCTCGGAAGATTCTTTCAATGTAGATGAGTGTTTCAGGCTGATAATTATTGCTTATAATAATTGTTGTCAACCCTTTATGCTATTCATAAAAATCTTGTCTTAAGCGTTAGTTTATCAATTAAAAATAATAATTAACTAATTATTATTAAATTTAATTAAAATTCAATTTTTTTTAAATTAATTGATCTCGCAGGTGGCGGGATTCAACAACGGAGCATACATTGCATACATCGTACTGAAGCAGCTACCAAGCCGATTCAGTGCGCATCACCGCTCGTTTTATATGGGATGTTCTGAGCTACACGCTAGTGCCGCAATATTTTGAGAAATAATGCCCATGTCGCCGAAAATGTTTTTTACCTTTAATTCTTGGACAACCGTTGGTCGTTGTTGGTCAGAGAATCGCAGAATTATTAACATTGTTGATGAAGGGTAGAAATTACTCATGGAATTCCTAAAATCTATTTTAAGGAGACTAATCTTAAAAAAACAAATTTACACAAAGGGTTACGAATAATGCATTTTCCTTAAATTTTACTCAAATCTACAGTCATTTAAAATCATTCATTTGAAAATATCAGTTTATTTTTACGTGAATATCGCACAAGAGTCCCAACTACTGCCTGCCATTTATTTGATTTATGGAAATATAAGCTAGTTTAACAGCTTAAATGCGAATGTTTTAATTCCAATAAACATGTGCTTGTAAGAAACCACAATTTTAAAAATATTTCACAAGCATGGATAAGGTCGAAAATCTTTTGAAAAACTGTGAGCCATTGCGTAATGAAATTACCACATTTTTTTATCGGAAATTTTAGATTTATGTAACTAGATTCAAAAATGAAATATACTACACATATCGAACTTTAATTTTTTTACATCTACACTTGCGTATTAATAGGTGTGCATAATTTTAAAAAAATGAAGGTAACAAAATAGTTACAATATAACAAATTAAAAGAAAAGAGAAAACATGCTAAGGAACCGTAAATAGCAAAAATCAACAATAAAACAAAAATTAAAGTAAGTGAAAAAATCAGTACAAAAAGGGAGTTAACTTATCATTAAAAATATTAATTTCGGATGTGTATGTTCTGCGTAGCTCTTGAGTTCTAGAACTCGGATTTGATTTGAATTTAAGTATCATTTTCCAAATTATTTGTGTGAAGAATTCACATTAACGGTGAAGTACCTACCTACGACTCATATTCTCAAAATTGGAACTATAATAACACCAAATCTCCCATTGGCTTGTGCTAGAATATTATAATGATGAAACAAAATTTTAGAAATTTCTTATTTTAATTTTAATAAGAAATTCGTAATTGAAAATATTGGCGGAACTAAATTTATTTTCAAGCAATTATATTTTTCCATTTCCATAAGAAACACGATCGGAACTCGGGCGAAGCCAGGGAGCAAAAAGAGTTAATAATATTATAGGTAGATCTCTTAGCCATGAAAAACATTTTGTACAACATTTCACTGAGGGCCAGTCGTTTCATAGAAATTGAACAATTCACCAAATTTCTATGTTAACTTTCAAGTTCTGCGAAAGTACAATTTAAGTTTTTAAGCCAGTTCAGCCAGTTATTGAAGTAATATATTAGAGAACTTGACTACAAATTTCACAGAACTACTGCTACTGTTCAAGGTTTAAAAAAAAAAGGCTCACTAATAATTCGTAAGGATTTCATAATTAACTAAGAGGAAAACTGCTCAATCTGTGTGACAAAGTTCTATAGTATATCGTTTCCTGCATCACCAAGCTTTTCCATCATTCTAATAGATAAACAAAACTTTATAATACATACATATATTATAAACTTCATATATTTCTTCTGCTTTGTTTGCTGTAGCTCTGTCTTGCGAGGGCTTCGGGTGACTAAAATATAATACCTACTCCGTTCCTGATACTCAAAACTCTTATAATTTCGACCGGTATTATTGAAATATTCACGTACCTTTAGTTTTAGGAAGTAAATTTTCCTTTAGTTAACAGTAGAGATGACCTTCGTGGTCGAGGGGTAGGTTCCGGCTCACGAAACATTTTTTTATTTTTTTATTTGTGTTGTTTCACAAATTGATGAATTTAAAATACTGTATATCAAATTTGTGGCACGTTCCAGAGTGGAAAATGCACTCAGTTTCGCCCCGGAGAAAAAACTATTCAGAAATGAAACGTTTCTTAAAATGAAAGCCGTGTTTGGTGACCAGATTTGAATACCCAGGTACTTCCCCACCTTTCTGTTTCACATTTAATTTCCCTACACGCTACCTTAAATCTTACAACATACCTCGATTGGGTATGCTAGGTTGGGAGCCCTTGGGACTTGGGAAAAAAGGGATTAACTTTACATGTCCTTTCCCAACACACTATTAGTCTCACAACATACCCCAGTTGGGAACGCTATAGCCTCACTGGTTCCAGACGGTTGGGAGCCGTTGAGATTTGGGAAAAAGAAGGTTAACTTTACTCTACTCTACCAAAGGTGATATATATTTATGAAACCTTGTTGATATCTTAATGACATAAGCCAATGCATTTCCCACTTTTATATAACTTTTTAAAAGTGATTAGATTTTAGAGCCACAAAATCTCAGATTCTAGTTAAATTTTACAGTTTTTGATACTTTCGTTGGTGGAAGTTTTCTTTGCGATATTGAACAAAAACCTTTACAAAAAAATGCAGCTATTCTAATGGTCAAAATTTATCGAAACTTTAATTCGGGTTTATGAGATGAACCGACACACAACGATCTTGATAAAAAGCTCCTCAGCAATAATTATCAAGGAAAATCGGCGGGCGTCGTAACTGCCACCTATAGAACTAACCTACATGTTTTTTTTTAAACTGGACTAAAGATAGTGCAATGAATTAATTCCAAACTGAAACCGTTATACTGACTACAGATAGTAGTGTTTGTCTTTTGTAATATGCCATTTTTTTTCAATTACTTAAAACTTTTTTTATTTAAGTTTATAATTTTTTTGAAAAATGTAATTTTGTATGTGTCGTCTTCTTAAAGCTAAAGTTACAATGATGAGATCTATAATTGGTTTAATTTTGGCTATATGCTACACATGTATGTAACTTTTCATAAAATCTGTCGATTTCTCGAAAATGAATAAAAGGAATGAAATGTATATGATAGCACATGTAATTTATGTGCGTGAGCAGATTTTAACAAAAATTTTACACGTTTGAATATCTAATTATTATCGAAAAGGAGATTGGGTAGGTAAATGGTCGAAAATGGCGATATATAAATCAGTCAATTATTATGGCACAAAAATATATCGTGGTTTCCTGGGTCTTGAGCCTGAGAACTGCTGCTGTCCTCAGCTTCTCAATCCGTCAGTATTAAAAGGAAATTTTGATCAGACCACTAAAATTAGCACTCCATATGTACAAGGTAATGTAGGTCTAAATTCCTGTTTACGAATAGCCGCCTGTTTTGATTTATTCACCAAAAAACATCGCCAAAAAGCCTGTTTTATTTTATTTGCGAAGCTCATGCACAAATATTTAAATATTTTGGAATAATTTTCTATTTACATTATACAATAAAACCATAATCGAAAAAAAGATGCGTAAGTAGGAGATGTTGAACTTTAAAACAGTTTTTGAAGGCCTGATACTTTTTTTCTGGGTTTATAAAAAGATTCATCAATAAAATTCTCCATTATTTCAAAGGCAAAAATATGTTCTACAGCATCTAAAATATTTCTAAGCAATCTAATTTTCAAACTTAATTAAATGATTTTCCATTACTTTGTAATGAATCACTTTATTCTAAAGGTTTAGCAAATATCTACGAATGTGAAATATTTCAATTATTTGTGTTTTTTATGTTATAAAATATAGGCCATTAAGAAATGTGTTTTTATAGTAAACTTTTACATATTTTTAATGAGTTCTGGTAATTATTAAAAAAAATATTTTCCAACCAACTATCCTAACTAATATTACAAATGCGAAAGAGTGATCGTTTGTTTGTCCTTCTTTCACGTCGCGAGTATTTTACATAAAGATAGTTGGAGGACTGGGAAGTGACATAGGCTAATTTTCATCCCACGTTTCATTCCCGTGGGAAAATTTTTTGTACAGACATTTCTACCTAATGCCACATGAGTGAAGCCGCAGGTAAAAGTAAGTGTTAATATAATGAAAAATATTTTAAAAATGTCATTTTTAATTTAGATACTCTTGCCAGTTTTATTTGCCCATTAAAACGCTTTTCTTCCGTTTTAATTTTTTTACTGGACATTTTATCATATTAACACAATGAATAAAATAGCTAAAATCCGTTTAGATTTTTTTATATGAACACCGCACAAGAGTCCCAACTGCTCCCGTCTGGAGCCAGTGAGACTATGGCATCCCCAATTGTGGTATGTTGTGAGGCTGAAGGTAGTGGGGAGGGAAAGGAAAAGAGGGAGAGGAAGGTGGGGAAATACCTGGCTATTCAGATCTGATCACCAAATACGACTAAAGCCATTTCAAGTGACGTTTCAATTCTGAATGGCGGTCTTACACCAGATATTTGGTTTATGGCTATCCTTTTAGCTTTTCAAAAATATGATAAATTCAGTTAGATTTAGTATTTTAGACTAAAATCCAAAATAAAGTTATTTATGAAAAATGCCGTTCCTTTTGTTTTAAGATAATCTGTTCTACGTGACGTAGGCAGAATTTAGAATTTTTTAGCATTTTAAAATTTATTATGCTTACATAATTGATGTTTAAAATATTTATAATATTATTGCACCAAGCAATTCGTTATTATTGACCGCAATCCACTTTAACATGGGTAGGTGCTACAACGGCCACTGGGTTTGTATGGTACCCTGTGGGAAACTACTATTATTAAACGACCGCCTAAGGGATATTGGTAAACTATTAACACTTGCATACGTACATAATTAACACTATCAGTTGATTGCGTCCTACATACCCAATGGGCACGTGATGTGTCCCATTTGCGCATCAATCATTTTGACACCATATTGGTAATTACTTATTACCATAAAGCAGAAGTGTGCAGTATCTCTTCAGTGGATGTCGTTAAAAATACCAATTTCGGTTATGTCTGTGATTGTAATTCTTGGTCAATGAACTTGGGTAAGCTTTGAATTCAACCTTTAAAAAAATCAGTTTCAAAATTGAAATTGATTGGTAAAGAATTCACACAAGCGATACTATGATGTAATATTTTAACAAAAAAATATTTTTATTGTCATTTTCATAATCGGAACTGGTGTGTCGAGAATCGGGATATAGGGTGCATACCACGGAGGAAGGAATATGAATATAAGGAATATGGTGCATACCTATATTTTTTTTCCTGAAAAATATGTTTATATGTAGAAAAATATGTTGTATTATAGGATTAATCTTAACAAGTAGAGTCAGTTTTCGTGATTTTTTCAGGGTTTAGCTAATACGCAATTATCTTTCTTACAATTATAACATCCAAGATGATTTTTCATGGGGACTACGCAAACAATGTAATAGTTTTTAATATTTTGACATAGTCACTTTTTAAGGCAGGACTCATGATGAAGAAATATCATACCAGAAAACGCGATTATTACATACTTGTAAGTACTATCTTATAAACTTCATTAACTAATACATCGAGTTATCATTAATTCCTAGAAGTAAAAAGGTATACTATAGTTGAACAGATACCAAATGCACTCCCAAAATTTCACACGGGGATTAACGTACAGTCAAAACTACGAAAAACCCAAACTCGAAAGACACTCCACTATTATATTACTCATCAGCATCTTCTTCCCCTTGTCCTATTCGGGTCGGGTCGGGGACCCATTGCATCGACAAGGCTCCTCCATAAGTCCCTGTCTTGTGCTGATTGTTCGGCCTCTGTCCATGGTAGACCCATCCTTTCCTCACACAGTTTCAGGAGTTGCCTCGCCCAACTGTGTCTGGGGCGGCCCACTGGACGTCTACCCACTGAAATCGCACTCAGTATCTTCCTCGGTATTTGGTCATCAGATATTCTTAGTATACATGCCCAAGCCACCTCAATTGCGATTTTTCTATGAAGAGTAGCAGTGGTTCAATGTTTAGATCATCTCGGATCGTCGAGTTTCTTATATGATCCCATTTCGTAACCCCTTCCACTCCTCTCAAGTATCTCATTTCGGAAGCTTGGACTCTGGAGCGTGTTCGTTCATTTAGCATCCATATATGGTGGCCGTAAGTGAGTGTTGGGCGGTATACCGTTTTAAACACTGCCATCTTTGTTTTGGTGCTGAGCTCGGCTTTTCTTATTACTGAGCTGTAGAGAGGACGCTATAATATTACTAATATTTATATTTTTCATTTCTTATTATTTATACGACCCTCGAAAATTCCGATTTTCGGAAATAAATTAAACTGGATACATAAAAACAATATTTCAGACGATACCTAATAATTATATGCTTCGAAACAAAATTTTGAAATTCCAATTGTGGTTATTCCCGTGAATTAGGCGACTAAATCCTTTGGAAATGCCATTGTTATTTATATCATGCTACTATAAAAGCAAACAATTAATGATTCTATATTTTGTAATAAGTAGTGCATTCACTTTACAAGATCAAAAACCAGTCCATTACTTTATTTTCGATAATACTTTATTTATGTCATTTTGGTGTGATTCTAATTACATATTGGTGATCTAATATCAGTGCGTTTAGTAGATAATACATATTTAAAATGATGAATGTAAATCAACGAAACGAATTGCAAGTAGGTGAAAAACGATGGTTTATAATGTTATCAAGTTTTTCCAAAAAATTCGTGACAATCCAGAATACATCAAAACATTAAACTTGTAATGAGGTGCCACCCTTGGCTTCTGACTCCAATTGTGATGAACCCTACCTAGCTGATTTACTTTTCTAAGCTTCTACCTCGTAGTTTAAATCTCGTAGCTCCTGTCTCGTAGCCACGCTCATAATTCTACCCTTATGTCCTACTGATCACACCACTAGGTATGATGGCCTGACTCAACCCTCCTTTCGGTTTATTTCTACCTCAGGCTCGTGATTTCTAAACCCCTATACCTTATAATCTAGCTAAACCTACCCTATCTTCTTAAATCCCTGCGATTTTCTCACAGTAATCAAGATTTAAGATTTTTGTTCACATTATTTCTATAATCTGCGTTGTGTAATTTTTTTTGTTTTAGATTTTACATCTGTTTGCATACTTAATATGCACACATATGTAGAGAAGATAATGTATTACGTGTGGTAACCCATAGATTCTTTTAGAGAAAGGGTGAGAATTTTCCGATCAATTTATTTATTATTATTTTAGAATATTTAACCGAGTTTGATAAACTACCCCCGCCCTAAACCTTGTGTCTATTTGATTTCCATAGGAATTTAGTGTGTTTATTTAATTCTTCCTATCACCGCTGATACATCGATAACATAAACAACAGTTAATAAATTAAACATTTCAAGAAAGCAAACCTTACCTTAGGATGATCGAACTCGAAGGTCCAGTTTTCTCAATTGAAGTCCTTGTCTGCAACTTCTCCTAACATAATGTGTTTGTAGTCATAGTTAGTGCTATTGGTTAGTATTCGCAAAATTGTTGAAAGAGCAGGAATGGAGGGATATGGGGAGGGGATATTATGTTTGCTTAAAAAGTCGGCACCTCCGCTAACCAAGTGAAAACCGATGAACAACAATTCCAAACCGGATTCTCCCAAGTACGTTTGCTAAGCTTATCCTTAAGTCCGAGTTTTACTCTCTTCGACGAGCGTCTCTTGTTACGAAAGGGACTCTTCACGCCAGATGGGGGAATACCAAGTCTTCATGCCGTTTTTCTGCCTCACTCCGACTTCCATCTCCGCCGGATTGAATTTAACTCTACTGAGTCTAGAAGGGGTATTTCATGTCTTCCCTTATCATGCCTCTATCCGTTAAATGTGGCGTAAGCTTGTGACGGGCAGATCCTTCCTCCCACGTAACCGACCCAGCGTTACATTCCACCTCTGACTAGCTGACATAAAACTCACCTCGTGAACCTTATGTTTGCTTTCAGGTTCGACAAGACTCACGGTATGCAAATAACCTGTGGCTTTAATGCCGCGTCAGCGTACTGTCCGCATACGTCCTTCCTCTTCCCCGCATGCCCACCTCGACAATACCGCCACAAGATCAAAGCCGTCCGTTCGAGAAAGGTTGACACTTACATTTCCAGATGGCTCATACCTACATACAGAAGCCTTGAAGTTTACGTTCGAAGACAAGTTAGGATTCAGGACTGTATGAGTATTTGAACACCAGTGTTGTTTAAATGAGGTCACTAGCTCCTCGTGTGTTAGGTATTTAGGATAATGGGTATTTATGGGTTCTTGGGTACCTACTTCCTATAAGAAAGATTTTAAAATGAGATAAATCAAGTCGTTTAGAATTGAGTGAATTTAAACGTCAATGTCGCCTTCACATATTGACCGCTGATTTCATCTCAAGCTATAATTGATAAACTTGTCCCTGACGTTAAGTTTTGTTTTGTTTATTCGTTAATGAATTTAGGTGACTGGGTCAATGGATGGCCTTGAACTCAAATCGTAATTTTTGTACACTATCGAAGGTCATATAACCATACCCTAATCGTGCTAGTGAAAAGAAACAATAGGTATTTATCTTACAAATACGCTAAGATACCAAAATTGGTTTAGTGATGCGTTTCTATCTAATTATGTGTTAAGTATTTGTTTAGCAACATTTCATTCCGTATGGGAGGTGTGACATGCGAATGCTAATAAATTGGTTAGTTATTTATTTACCCTTTCTTGGCGTTACGTCCATCAGTGTCAGGATATCCACAGGAACCTGTAAAAGCTTAAATATTGTAAGGACTCACCAAGCTCTAATGTCTTAATTTCAGCTCCACCGGGTTACTATCATCGGCGAGAAACTTATTAGAGCATCCATACTACCTGTGTAACTACTCATCTCCTTCCTTTCTCCTTTGAATAGATCTCTGATGTAAAAATCCTCACGTTTTCCTTTAATATCTGCCGTTATTATTGAAGAAGAACGATCCTATCTAATTATGTTAAGTATTTTCCAGATTTCGGATCAATTATTATTATTGCGTTGTCACCTAACGATAATTAATATCTCGTAATAAAATTTCCAACTTTCGACCTAAACGTAAATTTTTTATTTAATGAAACTTATTAGACTGTAATTTTCTTTATATAACCTCGGACTAAATAACTCTATTTTAACCTTCATAGAACAAATTTAAAGCAATTCAAACACACTATATTAAACTCCTCCCGCATTGAATTTGTAATTAATTAATTAATTATTAGATTATATTGAATCGGAAATTATTGCAAACACTGATTTTAGATTTATTATAAGATCATACACTCCGTTAAATTGCACGATTAACCCTATCCGGGCACTTCACTCCCTGTTTTATCAAAGTATAAACTGATTGTAGACTCTATTTTACCACTGAAATTTTTAAGTATAAAAACTGATTCTAGATTCTATTAATTAATTACCAGGGTAATTCTCACAACATGCGCGACGTTTTAATCAACCTTGCCAGTTGTCGAAGGACCCCTTTTTTTATTTTAATGATAAGTTGAATTTATAAATAGATATATTATTATTCAATGCTGTTATAAAATTCTTTAAACACTGTTGTTTCTTTTTAAATTCGCTACACTATATAAACCTTTTATTTTAATGACAAGTTGAATTTATAAATAAATATATTATTATTCACTGCTGTTATAAAATTCTTTAAACACTGTTGATTTTCTTTAAATTCGCTACACTATATAAACCTTTTATTTTAATGACAAGTTGAATTTATAAATAAATATATTATTATTCACTGCTGTTATAAAATTCTTTAAACACTGTTGATTTTCTTTAAATTCGCTACACTATATAAACTTTTTATTTTAATGACAAGTTGAACTTATAAATAAATATATTATTATTCACTGCTGTTATAAAATTCTTTAAACACTGTTGTTTCTTTTTAAATTCGCTACACTATATAAACTTTTTATTTTAATGACAAGTTGAATTTATTGTAAAACTATATAAAACACTTTATTTAATTTTCAACACTCCACAGATTTAATCACGACCGTAATTTTTATAAGTCCCAGAATTCCCACTCCGAATTTTTCTAAGTCTCAAAATTTTACAACACTTAAGAAATTTTCAACTAATAACCGTTTTAGACGCTACGTCACGTAACTTCCACGTTTTAACCCGACGATTGGTCCCCGACGACTCCTTCCCGACAACTCACACCGAAAACTGATCCCGATTCTTCTAAGTCCTAGGTTTTATATGTACCTCCAGGATTAGAACATCTTAATTACGCGTTCATTGATTTTCTAATTCAAACTCTAACAACTCGAGATTTCATATATCAATTCTGTTATATTCGTATCAACGTGTTAAGTCCGGCCCCTTTGATTTTAGAAATCTTCCGTCTCTTACGTAAATTGTTCCAGTGTCGAACCTACCATTATGTCAAATTTTGCCCCGTCGTTCCTTTGTCTTCAGGTCTTCATAATATGTTTTATAAACATGGTTTTAATCTTGTTTTTTTTTTCAATTTTGAACATTCCCATAAGTGATCTGCTAAAACTGTGTTTTAATTGGCATAAATATTAGGGAAAACGTAGATTCTTCGGTCTCCTAGTTTTAAACGCTAGTTGTCCTGTATAAATTTCCACGAAAATTATTTCTTTTCCCCTAGTCTACGTAAGCAATTATGTCTCAGAACCGTATTTCCATTATTTATGTGGCATATTCAACTTTTCCATTTTCCCACCTAATTTTCCTTCAAGTAACGGTGTTTTAACAACTATTCTTAAATGATTTTCCCTTCGTTGTTAATAAGGAATCATATCCTGGTTCCGTATCTACTCTACTTATAACGTTTTGAGTTTTTCCCATTTCCTTATCTGAGTTTTCCGGTTATGTCGGTTTTCCGTTCTCTCCCCCCACTCCTAACCCAATGATCCCTTATTGAAATTTGACGTTTGCCTTTTTACCGTGATTCCATCTCCCGCTAAAACCCTTTTTTCCCTTTTTGATATATTATTTATGGTGTTTTCCGGCCCACTAACTATTCCTATCCTGGGATATCTATCAAGTTAACTACTTCGATCAAATTCCGCCCAATTTTCCATCTCTCTCTTGTTCAAAATC
Organism: Limnephilus lunatus; assembly: GCA_917563855.2. Classification (NCBI taxonomy): domain Eukaryota; kingdom Metazoa; phylum Arthropoda; class Insecta; order Trichoptera; family Limnephilidae; genus Limnephilus; species Limnephilus lunatus. The sequence goes on from OU830594.1 coordinate 34,818,259, forward strand.
CCATAAACTGCAAGCCCTGACGTGTGTATACATTACGATTTCTACATACTTGGCGATAAATCCATTTTAATGTGTTTATAATTAAATTTTACGGAAATTCTATAATCTAAATACTAGGTAAGAGCAATGTTAATTTTTATGACCCTTTTTAATGGATAATGGGCCTTAAATAAACAAAAGGCATGTTCGAATATTCCTTGTTTATATCAACAATATACATGTGGGGTCGACAACCTTTTTTTACATCAATTGCCTCAGCAATTTGTTCTATCGTCTATAGTATTTTCTCATAGCAAATGACGTAAAAACGATCCCTTCCTTTGAATTAATCTAACGTAATATAACTAGAATAACCATCCTATTTCAAATATATAACGATATCTATTTAAACTCGTCTGAAAACGCAAAATTAAGTCGAAATCTTATATTGTTCAATAAATACTTCCGTTTAAATGTCCGTTTTTTTTATTAGATTTTCTTTTCAAATCGTTTTCCCTGACCGTATTGCTTCATTTAAAAGTGGCATTCCTAATTTCCATCGTTTTTCTTTCTTTTAAATATCAAACGTACGTTTTCCTCTGAATCTGGCCTCCTTTTGTTCTTCACGTTCTCGTTATGCAATTGAGTATCCCTACAGTAGCTTTTCCCACGTTTTCCAGGTCTTTTCTTTAATCTTCCGTTCATTATATTTCCTTGCTATTTTATTGCATCATTTTTTCAACATAATATGGATTTATTTGTTCGTTAACTGCGGTTGTCGATTCCTCTGTTGTACTCAATATTTACCTTTAAAATTAGGGTCATTGTACCAAATGCACCGAACGTGGGATTGTGTTTATCTTAAAGCGTATTGATCTCTCGGGTTGATGATGATTTTTACCCCATAAATATCAGATTAATGGTCTAGTCCAAAGTCCATCTCTTTGTCTTGAAAAAAGGTAACCTCCCCCTTCTCTGATTGGTAGATCAATCTTAAGTGTTTATAATTGGATCCCTCTGTGTTCTATTTATCAAAACTTGACATTAATTTAATAATTATAGATCTCTGCAGTCTCCATGGCCCAATCAAACTTAATCAGCTAGATGTCGCTAGTGTGTTGATTTCGTTATAATTCTGAACTATTATTTATTCATTCGTAAGGTGGAAGCTACTATATTTTCGTATCCACTGCGATTCATCACAAACTTCAAGCAAGTACATTTATTGGAAGCAGAGGCTTGCGGCCTCAGCCTGTTCAACATTCGAAGAGTGTCTTCGGAAGCTTCTCATTTTCCGTACGCAGAAGAAGTAAAAATGTTCCATCAGCCTCGTAAAAACTACAAAAAATCTAAAACGGTAACGGGATTGGATGATTTTGAAAAAGATGTTGTGCGTCGCAGTGTGATGGATTTTTATGACAATGGCCAATAACCCACTCTTGCAATTCTAAATAAAGTTCTGGTGGATAAAATACATCTTTCTGGATCTCATGAGTCATTGCGATGTACTTGTATTTTGCATGATATGTGGCATTGTGATTCAGCAAAAACAGGTTTATCACGGGGAGTAAATTAATATTCCATACGAAAAAGGTTATGTCGAATACAGATTACCATTCTGAAATGAATTCCAAAGTCTTCAAAAATTGGTTTGAAAATCAGTTTTTTCCTCGGAGAACCCTTTGTAATTGTAGTGCGAAATATACATATTTTTTATAACAAATACAAATGTACCTATGCATCATGTATTGTAAACAGTATGTTGATTTATATTGATGTGCACATTTAGGTATTTATGTCTTTAAAAAAATAAATTTGTAAAATCCCAGCCGGGGGTAAAAATCAAATATTATTCAAATTTAATGTCTCATAAATTGGTTACCGCTTTATTGATTAGCATCATATAAAAACTGTCTAAGAGTTTTCTTGATTCTGAAATATGTATATGAGATGAGTTACCGGACACCTTGTAGGTATTTTTAAACACCTAAGCATTTTTGATCAATCCTTATTCAGATTTAAATTCTGTCCCGAAAAAAAATAAAAACATTTTGTTTAATAAAATTATTTTTTAGTCGTGAACCTTCTCGTTTTGCTTTACCTGTATATTTTATTATTGACTTTGGACTTTAACCGTTCATTTAGTTTCTGTTTGACTATAAGCACTTTATTGTTATAAAGAATGTTTTTGGCTTTTAAATTTTTTTGAAACGTTAATGTGTGTATGTACCTACCTTTACTAGCTACTTAAATCTTTCATAATTTGGTTAATAGGTAACCAGCATATTATCGATCATCGTTTTCAAATTCTATTAAAATTGCGTTATTTCTGACGCCATTCAGCGCGATTGATAATTGCAAAATTATCATTAACTGCGACTATTGAGACTTCATGAGGAATAATGTGTATTTTGATTTAGCGCATAGACATATTGGATAAACGTCATTGAAGCCGCCCTTTGAAATTCAGTTTCATCGCGAAACGAGTTTTTTTTATAATTTAATTATATCACGATTGACCAGCGTTATGAAAAGTAAATCAAAAGATTTTTACTACTTTCGCTCTCTTAGGCAGATGATTTTTCCGCACACATCCACAAAACAATTAGGGCAAAAATATTGAAGTTCCGTCAATGCCTTGCGCATTTTCAATGACGTAATAACATTAACAATTTACATTAATCGTCTACGAACCACTTTAAAAAAATCTGAAAATGTGTGTTAGCTTTGTAAAAGTAAAAGTTAGTAAAAAAAAGTTAGCTAACAAAAAAATTAAAGTTCCAACAGAAATTTCAACCCGTAATGTTTCGGTGTGTTGTTCCAAAATGCGGAAAGTGATTAAATTTCTTTATGTACTTAATTGAACCACACGAAAATGATGTAAGGGTACTTAACTCTGTGACACCTGCTTGTTCTAATACAATAGGGAGTCGCATTTGGTAGATACGTAGGTACACATCTATGTAGACGGTACCTACTTGGAATCGTGATTTCATGTCAATTAATCATTCTGCGCATATACCAATTTACATACAAGCCTGTATGCGCCAACGGAACAATGCACATACATTTGTATGTGATATTACAGATATGATACGTAGTTATGTATTTAAATATCAATGGTATTCAGGGGCTATATTTCTGCTTTTCCGGAAAACAATATTTTTGTGTAAATAATACAATGTAGCAAGATTTTAAAAAGCATAGGCTATAAAATGTGATATTTGCAAAACATATTTTTGTTGGTGAAACAATTTGATTTGTATTTTTTCGAGTGGCATCAAAGAAATTTTGCATGTTTTAATTATTTTATAAAACTATTAACCTCAACACAGGCTAGTCATAGTGAGGTTAATTATTGAGTTGTCAACAATAATCCCACGTGAAGAAATAATAAACAACTGAAACAATAAAGTAATCATCTAGTAACAGCCCTAAACTTCCCCAACTTTCTTTCCTCCCACCTCCTTCTCCTCCTTAATACCATCAGTTTCACAACATCCCCTAATTAGGGATCCCATAATCTCACTGGCTCCAGAAATTTACGAGCAGTTGGTATTTAAAGTTCATCAAAATAGTGCATCAGCAATTTGCTCAAAATTAAATTCATTATGCTATGTATTATATATGTAGCTATGTTTATGACCACGTTTCTCAAAACATTATTTTTATTCAAATCCATTGACCAAATCTTACAGATGTAGTGTCCCTGCCGCATTATCTCCGCCCTGCTTGTTAGTATGTATAAACGCTTTCTCACAACTACGATTACAATTGATGGATCATTGTCCTAGTTGTTTTGTAACTAGATCTCATCCATACAGCATCCTCCAGCATTGTCTCATACGTAATGCAAGCAATCTGGCCGACAGATTTCATGTCTGGTTCATACAAGACTTCAAATCACGGCTGGTGGCTGCGATCGTTTAATTAATTCAGGTCTTCTCCACTCTCTAATGTCAAAATTGTCTAAATCGTCGACTCACTAAAGCCAATGCATATGACAGTCTAGGGGCGAGACTCCCGACTAGCGATCCAGAGGTCGTGGATCGAAACCCGGTGTGTACAAGTAATATATATTTTTTGAATAATTTATACTATTTCGCAATTTATCCATTTAAAATAATCTCTTCATATTATAAATTAAAGTCCTTCAAAGTGTCTGTCTGTTTGTCTGTTCGCGAAAAACTGCTGAACGGATTTTCAGGCGGTTTTCACCAATATATTGAGTGATTTATAAGAAATGTGGTGAATATATGTGGTGAACGAGCGGGCTGGCAAGCGAGTGGTATGGATTTGATTTGTATACAAATTAATAGATGGCAGTGGTTATAAAGGTTGGATAACCATACAGTAGATGGCGTTGTGTTTCGTTAGCCACAGCAATGCGCGGCCGGGTCAGCTGGTATATGATACATTTGCGGCACACGTTTCAGAGTATATAATAATAATTTCAGACTGAAAGATACTCTCAAAATCCTTCTGGTGTAGGACTACCATTAAGTGTTAAAACGTCACTTGATATGACCTTAACCGTTTTCGGTGACTAGATTGCCAGGTCAGTCCCCACATTCCTCTTCCCATCTCTTTTCCCCTGATCACTACCTTCAGCCTCACAACATTCCTGAATTGGGGATGACAAATTCTCACTAGCAGCCGGGACTATTGTGCGGTATTCGAATAAAAATAAATAAAAATTCGTTGTTCAGATTGGTAGTCAAATAACTCCCTTTCGTCTTTTATAAGCAATATCACCGAAACAAAAAAATAAATTGCCTAAATATGAATGCATAAATGTACGTGTAACGTGTATGCATAAATGTATGTGTATTAAAAACCAGTAAAACTGATACAAACCGGTTAAAGACACAAAAAATATAAATTGATACCTGATAACTCTATATTCTATTTATATAAAAGGAATCTGTGCCCTGTGGTGGATGGATGGTCGAAGTGGATTTCGCAAATCTACAGTGTTATAAATTTTTTTTCATTTGACCTTCAAAACAAAATGAAGGTGGATTGTCTGTATATTAGATTTTGAAAAAAGCTCTCAAAGCAGGGAACTTTGGCTAACTTGCGTCTGGTTCCCACCCAGCAGGCGTCGTGAATGAGGTGACTAAGCACCTAGCATTCACATAGCACTCTTTTTAGGGTAAATTGCCTTAAACAAAAAAAAAACATTTTTTGCTTGCTGTGATGGTAGTAGGAGATTTACAAATATTATCGTGTTATTCGTTACCCGGGAATATTTGTCTTCCTTTTTTAAAAAATGTGTAAATAATGAATGGTACCTACATAATATGTGTCCGAAAACTCATAGTACAAGTGACAAACCGTTTTATATCGGTATCGATTTTGTGGTATAACTTTTGAAGTGAAAACTTCTTTAGCACCGTTGTGATTTGAAACTCGATGAAACGAAAAAGCTACACTAAAAAGAGACCAACACATACATCTGTAGGTTTTAGCCTGCGAAAAAATGAGATAGAATAATCGGTCTCCTCTTTGTGCGGTGCTTCGTAGCCTCCTCACTCTGTCTACTTTAGTTTTCTGAAAGTATTACTTCTACCGCGTGTGAACTGCACACTTGTATTTTATTTATTTGAACTTTCGTTTGCAAGTAAATCGAGTACGAAATTGATTTTTTTTGTCAAATTTAAAAAATACAAGGGTTAAATCAGCTTTGTATTTTAAAATGCTTTGAAGCATTGACTCGGCTCCAACTCTTTTTAATCCTTTAGTTGCCTATGGTATTTAGATAGTAGTTTCCCGTTTGTATTGCAGGTTTCTGGATACGGTATGTAAACATAATATTTAAGTTATTGTGACATTTATTTAATTGAAAAGTATCGTTGTTTCTAGTTTGCAGATATTTATTTTAAGCCAAATTAGTTCCAACAGTTCAGATTTTCAATAAAAATTATAAGTCAGCCAATTCAACTATCTGTTGTGTTGGTTGTCAAAGCGTCAAATCTTGAGCAGTTGAAACGTGCAGATTGCATTCTGCAATTATTGCAAACGCAGGCAATATTATCATCCGGTCCATTTCATCCTAATTCGACTCGTTCAAGTCAAAGCGGGCCGGGTGTAACAATTCAACTCCTCGCCATGGGTTGACATCCAATCAGTGTGAATACCTTTGGGTACACAGAGGACATGGTGTGCAGGTACTACATTGAGCAGTGTACCTGTGCAGGTGTTGTGTAAGTCATACGTCCCGGGGCAAGACAATGATTATGTACCTTACTGAGGTGAAGTTGGTGCAAATACAGACATATATTAACGTGAGTTGCACTTAACTAGGGATTTTTTTTAAATGTATGCCTACTGCTTATTTATTACAAGGAAAATTTGTACGAATCAAAATATAATATATCTCAATTTTATTTTAGTGGAACTTTAAAAATCATGTAAACGAAATGATCGTATTTAGAAAATAGTACCAATTCGGATATAAAAATTCAGATTTAAATAATTTCTCAGGTCCAGTTGTTCCGCAAAAACACACGCGTGGCGTAGTCATCAGATGGCCATTCAGCGCCATTTGTTTTTTAACAGTAGAAAGGTTCCTGATAAATGCTGATTCTAAGTCCGTTTCAGCTTGTGATCAGCAAATTAGGTCAACAGTCGTGTTTTTGAGCATGTCAGCTTGTAATGAGATGCCACTACTGGCTTTTGACTCCAATTGTGATGAACCCTACCTAGCTGATTTACTTTTCTAAGCTTCTACCTCGTAGTTTAAATCTCGTAGCTCCTGTCTCGTAGCCACGCTCATAATTCTACCCTTATGTCCTACTGATCACACCACTAGGTATGATGGCCTGACTCAACCCTCCTTTCGGTTTATTTCTACCTCAGGCTCGTGATTTCTAAACCCCTATACCTTATAATCTAGCTAAACCTACCCTATCTTCTTAAATCCCTGCGATTTTCTCACAGTAATCAAGATTTAAGATTTTTGTTCACATTATTTCTATAATCTGCGTTGTGTAAATTTTTTGTTTTAGATTTTACATCTGTTTGCATACTTAATATGCACACATATGTAGAGAAGATAATGTATTACGTGTGGTAACCCATAGATTCTTTTAGAGAAAGGGTGAGAATTTTCCGATCAATTTATTTATTATTATTTTAGAATATTTAACCGAGTTTGATAAACTACCCCCGCCCTAAACCTTGTGTCTATTTGATTTCCATAGGAATTTAGTGTGTTTATTTAATTCTTCCTATCACCGCTGATACATCGATAACATAAACAACAGTTAATAAATTAAACATTTCAAGAAAGCAAACCTTACCTTAGGATGATCGAACTCGAAGGTCCAGTTTTCTCAATTGAAGTCCTTGTCTGCAACTTCTCCTAACATAATGTGTTTGTAGTCATAGTTAGTGCTATTGGTTAGTATTCGCAAAATTGTTGAAAGAGCAGGAATGGAGGGATATGGGGAGGGGATAATATGTTTGCTTAAAAAGTCGGCACCTCCGCTAACCAAGTGAAAACCGATGAACAACAATTTCAAACCGGATTCTCCCAAGTACGTTTGCTAAGCTTATCCTTAAGTCCGAGTTTTACTCTCTTCGACGAGCGTCTCTTGTTACGAAAGGGACTCTTCACGCCAGAGGGGGGAATACCAAGTCTTCATGCCGTTTTTCTGCCTCACTCCGACTTCCATCTCCGCCGGATTGAATTTAACTCTACTGAGTCTAGAAGGGGTATTTCATGTCTTCCCTTATCATGCCTCTATCCGTTAAATGTGGCGTAAGCTTGTGACGGGCAGATCCTTCCTCCCACGTAACCGACCCAGCGTTACATTCCACCTCTGACTAGCTGACATAAAACTCACCTCGTGAACCTTATGTTTGCTTTCAGGTTCGACAAGACTCACGGTATGCAAATAACCTGTGGCTTTAATGCCGCGTCAGCGTACTGTCCGCATACGTCCTTCCTCTTCCCCGCATGCCCACCTCGACAATACCGCCACAAGATCAAAGCCGTCCGTTCGAGAAAGGTTGACACTTACATTTCCAGATGGCTCATACCTACATACAGAAGCCTTGAAGTTTACGTTCGAAGACAAGTTAGGATTCAGGACTGTATGAGTATTTGAACACCAGTGTTGTTTAAATGAGGTCACTAGCTCCTCGTGTGTTAGGTATTTAGGATAATGGGTATTTATGGGTTCTTGGATACCTACTTCCTATAAGAAAGATTTTAAAATGAGATAAATCAAGTCGTTTAGAATTGAGTGAATTTAAACGTCAATGTCGCCTTCACATATTGACCGCAGATTTCATCTCAAGCTATAATTGATAAACTTGTCCCTGACGTTAAGTTTTGTTTTGTTTATTCGTTAATGAATTTAGGTGACTGGGTCAATGGATGGCCTTGAACTCAAATCGTAATTTTGGTACACTATCGAAGGTCATACAACCATACCCTAATCGTGCTAGTGAAAAGAAACGATAGGTATTTGTCTTACAAATACGCTAAGATACCAAAATTGATTTAATGATGCGTTTCTATCTAATTATGTGTTAAGTATTTGTTTAGCAACATTTCATTCTGTATGGGAGGTGTGACATGCGAATGCTAATAAATTGGTTAATTATTTATTTACCCTTACTTGGCGTTACGTCCATCAGTGTCAGGATATCCACAGGAACCTGTAAAAGCTTAAATATTGTAAGGACTCACCAAGCTCTAATGTCTTAATTTCAGCTCCACCGGGTTACTATCATCGGCGAGAAACTTATTAGAGCATCCATACTACCTGTGTAACTACTCATCTCCTTCCTTTCTCCTTTGAATAGATCTCTGATGTAAAAATCCTCACGTTTTCCTTTAATATCTGCCGTTATTATTGAAGAAGAACGATCCTATCTAATTATGTTAAGTATTTTCCAGATTTCGGATCAATTATTATTATTGCGTTGTCACCTAACGATAATTAATATCTCGTAATAAAATTTCCAACTTTCGACCTAAACGTAAATTTTTTATTTAATGAAACTTATTAGACTGTAATTTTCTTTATATAACCTCGGACTAAATAACTCTATTTTAACCTTCATAGAACAAATTTAAAGCAATTCAAACACACTATATTAAACTCCTCCCGCATTGAATTTGTAATTAATTAATTAATTATTAGATTTTATTGAATCGGAAATTATTGCAAACACTGATTTTAGATTTATTATAAGATCATACACTCCGTTAAATTGCACGATTAACCCTATCCGGGCACTTCATTCCCTGTTTTATCAAAGTATAAACTGATTGTAGACTCTATTTTACCACTGAAATTTTTAAGTATAAAAACTGATTCTAGATTCTATTAATTAATTACCAGGGTAATTCTCACAACATGCGCGACGTTTTAATCAACCTTGCCAGTTGTCGAAGGACCCCTTTGTTTATTTTAATGATAAGTTGAATTTATAAATAGATATATTATTATTCAATGCTGTTATAAAATTCTTTAAACACTGTTGTTTCTTTTTAAATTCGCTACACTATATAAACCTTTTATTTTAATGACAAGTTGAATTTATAAATAAATATATTATTATTCACTGCTGTTATAAAATTCTTTAAACACTGTTGATTTTCTTTAAATTCGCTACACTATATAAACCTTTTATTTTAATGACAAGTTGAATTTATAAATAAATATATTATTATTCACTGCTGTTATAAAATTCTTTAAACACTGTTGATTTTCTTTAAATTCGCTACACTATATAAACTTTTTATTTTAATGACAAGTTGAACTTATAAATAAATATATTATTATTCACTGCTGTTATAAAATTCTTTAAACACTGTTGTTTCTTTTTAAATTCGCTACACTATATAAACTTTTTATTTTAATGACAAGTTGAATTTATAAATAAATATATTATTATTCACTGCTGTTATAAAATTCTTTAAACACTGTTGTTTCTTTTTAAATTCGCTACACTATATAAACCTTTTATTTTAATGACAAGTTGAATTTATTGTAAAACTATATAAAACACTTTATTTAATTTTCAACACTCCACAGATTTAATCACGACCGTAATTTTTATAAGTCCCAGAATTCCCACTCCGAATTTTTCTAAGTCTCAAAATTTTACAACACTTAAGAAATTTTCAACTAATAACCGTTTTAGACGCTACGTCACGTAACTTCCACGTTTTAACCCGACGATTGGTCCCCGACGACTCCTTCACGACAACTAACACCGAAAACTGATCCCGATTCTTCTAAGTCCTAGGTTTTATATGTACCTCCAGGATTAGAACATCTTAATTACGCGTTCATTGATTTTCTAATTCAAACTCTAACAACTCGAGATTTCATATATCAATTCTGTTATATTCGTATCAACGTGTTAAGTCCGGCCCCTTTGATTTTAGAAATCTTCCGTCTCTTACGTAAATTGTTCCAGTGTCGAACCTACCATTATGTCAAATTTTGCCCCGTCGTTCCTTTGTCTTCAGGTCTTACAAATTTAACTAAAATATCATGATTTTCGTGTCCTTTTTTCTCTCAATATATAATAGGTACGTCTTCAATAAACTGTATGTAATTCTCAATTTGGTTTATCGTTACCAGAACACGAACAAACTCATGTCGAAATCTTCATTACGCATTTTCCAATTTTCATTTCCCTAAATTTCCCCACATTTTCATGTTTCCTATATGAATCAATTCAATTTTAAGCTGTATTGTCTCTACTTATAACGTTTTGAGTTTTTCCCATTTCCTTATCTGAGTTTTCCGGTTATGTCGGTTTTCCGTTCTCTCCCCCCACTCCTAACCCAATGATCCCTTATTGAAATTTGACGTCTGCCTTTTTGCCGTGATTCCATCTCCCGCTAAAACCCTTTTTTCCTTTTTTGATATATTATTTATGGTGTTTTCCGGCCCACTAACTATTCCTATCCTGGGATATCTGTCAAGTTAACTACTTCGATCAAATTCCGCCCAATTTTCCATCTCTCTCTTGTTCAAAATCCCATAAACTGCAAGCCCTGACGTGTGTATACATTACGATTTCTACATACTTGGCGATAAATCCATTTTAATGTGTTTATAATTAAATTTTACGGAAATTCTATAATCTAAATACTAGGTAAGAGCAATGTTAATTTTTATGACCCTTTTTAATGGATAATGGGCCTTAAATAAACAAAAGGCATGTTCGAATATTCCTTGTTTATATCAACAATATACATGTGGGGTCGACAACCTTTTTTTACATCAATTGCCTCAGCAATTTGTTCTATCGTCTATAGTATTTTCTCATAGCAAATGACGTAAAAACGATCCCTTCCTTTGAATTAATCTAACGTAATATAACTAGAATAACCATCCTATTTCAAATATATAACGATATCTATTTAAACTCGTCTGAAAACGCAAAATTAAGTCGAAATCTTATATTGTTCAATAAATACTTCCGTTTAAATGTCCGTTTTTTTTATTAGATTTTCTTTTCAAATCGTTTTCCCTGACCGTATTGCTTCATTTAAAAGTGACATTCCTAATTTCCATCGTTTTTCTTTCTTTTAAATATCAAACGTACGTTTTCCTCTGAATCTGGCCTCCTTTTGTTCTTCACGTTCTCGTTATGCAATTGAGTATCCCTACAGTAGCTTTTCCCACGTTTTCCAGGTCTTTTCTTTAATCTTCCGTTCATTATATTTCCTTGCTATTTTATTGCATCATTTTTTCAACATAATATGGATTTATTTGTTCGTTAACTGCGGTTGTCGATTCCTCTGTTGCACTCAATATTTACCTTTAAAATTAGGGTCATTGTACCAAATGCACCGAACGTGGGATTGTGTTTATCTTAAAGCGTATTGATCTCTCGGGTTGATGATGATTTTTACCCCATAAATTTCAGACTAATGGTCTAGTCCAAAGTCCATCTCTTTGTCTTGAAAAAAGGTAACCTCCCCCTTCTCTGATTGGTAGATCAATCTTAAGTGTTTATAATTGGATCCCTCTGTGTTCTATTTATCAAAACTTGACATTAATTTAATAATTATAGATCTCTGCAGTCTCCATGGCCCAATCAAACTTAATCAGCTAGATGTCGCTAGTGTGTTGATTTCGTTATAATTCTGAATTATTATTTATTCATTCGTAAGGTGGAAGCTACTATATTTTCGTATCCACTGCGATTCATCACAGCCCCCCTATAGTTATAATTCCAGCGGTAAACACGCCTCCTAGTGTTAGTTGATGGAATTAAAACTAAACATAGGCAATCTAATTTTCTACAATTTTCTTTAAGTCTTCTTTATTCTTATTTGCATTTTTTTTTTTCGAAATTCTAACTGGTTGCGCGCCCCTACCTTTCACTATTTCATATCGTAGAATCCTGTTCGGTGTTCCTCTGAGCTGAAACCAATTTTCAATTTACTCTTGTCTACCCAATGGCCTATTTAAGTCGGCTAACTTACGTCAGTTGTTGTCCCTTCCTTTGTCCTACCCCCCTAAGATTCTTACCCCTATACCTTCCCCCCTATGACCCTTACTCCCTCTTCTTCATCGAGACGGTTTCCAACCTTTGATTTTCCTTATTCATATATATATATATATTTTTTTTTTCGCGATTCTAGAATTCCACACGAATTTTTCTCGCAGGAACGTTTTAATGGCAACAATGCGCATATGAACATACACGTATTACACATATATGCACACATACACACCCTTTTTTTTTTTGAATGGGCACGCCCCTCGACTCGCGTGTCCCAGTGACCCCCAACCTGTTGGACCAGAGCCTCCTGTACATGGTCAAATCAAAGATTGAATCAATCTCGCGGTCCTATTGACCATATGATTTACGGTGAATTGCAGAAAGTTATTCAGTTGTTAAAAAAAATTTTCCCTTTAGATGTTGTTTTTTTTTTTTGACTGTACTCATGTGAGCACCCTTATTTATTATACTCCTTCGCAATTTGCCCGTGCCTCATTTGGTTTACATGTTACTATATGTAGAGATATTTTTTTTTTCAAGAATTTTTTTTTTTTTTTTTTTCTTTTTTTTTCTTATCCTATCTGTGTTATTATTTTTTTTTTTTTTCTCTCTCTCTCTCTGTCCGAATTCATCCCCTTCGTTCAGTGGGTTACCCTTTTATCATCCAAGCATGCTTCTCCACTCGAACGTCTCCTTCCTCCCCCCTTTTTCCTTTGAAAACCCTAAAGCTATTTAAAATTTCGTTGCAATCTTAATCTTTTATTCTCCTAAATCTCAAGTTACATTTTTTTTTTTTTGTAATTTCCAAAAATCTAATGTCACACAAACTAAATCTAAGGTTAGATTCTTCATTTTCTATGTTTCCGTTTTCCTAAACCTAATGTTGAATTCTTAATTTTATAGTTTCCTAAGCCTAAAATTAGTTACTGAGTTGCCATTTAGCTGAAACATCTTAATATGTATTTCTCTCCTTGCCATAATCTGTATTTTAACATTTCTTAAAATAACCTTTGTTTTCCCGTCTCTCCCCCCCCTCCTAAGCATAACATATTATTTTATTCTCTAAACTCGCTATCTTTCCCCTTTTTTTCTAACATAACATAATATGGTGAAATCCCTCCTAATATCCCTAAAAGACGGTATTATAGATTAAATAAAACGTTTTTATTTTTCGAATTTTTCTAAATTACATTTTTTTTTTTTTTCTTATCCTTGTCTATTTTTTTCTTATCCAAAATGATCACACAAAATTTCGAAATCTCGCAAAATAACTATCCCCACTTCTTCTTATTCTACACCTAACCTAACCGAACCTATCCTGACCTCGCCTTTTTTTTCTAGTCAATTTCTATCACCTGTATTTCCTTCTGCTGTTTTTCCGTTTCATTAAAATAATATCTAGCCAGGTGGATCGCACTGTAATCGCCTCGTATCTCTTTTGTTTTTGGATCCATCAGCGTGTAATTGTTGGAATAGGGCACAGCTGCTATAACAAACGGACCGTCAAACAAAAGGGCGAATTTTTTTGTATGCTTCCTGAGTAAATTTGACTGAGTGTACTTTTTGAGTTTCACAAATGTTCCTACCTCATATGTCTCTAGCCTTTTCTTTATATTGTAGAATTGCTGTCTTTTTTCGGCGTTTCTTACTAGATTCTTTTGAACCGCGTTCCTAATCTCTTCTTCTGTTAATTTAGGTATGTTACTTTGACGCATATATTTATCTAAGCTATACTGTGGCTGTTTTCCAAATACTACCTCATTAGGTGAAAATCCAGTCGTACAATGTACTGTGTTATTATATGTTCTTTGAATGTCCTTTAGAAACATTGGCCACTTAGTGTGCTTTTCATGGCAGTATATTCTAAAAATCCGTCCCAACTCCTTGTTCACCCTTTCCGTGATGTTTGGTCCAGGATTTCGCACCGACGTATGCATGACCCTTATCCCCATCCTTTCCAGACCTTGGTTCCATTTCTTTGAGGAAAATTGAGACCCGTTGTCCGTTAACATAGCCTCAACCTTTACCTGTTTTATGAAAAGCTCTACGCACTTCAATACGGTACTAGTGTTGGCAACCTTTAATTTATACAACTGAATGAATCTACTGAAAGAGTCTTGGACCACAAAAATAAACCTCACCCCCCCTATGCTCCTAGGCAACGGCCCGTATAAATCAGCCATGGCCAATTCTCCTACCCTCTTCGTTATGATTGACCTACCCGGTCCTACCGTTGGCCGAATTTCGCGCTTTGCTAATTGGCAGAGATGACAAGCTTTCACAACCCATTTAACTTGTTTATACATCTTCGGCCAGAAGTACCTACTTTTCAACGCTTGAACTGTCTTTAACCCGCCCGCATGACCAATTTCCTGATGTACCAGTTTGATAAGATCTCCGGATAAATTACTAGGTATAGCTAATACCGTACCGTCATTTCTCGTTTTGTAATATAATGTCTTACCGTCTAACTTGTAATTTTTCAAATACCTAGCCACTCCTTTTGTGGGTGTCTTGCGAGACTTACCTCCCAAATGTTCTATCACCTCTCCCAAAAACTCATCTTGATTTTGTAATTGTTCTAGATTTTCTAAGTGCGATTTTATTAACTGTTTCCCACTCACTGCAAATGCGGCCACTTCAGGACATACTACTTTTTCCTCCTGCACATTTACCGCATCCTGAGAATAGCGAGACAAGATATCGGGTCCGATGTTTTCCTTGCCTTTTACATACTCGACTTTAAAATTGAATTGGTTTAAATATAAAATCCACCGTGTCACCCTAGCGCTGTATAATTTCCAAGTCTTTAAGAACGATAACGCCTGATGATCCGTACGTATGATTAGCTGCGCGCCTCGCAGATAGGTTTCGAATTTGCGTAACGAATAGATTATTGCATATAACTCCTGTTCGGAAACGGTCCATTTTAACTCGGCCCCGGTTAGTGATTTGCTAACAAAACCGATCACATGATGATTATTCTCGTCGTCTAATTGATATAATTCCGACCCGATGGCGAACCCCGAACTGTCAGTTTGTAGGTAATAATTTTTGTTGGGGTTGTGATGAGTTAATATCACAGACTCAAGGAATAAAGTTTTTACGTTTTCAAACGCTTCCTGCTCTACAGCAGTCCACCTCCAAGGCTTATTTTTCTTTAATAAATTGCATAATACCTGTGTTGAAGCCCCATATCTATCTGCAAATCTCCTGTAATAATTGCACAACCCCAGAAATGCTCTTACCTGCTTCACTTTTTTAGGCGCTGGGAAGTTCTTAATCGCCGAAACTTTCCCTGGGTCCATGCGTATCCCATAAGGCGTTATAATGTGGCCTAACATTTTTACTTCCGTGAACAAAAATTGGCATTTTTCCAATTTGCAGGTCATATTGGCTGTTTGTAACCTTCCCAAAACTGCATCTAAATGGTTTAGGTGCTCGTCAAAATCTCCAGATGAGAACACGACTAGGTCGTCTAAATAGTTAGTGCAAAACGCTTTCATCTCACTACCCAGAATTTTATTCATGGCGCGGGAGAAGCTCCCAACCGATGTCTTCAGTCCTTGCGGTAATACGTTGTAGACGTATGACTTGCCATTATAGACGAAACCGGTGTATTTACGACTACTTTCACATAAGGGTACCTGGAAATACGCCGAGTCCAAATCTAGAGTAGTCACGTGCTTAACCCCGTGGAATTGCTGCAATATTTCCGATGTAAGTGGTGGTCTCTCCGTTTCCCCGGACATTCTCGTATTTAATTCGCGAGCATCAAGTAATATACGCACAGTACCGTCCTTCTTCATTGTATAGGTTAAGGGACTCGCGAAAGGAGTCGCCCGCCGGCTGATTATGCCTAAAGCTTCTAATTCGTCAATTTTCTCATCCACCTTATTCCTATACGCGAAGGGGACCGGATACGACCTCTTTACAAATGGCGTCTCGTCTATCATTTTAATTTCATGGATATACATATTTGTTAGCCCCGGTTTACCTAGGAACACTCGATTATGTTTGTCTAGTACCTTCTTTAATTTTTCCTTCTTGACGTCATCCAGTTCCAAACCAGCTACCATTGCCGCAATTCGCTGTTTAGTCTCCTCCGCAAAATCCGAAAGTTGGTTATTCTCTATGACGTTTATCGACTGGGTTGCACTATTTGTGTTTTCCTCACTCAACTGCTTTCCTAATTCACTTCTCACAACCCCGGAATCTATTAATTTAATTTTTTTTCTTCCCCGCTCAGTAGTGACTATCAATTCCCGCTTTTTCCCACACTTTACTTCTGCCGAGTAATTATCTAGCCAGTTTACCCCTAGTATTATAGATCTTATTAACCCTGATACTATGAGACATGATGTGTTGATTCGGATATCCCCAAAACGTAATGGTACTAGTACTAACCGTGAAATTTTCTGACTTTTCTGTCCCATAGCCCCCTTAATTTGTACTGAAGCTACCGGCATGATTGGATATAGCGATTGATCGCTCAAATGACATTCCCAAAATTCTTGTGCAATACACGTTATTTGGCTACCCGTATCTATCAAACAATTTACCTTTAATTCATCTATGTAAGCCCTAGCCTCTGGTAATTGCGGTAATGTACTTCCCCGTCCTATCTCTTCATAATCCTCGTCTTCAAATACGGTGTTAAATCCGATGCATTCTCTTCCTTTGTCATTTTCATACATCTCCACCGCGTTCCACACGTCGCTTAATTGTTGCAAAGAGTTCACACACGCAGTCACTTCCCCCCTTTCATACGTCTTTTCATCATCTGCACTCTCGTCTCTGCGTACCGCCTTGCATGCTTTTATTGGTGCTGTTATTCCTTGTTCGTTTTTCCCTAAACCCTTTGTAACATCCCAATTATATTTCAACATTATTTTTAAAGCTACGTTGTGTCTTGGCGTCGCTGCTCTTATTTCTTCTGGAGTCGTAATCCTCAGAGCTCCTGGACCGACTCGCTGTCGTTTCCCGCATCTTCAACTCTGCATACCTCCTTCCCGCTGATTGGTGCTGTTTTACTGCTAGCTGCTGGTTGCGTACTTGGCCCGCAGCACGTCCTGCATCCCGTCGCCTGTGGTGCTCCCTCAATAACCCCAACCTTCGGGCGTATCGCGTGTCGACGGTCTCTGTTGTCGTGTCCATTCCTGTCATCCCTACCCCTCTTCTCTGTAGTTTTGTCCTGCGGGGCGCAGACCATATTATCCAGTTTTCTCAGGAATTCCGCCGCGTCCAACTCATCTCCTTGCTCGCGTGAAAACCACAATGCCTGGGTTTCTTTCGGGAAATGCCTCATTATCTCATTAATTACTCCTAATGGTGTGTCGGTGATTTTTAGTGCTTTGGCGAGCTCCCAGTACTTCGCAAAGTGCGCCAGCATGGTGATTCCCTTTTTTGGCTCCCATACTGCATCTGATAGCCTCCGTCTCATGTTTTTCTGACATATATCACCCCAATAATTGGCAATAAAATCCCTTTCGAAATCTTCCATATTATTCCAACGTTTAGAATAGAGCTTCATCCAGCTTTTAGCACCTCCTTTTAAACTCTCCTTAACTACCATCATGATGTCAGTGCGATTCGTACGTTTTGCATAATCCTTAAGGTCCTCTAGAAAAGCTATTGGGTTCTGAGTCCCCCCGCTGAAAGTGGGCTTTTCCTGCGTGGGCATCATTTCTACGAGTTGAAGTACGTTTCGCGCCGTACTTCCCTCCCCTGTCGTGGTTGTCACCGGCATAACCTCCCTTTGTTTCTCCATTTCTTGTATCTTACTGACCAACGGACCCAAGGCCTGCTGTATGATTAGGGTAATTTGCCCTACATCCATCTGAACATTGTTACTCGCAGCATTCTCGACGGCGGCCACAAATTCTATGCGTTCCCTCTCCTGCCTTGCCTCAGGACAACGTTTATTCCTAGGCATATTCCTTTTTCCCTTTAAAACCCGATGACAGAGATTGACTTATTTAAATTTCCAATTTTCGTTTGCTTACACTTATTTTTTTTTTTTTCTGAAAAATTTACATATCCACATGTATATATATATACATACACACACACATACGCATATATATATATATATATACATACATATATATACACATACATATACACATATATAAGCATCCCTATACACTTATTCTTGCACTTCAAAACAGTTTAGGTATAATTTAACTTGTTTAACCGCAGGTGATTTAATCCCCGCTCCTAAAACACTTGTACCCAAACTAACTATTTCCACTTCGAAATACTAAATATAATTGCGCAATTTTTTTTTTTTCATTTAAGACAGCCTTCCAAGTTCTGAATACGTTAATTGACATATCATTTATCTGCATTTAACTGCAGCGATATTAGTTTGAGACAATCGACAATACGACAAACATCTGAACATCTGAAAGGATAATGCTAAATGCATCTAACCCAACTGTACACACTAGAATCAAATATTGATTCGAGATGTTTATTCGTTTCAAAATGTTTACTAGAAACCTCTTGAGGGAATCAACTTTTATGTAATCTCTTCATATGCTGTTCTTATTTATCTTTTATCTGAGGTTTATTTGATCTATGTTGTATGTTTACTCATCCGAATGCACTCCATAACGTTTACTATCTCATTTTTTTTTTTTTCACACCGGCTTTGTTTGTTTATTTATTTATTTGCACGTATACACAATTGTATAATGTACCTAAACCCCGTTTTAAACAAGCCCCCCCCCCCCTAAATTCGTATGCGTTTTAAACCACTCCGCTTATTTGCTCTTTATTGCAAATCGGAAATAAACCGGTCACCCGAGAAATATGCCAACCCCCAGTAAGGCTAAATTTCTAATTTATTCAGCTGACATCTATGTAATGGTGTATCTAAAGGTCCAATCCACCCCTGTTAAATGTTTGAATGCAACGATTTGAAAAGCTCACTTTTATGTTTTATGTGTAATATTTTATTTTATTTTTATCCGTCCTTTGCTTTGTATGTTATGTTGATTTTATTTATTTTTATGTCGCCGTGTCAAAAGAAGTATTTATTTATAAAATCCTTCAACTCGAAGGAACCAATAATACCCTCGACCACTATTAACATAAACAACGTCATTTTATTAACTATCTAAGTATCTCTTTATTATTTAAAGTAATATCTCGAGATGTTCCAATGCGAACATAACAAAGATTTATCTATTCTGTTACGAACATATTTATCAGTAAGACCACTTATGTTTGTGGCAACACAAACATACCCTCGCGACGGTGTCTATTCAATCGCTTGTTTACATTCGGGCTTCAGTCAATGAACCAATTTGAATGATAATTTTATTGATCACCGAAGGAATGCGCTTTTATTTATATAACGGCTTTTTTTTTTCAATACGCACCACCCTTCTAAATCTGGGTCAACATTCCTAGGCGTTATGTGATTTATGATTTTTATCTGGTATAAGGCACGTTTTTCACTTTTCGTTTTAAAATATTTGGTTTTTGAGTTATTATTTTTTTTTTCGACTGTTTTATTTAATGGTACGTTTTTTTTTTCCACTTGTATCACGTTTAATGAAGATGTTTTAAAGGCACGTTTTTCACTTTTCGTTTAAATTATTTTTTTGATTTATTGTTATATTTCTACTGTATAATTTAATGATGCGAATTTTTTTATTCCACTTGTTTTATGTAATCTGAAGTTGTTTTAATGGCACGTTTTTCACTTTTCGTTTAAAATATTCACTTTTTTTTTCCAATTAATTATAATTTCATTTATTTGTTCATTCTATTTTATTTTTATAATATCTCAGAATTCTCTCAACTTGTAACCTTTACTCTCCTGGTCACGCAGCAACAGTTGTAATGAGATGCCACTACTGGCTTTTGACTCCAATTGTGATGAACCCTACCTAGCTGATTTACTTTTCTAAGCTTCTACCTCGTAGTTTAAATCTCGTAGCTCCTGTCTCGTAGCCACGCTCATAATTCTACCCTTATGTCCTACTGATCACACCACTAGGTATGATGGCCTGACTCAACCCTCCTTTCGGTTTATTTCTACCTCAGGCTCGTGATTTCTAAACCCCTATACCTTATAATCTAGCTAAACCTACCCTATCTTCTTAAATCCCTGCGATTTTCTCACAGTAATCAAGATTTAAGATTTTTGTTCACATTATTTCTATAATCTGCGTTGTGTAAATTTTTTGTTTTAGATTTTACATCTGTTTGCATACTTAATATGCACACATATGTAGAGAAGATAATGTATTACGTGTGGTAACCCATAGATTCTTTTAGAGAAAGGGTGAGAATTTTCCGATCAATTTATTTATTATTATTTTAGAATATTTAACCGAGTTTGATAAACTACCCCCGCCCTAAACCTTGTGTCTATTTGATTTCCATAGGAATTTAGTGTGTTTATTTAATTCTTCCTATCACCGCTGATACATCGATAACATAAACAACAGTTAATAAATTAAACATTTCAAGAAAGCAAACCTTACCTTAGGATGATCGAACTCGAAGGTCCAGTTTTCTCAATTGAAGTCCTTGTCTGCAACTTCTCCTAACATAATGTGTTTGTAGTCATAGTTAGTGCTATTGGTTAGTATTCGCAAAATTGTTGAAAGAGCAGGAATGGAGGGATATGGGGAGGGGATAATATGTTTGCTTAAAAAGTCGGCACCTCCGCTAACCAAGTGAAAACCGATGAACAACAATTTCAAACCGGATTCTCCCAAGTACGTTTGCTAAGCTTATCCTTAAGTCCGAGTTTTACTCTCTTCGACGAGCGTCTCTTGTTACGAAAGGGACTCTTCACGCCAGATGGGGGAATACCAAGTCTTCATGCCGTTTTTCTGCCTCACTCCGACTTCCATCTCCGCCGGATTGAATTTAACTCTACTGAGTCTAGAAGGGGTATTTCATGTCTTCCCTTATCATGCCTCTATCCGTTAAATGTGGCGTAAGCTTGTGACGGGCAGATCCTTCCTCCCACGTAACCGACCCAGCGTTACATTCCACCTCTGACTAGCTGACATAAAACTCACCTCGTGAACCTTATGTTTGCTTTCAGGTTCGACAAGACTCACGGTATGCAAATAACCTGTGGCTTTAATGCCGCGTCAGCGTACTGTCCGCATACGTCCTTCCTCTTCCCCGCATGCCCACCTCGACAATACCGCCACAAGATCAAAGCCGTCCGTTCGAGAAAGGTTGACACTTACATTTCCAGATGGCTCATACCTACATACAGAAGCCTTGAAGTTTACGTTCGAAGACAAGTTAGGATTCAGGACTGTATGAGTATTTGAACACCAGTGTTGTTTAAATGAGGTCACTAGCTCCTCGTGTGTTAGGTATTTAGGATAATGGGTATTTATGGGTTCTTGGATACCTACTTCCTATAAGAAAGATTTTAAAATGAGATAAATCAAGTCGTTTAGAATTGAGTGAATTTAAACGTCAATGTCGCCTTCACATATTGACCGCAGATTTCATCTCAAGCTATAATTGATAAACTTGTCCCTGACGTTAAGTTTTGTTTTGTTTATTCGTTAATGAATTTAGGTGACTGGGTCAATGGATGGCCTTGAACTCAAATCGTAATTTTGGTACACTATCGAAGGTCATACAACCATACCCTAATCGTGCTAGTGAAAAGAAACGATAGGTATTTGTCTTACAAATACGCTAAGATACCAAAATTGATTTAATGATGCGTTTCTATCTAATTATGTGTTAAGTATTTGTTTAGCAACATTTCATTCTGTATGGGAGGTGTGACATGCGAATGCTAATAAATTGGTTAATTATTTATTTACCCTTACTTGGCGTTACGTCCATCAGTGTCAGGATATCCACAGGAACCTGTAAAAGCTTAAATATTGTAAGGACTCACCAAGCTCTAATGTCTTAATTTCAGCTCCACCGGGTTACTATCATCGGCGAGAAACTTATTAGAGCATCCATACTACCTGTGTAACTACTCATCTCCTTCCTTTCTCCTTTGAATAGATCTCTGATGTAAAAATCCTCACGTTTTCCTTTAATATCTGCCGTTATTATTGAAGAAGAACGATCCTATCTAATTATGTTAAGTATTTTCCAGATTTCGGATCAATTATTATTATTGCGTTGTCACCTAACGATAATTAATATCTCGTAATAAAATTTCCAACTTTCGACCTAAACGTAAATTTTTTATTTAATGAAACTTATTAGACTGTAATTTTCTTTATATAACCTCGGACTAAATAACTCTATTTTAACCTTCATAGAACAAATTTAAAGCAATTCAAACACACTATATTAAACTCCTCCCGCATTGAATTTGTAATTAATTAATTAATTATTAGATTTTATTGAATCGGAAATTATTGCAAACACTGATTTTAGATTTATTATAAGATCATACACTCCGTTAAATTGCACGATTAACCCTATCCGGGCACTTCATTCCCTGTTTTATCAAAGTATAAACTGATTGTAGACTCTATTTTACCACTGAAATTTTTAAGTATAAAAACTGATTCTAGATTCTATTAATTAATTACCAGGGTAATTCTCACAACATGCGCGACGTTTTAATCAACCTTGCCAGTTGTCGAAGGACCCCTTTGTTTATTTTAATGATAAGTTGAATTTATAAATAGATATATTATTATTCAATGCTGTTATAAAATTCTTTAAACACTGTTGTTTCTTTTTAAATTCGCTACACTATATAAACCTTTTATTTTAATGACAAGTTGAATTTATAAATAAATATATTATTATTCACTGCTGTTATAAAATTCTTTAAACACTGTTGATTTTCTTTAAATTCGCTACACTATATAAACCTTTTATTTTAATGACAAGTTGAATTTATAAATAAATATATTATTATTCACTGCTGTTATAAAATTCTTTAAACACTGTTGATTTTCTTTAAATTCGCTACACTATATAAACTTTTTATTTTAATGACAAGTTGAACTTATAAATAAATATATTATTATTCACTGCTGTTATAAAATTCTTTAAACACTGTTGTTTCTTTTTAAATTCGCTACACTATATAAACTTTTTATTTTAATGACAAGTTGAATTTATAAATAAATATATTATTATTCACTGCTGTTATAAAATTCTTTAAACACTGTTGTTTCTTTTTAAATTCGCTACACTATATAAACCTTTTATTTTAATGACAAGTTGAATTTATTGTAAAACTATATAAAACACTTTATTTAATTTTCAACACTCCACAGATTTAATCACGACCGTAATTTTTATAAGTCCCAGAATTCCCACTCCGAATTTTTCTAAGTCTCAAAATTTTACAACACTTAAGAAATTTTCAACTAATAACCGTTTTAGACGCTACGTCACGTAACTTCCACGTTTTAACCCGACGATTGGTCCCCGACGACTCCTTCACGACAACTAACACCGAAAACTGATCCCGATTCTTCTAAGTCCTAGGTTTTATATGTACCTCCAGGATTAGAACATCTTAATTACGCGTTCATTGATTTTCTAATTCAAACTCTAACAACTCGAGATTTCATATATCAATTCTGTTATATTCGTATCAACGTGTTAAGTCCGGCCCCTTTGATTTTAGAAATCTTCCGTCTCTTACGTAAATTGTTCCAGTGTCGAACCTACCATTATGTCAAATTTTGCCCCGTCGTTCCTTTGTCTTCAGGTCTTACAAATTTAACTAAAATATCATGATTTTCGTGTCCTTTTTTCTCTCAATATATAATAGGTACGTCTTCAATAAACTGTATGTAATTCTCAATTTGGTTTATCGTTACCAGAACACGAACAAACTCATGTCGAAATCTTCATTACGCATTTTCCAATTTTCATTTCCCTAAATTTCCCCACATTTTCATGTTTCCTATATGAATCAATTCAATTTTAAGCTGTATTGTCTCTACTTATAACGTTTTGAGTTTTTCCCATTTCCTTATCTGAGTTTTCCGGTTATGTCGGTTTTCCGTTCTCTCCCCCCACTCCTAACCCAATGATCCCTTATTGAAATTTGACGTCTGCCTTTTTGCCGTGATTCCATCTCCCGCTAAAACCCTTTTTTCCTTTTTTGATATATTATTTATGGTGTTTTCCGGCCCACTAACTATTCCTATCCTGGGATATCTGTCAAGTTAACTACTTCGATCAAATTCCGCCCAATTTTCCATCTCTCTCTTGTTCAAAATCCCATAAACTGCAAGCCCTGACGTGTGTATACATTACGATTTCTACATACTTGGCGATAAATCCATTTTAATGTGTTTATAATTAAATTTTACGGAAATTCTATAATCTAAATACTAGGTAAGAGCAATGTTAATTTTTATGACCCTTTTTAATGGATAATGGGCCTTAAATAAACAAAAGGCATGTTCGAATATTCCTTGTTTATATCAACAATATACATGTGGGGTCGACAACCTTTTTTTACATCAATTGCCTCAGCAATTTGTTCTATCGTCTATAGTATTTTCTCATAGCAAATGACGTAAAAACGATCCCTTCCTTTGAATTAATCTAACGTAATATAACTAGAATAACCATCCTATTTCAAATATATAACGATATCTATTTAAACTCGTCTGAAAACGCAAAATTAAGTCGAAATCTTATATTGTTCAATAAATACTTCCGTTTAAATGTCCGTTTTTTTTATTAGATTTTCTTTTCAAATCGTTTTCCCTGACCGTATTGCTTCATTTAAAAGTGACATTCCTAATTTCCATCGTTTTTCTTTCTTTTAAATATCAAACGTACGTTTTCCTCTGAATCTGGCCTCCTTTTGTTCTTCACGTTCTCGTTATGCAATTGAGTATCCCTACAGTAGCTTTTCCCACGTTTTCCAGGTCTTTTCTTTAATCTTCCGTTCATTATATTTCCTTGCTATTTTATTGCATCATTTTTTCAACATAATATGGATTTATTTGTTCGTTAACTGCGGTTGTCGATTCCTCTGTTGCACTCAATATTTACCTTTAAAATTAGGGTCATTGTACCAAATGCACCGAACGTGGGATTGTGTTTATCTTAAAGCGTATTGATCTCTCGGGTTGATGATGATTTTTACCCCATAAATTTCAGACTAATGGTCTAGTCCAAAGTCCATCTCTTTGTCTTGAAAAAAGGTAACCTCCCCCTTCTCTGATTGGTAGATCAATCTTAAGTGTTTATAATTGGATCCCTCTGTGTTCTATTTATCAAAACTTGACATTAATTTAATAATTATAGATCTCTGCAGTCTCCATGGCCCAATCAAACTTAATCAGCTAGATGTCGCTAGTGTGTTGATTTCGTTATAATTCTGAATTATTATTTATTCATTCGTAAGGTGGAAGCTACTATATTTTCGTATCCACTGCGATTCATCACAAGCTTAGCCCAATTTAGTTGTAGTTTTAAAATACTATATAAAGAAAAAAATCAGTATCAGAGAATAGGTATGCTAAAGTTGATTGTGTTTTTATTCGGGTAAGGTTCTACTTTTGGGTAATTTGCCTATTATTGTAAATTATTATCTTGTATTGATTTTTTTTCAAACATCTTCACTGGATTACACCGGGCCTCTGTGTCTCCTCCCTCATTCACTCCTCTGGGGCTCCTATGTGGAGATAATGTTAAAAAAAGATAAAATAACTCCTTACATAATTAAATAGCATTCTCGTTCACACGCTTCTTCCAGTCTTTATCATCCAAATGGCGTATTGCACATCATCATATGTGTCAGGTATATTATGCAGTTGCGTTTAGTCCTGTACCTAGAAGTAAGGCAAAGCGTGGCGAGGGGAGGAGAGGAAAGGAAGAGTCAAGGCTGTTTGTCTGACACACGTGTGCAATTTCATCATGAATGCACCGGTGACACGACTGTGTGGGAGTGGTGTCGTTGGTGTCGATATTTCGAGCTATTGCGCATTGAATAGGCGCCAATTCAGAACTGATTGTATTGGGTTTAGTGCGCCTTATGGGAAGTCGAAGCAGGTTTGTTATTGATTAAGTAGAAGCTGGATTTGAATTTTATATTGATTAAGACTCTGCATATTTCTTAAATTCCCATAAGTTATGCTTTTTTGATTAAATTTGAAAATCGCTTAAACAATATTGCAAATTCATCAAGACCGGTTTTCCAGATATTGGCGATAAAATATCGTTAAATATTTCCTCACCTCAATTCTATCTTGTCTTTAGGTCCTAAAATCGTTTTTGAGTCATGATATTGGCGTTAGGCTTTGAGACCTGCTCTACCACATCCTCCAGTTTATTTTTTCGTACCTACCCTTGTTTCATATGTACAGAATTCTATTTGTCGTATGTGCTGAAATCTGAGCTTTTCATACGTTCTTATTTGTCGTGCGAATTATTTTGACATTTCACCTTATATCAATCCTGTTTTGATTCGTGGTGTCTAATAAACCAGTTACTAAAAACTGTGAGATCGAACACGCTGTAGACTATTTTGATAGTTATAATTTTTCTGGGATAATATCTACATTATTCCAGCATCTTAACGGGTATACTTAAAAGGACTCTGCTCTTTCATAACAGGGGGAAATTTCATTATTTTAGGAAAAACACTTTTTGCAAGTTTCGCTTTAAGTATTAATATGAATTATTTGTTTGAGCCGGTGCATGCTTACCCAATATGTATACGAATAAATTATTTTGTCCGTTTACAAACTTAATTCGTTCAATAAAGTCATGCAAAATACAAAATTATATCGGTGACCCAATCCAATTGTTTTTCCCAAAATAAATTAACTGGCGCCATTCATGAAAAAACAAATTATGATTTCTTTTAATTTTATCCTTAATTTATTTATATATAATTTGTACATATATTTATAACAAATTACAGGCAATATAGCCTAAGACGTTATAATTGTACCATTTATGCAGTGTATATGCAATGCCAAAAATCTTACAAATGCGCTATAGGACACAAAAAATAAATCTACTTTTTTATCCACTTCATTCAAAAAGCACGTAGCTCTCCCCACAGGTGAGTTCATAAATAAATTAGTGCGGCTTGCTCTACCATATAGGAGGTTGTGATGACGTCCTCGAGAGTGAGACTCTGGAACAAAAAAAATTAATTGGGCCAGTATCTCATTATTAGATAAGTGACCGTTAATTAGTTGAAAAAAATATTTAAGCAAAGCAATACCTCTACGTGTCTCTAGGGAGTGGTAATTGGTCATGCCTAATATATAAATCGATGGGTAAAGCCAAGGGTAACGTCCATAGAGCCGCGATAATAAAAACCTTAAAAATTTCTTATGGACTCTTTCAATGCGTAAAGTGTATGTTAATTCGTGTGGGGCCCAGATGATCGAATTTGACTCAATTACACTGAGGACTAGTGTATTATATAATAACGTCAGTGTTTTTGTGTTACGAAACGGATATGAGTTTCTAATTACGAAGCCGAGAAGCCTGTATGCTCTGCTTATTAAATCATCGATGTGTTGGTGAAAAGTTAGTTTGCTGTCGTAAATAATCCCTAGATCTTTGATTTGGTTAAGGTGTTGGAGAATAATTTCATTAATTGTTTATTGAAATACATGCGGTTTCTTTGAGCTTGTAAACGAGACGATATTGCACTTGGGTGTACTGAAGTTCAAACCATTTATTTCGGCCCAGTTTGAGACGCAGTCAATGTCACGTTGAAGGAGAATACAGTCAAGAAGATTTTTTATTGAGCGATATAGTTTCAAGTCATTTGCAAACAGTAAATACAGCGAATGTGTGATGACTGAACCAATATCGTTAATAAAAATCAAAAACAGAAGTGGTCCAAGGATAGACCCCTGAGGAACTCCAGAAAAAACTACGAATTCAAAAGAACTGGATCCCTTATAATAAACAAACTGTCTACAATTTCGAAAATATGAAGCAATAAAACAGAGTAGTCTTTTGGAAAAACCAAATGAAGCTAGTTTATTTAGAAGAATGTTGATGTCAACCTTGTCGAATGCTTTTTCCAGGTCAAAATAAGCAACATCCACCTGGCCACCATTGTCGAGAGTTCGTGATAAGAAATCTGAGATGCACAAGAGGTTTGATGTTACTGACATCTGGGATCTAAAACCATATTGATGGTCGTCAAGAATTGGAGTAATGTGATTAAGTATATATTTATGTAAAATTTTCTCGAATATTTTCATGATGGAACATAGAACGGCAACTGGTCGATAATTCCGGATATCGCGTTTGTCTCCCTTTTTGTAGATAGGGGTTATTTTAGTTAATCTCCAGATGTCCGGGAGAATCCCGTTTTTTAGTCATACATTGAAGGAATGACATAATGGTGGTATTAAAAGGTCGGAACAACCTTTTAGTATAAATGTTGGAATATTGTCAGGACCGATGGAGAGAGGTTTCTTTAAGTTTGAGAGTGCCTCCTTAACATCTTTTTCTGAAATACTATCCAGGTCGAATGAGGGCCAAATCTGTACAGTGTGGAGTGTAGAGTTAATATTGAGAGTTGGTTGAAAATTTTTGTACACAGATGAAAAAAGGTAGCAAAACTATTAGCGATTTTATCATCAGTAGTCAGTTCCTCTCCGTCAAAAATCATAGACTTAACTAACTAACTAACTAACCATCACGCCGTTTCCCCGCAGGGGTAGGCAGAGAGGACGACCGCCACACAACTCGATCTTGGCACACACTCTTTGCCTCGTTCACATTTCATACATCGTCTCATACATGCTCTTCTATTATTCCGACTCTTCACATGGCCCGACTCAAGTATCTGATTCACTTGGTCGTGCCATGTCTTCCTCCGGCGTCCGCGACTTCTTCTACCATTCACATTTTTTTTTTTTTTTTTTTTTAATTATTTTTTATTTTCATTAATATGTTTTACATGTTGCTAAATGATCATTTTACATCTTAGGTTTTTTACTACTTTTCCATTTAAAGCATTTGCTTGTGTATGGAAAAGGAGTGTACATAAATGAGGTTATTACTTAGTACTTAAATAATTCATTTACATAAATATATGTATGTTGTAATAGTATATAATAGTATATATTTAAAGAAAATAAAGGATATTATGGAAAACTAAGTATATTTGTATACATTTAAATAAAAGAAAGAATATTTTGGAAAACTAATGATATTTGTAGGATAATTAAGTGGCATTAGTTTTTTTCTTCAGAATATTTTTAAAATGTCTCTTGACAGAGAGCAGTAATTGGATTTTATCATTAATGCTTCTGATTTCTTCTGGTAGGCGATTGAAAAAAGTTCTTCCCTGGTAAGTGTAATGGTGTTGTGCAAAAGACGTATTTAGTTTTGGGCATATAAAAACATGTTTAAGTCGCGTTCTGTTTTCGTTTAAAAATTGATATTTATCTTTTTCTTTTATAATTTGAATTAATGAATTTTTAATATATAAATCTTTAAATGTAGGCACTTGGAATTCATCAAATAGGCGTTCTGTTGGGTAGTCCAAGGATTTTTTTAATATAATTTTAATAATTGTTCTTTGTACAATTTCTATTGGAACAAGGTTACATTTATATGCGGATCCCCAACTAATAATAGCGTATTGTAAAGTGGATTGAACTAAGGCATAGTAGATTAAATATAGATTTTTTATTGACAAAAAATTTCTAATTCTTAAAAATATGTATATTAATTTTCTAATTTTATTTACTACTTGACATATTTGTTCCTTCCATTTCAGATTTTTATCAATAATTACTCCTAGATATTTTATTTTATTTGTTGTTTTTAATATTGTACAGTTTGATTTGCAGTAGTTTTGGCTGTGAATTTTAGTATTTTCATGTATGACAATGTTAAGATTTTTGGGAGCATCGTTTAAATGTATTGCAAATGGAATTACAAATGTCTTTTCACTATTTAGTGATAGTAAATTAGTGTCGAAAAAATTCTTAAGCGTGTTAATGTCTTCTATGGCCTTTAATTCTACATTTTCCCAAGTCTTTCCACTTATTATTAATACTGTATCGTCGGCGTACGATGTAATTTGACCATGTAAAGGTTGAAAAAAAATATCGTTTACATATATAGTAAATAGGATTGGTCCAAGCACTGTACCTTGGGGGATTCCAAAGCTTGAAAGCTCTTGATCGCTATTAACATGATTGATTTTTACCACTTGTGGGCGGTTTTTTAAGTAGTTGGTGATCCATTTAATCGCGTTGCCTTTTATGCCAATAGTATTTAATTTTTTTAATAGCATCTCATGAGATATGCTATCGAATGCCTTTCTGAGGTCAATAAATATACCCGCACATTTTTTACCTTTATCTACTGTTTCGTAAATGTATGAAGTTACGTTAGCAATAGCATCTTGTGTGCTGAGTGATTTTATAAAACCAAACTGGTTTTTGTGTATTATTTTATTACTATCTAGAAAATTTTTTCAAAGATCTTTCCTATATTAGAAATTAGACAGATTGGGCGATAATTTGTTACTTGGTGTAGATCTCCAGATTTGTAAATAGGTGAGATTATTGTGTTTTTGTAGTTCATTGGAAATATCCCTTTTGTTAAACTTAAATTTATTAAATGAGTGATGGGTTTAATTAAGTAAGTTTTCATAGATTTTAACATATGTGCCGTAATAGAATCAAAACCGGGAGACGAACCTCCTTTCATATTTTCTATGATTTTTAAGATTTCACATTCTGTTGTTGTTTCGAATGTTGAAAGTATATTACGTTTCTGTACATTTTTATTTTTATGTTTTTCCGGGTTAGAAGGCTTATGAATATTTTTCGCAAGATTTTTTCCAACATTTGCAAAGAAGGAATTAAAAATGTTTGCACATTGTTTAGGTTGCATATTGGCATCTATAATTTTTTTATCGTGTTCAATGTACTTAATGTTTTGTGTTTTTTTTGTATTGTCTATGGCCAAATTTACTGTTTTCCACATTGGTTTATGGTTATTTTCTGAAGATAATATTTTATTTTTAAAAAACTCTTCTTTACTTTTTTTAATATAAGATGTTAATTTATTTTTATATTTTTTATAGAAAATATATGCTTTTTCATCGTGGGGATTTTTTAAAGTTGTTTTGTAAAGTTTTTCTTTGTTCCTGATAGATATTATAAGTCCTTTGGTAATCCAAGGCTTTAAACATCTTAATTTTGATTTTATGTGTGTTATTTCAGATGTCGAATTTTTAATGTGTTGTGACAAGATATTTTCAAAGTTAGTCGAACATATTTCGGTATCATCACTGCTCAAAACATTGTTCCAATCCTCCTTTTTTAGTTTTTCAGAGAGAATAGTCATATCTATTGTTGATTTTTTGGTTATTAAATTATGTTTTTTATGTTTAATATTATTATTATACAGAAGTAAGCATGAATGATGATCAGTTATGTTAGTTTTCCAAACAATAGATTTTAATTTGTGAAGATCTTTAATGTTTATGTTTGTCCAAATGTGGTCTAAACAAGATGGAGTATGTTCTTTTATTTCTCTAGTGTTTTTATTTATGCAAGATATGAAATTTTGTTCAGTCATACAATTGATGTATTCATTTTTGTTATTATTTTCTATTTTTTCATTGATGTTCACGTTAAAATCACCTACCACGAAGCAAAGTTTATTTTTTAATTTTAATAATATGTATTTGAGGTCATTAATAAAGGTAATAATACTCGAGCTATGCGTTCTATAGATAGCTATTAGATGATATGTTGATTTGCCGAGTTTGAAATGTACTTCAATGCAGTTAACCAAATGTATTGGGTGCTCTATTATGTTAACAATACTAAATTTATTGCTTGCAAATATTATTATTCCCGAATTTTTGTTAATGTCTAATTTGGTAGAGATATAATTGTACTCGGGCACGTGATAAGGCGGTGACTCGGCGTTCGTAAATGTTTCGGTTAACACTATAAAGTCCGGTTTTTTAATTAAATTATTTATTTTTAGAATTAGTTCATCAAAGTTTTTTTGAATGCTACGGATGTTTATGTGCATAATAATTATGTCATTGATGTTTTTAGAAATAATTTTGTTACACGAATCAGTACATATACATTCGTATTCCTGAATTTTAATATTTAATTCCAGTTCGTTATTTAAGAAATTATCCATTTAATGCATTTATAGTTGTATTTTGCAAAATTATTTATAAAATTTTTATTCAATGTCGTAGTTTATTCTTTCTTTGGCTAATTTAAGCATGTAAGATCGGAACTTACATGTTTCGCTGTTTGTTCGGTGGTCTACTTCATTCATTTTATTGTTGAAGGAGTTTGTTTCTTTCTTCTTGTTAGCCGAGTTGCAGTTAGCGCATTTGGGTGGCAGCTCCAGGGATTTACATTCGGAGATGGGATGATCTTCTGAACAGTGTTTGCACGTTGGTTTATTCATTCTATTGTAGCATTTTTGGGCTGTGTGCCCAAATCTTTGACAGTGGAAACATTGGGTAAGAGGACTGCAGTCATCTACATAGATTCTCATGAATCCTAGATGAATTTTTTTTTTATTAATAAGATGTAGTCTCATTTCGGGATTTGTTTGTAGAATTAAGTTTTTGCTGTTAGTTTTTTTGTTTGTAATGATGGCCTTAACTTGTAATATTTCTTTGTCTTGGTATTTTTCACATATCATTTTGATGTCGTTGTTTTGTTCAATGATGTCTTCTAAAAATTCTTTTTCGGTATAGTCTTTGTCAAGACCTTTGAATATTACGCATGGATCCGTTTTCAGAAGTACCTCTGCTATTATGGTTTTGTCGACTTCATTTATCTTATCTTTTAATTTTTTCGCGTCTTCTTTTTCTGGGCATGTTATTATAAGGTTTTTTTTAGTTTTTTTTTTTATTTCGCATACTCGAATTCCCAACTGCGATATTTTAATCTTTTGTATTTTCTCTTTTATTTTTTCAGTGTCTTCTTCTTTTAAGCTTTTAATTATTATAGGAAATCGTTTTTCTTGCATTTGTGGTATTAAGTTTTTTACTGCAGAAGAGTATGAAAATGGGTATTTTTGTGCTTGGTTTTTTTCTTGAATATCACACTTTTTTTGTAATTTAGCTAATTCTATTGCCATGTGAGATATCATTTCCATGATGTTATTTATTTCTTTCATCATTTTTGATTTGGTTTCTTTGGTAAGTTTATTTTCTTCTATGATTGTATGTAAATCACTTATGTTTTGTTTCGCCTTTGTTATGAAGGCATGCGGATCAACCGCTTCCTCCATTTTCACAGGTTAAAAAAATTATTTTCGGTAAATTTTTGTATTTATAAAAATTGTCTGGGTTTGAAGGGGTTATTTTATTTAGTCACCGCTTACGGCGCTCACTCGCGTCCAACACCGTTAGAGGTTTGGGCGACACTGAATTTGCATCATATATTCTCCTTACACTCCTTTCCTCGTTCATTTGCTCTACATGCTCAAACCATCGGAGAGTCCCTTTCTTAATCTTACACATCACGCTTACATCAGCCTTGCATTCTTTGCGGATATCCACGTTTCTCTCACGATCGTACATGGTTTTACCACACATTCTCCTCAGGGATCTCATTTCTACAGCATTCAGTCTACTTTCATCCTTCCTCTGCCAGTTCCATGCCTCACTGCCATACATCAGGGTAGGTACCAGATCTCCATTATGGACAGCTAGTTTCTTACTAACGGCTAAACTTCTCAGTGAGCATACGCAATGAGAAAATCTGGTCCATGCACCCCTTTCCACTCATAAAAGCACCTTGCACATCCCATATTTTATCTTTTGTTTCCATTCTTACCCTTTCAATCAATATTCTACCATACAGCTTGCCCACTGAACTAAGAACGCTAATAGCCCTATGATTCCCACATTCCATACGTGACCCTTTACCTTTGTATAATGGCATGATTATAGCCCTTCTCCAATCTAATGGCGTGTAACCCTCCTCTAAGCATTGGTTAAAAAGTCTGCACAGCCATGTGAGAATAATACGACTATCTCCTTTAAAGTATTCGGCAGCAATATTGTCGAAACCCACAGCCTTGCCACTCTTCATGCATTTAATTGATCTTTTTATTTCATCCATACTGATTTTGGTAACATTCACTCCATCATCGTTCATAACCGATTCACCGCTGGGATCACAACCACTCGGGTTACTTTCGAAGACTTCCTCGAAATATTTCATCCATCTCTCTTTAATTTCATTCTTATTCGTCAACATTTGTACATCTTTCGATTTTATCACTTTCATGCTTCCGTTCACTTTTCACCGTCCACTCCGAGATCTTTTGACCTCCTTCCAAAACAGTTTTAGGTTTTCTTGGAAGTGGTTTGTCATTTTGATTCCCTCTTCTTCTTCCAGGCGTTTCTTTCGTTCTTTCACCCCAACACTTTTCTTGCATATCTTATACACTTCTTTCGCTCGATTTCTCTCTTCGCTTGAAACACTGCTAATCGCTATCAGACGTAACCATGCTTTCTTCTTCTCTGAGACCAGTGCTTTGATTTCATCATCCCACCATGCATCACCTTTTTTCCTCCCTTGCTTACTTATTCCACACACATCTCTAGCAGATTCGCATAGACTCACCTTAATGTGGTTCCATGTTTCCTCTATGCTTAGACCTTCCATTTCCTTCTCATTCAATCTCATTTCTGCACAATTCTCATATTCACTTCTGACATAATCGTTTTGTAGTTTTTCTATTTTGACTCTTATTGGAGCTGATACCGTTTTCCCCTTGGAGTGCCAGCCGCGAAAGAGGTTTACTTTTGACACCACCAGAACGTGGTCGGTTTCAACCTCAGCTCCTCTGAAAACTCTTGTGTCCTCGGTAACGGCTCTCAACCTAGAGTCAATTACTATAAAATCGATTATCGATCTTTCAATTCCTCTTTCCCCCGTAAACTGACGGATACCCCTATGATCGAAGAAAGTATTCGACACAAAAAGGTTCCACTCCAAACATACTTCGTCATTCGTTCTTTTATCCCCAAACATACCTAAGGCCGAATCAAATCCGTCACGTCTAATACCAACCCACCCGTTCAAATCGCCCGCCATTATAATCCTTTCATTCAACTCTTCTAGTCTCATTACATCATTCACACCAGTCCAAAAATCATCTTTCACTTCGTCACTTTCAGAATTAACAGGGGCATAGCAAATAATAAGAAACACCCTTGTCAAACCAACCCAATAATTTTGGGCAGAGACCCAGTATAACTATAACCTTGGTGGCAATGCTATTTTTCTGTCTCTGAACCTCATTTCAACGACAGCTCTTACTTACTGCTACAATTTTTATCTGTGGATAGCACCTCAAACTTTTATCTGCTGTACTTGTACCACTAATACAAAATTTATTTATTTATTTAACCCCCAGAGGGCTTTTACAGTAGTACAATTTATTTATGACAAATGATTTTTAAACAGATAGAGAAATGATAAGAATAAAATTAGATAAAAAGGCACACAAGTCACAAAAATACAAAAATACAGCGATTTGATAAGTTTACAAAAATACATATATGTTTAGGAATAGTTTTGGAATAAGTTTTTTACAAGATCCACAAAATTCGCCAAGTTGATATTGAATTTGTCAACATCACTTAAGTAAGGTGAATATTTTCAAATAAAAAATGTCTTTTAGTTATATTGATGATGAAAGAGATGTAAATTATTGTAAAGTTAATAATTTACATGAATGGATTCAAATGCAGACTACAAGAAAATGTGAAACAAAAAATCTAACTTGTGTAGAACTAAACATTAGGTCAATTTGCAAGTATTGGGATCTCTTTCATGCTTATTTTAAAAACTGTATAAATCACATTGACATACTTATGCTTTGTGAAACAGCAATACGTTCAGAACATGTTGGTTTATATGAAATTCCCGGATTTAATTCATATCACTATTGCAGAAGTTACAAATCCGGTGGAGGTATCTTGTTATATGTAAGAAATAATCTCACCTTCTCGCAAATATTTATAGACACAATACATTTTGAAAACGTTTTTGGAAAATTGACATTTAAAAATAACAAAAGTTTAAATCTTTTAGCTATATACCGACCTCCGAATCTCAATAAACAAGCATTTTTGTCTGAAATATCTTCTGTTTTTAAAAATAATATTGACTCAAATGAAAGTGTCATATATTCTGGTGACATCAATTTAAACTTATTAAATAGAAATGATTCAGTCATAATAACTTATGAAAATATCCTTTCAAATAATTATTTAATAAAATGTATAGATGATGTAACAAGAGAAGTGATAGTTCAACAGAAAATAAACAGCTCGTGTATCGATCATTTTTTTGTAAGGATTAGCGGAAGACAATCCGCTGGAGCTTTCACAGGTGTGAGTTCAATTTCCTCATGCGTATGTGATTATAACATTGCTGATCACCACACCACGGCTATTAATGTTCAGTTAGATTCTATAGAACAAGTTAACTTGAACAAAACTGAAAATATAACGATTCTTTCGCAGAGACATATCGACAATAATATCCAAAATTATGATTGGAAATCACCTTTAGAAGAAAATGACTGTTCTATTATTTACTCAAAATTTCAGAATTATTTTGATGACTTGTATAAAAATAGCACAATTGTGATAAGTAAAAAATCCAAAACCCGGCCTTATGCGAAAAACGATTGGATATCTTCCGATGTTTTATGTTAAATTAAAAAAAGAGATAATTTACGTAAACGCTGGAAAAATTCTCCAACAAACAAATATTACGAGAAAGAATATAAATGTTTTAGAAATGTGTTAAATAAATTATTAGTTAAATTAAAAACTTCTTACTATAATGATAAATTCAAAAACTATTTTCAAGACTCAAAAAGAACATGGGAGGAGTGAAATAAAATTTTAGGAACTAAATGTAAAAATGACTGTGATGAAAATGCTTCTAAATATCTGATTAAAGGTCGAACAAAAGAAGGTTTAATTAATGATTTTGTTGATTATTTCTCTGAAAGTGTTTACAATATGTTACATAAGTGCAACCATAAGACAACTAAATTTGAACCAGAGGCGATGCCTCAAAGCATGTACCTACCGAGGGCAACAGCGGCAGATATAGAAAGCATTGTTAGGCAAATGAAGAGTTCTTCTCCAGGAATTGATAGTATTAGAATGAGCGATATAAAAAACATATTTTAATCCTAGGTCCAATTATAACCCATTTTATAAACAGAATCTTATTTCAAGCAAAAATCCCCGATGACTTAAAATGTAGTATCATAAGACCTATATATAAGGGAGGTGACCACACTGTATTGGGTAACTACAGACCAATTAGTATCTTGCCATCTCTAGAAAAAATTCTTGAAAAATATATTCAAATAAAATTAATAAAATATTTAGAAGATTTTTCTATAATAGAAACTAATCAATACGGTTTCCAAAAAAAAAAGAGTACAGAATTGCTGCTTCAAAAATTTGCCAACATGATAAATAATGAATTAAACTGTAAAAAACATACATTAGTCTTATTTATAGATTATTCGAAAGCTTTTGATACTATTGATCATGGTAAATTACTTAAAATACTAGAAATTATAGGAATACGAGGAAAACTACTAAAACTTTTTGAAAATTACTTAAACAACCGATGCATGAAATTAAAACTCTTAAACTCTTTAAGTAAAAAAATAAGTTTTTTGCCGGCGTTCCTCAAGGTTCCATATAAGGTCCAATTCTGTATATTATATATGTATATTTTATTAAATTAATTTTTAGACATGTAAAGTACTTTGTATACGCGGATGATACTGCTTTAGTGATTTCTAGCAGTGATTTGCAAACTTGTATTGATCTTTTACAAAAAGACTACATTGAACTCTTAAAGTGGTTTCATGACTCTGGCTTAGTCATAAATGCCAAAAAAACTAAATTGTTACATATAAGATCCCCTAATGTTAAGGTATATATTACACCTGAAATAAAGACACATACATCAGATTGCTTACACAATGGTATTCCTGCAACGTGTACATGTGAAAATATGGAACTAGTTAAAGAATATTTTTATTTAGGTGTTATTATTGATTGCTTTTTCAAGTGGGATATACAAATAAACAAAGTTTGTGCACGACTAAGATCAATTGTAAGCAGATTGTATAAACTAAAAAAAATTGTTCCTATCTGCACACTTCGAATAATTTATTTATCTCTAGCTGAATCTGTTATAAGATATGGAATAACAGCTTGGGGATTTTCCTGTAAAACAAATATAGACCATGTTCAATCAGTGCAAAATTCATTGGTTAAATTATAAGCTGAAAAAAAATTATACAAAGAAAGGCATAATATTCCATACTTTT
Source organism: Limnephilus lunatus (assembly GCA_917563855.2). Taxonomy (NCBI): domain Eukaryota; kingdom Metazoa; phylum Arthropoda; class Insecta; order Trichoptera; family Limnephilidae; genus Limnephilus; species Limnephilus lunatus. The sequence continues at coordinate 34,857,046 of OU830594.1, forward strand.
ATCAGAGTCTCAAAGTTCTTTCAGTGAGAGCAATTCTGTGGTACAAAATTATATTTCAGCACATAAATAATCCTTTATATATTAACAGGCTGGAACACAACCATAATACTCATTTAAACTTTAATGAAGGGCTAATTGTACCTAAGCCTACAAATAAATATGGACAAAGAACGTTAAATTACATGATTCCCAGTTGTTTAAATATGTTACCTGCTGAAATTAAAAACTGTGCCCAAAACTAACAATTGATGAATTTACTGAAGACTTGGCTTACGGAAAGAATTAATTTTTATAAGCTTACAATGAATTATTATTCTAAAGACTTTAAAAATGTTATTTGTTTTCAAAAATTTATTTTTATCTATATTTCTGTAAAAAATTTAATTTTATTTTATATAATTGTAAAAATTTAACTATTAAATCACTATAATAAGATCTTTAACGTAAAGAACCCGTTAGACAAACTGCTACAAAGTAGTTTATCGGGACTGTTTTTCTTGTATTTGTAAAGTGTATAAAAAAAAAAAAATAAAAAAAAAATAATAAAAATACTGACTTCCCATAGTGTGAAATCTTTGTATCGGAGAGTGGGCAATGTAGTGCCGCTTGTGAATGCTGCAGTAGAATAGTGTATTTTGTCGTGTGGTTAGTTACTGTTGGTATTCGTAAGTTTATGAGTTGTAGGAGTTCGCAACAGTCGAATTTAGAGTTAAGTATTTTGAATAAAAATGTCAAGTCGTTTATTTTACGTCTGTCTTCTAGTGTGTGTATTTTTAGAATATTTAGTAATAGATTATATTTTAAGTCTTCTAGTGGGATATTTAATTTAAAATGTATAAAACGCAGATATTTTTTTGTATTCGCTTAATATTATTAACGTGAATTTTGTAAGATGGAGACCAAACTACCGAGTTATACTCAATTTCGCTTCTAACTAGAGATACATATAATAGTTTAATGGCTTCTATGGAATTAAAGTTTTTAGTTGTTCTTAAAACGAAGCCTAGTGTTTTCATATCTTTGTTCGTAATTTGGTGGATATGATTGGCGAAACTTAGTTTTTCATCCAAAATGATTCCAAAATCCCTCATTTCCGGGACTCTTTCTAAAGCTGTGTTATTGATGGAATATTCGAATAAAACAGGATTTTTATTTCTGAAGGAAGTCAAAGTTTTACACTTTTCTACATTCAAAAATAAATTATTTTGAATGCACCAATCTTTAAACTTACTAATATTTGACTGTAGTATTTGGCAATGATTTATATCAGTTATTTTCTTGTATAGCTTGATGTCATCAGCAAAGAGCAATACCTCGACATCATTGAAGCAATTGTTTACATCATTGATGAAAATGAGGAACAAAACCGGGCCAAGGTGACTGCCTTGCGGTAGGCCACTAGTAGCCCAGAAAGCTTTCGACATCCAAGATTTTATTTTGACGAACAGTTTACGATTTAATAAATAGCTAGTAAACCATTTTAGCATGTTACCCCTTATTCCTAGAGCAAATAGTTTTTGGATTAGTAGTTTATGGGATACTTTGTCAAATGCCTTCGAAAAGTCTTTATATATGCAGTTGACTTGTTTATTTTCTGAAAAAGATTGTAATATGAAGTTTTGAAATATTGTTAAGTCAGTTGCGGTAGATCTACCTTTGATAAAACCGTGCTGTTTTTGGTCAATTAATTTTATTAATTTGGGATAGATTTCATCGAGGACCAGTGATTCGAAAAGCTTAGGCAGTACTGACTGTATACAAATGGGACGATAATTGGCTATATTAGTGTCGTCTCCTTTTTTGTAATGAAGCTAGATTTCCAGCGGTATGGAAAGTGTCCAAGGGTTAAGAGACGGTTGAATAATAATGTGAGTGGTTTAGATAGTGTATTAGAGCATTTTTTGGGAATATTGGTGGAATGTTGTCTGGGTCAGCGGATTTGTCAGTGTCTAAGCAAAATAATTTCTGTTCGCAACATTTTTGTGTGATATGGCAATTTGTTAAGTGTGTAGTCTTGCTAAATTTGTATTCAGGTATTTTGTCAGCTGGGGTTTCTTCATCATATACATCTTTGAAGAAGTCAGAAAAAAGGTTTACAATGTCCTGTGTATTGTTTGCGCTGGTTCCATTCATTTGCATTATTGGCGGGTAGTCTGTGTTTTCATTGTTTAGTTTTTTAGGAAATTTCCAAAGATTTTTGGATTTAAAGACAGTGTCCTCGATAGAGGTTACATACATTTTGTAACATTGTTTGGAAAGATCTTTACATTTTTTCCTGGTTTCGCTAAAGATTTTATAATCACTTATGGATTTGCTTTGTTTGAATTTTTTGTGTTGACTCTTTTTTTGCTGAAGAGAGGCAGTAAGCTCTGATGAGAACCAAACCAGGTAGGTATAGCTTCTCGGTGTATAAAAAGGTACATAGGATTCAATAATATTAGAAAAGTATCAATAAAGTTGGTCTAAAGATTCATCAATGTTTTCATCGGATAAAAACTACCAGTCTGTATTTGAGAGATGGCTGTTAATTGAGTCGAAATCGGCTCTTTTAAAGTTTAGGACTCTTTGTACAGGTATTTTTTCATTTTCACATGTAATATTTTTTAATTTAATGTATAGGGGAGGATGGTGATTATCTATTGGTAGGAGTGGATCATTTGAGAGTTCTACAGATATTTTAGGATAGTTTGATAAAGCTAAGTCTAATAAGCGATTGTTACTGTTATAAATAAAATTATGTTGGTGAAAATTTAGAAAGTTTACCATGTCCAAAACTTCACGTGCACGATCATTTTCACTTTCGTTTGTGATGAGACCACAGTTTTTTGCTTTCCATGTTAGGTTTGGTAAGTTATAATCTCCAAGGATAACAATTTTCGAGTGAGAATATTTTGATGAAATTGTTTCGATGTCTTCTCAGTGGTTTCTGTATGTTTGAGGGTCAGAAAGTGGTGGTAGATAGGCCGTTCCAAATATATTTTTTTCGAGAGGAGTCGTTACTTGCACAAAAAGATGTTCAATGTTATTGTGTTTCGTGATTAATTTTCTAGATGACAACTTCTGTTTTATAGCAATCAAAACTCCTCCACCTCTGGACTTGGAACTTGATCTGACATTTCTGTCGCAGCGAAATATTTTGTAGTTTGTAAGACCGAGTTCAGTCAATTTGATATCAGAGTTTAGCCAGGTTTCCGTAAATATAATGATGTTATGATGATGAGAAGGTAGGGCTGCTCGTAGGTCGTCGAGTTTTGATCGTAGTTGAAAATTGAAAAATATATAATACATTTTTCTATCTTTTTGTAACAATTTACTTGAGATCCTTCTGGAGAACTCTGAAATGAATAACATTTCGTATTAAGAGGAAACCGGGTGGTGTTTTTTCCATACAAACGTATTCCTCATTTCCCTCTCTGAATTTTGACACTAGAGAAAATATTTTTTTTACATAATATGAATATTGACCGCAAGCGTGTCGGTACGTTTTGATTTTTTTGATAAGTTACTTTTTATAGGAGTTATAACCCTTCAAAAATTGTTAAAATTGCCTTTTTTTAACGCCATCAACAAACGTTCAGTATACAAATTAGACGATGTATTTTTAAAAAAAGCAAAACGTACAGACATAGAATGTTTTCTTCCAATACATTTGGTAAAAAAAATCTTGGAAATTGGTTCAGTTTTGGAGTAGAAAAATGAGGACTACAAAACCTCGATTTTGACAATTTTATTTAGGTATTATCAGGCTGAGGTGCATGTGTCTCTTTCTCTCAGTATTCGGGGGTGAGGGGGGGCGGAGAGGGTTTTGTTGAATACGTATACAGTCAACGAAGTGATGTGACATTCTCAATAATTATATCGATACACTAGTCCACTAGTGTTGTCATGTCCCGAGTTATCGATGTTTTTTTTTTAATTATTTTTCTGTTTGGTGACTTATTTTGAGTGTGCCAATACTTACCGAGCTTATTTACTAAAGTTATTGTGACAAATTTAATTTGTTTACGTCAAATAAATTAATGGAAAAAAAATTGAAAAAAAAACACCTGTTACAGACAGACCCCGAGATGATTCCGTTCCGTATTGCCGAGTTGGATATGGAACACAAAAATTAATTAAAATATTTTTTGATAACTTTTGAAGGTTGTACTCAACATAATATTATCCCTTTATAGGACACTTTTTTTAAGATACAACTACCGAACCAAAAAAAAACTTTTATATTTGACTAAATATATTGTTCTAGATTTTTTTTTCAAAAAAATTATATTTTACAAGAAAATGTGTTATGGTAAGTACATACACCACTGATCGTTTGATGGAATGCTGGTACAGCGTATGTTCAGTGGTACATGCATCTACCACATGTTGTTGAATCGATTATGTTATTATAATATCATATTATACAAATGAATATTGAAATCTATGTATAAGAGGCACCATATTGTTTATTGTGCTACATATTAGGTACATACACATAACTAGTTTAGTTTTTATTTAACTTTTTTAATACGTTATATTATTACAGAAAAATGCACTTTTGGGAATACCTCCTACATCACTTGACATTTTCAATCTTCTTCAATGATCTAATATTTTTTGTTTTTAAACGCTTTATTGTAAAAAAAAATACTGTTTAACATCTACACAATGAAATTAAAACAATTTATGGTCCAGACCTTTCCCTCGCCGGTAAATTTCTTGGTATGCGACCGTCAATTATTTCTGGTAAAAGGCATTGGTGGTAGAAATTTTCTAACAGTGGAACGATTTTTTGCCAGATTTCATCGTCCCTCTCAATTTTTTCATACAGCAAACCTTTTGGACTCCACACAACAAAATAACAATAATTACGACGAGTAATATGTAACTGGCCTTGTACTTGGTAGAAGTAATTATGATTCCGTTTTAATGTTAAAGAATGGTCTTCCAATTTACAGTAATCAATTATCTTTTGTGCAATTCCCTCTTCTGGTGACATATTTGCTATACTATAAGGGCATTTAATTTCAATTATAGAATCCTCACCGATAAGGCCATCCGGACTTGCCGCTAAAAAGTTTTTGGTTTTATCGATAAATAGCCCACAAGCGGATACCTGAAAACTTGTTTTTTTTGAAAATTGCTCTATTGCTAGGCTTTCATTTTCTTTTCCATAATTTGTGGCCATAGTTCCTTTGAATTGTGAGTACAGTAAAGAGTTTAGTACTCCCGTAACTGAAGTTTTTTGCCGAAGCTTATATATTTTTCCAAAGTTAGACGCCGTTATCCGCTTACGTCTTTCAATTGCCCACAGATTGTTATTGCTTTGGCCTACCGTATTCCGTTCGAGCTCTTCCTTATTGGTTGAAGATAATTCTTTGAGAAATTCCTCTTTTTTCGTTTCAAATATTTCAGGTGGCATATCTGGTTCTAATTCCAATTGACCATAATTTTCATCGGGCCCTGTAACTTTTTTTCTTTTTTCTGTCGTATTTTCATTATACTTTAGTTTTTTTTTCGACACATTTGTTTATTCTCCTTCGAACGTCGTTTTCTCTCTATAAAGTGCTTCGTGTATTTGCCGGGACTGTGGCCTTGGATTTTCTTTTGTATTCTTGAATGGGTTGCCAATTCACTATTCCACGAAGTTACTGCTCCAAAACATCTTGCTTGGTAAGATCCTCTTGTAGTAAAATTTACCCTTTTTCCACCTATAAATTTGGCGATAACGTTGTTGAATTGCTCCACAGTGTTATTTGTCACGTCAATAATAAGACTTTCTGCATTTGCTATTAGAGACAATAAGAATTGTTGGATATCAGTCCATATTCCACAATCTCGAAGATCGCTTACTAAATTTGGATCATCAGTATACTTCTCCGGCTTGCAATAGTACGATGCACAATTTTCACGCATTAGTGAAGATGTAGTTAAGTTTCCAAAAGTAGTATCGATGACATCCATATCCCTGTAAATGCAAATGATTTATTTATTTAAATTTGTCCATCCCATTTTCCCGTTATATATGCTACATAATACACGGCTCTCATAGCATAAATCTTTAGGTTTTTCTCGTAAGTCGCTCACGTAAGAGAGTTATGGCAAAATTATCAATGTAAACGATACCCATTGGTAATTTTGCCATAACTCTCTTATGTGAGCAACTTACGGGAAAAAAAACTTTACGTACGTAAAGGTAACCTTAGGAAGGTTCAGTAGTAAGAGTGACAGGAAAGCGATATTTCGACTTACCTAGATGTCGAACGTGGTGCAACATGAATCTGTCGTTTGATACTAATAATCGGTTTTTTTCGTCTAGTAGATAAAAACAAACGCGCTTTGTTTCCATTTCTTTTACCCATTATTTATCTGTAAGAAAAAATTTTTTGAGTTGAAGGTAGGTAATATAGTAGTCGATTTTATGTAACTCAATTTCTAAATACACATATCTTATGCTACGTATATATTTGCGAATAGTGGCGTGCACAGAATTTGAAAATTGAAATTTCGGAAAAAAAATAATTTTCAGCTTCGACAACATCATTAATGTCGTATTTTCAATCTTAGGATTCTAGCCCACTGAAAAATCAGTGCACGCCACTCTTTGCGGACAGAGACGCGAGCCGAACCACGAATTATGGTAAAGGTACGAAGCAACCGCAAGCGGCGCAGCGTTTCGGGCAGTTTGCTTTTGCTTCGTTCCTTTCCCATAATCCGTTGTTCGGCTGGCGTGTGTATACGCAGCCTAAGACGTAGAATAATATTTATTATAGGTTACTAGATATGTTAACAAATGTACCGACTTGCACTAATGCACTTTATGCATACAGTCAAAACTGATGAATTTACGTTATTCAGGGAGAGCCAAAAAACAACAACATTTTTAGCGATATTTATATGTTTAATTAAAAAAGGAAATTGTGTTGTAATATTGAGTTTTTATGAATGAATAGTTTATGTTTATAATAATAGTTTATGAATAATTTATGAATAGTTTAGTAGGTATCTACTCACCATATGTCCTATATGTGTAAATCGTGAGAAATGACCAAACAGATTTCAATATTCAAGGGGGTTTCAGGGTCAAAATTCGAAGGTCTGTATTTGACGTAGAATAGTTTCCAGTAAAAAGGCTAGTCAAAAACAGTAGAGTGATGCAGCCAGCGAAAAATAAAAACACTATACAATCACAAAGTACGTGATGTACCTACTGCGCCTATGCTGCCGTTTTATAAAAAAAGATGGTATGAATCTCCCGATATTACTAAACCAAAACAGCGTGCATCTTACTTTACTAATAGTAACAAGATGAATGAACTATGAGCGCAGAAGATATCTATTATATAGGAATACGCACGCTCAAGTCGCGACGCGTATTGACTTATCTGTTGCAGCAGGCAGCAACCTGTATACACGCACCCACAAGTCTCATTGACTTGTGCGTGTGCAGAAGATGAGCTCGGAGCAGGCAGTCACATGTATTTGTAGTAAGTAATAATAATAATAAAGTTAAGTACAATACAATATTAAATAATGTAGACCTCGCTATTTTATTACGAATATGTACCTAGGCACCTACTTAATTTTTGGAATAAATGAATAACAGTAAATGAAATAATAAGAACGCAAAGTCGCTGGCGGGCGCGGCGCGGCGATTCGTGCTTCCAACACCTGCAGCCACGCACACACACGCATTGGGGTTCACCAATACACCGATAGCGCTTTTGCTGTCCCCGCTGAGATGAACGAAATAGAAATAATTTTTACAAATACCTATCGTTAAAATTTCTCGGCGCTCCTGCGCGCTCTTAAAGGTTATTATCTTTCGTGTCTACCGATAAATATTTTATTTCGTTCAACAGCAATATTAAATTACAAGTACCAATTAATTATAGCACATTTTAAACTTTATTTTTATTTTTCACGAATTTTAAAAATTATTTATCTATGTTGTGTCATGAAAAAAAAAACAAACGACATCATTTAAAAATATATCTACATCTACAGATATTCCAATTCAATTTTATCTATCGTTAATTTTAGATGCAACTTTGGTGATATTTTTGTCGTATCGTCATTTTTAATTAAACTTCAAAAAAAATTATCCAAATGGCACAAGAAAAAACCTGTATTTCTTTTAGGTAAATAATGATAATAAAAACAACTTTATTTCGATAAGAAAACATAAATAATATTCCGGTGAGTGGAAAATGGATTTCCAATTTTGAATGCATTTTTTATGTGAATACCACACACGAGTTCCAATTGCTCCCAACCGTCTGAAGCCAGTGGAGTGAGACAATGGCGTCCTCAATTATTTGGGTGTATTGCGAGGCTGAAGGTTGTTGGAAAAACTAAGGAGATGGGTAACAGGAAGGTGGGCAAGTCCCTGGGTATTCATATCTGGCTACATGGCTAAAGCCAAATCAAGCAACGTTTCAATTTTAAATGGTGGTCTTACACCAGGGAAATACTGAGAAAATATCCCACAATGATACCATGGAAGGCTCCACAAGTGTACCATACTCGTATATTATTTTAAATGGATAAATAGTGAAATGACACATATTAATCAATTGATATTAATTTGCGCTTGCCGGGATTTGAACCTGCGACTTTTATCCCGTGATTTTTCACAGATCTGCGTCAGTAAATATATATAAGAGAGCATGTCTGTAGGGGTTTGTTTTATACAAATTTACAATTTTGTCTGAGATTAGTGAAATCTGGCACATTATATCTTAAAAATAAGAGAGAAAGGTCGCTGTCTACATAAGGTTTCGAAAAACTACGCATTCCCTTTTCCCACCCCTCAAACAAAAATAAAACCCGGGGCGCGCCGGTAGCTTCAACTAGTTGTGGAACATTATTTGTGGAACATCGTAATTTATAATGACGTCATAAATATATATTTTTTTTAATTATTTATTGAGTTAGTTTGTACTACATGAATATAAACTAATAAGCACAATGTAACATTTCACTTGATAAATTTTAATATTTTTACAGTAAGCATAACATTTATTTTTAAATACATTCATTCTTTCTCCATTCTTCATACTTTCAGACTTCATACATCATACATCTTTAGTTCTCTATACAATAGGAAGTTCTGTGATTTTGATTTCATTTTGATACGAAAATAATTTAGAAGACCAATATCAAATTATACACATTTGCACATAAATATTCAGGGATAATGCTAAATAACAGCAATGTTATCATTTATTTCAGCTTCATTTTGCAAACCAATCATCATCCGCCATTCTGTGGCCGTATTTCATAATAAATTACTTCACATGATAAATAGTTCCGAGAATCTGTTGTCAACCAATTTTTGAACAGATTCCTTGGTTAGATATAATTACATGAACAATGTTTACTGACCAAATATGGTGCATCATTATACTCGTACTAAAGGGTTTGCGATGATTTAGTATTCGATTCGGTAAATGTAATTTTTAACGAGGTGTCCAAAAAAGGTTGTAATTTGTACATTAAATCTCAGTAAAGGCGCTAATAAAACTTTTCTGGATGGAAAGGATCTTTGTAGAGTACACAAAAGGAATAATTTATTATTATTTTTAATTGATGAAATAACGTTTTTTTAAGACAAGATTTTATGCATAGCACAAAGAGTAACAATTATTATAAGCAATAATTATCAGCCTGAAACACTCATCTACATTGAAAAAATCTTCCGAGAAAAGATACATGCCGCCAACGGGACATGAACCCGTGTCCTTCTGATTGCCGGTCAGGTGCTCCCGTTTTCGGCATGTATCTTTTCTTGGAAGAATTTTTCAATGTAGATGAGTGTTCCAGGCTGATAATTATTGCTTATAATAATTATTCATTAATACAATCTATAGGCAGCAGGCCTTTAGGTAAAAACAACAAGCCTATACCAGTATACAGAACGAAAGGGTCTTAGATTAAATATGCTTGAACAATTAGAAATCAATAAAGGAAGAAATGACCCCAATGTAACGATAATAATTAATAAAGTAATGAAAATTATTTATTCCCCACTCCTTAGTATGTTTACAAAACCTACTCAATATAAGGCACTTAAATGAGTCATGGGGTCATGGCAGTAACGTTATGTTATCAAACAATTAAAATAACGTTAATGTTTAGTGCTGGGAAAACACATAATAGAGTGTCGTCTGCTATCTCAATTATTTGCTCAACAAATTGGTTTAACTGGTAATAAATTAATTTCGACACCTTCACAAAATTGATATTTAGAATCCTATAAATAAAGTTTCTCAAAGTGGTCTAACCATATTTTGAAAATGGCTTTGTAAGCCGAAACAGCAATCAAAATGTACTTTCAGGACTTAATAATAACATTATTACAATTAACACAAAAACAATTACTCGTGGCATATTATATATGGACTCTTACTTTGGGAGTGCTAAATGAAGGAATAATGTAAGGAACGGATCGAGTAAGCCGGGTCTTGAAGAGACTCATTTTGTTAAAGGAAGGAAACACCAGACTAACAAATAACTCCAGATCTGAATGCGGAAAAATTGTACCAGCCCATCAAACGGTGTATCGGTGCCAAAAGGATCAATGGCCCTATATCTTTGGAGCAATTTCCATTGAATTATTATTATCGATAACATCATTTTTAATGCTGAGATTCTCCCTGTATGTATATTGCTGCCATTATAACGATTCCGTGCCAACTCAGAATCAACTCAACTCACCTCTTTGAAAAGTCGTTAAACGCTACAAATTTTTTCGTAACCTATTGAACCATTTTTCATTCCTTTTAATGACTTTTCGAAGGAAGGTTTAAGGCGCCGTAACCAGCCTCAAAAAGAAGAAGATGGCGAGATATGAAATTACGAATGGTAGAGGAGCGCGCTAACATTTACAGCGATAAAATTGGTGCGAAAATTGTGAAAATCTTTAATAAAACACGACTCGTTTTAAATAGAGCAAAAATCTCACAAGGGTTTTCTTAAACAGCATTTAAAGAAACACTGTGAATTTTTCATACATATAACTTGTAAAATAACTGAAAAAAATGTGTTTATAATAATTTTTGGAGCATACTTTGCCATTTTTTTCTATCGAGGGAATTATATATAATTTGCGTTTCGGCGCGGGGAATGTCTATATATTATCTTCAAGAATAATATATATACATATATATATATATATTTTTAAGAGCTTTAAAACATTAAGTGTTTAAGGGAGATATGTAAGAAATCGGTAGAAATTCGAAATACGGAGGCTTAAATTGAATCCATTATGAGTTGTTGTCCGGTCACCCTTTTTAATTGTATTGGATCAACGGAGCGATCTTCTATGTTTTGTGAGATCGAAATAGATCTCGAGCGAGATCTCTTGTCAGATTTGTGTGATTTTCTAAGACTGTTAAATAAATAAATAACCATGCGTACTTGCATGAATTCGTGTTTAAAACGACCGAAACTAAAATACGTGACAGCTCACAACTAAAATTCTGACATTGGCCCATAGAAAAAGCAAATAACAGCCAAGAAAATCACATAAATCTGACAGGAGCTCTCGCCCGAGATCTATCTCGATCTCACAAAACATAGAGAATCGCTCGGCAGATACCTGATCTAATTCCGAATATTTTGCTTACGTCTAACACTTCTTCAAACTTTCTCTCCTACTTTCATAACCAATTTCATAAAATCGCACTTGTTGCTCTGTAGTTATTCGCATGTACGAAATTTTCTCCTTCTCTTGTTTTTATGCTTTTTCCTTATTCAGTTACGTTGGTAGAGCTAAGAAAGTAATACCGGTGTAATCGAATCAGCAGGTCGACGACCGGCCGTAGCGCAGCGGTAAGACGCTTGACTCGCGCACCGAAGGTCGCGGGATCGAATCCCGGCGTGGCAAATAAATTTTATTTGACTAATTTGTGTTATTTCACAATTTATTCATTTGAAATAATAAATAGTATATTTGCGGCACGTTCCAGAGTGGAAGATACTCTCTGTATCGCCCTGGTGTAAGACCACCATTCAGAATTGAAACGTTGCTTGAAACGGCATTAGCCGTGTTTGGTGACCAGATCTGAATAGCCAGGCACTTCCCCACCTTCCTCTCCCTATCTCCTTCCCCTCCCCACTACCCTCAGCCTCACAACATACTCCAATTGGGGATGCCATAGTCCCACTGGCTTCAGACGGGAGCAGTTGGGACTCTTGTGAGGTATTCATGTAAAAAAAAAAAAAAAAAAAAAAAGCAGGTATCTTCACGATGGCAAGTCTACGCTAAAATTTGTACATCATGATATAAATGGATGTATTCAGATGATTGGTGAGCGATTGTCAAATAATTGTTATAGAGAAAGCGTTTCAAAAGATATGTAGAGAATTAGTAGGTATCTTCATGACAGTAAACGCTAAAATTTACACACCACAATATACATTGGCATCTAGAGAAGATTAGTGAGCGATTGTCAAACGATTGTAATTCAGATAAAATTTCTGAGTTTTGACGCTTGTTATATGTACAAACAATATATGCACCAAAATGAATATCTTTTTTTACATCTCCTACACCTTCCTACGTGCACGCTAGGTAACTTTTAACCTAATCTGCCAAGCGATTCCGTATTTTTTGTAGGATCGTTATTACATAACCGACGTGATCTCCTGTCAGATTTGTGTGATTTTTATGGCTGTTATTTGCTTTTTCATGATTTTAAATAATCATGCATACTTGCAGGAATTCGTGTTTAAATCGATCTAAATAAAATATGTGACAGTAAATATGTAAAAATTACAGGAGATAACGTCTGTTATCCAATAACTATCCGAAAAAAGATACGGAATCGCTCGACCGGGGTGGGTGTGCCATATAGAAATACGGGTCAACACATTTTTTGTCCCTTTAACGAAAGTAGCCAAATCTGACAGGAAATTTCACGCTGATTTCAGATATGTGATTGGGTTTTAAGTTTTACTAGAATGTGTATTAATTCATATTTATTCATGAGTTATCATGGATTTTATTTTATTTTATCATTGATTTTAGTATCTTGGTTCCATATTATGTCTTCGAAGACACTTTATGTTACTGTCAAGACATTGAAGGTCTGTTCGCAGCTCTTGGCTTGGAACATAACGTAGTAAATTGGAGACTTTTCATAGACTCGTCTAAAGTAAGTTTGAAAGCTGTTTTAATTCCCAATGGAAATACTCAACCATCCATTCCACTTATTCATGCTGCAAAAATGAAAGAGAACTATGACAACATGAAGCTGCTGACAACAAAAATTAAATATGTAAAATACGAATGGAACATATGTGGTGATCTAAAAGTTATAGGGCTCCTTGATGAAATGAAAGAAAAGGCAGTTATGACTCTATAACTATTTATTTTAGTAAATGTAATTGGACAACGTAAATGACAGTGCACAATCTAATAGACGAGAGAGCGCCATAGATAATTAACAAGAGTCAGGTGACAGCGTAGGCTTTCATACTTCCTTCTCTCCTACTAGGACTGCAAGCGGGATACACAAAGTATTGTTGTTTTCTGTGCGAGTGGGACTGCAGAGACAGGAAAAACCATTATACCAAGAAGGACTGGCCTACTATAAAGCACCTTAAACCTGGCACGAAGAATGTTCAACATGCTCCCTTAGTAAAATCTAAAGATATCTTACTTCCGCCCTTACACATTAAATTGGGTTTGATGAAAAAATTTGTAAAAGGCTTTTCTAAGGATGGAAATGGCATGATTTACAATTTTAAAGCAAAAGTTTCCTAATATCAGCGACGCAAAAATTAAAGAAGGAATATTCGTGGGACCACAAATAAGGAAGGTCTTGACTGATCCGAATTTTATAACAGTGTTGAGACCAGTCGAGCTAGCCGCTTGGTCAGCCTTCAAGGATGTTGTCGAGAACTTTCTTGGAAGTCATAAAAGTGAAGACTATATCAGCATTGTGTCTGAAATGCTCATGGTCAATAAAAATATGGGATGTAACATGTCACTAAAAATACACTTCCTTCACTCTTATTTAATTTTTTTTCCCGAAAATATGGGAGATGTCACGGAGAACGATTTCACCAGGACATTGCGGCTATGGAAAAGTGATACCGAGGAAAGTGGAGTCCATCTATGCTAGCAGACTATTGCTGGACTCTGGAGAAAGACTCTCAAGATACTCACAAGGGCAAATCAGGAGCAAAAAAATTAAATTGAATTTGCTTTGAAATTTTGTTAAGTACCCGTTTAAGTACTATGGAAGAATTAAGTAAAAAAAACTTCGTTAAATAATAAAAAAACCTGACCTATAATTTTTTTTGTTTCATTTCGTGTTTATGGATACTAAATACATATAAAAAAATTAGCTATGCTTAAGGGACTGCACTTAAAAAAATAAATGTCGAGCAGTGTTATCTTATAAATTGTATTTGTGAAAAAATTCACAATGTTTCTTTCAATGATACTTAAGATGTTCCCCAAGAGATTTTTGCTCTATTTTGGCGCCGTAAATGTTAGCGCTCTCCTCTAACATTCGTAATTTCGTATCTCTCCATCTTCTTCTTTTCGAGCCCGGTTGCGGAGCCTTAAGTGATTCGTTAGTTTCGGAGACTTATCAGGGATGCCCGGGTTTATGGCGTGAGGTTAGTAAAGGTCTATCCACCGACTGCACTGCAGTGGGAGTGATGGATATATAGGCTGTTAAGGGACATACTTGATTTACATTAACAAGTGATTCCTGAAATTATTTGGGGGAAGAAATGTAAATAAAAATTTTGTGTCCGGTGACTTTTTGATGTTTTTTTTTTTTTTTTTTTTCTTCATAAAAAAAATCTTCCACATGTCGTCACTGGTCACTTAGACGAGTAACCGACCAACCCCTCACCCCGCCCCCAACTGTCCAACACCTACAATTTTTTAATTTTTTTGTTTCTTACTCCAAACAATGTCAGGAATCACAGGTCAAAGTAACTCAAGTACGTCCCTTAACACCCTGTATATCCATCACTCCCACGCATAGCGGGCCGGATCGGGAGAAACTGATTGAAGGGGATCTTTTAAATTTTCCAACCTGGCCCATCGCCTTGCACCGCAGTGAAGCGGATGGATTCAAACGTCCATTACTTATGGACACATTGAGTACCAGATTCCTACCCATCTCTCATTCCTTTTTCCTTCCCAGAACTTCCTCTCATTTCTTTTTCCAAAAAAGACCCTCCGCACAGCAAGGTGAAATATTCAATGAGGGATTTTTTTCCTAAGGCCTCCTACGTGGATCTTATGTCAAAAAATATATATATACCTAAAACCTATCAGAAATCCTCATTTACGCACCATTTACCATTTACCATTCACCATTTTTTCACCAGCATTTGGTTCCTTAGAACAGGTAATCTGCCTAGCTAGGAACTAATAACGTACAAGACATAATAACACTTGTACACATTTTAATATCTACAGTTATTTGAAATATATATATATATACTATATATTAATGCTCAGTTTTTCAAAAAACTCACTTTTCGCTTGACGGGAAAATCGACCTCACCGCCCCTCGCGTTTCACCAACCTCAAGGTTTAATTTGGCTTGGCGACGCAAAAATGCCGCTGGCACGCCAAAACGACCTCTCCGATCCTCGAGTTTCGCACACCTCAAGGTTCAATTTTGTTCAAAGGAAATTATCCCGACGGCTGACACGCGAGAATGGACATTAGCGCTCGGTATTTTAAAACACTTCAAGGTTCACAATCCTTCGAAGAGTCGATTATTTTCCAGCCACTAGCAGTTGTTTTTTTTTTTGATAGGGGAAACATTTTTCATCGTTATCAATATGTTTGCCAAAACTTTACGGGAGACTTCTAGCGGTGCGGAATACAAGTATGGATTATTCACATTAGAAAAAATCAAATGTCTATCGAATACTGTTGTAGTTCTATTTTCATCCGTTCGAAATGGCAGCTTCGTCTGAATTTAAATAAATACGCTATCTTCACGATTTTCACAAAAAAATAGACTAGACAGGAAACTCACATAAAATTGAACTGACACATTTTAAGAGCGAAAATTATATAAATTTGCGGCGAAAACTGGAACTACTCATTAAATCAACCAATTCGGCTCAGTTATAGTTCCCGCCGACAGGTTCGCATTAAAAAAAAAACCACAAATTAGGCCTTAGTTTCAATGCAATGGAAAATACTAGAGAGAATGTTGAGACAGGTCAGTTATCAGTTATCCGAGATGTCAAAACAAAACGGATCTCTCAGCGGTTTGGGTTGTTGTTTTTCGGGAAACGGCATTGCAGCCGAAAAAACGATCCCCGGTTAGATGTTTTTGAAAAATTCGGTACCCGGCAATATAAGGCAACTTTTAAAACCAAAATTTTGTGTCCGTTCCATGTAAAAAATTTCAGGGTCGCCGAAAAACCTATAAAATTTTCCAAAAAAAACAAGAAAATACGTGTCCATAGATTCACTTCAGTAGGGTGGATATTTACCGGCCAGTTCAAATTATGTTATTAATTCAGGGTAGGTAACTACTTATCTCGGTAGTATTGCAAATATGATGAAAAAAGCAAAACCATTGCCGGAATTTTGTAAGGAGATGCGCCGGTACCTACCGGAATGGGTAGTTTAACAATTATTTAGGTTTTTGATGCAATTTAATTTACTAAGGTAATGTTGTTTCCACGATACTGAATAATTTAACAATTTTTTAAAGTTCATTTTCACGTTCTGTGTAAGTTCTGTTTTTTTATCAGTAAATGCCAGTTGCATCATAAAACTGAAATAATTACAGAACTTGAATAGAATTCGAACCGAACTTTTACAGAACGTTAAAATTGACTTGAAAAATTGAAGAATTTTTAATTTTGTTAAACAACCCAGCCTAAATATGTGTTTTTTTTACTCACTCTTTTTTCACTCGGAATTTAGGTAGGTACCCATCTGCACATAACAACTCGATATCATCCAACTATATTGCATACGTATTAGTTTTCTAATTTTACAATGAAATTACTCGAAGTTGAACGGAATATTTTTTTAAAACTATTAAATTCATATAGCGCTTTATTTTAAGCAGTTAAACTACTGGTGAGTTCTGGCATTATAAAATTTGTATGAAAATGTACGTACGCTCATAACTTCCGAAGGACTGCAACAAATTGAAAAATTCTTTTTGTGTTGTGTTCGTTATTGTTAGTACAAGGTTTGTATAAAATTACTGGTGAGTTCTGGCATTACGAAATTTGTAAAAAAAAAATTTATAGGTGGCGCGCGAGCTGTTTGAAAAATAAATGTACCGGGAATTAGTGTATGTAATGCGGCAGGTGGGGGGGGGGGGGTGGAAACAGGAAGGGGGGGAGGGGGACCTGGGAGGGGGGAGGTGAACTCGGGAGGGGGTTTACGATACGGAGAAGCCTAGGAGTGAAGTGGGGTGAGGGAAGGTGAGGGAGGTGGAGTGGAAAGGGGAAGAGGACGCTGGTGAGGAAGCGGGGGGGGAAGGGGGGGGGGAGGTGGGGGAAAGGGGGGGGGGGAAGGTGGGGGAGGAAGGGGATCGGAACAAATGAGAAAGGACACGCAGGTAGAAATTTTTTCTTTATTAAATGGTATCGCAACGCATGCCGGGTACCAGCTATCTTCTATATATATAAAAATCAAAAAAATGTTTGGCTGTATGTATGTCCGCTATGCGTTGTTAAACCATTCATCCGATTGCGATGAAACATTGGGAATTTGATGTGCGCATGACTGCTATGGTTCCTGTATACAATAGTGAGCTCTGGCAACACGAAATTACGCATTGCTCAACCGTTCATCCGATTGTGATGAAACTTTGGGGATTTGATGTGTGCATTTCTACAAGGGTGTTAATATACTAACGTATAGCAGGTTGTTGCTGCTAGGTCCTGCGGACGGCTTTATACATAGTTGTTTGTTTAACCGCTAAGCGTTGCTAAACCATTCATCCGATTGCGATGAAAATTTGAGGATTTGATGTGTGCATGCCCACGACGGTTTCTGTATACAAAAGTGAGCTCTGGCATCATGAAATTACGCATTGCTAAACCATTCATCCGATTGCGATGAAACTTTGTGGATTTGATGTGTGCATGTCTAAAATGGTGTTTATTTACTAAAGTATGGCAGGTTTTTGCTGCTAGGTCCTGCGGGCGGCTTTATACATAGTTGTGTGTTTAACCGCTTAGCGTTGCTAAACCATTCATTCGATTGCGATTAAAATTTGTAGATTTGATGTGTGCATGCCCACGACGGTTTCTGTATACAAAAGTGAGCTCTGGCATCATGAAATTACGCATTGCTAAACCGTTCATCCGATTGCGATGAAACTTTGGGGATTTGATGTGTGCATGCCTACAATGGTGTCTATATACTAACGGATGGCAGATTTTTGCTGCTAGGCCCTGTGGGCAGCTTTATATATATTTGTATGTTTAACCGTAGGTACCTACCCGCTTACTATGAATTTTTTTTTCTGTTAGTAAGTAAGTCAAGTTAGTTTTAACCCGTTAGTTGCATTTGCAATGGGCATAAGCTAGTATATAGTATTGTCTGGTTTTTCAAAAAACTCACTTTTTCTGGCACGCCAAAATCGACCGCACCGCCCCTTAAGTTTCACCAACCTCGAGGTTCACATTCGGGTACAACCGATTAAGACTTTTGATGGATCCGAAAGTGACCTTTCCGCTCCTCGAGTTTCAAAGACCGCAGAGACCATATTCGGTTCACGGGAAACTCACATAAAATCGAACCGCTACATAATTGACAGCGCCAAATTACGCAAATCAGCGGCGAAAACTAGAACCTCTGAATAAATCTATCACCTTTGGCCTCGGTTATATTTTCCGCCGACAGGTTTGCACTCCAAAAAAGGCAGAGAAAAATTAAGACACTCATTTCCATACAATGAGAAATTTATTCTAATTTATTGTACGGCGTTTTTGAGAAAAAATGACATTTTAAACATGATTTGCGGGATCGTAGATTACGTTAAAAAAACACTTTCTGCCGGAGATCTTTTTTAATAAATATAAACATTACAAGTTTTAGAAACTTTTAAAACCAAAACATGTTTAGCTCCCCCTTGAAAATGTTTCACAATATTGCATTCAAATTCGACATTTTTCTGACATTTGCGAAAAATTCACTTTCATCGATAAATGCAAATCGTTTGCAGCCTGTAAAATTGGCTGGTATATTAAAATTTTATAATTTTTCTCGAACTTTGCAACACTGAAGATGGAGTCGTGATGGCGTTAAAAGCCACTACCACCTTAAAAAAAGCAGACCCCGCCCTAATAGGTTTTGTATGAAGAATTTTTTTTTTAAATGGCGGATTTCAAATTTGCGTTGTTCAGCAGGGCCTAAATTTAAGCGGGATTGGTGCAAATTTGTGCATCGGTCTTGCCTGTGTAAAAAATATAATTATGGAATATTATCTGTCTGTGTATAATATAGTAGGTAAGTACCTAATACAAAAGACCCGCGCTTAAACAGCAAATGTTGAGACAGCCCAGTATCCGAAATGTCATATGTTTACTCTAATAAAACGGACCTCTCAGCGGTTTGGGTTGTTGATTTGAAGTATACGGCATTACGGCCCAAAAAACGATTCTGGCTTGGATGTTTTTGAAAAATACGGTACTCGAAAACATCCCGCATCTTTTGATAACAATTTAACGTGTCCGCCCCATGTAAAAAAGTTCAGGGTCACCGAAAAACCTATAAAATTTTCGAAAAAAATACGACAATATACGCCCATAGATTAACTTCAGAAGGATAGATATTTACCGGCCAGAACAAATTGAATTTCAAGGGTAGGTACCTACTTATTTCGGTAGTACCTATTGCAAATATGATGAAAAAAGCACAAAACATTGCCGGAATTTTTTAAGGAAAAGCGGCGGTACCTACCGGAATGGGTAGATAGACAATTATTTAGGTTTTTGATGCAATTTAATTTACTAAGGTAATGTTGTTTCCACGATACTGAATAATTTAACAATTTTTTTAAGTTCATTTTCACGTTCTGTGTAAGTTCTATTTTTTTATCAGTAAATGGCAGTTGCATCATAAAACAAAAATATCTATAAAACTTGAATAGAATTCGAACCGAACTTTTACAGAAATTACTCTTAGTTGAACGGGATATTTTTTTCAAGTATTAAATTCGTATAGCGCTTTTTTTAAGCAGTAAAACTACTGGTGAGTTCTGGCATTATAAAATTTTTATGAAAATGTACGTACGCTCATAACTTCTGAAGGACTGCAACAAATTGAAAAATTCTTTTTTTGTTGTGTTCGTTATTGTTAGTACAAGGTTTGTATAAAATTACTGGTGAGTTCTGGCATTACGAAATTTGTAAAAAAAAAATTTATAGGTGGCGCGCGAGCTGTTTGAAAAATAAATGTACCGGGAATTAGTGTGTGTAGTGTTTCAGCTTTTTGCTGCTAGGTCCTGCGGGCGGCTTTATACATAATTCTGTGTTTAACCGCTAAGCGTTGCTAAACCTTTCATCCGATTGCGATAAAAAATTGTATATTTGATGTGTGCATGCCCACGACGGTTTCTGTATACAAAAGTGAGCTCTGGCATCATGAAATTACGCATTGCTAAACCGTTCATGCGATTGCGATGAAACTTTGGGGATTTGATGTGTGCATGCCTACAATGGTGTCTATATACTAACGTATGGCAGATTTTTGCTGCTAGGCCCTGTGGGCGGCTTTATATATAATTGTATGTTTAACCGTAGGTACCTACCCGCTTACTACGAAATATTTTTTTTTCTGTTAGTAAGTCAAGTTAGTTTTAACCCCTTAGTTGCTTTGCAACGGGCAAACTTCTAGTATATATATTATATAGTATTGTTTGGTTTTTCAAAAAACTCACTTTTCGCTTGACGGGAAAATCGACCGCACCGCCCCTCGCGTTTCAACAACCTCAAGGTTCACTTTGGCTTGGCGACGCAAAAATGCCGCTGGCACGCCAAAACGACCTCTCCGATCCTCGAGTTTCGCACACCTCAAGGTTCAATTTTGTTCGAAGGAAATTGTCCCGACGGCTGACACGCGAGAATGGACATTAGCGCTCGCTATTTTGGAACGCTTCAAAGTTCACAATCCTTCGAAGAGTCGATTATTTTCCAGCCACTAGCAGTTGTTTTTTTTTTTGATAGGGGAAACATTTTTCATCGTTATCAATATGTTTGCCAAAACTTTACGGGAGACTTCTAGCGGTGCGGAATACAAGTATGGATTATTCACATTAGAAAAAATCAAATGTCTATCGAATACTGTTGTAGTTCTATTTTCATCCGTTCGAAATGGCAGCTTCGTCTGAATTTAAATAAATACGCTAGCTTCACGATTTTCACAAAAAAATAGACTAGACAGGAAACTCAAATAAAATTGAACTGACGCATTTTAAGAGCGAAAATTATATAAATTTGCGGCGAAAACTGGAACTACTCATTAAATCAACCAATTCGGCTCAGTTATAGTTCCCGCCGACAGGTTCGCATTAAAAAAAAAAAACACAAATTAGGCCTTAGTTTCAATGCAATGGAAAATACTAGAGAGAATGTTGAGACAGGTCAGTTACCCGAGATGTCAAAACAAAACGGATCTCTCAGCGGTTTGGGTTGTTGTTTTTCGGGAAACGGCATTGCAGCCGAAAAAACGATCCCCGGTTAGATGTTTTTGAAAAATTCGGTACCCGGCAATATAAGGCAACTTTTAATAACGATATAAAGTGTCCGTCCCATGTAAAAAAGTTCAGGGTCGCCGAAAAACCTATAAAATTTTCCAAAAAAAACAAGAAAATTGGTGTCCATAGATTCACTTCAGTAGGGTGGATATTTACCGGCCAGTACATTGAAATGTTATTAATTCAGGGTAGGTACCTACTTATCTCGGTAGTATTGCAAATATGATGAAAAAAGCAAAACCATTGCCGGAATTTTGTAAGGAGATGCGCCGGTACCTACCGGAATGGGTAGTTTAACAATTATTTAGGTTTTTGATGCAATTTAATTTACTAAGGTAATGTTGTTTCCACGATTCTGAATAATTTAACAATTTTTTAAAGTTCATTTTCACTTTCTGTGTAAGTTCTGTTTTTTTATCAGTAAATGCCAGTTGCATCATAAAACTGAAATAATTACAGAACTTGAATATAATTCGAACCAAACTTTTACAGAACGTTAAAATTGACTTGAAAAATTGAAGAATTTTTAATTTTGTTAAACAACCCAGCCTAAATATGTGTTTTCTTACTCACTCTTTTTGCACTTGGAATTTAGGTAGGTACCCATCTGCACATAAAAAATCGATATCATCCAACTATATTGCATACCTATTAGTTTTCTAATTTTACAATTAAATTACTCGAAGTTGAACGGAATATTTTTTTAAAAGTATTAAATTCATATAGCGCTTTATTTTAAGCAGTAAAACTACAGGTGAGTTCTGGCATTATAAAATTTGTATGAAAATGTACGTACGCTCATAACTTCCGAAGGACTCCAACAATTTGAAAAATTCTTTTTTTTTTGTGTTCGTTATTGTTAGTACAAGGTTTGTATAAAATTACTGGTGAGTTCTGGCATTACGAAATTTGTAAAAAAAAAATTTATAGGTGGCGCGCGAGCTGTTTGAAAAATAAATGTACCGGGAATTAGTGTATGTAATGCGGCAGGTGGGGGGGGGTGGAAACAGGAAGGGGGGGAGGGGGACCTGGGAGGGGGGAGGGGAACTCGGGAGGGGGTTTACGATACGGAGAAGCCTAGGAGTGAAGTGGGGTGAGGGAAGGTGAGGGAGGCGGAGTGGAAAGGGGAAGAGGAGGCTGGTGAGGAAGGGGGGGGGGGAAAGGGGGGGGGGAATGGGAGGTGGGGGAAGGGGGGGGGGGGAAGGTGGGGGAGGAAGGGGATCGGAACAAATGAGAAAGGACACGCAGGTAGAAAATTTTTCTTTATTAAATGGTATCGCAACGCATGCCGGGTACCAGCTATCTTCTATATATATAAAAATCAAAAAAAATGTTTGGCTGTATGTATGTCCGCTATGCGTTGCTAAACCATTCATCCGATTGCGATGAAACATTGGGAATTTGATGTGCGCATGACTGCTATGGTTCCTGTATACAATAGTGAGCTCTGGCAACACGAAATTACGCATTGCTCAACCGTTCATCCGATTGTGATGAAACTTTGGGGATTTGATGTGTGCATTTCTACAAGGGTGTTTATATACTAACGTATAGCAGGTTGTTGCTGCTAGGTCCTGCGGACGGCTTTATACATAGTTGTTTGTTTAACCGCTAAGCGTTGCTAAACCATTCATCCGATTGCGATGAAAATTTGAGGATTTGATGTGTGCATGCCCACGACGGTTTCTGTATACAAAAGTGAGCTCTGGCATCATGAAATTACGCATTGCTAAACCATTCATCCGATTGCGATGAAACTTTGTGGATTTGATGTGTGCATGTCTAAAATGGTGTTTATTTACTAAAGTATGGCAGGTTTTTGCTGCTAGGTCCTGCGGGCGGCTTTATACATAGTTGTGTGTTTAACCGCTTAGCGTTGCTAAACCATTCATTCGATTGCGATGAAAATTTGTAGATTTGATGTGTGCATGCCCACGACGGTTTCTGTATACAAAAGTGAGCACTGGCATCATGATATTACGCATTGCTAAACCGTTCATCCGATTGCGATGAAACTTTGGGGATTTGATGTGTGCATGCCTACAATGGTGTCTATATACTAACGGATGGCAGATTTTTGCTGCTAGGCCCTGTGGGCAGCTTTATATATATTTGTATGTTTAACCGTAGGTACCTACCCGCTTACTATGAAATTTTTTTCTGTTAGTTAGTAAGTCAAGTTAGTTTTAACCCGTTAGTTGCATTTGCAACAGGCATAAGCTAGTTATATAGTATTGCTTGGTTTTTCAAAAAACTCACTTTTTCCTTGATGCGAAAATCGACTTCACCGCCCCTCGCGTTTCACCAACCTCAAGGTTCACTTTGGCTTGGCGACGCAAAAACGCCGCTGGCACGCCAAAACGACCTCTCCGGTCCTCGAGTTTCGCACACCTCAAGGTTCAATTTTGTTCGAAGGAAATTGTCCCAACGGCTGACACGCGAGAATGGACATTAGCGCTCGCTATTTTGGAACGCTTCAAAGTTCACAATCCTTCGAAGAGTCGATTATTTTCCAGCCACTAGCAGTTGTTTTTTTTTTTGATAGGGGAAACATTTCAATATGATTGCCAAAACTTTACGGGAGACATCTAGCGGTGCGGAATACAAGTATGGATTATTTACATAAGAAAAAATCAAATATCTATCGAATACTATTGTAGTTCTATTTTCATCCGTTCGAAATGGCAGCTTCGTCTGAATTTAAATAAATACGCTCGCTTCACGATTTTCTCGAAAAAGGAGGAATCAACATAACGACAGTATTCGTATAATGTTGCTATATGCTTGGTTTTGGAATGCCTAATTTTGGAATGTTGTTTTTTAATATTCAGAATGTTTCTTACTAAAATTTTTAAGTTTGTCAATAAATAATATAGATACATTAAAATATAGTGAATATTACTGCTGTAACTATATCTACACTAAATAGAAAAAATACATTATTGTAGAATTTCTTTTACCTCATTTCATGGATATTGTTTGTTCTTTTTTTTTCAACTAATTTATTATTTCATATTATTATTTGAAATATATAATATTTAATAATATTTTAATTAATAATATTTTAAATATATAATATTTTAAATGAAGTTCTTCATACTTTACGCTTGACAAAAGCGAAAAAATATGTACAAAAAAATTTTTTTAGGGTGTTTAGTTGTTATTTTTTCAAAAAAATAATTTTTTAATGCTATTCACAGGTATATTTTAAAATTTTGTTTTTAAATAAAGCATTAAAGTTAATTTATTAAGATATCTTTGTTCTCAATAAAAAAAAGTTTATGAAAACCATGTTTTTTCTTAGTAAGCATTAACATTTTTTACCCCTGAAACATGTTTTTTTGAGATATGGCATCACTAAACTTCATATTCAAAATGACAACTTTTTATAATTTTTTTATGGATTGGTTTGGTATAAGTTCATTTATTATTTGTTTATTCATGACTGTGATTTTAAATACGATTTTGCGGATTAAAATAGGTATGATAATAATATAATACTAATATATTACTTCATTATAAAATTTATGTAACTTTTCTTTGCCCATTAGCTTTAAAAATTGTCACGAAACGCGTTATTTTAGAAATAAATATAACCTAAATCTTCCTCTGTAGGAATGAAATGCCGCAATGATACAATTTATACTGGTGGGTGGTTTGCTATATTTATGTTATACTGTAAAATGCCTGATGGGGACATTTAATAAGCTGAACTTTGTTACTTTTGACGAAATTGACGCGCCGTGTTGACAGGATTACAAATGCGCAGGTGAGATCACTTTTCAACCTTTATACAGTCGTGATCCGAGTTAGATAATACACATAAAATATAATTATCCTATTATTATTATAACATAACATTGAATTACCATTTTTTACAGGTTTTTGAGGAGCTGGACATTGACTACAGTGTATTATTAAATGCCAGGTGACGGCTGGCGTTGTCAAAATTACTGATGAAATCTAAAATATACTCAAATCAACGAAGGACAACAAGGTGAAAATACAATTGAAACAAAGATTAAATTAATGCAATATGCTTTCTTAATTTTTCCTGTCTGTAGAAAAAAACCTGTGTTCCCATTATTGAAATGTTCCTTATTTGATGAATAGTTTCAAATTTTTTCCACAAATTATAGAAAACTCGCAGAAAAATATATCATTCTAATGCAATGGCTACAACGAGCGAAGTGCAAATATTCAAATTCTATGAAATATAAAACTAATCTTATAAAATATTATTGATTACAGCACGTTAGTTCACGCATTTCTTCGTAGCCTGGGTGTATGTCATGGACATAAACAGTAAGCTGGAGGAACGACATTTGAGATGGTATGGGCACGTAAGACGGAGATCATCAGACCACACAGTGAAGCAGGCAATGTCTATGTAGCTTCATCGACAGTCATCCAGAGAAAGACCAAAGAACTCCTAGATGACTCAATGCTTAAAGAAACACATGGATGAAGGCGATACTCCGAACCGAAGAAACTATAATTTGAGAACGAGAAGAACCGACCCCGTGTATTATTAAATGCAAGGTGACGGCTGGCGTTGTCAAAGTTATTGATTTAATCTAAAATATACTCACATCAACGAAGGACAACAAGGTGAAAATACAATTCTGTACCTCAGAAGAAAAAGGTCGGTTGTCACATTTTTGAAATTGTTCAGGAGAGAGGAAATAGTAAAATAATTAGTCTATTGGTTATCTCTTGATGGTTAAATTTATGTAATTTTTTTCCTGTTTTTTTTTTTAATTTGTCTTAAGGCACATATTAATATTATGGTTTTTAACATTTTTAGCGGACATCCGACCTTATAGCATTAGAAAATAAAAATACTCAAAATACACCAGACCTTTTATGTTGACCTAACTTTGTTTTCCGTTGTCGTAGGACAACATTCTTTATACCTGTGTGTAGATACTGAAATAACTAAAAAGGCCTCATACATAACTCATTTTCACAAATACTGGACAACCGACCTTTTTCTTCTGAGTTACAGAATTGAAACTTATCATTTATGATAAAATTAATGCAATATGCTTTATTAATTTTTCCTGTCTGTAGAAAAAAACCTGTGTTTCCATTATTGAAATGTTCCTTATTTGATGAATAGTTTCAAATTTTTTCCACAAATTATAGAAAACTCGCAGAAAAATATATCATTCTAATGCAATGGCTACAAAGAGCGAAGTGCAAATATTCAAATTCTATGAAATATAAAACTAATCTTATAAAATATTATTGATTACAGCACGTTAGTTCACGCATTTCTTCGTAGCCTGGGTGTATGTCATGGACATAAAGAGTAAGCTGGAGGAACGACGTTTGAGATGGTATGGGCACGTAAGACGGAGATCATCAGACCACACAGTGAAGCAGGCAATGTCTATGCAGCTTCATTGGCAGTCATCCAGAGAAAGACCAAAGAACTCCTAGATGACTCAATGCTTAAAGAAACACATGGATGAAGGCGATACTCCGAACCGAAGAAACTATAATTTGAGAACGAGAAGAACCGACCCCGTGTATTATTAAATGCCAGGTGACGGCTGGCGTTGTCAAAATTATTGATGAAATCTAAAATATACTCAAATCAACGAAGGACAACAAGGTGAAAATACAATTGAAACTTAAAGATTAAATTAATGCAATATGCTTTCTTAATTTTTCCTGTCTGTAGAAAAAAACCTGTGTTCCCATTATTGAAATGTTCCTTATTTGATGAATAGTTTCAAATTTTTTCCACAAATTATAGAAAACTCGCAGAAAAATATATCATTCTAATGCAATGGCTACAACGAGCGAAGTGCAAATATTCAAATTCTATGAAATATAAAACTAATCTTATAAAATATTATTGATTACAGCACGTTAGTTCACGCATTTCTTCGTAGCCTGGGTGTATGTCATGGACATAAAGAGTAAGCTGAAGGAACGACATTTGAGATGGTATGGGCACGTAAGACGGAGATCATCAGACCACACAGTGAAGCAGGCAATGTCTATGCAGATTCATCGACAGTCATCCAGCGAAAGACCAAAGAACTCCTAGATGACTCAATGCTTAAAGAAACGCACTCAGAACCGAAGAAACTCTAATTTCAGAACGAGAAGAACCGACCCCAACAGCCTACTTAGGCAATGAGTTGGGACAGCGCCAGAAAAAAGAAGAAAGAAAGATTGATTACAGAAATCACCTACTTTGTCTACTGGAAAAGGATGTCAAAATTATCTCCGCACAAGGCGCTCTTTGAGTTATAACAAATCATGATTTGTCATAACCCAAAGGATCAGCTGTGATAAGAAATCATGATTTTGAATAGGTTGAAATGTAATATAATGAAATTTTTCTAATATTATTTTAAATAAATAAATAAGGTATAGTATTTTGAAATTCATCATATAAGAAGGGTATATTCTGGTTCCTTGCTATTAAAAGGATAACTGGGGAGATAGTACTTATAAAAAACAATGGTACATAGTCACAGCACACGTTTCACAGGAAAGAGGTCTGAAAATACCTAAAATAGCAAATAAATGTATGGAAACTGAACACTGGAGAATTTTGTGCCAGTGATTTTGAATAATATCAAAAATAACTTTGCTTTTGAGTAAAATAAGAGTTTAAGTATGATTATTTTAAAGATGTGGCTAATGAATGAAAAATCTATATGGAGGCACTGCCGAAAACCAGCTGCATTCCAGGAGAAATTCTTAATTGTAGCTGAGCAGTGACCTTTTTTAGATGGTTTGGGCTCACCCGAGGAAAACATAGAACGATTAAGTGAATCAGATGCTTGGGCCATGTCAAGAATCAAAATAATAAGAAAACATGTGTGAATGTGAATGAATGTTTGCCAAGACTGAGTTATTTGGTAATAGTTAGTTAGTTGTTTCTCAACTCATCCGCATGTGTTTACCAAATTTAAGCAGTTACAAGTTAGAATTGTGGTTCTTTATTCTCCTCACTGTGTGCCTTATGTTTTTAATATTATTAAAGTAATTAAAATTTTAATAAATATAATAGTGCAGTGTTTTGTTTACAAAACCTATGTATCAATACCTCGCTTAACAATTCTGCATTGACATCTTCAATGTTACAAAGAGTTCAGCAACTATCTTTTGATATACGCCACAACATAGTAAAACTACGGAAACTGCCCCCATGTACTTTTAATTTTGTAATCTTCTCCATAATATATTAGTGTATAACTATTTTATGGAAAACATGAAAAAATAAATAAATATTTATTTGCAGAATGTAGGTACATTGTATTTTTTTGTATTACAGTACATTATGCACCTGACACACACAGCTATAAAAGCACAAGCAAATATTTGTTAAACCGCGACTGAGTATGTGTTGTATCGTCAGACGACGCTATCAAATATTTCTTCCTATGGTAGGAGAAGGGGTCTGATGAATTAGGGAGCACCACGAAATACCATTTCTTTGTACTGAATCTATTAACTAGACAACTGTCATCTGCACGTTTAGGCAGCTCCGTCATTAAAATGAGCCCCTCCTGTTTTTTGGAGGAGAGGAGTCAGCACAACTTTTCACATATCACATCAGGAGCGGTTACGACATAAGATATGTTTTGTCTATGGTTGATTTGCGCATAAACTGCTTAGATGTGACAGATCCGAAGGGATTGTATGGAGAGCATTATTTAGCATGCGATGATCTTTTATATTTTATTGCTGTGTGTGGCAGGGGTCTTAAGTATATGTGAAATGTAGAAGTACCATTAAAGTTATAATTTGTATTGAATGCTGGACTATGTACAACTCCTACTCAAAGCAACTCGAACCAGCAGAAATGCGAATGCTTAGATGGTCGGCAGGAGTATCACTAAAAGATAAGATTAAAAGTTCACGCATTCGTGTTAGTTTAGGTGTCACGGACATAAACAGTAAGCTGGAGGAACAACAGTTTAGATGGTATGGGCACATAAGACGGAGACCATCAGACCACACAGTGAAGCAGGCAATGTCTATGGAGCTTCATCGACAGTCATCCAAAGGAAGACCAAAGAAATCCTGGATGACTCAATGCTCCAAAATACTTGGGAGAAACGGCCTGGATGAAGGCGATACTCAGAACCGTAGAAGCTACAACCTGAGCCGACCCCAGCAGCCTATCTAGGCAATGAGTTGGGACAGCGCAAGGAAGAAGAAGAAGGTTATAATTTGTATTAAATGTTTTATTTACCTAAAAAAGAAATTTATACTATTACATATTTCATATCAATAATCATTCTTTATTCATAAACATATATTTTTTCAGGTAGACAGTTTTTCGACTGCCACACTAGGCACATGCCCGTATTATGGCAGTAGTAATAACATTAATATAAATATATCATAATAAAAACAAGCTTAAATTGTTTTGGCCGGTCGTTTTGTGCATCGTCTAATTAGTATGACAAAGTATCGCTGGCCCCTTGAGGGTCATTATATCTGGATTCTACTGTATATCCAAATTACATATATTATTCTGTTGTGTGTGTATCATCCATTGCAAAAAGTTCATTAAATAAATTCCCAGGAATTCTTTTACAAATCTTTATCCGTAAACAAGAAGAAAATTGTTATTAATTTAATTGAACAGTTCATCAATACCAATATTGAAACATCAGAAGTCCTAGCATGGGGCATAGATAAGGGTTGATAGGATAACTTTCAGTAACTTCTCATCGTTCTCTAGGACAAATGCAGATCACTAACATACAAACAATAGTTGACGTAGAATATATTAAGGGTAGTTAACCAGCCAGCAGCCGAGAATTCAAGTTTCATCGAAAGATGTTCTTATGATCGTACAGTGCGGTTCCGATGAGAAAGATTAATTATTCTTCGTACTAGATATCTTTTGTGGGATCGTTATTTGACAATGAACGTGATCTCCTGTCAGATTTGTGTGGTTTTTATGGCTGTTATTTGGTTTTTCTTTGTACAACGTACATTAAATGAATAAATAATTGTGCATACTTGCAAGAATTCATGTTTAAAACGATTTAAACTAAAATATGTGACAGTAAATATGTACAAAAAGATCACGTCCTTTATCTCATAATGATCCCACAAAAGATATAGAATCGCTCGACTGGAAGTACCTAATTTGTAACTGAGCAAAAGAATTTAATAATATTTTCCTTGGATGAAACTTCAATTGCAAATTAGACATACAAATATAATATAATTATTATATTCGGTAAATATGCATTGAGTCCACCTCACGGATAATACAGAACGTTCGTGTTGTCGAAGTTTGATTCACGGATAATAAGGAATATTCCATTTTTATGTTAAGGTTAAACTACGAAAGCTGCATGTCATCATATCGTTTTTTTCTTCATATATTTAATTAAACACCCGCTCTTCGCATCATCCACGTTCATACATCAAATCGCATAGTGTTAGAACCCGTAAGTTGCTTTGCAATGGGCAAAACCATTCATCCGATTGCAATAAAAATTTGGGGATTTGATGTGCGCATGCTCGCGATGATTTCTGTATACAATAGTGAGCTCTGGCATCATGAAATAACGCATTGATAAACCGTTCATCCGATTGCGATGAAACTTTGGGGATTTGATGTGTTCATGTCTACAATGGTGTTTATATACTAATGTATGGCAGGTTTTTGCTTCTAGGCCCTGCGGGCGGCTTTATACATAGTTGTATGTTTAACCGCTAAGCGTTGCTAAACCATTCATCCGATTGCGATGAAAATTTGAGGATTTGATGTGTGCATGCCCACGACGGTTTCTGTATACAAAAATGAGCTCTGGCATCATGAAATTACGCATTGCTAAACCGTTCATGCGATTGCGATGAAACTTTGGGGATTTGATGTGTGCATGCCTACAATGGTGTCTATATACTAACGTATGGCAGATTTTTGCTGCTAGGCCCTGTGGGCGGCTTTATATATATTTGTATGTTTAACCGTAGTTACCTACCCGCTTACTACGAAATATTTTTTTTTCTGTTAGTAAGTCAAGTTAGTTTTAACCCGTTAGTTGCATTTGCAACAGGCATAAGCTAGTATATAGTATTGTCTGGTTTTTCAAAAAACTCACTTTTTCTGGCACGCCAAAATCGACCGCACCGCCCCTTAAGTTTCACCAACCTCGAGGTTCACATTCGGGTACAACCGATTAAGACTTTTGATGGATCCGAAAGTGACCTCTCGGCTCCTCGAGTTTCAAAGACCGCAGAGACCATATTCGGTTCACGGGAAACTCACATAAAATCGAACCGCTACATAATTGACAGCGCCAAATTACGCAAATCAGCGGCGAAAACTAGAACCTCTGACTAAATCTATCACCTTTGGCCTCGGTTATATTTTCCGCCGACAGGTTTGCACTCCAAAAAAGGCAGAGAAAAATTAAGACACTCATTTCCATACAATGAGAAATTTATTCTTATTTATTGTACGGCGTTTTTGAGAAAAAATGACATTTTAAACGTGCTTTGCGGGATCGTAGATTACGTAAAAAAAACACTTTCTGCCGGAGATGTTTTTTAATAAATATAAACATTACAAGTTTTAAAAACTTTTAAAATCAAAACATGTGTAGCTCTCCCTTGAAAATGTTTCACAATATTGCATTCAAATTCGACATTTTTCTGACATTTGCGAAAAATTCACTTTCATCGATAAATGCAAATCGTTTGCAGCCTGTAAAATTGGCTGGTATATTAAAATTTTATAATTTTTCTCGAACTTTGCAACACTGAAGATGAAGTCGTGATGGCGTTAAAATCCACTACCACCTTAAAAAAAGCAGACCCCGCCCTAATAGGTTTTGTATGAAGAATTTTTTTTTTTAATGGCGGATTTCAAATTGCATAGCTCGACAGGGCCTAAATTTAAGCAGGATTGGTGCAAATTTGTGCATCGGTCTTGCCTGTGTAAAAAATATTATAATGGAATATTATCTGTCTGTGTATGATATATGTAGTAGGTAAGTACCTAATACAAAAGCGCTAGATTTACCCGCGCTTCAACAGCAAATTAAAATGTCAAAAGAAAACGGATCTCTCAGCGGTTTGGGTTGTTGTTTTTCGGGAAACGGCATTGCGGCCGGAAAAACGATTCTGGCTTGGATGTTTTTAGAAAATACGGTACCCTGAAATATAAGGCAACTTTTAACAGTAATATAACGTGTCCGTCTCATGAAAAAATGTTCATGAGGATATGATAAACATATAACATTTTCCAAAAAAATGAGGAAAACGCGTGCCATAGATTTCAGAAGTGGAGATTTTTACTGGCCAGTTTAAATATGTTCCTTCAGGGTAGGTACTTATTTCAGTGGTATTGCAAATATGATGAAAAAGCAAATATTGCCGGAATTTTAGTAACAAATGCGGAGGTACCTACCCGAATACGTAGCTACACAATTAAATGCAATACTTAGGTTAGATTGTTGTACAACGATACTGAATAATTCAACATTTTTTTAAGGTTCATTTTAAAGTTCTTCGTAAGTTCTATTCAAGTTCTGTTATTTTATCAGTACATGCCAGTTGCATCATAAAACTGAACTTGAATAGAATTTGAACCGAACTTTTACAGAACGTTAAAATTGACTTGAAAAATTGAAGAATTTTTAATTTCGTTAAACAACCCAGCCAAAATATGTGTTTTTTTTTACGTATGTATGCAAGTACCAGCACTCAAAATTTAGGTAGGTACCCATCTGCATATAACAACTCGGTATCATCCGACTATATTGCATACGTATTAGTTTTCTAATTTTACAATGAAATTACTCGAAGTTGAACGGGATATTTTTTAAAAGTATTAAATTCATATAGCGCTTTATTTTAAGCAGTAAAACTACTGGTGAGTTCTGGAATTATAAAATTTGTATGAAAATGTACGTACGCTCATAACTTCCGAAGGACTGCAACAATTTGAAAAATTCTTTTTTTTGTTGTGTTCGTTATTGTTAGTACAAGGTTTGTATAAAATTACTGGTGAGTTCTGGCATTACGAAATGTGTAAAAAAAAATTATAGGTGGCGCGCGAGCTGTTTGAAAAATAAATGTACCGGGAATTAGTGTATGTAATGCGGCAGGTGGGGGGGGGGGTGGAAACAGGAAGGGGGGAGGGGAGCCTGGGAGGGGGGAGGGGAACTCGGGAGGGGGTTTACGATACGGAGAAGCCTAGGAGTGAAGTGGGGTGAGGGAAGGTGAGGGAGGCGGAGTGGAAAGGGGAAGAGGATGCTGGTGAGGAAGGGGGGGGGGGGATTCCTGGTTCCTGGATACAATAGTGAGCTCTGGCAACACGAAATTACGCATTGCTCAACCGTTCATCCGCTTGCGATGAAACTTTGGGGATTTGATGTGTGCATGCCTACAACGGTGTCTATATACTAACATATGGTAGGTTTTTGCTACTAGGCCCTGCGGGCGGCTTTATAAACATTTGTATGTATAACCGCTAAGCGTTGCTAAACCATTCATCGGATTGCGATGAAACTTTAGGTTTTGATGTGCACATGCCTACCATGCCTTTATGGCAGTAGATACCTAACCGCTTACTATGAATTTTTTAAGTTAGTTTTAACCCGTTAATTGCATTTGCAATAGGCATAAGCTAGTATATTATATATTAATGCTCAGTTTTTCAAAAAACTCACTTTTCGCTTGACGGGAAAATCGACCTCACCGCCCCTCGCGTTTCACCAACCTCAAGGTTTAATTTGGCTTGGCGACGCAAAAATGCCGCTGGCACGCCAAAACGACCTCTCCGATCCTCGAGTTTCGCACACCTCAAGGTTCAATTTTGTTCGAAGGAAATTATCCCGACGGCTGACACGCGAGAATGGACATTAGCGCTCGGTATTTTAAAACACTTCAAGGTTCACAATCCTTCGAAGAGTCGATTATTTTCCAGCCACTAGCAGTTGTTTTTTTTTTGATAGGGGAAACATTTCAATATGTTTGCCAAAACTTTACGGGAGACATCTAGCGGTGCGGAATACAAGTATGGATTATTCACATAAGAAAAAATCAAATATCTATCGAATACTTTTGTAGTTCTATTTTCATCCGTTCGAAATGGCAGCTTCGTCTGAATTTAAATAAATACGCTTGCTTCACGATTTTCTTGAAAAAGGAGGAATCAACATAACGACAGTATTCGTATAATGTTGCTATATGCTTGGTTTTGGAATGCCTAATTTTGGAATGTTGTTTTTTAATATTCAGAATGTTTCTTACTAAAATTTTTAAGTTTGTCAATAAATAATATGGATACATTAAAATATAGTGAATATTTAACTGCTGTAACTATATCTACACTAAATAGAAAAAATACATTATTGTAGAATTTCTTTTACCTCATTTCATGGATATTGTTTGTTCTTTTTTTTTCAACTAATTTATTATTTCATATAATTATTTGAAATATATAATATTTAATAATATTTTAATTAATAATATTTTAAATATATAATATTTTAAATGAAGTTCTACATACTTTACGCTTGACAAAAGCGAAAAAATATGTAAAAAAAATTTTTTAGGGTGTTTAGTTGTTATTTTTTCAAAAAAATAATTTTTTAGTGCTATTCACAGGTATATTTTAAAATTTTGTTTTTAAATAAAGCATTAAAGTTAATTTATTAAGATATCTTTGTTCTCAATAAAAAAAAAATTTACGAAAACCATGTTTTTTCTTAGTAAGCATTAACATTTTTTACCCCTGAAACATGTTTTTTTTAGATATGGCATCACTAAACTTCATATTCAAAATGACAACTTTTTATAATTTTTTTATGGATTGGTTTGGTATTAGTTCATTTATTATTTGTTTATTCATGACTGTGATTTTAAATACGATTTTGCGGATAAAATAGGTATGATAATAATATAATACTAATATATTACTTCATTATAAAATTTATGTAACTTTTCTTTGCCTATTAGCTTTAAAAATTGTCACGAAACGCGTTATTTTAGAAATAAATATAACCTAAATCTTCCTCTGTAGGAATAAAATGCCGCAATGATACAATTTATACTGGTGGGTGGTTTGCTATATTTATGTTATACTGTAAAATGCCTGATGGGGACATTTAATAAGCTGAACTTTGTTACTTTTGACGAAATTGACGCGCCGTGTTGACAGGATTACAAATGCGCAGGTGAGATCACTTTTCAACCTTTATACAGTTATGATCCGAGATAGATAATACACATAAAATATAATTATCCTATTATTATTATAACATAACATTGGATTACCATTTTTTACAGGTTTTTGAGGAGCTGGACATTTGACTACAGTGTATTATTAAATGCCAGGTGACGGCTGGCGTATGGCTGGCGTTGTCAAAATTATTGATGAAATCTAAAATATACTCAAATCAACGAAGGACAACAAGGTGAAAATACAATTGAAACAAAGATTAAATTAATGCAATATGCTTTCTTAATTTTTCCTGTCTGTAGAAAAAAACCTGTGTTCCCATTATTGAAATGTTCCTTATTTGATGAATAGTTTCAAATTTTTTCCACAAATTATAGAAAACTCGCAGAAAAATATATCATTCTAATGCAATAGCTACAACGAGCGAAGTGCAAATATTCAAATTCTATGAAATATAAAACTAATCTTATAAAATATTATTGATTACAGCACGTTAGTTCACGCATTTCTTCGTAGCCTGGGTGTATGTCATGGACATAAACAGTAAGCTGGAGGAACGACATTTGAGATGGTATGGGCACGTAAGACGGAGATCATCAGACCACACAGTGAAGCAGGCAATGTCTATGTAGCTTCATCGACAGTCATCCAGAGAAAGACCAAAGAACTCCTAGATGACTCAATGCTTAAAGAAACACATGGATGAAGGCGATACTCCGAACCGAAGAAACTATAATTTGAGAACGAGAAGAACCGACCCCGTGTATTATTAAATGCCAGGTGACGGCTGGCGTTGTCAAAGTTATTGATTTAATCTAAAATATACTCACATCAACGAAGGACAACAAGGTGAAAATACAATTCTGTACCTCAGAAGAAAAAGGTCGGTTGTCACATTTTTGAAATTGTTCAGGAGAGAGGAAATAGTAAAATAATTAGTCTATTGGTTATCTCTTCATGGTTAAATTTATGTAATTTTTTTCCTGTTTTTTTTAATTTGTCTTAAGGCACATATTAATATTATGGTTTTTAACGTTTTTAGCGGACATCCGACCTTATAGCATTAGAAAATAAAAATACTCAAAATACACCAGACCTTTTATGTTGACCTAACTTTGTTTTCCGTTGTCGTAGGACAACATTCTTTATACCTGTGTGTAGATACTGAAATAACTAAAAAGGCCTCATACATAACTCATTTTCACAAATACTGGACAACCGACCTTTTTCTTCTGAGTTACAGAATTGAAACTTTATATTTATGATAAAATTAATGCAATATGCTTTCTTAATTTTTCCTGTCTGTAGAAAAAAACCTGTGTTTCCATTATTGAAATGTTCCTTATTTGATGAATAGTTTCAAATTTTTTCCACAAATTATAGAAAACTCGCAGAAAAATATATCATTCTAATGCAATGGCTACAAAGAGCGAAGTGCAAATATTCAAATTCTATGAAATATAAAACTAATCTTATAAAATATTATTGATTACAGCACGTTAGTTCACGCATTTCTTCGTAGCCTGGGTGTATGTCATGGACATAAACAGTAAGCTGGAGGAACGACATTTGAGATGGTATGGGCACGTAAGACGGAGATCATCAGACCACACAGTGAAGCAGGCAATGTCTATGTAGCTTCATCGACAGTCATCCAGAGAAAGACCAAAGAACTCCTAGATGACTCAATGCTTAAAGAAACACATGGATGAAGGCGATACTCCGAACCGAAGAAACTATAATTTGAGAACGAGAAGAACCGACCCCGTGTATTATTAAATGCCAGGTGACGGCTGGCGTTGTCAAAGTTATTGATTTAATCTAAAATATACTCACATCAACGAAGGACAACTTGGTGAAAATACAATTCTGTACCTCAGAAGAAAAAGGTCGGTTGTCACATTTTTGAAATTGTTCAGGAGAGAGGAAATAGTAAAATAATTAGTCTATTGGTTATCTCTTCATGGTTAAATTTATGTAATTTTTTTCCTGTTTTTTTTAATTTGTCTTAAGGCACATATTAATATTATGGTTTTTAACGTTTTTAGCGGACATCCGACCTTATAGCATTAGAAAATAAAAATACTCAAAATACACCAGACCTTTTATGTTGACCTAACTTTGTTTTCCGTTGTCGTAGGACAACATTCTTTATACCTGTGTGTAGATACTGAAATAACTAAAAAGGCCTCATACATAACTCATTTTCACAAATACTGGACAACCGACCTTTTTCTTCTGAGTTACAGAATTGAAACTTATTATTTATGATAAAATTAATGCAATATGCTTTCTTAATTTTTCCTGTCTGTAGAAAAAAACCTGTGTTTCCATTATTGAAATGTTCCTTATTTGATGAATAGTTTCAAATTTTTTCCACAAATTATAGAAAACTCGCAGAAAAATATATCATTCTAATGCAATGGCTACAAAGAGCGAAGTGCAAATATTCAAATTCTATGAAATATAAAACTAATCTTATAAAATATTATTGATTACAGCACGTTAGTTCACGCATTTCTTCGTAGCCTGGGTGTATGTCATGGACATAAACAGTAAGCTGGAGGAACGACGTTTGAGATGGTATGGGCACGTAAGACGGAGATCATCAGACCACACAGTGAAGCAGGCAATGTCTATGCAGATTCATCGACAGTCATCCAGAGAAAGACCAAAGAACTCCTAGATGACTCAATGCTTAAAGAAACGCACTCAGAACCGAAGAAACTCTAATTTGAGAACGAGAAGAACCGACCCCAACAGCCTACCTAGGCAATGAGTTGGGACAGCGCCAGAAAAAAGAAGAAAGAAAGATTGATTACAGAAATCACCTACTTTGTCTACTGGAAAAGGATGTCAAAATTATCTCCGCACAAGGCGCTCTTTGAGTTATAACAAATCATGATTTGTCATAACCCAAAGGATCAGCTGTGATAAGAAAAGCATGATTTTGAATAGGTTGAAATGTAATATAATGAAATTTTTCTAATATTATTTTAAATAAATAAATAAGGTATAGTATTTTGCAATTCATCATATAAGAAGGGTATATTCTGGTTCCTTGCTATTAAAAGGATAACTGGGGAGATAGTACTTATAAAAAACAATGGTACATAGTCACAGCACACGTTTCACAGGAAAAAGGTCTGAAAATACCTAAAATAGCAATAAATGTATGGAAACTGAACACTGGAGAATTTTGTGCCAGTGATTTTGAATAATATCAAAAATAACTTTGCTTTTGAGTAAAATAAGAGTTTAAGTATGATAATTTTAAAGATGTGGCTAATGAATGAAAAATCTATATGGAGGCACTGCCGAAAACCAGCTGCATTCCAGGAGGAATCCTTAATTGTAGCTGAGCAGTGACCTTTTTTTAGATGGTTTGGGCTCACCCGAGGAAAACATAGAACGATTAAGTGAATCAGATGCTTGGGCCATGTCAAGAATCAAAATAATAAGAAAACATGTGTGAATGTGAATGAATGTTTGCCAAGACTGAGTTATTTGGTAATAGTTAGTTAGTTGTTTCTCAACTCACCCGCATGTGTTTACCAAATTTAAGCAGTTACAAGTTAGAATTGTGGTTCTTTATTCTCCTCACTGTGTGCCTTATGTTTTTAATATTATTAAAGTAATTAAAATTTTAATAAATATAATAGTGCAGTGTTTTGTTTACAAAACCTATGTATCAATACCTCGCTTAACAATTCTGCATTGACATCTTCAATGTTACAAAGAGTTCAGCAACTATCTTTTGATATACGCCACAACATAGTAAAACTACGGAAACTGCCCCCATGTACTTTTTAATTTTGTAATCTTCTCCATAATATATTAGTGTATAACTATTTTATGGAAAACATGAAAAAATAAATAAATATTTATTTGCAGAATGTAGGTACATTGTATTTTTTTGTATTACAGTACATTATGCACCTGACACACACAGCTATAAAAGCACAAGCAAATATTTGTTGAACCGCGACTGAGTATGTGTTGTATCGTCAGACGACGCTATCAAATATTTCTTCCTATGGTAGGAGAAGGGGTCTGATGAATTAGGGAGCACCACGAAATACCATTTCTTTGTACTGAATCTATTAACTAGACAACTGTCATCTGCACGTTTAGGCAGCTCCATCATTAAAATGAGCCCCTCCTGTTTTTTGGAGGAGAGGAGGTAGCACAACTTTTCACATATCACATCAGGAGCGGTTACGACATAAGATATGTTTTGTCTATGGTTGATTTGCGCATAAACTGCTTAGATGTGACAGATCCGAAGGGATTGTATGGAGAGCATTATTTAGCATGCGATGATCTTTTATATTTTATTGCTGTGTGTGGCAGGGGTCTTAAGTATATGTAAAATGTAGAAGTACCATTAAAGTTATAATTTGTATTGAATGCTGGACTATGTACAACTCCTACTCAAAGCAACTCGAACCAGCAGAAATGCGAATGCTTAGATGGTCGGCAGGAGTATCACTAAAAGATAAGATTAAAAGTTCACGCATTCGTGTTAGTTTAGGTGTCACGGACATAAACAGTAAGCTGGAGGAACAACAGTTTAGATGGTATGGGCACATAAGACGGAGACCATCAGACCACACAGTGAAGCAGGCAATGTCTATGGAGCTTCATCGACAGTCATCCAAAGGAAGACCAAAGAAATCCTGGATGACTCAATGCTCCAAAATACTTGGGAGAAACGGCCTGGATGAAGGCGATACTCAGAACCGTAGAAGCTACAACCTGAGCCGACCCCAGCAGCCTATCTAGGCAATGAGTTGGGACAGCGCAAGGAAGAAGAAGAAGGTTATAATTTGTATTAAATGTTTTATTTACCTAAAAAGAAATTTATACTATTACATATTTCATATCAATAATCATTCTTTATTCATAAACATATATTTTTTCAGGTAGACAGTTTTTCGACTGCCATACTAGGCACATGCCCGTATTATGGCAGTAGTAATAACATTAATATAAATATATCATAATAAAAACAAGCTTAAATTGTTTTGGCCGGTCGTTTTGTGCATCGTCTAATTAGTATGACAAAGTATCGCTGGCCCCTTGAGGGTCATTATATCTGGATTCTACTCTATATCCAAATTACATATATTATTCTGTTGTGTGTGTATCATCCATTGCAAAAAGTTCATTAAATAAATTCCCAGGAATTCTTTTACAAATCTTTATCCGTAAAACAAGAAGAAAATTGTTATTAATTTAATTGAACAGTTCATCAATACCAATATTGAAACATCAGAAGTCCTAGCATGGGGCATAGATAAGGGTTGATAGGATAACTTTCAGTAACTTCTCATCGTTCTCTAGGACAAATGCAGATCACTAACATACAAACAATAGTTGACGTAGAATATATTAAGGGTAGTTAACCAGCCAGCAGCCGAGAATTCAAATTTCATCGAAAGATGTTCTTATGATCGTACAGTGCGGTTCCGATGAGAAAGATTAATTATTCTTCATACTAGATATCTTTTGTGGGATTGTTATTTGACAATGAACGTGATCTCCTGTCAGATTTGTGTGGTTTTTATGGCTGTTATTTGGTTTTTCTTTGTACAACGTACATTAAATGAATAAATAATTGTGCATACTTGCAAGAATTCATGTTTAAAACGATTTAAACTAAAATATGTGACAGTAAATATGTACAAAAAGATCACGTCCTTTATCTAATAATGATCCCACAAAAGATATAGAATCGCTCGACTGGAAGTACCTAATTTGTAACTGAGCAAAAGAATTTAATAATATTTTCCTTGGATGAAACTTCAATTGCAAATTAGACATACAAATATAATATAATTATTATATTCGGTAAATATGCATTGAGTCCACCTCACGGATAATACAGAACGTTCGTGTTGTCGAAGTTTGATTCACGGATAATAAGGAATATTCCATTTTTATGTTAAGGTTAAACTACGAAAGCTGCATGTCATCATATCGTTTTTTTCTTCATATATTTAATTAAACACCCGCGTTCAATCATCCACGCGTTCAATCATCCACGTTCATACATCAAATCGCATAGTGTTAGAACCCGTTAGTTGCTTTGGGGATTTGATGTGCGCATGCTCACGATGATTTCTGTATACAATAGTGAGCTCTGGCATCATGAAATAACGCATTGATAAACCGTTCATCCGATTGCGATGAAACTTTGGGGATTTGATGTGTTCATGTCTACAATGGTGTTTATATACTAATGTATCGCAGGTTTTTGCTTCTAGGCCCTGCGGGCGGCTTTATACATAGTTGTATGTTTAACCGCTAAGCGTTGCTAAACCATTCATCCGATTGCGATGAAAATTTGAGGATTTAATGTGTGCATGCCCACGACGGTTTCTGTATACAAAAGTGAGCTCTGGCATCATGAAATTACGCATTGCTAAGCCGTTCATCTGATTGGGATGAAACTTTGGGGATTTGATGTGTGCATGCCTATAATGGTGTCTTCATACTAACGTACGGCAGGTTTTTGCTGCTAGGTCCTGCGGGCGGCTTTATACATAATTGTGTGTTTA
The DNA here is from genome assembly GCA_917563855.2 of Limnephilus lunatus. Taxonomy (NCBI): domain Eukaryota; kingdom Metazoa; phylum Arthropoda; class Insecta; order Trichoptera; family Limnephilidae; genus Limnephilus; species Limnephilus lunatus. The sequence goes on from OU830594.1 coordinate 34,899,498, forward strand.
ACCGCTAAGCGTTGCTAAACCATTCATCCGATTGCGATAAAAATTTGTATATTTGATGTGTGCATGCCCACGACGGTTTCTGTATACAAAAATGAGCTCTGGCATCATGAAATTACGCATTGCTAAACCGTTCATGCGATTGCGATGAAACTTTGGGGATTTGATGTGTGCATGCCTACAATGGTGTCTATATACTAACGTATGGCAGATTTTTGCTGCTAGGCCCTGTGGGCGGCTTTATTTATATTTGTATGTTTAACCGTAGTTACCGACCCGCTTACTATGAAATATATTTTTTTCTGTTAGTAAGTCAAGTTAGTTTTAACCCGTTAGTTGCATTTGCAACAGGCATAAGCTAGTACTATATATTAATGCTCAGTTTTTGAAAAACTCACTTTTTGCTTGATGCGAAAATCGACCTCACCGCCCCTCGCGTTTCACCAACCTCAAGGTTCACTTTGGCTTGGCGACGCAAAAATGCCGCTGGCACGCCAAAACGACCTCTAGGCAGTTTGATTTTCGCACACCTAAAGGTTCACTCTCCCTCAAAGGCTAGCGTAACTAAAATCGTATGGAAAAAAGTCAGCCCATCACTTTTAAGCGAAAGTGAACCTTGGCGCTCTGTATTTCGGATGACTCTAAAGTTCAATCTCCTTCGAAGTGCTCGGCACTAGCAATTGTTTTTTTCTGGATCGGCCGCGGAAACCGGGAGCTTTTATTTGCCGACACAATTTATTTTTTCCAGCGTTTTTTTCACAGGAAAACATTGCGGCGAAAACTGGAACCTCAAATAAAATCACTCAATTCGGCTCAGTTGTATTTTCTGCCGACAGGTTCGCATTAAAAACAAGAACCACAAATTAAGCCTTAGTTTCAATGCAATGGAAAATACTAGAGAGAATGTTGAGACAGGTCAGTTATCAGTTATCCGAGATGTCAAAACAAAACGGATCTCTCAGCGGTTTGGGTTGTTGTTTTTTGGAAAATGACATTGCAGCCGAAAAAACGATCCCCGGTTAGATGTTTTTGAAAAATTCGGTACCCGGCAATATTAGGCAACTTTAAACACCAAACTTTCGTGTCCATTCCATGTAAAAAATTTCAGGGTCGCCGAAAAACCTATAAAATTTTCCAAAAAAAACAAGAAAATACGTGTCCATAGATTCACTTCAGTAGGGTGGATATTTACCGGCCAGTACAAATTATGTTATTAATTCAGGGTAGGTACCTACTTATCTCGGTAGTTTTGCAAATATGATGAAAAAAGCAAAACCATTGCCGGAACTTTGTAAGGAGATGCTCCGGTACCTACCGGAATGGGTAGTTAGACAATTATTTAGGTTTTAATGCAATTTAATTTACTAAGGTAATGTTATTTCCACGATACTAAATAATTTAACAATTTTTTAAAGTTCATTTTCACGTTCTGTGAAAGTTCGGTTTTTTTTATCAGTTAATGCCAGTTGCATCATAAAACTGAAATAATTACAGAACTTGAATAGAATTCGAACCGAACTTTTACAGAACGTTAAAATTGACTTGAAAAATTGAAATTTTTTTAATTTTGTTAAACAACCCAGCCTAAATATGTGTTTTTTTACTCACTCTTTTTGCACTCGGAATTTAGGTAGGTACCCATCTGCACATAACAACTCGATATCATCCAGCTATATTGCATACGTATTAGTTTTCTAATTTTACTTTTTTTTTTTTTTTTTTTTTTTTTTTTTTTTTTTTTTTTATTTATATATGTATATTTTTTTTTTTTTTATCACAAACAAGTCCTGCTAAGCCAATTCAATTGGCTTGTCAGCAGGTGCTTATAATTAAGTTACATATAAATTTTAAATGTTATAATTTTACATCTTATATCTACAAATTCAACATTATTCATACAAATCAATCTAAGTATAAATATTTTTTTTCCGATAGCCAATTTTTCAGCATATATTTAACCTTATTCATAGAATTACATTGCTTTATAGTATCAGGTAATAAATTAAATATTTTCGGTATGTTGTATTCAAACGTTCTCTGTCCGTACTTATTATTAAATTTCGGAACTATTAACCCGTCGTTGCGCGTGAATCTAGTGCTGTATTTATGTTCTAATTTCTCTTTATGCTGCTGGGTAAATATATACTGAATTATAATTTTGTGCCATAGTATTGCCTTAACAGGTAAAATTTTAGCACTCTGAAACAGTAATGGTGTATCATGTCTCTGTTTGAAAATATTCGGAACAACTAATAATTTTACAATTGCGTTTTGTACAACTTGGACTTGTTTCAGATTTGTTACAGAAGTATTACCCCATATTGTTAATCCATATCTTATAATGGATTCTGCCAGTGACATATAAATTATTTTTAGTGTTTCAATGGGTAAGAAAAATTTCAATGTGTACATTCTGCCAGCAATTGATCTGAGTCTTTTACAGGTTTTTTTAATATGTTTATCCCATTTAAAAAAACAATCTACGGTAACACCAAGATACACATATTCCGTAACTAATTCTAAACTTTCACATTTACAATTAGTTGGAATATTTTTATGGATGCAATTAAAATTATGAGAGATAATATTAGGATTAAATTGGAATTTGGCATTAGGTGATCTTATATGCATTACTTTGGTTTTTTTGGCATTAATTAATAATCCTGCATCATGAGACCATTTACAAAGTTGATTAAAGTCAATTTGCATGAGTTCAATTGCAGTTTTTAGATCTTTATGTGATATGACCAATGCTGTATCATCTGCAAATACAAAATGTTTAACAAAAGAGAAAAGTTTTTTCATTATAGTTACATAGATTATATACAGTGTAGGTCCCAATATAGAACCTTGTGGAACTCCTGCAGATACATTTTTTGTTTTACTAAAAGTATTATTTATTTTGGTACATATTTTTCTATTTCTAAGATAATCTTTAAATAAATTTAACACATTTCCTCTTATTCCAATTTTTTCTAGAGTTTTTAGCAGTTTTTTTGAGTTAATAGTGTCAAAAGCTTTAGAGTTATCGATAAATAAAACAATGACATGTAATTTATTATTTAATTGATTATTTATGTAATTGGAAAACTCTTGCAGTAGTTTTTCAGTATTTTTTTTTCTTTGGAAGCCATATTGATTTGGGTCTATGATATCGAATTTTTCAATGTAATTATTTAATTTATTTGATAAAAATTTTTCGAGAATTTTTTCTAATGCTGGTAGTATACTAATAGGCCTATAATTTCCTAGTTCAATGTGTTTTCCACCTTTAAATATTGGTCTAGTAATACTACATTTAAACTCTTGTGGAATTTTTGCTTGCTTTATTATCATATTGATTAAATAAGTAATTATTGGCCCAAGGGTTTTTATATTTCTTTTTAAATCAAACATTCTTATATTGTCAATACCTGTGCTTTTAGAGTTTTTCATTTTTTTAACAATGTTTTCAATATCAGTTATAGTAGCTCTTGGTATATATAAACTGTGAGGTAGTTCTTCCAGAACTATATTAGTAGCTTTGTGATTGCATTTATGTAACATGTTGCTGATGCTATCCGAGAAGTAATTCACAAAATCATTTGAGACAGAATCCTCAGTTCTATCTTTTAACATATATCGTGTTATAGTTTCATCACAATCGTTTTTGGGTTTACGTCCTAAGATATTATTTATCTCGTCCCAGGTTTTTTTAGTATCATTAAAACAGTTTTTAAATTTATTATTATAGTAGTTAGTTTTATCTTTATTTATAAGTTTATTGACAAGGTTACGAGTTTTTTTGTATTCTGTTTCATATGTTTTGTTTGTTGGTGTACTTTTCCATTTTTTATAAAGTTTATCCCTTTGATTTATATGACATAATAATTCACTGCTTATCCATTCATTTATTGCATAAGGTCGTGTTTTCGGTTTTTGCACTATCGTTTTAGAACTACTCTTGTAAAATTTGTTAAATAAAGTTTTTATTTTTACAATGAAATTACTCGAAGTTGAACGGAATATTTTTTAAAAGTATTAAATTCATATAGCGCTTTATTTTAAGCAGTAAAACTACTGGTGAGTTCTGGCATTTTAAAATTTGTATGAAAATGTACGTACGCTCATAACTTCCGAAGGACTGCGACAATTTGAAAAATTCTTTTTTTGTTGTGTTCGTTATTGTTAGTACAAGGTTTGTATAAAATAACTGGTGAGTTCTGGCATTACGAAATTAAAAAAAAAAAATTATAGGTGGCGCGCGAGCTGTTTGAAAAAGAAATGTACCGGGAATTAGTGTATGTAATGCGGCAGGTGGGGGGAGGGGTGGAAACAGGAAGGGGGGAGGGGAGCCTGGGAGGGGGGAGGGGAACTCGGGAGGGGGTTTACGATACGGAGAAGCCTAGGAGTGAAGTGGGGTGAGGGAAGGTGAGGGAGGCGGAGTGGAAAGGGGAAGAGGACGCTAATGAGGAAGGGGGGGGGATTCCTGATTCCTGTATACAATAGTGAGCTCTGGCAACACGAAATTACGCATTGCTAAGCCGTTCATCCGATTGTGATGAATCTTTGGGGATTTGATGTGTGCATTTCTACAATGGTGTTTATATACTAACGTATAGCAGGTTTTTGTTGCTAGGTCCTACGGACGGCTTTATACATAGTTGTATGTTTAACCGCTATGCGTTGCTACACCATTCATCCGATTGCGATGAAAATTTGAGGATTTGATGTGTGCATGCCCACAACGGTTTCTGTATACAGAAGTGAGCTCTGGCATCATGAAATTACGCATTGCTAAACCGTTCATCCGATTGCGATGAAACGTTGGGGATTTGATGTGTGCATGCCTACAATGGTGTCTATATACTAACGGATGGCAGATTTTTGCTGCTAGGCCCTGTGGGCGGCTTTATATATATTTGTATGTTTAACCGTAGGTACCTACCCGCTTACTATGAATTTTTTTTCTGTTAGTTAGTAAGTCAAGTTAGTTTTAACCCGTTAGTTGCATTTGCAACAGGCATAAGCTAGTATATATTAATGTCTGGTTTTTTGAAAAACTCACTTTTTTCTTGACGGGAAAATCGACCGCACCTCCCCTTAAGTTTCACCAACCTCAAGGTTCACTTTCGGGTGAAGAACTTTAAGACGGCCCTTGCACGCCAAAACGACCTCCGGGCTGTTTGAGTTTCACCCACTCTAAGGTTCACTCTCCCTCAAATACCCGTGTCCGGTAAAATGTATGGGAAATTTGTATGAAAAATTCAGCCAAAAAATGTGTCGATCTTCTCAAGCCAGAATGGACCTCGGCGCTCGGTATTTCGGAACACTTTAAAGTTCACAGTCCTTTGAATTCGTTTGGCACTAGCAGTTGTTTCTGAGAGACCGTTTACTGAGGAGGTGAAATTCAATCGCGGAAATAGAGTATTTTTGTAGACAAAATTAACGTCGCTAGCGATTTATTCTCTCATACGAATTAACGGCGAAAACTGGAACTTCTCATTAAATCAACCAATTCGGCTCAGTTATAGTTCCCGCCGACAGGTTCGCATTAAAAAAAACAACCACAAATTAGGCCTCAGTTTCAATGCAATGGAAAATACTAGAGAGAATGTTGATACAGGTCAGTTATCAGTTATCCGAGATGTCAAAACAAAACGGATCTCTCAGCGGTTTGGGTTGTTGTTTTTCGGGAAACGGCATTGCGGCCGGAAAAAACGATTCCAGCTTGGATGTTTTTAAAAAATACGGTACCCGGCAATATAAGGCAGTTTTTAACACCAAAATTTCGTGTCCGTTCCATGAAAAAAATTTCAGGGTCGCCGAAAAACCTATAAAATTTTCCAAAAAAAACAAGAAAATTGGTGTCCATAGATTCACTTCAGTAGGGTGGATATTTACCGGCCAAATTGAAATGTTATTAATTCAGGGTAGGTACCTACTTATCTCGGTAGTATTGCAAATATGATGAGAAAAGCAAAAACATTGCCGGAATTTTGTAAGGAAATGCGCCGGTACCTGCCGGAATGGGTAGTTGGACCATTATTTAGGTTTTTGATGCAATTTAATTTACTAAGGTAATGTTGTTTCCACGATACTGAATAATTTAACAATTTTTTAAAGTTCATTTTCACGTTCTGTGTAAGTTGTGTTTTTTTTTATCAGTTAATGCCAGTTGCATCATAAAACTGAAATAATTACAGAACTTGAATAGAATTCGAACCGAACTTTTACAGAACGTTAAAATTGACTTGAAAAATTGAAGAATTTTTAATTTCGTTAAACAACCCAGCCTAAATATGAGTTCTTTTTTACGTATGTATGCAAGTACCTTTACTCACAATATAAGTAGGTTCCTACCTGCACATAAACACTCGATATCATCCGACGATATTGCATAGGTATTAGTTTTCTAATTTTACAATGAAATTACTCGAAGTTGAACGGAATATTTTTTTTAAAGTATAAAATTCTTATAGCGCTTTACTTTAAGCAGTAAAACTACTGGTGAGTTCTGGCATTATAAAATTTGTATGAAAATGTGCGTACGCTCATAACTTCCGAAGGACTGCAACAAATTGAAAAATTCTTTTTTTGTTGTGTTCGTTATTGTTAGTACAAGGTTTGTATAAAATTACTGGTGAGTTCTGGCATTAAGAAATTTGTAAAAAAAAAATTTACAGGGAATTAGTGTATGTAATGCGGCAGGTGGGGGGGGGTGGAAACAGGAAGGGGGGGAGGGGGACCTGGGAGGGGGGAGGGGAACTCGGGAGGGGGTTTACGATACGGAGAAGCCTAGGAGTGAAGTGGGGTGAGGGAAGGTGAGGGAGGCGGAGTGGAAATGGGAAGAGGACGCTGGTGAGGAAGGGGGGGGGGGGGGGGTTCCTGGTTCCTGTATACAATAGTGAGCTCTGGCAACACGAAATTACGCATTGCTAAACCGTTCATACGATTGCGATGAAACTTTGGGGATTTGATGTGTGCATGTCTACAATGGTGTTTATATACTAATGTATGGCAGATTTTTGCTGCTAGGTCCTGCGGGCGGCTTTATACATAGTTGTGTGTTTAACCACTAAGCGTTGCTAAACCGTTCATCCGATTGCGATAAAAATTTGTGGATTTGATATGTGCATGCCCATGACGGTTTTTGTATACAAAAGTGAGCTCTGGCATCATGAAATTACGCATTGCTAAACCGTTCATGCGATTGCGATGAAACTTTGGGGATTTGATGTGTGCATGCCTACAATGGTGTCTATATACTAACGTATGGCAGATTTATGCTGCTAGGCCCTGTGGGCGGCTTTATATATATTTGTATGTTAAACCGTAGGTACCTACCCGCTTACTATGATTTTTTTTTCTGTTAGTTAGTAAGTCAAGTTAGTTTTAACCCGTTAGTTGCATTTGCAACAGGCATAAGCTAGTACTATATATTAATGCTCAGTTTTTGAAAAAACTCACTTTTTCCTTGACGCGAAAATCGACCTCACCGCCCCTCGCGTTTCACCAACCTCAAGGTTCACTTTGGCTTGGCGACGCAAAAATGCCGCTGGCACGCCAAAACGACCTCTCCGATCCTCGAGTTTCGCACACCTCAAGGTTCAATTTTGTTCAAAGGGAATTAGCCCGACGCCTGACACGCGAGAATGGACATTAGCGATCGCTATTTTGGAGCGCTTCAAAGTTCACAATCCTTCGAAGAGTCGATTATTTTCCAGCCACTAGCTTTTGTTTCGTTTTTGTTAGGGGAAACATTTTTCATCGTTATCAATATGTTTGCCAAAACTTTACGGGAGACTTCTAGCGGTGCGGAATACAAGTATGGATTATTCACATTAGAAAAAATCAAATGTCTATCGAATACTGTTGTAGTTCTATTTTCATCCGTTCGAAATGGCAGCTTCGTCTGAATTTAAATAAATACGCTAGCTTCACGATTTTCACAAAAAAATAGACTAGACAGGAAACTCACATAAAATTGAACTGACACATTTTAAGAGCGAAAATTATACAAATTTGCGGCGAAAACTGGAACTACTCATTAAATCAACCAATTCGACTCAGTTATAGTTCCCGCCGACAGGTTCGCATTAAAAAAAAAACCACAAATTAGGCCTTAGTTTCAATGCAATGGAAAATACTAGAGAGAATGTTGAGACAGGTCAGTTATCCGAGATGTCAAAACAAAACGGATCTCTCAGCGGTTTGGGTTGTTGTTTTTCGGGAAACGGCATTGCAGCCGAAAAAACGATCCCCGGTTAGATGTTTTTGAAAAATTCGGTACCCGGCAATATAAGGCAACTTTTGATAACGATAAAAAGTGTCCGTCCCATGTAAAAAAGTTCAGGGTCGCCGAAAAACCTATAAAATTTTCCAAAAAAAACAAGAAAATTGGTGTCCATAGATTCACTTCAGTAGGGTGGATATTTACCGGCCAGTAGATTGAAATGTTATTAATTCACGGTAAGTACCTACTTATCTCGGTAGTATTGCAAATATGATGAGAAAAGCAAAAACATTGCCGGAATTTTGTAAGGAAATGCGCCGGTACCTACCGGAATGGGTAGTTGGACAATTATTTAGGTTTTTGATGCAATTTAATTTACTAAGGTAATGTTGTTTCCACGATACTGAATAATTTAACAATTTTTTAAAGTTCATTTTCACTTTCTGTGTAAGTTCTGTTTTTTTATCAGTAAATGCCAGTTGCATCATTAAACTGAAATAATTACAGAACTTGAATAGAATTCGAACCGAACTTTTACAGAACGTTAAAATTGACTTGAAAAATTGAAGAATTTTTAATTTCGTTAAACAACCCAGCCTAAATATGAGTTCTTTTTTACGTATGTATGCAAGTACCTATACTCAGAATATAAGTAGGTTCCTACCTGCACATAAACACTCGATATCATCCTACGATATTGCATAAGTATTAGTTTTCTAATTTTACAATGAAATTACTCGAAGTTGAACGGGATATTTTTTAAGTATTAAATTAATATAGCGCTTATTTTTAAGCAGTAAAACTACTGGTGAGTTCTGGAATTATAAAATTTGTATGAAAATGTACGTACGCTCATAACTTCTGAAGGACTGCAACAAATTGAAAAATTCTTTTTTTGTTGTGTTCGTTATTGTTAGTTCAAGGTTTGTATAAAACTACTGGTGAGTTCTGGCTTGACGAAATTTGTAAAAAAAAATTGAATAGGTGGCGCGCGAGCTGTTTGAAAACTTAATGTACCGGGAATTAGTGAATGTAATGAGGCAGAGGGGGGGGTGAAAACAGGAAGGGGGAACCTGGGAAGGGGGAGGGGAACTCGGGAGGGGGTTTACGAGACGGAGAAGCGTAGGAGTGAAGTGGGGGAAAGGGGAAGCGGACGCTGGTGAGGAAAAGGGGGGGGGTGGGGGAAGGGGATTGGAACAAATGAGAAAAGACACGCAGGTAGAAACATTTTCTTTATTAAATGGTATAGCAACGCATGCCGGATACCAGCTATCTTCTATATATATAAAAATCAAAAAAATATTTGCAAGTAAGTATGTATGTATGTCCGCTATGCGTTGCTAAACCATTTATCCGATTGCGATGAAACTTTGGGTTTTGATGTGCGCATGCCCGCGATGGTTTCTGCATACAATGGTGAGCTCTGGCATAATGAAATTACGCATTGCTGAACCGTTCATCCGATTGCGATGAAAATTTGGGGATTTGATGTGTGCATGCCTAAAATGATGTCTATATACTAACGTATGACATGTTTTTGCTGCTAGGCCCTGCGGCCGGCTTTATGTGTATTTGTATGTTTAACCGCTAAGCGTTGCTAAACCTTTCATCCGATTGCGATGAAAATTTGAAGATTTGATGTGTGCATACCCACGACGGTTTTTGTATACAAAAGTGAGCTCTGGCATCATGAAATTACGCATTGCTAAACCATTCATACGATTGCGATGAAACTTTGGGGATTTGATGTGTGCATGTCTACAATGGTGTTTATTTACTAACGTATGGCAGGTTTTTGCTGCTAGGTCCTGCGGGCGGCTTTATACATAGTTTTGTGTTTAACCGCTAAGCGTTGCTAAACCATTCATCCGATTGCGATGAAAATTTGTAGATTTAATGTGTGCATGCCCACGACGGTTTCTGTATACAAAAGTGAGCTCTGGCATTTTGAAATTACGCATTGCTAAACCGTTCATCCGATTGCGATGAAACTTTGGGGATTTGATTTGACGTATGGCAGGTTTTTGCTGCTAGGCCCTGTGGGCGGCTTTATATATATTTGTATGTTTAACCGTAGGTACCTACCCGCTTACTATGAAATTTTTTTTTTCTGTTAGTGAGTAAGTCAAGTTAGTTTTAACCCGTTAGTTGCATTTGCAATGGGCATAAGCTAGTATATATTATATAGTATTGTTTGGTTTTTCAAAAAACTCACTTTTCGCTTGACGGGAAAATCGACCGCACCGCCCCTCGCGTTTCACCAACCTCAAGGTTCACTTTGGCTTGGCGACGCAAAAACGCCGCTGGCACGCCAAAACGACCTCTTCGGTCCTCGAGTTTCGCACACCTCAAGGTTCAATTTTGTTCGAAGGAAATTGTCCCAACGGCTGACACGCGAGAATGGACATTAGCGCTCGCTATTTTGGAACGCTTCAAAGTTCACAATCCTTCGAAGAGTCGATTATTTTCCAGCTACTAGCAGTTGTTTTTTTTTTGATAGGGGAAACATTTTTCATCGTTATCAATATGTTTGCCAAAACTTTACGGGAGACTTCTAGCGGTGCGGAATACAAGTATGGATTATTCACATTAGAAAAAATCAAATGTCTATCGAATACTGTTGTAGTTCTATTTTCATCCGTTCGAAATGGCAGCTTCGTCTGAATTTAAATAAATACGCTAGCTTCACGATTTTCACAAAAAAATAGACTAGACAGGAAACTCACATAAAATTGAACTGACACATTTTAAGAGCGAAAATTACATAAATTTGCGGCGAAAACTGGAACTACTCATTAAATCAACCAATTCGGCTCAGTTATAGTTCCCGCCGACAGGTTCGCATTTAAAAAAAAAAACCACAAATTAGGCCTTAGTTTCAATGCAATGGAAAATACTAGAGAGAATGTTGAGACAGGTCAGTTATCCGAGATGTCAAAACAAAACGGATCTCTCAGCGGTTTGGGTTGTTGTTTTTCGGGAAACGGCATTGCAGCCGAAAAAACGATCCCCGGTTAGATGTTTTTGAAAAATTCGGTACCCGGCAATATAAGGCAACTTTTAACACCAAAATTTTGTGTCCGTTTCATGTAAAAAATTTCAGGGTCGCCGAAAAACCTATAAAATTTTCCAAAAAAAACAAGAAAATTGGTGTCCATAGATTCACTTCAGTAGGGTGGATATTTACCGGCCAGTAGGTACAAATTGAAATGTTATTAATTCAGGGTAGGTACCTACTTATCTCGGTAGTATTGCAAATATGATGAGAAAAGCAAACACATTGCCGGAATTTTGTAAGGAAATGCGCCGGTACCTGCCGGAATAGGTAGTTGGACAATTATTTAGGTTTTTGATGCAATTTATTTTACTAAGGTAATGTTGTTTCCACGATACTGAATAATTTAACAATTTTTTAAAGTTCATTTTCACGTTCTGTGTAAGTTCTGTTTTTTTATCAGTAAATGCCAGTTGCATCATAAAACTGAAATAATTACAGAACTTGAATAGAATTCGAACCGAACTTTTACAGAACGTTAAAATTGACTTGAAAAATTAAAAAAATTTTAATTTCGTTAAACAACCCAGCCTAAATATGAGTTTTTTTTACGTATGTATGCAAGTACCTATACTCAGAATATAAGTAGGTTCCTACCTGCACATAAACACTCGATATCATCCGACGATATTGCATACGTATTAGTTTTCTAATTTTACAATGAAATTACTCGAAGTTGAACGGAATATTTTTTAAAAGTATTAAATTCATATAGCTCTTTATTTTAAGCAGTAAAACTACTGGTGAGTTCTGGCATTATAAAATTTGTATGAAAATGTACGTACGCTCATAACTTCCGAAGGACTGCAACAAATTGAAAAATTCTTTTTTTGTTGTGTTCGTTATTGTTAGTACAAGGTTTGTATAAAATTACTGGTGAGTTCTGGCATTACGAAATTTGTAAAAAAAAAAATTATAGATGGCGCGCGAGCTGTTTGAAAAATAAATGTACCGGGAATTAGTGTATTAATAATGCGGCAGGTGGGGGGGGGGGGTGGAAACAGGAAGGGGGGGAGGGGAACTCGGGAGGGGGTTTACGATACGGAGAAGCCTAGGAGTGAAGGGGGGGTGAGCTCTGGAAACACGAAATTACGCATTGCTCAACCGTTCATCCGATTGTGATGAAACTTTGGGGATTTGATGTGTGCATTTCTACAATGGTGTTCATATACTAACGTATAGCAGGTTTTTGCTGCTAGGTCCTGCGGACGGCTTTATACATGGTTGTATGTTTAACCGCTAAGCGTTTCTAAACCATTCATCCGATTGCGATGAAAATTTGAGGATTTGATGTGTGCATGCCCACGACGGTTTCTGTATACAAAAGTGAGCTCTGGCATCATGAAATTACGCATTGCTAAACCATTCATCCGATTGCGATGAAACTTTGGGAATTTGATGTGTGCATGTCTACAATGGTGTTTATATACTAACGTATGGCAGGTTTTTGCTGCTAAGTCCTGCGGGCGGCTTTATACATAGTTGTATGTTTAACCGCTAAGCGTTGCTAAACCATTCATTCGATTGCGATGAAAATTTTGAGGATTTGATGTGTGCATGCCCACGACGGTTTCTGTATACAAAAGTGAGCTGTGGCATCATGAAATTACGCATTGCTAAACCATTCATCCGATAGCGATGAAACTTTGGAGATTTGATGTTTGCATGTCTACAATGGTGTTTATTTACTAACGTATGGCAGGTTTTTGCTGCTAGGTCCTGCGGGCGGCTTTAAACATAGTTGTGTGTTTAACCGCTAAGCGTTGCTAAACCATTCATCCGATTGCGATGAAAATTTGTAGATTTGATGTGTGCATGCTCACGACGGTTTCTGTATACAAAAGTGAGCTCTGGCATCATGAAATTACGCATTGCTAAACCGTTCATCCGATTGCGATGAAACTTTGGGGATTTGATGTGTGCATGCCTACAATGGTGTCTATATACTAACGGATGGCATATTTTTGCTGCTAGGCCCTGTGGGCGGCTTTATATATATTTGTATGTTTAACCGTAGGTACCTACCCGCTTACTATGAATTTTTTTTCTGTTAGTTAGTAAGTCAAGTTAGTTTTAACCCGTTAGTTGCATTTGCAACAGGCATAAGCTATTATATATTAATGCTCAGTTTTTCAAAAAACTCACTTTTCGCTTGACGGGAAAATTGACCTCACCGCCCCTCGCGTTTCACCAACCCCAAGGTTTAATTTGGCTTGGCGACGCAAAAATGCCGCTGGCACGCCAAAACGACCTCTCCGATCCTCGAGTTTCGCACACCTCAAGGTTCAATTTTGTTCAAAGGAAATTATCCCGACGGCTTACACGCGAGAATGGACATAAGCGTTCGGTATTTTAAAACACTTCAAGGTTCACAATCCTTCGAAGAGTCGATTATTTTCCAGCCACTAGCAGTTGTTTTATTTTTTGATAGGCGAAACATTTTTCATCGTTATCAATATGTTTGCCAAAACTTTACGAGAGACTTCTAGCGGTGCGGAATACAAGTATGGATTATTCACATTAGAAAAAATCAAATGTCTATCGAATACTGTTGTAGTTCTATTTTCATCCGTTCGAAATGGCAGCTTCGTATGAATTTAAATAAATACGCTAGCTTCACGATTTTCACAAAAAAAATAGACCAGACAGGAAACTCACATAAAATTGAACTGACACATTTTAAGAGCGAAAATTATATAAATTTGCGGCGAAAACTGGAACTACTCATTAAATCAACCAATTCGGCTCAGTTATAGTTCCCGCCGACAGGTTCGCATTAAAAAAACAACCACAAATTAGGCCTTAGTTTCAATGCAATGGAAAATACTAGAGAGAATGTTGAGACAGGTCAGTTATCAGTTATCCGAGATGTCAAAACAAAACGGATCTCTCAGCGATTTGGGTTGTTGTTTTTTGGAAAATGGCATTGCAGCCGAAAAAACGATCCCCGGTTAGATGTTTTTGAAAAATTCGGTACCCGGCAATATAAGGCAACTTTTAACACCAAAATTTTGTTTCCGTTCCATGTAAAAAATTTCAGGATCGCCGAAAAACCTATAAAATTTTCCAAAAAAAACAAGAAAATCCATAGATTCACTTCAGTAGGGTGGATATTTACCTGCCAGTACAAATTATGTTATGAATTCAGAATAGGTACCTACTTATCTCGGTAGTATTGCAAATATGATGAAAAAAGCAAAACCATTGCCGGAATTTTGTAAGGAGATGCGCCGGTACCTACCGGAATGGGTAGTTAGACAATTATTTAGGTTTTAATGCAATATAATTTACTAAGGTAATGTTATTTCCACGATACTGAATAATTTAATAATTTTTTAAAGTTCATTTTCACGTTCTGTGAAAGTTCGGTTTTTTTATCAGTTAATGACAGTTGCATCATAAAACTGAAATAATTACAGAACTTGAATAGAATTCTAACCGAACTTTTACAGAACGTTAAAATTGACTTGAAAAATTGAAGAATTTTTAATTTTGTTAAACAACCCAGCCTAAATATGTGTTTTTTTAATCGCTCTTTTTGCACTCGGAATTTAGGTAGGTATCCATCTGCACATAACGACTCGATATCATCCAACTATATTGCATACGTATTAGTTTTCTAATTTTACAATGAAATTATTCGAAGTTGAACGGAATATTTTTTAAAAGTATTAAATTCATAGAGCGCTTTATTTTAAGCAGTAAAACTACTGGTGAGTTCTGGCATTATAAAATTTGTATGAAAATGTACGTACGCTCATAACTTCCGAAGGACTGCAACAATTTGAAAAATTCTTTTTTTGTTGTGTTTGTTATTGTCAATACAAGGTTTGTATAAAACTACTGGTGAGTTCTGGCTTCACGAAATTTGTATAAAAAAATTTAATAGGTGGCGCATGAGCTGTTTGAAAACTAAATGTACCGGGAATTAGTGTTTGTAGTGTGGCAGCTTTTTGCTGCTAGGTCCTGCGGGCGGCTTTATACATAATTCTGTGTTTAATCGCTAAGCGTTGCTAAACCTTTCATCCGATTGCGATAAAAAATTGTATATTTGATGTGTGCATGCCCACGACGGTTTCTGTATACAAAAGTGAGCTCTGGCATCATGAAATTACGCATTGCTAAACCGTTCATGCGATTGCGATGAAACTTTGGGGATTTGATGTGTGCTTGCCTACAATGGTGTCTATATACTAACGTATTGCATATTTTTGCTGCTAGGCCCTGTGGGCGGCTTTATATATATTTGTATGTTTAACCGTAGGTACCTACCCGCTTACTATGATTTTTTTTCTGTTTGTTAGTAAGTCAAGTTAGTTTTAACCCGTTAGTTGCATTTGCAACAGGCATAAGCTAGTACTATATATTAATGCTCAGTTTTTCGAAAAACTCACTTTTGCCTTGATGCGAAAAACGACAGTACCGCCCCTCGCGTTTCACCAACCTCAAGGTTCACTTTGGCTTGGCGACGCAAAAATGCCGCTGGCACGCCAAAACAACCTCTCCGATCCTCGAGTTTCGCACACCTCAAGGTTCAATTTTGTTCAAAGGGAATTAGCCCGACGCCTGACACGCGAGAATGGACATTATCGATCGCTATTTTGGAACGCTTCAAAGTTCACAATCCTTCGAAGAGTCGATTATTTTCCAGCCACTAGCTTTTGTTTCGTTTTTGTTAGGGGAAACATTTTTCATCGTTATCAATATGTTTGCCAAAACTTTACGGGAGACTTCTAGCGGTGCGGAATACAAGTATGGATTATTCACATTAGAAAAAATCAAATGTCTATCGAATACTGTTGTAGTTCTATTTTCATCCGTTCGAAATGGCAGCTTCGTCTGAATTTAAATAAATACGCTATCTTCACGATTTTCACAAAAAAATAGACTAGACAGGAAACTCACATAAAATTGAACTGACACATTTTAAGAGCGAAAATTATATAAATTTGCGGCGAAAACTGGAACTACTCATTAAATCAACCAATTCGGCTCAGTTATAGTTCCCGCCGACAGGTTCGCATTAAAAAAAAAAACACAAATTAGGCCTTAGTTTCAATGCAATGGAAAATACTAGAGAGAATGTTGATACAGGTCAGTTATCAGTTACCCGAGATGTCAAAACAAAACGGATCTCTCAGCGGTTTGGGTTGTTGTATTTCGGGAAACGGCATTGCGGCCGGAAAAACGATTCCGGCTTGGATGTTTTTGAAAAATACGGTACCCGGCAATATAAGGCAACTTTTGATAACGATATGACGTGTCCGTCCCATGTAAAAAATTTCAGGGTCGCCGAAAAACCAATAAAATTTTACAAAAAAAACAAGAAAATTGGTGTCCATAGATTCACTTCAGTAGGGTGGATATTTACCGGCCAGTAGGTACAAATAGAAATGTTATTAATTCAGGGTAGGTACCTACTTATCTCGGTAGTATTGCAAATATGATGAGAAAAGCAAAAACATTGCCGGAATTTTGTAAGGAAATGCGCCGGTACCTGCCGGAATAGGTAGTTGGACAATTATTTAGGTTTTTGATGCAATTTAATTTACTAAGGTAATGTTGTTTCCACGATACTGAAAAATTTAACATTTTTTTAAAGTTCATTTTCACGTTCTGTGTAAGTTCTGTTTTTTTATCAGTAAATGCCAGTTGCATCATAAAACTGAAATAATTACAGAACTTGAATAGAATTCGAACCGAACTTTTACAGAACGTTAAAATTGACTTGAAAAATTGAAGAATTTTTAATTTTGTTAAACAACCCAGCCTAAATATGTGTTTTTTTACTCACTCTTTTTGCACTCGGAATTTAGGTAGGTACCCATCTGCACATAACAACTCAATATCATCCAACTATATTGCATACGTATTAGTTTTCTAATTTTACAATGAAATTACTCGAAGTTCAACGGAATATTTTTTTAAAAGTATTAAATTCATATAGCGCTTTATTTTAAGCAGTAAAACTACTGGTGAGTTCTGGCATTATAAAATTTGTATGAAAATGTACGTACGCTCATAACTTCCGAAGGACTGCAACAAATTGAAAAATTCTTTTTGTGTTGTGTTCTTTATTGTTAGTACAAGGTTTGTATAAAATTACTGGTGAGTTCTGGCATTACGAAATTTGTAAAAAAAAATTTATAGGTGGCGCGCGAGCTGTTTGAAAAATAAATGTACCGGGAATTAGTGTATGTAATGCGGCAGGTGGGGGGGGGTGGAAACAGGAAGGGGGGAGGGGGACCTGGGAGGGGGGAGGGGAACTCGGGTGGGGGTTTGCGATACGGAGAAGCCTAGGAGTGAAGTGGGGTGAGGGAAGGTGAGGGAGGCGGAGTGGAAAGGGGAAGAGGAAGCTGGTGAGGAGGGGGGGGGGGGGGAGGGGGGGGGAAGGGGATCGGAACAAATGAGAAAGGACACGCAGGTAGAAACATTTTCTTTATTAAATGGTATCGCAACGCATGCCGGGTACCAGCTATCTTCTATATATATAAAAATCAAAAAAATGTTTGGCTGTATGTATGTCCGCTATGCGTTGCTAAACCATTCATCCGATTGCGATGAAACATTGGGAATTTGATGTGCGCATGACTGCTATGGTTCCTGTATACAATAGTGAGCTCTGGCAACACGAAATTACGCATTGCTCAACCGTTCATCCGATTGTGATGAAACTTTGGGGATTTGATGTGTGCATTTCTACAATGGTGTTTATATACTAACGTATAGCAGGTTGTTGATGCTAGGTCCTGCTGACGGATTTATACATAGTTGTATGTTTAACCGCTAAGCGTTGCTAAACCATTCATGCGATTGCGATGAAAATTTGAGGATTTGATGTGTGCATGCCCACGACGGTTTCTGTATACAAAAGTGAGCTCTGGCATCATGAAATTACGCATTGCTAAACCATTCATCCGATTGCGATGAAACTTTGGGGATTTGATGTGTGCATGTCTACAATGGTGTTTATTTACTAACGTATGGCAAATTTTTGCTGCTAGGTCCTGCGGGCGGCTTTATACAGAGTTGTGTGTTTAACCGCTAAGCGTTGCTAAACCATTCATCCGATTGCGATGAAAATTTGTAGATTTGATGTGTGCATGCCCACGACGGTTTCTGTATACAAAAGTGAGCTCTGGCATCATGAAATTACGCATTGCTAAACCGTTCATCCGATTGCGATGAAACTTTGGGGATTTGATGTGTGCATGCCTACAATGGTGTCTATATACTAACGGATGGCAGATTTTTGCTGTTAGGCCCTGTGGGCGGCTTTATATATATTTGTATGTTTAATCGTAGGTACCTACCCGCTTACTATGAATTTTTTTCTGTTAGTTAGTAAGTCAAGTTAGTTTTAACCCGTTAGTTGCATTTGCAACAGGCATAAGCTAGTTATATATTAATGCTCAGTTTTTCAAAAAACTCACTTTTCGCTTGACGGGAAAATCGACCTCACCGCCCCTCGCGTTTCACCAACCTCAAGGTTTAATTTGGCTTGGCGACGCAAAAATGCCGCTGGCACGCCAAAACAACCTCTCCGATCCTCGAGTTTCGCACACCTCAAGGTTCAATTTTGTTCAAAGGAAATTATCCCGACGGCTGACACGCGAGAATGGACATTAGCGCTCGATATTTTGGAACACTTCAAAGTTCACAATCCTTCGAAGCGTCGATTATTTTCCAGCCACTAGCAATTGTTTCTGAGACTGTTAACCAAGGTCAGTTACACCGGGATCCATTTATATTTCATTTTCTCGCCGGCCGACTCGCAAACGCGATATCTTCAAAATTATCACGCCTGGAAGCCAAAATTTTGTAAAATTACGTCCACGAGAGCTTTCAGAACGTTTATTTACCATCGGTTTTATCACTTTTTACAAAAACAACTTTGGGATATTCGTTTGAAATCTGACGTTTGCTAAAAAAACGAGTAAAAAGCCATATTTGGAAACTAATGTTTAAAAAAATGTACACTTTTCACGGAGCCGCCGCTCGGCAGAAAATAGAACTACAGCATTTCTTAAGCAAAATTCAAATTTAGATTATATTGGAGATTCGAACGTAAGCAAAAAATAGTGCTATAATTTTGTTGTTGTTGGCTCATTTTCAGAACGATTTTCAAATTCATGGTGTTGGTTTGAGGGTGGATTATAAAAGACCGCTGGAAAAATTATTAATAAATTTTTTAATAATAATAGAGACTTTTTTTTTGAAAATTTTTTTTTTCAGAAAATCGATTCGGGCGTTTGCATTATCGATTTGGCAAGGCAGATTCATATCTCAAATTAAGAAGCGAATAATTTTTTAGTTTTTCATACATTTCTCATAAAAAAATACATATTTGTTAAGAAAACAGCACGTGTTTTTATGAATTCAAAAGATCGACATACAAAAAATATCAATTCCAAAAAAAAAAGTTTAAAAAAAAAAGTTTTTCCAAAAACGTACAGTTATTTTAATTTTTTGTTGTTGTTTAAAATTATTATTTGGAATGTGAACCACCCTGCATATTTCCACAATTTTAATGTGGGTTCTCTGATTGGTTGGACACGTCCAGCCTATCAGATACTTTGTAGACACAGAATGTAATTTAAGGCTCCCGATTGGCTGATTTTATTTGGGCCACGCCCTTACCCAAACAAAAACCGTTAATCATTGGGCGGATTAATTAAATGAAAAATTTATAGTTTTTTTTTTAAACTTATTTTTTGCGCTAATGAGTATGTCTGCCAATAATGAAATAGGTAGGTACCTGCTAAAATGATAAAAAAAATAAATTAGGTTCCGTCCAACTCAACATTAGAATTCGTATTAATTATACAAATACATAATAATGTGAGCTTTTTTACAATGATTATTTGAAAACAAAATTCTGCATAATACATTTTTATAGCGCCGTTTAAGTGAAAATGAATATAAGGACGTTGGGTTCCTACTCGCGCACTATGAAAGAATATTTTTTCTGTTTTTTGTTTAAGGAAATAAAATATTTTTTTTTTTATAAAAAACTCTGAACAATACATTTTTATAGCGTCATTTTTGTGAAAAATTACAAGACGTACCTTCCAAGTACCTAACGTCGCACTATGAAATAATATTTTTTCAAATCAAAATTTTAGTTTCTGAGAAATTCTTAATAATACATTTTTATAGCGCCGTTTTTTAAAAAAAAACTCACTAAGGGCAATAGGTACTTACCCGCTTACTATGAAAAATATTTTTTCTGTATTTTTTTTACTCCAATAAATCAAATTTTTTTTTTTTAGAAATTCTTAATAATATGTTTTTATAGCGCCGTTTTTGTTTAAAATCTCACTAAGGGCAATCGGTACTTACCCGCTTACTATGAAGAAATATTTTTTCTCTAATTTTTTTACTCCAATAAATCAAAGTTTTTTTTTTCATAGAAATTCTTAATAATATATTTTTATAGCGCCGTTTTTGTTTAAAATCTCACTAAGTGCAATAGGTACTTACCCGCTTACTATGAAGAAATATTTTTTCTGTAATTTTTTTACACCAATAAATCAAAGTTTTTTTTTCTTATAAATTCTTAATAATATATTTTTATAGCGCCGTTTTTGTTTAAAATCTCACTAAGTGCAATAGGTACTTACCCGCTTACTATTAAGAATAAAAATTTCTGCAATTTTTTTGTTCCAATAATTCAATTGTTTTTTTTCTTAGAAATTCTTCATAACATATTTTTATAGCGCCGTTTTAGTTTAAAATCTCACTAAGGGCAATAGGTACTTACCCGCTTACTATGAAGAAATATTTTTTCTGTAATTTTTTTACTACAATAAATCAAAGTTTTTTTTTCATAGAAATTCTTAATAATATATTTTTATAGCGCCGTTTTTGTTTAAAATCTCACTAAGGGCAATAGGTACTTACCCGCTACCTATGAAAAAATACTTTTTCTGTAATTCTTTTACTCCAATAAATCAAAGTTTTTTTTTTTAAAGAAATTCTTAATAATACATTTTTATAGCGCCGTTTTTGTTTAAAATCTCACTAAGGGCAATAGGTACTTACCCGCTTACTATGAAGAAATATTTTTTCCGTAATTTTTTTACTCCAATAAATCAAAGTTTTTTTTTTCATAGAAATTCTTAATAATACATTTTTATAGCGCCGTTTTAGTTTAAAATCTCACTAAGGACAATAGGTACTTACTTGCTTACTATGAAGAATAAAAATTTCTGTAATTTTTTTGTTCCAATAATTCAAAGTTTTTTTTTCTTAGAAATTCTTCATAACATATTTTCATAGCGCCGTTTTAGTTTAAAATCTCACTAAGGGCAATAGGTACTTACCCGCTTACTATGAAGAAAAAAAAATCTGTAATTTTTTTACTCCAGTCAATCAAAGTTTTTTTTTCTTAGAAATTCTTAATAATATATTTTTATAGCGCCTTTTTTGTTTAAAATCTCACTAAGGGCAATAGGTACTTACCCGCTTACAATGAAGAAATATTTTTTCTGTAATTTTTTTACTCCAATAAAACAAAGTTTTGTTTTCATATAAATTCTTGATAATATATTTTTTTAGCGCCGTTTTTGTTTAAAATCTCACTAAGGACAATAGGTACTTACCCGCTTACTATTAAGAATAAAAATTTCTGTAATTTTTTTGTTCCAATAATTCAAAGTTTTTTTTTTTCTTAGAAATTCTTCATAACATATTTTTATAGCGCCGTTTTAGTTTAAAATCTCACTAAGGGCAATAGGTACTTACCCGCTTACTATGAAGAAATATTTTTTCTGTAATTTTTTTACTCCAATAAAACAAAGTTTTGTTTTCATATAAATTCTTAATAATATATTTTTATAGCGCCGTTTTTGTTTAAAATCTCACTAAGGACAATAGGTACTTACCCGCTTACTATTAAGAATAAAAATTTCTGTAATTTTTTTGTTCCAATAATTC
This sequence comes from Limnephilus lunatus, assembly GCA_917563855.2. Taxonomy (NCBI): domain Eukaryota; kingdom Metazoa; phylum Arthropoda; class Insecta; order Trichoptera; family Limnephilidae; genus Limnephilus; species Limnephilus lunatus. Next base: position 34,921,703 of record OU830594.1, read on the forward strand.
AAAGTTTTTTTTTTTCTTAGAAATTCTTCATAACATATTTTTATAGCGCCGTTTTAGTTTAAAATCTCACTAAGGGCAATAGGTACTTACCCGCTTACTATGAAGAAATATTTTTGATGTAATTTTTTTACTCCAATAAATCAAAGTTTTTTTTTTCATAGAAATTCTTAATAATATATTTTTATAGTGCCGTTTTTGTTTAAAATCTCACTAAGGACAATAGGTACTTACCCGCTTACTATGAAGAATAAAAATTTCTGTAATTTTTTTGTTCCAATAATTCAAAGTTTTTTTTTCTTAGAAATTCTTCATAACATATTTTTATAGCGCCGTTTTAGTTTAAAATCTCACTAAGGGCAATAGGTACTTACCCGCTTACTATGAAGAAAAAAAAATCTGTAATTTTTTTACTGCAGTCAATCAAAGTTTTTTTTTCTTAGAAATTCTTAATAATACATTTTTATAGCGCCGTTTTTGTTTAAAATCTCACTTAGGGCAATAGGTACCTACCCGCATACTATGAAAAAATATTTTTCTGTAATTTTTTTGCTCCGATAAATCAAAGTTTTAGTTTCTAAGAAACTTCTGAATAAAACATTTTTATAGCGTCATTTTTGTGAATAATTAACAACAACGTACCTTCCAAATACTTACACGCGCACTATGAAATAATTTTATTCTGTACGATAGTAAGTTAAGTTAGTTTTAAACCCGTTAGTTGCATTTGCAATGGGCATAAGCTATATTATATAGTATTGCTTGGTTTTTCAAAAAACTCACTTTTTCCTTGATGCGAAAATCGACCTCACCGCCCCTCGCGTTTCACCAACCTCAAGGTTCACTTTGGCTCGAAGTCTAGAATTGTCCTTTCGGCTGACACGCGAGAATGGACATTAGCGCTCGCTATTTTGGAACGCTTCAAAGTTCACAATCCTTCGAAGGGTCGATTATTTTCCAGCCACTAGCAGTTGTTTTTTTTTTTGTTAGGGGAAACATTTTTCATCGTTATCAATATGTTTGCCAAAACTTTACGGGAGACATCTAGCGGTGCGGAATACAAGTATGGATTATTCACATTAGAAAAAATCAAATGTCTATCGAATACTGTTGTAGTTCTATTTTCATCCGTTCGAAATGGCAGCTTCGTCTGAATTTAAATAAACACGCTAGCTTCACGATTTTCACAAAAAAAATAGACTAGACAGGAAACTCACATAAAATTGAATTGACACATTTTAAGAGCGAAAAATTATTTAAATTTGCGGCGAAAACTGGAACTACTCATAAAATCACTCAATTCGGCTAGGTTATATTTCCCGCCGACAGGTTCGCCCCTTTAAAAACGTCGGATCGAGAAGGGAAGTAAAAAAAAGTTAGTTTCCCGTACAAAACTGATTTTGCTAGGAATTTATTCTAATTAATTAAACGGCTTCGAGAAAGTTCTTTAGAAAAATTGACATTTTATAGGGGCATTACGGAATTAAAGATTGCGTTAAAAGTACACCTTCCGGCGGAGATGTTTTTTAATAAACATAAACAATACAAGTTTTAGAAACTTTTAAAACCAAAACATGTTTAGCTCCCCCTTGAAAATGTTTCACAATATTGCATTCAAATTCGACATTTTTCTGACATTTGCGAAAAATTCGCTTTCATCGATAAATGCAAATCGTTTGCAGCCTGTAAAATCGGCTGGTATATTAAAATTTTATAATTTTTCTCGAACTTTGCAACACTGAAGATGGAGTCGTGATGGCGTTAAAATCCACTACCACCTTAAAAAAAAGCAGACCCCGCCCTAATAGGTTTTGTATGAAGAATTTTTTTTTTTAATGGCGGATTTCAAATTGCATAGCTCGACAGGGCCTTAATTTAAGCAGGAATTGTGCAAATTTGTGCATCGGTCTTGCCTGTTTAAAAAATATAATTATGGAATATTATCTGTCTGTGTATGATATAGTATAGGTAAGTACCTAATACAAAAGCGCTAGATTTACCCGCGCTTCAACAGCAAATTGAAATGTCAAAAGAAAACGGATCTCTCAGCGGTTTGGGTTGTTGTTTTTCGGGAAACGGCATTGCGGCCGGAAAAACGATTCCAGCTTGGATGTTTTTGAAAAATACGGTACCCGGCAATATTAGGCAACTTTTAAGACCAAAATTTTGTGTTAGTTCCATGTAAAAAATTTCAGGGTCGCCGAAAAACCTATAAAATTTTCCAAAAAAAACAAGAAAATTGGTGTCCATAGATTCACTTCAGTAGGGTGGATATTTACCGGCCAAATTGAAATGTTATTAATTCAGGGTAGGTACCTACTTATCTCGGTAGTATTGCAAATATGACGAGAAAAGCAAAAACATTGCCGGAATTTTGTAAGGAAATGCGCCGGTACCTGCCGGAATGGGTAGTTGGACAATTATTTAGGTTTTTGATGCAATTTAATTTACTAAGGTAATGTTGTTTCCACGTACTGAATAATTTAACAATTTTTTAAAGTTCATTTTCACGTTCTGTGTAAGTTGTGTTTTTTTATCAGTAAATGCCAGTTGCATCATAAAACTGAAATATTTACAGAACTTGAATAGAATTCGAACCGAACTTTTACAGAACGTTAAAATTGACTTGAAAAATTAAAAAAAAATTTATTTCGTTAAACAACCCAGCCTAAATATGAGTTCTTTTTTACGTATGTATGCAAGTACCTATACTCAGAATATAAGTAGGTTCCTACCTGCACATAAACACTCGATATCATCCGACGATATTGCATATGTATTAGTTTTCTAATTTTACAATGAAATTACTCGAAGTTGAACGGAATATTTTTTAAAAGTATTAAATTCATATAGCGCTTTATTTTAAGCAGTAAAACTACTGGTGAGTTCTGGCATTATAAAATTTGTATGAAAATGTACGTACGCTCATAACTTCCGAAGGACTGCAACAAATTGAAAAATTCTTTTTTTGTTGTGTTCGTTATTGTTAGTACAAGGTTTGTATAAAATTACTGGTGAGTTCTGGGATTACGAAATTTGTAAAAAAAAAAATTATAGATGGCGCGCGAGCTGTTTGAAAAATAAATGTACCGGGAATTAGTGTATTAATAATGCGGCAGGTGGGGGGGGGGGGGGTGGAAACAGGAAGGGGGGGAGGGGAACTCGGGAGGGGGTTTACGATACGGAGAAGCCTAGGAGTGAAGTGGGGGTGAGCTCTGGCAACACGAAATTACGCATTGCTCAACCGTTCATCCGATTGTGATGAAACTTTGGGGATTTGATGTGTGCATTTCTACAATGGTGTTTATATACTAACGTATAGCAGGTTTTTGCTGCTAGGTCCTGCGGACGGCTTTGTACATGGTTGTATGTTTAACCGCTAAGCGTTTCTAAACCATTCATCCGATTGCGATGAAAATTTGAGGATTTGATGTGTGCATGCCCACGACGGTTTCTGTATACAAAAGTGAGCTCTGGCATCATGAAATTACGCATTGCTAAACCATTCATCCGATTGCGATGAAACTTTTAGGATTTGATGTGTGCATGTCTACAATGGTGTTTATATACTAACGTATGGCAGGTTTTTGCTGCTAGGTCCTGCGGGCGGCTTTATACATAGTTGTATGTTTAACCGCTAAGCGTTGCTAAACCATTCATTCGATTGCGATGAAAATTTGAGGATTTGATGTTTGCATGTCTACAATGGTGTTTATTTACTAACGTATGGCAGATTTTTGCTGCTAGGCCCTGTGGGCGGCTTTATATATATTTGTATGTTTAACCGTAGGTACCTACCAGCTTACTATGGTTTTTTTTTCTGTTAGTTAGTAAGTCAAGTTAGTTTTAACCCGTTAGTTGCATTTGCAACAGGCATAAGCTAGTTATATATTAATGCTCAGTTTTTCAAAAAACTCACTTTTCGCTTGACGGGAAAATCGACCTCACCGCCCCTCGCGTTTCACCAACCTCAAGGTTTAATTTGGCTTGGCGACGCAAAAATGCCGCTGGCACGCCAAAACGACCTCTCCGATCCTCGAGTTTCGCACACCTCAAGGTTCAATTTTGTTCAAAGGAAATTATCCCGACGGCTGACACGCGAGAATGGACATTAGCGTTCGGTATTTTAAAACACTTCAAGGTTCACAATCCTTCGAAGAGTCGATTATTTTCCAGCCACTAGCAGTTGTTTTTTTTTTGATAGGGGAAACATTTTTCGTCGTTATCAATATGTTTGCCAAAACTTTACGGGAGACTTCTAGCGGTGCGGAATACAAGTACGGATTATTCACATTAGAAAAAATCAAATGTCTATCGAATACTGTTGTAGTTCTATTTTCATCCGTTCGAAATGGCAGCTTCGTCTGAATTTAAATAAATATGCTAGCTTCACGATTTTCACAAAAAAATAGACTAGACAGGAAACTCACATAAAATTGAACTGACACATTTTAAGAGCGAAAATTATATAAATTTGCGGCGAAAACTGGAACTACTCATTAAATCAACCAATTCGGCTCAGTTATAGTTCCCGCCGACAGGTTCGCATTAAAAAAAAAAACACAAATTAGGCCTTAGTTTCAATGCAATGGAAAATACTAGAGAGAATGTTGAGACAGGTCAGTTATCCGAGATGTCAAAACAAAACGGATCTCTCAGCGGTTTGGGTTGTTGTTTTTCGGGAAACGGCATTGCAGCCGAAAAAACGATCCCCGGTTAGATGTTTTTGAAAAATTCGGTACCCGGCAATATAAGGCAACTTTTAACACCAAAATTTTGTGTCCGTTCCATGTAAAAAATTTTAGGGTCGCCGAAAAACCTATAAAATTTTCCAAAAAAAAACAAGAAAATTGGTGTCCATAGATTCACTTCAGTAGGGTGGATATTTACCGGCCAGTAGGTACAAATTGAAATGTTATTAATTCAGGGTAGGTACCTACTTATCTCGGTAGTATTGCAAATATGATGAGAAAAGCAAACACATTGCCGGAATTTTGTAAGGAAATGCGCCGGTACCTGCCGGAATAGGTAGTTGGACAATTATTTAGGTTTTTGATGCAATTTATTTTACTAAGGTAATGTTGTTTCCACGATACTGAATAATTTAACAATTTTTTAAAGTTCATTTTCACGTTCTGTGTAAGTTCTGTTTTTTTATCAGTAAATGCCAGTTGCATCATAAAACTGAAATAATTACAGAACTTGAATAGAATTCGAACCGAACTTTTACAGAACGTTAAAATTGACTTGAAAAATTGAAGAATTTTTAATTTTGTTAAACAACCCAGCCTAAATATGTGTTTTTTTTACTATCTCTTTTTTCACTCGGAATTTAGGTAGGTACCCATCTGCACATAACAACTCGATATCATCCAACTATATTGCATACGTATTAGTTTTCTAATTTTACATTGAAATTACTCGAAGTTGAACGGAATATTTTTTTTAAAACTATTAAATTCATATAGCGCTTTATTTTAAGCAGTAAAACTACTGGTGAGTTCTGGCATTATAAAATTTGTATGAAAATGTACGTACGCTCATAACTTCCGAAGGACTGCAACAAATTGAAAAATTCTTTTTGTGTTGTGTTCGTTATTGTTAGTACAAGGTTTGTATAAAATTACTGGTGAGTTCTGGCATTACGAAATTTGTAAAAAAAAAAAAATTATAGGTGGCGCGCGAGCTGTTTGAAAAATAAATGTACCGGGAATTAGTGTATGTAATGCGGCAGGTGGGGGGGGTGGAAACAGGAAGGGGGGGAGGGGGGAGGGGAACTCGGGAGGGGGTTTACGATACGGAGAAGCCTAGGAGTGAAGTGGGGTGAGGGAAGGTGAGGGAGGCGGAGTGGAAAGGGGAAGAGGACGCTGGTGAGGAGGGGGGGGGGAGGGGAGGGGGGGGGGGGAGGATCGGAACAAATGAGAAAGGACACGCAGGTAGAAACATTTTCTTTATTAAATGGTATCGCAACGCATGCCGGGTACCAGCTATCTTCTATATATATAAAAATCAAAAAAATGTTTGGCTGTATGTATGTCCGCTATGCGTTGCTAAACCATTCATCCGATTGCGATGAAACATTGGGAATTTGATGTGCGCATGACTGCTATGGTTCCTGTATACAATAGTGAGCTCTGGCAACACGAAATTACGCATTGCTCAACCGTTCATCCGATTGTGATGAAACTTTGGGGATTTGATGTGTGCATTTCTACAATGGTGTTTATATACTAACGTATAGCAGGTTGTTGATGCTAGGTCCTGCGGACGGATTTATACATAGTTGTATGTTTAACCGCTAAGCGTTGCTAAACCATTCATCCGATTGCGATGAAAATTTGAAGATTTGATGTTTGCATGCCCACGACGGTTTCTGTATACAAAAGTGAGCTCTGGCATCATGAAATTACGCATTGCTAAACCGTTCATCCGATTGCGATGAAACTTTGGGGATTTGATGTGTGCATGCCTACAATGGTGTCTATATACTAACGGATGGCAGATTTTTGCTGCTAGGCCCTGTGGGCGGCTTTATATATATTTGTATGTTTAACCGTAGGTACCTACCCGCTTACTATGAATTTTTTTCTGTTAGTTAGTAAGTCAAGTTAGTTTTAACCCGTTAGTTGCATTTGCAACAGGCATAAGCTAGTTATATATTAATGCTCAGTTTTTCAAAAAACTCACTTTTCGCTTGACGGGAAAATCGACCTCACCGCCCCTCGCGTTTCACCATCCTCAAGGTTTAATTTGGCTTGGCGACGCAAAAATGCCGCTGGCACGCCAAAACGACCTCTCCGATCCTCGAGTTTCGCACACCTCAAGGTTCAATTTTGTTCAAAGGAAATTATCCCGACGGCTGACACGCGAGAATGGACATTAGCGTTCGGTATTTTAAAACACTTCAAGGTTCACAATCCTTCGAAGAGTCGATTATTTTCCAGCCACTAGCAGTTGTTTTTTTTTTTGATAGGGGAAACATTTTTCGTCGTTATCAATATGTTTGCCAAAACTTTACGGGAGACTTCTAGCGGTGCGGAATACAAGTATGGATTATTCACATTAGAAAAAATCAAATGTCTATCGAATACTGTTGTAGTTCTATTTTCATCCGTTCGAAATGGCAGCTTCGTCTGAATTTAAATAAATACGCTAGCTTCACGATTTTCACAAAAAAATAGACTAGACAGGAAACTCACATAAAATTGAACTGACACATTTTAAGAGCGAAAATTATATAAATTTGCGGCGAAAACTGGAACTACTCATTAAATCAACCAATTCGGCTCAGTTATAGTTCCCGCCGACAGGTTCGCATTAAAAAAAAAAAACACAAATTAGGCCTTAGTTTCAATGCAATGGAAAATACTAGAGAGAATGTTGAGACAGGTCAGTTATCCGAGATGTCAAAACAAAACGGATCTCTCAGCGGTTTGGGTTGTTGTTTTTCGGGAAACGGCATTGCAGCCGAAAAAACGATCCCCGGTTAGATGTTTTTGAAAAATTCGGTACCCGGCAATATAAGGCAACTTTTAACACCAAAATTTTGTGTCCGTTCCATGTAAAAAATTTTAGGGTCGCCGAAAAACCTATAAAATTTTCCAAAAAAAACAAGAAAATTGGTGTCCATAGATTCACTTCAGTAGGGTGGATATTTACCGGCCAGTAGGTACAAATTGAAATGTTATTAATTCAGGGTAGGTACCTACTTATCTCGGTAGTATTGCAAATATGATGAGAAAAGCAAACACATTGCCGGAATTTTGTAAGGAAATGCGCCGGTACCTGCCGGAATAGGTAGTTGGACAATTATTTAGGTTTTTGATGCAATTTATTTTACTAAGGTAATGTTGTTTCCACGATACTGAATAATTTAACAATTTTTTAAAGTTCATTTTCACGTTCTGTGTAAGTTCTGTTTTTTTATCAGTAAATGCCAGTTGCATCATAAAACTGAAATAATTACAGAACTTGAATAGAATTCGAACCGAACTTTTACAGAACGTTAAAATTGACTTGAAAAATTGAAGAATTTTTAATTTTGTTAAACAACCCAGCCTAAATATGTGTTTTTTTTACTATCTCTTTTTTCACTCGGAATTTAGGTAGGTACCCATCCCCATCTGCACATAACAACTCGATATCATCCAACTATATTGCATACGTATTAGTTTTCTAATTTTACATTGAAATTACTCGAAGTTGAACGGAATATTTTTTTAAAACTATTAAATTCATATAGCGCTTTATTTTAAGCAGTAAAACTACTGGTGAGTTCTGGCATTATAAAATTTGTATGAAAATGTACGTACGCTCATAACTTCCGAAGGACTGCAACAAATTGAAAAATTCTTTTTGTGTTGTGTTCGTTATTGTTAGTACAAGGTTTGTATAAAATTACTGGTGAGTTCTGGCATTACGAAATTTGTAAAAAAAAAAAATTATAGGTGGCGCGCGAGCTGTTTGAAAAATAAATGTACCGGGAATTAGTGTATGTAATGCGGCAGGTGGGGGGGGTGGAAACAGGAAGGGGGGGAGGGGGGAGGGGAACGCGGGAGGGGGTTTACGATACGGAGAAGCCTAGGAGTGAAGTGGGGTGAGGGAAGGTGAGGGAGGCGGAGTGGAAAGGGGAAGAGGACGCTGGTGAGGAGGGGGGGGGGAGGGGAGGGGGGGGGGGAGGATCGGAACAAATGAGAAAGGACACGCAGGTAGAAACATTTTCTTTATTAAATGGTATCGCAACGCATGCCGGGTACCAGCTATCTTCTATATATATAAAAATCAAAAAAATGTTTGGCTGTATGTATGTCCGCTATGCGTTGCTAAACCATTCATCCGATTGCGATGAAACATTGGGAATTTGATGTGCGCATGACTGCTATGGTTCCTGTATACAATAGTGAGCTCTGGCAACACGAAATTACGCATTGCTCAACCGTTCATCCGATTGTGATGAAACTTTGGGGATTTGATGTGTGCATTTCTACAATGGTGTTTATATACTAACGTATAGCAGGTTGTTGATGCTAGGTCCTGCGGACGGATTTATACATAGTTGTATGTTTAACCGCTAAGCGTTGCTAAACCATTCATCCGATTGCGATGAAAATTTGAAGATTTGATGTTTGCATGCCCACGACGGTTTCTGTATACAAAAGTGAGCTCTGGCATCATGAAATTACGCATTGCTAAACCGTTCATCCGATTGCGATGAAACTTTGGGGATTTGATGTGTGCATGCCTACAATGGTGTGTATATACTAACGGATGGCAGATTTTTGCTGCTAGGCCCTGTGGGCGGCTTTATATATATTTGTATGTTTAACCGTAGGTACCTACCCGCTTACTATGAATTTTTTTCTGTTAGTTAGTAAGTCAAGTTAGTTTTAACCCGTTAGTTGCATTTGCAACAGGCATAAGCTAGTTATATATTAATGCTCAGTTTTTCAAAAAACTCACTTTTCGCTTGACGGGAAAATCGACCTCACCGCCCCTCGCGTTTCACCATCCTCAAGGTTTAATTTGGCTTGGCGACGCAAAAATGCCGCTGGCACGCCAAAACGACCTCTCCGATCCTCGAGTTTCGCACACCTCAAGGTTCAATTTTGTTCAAAGGAAATTATCCCGACGGCTGACACGCGAGAATGGACATTAGCGTTCGGTATTTTAAAACACTTCAAGGTTCACAATCCTTCGAAGAGTCGATTATTTTCCAGCCACTAGCAGTTGTTTTTTTTTTGATAGGGGAAACATTTTTCGTCGTTATCAATATGTTTGCCAAAACTTTACGGGAGACTTCTAGCGGTGCGGAATACAAGTATGGATTATTCACATTAGAAAAAATCAAATGTCTATCGAATACTGTTGTAGTTCTATTTTCATCCGTTCGAAATGGCAGCTTCGTCTGAATTTAAATAAATACGCTAGCTTCACGATTTTCACAAAAAAATAGACTAGACAGGAAACTCACATAAAATTGAACTGACACATTTTAAGAGCGAAAATTATATAAATTTGCGGCGAAAACTGGAACTACTCATTAAATCAACCAATTCGGCTCAGTTATAGTTCCCGCCGACAGGTTCGCATTAAAAAAAAAAAACACAAATTAGGCCTTAGTTTCAATGCAATGGAAAATACTAGAGAGAATGTTGAGACAGGTCAGTTATCCGAGATGTCAAAACAAAACGGATCTCTCAGCGGTTTGGGTTGTTGTTTTTCGGGAAACGGCATTGCAGCCGAAAAAAACGATCCCCGGTTAGATGTTTTTGAAAAATTCGGTACCCGGCAATATAAGGCAACTTTTAACACCAAAATTTTGTGTCCGTTCCATGTAAAAAATTTTAGGGTCGCCGAAAAACCTATAAAATTTTCCAAAAAAAACAAGAAAATTGGTGTCCATAGATTCACTTCAGTAGGGTGGATATTTACCGGCCAGTAGGTACAAATTGAAATGTTATTAATTCAGGGTAGGTACCTACTTATCTCGGTAGTATTGCAAATATGATGAGAAAAGCAAACACATTGCCGGAATTTTGTAAGGAAATGCGCCGGTACCTGCCGGAATAGGTAGTTGGACAATTATTTAGGTTTTTAATGCAATTTATTTTACTAAGGTTATGTTGTTTCCACGATACTGAATAATTTAACAATTTTTTAAAGTTCATTTTCACGTTCTGTGTAAGTTCTGTTTTTTTATCAGTAAATGCCAGTTGCATCATAAAACTGAAATCATTACAGAACTTGAATAGAATTCGAACCGAACTTTTACAGAACGTTAAAATTGACTTGAAAAATTGAAGAATTTTTAATTTTGTTAAACAACCCAGCCTAAATATGTGTTTTTTTTACTATCTCTTTTTTCACTCGGAATTTAGGTAGGTACCCATCTGCACATAACAACTCGATATCATCCAACTATATTGCATACGTATTAGTTTTCTAATTTTACATTGAAATTACTCGAAGTTGAACGGAATATTTTTTTAAAACTATTAAATTCATATAGCGCTTTATTTTAAGCAGTAAAACTACTGGTGAGTTCTGGCATTATAAAATTTGTATGAAAATGTACGTACGCTCATAACTTCCGAAGGACTGCAACAAATTGAAAAATTCTTTTTGTGTTGTGTTCGTTATTGTTAGTACAAGGTTTGTATAAAATTACTGGTGAGTTCTGGCATTACGAAATTTGTAAAAAAAAAAATTATAGGTGGCGCGCGAGCTGTTTGAAAAATAAATGTACCGGGAATTAGTGTATGTAATGCGGCAGGTGGGGGGGGGTGGAAACAGGAAGGGGGGGAGGGGGACCTGGGAGGGGGGAGGGGAATTCGGGAGGGGGTTTACGATACGGAGAAGCCTAGGAGTGAAGTGGGGTGAGGGAAGGTGAGGGAGGCGGAGTGGAAAGGGGAAGAGGACGCTGGTGAGGAAGGGGGGGGGGAGGGGGAGGTGGGGGAAGGGGGGGGGGGGGAAGGGGGGGGAGGAAGGGGATCGGAACAAATGAGAAAGGACACGCAGTTAGAAAATTTTTCTTTATTAAATGGTATCGCAACGCATGCCGGGTACCAGCTATCTTCTATATATATAAAAATCAAAAAAATGTTTGGCTGTATGTATGTCCGCTATGCGTTGCTAAACCATTCATCCGATTGCGATGAAACATTGGGAATTTGATGTGCGCATGACTGCTATGGTTCCTGTATACAATAGTGAGCTCTGGCAACACGAAATTACGCATTGCTCAACCGTTCATCCGATTGTGATGAAACTTTGGGGATTTGATGTGTGCATTTCTACAAGGGTGTTTATATACTAACGTATAGCAGGTTGTTGCTGCTAGGTCCTGCGGACGGCTTTATACATAGTTGTTTGTTTAACCGCTAAGCGTTGCTAAACCATTCATCCGATTGCGATGAAAATTTGAGGATTTGATGTGTGCATGCCCACGACGGTTTCTGTATAAAAAAGTGAGCTCTGGCATCATGAAATTACGCATTGCTAAACCGTTCATCCGATTGCGATGAAACTTTGGGGATTTGATGTGTGCATGCCTACAATGGTGTCTATATACTAACGGATGGCAGATTTTTGCTGCTAGGCCCTGTGGGCAGCTTTATATATATTTGTATGTTTAACCGTAGGTACCTACCCGCTTACTATGAATTTTTTTCTGTTAGTTAGTAAGTCAAGTTAGTTTTAACCCGTTAGTTGCATTTGCAACAGGCATAAGCTAGTTATTATTATTATGCAATTTAGCTGTATAAATGTAACTTATGTAATAAAAAAAAATAAAAAAATAAAAATAAAAAAATTTACATCGATACATACATATTTCAAAACATTAAAAAAAAAAACATAAATTTAATTTTGACGTTTTTTCGAAAAATGTATAGTGAATTGGAAGCCCACCTAGAACTGAAACGAACTATGGACCATTGGGAATGTATGGAGTTTTAATCCCGGCTCTACGTACGGCCTGCAACTTAACGTTCTCGATAATCCGTCCGATCTCCGCGAACCGGAAAATCGGAAATCTCTCCGGACGAGGATTAGGCCAATGTTTTTCCAAATATTTTGCAGGAATCATTTTACAAGAACGGTTACGGCTAAAATAATCCAGGATTTCTTGTTACGGATAAACGGGCAAATCTGAAATACGTTACGCGTATATGGAAAAAGAATCTACGATGTGTTTTTGCTGGAACTCTTTCCTTTTAATACAGGGTCCGTTAGACACTTTTTATTATGTAGCTGAAAATATTTTTTTTAAGAAATCGAAAATCCTTATCTGCGAAAAGAAAAAAAAATATAAGCATTTTTTGCGATTGAAGAACTTGCGAACTCAACGTGTTTAGACCCAAAATAATAGATTATGTTATAATGTTGTTGTTATTTTCTTAATTTAAATGTGGGCTAACGTTTGTGCAGTAAAAGCACATCGAACAGAAATAAAAGGATGGTTTAATAATGTTGCACACACACCAAAACATCTAATAATTATTTGTACAGTAAAAGCACATCGAACAGAAATAAAAGGATGGTTTAATTATGTTTCACACACACCAAAACATCTAAATAATTATTATGAATCGTATTCATGAAAAAATTGTTAACGAACCTATTATTAATTTGCTTCAATCATGACGCGACGCCATACAATGTTTCGTTTCATACAAGTTGGACGGAAAAAATCTGACAAATCAATCAAGTACTTGTCTTGTAACCCACCTACGGGCGCATTTTACCCAAATTTGAAAAAAAAAGTGATAAGCATGATAATTTAGTGGTACAATTTTTTTTTTTTTTTTTTTAACACGTGTGCACCAAAATTACCTTTTATATAAATGTCTTACACGCGCATTTTTGGACCTACAGTATTTACAAGTTATCAGAAAAATATACATTTTAAGATTAAATTAAGCCCATTTCTACTTATAATATTATGATTCTCACCACTTAAACTGAGATTTTCAATTCTTTTTTACTTACTTTCTTCGGAAATCTCGGGAAACTTCTCCATATAACGAATTTCCTGCTTTTAAATCTTGTTTGTCTTGCCTGTAATGTAACAAAATGAGCTTGATGCAGGTTCATGCGGCAAAATATCGAATTTGATTTCAATCAAAATTTTGTTGCTCTATAAAAAATAAAAAAATTACCACGGGATTTTGATAAAATAAATTAACAATAAAATCTCGTTAAGTTAGAAATATACTATTTTTAGAACACGTTAAAACACCTAAATTATTTGTTTTCATAAAAAATTTCTAACATTGTTAACATTTAAATAATACAAATGTTCTATATTCCTTTCAAAATATGCTCTTTTTTCAGAACATAAAAATTTTCAGGTATAAAATATGACATCTTAAATTCAATAAATAACATAAAACCTTCCTGGAAACCTCGCACGTGGAACCTGTAAAATGACAAAATAATCTTGACGCAATTACATGTGGAAATTATTGAATCTGATTTGAACAGAAAATTAATTGATCTATTTAAAAAAAAGGCAATTCAATAATAGCAGCACAATTGCGGTTTTGACATAATCTACGAAATAAATTCTTGAACCATAAATAAACCAAATAAAAACACTCAAAGTTGTAGATATATTATTTTTAAAACCATCGGAAATCAAGTTTTAGAAAAAAAATTACATACCTTCCAAAGTTGGCTTCATTTTTTTAAACCGAAACAAAACACGTTAAACTCAACAACCTTAAACATCTAAGTCATTTCTTCAAACACAACAAACTTATTTTGTGGCATAATTTTAGTTGGAAGTGAGCATTGCTCACAAAAAATGTTGTTTTTTTTTATTATCAATAAACGTGGCTAAAACTAAGTAGTCTATTAATTTTTAACTTATTCATTAATTTTCTAATTTATCTGACTTGGATCCCGTGCATTAATTATCCCGATATAAAACGCATTTGTCACGCTGACTATCTGATATAACCTCTTGACGACAACGTTCAAAAATTCCTAAGTGATTTATTTCATTCTTGCTTGTATGAGATGTTATTAGAAAATAATTTTTCGTGATCTCCAAAAACGACAACATTGGTAAAATGTACGCAGTATTGTCCCGCAAAGTCGCATGCAGAACAATTTATAATTCGAATGGCAATATATACCTACTGCGGTACCTCCGTACACGTACAGTGACGTTCACTCTTTTCAGTCGGCCGCAGAAATCAACATTTTGACAGCTTATACCTTCGGTAGGTGCTATTCGATATTTAAAACCAAAAATTTGAAAAGTTCTGTCCTCTAATTAATATAACACATTTAAAAAAATATATTAAATCTCGTTGGAGGAGACGACCCGTTGTTACATAAAAATAATGTAACTTATAATATATTTCTGTGAATGGTTACCTTTAGGTATGAAGATAATAAACATTCAACAATTGTTATATTGGTAACATTGCCATATATTTATCTGTGCTCAGTTGGTGTTACTGAGAACTGAGTTCACTAGGGAGAACTGGCCTGAAGCTTGCCATCCTTTGACCAGCCAATATACCAAACCACCCACCTGTGGCGGGTCGACGCATCAAATATCCATAGTTCGCCATTATTGTACATCATGTGAAGATCAATAAATCGTGACGTCGCCGGGAAACCGCGGGGCTGGGCACCTGAGTTTCTCCAGCCCGCCGTTTCAGCATATGTCAGCAGCGGAGGGAGCAGACCGCATATCTCCGAAGGCCACAGCATTATTCGCCTATGGCATCGCCGCCACATCAGCTCCTCAAGATACGGTACTAACGCTCCATAATATTCCCAGTATTTAGTTTAGCCCTGATAGCTATTATTTGTACTTTAATTTCAATAAATTCACTTATCTGTGTTCTAAGCAGTTTAGTATTTTATTGAAATAATCTCCTAATCATACAAAGTATTACACACAGCCGCCTGCCTAAGGTCCACTACCTGAGAATACAAACATCACGGTAATAATCTCATTATCTCATGCTCTCTCTAAGATACATTGCATCATGACCAGCTCATCCCCCTTTTTATAACATTTTGGCGCCCTCGTGGTTTTTCATAACACCGTTTCCCGCAATCCTACTATAGTCTCCACCGAACGATGCAGAAGAATAATTGTTCAATTTTTATATGCGCATTGTACATATCTCTATCAATCTATCGCCTAGCTCAGAATCAAGTCAAGTCAACACCTCTTTAAAAAGTCATAAAAAAAATGCAAGCGTGCAAGCAATAAAAAAAATTATTTTAAAATAGCCCATAACCCTAAACCGAGGGTCGGAATCAGCGGCTCGTGAGCCGCACGCGGCTCTTTGCTTAGATTTTGTCCATATCCTATACATAATCGGCTTTACTAAAAAAAAACCACAGCACGACCGATTACCTGTTTTTTGTAGTATCATGGATACAACAAATTTACACTAAAACACGAAATATTACTAAAAAAGAATTTCATTCTAAAACACGTTTAAAATTTGGCAACACTGCAATTTTTCAAATTTTTCATATAAAATTTTGTTTTCATTCATAGCCGCTAGGTGGTGATGGCGTCGCGCCTGCACATTAATTTATACTATCTTGCCCGCGCAACAAATAGCAGTTTACTTTTTATGTGGCGGAAATATTTTAGTAAATATTGAGATTTTACTGAATGATTTCTATTATAGTGACCAATTCACTCTTCTATTCATGTAATTAATATATTTTCCGTGTTATTTGTGTGGTTTTACATCAGTTTTACCAAGTTATTTCAAAATAAACAGTACTTTAAAAGTTTTTTTTTTTTTCAATTATTTCTGGCTTTCACCCTTCAAGGGTGTTCTAGGCCATCATTTAAAATTACAGAGAAAGGGAAAGGTGATTTTATATATATTAATTTTATTTAAATGTACTAATTTCAGAATTATATGGAAGATTGGAGTCTAGTTCAGACTTAGAAGAGATGAAATGTTGAATGGACGGGAGGCAATTTTAGATAACGCTTGATAGAAGAGAGGATATTTATTTAGAGAGGGACAACCAAAAAATATGTGATCTAAAGTGCCCACATCTAGAACACAGAACGTACAATCTGGGGAGTCAAGGATGTGAATTTTAAAAAGGTGAGAAGGAACGGAACAATGACCGATTCTCATTCGAATAAGTGAGGAAATTTCTTTTTTGGAAAAATGGGGAAATTTTTGAAACCACGGTATTGATGGGATAGTCCTTTGTATTGAGGCGTAGCGAGCTCCCTTGGATTGACTGGCAATGTTCCAATACTCTGTCCAAACATTGCGGGATCTATCTTTGATGATGGAAAAAATATCAGATAGGGGAATATAGTTTACGAGGGTAACAATAGGGTTGGACGCTCCTTGTTTTGCCAAAGAATCTGCAATATCATTACCCACTATGCCAATGTGTCCAGGGATCCAAACAAGAATTACGGTTTTTCCAGAGCTTTGAATGGAGGCTATCAGCACTCTAATGAGACATACAAAGTGATCATCAGGATGAAGAAGAGGACAGGATTTAAGTTTTTGGAGAGAATTGAGAGAGTCAGAGAGAACAAGGGAATGTTCACAATTATTTTTGATTATATATTTGAGTGTTTCAATTATTGCAATGCACTCAGCAGAAAATATTGAAAATTGGTTTGAAATTGAATAAAATATTCTATCATTAGAATTATTGTGGTAAACGCGAATACCTATACCATAGTTAGGAGAGTCAGGAGATTTGGAGCCATCAGTAAATAAAAGAGAAGAATTGGGCCATTTAGAAGAAATAATGTCATTGAACATATTATTAACAGTACGGGCTGGGAGATTGGAATGACTTTTAAGGATGCCGATCCCTTCCAAAATTGTTGGGGATAGGGTGACGTGACTATATTTTAATTTGTATAGTGGAAGAAGATCATTTTGGATAATTTGAAGCTCTGAGAGAGAGCGAAAATTTTTACAGATGGCAGGAAGAGGTTTAGTTCGAGCTCTGATTGTAGATGAATGTGTTGAGTCTTTGAACAACGAAACTCTGGGAATAACCTGATGACATTTAGAATTTAAACATTTAAGAACAAATTTGTCAGCAAACAGTTGTCGCCTTAAATAAAGTGGGGGATCAGAACATTCCACTTGAAGGGAATTGATGGGCGACGAATGCATCGCTCCAGTTATTATTCGCAATGATTTCGATTGAATTTTGTCTAATTTACTGAGTGCATTTTTGGAGGCAGTACTAAAAAGTGGGCAGGCATAGTCGAGATGACTTCGAATAAGTGCATTGTAAAGCAACTTAATGCAGGTAGGGTGAGCACCCCACCAAACGCCAGTCAATGATCTGATGATATTTAATTTTTTTTCACATTTAGTAACTATATTGTGAATATGGGAAGACCATTTAAGTTTCCTATCAAATGTTACTCCCAAAAATTTTACTTCAGAGGCGTTGGGAATTGGAGAGTTTTTAAATAAAATTGAGAACAGGAGGATTTTTATGACGGTTTGAGAAGGTGACACACTGACTCTTTTGAACTGAAAGTTCCAGACCATTTAAAGTGAGCCATGTGCAAAGGGCATCCATGGCTTAATTAGGATATTTGACGGCAAGTGGGATGATTTTGGATGATAAGAAGAAAGCTAAATCATCTGCGAACTCAATAACTTTTACTTGAGGGGTAATAGAGACATGCATATCGTACGTGTATATATTATACAGTATAGGGGATAATACATCGCCTTGGAGTAAACCTTTCCAAATTGATCTACTCTGAGGAGTAACATCTGGTAGCTCAATGAAAATTTTTCTATCAAGAAATAGATTAATAATAGATTGGACAAACATGGGGGGAAGGCCAAGGCCTAAAAGTTTTTTTTTAAGGATTGGGATGGAAACATTGTCAAAGGCACCTTCTATGTCTATAAAGACTGCAAGACATACTTCATGGTTAGAAATGGATAAATTAATATCAGTGCTGATGATGACAAGGTTATCTTGAGTAAATTTTTTTTTCCTAAAACCAAATTGAGATGGAGAGGGAAGCTGATTACTTTCGACAAAAAATTCTAACCGGTTTTTAATTAATATTTCATAAATTTTACTGAGGGTGGATGAAAGAGCAATAGGCCTGTAGTTGGATCCAGAATTGGGTGATTTGTTTGATTTTAGGATTGGGATGATTATTTGAGAACTCCAGTCATCAGGCATTATGCCAGACTGGAAGATTTTATTTAAGATGCTTAGGAAGTAATTTAGAACATTATCATTACTATTTTTGATAATGCTATAAGGAATACCATCTCTGCCTGGAAAAAAAAACTTTAAAAGTTGAACTGTCAATATATTAAAAGTTGAAAATATTTTGACAGTTAAAGTTAAAAATATTTTGACAGTTTTTTAGTTTACTTTAAAAGTTAAACTGTCAAAATATTGTTTTGGGTTACATGAAAGTTCAAATTTACGTTTTTAAATTTTTATTTTATGAGAATTTCTTAAAAGTGGTGTTTTTTTGTAATATTAGTATCAATTTCACGTGTTGGTAAACTTATCAAAGAAATTAACATCTTTAGTGGTGCAAAAAATGTGTTGAAATGTCAGAGATATTTTTAAGGTTAATTTTTTGGCATTAAAAAAAACTTTGAAATTTTTTATTGTTTGCACGAGGAAAAAGTGAGGTGACAGTTTCATTTCAAATTCATTATATAAAAGGTCTGTTTTTTTAAATTTTAATATTTCTGTACACTTTCATGAGAAATGTTTTGGTAATAAATTATTTTACATTTTTTTCCGTGTTTAATTCTTAAAATATGGCAGTTTTTTAAAACTAAAGTGTATTTCAAATACACAAATCTAAAAGGTAATTTTATTTGGTTTTTAAAAATCGTATTTGTTTTTACGGCACTTTCAAAAATAATAAATATATAGAACATTCAAAATACTTTCGAAAATTCCTAATTTCGTTCAGACATCATCCCTAAAACCGAGATAAACTAGCCCCCCAGGCTATGTAAGCGGTGTGTATTTTTTTCCAAGAACAATTTTTTAATTAGTAATGTTTTCACATCCGTGGCCGTTTGTCAATTGAATAAATTTTTCACGGGGTTTTTTAGTAAGGCCGAATATGTATAACAGGCCACTTGCATGGATTTCATAACGACTTGGAAAAAATCGTGTGGATAGATTTTTTTAATAAGATTACGAAAATTTTAGTAAAAATTTTTAGAAATGTATAGTTTTTTTTTTTTTTAAACAAATAAATCCATTATTTGAGCTCGTGACGTCTCTACATGAAGATTTCCCGTCTCCGATTATGTTCCCTTAATTTTGTTAAATTCCACACAAATAATTTTTTTTTAAATGGAACTTTGATTTCCGGCGAATTTTTGAATTTGCGTTTAACGTTCACTAGATTTATTGTTTGTTCTGTGCGAACTTATCCTTTGCTTTGATTTTTTAATAAAGATAGCGGTGTTTTTAACAGATCAACGGCTTTATTTCATATATATTTATCGCTACTAGCAGCGTTCCACAAGAGTCACATTTGGGACCAATTTTATTTTTGATATTTGTGAATGATGTTCTTTCTATTTTCAACGATGTTCAAGTTTTAATGTTTGCGGACGATATGAAAATATATAAAGCTATAAGAAATATTAATGACTGTCAAACATTGTCTAATAACTTGTTTAAACTTTTTGTTTGGTGCCAAGAGAACTATCTACAACTAAATTTAAGTAATTCCAATAATTTATGAATACTCCATTAATGATGTAGTACTAACAGCTGTAACCGAGGTGAATGATTTAGGTGTAAACTTTGATCAAAAACTGAAATTTATAAATCATATTGAAATTACATCAAATAAAGCTTTGAAAATGCTGGGTTTTGTAATAAGAACTTGCAGCCAATTTAAAAATATTCAAACCATTAAAAAATTGTACATGCCCTTGGTTAGGAGTCAAATCGAGTACAGTACAACTCGACAGTATGGGCACCTAGTTATGCTAGTCTTTCACTCACGATAGAAAGAATTCAAAAATTTTTTTTAAGATAATATTAATTTCAGAATGGGTATTACAAGGGAATGTATCAACTATGATTATCTACTATGTCAACTTAATTTACTAAAATTATCCGAACGTAGAATAGTATATGACCTAACATGTTTACATAAAATCATAAATTCAATAATTGACAGCCCTGAACTTTTATAATTGATTTCTTTCCATATACCTCGCAATTCAACATCGAGGCACTACCTACCATTCTATTGTGACAACTCCAACACAGAATCACAATTGTATGTATACCCCCGTTCGCCGTATACAAAATTTAGGTAATGACTATAAAAATGTTGTTGACATATTTAACAAATCATTCACTAAATATAAACAAGCCATAGTAGAATTGTTATCAGAAAGAAGAACCACAAATTTCATTTATCCAACTGCATAGCTCTGCTTCGAATTATTTCACATGTACTGCACTTTTCCCAGTTTACAGTTTTGCCATCTTGCATGGTGGAGTATTTTGTTTTTATTTCAATTTGTTTTTTACTCTATTTTTGTTTTAGATTTGATTATGATTTTGATTTTGATATTGATTCTTATTCTGATTTTGATTTTCTTTTTGTTTTGTTTATGATTTTGTTATGCACATTTAGATTTAGATGTTCTTTTTTTTAAAAAATGCATGTAAAAACCCAGCCGGCTCCCGTAGTAGAATTTATAACAGAAAGAAGAACCACAAATTTCATTTATCCAACTGCTTAGCTTTGCTTCGAATTATTTCACATGTATTGCACTTTTGCCAGTTTACAGTTTTTCCATCTTGCATGGTGGATTATTTTGTTTTTATTTAAATTTATTTTATACTCTATTTTTGTTTTAGATTTGATTATGATTTTGATTTTAATATTTATATTGATTCTTATTCTGATTTTGATTTTCTTTTTATTTTGTTTATGATTTTGTTATGCACATTTAGATTTAGATGTTCTTTGTTTTTAAAAAATGCATGTAAAAGCCCAGCCGGGCGTGAAATTCCAAATAAATAAATGTTACGAAAAGAAACTTGTACAATTTAAAAAAAAAATTAAATGACTTTCGGCTATGTAATTATCGTTTTTTCGCACCCATAAAATTATGTCCCGTCTTTCCGGTTTTTAAAAAATGGTCTGATTTTGCGAAATGAAATTTTCAAAAAATCGCCAGGGTTTCACAAGTACGATTTAAAAAAAATACAGAATGTCTTGAGAATATTTGCCTAGATTAGATTTTTTTTTTAATGTGATGCAAGTGGCCTATTACATATATGCTACTCTCTTGTACTTTAGTTATTCTATTTTCATGACAATTTGGCTCTTCTCACTTGACAAACTGCCGACCCCTGCCCTAAGCTAACGTTACCTATTTAACCATTTTTTTCATCACTTTTAATGACTTTTCAACGGGGGTTCTGAGTTGATTTCATTCTGAGATGTCCGGTCACCTATGCAAAGTGCCCTTGGGTTATCAAAAACATTATTCCAAGAATATTTTTATTGGAGTGAATTGAACTTCATTTATTGTCTGTATGGATTTTATAAAGGATTGACTTTTGAAGCGTGTAAATCACACAAAGAAAACAAATAGATTTATGCTGTCCTATACACAGAATGCTTGAATGATAAAAAATGGTAAAATACTACTAGATAATTTATCGTTGCGAATATTTTATATAATATATCAAAGGTGACCTTCTTTTTGTAAATTTTTCATATTCGCCAAGATTCAGTAGCCATGACGTTCACCTTCTTTTTCTAAATGTGTTCTTTGGTATATTTTTTCAAGAGTATCACAATCAAGAGTAAGTTGGACAATAGAAATATCTACTTATACACGTCATTTATTTTAAGCCCTTATTTTATATTTTTGCTTTACGCATAACTAGTTCTTAAAAGGATGTCAGTATCTACAACTAAAAATTTTAACACACGCTTTCCGACAGTTGACCAAACTATCGACCAAGTTCTTTGACTTTACTATTAAAATTACTATTATTTCATGCCCTTGCATGCCGTCATATCAAGAGTTATTTCAACCAAATGTTCAGGAAGCACTATAATATATTTCTTTTGAATTATTCATCTGGTTTTTCCAAACGCCTGCATCTAAAATGTGAATAAGTATAAATATGTTCACCAAACCATGAAAAATTTGCACAAAAAGAATCAGCGATTTTTTCTTAATTTTGTCAAAAACTTCGTGATTAATGAGAGCCCATGCTGTCCTATTGCCAAATTCAATTTAATGTACAGCATTTCTGCAGTAATCAAAAAAAATTGTTGTATGAAAGTTATAAACCAACTAAATATTCCGATAATTAACTACCCTTGGAAGCGTAAAATTGAGGGGAGAATTTCCTGTTTCGTGCTTACCAACTTTCTGGGTAAAATTTTTTAGGAAAATATTCACAGATTGAATGAAAAAATTCATAAATGTTAACCAAAATGATGGCGGAAAACATAATTGGAACTTTATAAAATAACCTATCTACTTTAACATACTGATAAAATTTTTTCCCTTAAAATATTCCGGAAACAGATATTTTTGTATAAACGAATCAATTTTGTATCACATATTTTGAAATTATAAAGTTTATAATTTTAATATGCATTATCTAGAGTAGCACCCAGTCTCCTCAGAGCCTTCGCTCATGGAGAATCTGATATGAAACCAGTTTCCGACGAAATTCGAAAACTTGACAGTTCGTGAGCCGCTACCATGGCAACCTGTTAACAGTGCAACTGAAACGCGACCGCAGCAAATCGAGCAGTGCTGGTGCGTCGGCATCTAGTTTTATTTCAGTTTCTCCATGAGCGAAGGCCCTAAATTAGCCCTAACCAGCATTTTTAATTCAATCTTTGGATCAATTAATCCGTATTTGCAGTTTAGTCATCAAAAGCAAATTGTCGATTAAAACTTTAAATTTCATTCACGACCCCTAGACCTTTGATGCTGTCATAAATTAGCCCGTGACAAATTAATTAAATTAGTACATTTGGTAGGTTACATAAAATCACATTTGATTATTGGTTTTTGGTATGTGTAACTTTCTTGACGTTTTTTTTAATATAATTATTGTATAATGTAATATGCATATTTCGTTGTTTTCAAAATTATACTTTTATAGCACCCTTGATAACTTGATAGTCTCAGTCTTTCTTCAATCTTCAGATTTTCGGGCATTCCATCGTGCAATTTTAGTTTTCTGTACAATAGTTCTTTGAATCTGTGTTTCTCATAAACTATTTAAATTCCTTAAAATATTTTGACATTTGGTATACATAATTTTATGTTTAAATATTAACAAGTTATTTTATTTTATTAGTTAGCGTTATAAACAGTCATTACAAGTACATATATAACAGTGTTAGAGATAATCATATCATTGACCAATAAAATAACGACATAAAAATTTGAGACCATAATAAAAAGAAAAACAAACAAAACAATATACGTATGTAATATAAACAGTTCTGAAAAAGTGCATCTACTCACTTAAATCTACAAAAAATGTATTTCAATTTTATTATTATTATTGTATACTGTAACATTTTTGAAGAGGTTATTTAAAGCAAACTGCTGAAATCAAAAAATAAAATGTAATGAAAATGAAAAAAAAATGAAAATGAAAAAGAAAGATAAGGAATTAATGAAACATTAAGTTTTCAATTGAATATTACTTTTTACGAATTTTATGAAGTTAGCAAGGTTCGTGTCAAACACGTCAACGTCTGTGCGTAATCTATTGAAGGTGCTACACAAGGTGTTACAGCATTCCCTTCTTTATTGGAATCGAATTTAGCTTTTCTCTCGTTTGATAAATTTTTTAATATTTAGTTTTTGCCATTCCGTACTAAACATAATTTCATAACCCTGTTTTCAATCATTTCTAGTTTGTTACCTTTATTGGCCAAATAAAATATCATAGAGGAGTACATAAATGTGGAGAAACTATGTATTAAAAATGAGCTATGTACCTACTGATTCTATTTAGTTAATTTTTAGTCTTCTTAGAAAATTGACTTTTTGATACCTTCTTTAGCATATATTTAATATTTGCTGCATGTGAAAGTTGGACTGAAATCCAATATTAGGTGCACCTATGTAGATATTTGATTTCATTTACTATTTCAATCTTTTAAACATCAATTATCAAATTTAACCCTATATAATGCCGTTTTGATTTGAGCTTTGGTTTTTAAGTGAATCGAGTCCGAATTCATAATTCTTCGCAGTGTACCATTTTAATTAATCATAGCAAATGGGATGATACACACTGCAATGCTTTCCGAACCGTTGGCTAAAGAAGTTATAACTTTTGACATTTCCGGAATAAATCCTTAAGGTAGAATTATTCTTAAGTGGCTTAATATCAGCAGAGTTGTTTATTATCTTTAAAATGCGTGGAAGTGTACACCATGCTCCAATTATTTTTGTAATCCTAAATGCTAAAAAATTCTAAATGCTCAGATCGAAAAATTATATGGTTTTTAGTTCTCCGTGTGATGCTGATTCAGCAGTTCCCTACTTGTACCACTTTTCGAACACCATGTACAGGTAATTTAATAGTTCATGGTTAAGTATAACTAACATACCAAGAGTAATGGGGCCGACAGACATACATACCCATAAAAGATAAAAGATCATTTGGCTTGGCGTATGTCGGCATATCGCTCGCCGTTCATCCCCAATGGTAATATATGGCGAACGATATGCTAAAATAGGCCAAGCCAAATGATCTTCTCTATTTTATAGCTAGGTGAATTCGCCGTTAATAATCATTACATAGTATAAAATTAAGTCGCTCAAAATGTTTGTACGTTTAGATCTTTTAAACTACGCAACGGATTTTCATGCGGTTTTCCCCAGTTGATAAAGTCATTTAAGAGGAAGGTTTATATGTAAAAAACATGCTTATTATAGTAGAGAAAAGCCGAGAAATTCAAATATTCATCATTACATAGTATATAAAATGATGTCGCTCAAAATGTTTGTGAGCTTAGATCTTTTAAACTACCCAACGGATTTTCATGCGGTTTTCACCAATAGATAGAGCAATTTAATAGAAAGGTTTATATGTATAATACATGCTTATGTTAGTAGAGAAAAGCCGAGAAATTCAAATATTCAGTTCAGGCAGCGAGCAGCTGGCAAGCGGGTGGTGTGGATATTATAAAGGTTGGGTAATGGCGTTGTGTTCCACAGTTCTTGGTAAACTGAGGACCCGTGAAATGAGATTTTCAAGTTAAAAATATTTTAATCTCTTGCTTTCAATTAAGGACATCATCAACATACTAATTTCGTCTGCCGGCGGATTTTTCAAAATTTGAACTAATGTGTCAAGAATTCAAGATGCCTTCGTCCTCTGATGGCGAAATAGCTGTCGCGCGTAGTGATAATTACACAGCAGATGTTGTTTACAAATAAACTGATTTTATAAATTGAATAATAATATTAATGAATATTAAAAAGAAAAACTTAAAACGTTAATTTAGTCTTTCTTTTTACCGACTAGGTGAGTGAAGATAATATCTCATTTTTATCACCAGTTGTGAAATCAGGGTTATTGCACACTGGTGGGAAAATTATTGTAGTCAATGCTAGCAAGTTTCTTACCCACCTCAACTTGTGATTACATTATGTCTACTAGGTGGGTACTTTAACTCTCAATGTAATTGGACTTTGAACTCGACCCTTAATCACAGATCAAATTATTTGATTAATCTAGTCTAGGCAGGGAGTAAGAAACGCGTGTTTTACATTATCGGGTGACCTTTAAATGAAACCGACCATGAAACAGGCAGCCGCCTAGTATGGTGATCCAATATATCTACACTATGTTAATTACTCAATTATGTATCATGTATTTTATAAATAAATAAATAAATCAATTAAAACAATCATTATATAAATCGACAGAAGACAAGTTCATGCAAAGGGACTTGATTCATTACATTTTTGTCAGTTTGTGTACTTTTTTATCTATAGGGTGTTTTTGACATGCCTACACACCTTGTATTTATTACAGTCCTTGTAAAAATTGTTATGTATTTTTTAAACCTTTTTCTCTAATAATTTATGAGCAATGCTTTTTCATTGAACCGTTTGTTGTTTCAAGAACGAAAAAGTCAAGTTTATCTCATTTAACTTTAATAGGTAACGACTTCCTTTGGGAGGAAGACGTAGTTTGGTAGGGTTGAGGTTTTACTACTATATAATGTTAGAATTAGACAAAAAAACTCAAGTACAAATCTTTTCGTTCTTTTGATTATCATATTTGCATTTATCTTTATTATTACATGTGCACATTATTATAAAGTTGTCGTGCCAATTAGATACGAAATACGTCATTATTATATTTCTGGTGAAAAAAAATCCTCTGTCGGTGCAACGCTACATAAATTGATTTTAGATATAGAAAAACAGTGCGTTTAATCAAACATTTATTAATTATCAAAAATAAACATGAAAGTAACTGATAAACTTGGTATTTGATTCACTCGATCGTGACATGCCTACATTCACATATATTTATATACACCAATCATATATTGTGTAGAATAATTTTCTCGGCTTACCCGCGTAACTTAGTCCTTAAAAGGACTGTTTAACTCCTGACGTCTTAGGGCTTGATTTCTGGACCGAACGGACACGCAATAGGGATCAGTTTGAGACAAAACTCAAGACATAAAACCTATGAAGATGGACAGTGAGATCTGTCCGAAACGTCAGGAGATAAAAAACCCTTTTAAGGACTTTTAGGACTTTTTTTAAGTTACGCGGGTAAACCGAGAAAATTATTCTACATCTTACTTACACCCGCGAAAACCTTAATCATATCATATACATATTTTATATACACCGCCCTTCATGACCAAATCAATAAAGCACGTAAGTGGCCTTTTTAAAATCTTATTCATTCTGTTTACATCAACGTTGCATTAAAAATCTCCACATTCTTCAAAAGTCATGCATGGTTTTACCATCCGTACACCTTAGGAAACTCATTTCTAAATCAGAGAGTCTACTTTCATCTTTTCTCTGCAAATTCTATGAGAAAATTCTAACTGAGAAACATCAGGCTTGGTATCAACACTCCGTTGTGGACTGCTAGCTTCGCTTCTTTTGACATTTCTTTAGCGAATAATTGAGTTTCCTTCATTTACCCTTCTTTCGTTATCTCTATCAGCCTTCTCATCTCTGGTATATGTACATTAGAGTGTCCCAAGACATAAGGGAGATTTTTTTTTCATGAATTTAAATACGCATACCCTCTTATTTTTTTTCCATTTGATCCCAATAACTCATATAATAAATATTATTTTGATCAAACACCGGCAACCCGTGCCGACTTGGTGCCAAACATATGGTACAAAAATTTGTACTGAGTTAATATGGAAGGATTTTAAACTTTAATTTTTCTCGGATAAATAAAACTAAAAACTGCACAAATGGTCCATTATGTAGTATTTTATATATAAAAATGGTTTATTGATTAAATTTTCGCTTCAAAGTTTGTTTTTTACAGTCTTCCGGTGTTCCTGAACGCATTCTAACATTTTTTTTTTTCGTAAACCTTCATCGATTTCAAAAAGCACAAGTCCTGGTAAGGTGCTTTAACTGCTATATAACATTGTAGCCATGGCTTGACATAGTATGTTACTATGAACAAGCAAACTTCTAAAAGTGCCGCTAATATAATAATATTTTAAACGAATAAAGCGCCCTTGCCATCCATCGAGCATGGTGCATAGCACCTGGAGGCCGAATCATAAATTTTCTCTCTATATCTCTGCCTAAAAACATCACAGAGAGCTCTAACAACTCTCGATAATCATCTCGAAGTAGGTATTTTTGTTGTCGGTGTAGTACGGTAAAAGTCAAGCAAATCATGGATTTCAGAAGCGGTTAGGTGCAATGTGAGATTTTCTCTGTAGCACCGAATTTTATCGGGATTAGCATTTTTCCAGTTATCTCTAAACTTTTTGAAGAATGGGATGTCAGGGCTTGTAGTCACTTGATTGATTTTTAAGCTTTTGTTCAAGAAGCACACAAGCACCATTCAACTGACCTGTATTTGAAGCTGTTGTATCACAACACAGAATTTGCCCTTTATCTTCCAGATTTCAGTCTACAATCGCATTTTATACAGCCTGCGCTTGTTCCTTCGTGGCACAGCAACTTTCCAATCGTGGCACAGCAATAAGTTGTTAGTTTTTCCCATATGATATAACAGTTGGAAGCTGTATTCTTTTGATTTTCGAGGATCTAAAGCAGGCAACAGTTTGTTGTCCCACTGAAGAGTCACAGCATCTGGTACCTCATTTTAAAAAATAACTTTTATGGCCTTTTGTTTTTCCTTTCGAATTTTTTGAGTTGAAGACTTACTTATTGGAATCTGATCAATATTATATCCAAGCGCCTCAATAGTAGCTTCAAGAATGAAAACAGAATCTCTCACACTTAGCTGGCACCTGTCGAGCGCAGCGACTAACTTTGGAGTAATGAAGTCTTTTCGCATCGACGTTTTACTGGTTTCAGGTTTAGTGTTCTGTAGCGGTTTTGGCAAATCTTCTGAATATGTGAATCAGAAGATGAGAAGTTTTTTTGACGGTTCGTAAGAGGATGTTGAAGGAGTTGGCGCAGATAAATATTTGGTTCGCCGCTTTTCTTGCTCGATTGTTCTAAGGCGCGCTCTCTCCTCTTTATCTGTCAGTTTTTGTCCACCCCCGCTAAGTAGCCAGGACGACCTGGCTTTCTTTGCTGCTGCAAGAAGATTCTATCTTCATTTATTTTTATTAATTTAAAGGCATCGTCGTGTGCAATGTCAAATAAATTATAAATTAGTTTTTGGTAAACTTTTGACAATGTCGTTCAAATATATCTTGCGTTTTCTGCGCATTTTTTTGCAAATCCCTCCAAACTTGATGCAAGTTTCAAGATACAAATTTTGTCACACAATTAGGTAAATATTTGGTTGGCATACGCGCCTTTTCACAATAGATAGCACACTCGCGAATAGTGAGATTAGCACTTTCATTGACAGTTAAGTTCACTTCTCGGATATTGTAGAACAAAACTTTAAGAATTTGTTCATTAGAGGGTAGTTAAGAATCCGATATTTGGTGTTTTACGACTCCTCTTAAAAATATATTCTTTTTAGAATTGCGTATATCTAACGACATGTTGCCTGAATGAGTAATATGCGTTTATTAACAAAAAAGCTAGTTACTACAAGCACATTAACACATTTGCTCGCAGGCGTCTTAATATAAAAGTACTAATAACTTTCGATGCAAGTCGGCACGGGTTGCCGTGGTCCCAAGTAAACGCAATTTTTTTTATAAGTGTTTTGTCATTATTGAAACAAAATTAGAAGGTATGCGTTAAAAAATAACAACTTTCATTTTTTTGGGACACCCTAATGTACATACTTCCCAAATACACAAACTCACCCTCCTCCTCTCTGTAACTATAGTTATACTTTATACTTACCTACTTACATTAATTTAACTAATTTTTCATGCATTCTTCGATAAACTGATGAACTGGTCAGTTATAGTACCTTGTTATTTTGCTAGCAATATTTGAGAATCCTAACCTGCCCATCCTCAGTCCTCAATCCAGCCCCCTTTGCTTTCCCCAAAATGCCGAAGGCACTCCATAGAGAGGAATGCCGTTGAATTCCAATGTCGGGAAATTGTTACTTTTACAGTATTACAAATTTCCCATTATAAGTTATGCTAGAGAAATTTTGAACAATCCGATACGGAATAATACAAAGGAAAATGTTTCGCAACAGAGAAGGGAAATTTCCGATTCGAAGATGGCGAACTTATTCAAGTCCTAATATTACAGATACTAAGCGAAATTCCAATCAATTTGATGTACTGTGTTTATATTGCTCTTGACGATATTATTCAACTATTCTATTCGACGGGAAAATAATATTTTTGTGTGACAGGGGTGTGCCATTATTTTTTTGGTAATGCTGCTTTTACTGATTTTGGCAGTTAATACAATAACATTAAGTGGATCTACGTTCTTCTTTTGTCACCTAAAATATAATATTTGCTTAATAATATTGAAAATACCAGCGGAATTTTTATTGTATTTTTTAAACGTTTCAGTTTTTCGTCGATTATTGGTTTTTAACGAAAGGATTCACCCTAATATAGACATCAGGCTGGTTACATCAGTAGTTGTAATTATGAAGAAAATAGAGTTGGAGCGAAACCCGGTCGGCGATAGACATTTTTAATGATTAAACAAACAAAACACAGAATTGTTTGCTACGAGTATATCAAGGCATCCAAATGTATTGCTTAGTTTCTAGTGAAATTAAAATTAACCTATATTTATTATTTGCATTTCACATCATCTTTGGGGATGCTGAGTTGAGGATCATTTTGGGGAAAGAAGGAAAAGGAGTTCTGAGAAGGCAAAAGGTGTGAGGGGTGGGTAGGAATCTGGGGACCGATGTGTCCAGGAGTGACGGACGTATGAATAATATGAATATATCCCTCCCACTGAGGTGCAAGACGACGGCTCGAGGAGTCCGACTGGATAAGTCTGTATTAGGTCTCCCTCAACCAGTCTCTCCTGATCCGGCCCGCCATACAGTAGGTAGGCACTACCACACAGCAGGAAGGCGGCATTCGCCACCAAGACCTAGACAAACCTCACCCCATGAACCCGGGCACCCCTGTTAAGTAATCAAATGTAGCAAACCGCTTGAGGTGTCTGGCCTATGGCGAGGGTGTTGTTTATCCAATAAATGGTTCTTGGAGTGGTGTTACCCAAATCCGCCTTTCAAAATGTATGTTGTAAGTCGGTATTAGAAATAAGCGAAGATTAAATTAAAATGAAAACACGAGTACATTTCATTTTTTTTTTACATGAATACCGCACAAGAGTCCCAACAACTCCCGTCTGGAGCCAGTGGGACTATGGCATCCCCAATTGGGTTATGTTGTGAGGCTGAAGGTAGTGGAGAGGAGAAGGAGATAGGGAAGACGAAAGTGGGAAAGTACCTGGCTATCCTGATCTGTTCACCAAAAACGGCTAAAGCTATTTCAAGCAACGTTTCAATTGTGAATGGTGGTCTTACACCAGGGCGATACTGAGAGTATCTTCCACTCTGGAACGTGCCGCAAATATACTATATATTTTTTTAAATGAATAAATTGTGAAATAACGCAAATTAATCTAATCTGTTCTAAGTTTTACAAATTAAAAAAAAATTGTCGTGTTAACAAAGATTGTTGTCATATAATTTTACATCACAAAGGATCTGCTTCCAATGAAATTATTAACAATTCGGTCATTACAGTGGTTGGGTATTTTCATATGTATTTTAGATTGACTTACAAAATTACTGCCTCAACACAGACTAGCCTAGTGAGGCGGGTTACAAGAATCCTCAACTACATAACTCCTAATTTATATTATTTAATCTACCTTTAACCTAATGTTCATATGTATATTATTTTCTGTTTTTTAGCTTTTTGTAAGAATATAAGCTATAAACCATTGTAAACTACACTGAACATGTACTTTATTTTTTATATTTTAGCAAATTTCATTGAATAATGATATATTATTGTCATTATAATTTATTTAAATGGTTTCAAAGTATTATAATAGGTACCTTAAAAAGCCGTTCCTTGGCGTAGGTATAGTTAACCAATTTGCGTTATAAAAGCTTATAAATATCTCCAGCTAGAAGGAGCTATATCCCGATTTGGTAATTTACATTTCGTTTGTCTTCATTACACCCCTTCTTCTAAGAATTCTTGTAAATGAAGGCCCCTTACAGGGTGACCGGTATTGTATGATCAATATGCCAAATCAGGTAGGATTTTTGTCAACTACCTAAAACTGATTTATTTTAGTTAGTAGAGGTTGATTCCGCTATAGACGATTCTCGACATTAATTTACAAACCACAATATTTGTATCTTTTTTATATCAGTGCAAAGAAGAAGTCAATATTTTATAATAAAAAAATTTCGGATTTTACTTCATAGTGAAATTTTTGGTACGCTTGGAAACATTATCATTCGATTAATTGGTATAAACTGCAAAATCACACTGCGCAACTTTAGCGCGAAACAGATGTTACCGATAGTTTGAGGTTATATTTTACCGCTAAACGCACATGTAGTGACAATATTAATTTATTCTTACGTACCGAAAGATATAAGTACTTGTTATTTTTTAAGCATCATTGACTACAAGAAGACACTGTTACCTTGTTGCACCCGCGATACAAAAGATATAAAAGTTTGTGTTTTTCAAAGAAATAAAGTGCAAACGTTTTGAAACATTGTAAAAGTAAGAAGAAATCAAAGGCAAACTTAAATAAAACGTTTTTAAGAGTATAATGTTGACTCAAATTAGTTTCACCCGCGATTGTGTTGTTAGAATCGCGGGTGCAACTCTTTGACAACTACTCTTATTGTGTGATTTATCATATATTTGTTTTTGGTTATGCCTTCAATAATAATATATGCTGTGTATTACTGGTGATTTATATTAAATAGATGTGTTTATATTATATTCCGCTTTTTTCATAAAAATTCTATGTTTTGGCAAGCAGTCTCTCTGAAACATCTTTTTTATTTTAAAAAAAGAAGTTGGAAAAAGATGGTCATGTTGGATGATAAATGGGAAGGGCTGAAAAATAAATCGGACATTCAATCAAAACATTTCTTTCAATCTGAAGACGGCGATAGCATTTCCGTGGCGCGTACTTCACTGTCTCATCTTAAATGCACATTGGTTTTGAAATCTCCAAAAACAACCACTGTACCAGAAAATAATTGGGATCATAACAATTTGGAAACTCTTACAAATTACGAAATATAAAAAAGAATTCTACAAAATAAGAAAAAACCAAAAATTTGGTTTTTTTATTTCAAAACACAAAAAGAAAAAAAGAAACGATTTTGCGCATTTCTGATCTTTACAGTAATTCAGATGACTAATCCTTAAATAACGAATCTCCAACGTATTTTCAAGTCTCAAAATTACCAGCAGAAGCATGCCACAAAACTTGTACTATCTGTGCCACTGTCTTACCAAAAGGTATAAACATTAATTAAATCATTAAATAAATTATTTATTTAATATCAATAAACCAAAAGACATGAATATTAATTAAATAATTATAAAAATCATGAATGACATAGCAGTCGTGAAAATTGAAGACATTAACGCAAATTTGGAAGCGCCAGAAAAAAGGATTGATGGATGTAACATGTTCACAGAATTTTCGGCGAATGTTGACGTAACCGAAAATAAATAATTAACATACATGACCAATAAGTGTACTGATTAGTAATAAGCATTGTTAGATTTCTTATTTCGTTCCTCTATGAGTGTTTATTGATGTTTATATACACTTAAATTAGACGAGTTGCAAGCGCGATAATTTAATGTTGCAACCGCGATTGCTTGAAAAGCTAATAATTCTTTGCTTGTTTTTGTTTTCTATAGTTTAATTTATTTTTTTAGTCAATTAGTTTAACGCCTTACGAAATTTCAAGGCATAACATAATAAATGTTTCACAATTAAGAGACTTTGTGTTTTTGTCTTATGATCTGGAAATGGTGGGCCAAATTGGTTGCACTCGCGATGGCACTTTGAACCTCCCTCCTGACTATTTAAATATTTCAATAAAATTCTTATAAACTAATAAAAATTTAACATGTTAAAATGTAGCTCTTCCAAGAATTATTTCATTAAAAATGTTTATTTTATTATGAATAAGCTTTACATGCGTCTAAATGTTGTACCCGCGATAATGGAATCACCCTAGATTAATCCATAGATGTGTGTTTAATAATATATTTCTTACAAGGATTAAGAATATTCAACAATTTAATTTGAGATCAATGCATGCACTTATCTAACTTATTAAAATGTTATCTTTTTGTAAAGAAGAGTAACTATGGCGGGCGGGCCGATAGACGGTCGCATAGCAGACACACGTATGGGTGGCTTGAATTTGATTTTTATGCAAATCTACAGTTTTATTCCGAGTTTGATGAAATTTTGCACACTTAACCTTCACAAGAAGATGAAGGTTTATGTGTGTTCGTCTGTGTAAATTTTCCGAGATTAATGAAATTTTGATCACTTTTTTATTATGTTTTTATTCATTATTCGTTTATACGCCCTTTGGGTATAAATTGAAAACAATTGGGTGCAAGTGAGTAGAAATTTCACTGTCTATGTCTGATTTTGAAAACTCTGCGTAAAGTCCGGGCAACGTCGAAGACTTCAGCTAGTTGTAAATTAAAAATTGAAGGAATTTGTTTAAATCTTTTCATTGTGAGCAATAGAAATAATTTAAGTAGATCGTCGTTACCATTAGGACTAGTTTTTAATTTTTTTAATGTAAAAATAACTTTACATTATACGAGGGCTGTCCGTAAAATAACACCTGACGGGTGCGGGTGGTGTTATTTTATTTTAACCAGGCTATACGCCAGTGTTGCCAGATCGCGCGTAAAATCGTTCCTCGCCACCGACCGCAGCATCTTGAAGACCTTATTTTAAACCTATAATATTCGATTAAATTCATTAATTGAAGGAGTTAGCGAAATTTTGATTAAGAACAATCGATGGCTTGCAAAATGTAATTCTCAAAGTATGACACGGTTGACAGTTTTGAAAGAGATTTTGTAGTGGTTAAAAAACTTTTCAGATGCATTGCCTTGTAGTTGGAATAATCCAGAAACCTTTGCGAGGGTGGAATGAAGATATTTTGAAAGTTCCAAACATTTCATTTACTTAATAAGTAAATGTACATTCATTTTTATATATAGCTTGTTTTTGACCAATACGTAAATATTTTTTTCATGTTAATTTTAGGCACACGAACTACCAGTTTCAGAGTTCCGAATATCCGGTCGGGTTAAGCTAGTAAGAACTAAATTACGAAATCGAAGTAATGTCTGAAGAGAACGGGGCAAAGTTTTGTACGGCTTTAAATTTATGGATTCCCTCGAGGTGTGTGCCATGGGCTGGTTCCTCTCACATTCATCAGGACTACCCCCCCTGGCCCGCACCTGCCGCCCGACTGCTACACTCCTGGTGATGTGGACCCCGCTCCACCCCTGGACTGAATAACTTTACTAAATAAAGGACGCCGCACGGACAGGGGTGGAGCAATAAAATAACATGTACGAGTAAAAAGGAGTGCAATAATGGGATACTCTGAACGTGCATTTAGGTTTTCTGAATGCTTGTGGAACATCAACAGATTTTTGTTTTTTTATGTGAACGCCGTAGTCCCAACTGCTCCCAACCGTCTCGAGCCGGTGAGACTCTGGCGTATCCAATTGAGGTATTGTAAGGCTGAAGGTAGAGGAGAGGGGAAGAAGAACAGGAAAGGGGCGAACAGAAGTAGGGGAAGTACTTGACTATTTAGATCTGGTCAACAAATACGGCTAAAGCCATTTCAAGCAACGCTTCAATTTTGGATGCTGGTCTTACACTGGGGCGACACTGAGAGTATCTTCCACTCTGGAACGTGCCGCGAATAAATTAATTTTGATGAATTAACCTCACACCAATTATATTGGCGCAACCGGTATGCATGTATGTACCAAACCCTGTGAAGGTCATAAAAATAATCCAAATCCGAACTAGCAATAAAACACATACATTTTTTACCATCATACCGATCATTTTTATTCCTGTAAAGTCCTTATTATATCAGGGGAAGTAATTAAGAAGTCAAGCTGCGATTTATAACACATACTTGAACTGAACCCTTTACACAATATTGTTTAGTTAATAATCGACGCACATCGTAATCCCAAATCAGCAATGCCGCGGTTATTTTATCTGGTGCATACACAATCGCGCTCTCTATCTTGCATATCTACCTCACCCTTCCAAACGCATATGTTTATATTTGATTACAAATATACTTCTGTATGTGTAATACAAAAGTGTATTTTTCGATATAATCAAAAATTTTCAGTTTTCATCTTGGCAAGTCAAGTGATTATCATTTTCATTTTCTACTTCCCGGTTTCAACAAAAAAAAAGTGGAACAATATTAATACACAGTGTCTTGACCTATTGCTTAGGCGATAAAATTAACAATTTAAAATTTCATAGCATATTCCAAAGTTTTGCAAATGCCACGATGCCAGGACTCACAAAATCAAGAATGTTCTGTTGTTTGCAGAAAACCGATTTTATGCTTTGGATAAGATTTATTCCTAGAATGGTGCGTACTGCGGCACTGCACTGTAACGTATTCCAATAGGTCACAGTTCTTTCCGATTATCCGGAAGTAGACGAGCAAAATCGTCTGTCAAAGCGTCTGTCTTAAATTTTAAATGGAAAAACGGCTGGAGCACCTCCCGACCACTTTATTACATTGATAAACTGATATCTGGGAATGTATTATATTATCCTTCAACAGACCAACTACTTCGCCCAAGATGATAGCCTTGCCAACCCTATTGTGGTCTCCAAAGTGAATTTTACAAATAAAGATTATTTTATTTGCGTCTTTTTAGATTTGAAGTACCAGAAACTTGAAGGTTTAAAATATTATGTATCTATGTATATTGTTTCGGCTGGTGGTTTTTATATTCCACGGCAAAATGATTTCTGTGTTATTTCAATGACAATAAACTGTATTTATAAAGGCCCTGATCGACGCGCGAGTGAAACCGCGGTCTTATGGCTAGTCTTATGGCGGTCGGTAAAGCTCGCCGGTGTATCATTGCAATACCGCGGTTTTGTGAGTTGACAAGCCTGGCTCGCGGTTCGTCATGTTTGCTTAATTTTTAACTCGGCTCGTCGTTCAAAACCGCGTGTCGATCACGGCTGGCGAGCCAAGTCGTCAGTTATTGGCGACAGGGCTAGAGGATGGACGTCACATTTTTTTTTTAAATGATTACCGCACAAACAAGAGTCCCAACTGCTCCCGTCTGAAGCCAGTGAGACTATGGCATCCCCAATTGGGATATTTTGTGAGGCTGAAGGTAGTGGGGGAGGGGAAGGAGATAGGGAAGAGGAAGGTGGGGAAGTACCTGGCTATTCAGATCTGGTCACCAAACACGGCTAATGCCATTTCAAGCAACATTTCAATTCTGTATGGTGGTCTTACACCGGGGCGATACTGAGAGTATCTTCGTGTATATATTATTTTAAATTAATAAATTGTGAAATAATACAAATTAATCAAATAAAACAATAATGGGTCTGCAAACTCACAGTCACGATTTCATAATAGAAATCATAAATGGCTTCCGAGAGTGTCCATAAT
Organism: Limnephilus lunatus; assembly: GCA_917563855.2. Taxonomy (NCBI): domain Eukaryota; kingdom Metazoa; phylum Arthropoda; class Insecta; order Trichoptera; family Limnephilidae; genus Limnephilus; species Limnephilus lunatus. The sequence goes on from OU830594.1 coordinate 34,959,527, forward strand.
TTCTGTAATCGAGTGGTTCTGCTGGCAATTCTCGAATTAAATGCGTATGCGATAACGCTTGCCTATTCTCAATCCAACTTTTAACCCAAACTCTCGGGCGTTTTCGCTTTTTTTTCTTAATTTCGTGGTGTGCTATAATACCAAGATTACACAAAGCTTCAGACTCCGAACAAGACATGTTAACCTCAATTCGACTACGATACAATTGTTTAACTCGCTAGTCGATCAGCACCAACGAGCCGCGAGTAAAACCGACGTTCTTTAAAACCGCGGTATAGACTCGTACGTCGATCATCCACTTAAGAAAGGTACTCACGGCGAGTAAAGGTGGGATGAATTCTCTGCAATTTAACACTGAGAGTTAAGATGACTTCTCTGCTTATAGTTCGTTATGTTTTTGTATGATTTCACTACGAATAGAAATAATTTCCAAAAGGAACTTGCGATGCGTTTTTACACGCGGTTTATAAATTCACGGGGAGGCCGTTGTCATTGTAGTTTATTGCGAATACTGAAGTGCTGGGGGACAAGTGTAGAGAGGGGAAGGGAATAATTCACTGCCATAGAATAAATATTTATTCCCAAACAAAACGCAAAAAATAATTCGCCGGGTTACAACAGGAGGAAAGTTACTGTCTACGTGAGATTTTGAAATACCACCCCCACTTCATTCTACAATCTCTTTAAAGCAGAATTTGAATACTCCTTGTTGAAATTTTGCTCACTTGACCAACCCGGACAACGCCGGATACTATTTGTATTTTACCTTTGATTTCTTCTGCATGTTTTTCCTTCATGGTGTAGCTATGTGGTGCGTATTGTATCGCGCGCGGGACGTTTTACATTAATACTCAAATAAATAAAAAAAAACTGGCCCGAAATGTTCTCACCTTTATGTCTTTCAAGAAATAATAATTTAATCACCTTTGTCGTAAATCTTGCCAATATCTTGATCGTTCATTGATTACTATAACATCAATCTATCCCGTTTGAGCACTCTTCTAAAAAAACGTTATTTTTTTTCCGTATCTGTGGACCTACGAGTATGTTCATTCCTATTTAAGGGGTGTTTTCACAAAGAGAATTTTTTTTTTATTATTATTATTATATATATATATATATATATATTTTTTTTTTTTTTTTTTTTTTTTTTTTTTTATCCTTTATTCCAGATCTCGGGGAGGGTGGTGCAGTCCCACGAGTTCCATATTATACATGTACAATATATCAAGTAAAAATAAAAATATTGCAAGATGAGAAAAAAAAAATTACATCGTAAAAGAAAATAATAGATAATAATACAAAATAAAATAAGAAAATTTGAATTAAGTTAACTTTTGTTATAAATCTATGTCATCAGGAAGTGGCTCCACCGCTTGTAGATGGGACCCTGCCAGAAGTGGAATGCTGCCATCACAAGACTGTTTTCGCTCGAGGCTAGTCGCATTCTGAAGTTAGTGATCCGTTTCTTTATGAGTGCTCGGAATCCGGGAACTCGCCCTTCTTCAAACATCTCGGTGGCACTGCAGTACCAGGACAACCCAAAAAGCGTTCGATACGAGTTGTTGTACTGTACTTCCATTCTTTTTAGTGACGCTTTCTTGAAGTTGGTCCATAGCTCCGAGGTATATAGGCTCGTGCAGTACGTGTTAAAAAGTTGCCTTTTTGCAGCTGGGCTGCACTTGTTAAATCTTCGAGAAATCATATTTGCCCTTATGCACAGTGATCTTCTCTGTCGCTCAATATCCGAATCATCGCTGAGGTCCGCTGTTATGATGTGTCCCAAGTATTTGACCTCGATTTTTTCTGTTATTTTTGTGTCGTTTAGACTGAGGGGTAATACTTTTATGGTGCCTGCGCCTGACTTGAATACGAGCAAAACAGATTTAGTGGGGTTATAGACCATGTTATATTCGGCAGCGTATTCTTCTAACCTAGTAAATAACTAACCCTTAACGGTTATTTATATTATTCTTATCTTCTAAATGAATGTCTACAAAATGGTTAATTCAGGTTTTTTAAATTCAATCTATAAAATGATTCACTTTCATAAACTGTTCTTCATATTTTTTTCTGTGTAAAAGTGAAGCAACTAGGTTGATATATAATTTAAAATATTCATTATCGTACAGTTTGGCAAGAAAGTGTAGAAAATAAATGATGGCGCTGCGATCGTTTTTTAGGTTTTAAATGGCATCACCAAGCTGGCTCATAAGACAATGAATGTATGTTTTTTAAAAAACTTCGGCCAAAATGCATATTTCATAGCGTATTTGTACTTTCAAAAATTTTAATTTTTCACAAAAAACTGGAATTAAATGGAAGTAAAATAAAACAAAACAAGTTTTAAGTGGGCGTTTATTTCGGTATAAAAAACGTAGGTACTTAAAATTTTGAGTCTATTAATTCAAAACTCGACATTATTGTCTTCGTCCTCGTGTGATTCTTCTTCTTCTGTATCTTCATCTAAACGTATTATCAGTTCATCGATATCAACATATATAGTACTGCCTCGTGCATAATATTCTGCCTCAATTTTTATCACGTGTTTTGCAACAGTTTTTCCAATCATCAGCACTTTTATGCTATTTTTTTTTTTACGGTGCTCCAGATTTCATGTCCGGGTTGAATCTTTCCCAAATGAAAGACTAAACCCTTCCACACACTTTTCCACAAATGAATATCTAGTAAATTAACGCAATGTAAGTGCACTATATAAGAATAAAACAATACAAGAACAATACGTCAATCCACTAGAAACATAATGGGAAAATATTTCACCGACTCCAGATATTTTCATATCAGAGGGTTCGGCTCTGATGAAATCCTAACTGGTCCGATAAATCCTACTGATCCCTCAATATAAATATTTAAAAAATCTTTCGTAATCCTACATGTATTTAAAATGACCGACTTTTGCATTTTTATGTACAAATTTTTTGACAAATCTAATACGCCTAAATTTTGAATGAGAGAGCTTGGTATAATGCCAGTAGCCGAAATAACAAATGGTAATATTTTTATAGTCTGAGAATGCCAAATTCTTTTAATTTCATTTCCTAAATCTGTATATTTTCTTATTTTTTCAGAAACAGTTTTCTGAATATTACAAGAATTTGGAATAGCGACATCAATGATATAAGTTATTTTCTTAATTTTGTCATGTAAAACTATATCGGGTCTATTATGACTAATTGTTCTGTCTGTCAGAATAGTTTTATCATAATAAATTTTATAAAATTCATTTTCTAAAAATGAATTTGGTTCATATTCATAATATGGTACATTACGGCAGTCAATCAAGTTATGTTTAATTACCAAACTTTGGTGAATTATTTTTAAAACTTGATTGTGCCTAAATGTATACTCGGACGGCGCTAATACAGAACATCCCGATATAATATGTTCTATAGTTTCCGGAAAAGCCAAACATTTTCTACATAAATCATCAATTTGATTTGCATCTTTGATGATATGCTTCCTATAATTTTTAGTATTAATGACTCTATCTTGTATGGCAAGCATAAAGCCTTCTATTTCTGCGCTCAACTCTCCAATACTCAACCATTTGTTTGACGAAAATTTGTCAACATATGTTTGGTTGAGATAATTGAAGTGTTTTGCGTGAAGAATTTTATTTGACCAGGAATCTAATAATTCCTGGTTGGTATTTATAAGAATGCTGGCATTCTCGTCGTATAAATTTAATGGTGAAATATTTCTATCTGCCTTGCATATTATTTTGTGCATTTCTGAACTATCAGCTTTCCTATGGAAAAAATTTCTTAGCATTTCTACCTGATTATGTTTTAAAGATGTTATTTTGACTATACCTCTACCTCCTAAATTTCTGGGTAAATTAATACGTTCTATAGCTGAATTTGGATGATGGCAATGAAATTTAGTTAATGTAGTTCTAATTAATCGTTCTAAGCTATCTAAATCTGTATTAGACCATTTAATTATGCCAAATGAGTAAGTTAATAGAGGTATTGCCCAAGTATTTATTGCCTTTACTAAATTTTTAGCAGATAGATTGCATTTCAAAATTTTTCTGATCCTAGTTTTAAATTTAATCCTAATATCATTTTTAATACTAGTATGATCTAATCTATTTGATTGCGGATATCCTAAATATTTATAAACCTCACCCCCTTTCATACTTTCAATTTTGAAATTTCTAAATATACCCTCGTCTCCATCTACAATTTTACCTTTCTCTATATGGATCGTTCTACATTTATCTAAACCAAAAGTCATTTTAATATCATCTGAAAAATTTTTAACTACTTTAATCATTTTCTCTAAATTTGGTTCAGAATTTGAATATAATTTTAAATCATCCATAAATAATAAATGAGAAATTATATTTCTCTCTCTAGTATTACCTTTAATTTTTATTCCAAACTTGCTTTTAATTAACATTTTAGATAGAGGATTTAATGCTAAGCAAAACCAAAGAGGACTCAATGAGTCTCCTTGAAAAATCCCTCTTTTTATTGAAATGCCCGGTACATACATATTATCATTATTATTATGCTATTTTCCGTTTTCCCGGTATTTGGAATTTTCCTTCCTCCTTTTCCCCTTCCTTGACGATTCATCTTACCGTTGATTCAGATTTACCTGTGTGTGGAAAACGTCATTAAAATTATTATTCTATAGAAAGTAATTTAATATTTAAAAAAAACACTAGATAACATTCATTTAGAAAGAAAGAAAGAGAAAATTAAGAAAAAAGTTACATTTGCATGAGTTTAGAAATTGATTTTTTTTTTCCTGTGGCCGCATATTAACTGTCAAATAGAAGTGTCAAATTCAGATTTTTAAGCATAACCTCAAATTGGATTGTAATGATTATAATCGCTCGAAAATTGACATAAATCTTGTGATACTAATGAAATTTATTAAAAAAACTATACTTAATACCATTCATTTCTGGAGTTCGTTTGTAAACATCTTCCAAATTAAATCTTTGGAGGATTAGAAGCTTTGTCGCGCGATATTCAGCTAGGCAGCATTGAAAAACGCAGTATATAACTTCTCTTGCACCACTACGTATTGGTTGATTAATTTTAATTCAATTCAAACAATGCACAGGCAAACAATGATTTTTTTTATTAAACGAGCGATTTTCAGTGTGTTCTACACGATTTAAGTCAATAAAGCCAAGAGCCATACGAAATGTCATTGACAAATCAAGTATTTCGGTGTTACAATAGTAATGAAAAATTTTAGTTCCAAATTAATAAATTTCTACACTTTCTTGCCAAACTATATTTCAATGTATCTTTTTGGGCCCCCATTTATATAAAGTTAACTTGGTATCTGATTCTATACCACATTTTTTGCACATGTATTAAGAATCGAAATTTTGTTTTAAATTTTTATTCACATTTTTTTCTAGATAGGTACTTTGAAAGATAAAATAAAGATTTATTCTTATATTTTTTTGTTATATATATTTTAGAACTAAAATGTAAGGGGTATTTTGCTTTGCGAAAAAAAATTACTACATTATCATGTAAACTCAACTTAAGAACTCCATAATATGCATTTGTTTCATGAACAGCTCATTGCACATATTTTTCTGTATCTTCTGTTTAATTTTATATAATAAAGTACCTACTCACATTCCGCCTAGATTTAAACATTTAAATTTCCACAAAACTGTCGAGAGATGTCGTCGCCTCAGTTCTTAATTGCCCAAACGACCATTTTAGTTTTTATTCAATCCCGACTTTAAAACTAAAAATAAAGCATAAAAAATGATAGTTTATTACTTAACTAAGAATTATTTAAACTTATCAAACCTTTACGTTTACGGAAATAGCTTTATCTTAAACACCCATCATAATTTTTTATTGAAATAATGAAAGAAAACTTTCTCCTCCTACATAATTTTCAAATGGTCGATTGGACAATTAAGAACTGAGGCGACGATGTATCTAATATGTTTTCCTAGCTAAGCTAACAATGAATTCGGGGAAAGGTATTTATTAACTACTAATGCAACTTCTTTTGATACCGCCTCTTGTCAAAGTTGACTATCGCCTATAATGTCTGAGGTTTGTAATTAAAACAGAAAACCGATTCATATATAAGACGTTTATTGACACTGTTAACAAGTTCAAGGTTATCTATCAAGTCACGCGACAGACCTGCCAACTATCAACATGTGATGCATTACTATTACCAACATAACATCACCAAACCTGCGAAAACAATCCTTCCTTTGAAGGTAATATGACATTACATAATTACACCTTAAGTAACGGCAGTTGTTGTTAAAATTAGCTAGATACTTAAATTGTATTCATTCTATATCTTCCAACCAAAATTCTACAAAATCGCATAGGACGCAGGTAGTTATGCCGGGAAATGTCTCATTACTATACCCGGGAAATGCCAACATTACAACTATTTCACGAATTAATTTAAAGTTTCGATAGCAATTATAGTCGGGACCGCATCGCCGAAGAATTAAGTGTGACCGCACGCGACATTTGGGATATGTATGAACAATTAAACGAAACATTCGCGCAGCAAGAATGCGCACCGGGGTCACCAATTCTAATAGAAACAAAAGCCTCGACCATTGGGACGGGCAACGGGCATTCCCGGCCATTTTACTATGTGGCTAATTACTGCGGAGGTTTATTATAGAGGCGAATGAGGTAAAGTAACGCTGCGGCTTACGGGGAAATTATTTTAGTTGGGAGATAAAGCAATTTTTTGCTTGCAGCATTATTTTAGGTTATGTTTTTTCTGTAAAAATATTTTTTGATGGTTATAAAAAATATTATTTATTTCTACTCTTATCGTCGATGTTAGAAAAAAATTAACTTGACGTCCATTTACAATGGCTAACTAAGACCAAAAACAATTACTTTTGTTAATTTCCGGTGTTTTCTTATGGGAAGTTGAATCGAGACATTTTTACACACTGCAGACAACCAATTTTCATTTTTGTATGTGTTTATTTAGTTAACACGACATATTTTTAAGACTTTATTTGCCCCTACCATATAAAAATAATGCAAATAAAGAAGGGTAGGGGTAAATGAAATCATATTTATAAGGCGTCAACATCGTCAAAATGGGAAGCATATTTATAATTACTTTGTCAATCAAATTGCAACATCACTACAATTTTCTGCATCGAGTTACGAAAACACCGCCTAGTTTTCCAGAGCAAAACTTAATTCCGCCGCGGCCCGTTTGTTCAGCAAAACAATGCCCGCTTGATAAATTTGCCGAGTGGTGAGTTTTGGACTCCAGAAACTTCTCAAAGAATACCATCGAGATGCAAAAGGGTTTGGAAATTATACATCACCTACAAAAAGAGACCATATCAGAAATTGAATACTTTTTAAGTAAACTTGAAATTAAATAAACATTTTGGTTATATTATTATTATCTAATGACCTGGCAGCCTTTTGTTGATGTGCTCACTTCTGTTTCACAAAAAGTTTAACAGTAAATTGATATGTATATAGTGTGTATATATATATATATATTATCTTGCAACTAACCAACAACAACATTTAGATCACATGGACAAGAAACTCTGCAATGTTACGTGAAAATGTTTGTCAGACAAGGTGGATTCAAAGCATTTATTGCAAGAAGATTTACAGTTCTACGAATGATTAGTTTTTTTTTTACTTCAACCAAAAATATTTGCATGTCGTTTTCTTACTTTTATATAGAAAGAATGGTGGCTCTTTCGGCCTAACACCTGAATCTTTTCATGATGCTTTTTATTGGATGTAATGTAGAACAATTTGATAAATATTACTACGTAAAGTTGCTGCTTACTTTCTGCACTTTTGGAAATGGTGTAGATGAGTAACTTAGCATTACAATGCCTTTGACCATTAATAAAGTCATTCCTACGTGGTTCCACCAATTTCACTGTGGTTTTACCAATCTCACCACTTATATTTTATGTTTGTTTTGTAACTCAAATTAGGAAGACGTCTGTTTCCAAATCCGGTGAGACAATTATTGGCGAACAGGTTTTGCTAATTATTCAACTTGTAAAGCTTGAAATACTCAACTTTGCTGGCGGCCTAATGAGGAACTAACTGAATTTTCTCTTCTTTTCTTTTTTTAATATGTACAAACTTACACAAACATGCTCCATAATACATATACAATACTAGCTGATTCCCGGCACGCGTTGCAATGCTATATTCAAAGAAATAAATTGTTTCTCTCTGCATGTCCTCTTCCGTGCGTCCCCGTTCCCCTCTCGCTTCCCTTACCCTCCCGCGTTCCCCTTCCACCTTCCTTGCCCGCTCTTCCGCTCCCCCGTCCCGCAAACCCCCCTTCCGCGTTCCATATATTCAGTCCCAGTACATTCAGTTTTCAAACAGCTCGCGTGCCACCTATTACATATTTTTTATTAAGATTTTCATTTTTCGTATATTACAAATATTCATTCTAGTATATTGTAAGAACAATCGATCAAATTTGGTACCTAACGTAGGTACCTATTTAAAATATCTATAATTTTAAAAAACCATAGACAATTCTTTTGATACAAAATAAACAGCTGCTTGCTAAATTCAATTTCATCAGACGTGCGAACTGTCAATTGTGCAAAGTTAAAGTAATCGTTAAGTTTTCTGAAATCATTTAATATTATGCGCAATTTTCTTAATTTTTCTTTCCGTAAGAACCTTCTACAGAATATAAGAAAACTTTTTCAAAAAGATGAATGAAATAGGTAAAGTCGTTCTGAAGTTATGGCGTGACCAAGGGAAACGGGAATTCATTTTTATATAACATATGTATAGATTGGATTGAATCACCGATACAATATTGTGTTTGTATGCAACTTTCTTTGATTTGAAAGGTGGTGTTTTCATACGGACAAAACTAATTAATCACATTCATATTACGTATGTTATGTACATTCGAAAACAAACAATTGATCTTATTATTTTATAGCATAACATGTAAAAAAAGTATGGTTTTTCTAAAATAATTAAATTAACCGGTTTATGACTAATTTTAAGTTTACCCAAAAATATTTTTCCATACTCAAAGCTAAACATAGCATGTGCACAATAAGTTATACTTACCAAAGACGATATTTTTCTATCGACTAAAGAAATATATAAAATTAATCTTAAAAACATCCGGTATCTTATTTATTTTCCAAGATATGTAACAATTTGTTTTCCAAATATATTTTAAAAAGTAGGCAATTCTTAACTATTAAATATTATTTCAGATAGGTTATACTACTTATTTGAATGTAAATACCATACGTACAGGTTGCTAGGAATGTACCTGAATTACTTTAACCAATTACTCTTGACATTATTTGGAGTAAAAGATGTAAGCCAAATTTTGGTCTCCGATGACTTTTTAGTAGTCAATTTTTTTCAAAATCTTTTCTTTCAAACAAACAAAAAAATCTTCAACATGTCTTTACTGATCACTCAGCCGATTAATCACCCAATTCCTCACCCGACCCTAACTGTTCAATACCTAGTGATTTTTTAAAACGTTTTGTTGAAAAAAACAAACAACAAATAGTCACCGGAGACAAAAATTTCATTTTTTATACTCCAAATAATATCAGGAAAGTATGTCAAGTACGTCCCCTAACACCCTTTATAGCAGGGATCAGCAATTAGTTTGGTAGCGGGCCGTATGCACATACGGAAAAAGCAGCCTGGCGAAAAAAAAAATTCTGGCCTTTACATGTTTTGAAATATCGCGACCCACCCTTTTGTAATGATCTATATATTTATTGAATCCCACTCGCGCATGTAACCGATGGTGCATGAACCCGTGAACCCGTGCACCCCTGCTTATTTATCAAACGTAGTCAATCACTTGGAGTTACCTATGGCAGAGGTGTTGGTTATACAATAAAAGGTTGGCGGGGCGGCGGTACCTAATCCCGCCTCCCAAATTATAAATATTTGTATATATTATGTATGCAAATATCGTACAAGAGTCTTTCAATTCAATTTTATTATTTCAAAAACATTACAAAATTTTATATTTTAATGCGTTTTTAAAATACATTTGTATATTTGTACTACATTGAACACAAACTATATAAGCATTAATAGAGCTTGCCTTTTAAAGGCAGCTTCACCAATGCTAAATATGTCGATATCCGAATTAATTCTGTTTAACAGCAAGATTGCTCTCCCGACCGGCATGACCATTGGCAAACTAGTCCTGCAGGCCGGAAGATAGAACAGTCTATGCTGTCGGTGGCGAAGATACCCATCGGGTACATAGAAATGAATGCTCTCCATGATAGCTGAGTTTTCAAGCCATCCGCGAATCAATCTGAAGAAATGCGTAGCAATGTGCACATCTCTTCTGACCCGTAGATTGTTCATTCCAAGCATACCCAAAAGAAAGTCTGTAGGATAGAGCCACGGGTAATAGCCATACTCCCTCATGTACAGAAATCTCAGAAATTTCTTCTGGACTCTCTCCAACATGAGTGAATATTTTACTTGGTGTGGACTCCAAATTACCGATCCACTTTCAAGTCTACTCCTTACTAAAGAATTCTTAAATCTTAACTGCTCACAGCCGTTTGGAGCCAGTGAGATCATGGCACACCCAATTTTTTAAGGCTTAAGATAGTGAGGAGAGGAACTAGATGAGGACAGGAAAAAATCTGGCTATTCAGATCAGGTCACCAAATACTAAAGCCATTTCGAGCAACCTTTCAATTCTGAATAACATTCTTTCATCAGGGCGATGCTGAGAGTATCTACTATCATACACAATTTGTTATTTTGAATGAATAAATTTGTGAAATAACCCAAATTATTCAAATAAAATTTACGCCGGGATTGCTAGCAGGGAGCCTCGGGAGCCTTACCACCCGACCACGGAAGCTGTCATGTAATAAGATATTGAAAGCGAAAAAGCTTTCTGTCATTTTTGGCAACTTCAGTTGCGCGTGATGAAAATGATGTGATGTAATAGGGTGGTTTTCCATCCATCGTAAAATACAACAGTTACCTTTAATAGAATCGCCCGCGCCGCGGCCGTGTTCACTTTCCATGGTACCGCCAGCCGTAATGGAAACTTCCACAATGGGAACTAAATTACTTTATCAATTCATAAATTCGGGCGTCAATTTTTCAGCGATACGCAGTTCCATTGTTTTCGGAAAATTTCTCCACGCCAGCTTTTGTTTTCCGTCGTCATATTTCTTTTTTATATGCTAATCCTCTCCCCCCCCCCCCTCTGCCCCGTTCTGGACTGCCCCATTGTTAGGGATATTTTTGTGTCCATTTTTTAATAAAGTACCTACATTTAAATTTTGTCGAGGTAGCGCAAAATGAATAATTGGTTTTGGGAATGATCAAAAATAGTGTAGTTAGACTTTGTTCAAATGCCGACTATAGTCACTCCATAACTTTGAGTTATTGATACAGTGGACCTAAATAAGTGTTTTCACCACATGTGTTGCTTTGATTGGGGATAGAAGAGAGTATTTCATTTAAGTTAAAATTAAAATAAAAGACAAAAAATCTAAAAGCGTGAAAATGCATGACAATAGGGGTAACGTTTTTACATTTGACAGAGTAGGTGTAGTATAACTTTTAAAAATAACTGGTATACAACATCATACTTATCTGTAAATATATATATTTATATATGTATTTACTTATAAAACATATATATATTAGAAGTGCATACCGTTCAAAGTTTAATGGAAACAATTAGCCCGACCGCCCAGCATACCATCCCACTTACACCCGCCTGAAATCGTAGATATCCATCCCATATGAATTTCGAAAACACAGTCCCGTCAAAAATATTTATTTGTATCACGAAACACACCCACAAGCCACAAGGCACTTCAATCTCTACATATTATAAATCAAAGTCCTCCGCCGCGTATCTCTGTCTGTTTACGATAAACTCAAAAACTACTGAACGAATTTTCATGATTCACCAATAGATAGGGTGATTCATGAGGAAGGTTTAGGTTTATAATTTGTCAAGGTTTTGGATAAATTGGTTGAATTATATAATATGTAAAAGAGAATGTCTGTATGTGGTGGACAAGCAGGCTGGCGAGCGGGCGGTGTGGATTTGATTTATATGCAAATCTACAGTTTAACGCCGAACTTGATGAAATTTTGCACATGTGACCTTCAAAACGACAGGAAGGTCACTGTCTACATTTGATTTCGAAAACTCTGTGTAAAGCCCGGGCATCGCCGGAGACTTCAGCTAGTAATAAATAAAATATAAATACATGTTTATTGTTTATAACAATTTTAAAAAACGAAATAAACACCATTACAACTTACAACAAAAAAAAATTATTATTCCCGCATTTTATTTCCAATTTATATGGCATTGACGAATGAGTCAATTATTGTCCATTGTTTAAATATATTTTTTACTCTTTTTACTCCACTTCACGGTTAATAAGTAATACTTCTTACTCAAACAGTTAGATTTAGCCCGATCATTACATATTATTATTTTGTTTTATTTTCTTGAAATTAATTAACTTACGCGATATATGAAGCGTTCTACGCCAAATTCATATTTATATTACATTTCATAGACAATTAATGCTGCCAACCATAAAAAAATTAAGTTAAGTTAGGTTAGGTCAGATTGGTTAGGTTAGGCTAGGTTAATTAAGTTAAATTTTAATAGGTGTAAAACATTAATAGAGCAACATTATTACACTGCACTGGGACTGCAGTGAGACGTCACTAAACGCCACTGCTCTTTTGGATAACTTTTTGTAGCGGGCTGACTCCGGACATGAATTCAGATTCCCGCGTATTGATTTATTATTTTGGTTGATTTAAAAAATGAAAAGTAAAGCTAACTGCCCACCCTCTAAAATGCATACTGGGAAACCACCTTTGTTGATTTTCGCTAGAAATGTATTTTTTTGCACATCGACGCTGGAAAGAAAGAGTGACTAAAACGTCACCTAAAGGGAAAATGAGTTAAACATACTTAGTTTTTTTTTCTGCGCCGATTGGTCCTACTTTCATTTCAGTTTGGCGCTTTAATCATCACAATCACCTGATATTTTGAGATTGTATCGTCTTAAACGGCAGCAAATAATGTATTTTTTATATGAGTGCGACTTAAGTCATCTTAGCTAATGTGTGGTGGAAGGTTACATCACTCTTCTTTTCCAGTATTTTGTCGAATTGGTTTGTAAGCTTTTATTGCCTTCCATGTTTTAGGATAACATTATGAATTAGTTTTTTTTCCTTACCTTGAAATGGCTATGGAGTTACTTAGGTTCCCTACGATAAAAAAGTAAATAATTCTTATAAGTGATTTTACCCTACCCGTTTTAGTAATATATCGGTTGTTAAGCCAAAGTCATTTTTAAAATCACCAACAAAGACGCTTTTCCTGATTTTTTCTTTCCAAAAACTTAAGATTTGTCGCTTTAAATTAGTTGTGCTTGCACATTTTATTGTTAATTTGGCGAATAAATCGTTTAAAATACATTCAACGTCGCTTAGATCTACCATTTTTCAATCGATTTACTCAGGACCTACAAATTACGCATACAGGGTGTCCGGGGGTAAAGTGCATTAACTTCGGGAAGTGATTCCACATGATGGTAGGAGTAAAAAAGATTAACTTTTTCTGAAATTCCAACTTTTATTTTCCATACAAAAAGACGTACCTACCGAAAATCCGTAGTGTGAGGTACGATCTTACTTGCTGAGAGCCTATCGCGCATGATTGTGGCAACATTTATTTATTTATTTATTTATTGAAAAAAATAAGAAATACATGAAAACATAAGCTGCACATCTCACTAGGGGATACCTGTATCGAGATATGCAGTTTTACAATAAAGTAATTTAAAAAAAAAAAAAAAGAAACATACATATACCTAAACTTAAAATAAATATTATAATAAACCTACAAAAGAAGCACTGCGTACAGTTATTTAAACATTACTAATTAATAATTATTACAGCTGGGCAGCATGCTCATTGTTGACAAAAATAACATTATACTGTAAACTAAATATTAAAATATGTAAATACAAGGTACCTGTGTGGCTTACCAGATGCAAAAATAGGGTGATCATACCACAGTAGCTTTAAATTATTAACAAAAAATAAACAATTATATAATAAATTTATATAGTTTATGAAATAAATATAATATATTAAGTAAATATGTAGATATAAATAAATTAAACAAATAATATAATATAATATAATTATGAGTAAACAATAATAAACAATTTAATAATAATAAGTAAATAAACATAAGTAAATAAAGTACATAATAATTATGAGTAAATACTAATAAACAATTATAATATTGTATAATAAGTAAATTATGGTACGAAAGAAGTAGATAATAGTAAGTAAATACTTATAACAATAAGCAAATTAAAAAGTACACAACAATAAATAAGTTAAGTACAGAGTAATTAAATATGGATTGTATCAAATATAGCTTAATTCCATAGTGATTTATGATATAAGCGACAACATGGGTAATCCAAAACCATCACTCTCAGTTAGTATACATATTTTGACCATTTTCTTGAATAAATGTGATGTACCAATAGTTTTTTTTTTTTCATTGAGCATATTATAAAGCAACGGAGCTTTATATGAAAAACTTCTTTGTCCAAAGGATGTTTTGGTATATACTGGCTGATACATTAAAGAAGAGCCCAATCTAGTGTTGCGTACTTGTTGAGATCTTTTAGCAGTGATAATGTTGTTGAAAAATTTACAGAGAGCATGTATTATGTACAATTGCCTTATTGTCATAATTTTGCTTTCGCTATATAATAACTGTGATGAATACATAAAACTTTTCTTGAACATTATTTTTAAAATTAATTTTTGTGCAATATTTAAAGGCTCTCGAGTAGTCTTGTGACAAGACCCCAACAAATAACGTTATATGAAAGTATTGATTGAACAAGAGCATAATAAACAGTTTTTAGTGTAACTTTGTCCAATATATTTCTTAGAGTCTTGAAGATATAGGCTAGCTTTCTTATTTTGTTTGTTAATATAGCAATATGATTGTTCCATTTTAAATGTTTATCAATAACTAAACCAAGATATTTGATATTGTCTACTCTTTCCAAAGATTGACAATTACACTTCTGCATGCAACAATGTATTTTTAAAGAGCGGTCCAAAGATGGTTGATTTACAGAAGAAATACTAAAGGTAATATATTTAGTTTTGTTCATGTTTAAGGTTAACAAGTTTTGATCAAGCCAATTTTTGACTGCCCTTAATCCTGTCTCGCACTTAGCATACGTTTCATCCCAAGTATCACCAGAAAACACTAAAACAGTGTCATCTGCAAATACAATTGAAGAACCAGAAAATTACAGTTTACAAAGGTCATTAATATATAACAAAAATAAAATTGGACCCAGAACACTGCCCTGAGGAACACCATATACAATTGATTTGTTTGAACTAATATGATCATTAATCATGACTCTTTGTGTTCCATTTTCAAGATAAGTTCTGAACCAATCTAAAGCTTTATTAACAATACCCATTGAACTGAGTTTTTTCAATAGTAAACCGTGGGATACGGTATCAAATGCCTTAGACAAGTCCAAGAAGACAGCCATTGCTTTATTGCCAGTATCGAGAGCTTCTATGACTGTGGTGATCATTTTTAATGCAGCATCACTAGTTCCCATGTTCTCTCGGAAGCCAAACTGGTTATCTGAGAGAATTTCATATCTTTTTACATAAGACATCAACCTAATTTTAGCTAACTTCTCTATAATTTTTGATAAGGTGTTTAGCAGGGATATAGGTCGATAGTTATTGACATCTATGTTATCTCCTCCTTTAAATAAAGGAATAATTTTGGCATTTTTGCAGTGATTGGGGAACAAGCCATTCTCAAAGCTAACATTTACAATGTGTGTAATAGGTATAACTAGCTCAGAAGCATTTTGTTTGTAGACCATTGCACTTATACTGTCATTTCCACTCGAAAAACCTGATTTTAGCTCATTAATCACCTTTAGAACTTCATTACAATTTGTTGGATTGAATTCAAAACAGGCATTTTGCATAGATTGTGTTGGATTGCAATTATTGATTAAACATTCTTCACTGGTTTTATTTACACTGCACAACAGATTAGCAAAATTTTGACCTATATCACTAAAAAAACCATTAACATGGTTAGTGATGAAGGTTGGATTATCATTTATAGAAACAATGTTATTATTTATTTTCAATTTATTTATCGACACCGATTCCTTTTGCATATCCAATGCTTGTTTTATTATTTTCCATTCTTGCTTTATGTTTCCTTTAACTTCATGAAGCTTCTTTTTATAATATGACTGATTGGTCGTTTTTACAATTTTAGAACACCAATTTCTATATCTTTTATAATATGCAAATAGTTCAATATTATTTGGTTCTTTGCGACAACTCTTATGTAATTTGTCACGTTTTATGAGGCAGTCCACAATTCCAGAAGTTATCCATGGTTTCAAGTAATTTTTATTACTATGGATTCTCTTTGTAGATGAGCAATTTTCAATGTGTAATTTTAGACATTTTATGAAATTATCAGCTGCTGTATTGACATCATTTTCAGATAAAACGGTATTCCATGTTTCTTCTTTCAGTCTTGAATTTAGCAGGTCATTATCCACAGTTAGTTTAAGCTTTAGGTCAATTTTTTTTGATTTGGTTATTATAGATTTAGGATATCTCAATATTGTAGCGAAATGGTCTGTGATGCTGGTCCTGAATACAGCACTTTGAGGATTATCTTTTGACTTGACCATAATGTGGTCAATACAAGTCTTAGTTTTTGAAGTAACTCTAGTTGGTGAAATAATTAATGGTTTTAAACCGTGGTAAATCAATATTGAAAGGTATTGTTCACTTTTTGTGCAGCTCATTTCCAAAATATTTATGTTTATATCACCACATAAAATCACTTCGTGGTTAAGTGCTGATACAGAATGGAGTAAATTGTTCAGGTGGTCAAAAAAGTTATCAAGATGTGTTTGAGAAGGAGATCTATAAACCGCCAAAACACATGTATTATCTGATAGTTGTAATTTAAGACAATTAGCATTACATGGTTGTGATTGATAGAATAAATCTGGCCGCACACGCCGGTCTAATTATATCTTTTTACCGCAAAACTACCAACAAAATTTGGAATTTCGAAAAAAAATATTTTCTTTTTTACTTATACTATCAGGTAGAGTCACCTCCAGAAGTTAATGCACTTTACCCCCGTACACCCTGCATAATGCCCGATTCCATGGGCGTTTTAGTCGTCCAAAAACAATACTAGCGGACTCGCATTCCTAGCTGCTCGGTATTGCTGCACGGTTGATATCATTTAAAATGCTCCAGTGGAAGAAATTGAGGTTTTATACACAAACAAACATTTACACTGGAGCAAATTTTGTTTCCAAACACCATTCCAAAGCGTTATCACAATGAGTGTAAACAAGTCAAAAGCAACAGTCAAAGTTGGAATCCGACGACTCGGAACACGAAAATATTAACAGTCGTTCAAAGGGTTGCTAGCAACTTTATCTTCATTTATTTCTATAATTATATTTTGTGACTTGTAATCAATAACTGCACCTTTCGATATATCTTGAATGATATTAACATCATTCACCTTAGTACAAATATTGCCCTCGCCCTAACACAAAGCAAATGAGCCGTTCTCGAGCTGGCAAATAAATAATTATGCCAATCTTACCTACTTGCTAGTTAGGAACGACTCACATGCGTTGTGTGTAGTTTCTGGACAAAGCTTATTAGTAGACAAGTGGGAAAACCACCATTGCACTTGCAACTTTTCAACGTGTAATGAAACCAACCAGAGAAATTCAAATATTAACTTTTTTCTTTCTTTTAATCATGAAAACGTCTTAAAATGTGGTTTGCCATATAGATACCTCTTGCAACACTTAATATTAAGCGGAAACGCGGTCGCCGACAAACTTATTAATATAATCATTAATACCTAAATAAAATTGAGGTTTTGCATTCTCCATTTTTCTCCGCAAAAACTGGACCGATTTTTTTTTCCAACTCTGTTAGAAGAAAATATTCCATTTTTTGCACGTTTTGCTTTTTTAAAAATACATTGTCTAGTTAGTATACTGAACGTTATGTTGATGACGTTCAAACCTGAATGTTAATGACGTTCAAACCAAGATGTTTATGACGTTCAAACCAGGTAATTTTTGAAGCGTCCTAAATACTATAAGAAGTAACTTATCAAAAATCAAAACATTTGGTGGTCGACATTTATATTACATTAAAAAATATTTGTGCTGTTGTAAAAAAATCCTGAGAGGAAATTGAGGAATACGTTTTTATGGACAAAACGCCGCCGCCCGCCCGGTTTTCTCTAAAGCACACGAGTGTTTAACCCCGAAAGCTGTGTCATTTGTAGTTAGTATAAATTTTCTCTTGGCGAAGGAAACGTTCTTCCGTAAGAGGTATTATTATTCCGTAAACTATATTTGGTAGTTACAATTCACTCAACCTAATCGAACATATATATATTTTTAAACATAAGTACTGTTTTATGTGGATTCACAACAAAACCAGAATAAATCTGACTGCCTTTTTCAGGAAGCGCATTAAACTTATGGTCTAAGACCGGACACATTTGGTTCGGACAGGAAATTAAGTATTAAATGGACCCTTTTTTCCGGAAATCCAAAAGGACTTTATTTAGTTTTCTCCCCCAAATTCGCATCATATTCGGCCGGACGCCATTTTATTCCGGAAACATAAAGAAAGATTCCACAAATCGAATTATGGAAAAAAATATTATTTCAATTCCGGAAAATTGGTTTCAATGCCTTCGGGCCCCTTTAGGTAGTACATTGTTGTGTATTTCTATAATTTACCAAACTTTTTAAGCTGAAAAAATGAAAAAAACTTTAATAATAATATTATCGAACGTTCACTGCTGGGAATACAACTAGATACAAATATAAACTGGAAAGAACATGTATCAAAAATAGTAGCAAAAATGAGTAGTTTTTCTTTTGTTCTAGGTACCTTGAGAAAAATTTTAAACATCGAATCAGAAATAGCCGCATACTACGGTTACGTATAATCAATAATAAAATACGGTATTTTTTTGGGGAAACTCAGTAAACGCCATTGATGTTTTTATCATCCAAAAGAAATGCATAAGAAAAATTACAAACTCTGCTCGTCTGGATTCATAAAGACCAGTGATTCTTAACGGGGGCGTCGGCGCCCCTTTGGGCGTTTTGGAGGTCTGGGGGGGCGTTTTTAAATGTTTAGCATTTGGTGGCGCTGCAAAAGTTCGAGTAGGCATTGTGTCAATATAAAAAATAAGCTCATTCCACAAAAAACAAACTTTTAACTGAGTTTTAATACTCAATGTAAATCTAATAATAATATGCTGAATAATTTAACTGAGGTAAAGGGGGCAATTCTGTCAATAGTTTAAAAATCTGAAAATTCTGACAATATAGACATATATATTATATCGAACGTGGAATCTGCCAATAAACAGCTTTATATGTCACTTCAATGGCCGCCCAAGAGAAAATGGTAGCATCTTCAAAACGTCATGTGTATTTACGGTCCCCCCCCCCTCCCTGACATTCTGTCCTGTCACCTACAAACATCGTCATGTGACCCCTATGACTGGCTGAGAGGCAATGATGGCGTATTCAAGACGCCATGTGTATATACGCCATAACCCCCTCTCTGATCATCCCAGGCCAACCGCGAGGCCGTAGGTTTGACCTCACCCCCTCTCTCCCTACTTCCTGTAGAACGGCCAGCCAATCACGAAGCTCGTCTTAGCTGCCATGCAAATCTGCATGGTGACTCGCTCTTTTTGAACATGTTTGTGTAGAATTAATATTGAATTTACGTAAGTCTTGCTAGAGTTATTTCAAATAAAAGTATATATGTAGATTAAAAGGCTGGACTTGCGCCCATACTGTGAAGATAAAATTGTGAATGTTTCCATTAAATAGATATAAGGGTTTTTTCATACTGACATCGGGCTAAAACCCCACTGGTTAACATTGCATAATTTTTACTGAATTTAACAAAACTGCTAGAATGAAGTGGTTTACATGAGATAGAGCGGCAAAGAGAGTAGTTTTGCTATATAATTATAAAAAAAAAAATAATTATTAATTTAATTATTAACGTGTTTTTGTAAAAGCCTTTAAGGCGTGAATAAATAAATAAATAAATAATTCAATTTTATCATTCCATTCTTATATAAGGATGCACAAAGCTGCAAAGAAATGAACCAACATTTAAAGGGTAATTCTGTGAAGCGCGAACCAATACCACGCACGGCTCAGCCGTACCATATATATGCAGCGCCAAACTCTGTTTAAATCAGTCTCATTCGAACTTTTATAGTCGCGTCTACTCTCACCGCCTCTATCTTCTTGGACCGCTTCTTCCTGCCTGAACTCTACAATTGTCTTTGACTTCCAACCTTGCACTTCCTTGGACAGCTGAATTCTCTCTCTTCGGATACTCACAGCAACCGGACCAGGCCCTGAGAGTGCACAGCAGCCCGCCAACTAGAAAACCAGCACCCGTATTTTACAGTCAATATAGAGAACATAAGTCCGATATATTGTGGTCCTTCGAGCCGGATCTTCTAGTCTCCAGCTGCCAAGATGACACCAACTCTACGCTCCGGGAAGAGTACATTGGAGGGAACCGTACAGGATGCTGGCACTACCGAGCCCCCCGCCGGCCCCTCTGCAATCCCGCTGTCTGCAAATGTGGCCCCTGAGGATGATCACTCTCTGGTACAGATGCTCAGCTATGACTCATCATCAGACAGCGAGGCGTTGAATGCAGATTCACTCAAGCAACTGCAGCGAGAATTGAGAGCAGAGAGGCGTCGCAACTGGAAATTACAAGATGCCCTCATCGCTTCAATGGAAGTTCCTGTGACCAAACAAGCGCTTACCGTAGAACCTGATACCCCCTCGGAGAAAGCGACTACACAACAAGGCTCCGTGCAAGGCGCCGCGCAACAAGGCAGTGAGCAAGGCCCCCTACAAGGTGCCACGCACAGCGTAGTACCTTGAAGTAGCGTAGAGTACCGGTCTTCAGCATCCAACGTCACGATGCAAGGCCAAACACCCCCTCTGCAGCTGCAGCAGCCTGCCATCATCATGAACACAGAGTATTCACGCGCATCATTCGGACAACAGCCGGCACAAACCTCAGCTCAAGGGGCCCTACACATCCCCGCAGCCTCCAACCAGCCGGGTTCTCCACAAATGCAGTTCGGCCATACCACAGCAAACAACACATACGCGACATTTCCGAGTCACCTTACGGAGGATGACACGGCGCGTCACACTCAAGATCGGGTGAATAATGGAGCGGGACAATCGGCCCTATCAAATCCGTTCACACAGTTCGCAGCATTCATGACGGAGGCCTTTCGCGCCTCATAAAACGGTGCAACCCCACGGCAGCAACCCGAAGAGGAAAATCGCCTGGCGTCTCTCATTGCACGCCAATCAAGCGCTAAGGACCTCCCACCATACTACGGAGACGCCGTGGAATGGCCAGCATGGCGCGCTCAATTCCATCAATCAACATCTACATGTGGGATGACGCAATCTGAAATTAAGTTTTCAGATTGCGTCATCATAATGCGCCTTCAGAGAGCTTTGAAAGGCAAGGCGCGCGAAGCAGTAAGGCCACTACTTATGGACCCGACTCAAGTATCTGAAATAATGGACGTTTTAGAACATCGGTTCGGGGGTGCTCACACAATCGCAACCCTGATGTTTAAGAAAATAAAAAAAGTTATCGGGGCTTCCTGAAGATGCATCAAACGACGCGTTAATTGAATTCTCGGGTACTGTGCAAAATGTAGTGGCCTCGCTCGGCAGTTTAAAATATGACTATCTCTCTAACCCCGCGCTACTAAGTGAAATATCATCGAAAATGCCTCTTGTGTTAAGAGTGTCGTGGTTGGACAAAATTACAAGTGCCGATCAAATTACAAGTGCAACTATTCAACATTTAGCTGCCTTCCTAAAGAGACTCACAAACGCGATACCGCGTTCAAGACTAGTCGACAATATTCGGGCCCCAGTGAAATCAGGACGGGAGCAAGTGTTTTCGCGAAGTGATTCAAAAATCGAAAAGTGTGCACAGTGTGCAAACGCGCACAAGATACGGGAATGTCCGGTGTTTTTAGAGAAAAGTGTTCCCGAGCGCTGGGAAAAAGTTAAAAGTGCCCGTCTTTGTCACAAATGCTTAGACGTAAGTCATCACACACGTGCGTGTAAATATCGCGTATGGTGCGGAGTGGGTTCGTGTCGACTCACCCACCACAAACTATTACACGATCCGTCGCGTGTGAATTCACAGGTTACTGCCGGTACGTCACGCGGAAATAATGACAGTCAAACCGTGACAAATACTACGTGGTGCGGACACGAATCAGTGTTGTTAAAAGTGATACCGGTAACCATATGTGGTCCAAACGGGCAAGTGTCAGTTCATGCCCTACTTGACGAGGGGTCAACGGTGACCCTGCTGGACACAGAAATTGCTGACAAAGTGGGAGCAAGCGGACCGACTCGTGGTCTCCGTATTCACGGTGCAGGTGGAATGTGTGCTTCAGATAAAACGTCCCGGCGAGTTAAACTTTCATTACAAGGAGACGGTGAGGAATATGGCATTACAGCGAATACAGTGCGTATTCTAGACCTACCAAGACAAACCATAGCCAGTCGGCGCCAAGTAAAACCACAAATATTATTGGGACGGACAACGCTCATCTTATTGTATCGAGAGAGGTCCGTGAAGACACAGAGAAACGGATGCTGTCCCGCACTGCACTCAGCTGCATCACGCATGGAGGCATTCATCAATAGCACATAACGCTCAACATAATTGGCGAGATCGACAGGGGAGACCAACAGCTCTCAGATCTTTTGAAACAAAATTTCGCTTGGAGTGACGTCAGTGGTGCGCGCAGATTTTTTTTTTTTGTTATTCAGAAAAAAAGGTAATATTTATGATAAATAATAATATATTACATTTCATATCAGACATCACTTTTTTTTGTTTACCCAATTAATAGAGAAATATTCTCGGGTCTAACTGGGGAGCTAGTCTATGTAATTATATATATAGATGATAATAATATGTATAGTTACAAAAATGGAAAAATAATATTTTCAAAAATACTGCAAAATATTACAAAAATATTGTACAATAAGAAAATTACATATAATTCAAGAAACAGAATATCAACAAAAATCAACGAAAAATCAACAAAAATAATAGCAACATATCTGAATATATCTGAAAATCATCGATAAAAGTGAGTCAATCTTCTCTGTAAAAATACAACGAAAGTTTTTTTTTTAATTTAGAATAGTTATTCTCATTTTTTATTGTATCCAGTAAATCGTTAAATAACTTTGGGCCTACATATTCATAATGGTGTTATGCATCTGTCGTGTTGCATCTAGGTACATATATGTTCCTAGAAGTTCTAGGTCATATACTTCGCGTTGAGGACATTTCAGATTCTTTAAAAACTTTTAAAATAGCATTTCTTTGAAATAGTTTTGAAACCGGTTTCAAAAAGTTCTTTGGTTGGAAAAATTCTTGGTTTTTTAATAATAACTTTGATGATCATTTTTTGTGTTGTTACTATCGGATACAGATTATTCTTGTAGATGCCCCCCATGCGATTATTCCATACTGCAAAACTGACTGCAAGAGAGCAAAGTAAACCATTTAAATATTTGAAAGATTTAGGATATTTCTTAATCGTAAAAAAATGTAAGTAAGTTTTTTTTTTGTTTACGCAGTTTTCGATATGTTTCTTAAATTTCATGTTACTTTCTATAGTGATCCCTAGATATTTAACATATAAGGTTTTTTCAGGATTTTACAATTATTATCATTACATTCTCCTCCTTTACACCAACGACTGTGCACTATCACGCTAATATGGGAATCTGTGACAGGATCATTAAGGTAAAAAGGTATATATGATGTTTTTTCTACTTTAAGACTAAGTAAGTTATCATCAAACCATTCCTTCAATATGTCAATGTCAGCATTCGCAGCTATATTTACTTCTGTCCATGTTATTCCTTCAATTATGATGACTGTGTCATCTGCATATGAGATGACACTTCCATTAAGATGGAGAGTGAACATGTCATTTACATATATAAGGAAAAGTGTAGGCCCGATTACTGTGCCTTGTGGAATTCCATATTCAGAAGACAAGGGTTCACTTAATGAATTTTTTAGTTTAACGTATTGTTCTCTTTTTTTTAAGTAACTCTGGAACCAAGATAAAGCTTTATCTTCCAGTCCAATTTTCTCTAGCTTAGCGATCAGCCTAGAATGCGACACCTTATCAAAAGCCTTTTGCAGATCGATAAATATTCCCAGACACTTCCGACGTCTATCCAAATTCCCCATAACTAGAGAAGTCAATTTTGCAATTGCATCATGAGTTCCTAGATTAGGTCTAAATCCATATTTATTTGTTAGAATGGAGAATTTTTTTTTCTTCTAGAAATAGGAATAGTCTCTTTTTCACTATTTTTTCAATTATTTTAGAAATATTAGATATCAAAGATATAGGCCGGTAGTTAGTCATTTCCTCTGGGTTGCCAGATTTAAAAATCGGACTAACAACAGTTTTTTTGTAATTATCTGGAAATCTTCCAATTGAAAAGCTTAAATTAATGATATGCACGATAGGTATTTTTAGAAAATCTTTAAGATTTTTTATGGTTTCTACTGTTATTCCATCGTATCCCGGCGCTGAGCCACCTCTCAGAGAACTAATCATGTTTACAACTTCCGGATCCGATGTGGGCCCAAAAAATGCATTTTATTTGTATTTATTAAATTTCTCTCAAAAGCCTCAGTGGTTTTGCTAGCAGCTAAAGGGTTAATTTGTTGCGCTAAATTTTTTCCAACATTTGCAAAAATATTATTAAATAAGTTCGCACATTGAGTCGGCTCATCTTTTACGTCTATAGAATTACCGTTGTACGTCAGCCTGTGTATTTCCGACGCTTTACGTTTCTTATCAATAATTTCATTAATTGTTGACCACATTTTTTTTAATCATATTCTACTTGTGACATTTTTATTTTATAATATTGTTCTTTCGTATTCCTTATTAAATTTGTAAGCATATTTCGATATTTGACAAAGGTATTTTTTAATATATAATTGAAAGGATTTTTTTACAAAAAATAAATAAACGTTGTTTTTCACGCACAGACTTCATCAATCCAGGAGTAATCCACCGTTTTATTGGGCGGTATTTGGAAACTAGCTTCTTTAACTTGGAGACGGTGCTCGCCTCCATATTTTTTGTTAAAATTTCGTCAAAGAGACGAGAGCTCTCTAAAATATCCCGGCTGCCTAATACACAAGCCCAGGATTCCTTAGAGATTTTTTCCCGAAGAAGATCTTTATTTAACACTAGTTTAATATATTCTCTATGATTTAATTGATTAGTACGCGCTATTGCATTATAATATAATAAGCACATATAGTGGTCTGTTATACCGGTTTTATAAACAATAGACTGAAATCTCTTAGTATTATTACTATTTACCCACATATGGTCAATACAGGAAGGTTTCTGACCAGCGACGGATAAAATTGTTAATACATGATTTAAAATTCAATTCAGTTAGCATATTAATATATTCATCCTTTAGATGAGATCGATGATTTCCAGATATATTCGTAGTTTCACAATTAATAAATAAATAAAAATAAAAATAAATCGATACATGACAGTGAATTGTTTGACAATAGGTACGATGTATTTAGAGAGGATCGGAACTACGTTTTGTCTGGATAGCAACAGGGAGGGAGGGTACTAATTGCAACCTCCAAATCTCTTAAAGCGCAGAGATTACCCTGGTCCACGTGTACTGAGAAGATCTGGATATCATTGCCAATATTAGGCAACAATAATAAACTCAAAAATTTATTTATCTGCTGCACATATCACCCACAAAACACCAACTACATCCACAATCTAACTCGTCACTTCAACACTACATCAGACCTGCACACAAATCACCCGGAAATCAACCGAAAGGAAAAACCAGTTAGAACCAAATTTTCCAGAAGACACAGCTAGCTGTGCCTTGGTAGACTTCCTTTCATTCACTCAATTACACCAATTCAATTCTGTAATCAATGCAAACAAACGAATTCTTGATTTAATCATGACAAATATTTCAGAATGTAGTATAACCCACTGTACCGAACCTCTGACTCCCGAAGATGCACATCACAGAGCATTAGACATAGAGTTATCACTTGTTACTGTACCGTCTCTCTCCAGCTCATCCAGGACAGTTAAAATGTTTCATCGAGGTGATTACGGTAAAATCACTGATGAACTATCCAAAATAAATTGGAAACTCGAATTTCTAAGTAAAGATACCGAAAGAGCCGTATTAGATTTTTACAATATCATAAATGATATTATTCGCAAATATATCCCTGAAAAAAAAAATTACAGTAATTTAGAAAGGTTTTCCACCTGGTACACTTGATCACTTATTAAAATTATAAAAGAGAAATTAAAATATCACAAGAAATGGAAAAAATACAAGAACCTGGCTGACTACCAATCATTTTCAGTACTGAGAAATCTTCAAAAGAAGATCTCGCTTGAATGTTATGAAAACTTCATTATGACAGCAGAAGATTCAATAAAAAAGTGCAGCTAACAGTTTTGGTCATTTGTTAAATCGAAGCAATCCTCTTCAGATTTACCAAAGCAAATGTATCTTGGCGATATTTTCTGCACTGATGAACAATCCATATGCGACAATTTTAGTGATTATTTTAGATCAGTTTCTGTAGAAAATTCAAACTCTCGCCCCAATCTTATAAACTCTGAGAATGATGACGACCACTCTAATCTACATATATACAATATTAACTTTAATCAATCATGTGTACTTAGTTATTTAAAAAAACTTAATCCGAATAAAAGTGCGGGATCTGATTTAATTCCATCCATATTTTATGTAAAATGCCGGGACCAATTGGCTTATCCTCTCTCCTTGCTATTCAAAATGTCATTTGAAGAAGGCAACTTTCCCAATGTCTGGAAACAAGCACTCATTACACCAATCCATAAAAGTGGGGACAAAAATAACATCGCCAACTACAGGCCCATCTCCAAACTCCCAATTATCAGCAAGATCATGGAAAATATAGTTCTTGATCAACTTTTTACAGCGGTACCAACAATCATATCTGAAAATCAACACGGCTTTTTCAGAAAACGGTCGGTCGAGACAAACCTTCAAGAATACACAGATTTTATTTTAAATTCTATGGGAAGTAAAAATCAAATAGACTCTATCTATACGGATTTTTCAAAAGCCTTTGTTAAAATTAACATTGAACTGCTTTTGAAGAAGCTGTTAAAAATCGGGATTAATGGTGACCTTCCAAGATGGATCAAATCATATGTCACAAACAGAAGTCAAGCAGTTAGAGCTAAGGGTTTCTCCTCGCGTTTTTACAATATACCTTCAGGAATTCCACAAGGATCACATCTCGGACCTCTCTTATTTATTTTATATATCAATGATATAGGTAAATGTTTTAGAAATTCCAAATTCCAAATTTTTGCTGATGACACTAAAATTTACCAAAAAATCACTAATATTAATGACAGCCTTGAATTGCAAGAGGATATTAATAGGTTTGGAATATACTGTGCAAACAACCAACTGTTCCTTAACCTGGAAAAATGTAACACAATATCGTTCACCAAAAGCAAGAACCCCCTAACATTCCCGTACAAAAACTTTAACGTAGAAATAAAAAGATGTTGTGAAGAGAGGGACTTAGGAATAATAATGGACTCTGGAATGTCTTTCCGAACACATATAAATTCTATCTGTGACAGGGCATACAAACTTCTAGGATTTATCTTAAGAGTGACTAAACCATTCAGGTCACCACATGTAATTCAAATACTGTATGTCTCTTTTGTACGCTCAATATTGGAATTCGGATCAGTCATATGGAATCCCCAATACAAAGTTAATATTTTAAGGTTAGAAAGAATTCAAAAAAGATACTTAAACACCTAGACTTTAAATCCTTTCGAACATCAGAAAACCTACAAGACTCATTAACATTCCATAATTTATCAACCTTAGAAGATAGAAGAAATATATCCGACCAGAAATTTTTATTCAAAATTATTAACAACGTTGTTGACAACAACTGTCTTCTAGAACACATTAATTTCCACTATCCAACAAGAAATACAAGGTCGAACCAACTATTCCACATCCCACACTCAAAAACAAATTACACACAACATTCATTTTTCCGAAGGACGTGCACAAAATACAATGATATGTTTTACGAAGCTGATATTTTCCATTTGTCCTCAGGCCAATTTATTAAATTCATAACTGAAAAAATTAAAACCAATTGTTAATTGCGAACCCTCCACCCCTGCTGTCTGTTGTTTTTTCATTCTCATTATGTTGTTTTTCCTTCTTATTATAAAAATAATAATATTTGTATGATTTATATAGCGCAATTTTTTGTTGTTGTTGTGAAAAACCCCCTCAAGGGCGCCGGCAAATGGCTTATCATTTATCCTTAAACGTTTTCTAATGATGTGAAAATGTGTTACTTTTATATGGGTTCGCTGTATAACTTCCATCTTTTCTTTCCCAAATGCTTTAATTTGTGTTTTTTCATTTCTGTTGTATACATATATTATATATTTTTTTTTTTTTCTAAAACTTTACTTTTTCTTTATCTTTTTAATCTGTGTTTGTATATTATAATTTTTTTGCGGAAACTTCACTGGTTAATGCACCCATGTAATATGTAATTACCTTATAATATGTACAACTGTTTGTTTCCCTAATAAACAAAAACAAAACAAAAACGAAGCGACCGTATCTCTAACTATACGTCGCAAGAGAAGAGGAAGTCTGCCTAAGAAATCAATGGCGAGTCAGCCAGCGACTAGCAGATATTTTTTGGCGGCCATGGATAAAAGAATACCTGCCTACGATAGCTGCCCGTCAAAAATGGCACCAGCCAAACACCCCCATTAAAACGGGTGATCTTGTGCTAGTCGTGGACCCCGCCCTACACCGCAATAGTTGGCCCCGTGGGCGCGTCATTGAAACAACGCCCGCCGCTGACGGACAAGTAAAAACCGTTCCGGTCCAGACGAGTACCGGAGTGTACGTACGCCCTGCAGTTAAAATCGCCGTACTCATGACGACACTGATCTCAGAAGAAGCTCCTCCCCGCAGCCTAGAAGGAATAGATCGCACAGATACCGCCGGATAAAAGGATCCTGTCACGTTCTAAGAAGTTAGGTACAGCCGACACTGCACGAGGGGGAGAATATATTGAACGTGGAATCTACCAATAAACAACTTTATATGTCATTTCAATGACCGCCCAAGAGAAAATGGTAGCATCTGCATGATGCCATGTGTATTTACGATCCCCCCCTCCCTGACATTCTGTCCTGTCACCTACAAACAGCGTCATGTAACTCCTTTGACTGGCTGAGAGGCAATGATGGCGTATTCAAGACGCCATAACCCCCTCTCTGATCATCCCAGGCCAACCGCGTGGCCGTAGGTTTGACCTCACCCCCTCTCTCCGTACTTCCTCTAGAACGGCCAGCCAATCACGAAGCTCGTCTTAGCCGCCATGCAAATCTGCATGGCGACTCGCTCTTTTTGAACATGTTTGTGTAGAATTAATATTGAATTTACGTAAGTCTGGCTAGAGTTATTTCAAATAAAAGTATATAGATTAAAAGGCTGGACTTACGTCCATACTGGGAAGATAAAATTAAATATGTGAATGTTTCCATTAAATAGATATAAGGGTTTTTTCATTCTGACATCGGGCTAAAACCCCACTGGTTAACATTGTACAATTTTTACTGAATTTAATAAAACTGATAGAATGAAGTGGTATACATGAGATAGAGCGGCAAAGAGATTAGTTTTGCTTATATAATTCAATTTTATCATTCCATTCTTGTATAAGGATGCACGAAGCTGCAAAGAAATGTACCAACATTTAAAGGGTAATTCTGTGAAGCGCGAACCAATACCGCGCACGGCTCAACCGTACCATATATATGCAGCGCCAAACTCTGTTCAAATCAGTCTTATTCGAACTTTTATTGTCGCGTCTACTCTCACCGCATCTATCTTCTTGGACCACTTCTTCCTGCCTAAACTCTACAATTGTCTTTGACTTCCGACCTTGCACTTCCTTGGACAGCTGAATTCTCTCTCCTCGGATACTCACAGCAACCGGACCAGGCCCTGACAGTGCACAGCAGCCCGCCAACTAGAAAAGCAGCACCCGTATTTAACAGGCAAATATAGAGGACATGAGTCCGATATATATTAATAATGGAGTTATGCATGTTAGTGCGATCATCTACAGACAAGTTCCCAAAAAAAAACTCAACACATAAATACGCTGCAAGGTTTACAGAAAACTTATAAATACAAAAAGCAAATAAAACAATGTTCCAACAAGGACCATATTACATGGCCATTAAATTATATAACAACCTTCCTCATAACATTAAACAAATACAAGATGCACACAAACTCATATCGTCCCCATTCCCCATTCCCCATTCCCCATTCCCCATTCCCCATTCCCCATTCCCCATTCCCCATTCCCCATTCCCCATTCCCCATTCCCCATTCCCCATTCCCCATTCCCCATTCCCCATTCCCCATTCCCCATTCCCCATTCCCCATTCCCCATTCCCCATTCCCCATTCCCCATTCCCCATTCCCCATCGCCCATACCCCATTCTCCATTCCCCTTTCCCCGTTCCACCTTCCCCATTTCACATTCCCCATTCCCCATTCCCCATTCCCCATTCCTTATTCCCCATTCCCCATTCCCCATTCCCCATTCCCCATTCCCCATTCCCCATTCCCCATTCCCCATTCCCCATTCCCCATTCCCCGTTCCCCGTTCCCCGTTCCCCATTCCCTATTCCCTATTCCATACCCCTACCCCCACCCCCACCCCTATCCCTACCCATAAGTCAAGCGTGCGTAAAGGCCCGATTGTTCGCATTACCTATCACCGTTCGCATCGTTTAGCGTTCGCATTGATTAGCGTTCGCTTCTAAATATATATATATATATATATTATTTTTTGTAACGCACCAGTTTACCCCCAAGTGTCGAGCGTGCGTAAATAAGTTTTACTTCAAAAATCCAAATTAATTCCTGGAAATATTTTGCCCGCCCACTAGTTACGGAGTGAGTAGCAGAATTTTTTATTTAATTATACCTTCGGCTCAAAAAATCAGTAGATATTATATTAAGTCTGTCTGGAAATTCTAAAATAACCGAGTGTACCAACACAAAAAATTCAACGAGCTAACGACACGACATCATAAAAATAATAATTGTTATAGATATTTTCTAATATTTTATTTAAAAATTATGTTTCTGAGGAAATGGTTTTTAAATCAAACGCTAAACGAAGTAATTAATTTAGTTACAAAACCCTTATTTTTCTTTTTTAGGTTACAAACGCGTACACATATTTTTCATACTAGTATTTGTGTTTAGTAAAAAATAGAAAGTATTTGTCTTTCATTTCGAGTTTACGAGTTTTGTTATATTTTTTATGAGATTATTGTAACATCTCTCATGCTCTTTTAATGATTTACAGTTTTTGCCTCTTTTAGATTTGTCCTAAAAATGGCCCGGGTTTTATAATTGCGTTTATTTGACTAAGCGAAGTAACCCACAATAAATATTACATTAAAAGGGTTAAATCGTTCACATAGCCATTGGTCCCCGCCATTCACCTTAGGAATAAAAGCCAGGCTCCCTAGCATGGTAACAAGGATTCAAAGAAATACTTTCGGTGATTTCTTATCGTTCCCTAGCATGACTGCAGATTGCCAATAAATATGCAACAGTTGACAATGAGAAGTGTTCTTAATTTCTTCGATGTTTACTGTTGTCTGTACGTAAGCGATGTACAGTTGTCCTATGGAACGATGAGAAGTTACCGAAAGTTATCCTATCAATCCTTATCGATCGACAGTGCTAGAGGTCCAGTAACTATATGGTATAATCATAAGCAATGGCTGGATTGCTAACTGGCTAGTTGGCTGGCTGGTTACCTGGAGGCTGACTAGCAGGCTAGACGGCTGACTGGCTGGCTGATTAGCTGGAGGCCGACTGGCTGGAGAGAAGGCTGACTGGCTGGAGAGATGGCTGGCTGATTAGCTGGAGGCCGACTGGCTGGAGAGACGGCTGACTGGCTGGAGAGATGGCTGGCTGATTAGCTGGAGGCCGACTGACTGGAGAGACGGCTGACTCGCTGGAGAGATGGCTGGCTGATAAGCTGGTGGCCAACTGGCTGGAGAGACGGCTGATTAGCTGGAGGCCGACTGGCTGGAGAGACGGCTGACTGGCTGGAGAGATGGCTGGCTGATTAGCTGAAGGCTGACTGGCTGGAGAGGAGGCTGGCTGGCCGAAGGCAGAATGGCTGGTTGCTGGCTGACTGAATAGATGGATGGCTGGATGGCAGGATGGTGGCTGGATGAATCTATGGTTTTTTTTATAGCATTGGCTTAATTATAGCAAAGTTCAAAATATTTTTACTTGCAGTATTTATTTAAATAATTTATAATTAAGAGCGATCATATTTTCGAACCAAGACACATGTTTTCGCATCACGTCGCAGTGCATCGCCTCAAACTATATATGTAGTATAAAACTGTTTTACTTTTTTTAAGCAGTATTCAATTAAAATCCAATTTAGACATACATTAACAATTTAAAAGATGGATCACATCTGGTTACAAATATTTATTCTGGTTTATGGTCAGTACAAAAAGTTAGTAATTGCGTTTCCTTCGTCATTATAAGTTGGATGCAGATTTACTTGTAGTTTCACAATTTAGTTCCAGCCTGATTGACGTAAAACAGAAGCATAGTCGAACAAGAGATTTAAGACCTAATAATATGTAGCCGTAGGTATATGGAAAATTAATCCCATCGCATCAGACTTTTGGATTGAAAATGTTATTATTTTACCGACAAGAACTTATGCACGCTTTGAAAATATACGAAAATAGATTAATTTATTTTTATTTTCATTGGTTGGACGTTGTTGAGGAAAACGCATTCTCGTATATCGATTGCATAATGTAATCAGGTTTTTCCTGATGCCCTGGTCAAGATGATGTTGAATGATTTAATGGGGATGATACCCATAAAATCTATAATCGCTTTAAAAAAGATGAAAATGAAAGGTGGATTTAAATCTGGTGTCAGTATGTCCAGGAGTGACGGACGTATGATCTACCTCTCCCACTGCGACGCAAGGCAATGGATCTAAAGATTCGGGCTCAAAAACTCAACTACTCACTCCCGATCCAGCACACGGTGCAGTAGGTGGGCAACGTATCCGCCGCCAAGACCTGGTCAAACCTCACTCCATAAACTTGGGCACCCCCGATAAGTCATCAAACGTAGCGAACCACTATACACGGGGTGACCTATAGCAGGGGTGTAGGCTATCCAATAAATGGTTCCTGGACGGCAATACCCATACCCGCCTCCCAATTAAAAAATATTGAATTTATAATTTAATATTTCGTTAACATTTTCCACATAAGAACTGACCGTTTTAATGACTCATTCTTGAACTTGAACTGTGTAACAAATTGTGTTACTTCTCTTCTACCTTCTGGGTTTGCTCATGACGCACAACTTTCCTTATAAAGACCCTCCACATAGCATCATCCAACATGACTAAGACTAAGGAAAATTTTGAGAATCATGGGTGAAGTAATTAAAAACAATTATTACATATCATGCCAAAGGCTCTAAGCTCAGTGGGAGTGCGTACTTGTACTTGGTGTGGTTTGAAAATCATCGAAAGTACTTCACTCCGAGCCCAAACTAATTAAATTCCTTCTCATTAATCAAGCAATTCCCGCACATAAAAATAGGACCTAACCTCAATTTATCATTCCTTGGGATTTCTACATAGTTAATTACATTTACACCCGTGTAACACAATGAAAATAAAAGTACCGGATGGCTACCTACCGTGTGGCGTTGTGGGTCAAAAAAAAGTGAGCGTAATCGCCAAATCCGCACCAAGAATCGGCACCCCTGTAGCGAAGCTAATGCGATTCGGTCGGAACATTACACCATTAGCACAGACCTGTACAGTACCGGGCAAAAGTTCCGCAACACCACCCTCCCCCGCCCACCCGGCGCACATCCAACCAAAAGTTAAGGGACTCCTGGATGTACGTATATACATGTACCTGGTGATGTAGGTGAGCGTTGCGAGCAAAGGAGGAATCGTGAATCATAATTACAAGCTGTTTTTCAAAGCGATCAAAAAAAAATAGTTGGAAGTCGTAAACTAGGATTTAGTCCGTCCTTGGACGTTATCACAATCAAATGGTATGGATCAATTTTATGCACTTTAAATATTGGTTCCATGACAACTTAACAAAGTGGTATTTCAACACCCCCTTTTTAACCTACTTTTCGAAAGAGTTTTTGAAGTGCCACTTTATTGAGTTGTCCGGTCACCCTTCATTATGTACAACCTACCTCATAAAATATCGATTTTTTTCTATTACCGCTTTTATCATTGTATTTAGTTTTAATTCATCTCAGTGTTATTTTATTTATTTAATTTTACTATTTTTTCTATTTTATTAATTGTAAAATGAAGGCCTCAGCATGGGCGAAGTATCCAAGGAGCCCCACATTATCATACACCTAACCTTTGAAATACATAATTTTATTGATAAAAAAAAAAAATCATAATAATAACAACAAAATAATTATGAAAACCGATTTTTTTTTAAATTATAACAATATTGGAACCTTATAATGCTCGGATTTTTTTCAATTTAAGCTTTATTTAATATTTTTTACATTGAAAGTAAGGTTGTTAAAGTAATTTATTTCTGCAAAGTGGTGGGTATTTTAAATGGGCTTGTTTTTTTCTGTAACAAAACGCTTTAAAAGCAGAGACTGCCACAGATATTCGGGAGCTGTAAACAGTTCAACTTATCTATTCTTTCAATACAGAAAAGCTATGAGATATTTTTTCCAGATAATTGATATGAAAATTAGGTTAGGTTAGATAAGAATTATTACAATTGATCGACCACCATAAACGGGCATGTGCATAGCATGGTGGTTGAAAATCCACAAATTATGTAACCATCAAAGAAATAAATAAAGAAAAAAAAACTTTTTCAATGTGTTTAAAGTAATTTTAAAGTCTAATCGTGCGGAATATGACGCTGAGTTAACATGCCAGTAGTACAATCCAATTTTTCCCTCTTTTCTACTTGCCATTTCGCGAAAGCCCCGGATTCAGTATTCTCCCGTGACATGCCCGTACATACTACACACACCCCCGTCCTGGCATAAAAGCATTATACCACCTCAATTCACTGTCGCGTGAAGTAACTTGGAATTTTTCAGATTCACGCTTTTAATGTAATAGAATATAATGGGATTGAATTCCCACCGCAGCCGGAGACTCTATTTCCGTTTCAGGGTGTTTTCATACGGAGCGTTTGAAATTATTTTGTTTCTTATATATTAAACACTTATTGTTGTTTTCTTCGACAGATGACGTTGTTGTTCGGTGGATTTTTTAAAGTGAAACTTCTAAAGCACCGTTGTGATTTGAAAATCGATGAAACGGAAGCGAGTGACGCTAAAAAGAGACAAACACATACGTCTATAGGATTTAACCCGCGAGACCATGAGATAGCAATAAAATATTTATTTATTTCACGGGTACTCAATTCCAATATAATACGGTATATCCACGGTTCCTCGCAAGTCTCCTTTGGACTAGTGGTGTATTGCACCTGACGAATATTAGCGGCCAGACATTCAGCGGACCAAGGACCGAATCCTACGAAATCCATAAAAATATATATAATATGTATATATATTTTTGTAAAATCAAAACCCAATCTTCAAACCACTCCAAAGTGAACAGGCAAAGAAAACATAAAAGAAAGCGACATCTAGCGACTCCGAAGAAAATAACATAAATACTAATAAAATGACCAAACGTACAGGAAAAGGTGCACTGGAATTCGACGACAAAAATATGGATAAAAATCATTCTTCACATTTATATAAAAAGTGCTTCGTAATCGTTAGATTTTTGCGAAATTATTAACTAACCAAATGGGTGGACCGCCATACAACTCTGTCCTTGCACATGCTTCTTGCATCATTCTCATACATGCATATTCTCATACGAGTAGGTATATACTGTTATTATTTTTTTTTAAGCCTGGCTCAAGTCTTTAATTCATTTTATCGTGCCATATTTTTCTTGGAAATGCCGGTCACAATTTACTTAAGCATCGTGTATTCTTCTGAAGATTTGGCACAGAGAAATCGATAATCTTACAATATCAGATCGATAGGCCTAGCTTCCGATGATTTTATGCCAATATCCTGAGCAAGGTTTCACTATTGATAGCCGAACCGATACGCTGGCAACACTGAAGGCTTGTTTCTATGAATTGACTTTTGAAACGTCAAACCCCAAACCCCAATACTATCCTAATCATAGAAATTCAAATAAATAGACCAGAACATACAAATGAGGGGTAAAAACTAACTATGGCGGGGCGAAGAGAGGGACGATGACTTTGCCAATAAATCAATCTAACAGTATATAGGCATCTCGCATTATAATGAAACTATTTAGTTCTTAAAAGTAAAATCTGCTTTTGAATGAATCGACCTTTTTACATGGGAGCGCGAATTACTAGCCACTATATGAACAAATATCTGAAGTCCAAATTTGGCAAAGTAAAGTTTCACTTACTTTCGGAGTGAAATATTTTGTTTCCGTATTTAGTTGAGACACTTTTACAAATGCTTCATAATTTACTTACCTTAGTAAACAGCGGCTTTATGTTTCGCGTCGCCATGTATCTTGAAGAAACAGCGGCTTTGTGTTTCGCGTCGCCTTAAATCTTGGTGTTATCATATTATATGATCTGAATAAGCCTAAAATAATGCTTACCTATGGAATTTAATACGAAAATTTGGTTTAATATTTTATTCACTTCTATTATTACACATTTTAATAACACAAGTCACCATTTTTACCGTGCTATTTCGTAAAATATACCGATGAGAGCTCGACACTGGTCCGGACAAGAATGATGACGTCACATTTATTAGATTCACGCAAGGCTCTCGCAAGCCCAGCCGGTTCCGATAAAATGGTTCCAATGGGAGGGGGAAATAATACGCCTTTGTCACTTAGGGCAGGTCCATCTATTTGTATGTCCATGATCCTAATTAATAATTATGCATTGGCAGTCCGCATTTATTTTATGAAAAAAAACTGAAGTTAAAAAATAAACGAGAGTTAATTAGTTAATGAGGTCTTTGGTCATATTTCAACCACTTTCATATGTACGACTTCTTTCAATTCTAAGAGCTTCGTTAGTTCAATTCCGTTCCTTAAAATGTCATTTATTTTACATAATGAACGACATTGTTCAAAAATATGTGTGTATTCACAGTTGACCGAAACTTATCTGTAAGGGAGACCTGTCCAAAACTGTATACTTAAGGTAGAAACTCTTTAGAAGTAAATTAAAATAAAATTCGGTTTAAAATAATTATTTTTATTAATGAATTTACTAACGAAAAACACACAAAGCAAACATGTCAGAAAATGTTAGTCAAAAATGTATGAAAAAAAATACAAGACGTCCAATATTTCCGATTTTGACCCGTAGGGTGGGTAAAACCGTATACCGGGCTTGTATTGTGTAAAATGAAGGCTTAAAACGGCCTAGACCTTTTGTCGTAGATAAAGCGAAATCTTAATTGTTTCTGTATTTATTGACACGCTCTTGTAATGTGAGGTAGGTTTCTGCTGCTTTTAAGTATCACATTGCTTCTATAACTACACTCGAAATTGCTGTACTCATTTTTTCTCTATCCCAGTCTTATCTGGTAATTTTTCTTTGGTAATTACGCAGCATTTCTGTAACACATGTAAAAAAAAAATCTGTAGTAAAAATATTCCGGGTCAACGTATGCTGACCAGGTTTACCCCATACAGTTTTGCCCCGAAAAAAAAATACGGACATCCTCGGTAAAAAATGTTACGAAAATCACCCAAAAGCTATACGTAAAAAAATGTATAATATACATATTAATAGTATTTGATAATTCACTATATGCTTGTGTGTGTGACTTCATTGTCGCCGATCACTTTATGACGGGTTTAATGACTCGTTTTTGTAAATAAAGTACGGAAAGTCTCAATTTTATCACAACAACGTATAGATTCCTCGATTAGAAATTATAACTGGAACAGACAACGATATAATCAAATTTAAAGCAAATTTAATGAATTGTATGAAAATAGTAGATTAATTATAGATATCAAACCTAAAGCTTGACCTTGGAAAATATAAGAATGGATGAACAAAGATATTTTATTAAATATTAAAGAAAAAGATTATTTATTCAAACGATGGAAAAACTCACCAAAAAATACAACTTATGAAAACCAATATAAATCCTTTCGTAATTTTGTCTCCAAATTAATAATCAAAAGTAAAGCTGCATTTTATAATGATAAATTTAAAAATCATTTTTCAGGCACCAAAAAGACCTGGGATGAAATAAATAAAATTCTTGGACGTAGGACAAAGAGTAACTGTGTTGACATAATAACTAGATATATGTTAAAAGACCAATCTGTGGAAATTGTGACAAACCAATTTGCAAACTATTTTTCAGACAGCATTTCTTCAATGGTACATAAATGTGATTTTAGAGCGTCAAATATTATCCCACTAGAATCACAACATAGCTTGTACATACCACGAGCGTCACTCGCAGACATAGTGAGCATAGTGAAACTTCTCAAAAATTCAAAGTTTCCCGGCGTAGACAATATTCGAATGTTTGACATTAAAAGAATTTAACACAAGCAGTAACAGATGAGCAGTAGTTGTATTGTCAGACCTATTTACAAAAGTGGAAAACATACTGATGTAGGAAACTATAGACTAATTAGTATATTACCCGCTATAGAAAATATTCTCGAGAAACACATATCAATAAAACTGACTAAATACTTGAATTGCTTTTCTTTAATAGATCCCAATCAATATGGTTTCCAAAAAAAAAAAGTACCGAAATTTTACTCCAGGATTTTTTTTACTATATAAATAACGAATTGAATAACAAAAGACATGTTTTGGTACTGTTCATAGACAATTCAAAGGCATTTGATACTATAGATATGATGAAATTATTAAATATTTTGGAGGCAAATGGGTAAGAGGAAACGTGCTCAAACTATTCAAAAACTTCTTAACTAACCACCAAATCAAATTAAAAATATCTGATAAATTTATTGAAATAAAAAATGTCAAAACTGGAGTTCCAAAAGGGTCAATTTTGGGACCAACACTTTATATTATCTTTGTATCTCTTATGACACAAATATTTTCTTTACACAAATAAAACCTGTGAAATCACCTTACCAGTTTGGATTTATGCTAGGTAGAATTACTCTTTCCAACTTAATTATTTATTAAAATTTTATAACCAATGCTTTTAAAGAAAAAAAACAAGTAAACTCTGTCTATACTGATTTTAGTAGAGCTTTTGATTCAGTTTCCCATAAAATTCTCATTTGGAAATTAGAAAAACTTGATATACGTGGTAATATGTTAACCTGGATTGGAAGCTATCCTACTGAAAAACAACTAATTGTTAGAATAAAATCCTTGCTTATTGTAGAAAGCAATCACTTTGTGGTTTGACATATTTAATAAAATAAAATACTGTTTTGTTTAAAACCACGAGTTTTATTAATTTTTTTGAACCGACCGGTTTCGCTTTACTCAAGCATCATCAGGGTACAAATTAATACAAATTAATACAGTATTAATTTGTACCCTGATGATGCTTGAGTAAAGCGAAACCGGTCGGTTCAAAAAAATTAATAAAACTCGTGGTTTTAAACAAAACAGTATTTTATTTTATTAAAAATCCTTTCTGTCAGAAAAAATTCATGCAAGAAGTGGAGTTCCACAGGGTTCACACCTTGGCCCAATCTTATTTATCTATTTTTCTTACTTTTTGCTGATGACCTCAAAATGTTTAGAATTATTCAAAATGTTTACCATTGTAACATTCTTCAAGATAATTTCAACAAATTGTTAATTTGGTGTAATGAAAATAGACTTTAATTAAATATCTCAAAATGCCAAGTAGTTAGAGTGATCTTTAATTACAACATTGATAACGATACTCTCGAGACATTAACACAAATTAAAGACTTAGGCATCACTTTTCAATCAAGTCTTTCATTTGTTAACCACATAACAGAAATCTCTAATAAGGGCTTAAAAATGTTGGGATTTATAACTAGGCTAACTAGAAATTTTAACAACTTTAAATTTATAAAAACTGTTATATTTTACATGTGTTAGAAGTCAACTTGGGTAGAATTCTCCAGTCTGGAACCCATATTATAATATGCATGGACAAGGCGTTGAAAGAATACAAAACAAATTTTTACGTTTTCTAAATTTTAAAATAGGTATTCCAGCAATGGCAGAATGCTGTGCTAACTTCTCTCGCTTGGCGGCGCTGGTGTAGTTGTAGACCTGTCATAGTGTCATTGAAATTGATATTGCTTTGTATCTGGCTTGCGTGTGCATTTTGGAAGTACAAAATATTTAAAAAAATGGTGGATAAATACAGTAGCCGGACTGTGAAGGAGTTAAATGAATTAAAGAATAGAAAGGCAAAATGTGTTGGCAAGAAAGAAGTTATAATCGAGAGGGAAGCTAAGTGGTTGGAACATAACCTCATTCTTGTACTTTTAAAACACATTGTGTCGTATTTGTAATAATTATAGGTACTTTAGCTAACGTTACTTGTTTATAATGTACCCAATAATCATAATTATTAAATCAAGATTGGCTGCCTATGACCGGAATAATAACTTTATGGAAATAAATGATTTTGAGTATGAAAGTGAGATAGTGGGTATATGTTGGCCCCCAGATGAATCATTTCACAGCATGCAGGATTCGCCTGTATTGTCACAAATAGATATAGTTCATATAATAAACCAATACTTTTTTCAAGTTTAAAAAGGGCAGGAAGGAATGAATAAGTGAGATAGTGGGTATATATTGCCCCCCAGATGAATCATTTCACGGCATACAGGATTCGCCTGTATTGCCACAAATAGATATAGTTCATATAAACCAATACTTTCTTCAAGTTTAAAAAGGGCAGGAAGGAATGACAATGTATGCAGCAGTTCACAGGAAAGGATACGATATGACGAAGGAATATTTTTTAGTAGCTTTAGTTGTGTCTATTAATGAAGAAAATTGTATCGTGCATTGTTATGAATGTCAGAATTCACAAAAATAATCGCTTGAAACCTACAGAAAACAGACAAAAATTGACGAAACAAAGTTTTGACAGGTCTCTTTTCGAATTTAGGTCTACATTTACACTAGCGCCAACTGGTGTTGATTTGTGAACTACTCAAAATATCCTGCCATTATGTTGAACTACAACAATATTTTAAATGTTATGAAAATGCTCAAATTGTCAGACAGAAGAATTTTCACTGACTTGGTATTTCTGTATAAAATTCTAAATGATATAGTCGATAGTCCGGCATTGCTTGAATTGATAAGCTTCCGGATTCCACTACGTAATACTAGAAGTCAGGATTTATTTCAGTGCAGAAATTCTGGAACTAACTACCATATATATTCCTCTTTACCAGGAATACTAATGGAGGGAAATAATTATACCAAGTCAGTTGACATCCTCAATTTATCTTTAAACAAATACAAAATTCTGTGACTGAGGCAGTTCAGTTATGTACAATAAATATCTACTTTATATTTTAATTAATCACAGTGTGATTTGTAAATTTATTATCTAAAAGCCCCGAAAAAGGGCGTAAATAAATAAATAAATATTTTGTATACGCTGATGATACTGCACTTGTCATATCTTATGAAAATTAGTCTATTGCAATGAAATTATTGCAGCTAGATTTAATTTCTTTATTAAAGTGGTCACATGATTATGGTCTACTAATCAATTCCAAAAAAACAAAACTGATGCATATAAGATCACCACATGCCAAGTACAGCGAGACACCCGTAATCATATCTCGCTCTTTCGATTGCACTCACAACAACATCACACAGCCCTGTTCGTGTACAAGTATCGAACTAGTTAACTACTATATGTATCTAGGAGTTACAGTAGATTGTAACATGAAGTGGAATGTACACATTTACAAACTTTGTAAGCGCCTCCGATCTATTGTAGGTAGACTTTATAAAATAAAATGTAATGTGCCTGTAAAAACTATGAAATTGATTTATTTATCTCTTGCAGAATCAACAGTGGATATGGGATAGCTTCTTGGGGTCAATCAGGTAAAACCAACATAAAACTTGTACAAATGATTCAAAACGCCATGGTAAAGTTGCTAGTAAATAAAACAGTCAAAGGCGAGACATTAGTATAGCACATAAATCAATCAATGTGTTACCTGTGCGTGCTATTATGTGGCAAAAAATGTATTGTAGCATTTATCCGGCTGTCCATATAAAACAATGGTGGATCATGCACACAATACGCGTCTCATACAAAATAAAGGAATGTAAGTACCTGTGTTTCAAAATAAATATGGTCAAAGAACCCTTGAATATATTATACCATTAATATTTAACAAATTGCCATACGAATTTATAGAAAATTTCTCTATAACAAAATTCTCACAGATGTTATAATCATGGCTCTTAGGGAGTAACCTAATGTATTAGGATTACATTTTGCTCTTTCTTACCATCCATTAAATTTCAAGTATGTAATTAACTGCTAATGTATTGCTGTTTTTAGGTTGCTCAACTTTTTCGTGATATTTAAAAAATATATAAATATTTTCCTATTCCACATCACAATGTAGGTAGGTATGTTATATGTGTATGTGTATTTGTGTATTTTGTTGGTACGCTAATGCTTTTATGATTATTTAATTTGTAGTTGTAACTCATCTGCGGAACTAATCTCCTGCTGACAAGCTACTTGCAGTAGCTTAGTGGGTAAGAAATTCCAATTGTATGCAATTTTTTATATAATTATAAAAAAAATAAATTAAAAAAAAACTCACCAGCAAATTATAATAACTTCTCGTAATAATTACATCAGGACACCGAAAAACTAAAAACATGTGATATCTCACCAGCAAGCAGACATGTACTGACAATTTTCTGCTGACTTTCGTTGGTTTCAGAGTCGTACACGGGGCGGATTGTGTGACGGGAATATTTTTTATTTATTAATCTTAAGTTAGTTAGCTCACATCTTTGTGTGTGCTAATATTTTATAAAGATATAAACATGTACATTGATTGGCAAACATAATCATTCTTTAAATATTACACATAAATAAAGACATTAATAATTGAGGTAGACATACTTTCGTAATTCTTTTTTAAACTTATTTATATTTCCTATCTCAGTAATTTCATTCGGGATGTTGTTATACAGTTGGACGGCCTGGTACATCAGAGATTTCTGGGTGCTTGATTTTTTTCTTGTCGGCAGTCTAATTTGCTTTGAATTTCTTGTCCCGTGTCCGTGTGTTTCGTTATTATAATTTATTTTTCTTTTTTGTGCCTTAGACATCATCCCCATGTTAATTTTATGTTAAAAAATAAGTACAGTT
The DNA here is from genome assembly GCA_917563855.2 of Limnephilus lunatus. Classification (NCBI taxonomy): domain Eukaryota; kingdom Metazoa; phylum Arthropoda; class Insecta; order Trichoptera; family Limnephilidae; genus Limnephilus; species Limnephilus lunatus. Next base: position 35,003,427 of record OU830594.1, read on the forward strand.
TGCTTCACCGCCAACATATTTAGCTCTTTTAGCATGTCTTGTATCCGTGTGTATATGTTGCGCTTAATATTCGCATTGCTTTATTTTGCAGTATTTGCATTTTTTTCATTTTCTCTTCATTGCAGAGAAAAGTGGTGATATAATTGTATTATATATTATCTGGCATGTTTCTTTATTTACTTTGTTTCTGATTCTACCAAGAAATGATATTTTTTTGCAATTTTTTTAATTTTGTAATCTGCATTTTTTGAGAAGTTCAATTTTGAGTCTATGATGACACCAAGATATTTAATTTCTTCCACTTTTTTTATGATTTCTCCATTTATAGAAACTTTTGGTTCATCATGCGTATTTTTTCTACCTTTTTGCATGTATTTTGTCTTATTTACATTTAGTTTCAATGTATTTAATTTGAGCCATTTTGACAAAGTTTCCAAGTCACTATTTATCTTTTTGATTGCGTTCTCATAATTATCTTCTGCAATATAAATCAGTTCGTCGTCTGCAAACAGTCTTATTTTGCAATGTTTTAGTATTTTTACCATATCATTTATATAGAGTATAAACAATATCGGACCCAATACCGATCCTTGCGGTACCCCCAGCATATTATCAATCGGATTTGATACACTGTTTCTTATCTTTGTTGTTTGTTGTCTCTTGCTCAAATTATTTGTAAACCATTCCAATTCTCTCCCTTTTATTCCACATTTTTTAAATTTTTTAATAACTTTTTTCTGTCTATTGTTTCAAAAGCTCTTTAAAAATATAAATCTTTTTAGCGTAATAAGGTTTTACCCTGGTATACGGTTTTGTATAGGTCTCCCTTAATATGAAGACCGCGCTTAAATTAATCAATCGTCGGTCGGAATATCTATTATCAATCGCTGACCGTGCCCGCAAATATTGATAACTGGCCACCGATGACGGATTTGGTCACTATGGCATTGATATACGGTTTTATCGATCGTCCACGTTAGACCTCTTGGCGTTTCTATATATTTTCATCTATTACACATTCCTAAACTGTCTAAGCATTCCTTTCCTAGTTTACTACATTTATTCATCAGTATTGCATTATTTCCGTCTCTCACAAATACGGTCACATTTAATTCATGTGGCGCCGTTTTGTGAAAACGCACCTCAAGGGCTATTTGTAAACACATTTTTTTCGGGGCTCTATCCTAATTAGGGGGCAGACATTAATTATGTGATTAGTTTTTCTTCCAATCTAGACCCCCCCCCCTCTTGAATTTGGGCCACTTGGTATATTCTTTTCAAGTAACGTGAGATTTTTCTTGACCCCCCCCCCCTTTTGAGCTAACATAATTAATGTATGCCCCCTTACTAAATGGGTACAGAAAGTTTATTATAACAATTTATAATTGAAAGCAAACAGATTGCGTCCACCAGATCATCAGTCAATAACACAACTATATGTACAGTGTCTCACCAATGAGCGTGATACTGTGTAAAAATGTTCACAATATTGTTTATAGTATGTACAGGTATAGGTATAACAATATTATACAAGACCATCTTACCTGGCAGATTACTTCGTATTTATTAGAGATTTTTAAATACAGTTTTGCAGGCAGAGGACATAATATTGGGAACTCTGCGCATTGCAAGTTACTGGGGACGCAATTTTTAATCATGGTATTTAATGAGGTTTGCATGTTCTTTATTGTTCATTTCATTGAACAATTTCAAGAAAAACTAATTTTAAATAGGGCGGTACATCTCGATATCAACCAACTCGTGAAACTAAAACAATCGCGATACTTGGTCATAACCAACATGATGTTTAATGAGCAGATCAAACTATCCAAGTGCTTTCTGAGGTTAGAAATTTTAACCTCATTTCTTCTCCTCTCTCAGTTCTTTTCTAAATACGAATGATTTGTGCGTCTTCTCGCGTCTAGTTGTGCGGTAGAACCCAAAATGTTATAGGTATACTTACCTATAATTACTTGTCTCTATTTGAGTAGAGAACTTTTAAAAGTTAGGTTGGGTTAAGTTCCACGTGTATGGAATTTAAAATGTGCTTTTTGAGTGAAATTAGGTATTTTTAAATTTAGGTTTGTTCGTTCAATTCATGAATGCGATTTTCGGGAATCCGACATTTGGAAAGTTTTTTTGACAAAACCATTCTAGTTTTCAGATTCTACTCGTACATTATGTTCATTAAAAAAGTATGTGCTTTATTTTTTGTACAAAAACGGTGAATGCGTGTATGAAACACACATATCCGTATGCGGGCAGCGGGCAGCGAGCAGGGCGAGGGAAGGGTTAGCAAAACAGAATAAAGGGACGGACAGAAACTGTCACTCCATTTGGCGATGTAACTCAGGGTGACATTATTTTTGACATCCCTCTCAACTTAATGAAATATTTCATTTACAGTCTGACATTAATATTTCACGATCTCTCTAATGAAAATTCAGGGTGTCCGGTGAATTAACCGAATTTCACAATAAAGAACAATTACTCGAAAGTTCAAAGGTTAGCAAAAGAACAATAACCATTCACAAGTAAATTAAGTTGACTGGAAATATTAAATTAATTACGACGAAAAATGGCTTGCAAAGAAAAAAAATTATCGTTCATATTTCGATTTGTAAAAACATCAAACCCTGTTGATGATTTTTTTTTTCCATTTGAATTCCATACTTTTCGAAAAATAATTTTGGAGATCATATTTTTGTGAAATTTTAAAGACTGAGCAGGCTTCTCTTGTGTTCAAGCTTCAGCGAACATAGAATGTATATTGTGCATATACAATAAACCGTTTGTTTTATTATTAAAATAATATCCACTTATTACTCGAAATTTCATGCGTATTCTTTTTTATTTTATTTTACCTAAAAGTCACCTACCTATACGATGTTCGAGATATCAATTTTGGGTAAATATCAATTCAATTAATAATTTATTATTACCAAGAAATTCAATCAATTCGCCGGATCCGAATTCAATATGAGTACGACCCGTCCCCGCGGCATCTGCCGCTGTGTTCATTGTACAAGGTTGTTTTGGTAGACGCCACGGTCGTAATTCGACTTTGAGTTAAAATTACCAATTGCCGCGTAATTAAAAGGGATCCGTTTCAGACGAAGAAAATTGTTTCAGGCGAAATATTACTCCTACATTCTAATTCTCATTTTCGTTCTCAAAGATATCAAAACAGGGATCAGAATATTATTTTAATGGTGGAATATTTCTTGAGACGTAATTATAATGATTTATCTACATAATTTCGTTCAAAGGTTTTGTATTTTGTTCGCATTCAATATTCTAGTTTTCAGCTTAAGTTATTGGGTTGATGCCTCGTAGTAATGCCATTAAATAAGATTTTCTTCTTATAACATTGTTTACAATTTGTTCCCTCTTAGTTATTTTGTTCAAGCATGAAAAAATTTTGTGATTTAAAACCGGTCAGTGGTTGAGTGGGCATAGCGCTTGGGTCCCACCCGGGCGTCGCATGTTCGATTCCTTGGCTGGCTAAGTCCTCCATCACAATACAAGCAACATTTTCGGCTTTCTGTGGTGGTAGTAGGAGATTTTCAAACATTGTTGGGTTATTCATAACCCGGGAATATTTGTCTTTCTTTTAAAAAAAAAAGAAATAAGTAGATAAAGCAGTCGAGAAGCCAATTTTAAAAATTAACTTCGTTATAGATTTAGATTTATTGGGGATTGTTGGATAGAAATTAGAAAACAATTACTGTTCAATATCTCTAACAACTGTTGCCAACCACCGTTCTGTGGTTATCACCAGATGGTGACCCGACAATTCGTCCGGCGACAATTCATCCGGCGACAGTTCATCCGGCGACAGTTCATCCTGCCGACAGTTCATCCTGCCGACAGTTCATCCGGCCGATAATTCATCCGGTGACAATTTATCCGGCCTGATCATTTAGAAGATTTTTTCTTCAAGTAAGTATGCAAAGAGGATATACGGCCGTACAACCAAAATCGATATACTTATATCTGAAGGCATCTTGAGTAAAAATCCGCTGTAAAAATATTTTTACTAACAATAATTTCAACTCTCCGAAGAAGCATGCGTAAATAACAAAATACGACATACTTATACGTGCAGTCGGATTAGCAAAAAACCGTAAAGATTCCTACTTGCATATAATATAACTTTTTTTACCTGAAATTAACACCATCTTTTCAGGATGAATTGACTAATTTGTTAGGTTAGGTTAGGTTACAGCGGATTTCCACTCAAGATGCCTTCAGATATAAGTAAATCGATTTTGGTTGTACGGCCGTATATCCTCTTTGCATACTTACTTGAAGAAAAAATCTTCTAAATGATCAGGCCGGATAAATTGTCGCCGGATGAATTGTCGGTCGGATGAACTGTCGGCAGGATGAACTGTCGGCAGGATGAATTGTCGGCCGGATGAACTGTCGCTGGATGAACTGTCGCCGGATGAATTGTCGCAGGATGAACTGTCATGGAACCCACCAGGTAGTTAAAAATTGTACCTATGACTATAAATAATAGTATCCATTTTAAATAAGTTCAGCCAAAGGAAAGCCTGATATTTTAAATGTATACGCTGGTTGCTTGCCCTATTTTAACATAACATATCTATGTAAATATAATCCTAGTATTGTGATAGCAATGAAACCGATAAGCAATTTATTTTATTTGGTTTTACGCCAAGCTATATATTAACATAGATTGTTAGAACAGATAATACTTAATGAGCTATCTAAAATTATATAAAAAGCAGAAAGTAACGTAAAACTGATAAAATAATGTGAAACAATATGGTTAAAACATGTAACAGTGACATAAAATAAAATAGAATGAATACACTGCTATGATTGTGGGATTCAACATAGTGCTGGTATAGATTATGCTTAATTCTATAAACGGAGTCCGTAAATATATCAATAGTATTCCCAGTTGATCAGATCTGTTGCCCAGATCATGCATCATATTGGTTAGTGAGTGTATCTGATAGTTGATCGTGAATATTTTGCAGAAAAAAGATACATTTTGATTTGTGTTCCTCTTCGGTAAATGAAATTGAATAGTGGCGGCGATGATAGGGCTGTCAATTACGTTGTTAATTACACTGTGATTTGATTTTGATTATATATATGTAAAGGAATACCTACCTAGAAATTCCTAGGATTCCTTTGTGTTCTAATAATGAATTGCTTTTCAAATGTCATTCATTGATGTGTTGTCATGGTGACATAAAAAAAACATTATTGTTTTTGACTAGCCATGTGGCAGACATTGGAGTTAAAAAATACAACAAAAAGACAAATTGTCTTATATATACATACATCGCATTTAATTGAAATAAAACAATAAAGTTGTTTGTAGCCACGATTTTTATTTAATACCGACCGGTTTCGCTTAACACACGCATCTTCAGAGCATAAAATTAAACCGTTCAAAAAATACCATTTCATCAAAAATATCATAGATCAAATAATAATGCTTTAATATTCTTGAGATTCATAGCACATAGGTGTTTCCACCATAAATTAGTGTGTTATAATACTAAACAAATTCCAACAAAAGTTAAATAAAAATACTTTGACTGTATCTAAGAAAATCCATCTGTGCATTTTCGAAATAAATTTAACTATCCATTTTCAGTGAGTGCACTGTCCACCGATTTTTTACGGTTTATGCGTTTTGTTCGATGAAATGCTCTAAAGTTTTTTGCTTTCCTGGAAACCAATAAAAAACTTTATTTTTTGAATTGAGAGGTTTGATTAATTACTCGGGATTGAGGATGTATAGTCTGTCAAATAAGAGTAGAAAATATAAAAAATGGAACTACAAAATTTGAAGGCTGGCAAAACCAATTTACCCCTAAAATATTCTTTTAAAGTGCAATGACACTGAAAATAAAGAACACTGTACGCACATAAAAAAAAATTGTTCTTAAAAACAAATAAAAATAAAACCGAAGAAGCATTGTTGAAGGTACCTACTTAATGACGTAAATTTGATTAAATTTTGTTTTACAAAATGATTGGCTTTCAGTTAATTTAAATTTGAATTTAACAGTAGGTAGAAAGGAAGAATTAATGGTGAATTTAGTTACACTACTTTCAGATCTGAATGAGTTAAATATATTCTCAGATCTAAAGTTAGGGACATGATCTAAAGCCCGGGCGATGCTAGGTACTTAAACTAATATTTAATAAATCTGAGCAATTTCTTAAGTTTGTTTTATATTTCATAACAGTTTATTGTTCATTATGTTAACGCAAAATTGCAAACGTATTATTATAATATACAAATATGCAATTCTTATTATGAGATCAGTGGGAATGCAATAAAAAAATATTTTTTCACTTTTATGCCTTTTTAATTTTTAATAAATTTGTACAGCTTTAGATTACCACCATGGTTATATTTTTAGTATTGCCATTTGAACAACAGTGGCGCCCTCCTATGTTTTCTACTCTTATTTGACAAACTGTACATATTTTACATTTATTACTTACGTAATACGGTAGGTAGATACCTACCCCTATGGGGGTTTGAGCCTACGGTAAGTGATTGGTTACGCGATTAAAAATTGTCAGAAGTTTTTTTCATAAATAACAATATCCCAAATAATTTAAATATATCATTCTAAATATTATTTCACGATATAATAAAATAAGCACGTCACTTCAGCGTGTTTAATTACGCAATTCTCACGCAATTTATTTAGCGAGGGTTTTGTTAATTTAAAACCGGAAAGCGACTATGTCAGTTTCTTGTCACGAATTGTTCACATTATATTGCGTTCTAACGTAAGGCGAATTATTTTAATTAAATGTTATTTGTTCTCTCTTCTTGTATGATTAATTATAATTTTCATTCAAAATATATTAGTTCTGAGAAATACTATTGCAAATTTTACTTTCATATATGTAATTTTTCTGAGAATCTTTTGAGATGTGAATTAACAAATTTTATTTTTATTTTTTAGTTATTAGATATATATTTTATTAAAGTAATTACAATTTTTAGTTTTATTTGGTTACATGATATGGTTGAAGTTTCCAGATAAAAATCATATAATCTACAGCAAAACAAAGTTGATTCTAAAATCATCTTTATTTTTTTTTCTTTAGAACGTAACGTAGAGTTGGTAGAAAAACAAAATCTAAAAGAAAGAAAAAGTATTGAAAGTACAACACGTATTTCTTATCGGAGATTAGAAATTTGAGAGGCTGATACGGGTACCGCCACCCCGGGAACTATTTATTGGATAACCAACACCCCGGCCATAGGTCATAGGTGTCTTAGCAGCGGTTCACGGGTTCATGGATGAGATGGGTTCATCCGTCCGTCATTCCTGAATACAATGAACCCCAGATTCCTACCCACCCCTCATACTTTATTCATTCCTAGATCTTCTCCACTCCTTGCTTTCTATAAAAAAAACCTCCACAGAGCATCCTAAGAGATTACATAGGCCTGAGGGATTTTTTCCTCAGGGCCTCCTGTGTGAAGCTAATGCAAAAAAAAGTTTTTTTTCTAGAACATATTGATTAAATATTTCTGGTCAGATATATTTCTTCTATCTTCTAGTGTTTATAAATTATGGAATGCTATGCGAGGTGTTTCAAAACTCTTTTTTAATTCCTTTAAATCTTTTCAATATTATCTTTGTATAGGGGATTCCATATCACTGATTCAAATTCTAATAAAATACCACATAACACGTAGAACGTACATAATATAATATTATGAATCGTAAAATATTGTTTGTTTTCTTAGAACTTATCATTTGGTTTGAAGTTTTGACAGATGATACGAAGAGAACTCCGTACATTATATGCCATCTGTACCTGTTTTAGAAGTGTAATGGTAATGGTGCTGATTATAACAAAATCAAGTTTTATAATATATTTGTACATTATACTTGTAAATTATAATAATATTATTATAATAATTATTATTTCAGTGTACATGTACAAGTAGGTATATTACATTGGATTTAGTCATATATAGACTTTGAACATTATAATGATTAATGACCAATAAGATGGATCAAGAAAAAAAATATTTATGAGATGTAATATTTTGGTACGCCTTATTATTCTCCTGTGCCATTTGTGTGGAAACGTTATTTTTAAAATGTTTTTCGGCTATGTAATTATTGGTTTTTCGGACCCATAGAATTATGTCCCGTCTATCCGGTTTATAAAAGATGGTCTGATTTTTCGGAATTAAATTTTCAAAAAATCGCCAGGGTTTAAAAAATACGGAATGTCCTAGAATATTTGCCTAAACCGGAAAAAAAATAAAAAATGTAATGCAATTGGCCTATTACGATATTTCTCCGTAAGGATATATTCGTCAATCAACCTTCAAATTATCCTGAGTTTCTTGACAAATTTACAGATTTTTTTCAGTAAAACTTCTTTACGCACGCTTGACACTTGGGGGTAAACTGGTGAATGCGTTACGAAAAGTGTTGATTGTTACGAAAACGGTTATCAATGCGAACGGTGATCGGGTGAGGCGAACGGTCGGGTCTTTATTTTTTTATTTTTTTTTTATTTATTACAGAAGATACATTATTTGTACAGCAAAAATAACATATAAAATATAATATTTATATTTCAAAATAATCTTTTTTTGATACAAATAAACTAAATAATAAATTTTCACAGATTTTTTTTTGTATGATATTCCTCTTCTATAGAAGCAGACGCTTGTGATTAGAAGAGGTACGAGTATCGGGATGAAAAAATATTAAAAATATATTAACAAAATAATTTTGTATCTTTTGATTTAATTGTGGTAGATACTTAAAAAAAAACAAATTTACAAGTTATATAAGTTATGATGATAAATTTTATCAATTTGTTATTTTTACTTTAAATTGCTCTTTAATTGCTTTTAGTAGGCATTTATCGTCTTCGATTGTTCTTATATTTTCAGGTAGGCTATTGAAGTATTTTTTTCCTAGATATATGTAATGATGTTGTGCAAATGAGGTGTTACATTAAATATATTTGTACTTTATTTTATTCGAGTTATTGTTATATTTTTAATGGACTATTTATCAGTAAAAATATAAATAAATTATATACAGCGGGTACCCCGGCATGCGTTGGAAGGGTACTTTAACCTCGGGGTTAACTAAACTGTAATGATTCCATCCCAAGTCCCGGGAAACTACATTAAATTATACATCCATAATATCATTTAAATATTTGTTTCCAAGACTATGTAAACGTTTTATTATCGAACGCAAGCTATAGTTGGAATGAGATGCATATGTATGAAATGTCAACGTGTGGCTGGTTATTCGGAAGGTTTTAATATTCACATTTTTTTGTGATATCCAGAATTTTAAGCAATTCATTCTTCCACTCCTACCGGTGGAGGATGTAAATAAGTATGCTTCTGAGAAATAGACATGAAAAAACGATGAGCACAAAATATTTCGAGATAAAATTAATAATTTTTTGACTGGTGTATATTTTTATATTCAGTTTTTGTAGTGTTCGAGGAATCCACAATAGCTTAAAAATCTGAAGCATGTAACGACCTGCGTAGGATTACTATAAACCTGAAGCACATTAATTTCAAATTGTTATTTTCTTTGCCATGCTAATTACTTTTCTTGTAGAGCGTGTATCGCTTTAATTAAGAATAAATTAAACTTGGTAGGGCCCTTGGATAAAGATGAAATTTCTTATTTTCTGAACGTCGAGAACGAATTGAAATGAAAAAATAATATTTTATGGTAGAAGAATTTCTTTTTTAATTAGCTTTATTTCTAAAAAGGCTTCAAGCAATTATTCTTTAGGTAAGTCTTTTACAGTAAAAACATATATTGTGAGATGTATATGTAGACTTCCCCATTTTTTATTCTCTTTGAACAATTGAAAAATATTTTTTTTTTTAATATTTCGTCGAATTTGTCTGGTTTTTTGGTAGCTTATGGATGGCGCATGGTGGAAATGACATTGTGAGATGAAAACAGTTGCTTTGACTTTGAAACGTTAGCATGTAACTAACCAGGCATTGCCCACGAAAAATAAGTGTATAATATTTACTGTAAACATAATGAAAATGTAAAATTTAAGTTAAATATAAAGTTAGTTTTAAATTTGATTTTTTCTTTAAACATTTGTTTATTTAATGTGTACCGCACAAAAGACCCAAATGCTCCCAAACATTTAGAGCCAGTAAGACTATGGCATTCCCGATTGAGGTAGGTATGTTGTTAGGTTGAAGGTAGCGGTTGGGGGAGGAAAGGTGTAAGTGGAAGATGGGGAAGTACCTGGCTATTTACATCTGGTCGTCAATAAAGCCATTTCAAGCAACGTTTCAATTCCGAATGGTGCTCTTCAACCAGGCTACTGAAAGTATCTACTACTCTGGAACATGCCTCAATTATTACATTTATTTTTTTTTTATTACATTTGTTTATGTACTATCTATTATCCAAGAATAATGTAGTACAAAGTATGTAATACGAACTAAAAAACAGTATATATTAGCCAACAGAAGAAATGACAGAACGCACGAAACTTACATCAGTAATATCATGATTTCTGAAAATAGTTTTAATTAAATACTTGATTCTCGCAATGTCACATGTTTTTCTAGTTTCAGTGTCGTCCAGCCCTGATGATTACGAAGAACTAGTTTAAATATTATTCTTTCTAATTTTTCAATTCTATGCAACAATTTTTCAATATCTTGTGCAATGCATTTTATTTTTATTAATGTGTGTAATTGAGTGTTATTTTTTCATGTCGGGTCGAGTTCCTAACCGTCCAATCGAAGGAACTGAATGTTCGTGAAAATTCTAAATGAACCGCGTTGTAAAAAATATTGTTTTTTTTAAACTATCATTATTAGGTAACCATATTCATGTATATCGTTGTGTCTCCCTTACGTCATGGTGAGAAATATGATCTTAAAACAGTTAGAAAGAGAAAAATCCACGATTTATATTCATGTCTAAAAATTAACCATAGAAAAATTTTAATGTGGACCTCAATGAAACCAAAGTTTTGGAATCGCAATTTGAAAAAAAAAATTTACTTAAGAATTTTTTATTAATTATTTTTACATGGATTGAGAAAAAAATATTTATAGGTAAAAAAATCTGATGAAATCTGTATGTGAACGTTTATAATAAAATCTGATAAAAGTCGGATGAAATATATATGTGTTTTTTTTTTCATTATCAGTAATTTTCGTTAGAAAAAACGTAAGGTGAGCCATTTTTAAAACTTTTTTATTTTTGTAAAAAAAAAACTAATAATAACAAAACAGTTTTTAGTTTTCGGATATGTTTAGAAATATTACAGCGAAAATATTTTTACCTTCTGACAAAATATGCCCGATTTTTGAAGGGAACATTATTAAACAGTACATTATTATTGAACAACATTATTGAACATTATTATTGTACAACATTATTGAACAACATTATTGAACATTATTATTGTACAACATTATTGAACATTATTTAACAGTCTCTTCTTTGACTCCCCTCTACCCGCCAATCTACCATTTTAAGTAATTATTTTATTATATAATTTCGGTTCCAGATATATGTATACCTACCTCTTTTGCTGCTTTGCCGTTTAGCTCCTCGGGACCATCATATCTTTTCTGTTTAAACTTCTTGTGATATATTCATGATCATTATTAGGATTCTCTGGGTTTTGGCGTACGTGGAAATTACATTTTTTGATAAGCTCATCGATAGATAACCCTATTGGTTTACGCATTATGACTCTAATTAAGGATTTATGGGACTTCAAAAGAGGATCTAAAAAAGCGGAATCTGTTAAATATTACTACGAATAAATTGTGAAATAACAAATTAATCAAATACTTATTTTTTACATTGTCTCCATACGGGAGGCACAGAGGAAAAAAATCCTTATGTGTGATTTTTGGGGATGCTGGGTCTTTTTAGGGAAAGAAAAAATGTGAGGGGTGAGTAGGAATCTGGGGGTCAATTTGTTCAGAAGTGACGATCGTAAGATCCCATCCCTCCCATTGTGGTGCAGGTGATGGATCGAGAGAGTCCGGCTGGAGAAGTCATAAGGTCTCACTCAACCAGAGTCTCCCGATCCGGCCCACCACGTAGTAGGTTGGCAAAAGCGTCCGCTGCCAAGACCTCGACAAACCTCACTCCATGAACTCGGACACCCCTGCTAAGTCACCAAATGTAGCGAACCCCTTGGGTGATCTATGGCAGAGGTGTCGGTTATCCAATAAATGGTTCCCGGGCGGCGCGGCACTACCATTACCCGCCTCCCAAATTGATGGAATTGCAAATTCTTTCGCACACCAATATTTGAACCAGCGACCTCCTGACTCGTAGCCAAGGATTCTAAACATTTCGCCCAAGAAGTAAAATTTCATTAAGAAAATTATGTTAGCTTCGTTCTCATTATTTGATGTTTACAATTATTTGTAAGCGTTTCTCGAGTAGGCACCCAGATTTTCGTATTCACGTACATTATTTTCAATTATTCATAATTTAACGTTTTTTAAATTAGATTTTCAAGTACCCCCACATGAATGAATTATAAATTAATACAAACATTAATTTTCAGTCTTTGAAAATGGACCGAAAAATTGTTATTTTCGTCTTCGAAAGGTCTTATGTTAATAATTACCTTTGATAATTTATAAGTAAAATAATCATATTATTGTAATAAATTAAGTATTGAGTTTAATAATAAATTTGTATTACAAGTTTTATAAAGCAAAGTTTTATAAAGCAAAGCTTTAACAAGTTAGCCTTTCGTTTATGTATAGAACTGGTAGTAGATGGTACCCGTTATGCGTTGAATGCCATTAAAATAAATATTTTTTTTTACTTTCTTCATTTCCATGCATCGCCGTTCCTCTCCCGCGTTCTCCTTTTACCTTCACCTCCTTCCCCCTCCCCCTTCCGTGAACCCCACGTCCTTCGTTATCCTCCCCCTCTTCCTTCCCTCTCTGTCGCTAAAATACACACATATTTTCATTTGTACAAATTTCAGAGCCCTCCATTATATATAGTAACCTTTGCCGGCTTGCGGACAATAAATCGTCAAAGTTTCATCGCAGTCGAATTAACGGTATAAAATAAAACGCGAACAAACAAACAAATATTGTTTTTGTATATACGAGGGCCGTCCGTAAAATAAGGTCTCTAAGGTGCTGCGGTCACGAGGAACAATTTTAGGTGAGATCTAGGAAAACTGGCGTGTAGCCTGGTTTCCCTACGCCAATTCCCCACAACGCTGCACTATCTGCGACACTTAGTCTTGGCGTGGCAGCCGTTCGTGATGAAGCTTCAACTTGCCGCACCCTCCAGGTGTGAATTACGCTCTATAATTAGTTTTTTTTGTGCGAAGAACAAAACCCCGGTAGAAATTCATTCTCAGCTTCTTGAAGTGTACGGAAAACAGTGTATGAGTGCGAAAACGTGCGCAAATGGTGCAGAGAATTTAAAAGCATGCCGGACGGCCATCAGTTTCAGTTGAAAAAATGGCCAAAGTGGAAAAACCATGATTGCAAATCCACGGGTGACGGTTCGGGAGCTCTATGATATGATCCCTGATATTAGTAAGACCACTATTGACAAGATTTTGATAAAAAATTAGGAGACCACAAAGTCTGCCCAAGGTGGGTTCCAAAATGCTCACTAAGCAGCCCGCGAATTCCTTGAGTGCTACGACATCGATGGCGAGGAATTCTTGGACTCAATTGTGACTGGGGACGAGACCCGGATACATTACACAACCCCAGAGACAAAGTTACAATCCCAGTGGCATCATCCAGATTCGAGAAACGGATTACAGAGCTTAACTCACGCCTGGCGGGTGCGGCGAGTAGAAGGTCCTTCGCGAATGGTTGCCACGCCGAGACTAAGTATCACAGAGAGTGCAACGTAGTGGGGATTTGACAAGGGGAAACCAGGCTACACGCCAGTGTTGCAGGATTATGCGTGAAATTATTCCTCGCGACCGCAGCGCATTGGAGACCTTATTTTACGGACAGCCCTAGTATAAGACCAGCTGGTTCCCGGTATGCATTTCAATGCCAAATTAAAATAAATAACTTGTTTCTCCCTACATGTCCTTTACCGTGCGTCTCCGTTCCCCTCCCGCGTTCCCCTTCCACCTTCACCATCTTCCCTCCCCCCCTCCCCTTCCCCCGTCCCGCCAAACTCCCTCCCGGGTTCCATATAATCAGTCCCAGTTCATTTAGTTTTCAAACAGCTCGCGTGCCACTTATTACAATTTTTGTATTCAAATTTTCATTTTTCATATATCTCAAATATTCATTTTTTTTATATTATAATAATAATCAATAAAATTTGGTACCTTACATAGGCAACTATTTAAAATATCCATAATTACTTATTCGATTCAAACTATTAGGCGAGTAAATGTTTTAAATAAATTCATTAATTTAAAGAGTTTCGAAAATTGAATTTTGATTTAACAATCATCATTGTTTTGAAAAATGTCATTTTCAAATTTTGACATTTTCGACAGTTTTGCAAGAGTTTTTGTAATGATTAAAAAAATTTTCAGATGTATTGACATGTGTTTGTAATAATCCAGAAACCTTCGCGGGTGTTTATTAATAATAATAATAATTGGACAATTTGTAGAGCGCCGGTTTTGTGAAAAATCACCTCAAGTGCGCTTAAATAAATATTTCCTATTCTTAATATAGCAATACATAGACATCTCATAATAACTTATCATCTATATATATATATATATATATATATATATCAAAACGATGGTTTCTGTAGAAAGTAGTGAGTTTTGGCCTCACGAAATTATGCGTTGCTTAACCGTTCATCCGATTGCGATGAAACTTTGGTGAGTTGTTGTGAGCAAGCCCGCGAAAGTTTCTATATATACTGGTGAGATTTGGCATTATATAATTTATATGAAAAAATTGCAATAGGTGGCACGCGAATTGTTTGAAAATTGAATGTACCTGGACCGAACATATGAAATGCGGGAGGAGGGAGAGTAACTCAGGAGGGGGGTACGCGGGACGGGAGAAGCGGGAGCGGGAATGGGCAGTGGAGAGGTAAGGTGGAGAAGGTGGAGTGGGAACGCGTGAGGGGAAGGGGACGTGGGAGAGGAAGGGGGTGGCGGAAGGGGAACGGGACGAAAGGGAAATGTCACCCAGTTTAACGCAGCATAACATGCCGGGAACTCGCTAGTATACTCATATAATTATGTACACCCAAGCAAGTAAATTTCATTTTTTTTAATATATATATATACATATATATAGATAACTGCCGCATGTATGTAGGGGAGGGTGGGGAGTGTTGTGGCGGGAGCAGGTTGTGACATCGCGCTTAAAATTGTTTACTTAGCAGGGCGCGAATCGCACCGTTTCCTGTCAACCCCGTACCGCCAGTTTCTGTGAAAAGAATAGTGCCGTGCGGTTGATATAATTAAAGCTATACATTAAAATGTTATTTTTAAGTGCTAATCGAACTGACTACAAACGTGTCACTTCAAAAAGCTATAGTCTCTTTTGGAAAGGGAAAAAGCTGGCCCACTTACAAGTTGTAAGATGGGATATTCCAGTCCTGGACAAATTTATTACTCATGCACAGGAAAAGGTACTTGCAGATTGTGGGAAAGTTTACTACGGTGTAAATACAACTGATGCGAAAAAGCTTGCTTATAAGTATGCGTTATAAAATGTAACGAAAATTCCGGAAAACGGTTAATAGCGATGTTTTCACAGATGAAGACTTTCTTCCATCGGAAGAACAAATCATGCTAAGGTACCTTTGACAGACTTCTCTCCTGCTTATCTCACAAGAACACCATTGCAAACCATAACGAATGCCGACATTGAAAAAAAATTGTTGGACCCTCAACCATCAACCAGGAGAACCACTAAACCTGTGTGTCAGAAAATACCAGAAAAAATTCGGATGTTACGCAAAGCTCAATCAAGAAAGTACCTACTGTCGAGCGCAATTTTAACGGACACCCCAATGAAGAAAAAAATAGAATCAGAAGACAAACTGAGAGGGGAAAAGAAAGGAAAAAAATAGAAAAACATTGACAATAACGGAACTACATAAAAAATACATTTTAGACTTAAAAAAAGAATCTTGGTGTCCACATCATCGAGCAAAACTGAAGAGGAGCCACCACTTACGGAAACTGACGACAGCGACGCAAACGAAGAAGAGCAATGTATATATTGTCGTAACCCCTGTTCTAATGATATTTCTGGTGAAAGGTGGGTGAGGTGCATAAAATGTCGTGAGTTATGTCCACTTTAGGACATAACTCATGACACAATCTGCGACTTTTGCTTGACTGGCTGAGATTGATTTTATTTGTTTTTATTACATTGGAGGTTTTACTACAAACTTTTATTTAACTGTTAAAATTGTTTATTTAACTCACCCCATGGGTGGGGCACGTTGTGACAATTCCCATATTTTGTAAAATAATATTTTGTCGCTATATTCGTATGATAACAAGTTTAATACCAAAATAATGTAGCCAAAGAGTTATTTTTTTCCATTGAAATATCAATGATTTAAGTAATGATTGTTCTGAAATGTGTGAATATTTAGAGACTCCGGTTAAGAGCCATGCCGCTGCATTAAACACTGATTGAAGTTTTTTAAGTTTGATATTTTGGAAGGCTAGCGTAGATGCGGTTACAGTAATCGAGCCGTGAGACTAAGTTAAGAGTTGATTAGTAATTGTTGCCTCTATAGGAAGGTTTCTTCGGACTGACTTCAGTTATCGTAGGTGAAAAAAACCGGTGTTTACAATCCTATTTATTTGACTTCGAAGCGAAAAGTCTGAATCCAGATTAACGCCAAGAAGTTTGACTCTTGTTTTTGGAATAATATCGCTGCCAGAAATGGAAATAGCTGAATTGTTTATGAAATTTTGGCGTTTGTTTGTGACCGCCCAGAGAAACAGATAGGTTCAGCTTTAACTTATTTGAAGGCATCCAACGAGTTATTGCTTCTAGGTATTCAGCTACATGGATTTTGAGACTGTTGACTTCATTTGGAGTGCAGTCAAAATAAACTTGTTGATCGTCAGCGTAGCAGCGACATAAGAGACCAAATGACTCAATTATTTTGGCGACATCATTTGTAAAATGGATTAAAAGAAGTGGACCTGAAATGGATCCCTAGGGTACCTCTGAAGAAAGTGCGGCGAAGTTAGAGAGTTTATTTCCTACCTTCACGGCTTGTAAGCGATTGGATAAATATGACGCCAGCAAATTTTTAATGTTGGAACTCAAACCAAATGTTCTCTTCTCCTCTTAATGAGGAAGCAGTGATCAATCGTGTCAAACGGTGCACTCATGATAAGTGCTAACTTACCTGATTCTATGGCTAGAGTTATATTTGACAGCATACGAAGAAGTCCAGTTTCTGTTGAGTGAAACCTTCTATATGTGGATTGTCGATTTGTTAATAATTTATTTGAATTCAAGTGATTGGTTATTTGGGCAGCAGTAATTTTCTCCAGGATTTTTGACATGAAAGGTAGATTTGAAACGGGTCGATAATTACCTAAGTTATCGGAGTCTAGTTGTGACTTTTTTAGTATTGGTGTAACTAGTTCAGGGAAATCACCTGTACTGAGAGATTTATTAAAAACATGAAAGAGGAATGGAGCTAAGAAAATGGAACATTTTTTTAATAACCAAGTTGGTATAGGGTCAAGACTACACTGCTTATTTGGCGAAGTTGAATTTATCTTTTTTACTTCTTCCAGAGCTGTAGGTTTGAATGATGACAAATTTCCTTTAGAATTGATAGTGAATATTGGCGGAGGGGCATGAGATGTGGAGGCACCAATGGTTTCATTTTTTTCCGTCAGGGCTTGTGTTATCTTTGATAATACTGGATAGAGGGTATTTTTTGGAAATGAAGGATTGAATCTGGGTCTTAAAGTGTCCCATGTTGTAGGTAGGAGGAAGCACGGAGGCTGAGGGAAACTGAAGAAAAAATTGAAAAAAATCGTACTCGCAGACCGGAGAGTTTGCATTCAGTGAATAGTCAATGAAGTGAACATAAGGACAGAAAGAGATGGAGTTTGTAAAACTTTTTTCTTTTTTTCTCTCACCTCCAAGTTTTTGCTTCTTTCTAAAAAAATATTACCTACATGTCTATCACCACTTTCACATCATCATAAAAATGAACTCATTATGTTACGTTTTTAGATTTTCACGGCCAAAAGTATTTTCGTTTTTCTTTTTGGGGTGTTATGCCGTGTTGCGCTACCTCCTTCTTTAGCCAACGTTTCACACATCCTTCGGATCTGCCGGATCTGCCCTGATAATGGACACTGCAACGCTGTCCGAAACGTTGGCTAAAGAAGGAGGTAGCACAATACGGCATAACACCCCAATAACAATAACGAATAGAACTCATTGTGGTCTGACTCACATGCATTGAATAATTTTCTAAACATTATCAATTGAATGCGGTTATTCGTTCAGCTTTCCACGCGTTTTGTTCTATTTTGTTTTCTTACTCTCATCAAAAAGACATTTTTTATATTAAATTACATAGATTTTTTTCAATGGCTATTTACCGAATAGCCTTTATGTTCCTTATCTATATTCAAGGGTGGTTTATTCTTATCGGGACTAAAGAACCTTTTTTTAAAACGAGGATTGCCAATTTCAGGACATTGCTTCGCATTAGAATTCTTTTGAAATTTATTAATTGAGCCCATTGTCTAAATTCCGTTCTGTGCATGAAAAGAGGACAGTCTTTTGTACTCGCATATTCTCGTTTTGGTAAGTGCCTTATTATTTTTCTCCCCAACCAAAAGATTCAGATTAAATAAACGTGAGTTTTACGAATATTATGGAGATTTCAAAAACATTTCTGTGCTTGAATGGAAAGCGGCAAAAGTGAAAATATTCATTTTTAAATAAACGCCAGTGAAGGTTTGACCAAAGAGTTTGGTTCGTGTTCCCAAACGAAGTTTCGAAATTGAAGTAAAAGAACAATAACAATTATTTTGAACTACCTAATTTATTTATTAACCAACACAGACCCGTCACGGAACTTTATAATTTTAGGTTTTGTCAAGCCGAAAGTATTTAAGATCAATCAAAAATAAATATTGCCAACTTTATTTAGATTTTTTTGTTGTTGATAAATTAGAGGTATGGCAGAAATTTACCTTTCGAATGAACATCGTAATGCTGATAGATTTTTCAGGATTACTAACGGATCTTAATTTAAAAAAATAAACATACAAAAACGCATTTCAAATATGGTATTATTAAACAATAAAAAAAAATCTGATCCTACTCACAATCAACTTCCCCAACTTCCTCCTACCCATCTCCTTCCCCTCCCCACTGCTTTCAGCCTCACAACATACTCCAATTGGTGATGCCATAGACTCACTGGCTCCAGACGGGAGCAGTTGGGAGTCTAGTGCGATATTCTCACAAAAAAAATCATCAATTTCTATTAAAAAAACTCCTAAGAAAATTTTAAATCATTGCGCAGGAATATTAAATGATTGAAATGAAATGTGAAATCAAATTATAAATGAAAATGGTACCTAATTGGTACATTAAATAATTATTAAAAATTGTACATACTCGTACCAAATTCTGTCCTAATACAATCCTTAAATATTATCAGCAAATAAAAAAAAACAAACGGTTTTTTTACACGTTGAATTGTGCCCTGTACAAAAGCCCTGATACCCTGATGCGAAAGAGCTGGCAACGTCGCATTTTGACAGATTGGGTCATGAGATTACCGTCTTAATAAAGTTAGGTTATTTCTGAAATATGATTATTTTATGACTGTTCCGCGTGAATTTTTTTGAACGGTCTTTTTTAATAATTTTATAATTGGTCTTTTTTAATAACGTGCGTGTGTACGTAAATATAAATTCAAGAAATCAACGTTTATATTTCGCAAACAACGAAACTAAAATGTAATTTTTTGCTTATTTTCTGGGAATTATTATTATATTTTTTATTGTATATTAGAGATAAAAAGTGAAGTGACAGTTTTCATGCAGATTCCCTAAATAAAAGTTTTTTTTCTCAATTTCGTATTATCTTCAATTTTTCACATTTGAAATTAAAGTATTCCATTTTATAAATATTATTAAGGAATAAATAAGTATTTCAAATACAAAAATTTAATAGGAAATTTTATGTGTTTTAAAATTGGTATTTTCACCAAATGAAAAAAATATATCCCTCATTTAACATTTCTTAGAAATATGCATAAACTCGAAGATAAATTTCAAGTTTATACAACAGATAAATAACTCTCTTTGGCTGTATAAACAATGCATATCTTTTTATGAACTACTATTTAACGACTGTTAAACAAATGTTGGTTTCTGTTTAACTATTCTATTTGTAAGGTTTTTACATACACGGTTGTTTATCAATTGTATGAAATTTTATTAGTCAGTCTGCCTAAATATGCATATTTTCGTAACTTAAGTTTATTTTTAAATAAAAGTCTGTTTTGATTCATTTTCCTCGTCTCACGTGTGTTCACTTATGCCGCAGGTTTCCAAAAAGAGACGGACTATAAAAAAAGGTTATTTGGGAAATTAACTTAACCTATCCTGACCGCTTTTTGTTGTTTCTATTCACTGACTTTGACCTTTTTGCAAATGGTGTTAACAAATTTTCAAATTCAGATGTCGGTATCCAGAAACTTTTTTCGGGAAACTGGTAATTCAGGATATGAGATTTCTGAAACTTCGATTTAGAAAAGTAAACTAGTGACTATTTTTACTGTTCTTAACTTTACCGAACAGTGAAAATTAACTGGTTTCACTTTTTCATTATTGGCAAATATTTTTTGATACATACAAGTATAAGACAGAACGAGAAAAAAATCCTACAAAGGTGAAACCTGGGTGTGGGTACTATAATATGTGTATTTATATTGATAGACATGGCATATTTTAGATATTTAGATACAGATGGACGAAGAATAAATTATATGAAAAGATTACGAACATTTAAAAAAAAAATTGTCCACCTTTTAACATTTTTCATACGAGTTCAGGTTTTGGCACATATTGATAGAATTGGGTAATGGACAATTTTGAGGCATTACAGGTAAAGTGCCTTGGTTCTGTCAGATTTTGCAATGGATCACTGTGTACACGCATGTGGTATGTGTCTGGCTGGAGCATTTTGGATTTTTTAAATTGTTAGGATGAGTTTTTGTAAATTTAAGACATTGAACGCATTTAAGTTGGCAGTCTATAGTTATACCCTGTACTTGATAAACTCAATGGTTTTTGTTGACTTGTTTTGATATTACCTTATCCAATTTTAAATTGAAATTCTTTTCTTTTTTTTCCATTATTTCTGGCTTTCATCTTTCAAGGGTATTTTAGGCCATCATTTAAAATTACAGAGAAAGGGAAAGGTGAATTTATATATTAATTTTATTTAAATGCACAAATTTCATAAATATATGGAAGATTGGAGTCGAGTTCAGACTTATAAGAGATGAAATTTTGAATGTAGGGGAGGTTAATTTTAGATAACGCTTGATAGAAGAGAGGATATTTATTTAGAGAGGGACAACCAAAAAAAAAGTGATCTAAAGTGCCCACATCTAGACCACAGAACGTACAATCTGGGGAGTCAAGGATGTTAATTTTAAAAAGGTGAGAAGGAACGGAACAATGACCGATTCTCATTCGAATAAGTGATGAAATTTCTTTTTTGGAAAAATGGGGAAATTTTTGAAACCACGGTTTTGATTGGATAGTCCTTTGTATTGAGGCGTAGTGAGCTCCCTTGGATTGACTGGCAATGTTCCAATACTCTGTCCAAACATTGCGGGATCTATCTTTGATGATGGAAAAAATATCAGATAGGGGAATATGGTTTACGAGGGTAACAATAGGGTTGGACGATCCTTGTTTTGCCAAAGAATCTGCATTATCGTTACCCACTATCCCAATGTGTCCAGGGATCCAAACAAGAATTACGGTTTTTCCAGAGCTTTGAATGGAGGCTATCAGCACTCAAAGTGATCATCAGGATGAAGAAGAGGACAGGATTTAAGTTTTTGGAGGGAATTGAGAGAGTCAGAGAGAACAAGGGAATGTTCACAATTATTTTTGATTATATATTTGAGTGTTTCAATTATTGCAATGCACTCAGCAGAAAATATTGAAAATTGGTTTGAAATTGAATAAAATATTCAATCATTAGAATTATTGTGGTAAACGCGAATACCTATACCATAGTTAGGAGAGTCAGGAGATTTAAAGCCATCAGTAAATAAAAGAGAAGAGTTGGGCCATTTAGAAGAAATAATGTCATTGAACATATTATTAACAGTACGGGCTGGGAGATTGGAATGACTTTTAAGGATGCCGATCCCTTCCAAAATTGTTGGGGATAGGGTGACGTGACTATATTTTAATTTGTATAGTGGAAGAAGATCATTTTGGATAATTTGAAGCTCTGAGAGAGAGCGAAAATTTTTACAGATGGCAGGAAGAGGTTTAGTTCGAGCTCTGATTGTAGATGAATGTGTTGAGTCTTTGAACAACGAAACTCTGGGAATAACCTGATGACATTTAGAATTTAAACATTTAAGAACAAATTTGTCAGCAAACAGTTGTCGCCTTAAATAAAGTGGGGGATCAGAACATTCCACTTGAAGGGAATTGATGGGCGACGACTGCATCGCTCCAGTTATTATTCGCAATGACTTCGATTGAATTTTGCCTAATTTACTGAGTGCATTTTTGGATGCAGTACTAAAAAGTGAGCAGGCATAGTCGAGATGACTTCGAATAAGTGCATTGTAAAGCAACTTAATGCATGTAGGGTGAGCACCCCACCAAACGCCAGTCAATGATCTGATGATATATACATTTTTTTCACATTTAGTAAGTATGGGAAGACCATTTAAGTTTCCTATCAAATGTTACTCCCAAAAATTTTACTTCAAAGGCGTTGGGGATTGGAGAGTTTTTAAATAAAATTTGAACAGGAGGATTTTTATGACGGTTTGAGAAGGTGACTCACTGACTCTTTTGGACTGAAAGTTCCAGACCATTTAAAGAGAGCCATGTTCAAAGGGCATCCATGGCTTCATTAAGATATTTGACGGCAAGTGGGATGA
Organism: Limnephilus lunatus; assembly: GCA_917563855.2. Lineage (NCBI taxonomy): Eukaryota > Metazoa > Arthropoda > Insecta > Trichoptera > Limnephilidae > Limnephilus > Limnephilus lunatus. Next base: position 35,026,583 of record OU830594.1, read on the forward strand.
TTTTGGATGATAAGAAGAAAGCTAAATCATCTGCGAACTCAATAACTTTTACTTGAGGGGGAATAGAGACATGCATATCGTACGTGTATATATTATACAGTATAGGGGATAATAAAACCTTTCCAAATTGATCTACTCTGAGGAGAAACATCTCTAGGTAGCTCAATGAAATTTTTTCTATCAAGAAATAGATTTATAATAGATTGGACAAACATGGGGGGTAGGCCAAGGCCTAAAAGTTTTTTTTTAAGGATTGGGATGGAAACATTGTCAAAGGCGCATTATATGTCTATAAAGACTGCAAGACATACTTCATGGTTAGAAATAGATAAATTAATATCAGTACATTAATATTAAACCAGATGGCAAGGTTATCTTGAGTAGATTTTTTTTTCCTTAATCCAAATTGAGATGGAGAGAGAAGCTGATTACTTTTGACAAAAAAAATCTAACCGGTTTTTAATTAATTTTTCATAAATTTTACTGAGGGTGGATGAAAGAGCAATTGGCCTGTAGTTGGATCCAGAATTGGGTGGTTTGATTTTAGTATTGGGATGATTATTTGAGAACTCCAGTCATCAGGCATTATGCCAGTCTGGAAGATTTTATTTAAGATGCTTAGGAAGTGATTTAGAACATTATCATTACTATTTTTGATAATGCTATAAGGAGAACCATCTCTGCCTGGAGATCAGTAAATTGATAAACAATTTTTTAAATCAATTAAAGTGAATGGAGAGTCTAGCCAATGATCAGACATAGGAGTGTTGTGGATGGGAGTTATTTCATCTAAGTTAGGTACAGAAGGGGGGGCAATTTTGTCCAAGAACTCATCTATCCATTTAGAATGAGACGCTCGAGGAGATGTTGAACTGAAGGAGGATCGAAATCTTCGGATCATAGACCAAACTTCCGAAATTGGAGTATTCGGAGATACTGAACTGCAGAAGTTGTACCACCCGGATCTTTTTTTTGACCTCCATACCCTTTTGGCATTGGCTTCGGCATTTTTGTATATAAGATAGTTCTCCATAGTCATATTGTGACGATAGGAAAGAGATTTAGCTTTCCGAATTCTCACTACCTTGGAACATTCCTCATCCCACCAGGGAGTTGGAGGGAGTTTTTTGAGAGATTTGGTTTAGGGGGAGGATTTGATTTTTTTCTTGTAGTTATGAGCATCGATTTGAAGTTATCGTAGTCATCTTTGACAGATGATATATCGGAAGAGGGTAAATTTTGTATAAACTTATCCACATGCGAGTTAAATTCGTCCCATTTGGTGTGTTTTGTTTTAATCTTCGTCGAAATATGGGACTTGTCTGATTGGAAAGAAGTTTGATAAGTGATAATGTTCGGGAAATGATCACTGGAGAAAAGATCGGGGGACACCACCCACGAAGAGAGAGGTGCCAGATTTGTAGAGCATATGGAAAAATCCACTACACTGGGGTTTGTGTTGGGGCGAGTGATTCTCATAAGAGATCCGTCGTTCAAAAGGAAAAGGTTAGATTCATCTAAAAAATCCATAACATTTCGACCATCTCGATCAGAGAAAGCAGACCCCAGACGGGGGAATGGGCATTAAAATCGCCCAATAAAAATAATGGAGGGCTTACTTGACGGACAATTTGTAACCAAGCTTGCTTATTGAAGTGCGATGATGGGGGAATATAGATAAAAACAAAGGATGTGTCCTTTATTTTAGCTGCAACCATTTGAAAGTCAGCATTGGGGGGGTTGATATTATTTATTGGGGAAAACGGAAGGGATTTTTTAATAAAAAGGGCAGCACCGCCGTCCGTACCTTCCAGGCGATCATCACGGAGACAGGAGTACCCTCCCACATTAAAGTGGGTGGATGGAGTAAACCATGTCTCCGAGACAGCCGCCACAGAAACAAGGTTTGAATTTAATAGGTTAAGAAGGTTCGTTTTGTTAGAAATAGCACTGCGGCTATTCCACGGAAGTATTCTGACATCTTGAAGTGCCATTTTGAACAAATGATTTTAATGTGGAAGTAATAGAAGCAGCGTTGGACGTTAGATTAGTTTGAGGAGAAATTAGGTCAATTAGAAGCATAATAAGAGTTTGTATAAATGAAGAATTATCTTGTGAGAGTTGTTCAGAAAGCTTTTGATGGTTTGTTGAGGACGAATCATAGTTATTTGCACACCCATTTGTGGCATTTGAAAGAGGAGAACCATTGGGATTTAAGAGAAGTGAGTTGTGTTGTTGCCGATCGTATCCAGGAGCCGGTTTAGAGACAGGGTTCTTGTACATAAATTTAGTTGAACGAGAAGATGTTGAGGAGAAGGGGAGAGGGTTGGATGGAGAGTTACTGGATAAAACCTAGGCAAAAGATTTTTGACAGGCGGGAATAGTTTAGAAGCCTGCAGAAAAGACAAGTTCTCAGAGGCCATGGAAATGTTTATATTTTTTTGGCGAGATTGTTCAGGGCAAGAAGAGTGAATGGCGGAATGAGCGCCTGAGCAGTTTAAACATTTAGGTAAAGAGAGAGAAGAACATTGGTCAGCCGTGTGGTTTTCTCGACATTTGAAGCATCTGGGAGGGGACTGCATGCACCTTTGGTATGACCAAAACGGCAGCAATTGTAACATTGGGTGGTGGGGTAAGTGTACATTTCAACTAGTAAGGAGTTGGAAAATAAATAAATATGGGAGGGAAAAGATTGTCCTTCGAATGTGATCACAACAGATTGGGAGGGCTTCCAGGAAACGATGCCCTCAGAGGTGTCCTTATAATTTAGCCTCCTGGCTTTTATAGGTTTGCCGATATGTTGGGGGGTTGAAAGAGTAGAGAGAATTTCTGGAATGGACAGATCGGTCGAGATACCCCTGACCAGGCCCATTCGAGTGACATTGAAAGTTGGGATGTACGCCTTGAATTTAGAATTAGATGAAATAAATTTTTTTTTGATGAATTTGTTGGCGGCTGAACCTGAGAGGAATTCAATAGAGATTCGGAAGCGACCCTCGGCTTTTACACCTCCGGGCTTAATCGAAAAGTTCTTGTTGGTTAAAAGGAATTTAACAAATTCAAGAGGATGTATGGTTTTACCTTGTTCAGTTTTTTGCGCATATACAATGAAGGGGCCGCGGAAATGAGTAGAGTAAAAGTTTGTTCGAGAAGGTTGAGGAAGAGCTGGTGGGGACTGTGAAGACGAAGGCGAATCATGTTTTTTTGGGGAAGAGGAACTGAATTTTCTTTTTTTTACTGAGGTTAGGATGACAGATTCACTGTCTGAAATGTTTGAAGGGTCTGAAATGCTTGTAGGTTCTGAAATGTCCGAAATGTCTCCATCTGGAGGGTCAGGAGGGGGATCTGGGGGGCTTTGTAGGAGGTAAAGGGGGGAAATACTCCTCCATTGTTCAAGTTACAGGAAGTACATAAAGTGACAGAAGTAAAAGTAAAAAAAAAAGTATTTAAATATCTGAAAATGAGCAGCAAGAAGTGACTCCTAGAAGATCAGGGGGAGAAGAGTCCTCAAGACACAACACACTACACTTTTTACAGCCAAGAAACAATAAAAAGATTGGTTTAATTTTGAAAGAGCAAAACAAAAAAACTGTTGACAGCCAAATGTTATTGTTGCGAGTATTGAAATTCTTAATTGCTGTTAATGTGACTAAGAGCACTAACAAAATTTATATGATAATATTTACAGATAAAATACTTACATAAATAGTATTGTTATTATTAATTTATCGTACGTATCTTACCTACTCTCATATATTTTCTTTGTGTTCTTGCGTTAAAAATTGATCCCGGAAACTTTTTTTTTAATCTCTGCACTAATTTGAAATAATTTTGAAAGATTAGGTCAATTTTTTTAATATTCCTGTCAAGACTCTGCAAAAGGTTAATTGAAGCGCAGTTCATCATTCCATTACCACCTCGCCTTGATAGAACCTTAATAACCTACAATTCTAGATCAGAAATCAAACATAAAAGATCTCCGCAACATCCTCAAACCCAAGAAACCGCTTGTGGTTCTTAAAAGCGCCGATGGGACAGCTCGCCAAGGCAGATAAGACAGAAATGGGTAAATGATAACGCTATTGTGTTTTGCTAATGATGTTTGCTGAGATAAAGACGAGGTTCCTCGAGACCAAAGCAAAACGGGACGGCGGCGAAGGGATGGGGTGACGCAATTAAATAAGACATCTCCAATTTCGCTCCGAGCTTTTATATTCTTTATTAGCTTTCTTACATCAAGGAGTGAATTGTTCTTCCACTCGCAGATTCTCATCCAAGACGCAAACCCACTTGTTTATTATATTTTTTGTCTCTGGGAATGTCAAAAGAATTTCCACAAAATAAATTTAATTATAAATGGTTTTAACAACGAGTCATGTGATATCTGTTTAAAATGTCGTAGGAATTTGATGATATTGGGTAAATATTTTTGGAAGTCATTTCCGACGATAAAGGACTTTATCAAGAGTCATGTTTTGAAAGTGCAAAAAAACATCTAAAGCCCCGTTTCCACGCTTGCCAAGCCTACGCAAACCTCCACAAACGCCAACGTGGAAACAGGTCGTTTGTCTTGGCTTGCGTAGGGTTGTGTAGGGTTTGCGTAGGCTTGCCGCCGATCCAGTCGGGGTCGGATCCAGCGGCAAGCTTCGGCAAACGCTCAGTGTAATTTCCGAACTGACGGCGAATGCACGCCGTTTTTGCTCCATGCGCTATATCGATAATTAACATTACGAGACATATGTATGACGTAAGAGGCATGCCTGACTTATTAAAATGTATAAGTACATAATTTGAATGCACTAATTTAATTTATTGGATTTACCTAAAAAGTCAATATAAATAAATAATCTTTTATTGATGATTTATTATTCATTATAATAAAAAAAACATATGATTTTTGGTGGAATAACTTTTTTTTTATAATACAAGACAATGTTATATGGTTTTTTTATACTTTGTTTGTATTTCAAATAAAAGTATGTTAAACCAAACGCAATAGCCGACACAAGTTCGGCGTCCGCCATGCTTGGGTGTTGGTAGCGTACTGACGCAGTCACAAGCGTGTAAACGGCTTCCAAATGCCAAGCGAGATTTGTGTACGCTTGGAGCTTGTGGAGGTTTGCGTAGGCTTGGCAAGCATGGAAACGGACCATTAGAAAGTAATTATCGAAATATCGCTCACTATCTACGCTTATTTCAAACAGAAATGATATATTAAACGATTAAAAATTAATTTATTGTTTTCTTAAATTGAAAATAATAAATGTTTCATCTACCTAGATACCCAAAAATAATCTTGAAAAACATTTGTAACACAACAGTTAATAAAAACCTTGAAAACTCGATTTCATAACGCTGCAAAGTTCAAAACTAATTTGAATAAGTGGTACTTGCGCGCATATTAATTTCGCCTAACAAATTGCTCAATCAATTATTTATAAATTGCTCAATCATTATTATTTATTATTTATTTATTTTTGGGTGTTGCCGTTTTTCTCTACCTTCTTCTTTAGCCAACCTTTAGGACAGCATTACAGTGTCCATCATCAGGGCAGATGTAGGTACCATACCTAAAATAACTAACGATAATACTTTTGGCGGTTAAAATCTAAAATCGTTATAGAAACTATTCGGCATCCTTACATTTCGATCTTTACATGATCTGTGGTGAATTTGGAGAATAAAGCATAATCCGAGCATAAATGAGTGGAAATAATTGCGTTAATTCCGTCTATTTCCACAGAGTTAATGGTTGTCCCGAAACCATACTGGTATAAATTACTCAAACAGAATTTTGTTCAAAGGTCTTGAATGTCTTTAGGGATATTATCTCTCAACAGAATTGATACGGCGGCGAATGGTGGGAGGAAATTTGTTTGTGGATTCGGGACGCCGCAATTTGATGGTATGATTTTCTCGCGAAATGGAAGAAATAATTATTCTGCGCTAAGATGTTCAATTGATCATTTACACTTTTGACGTAATCACAAAGAATCTTTATTTGTAAACTATGTTGCTCCACATTTGGATTACTGCTCTACGATGTTATATTTGGCCAATGAAGGAGATTTAAACAAACTAGAAGTTATACAGAACAGAGCTATGAGATGTATACTGGGAAAAGGCAAATACGCAAGGATTAATCAAATGAGAGAGGAGCTAAATTGTATTCCAATAAAAAAAGACTACTATTTAATGTGTTAATTTTTGTGCATAAAATTATGAAAAACCAAATGCCAAAATACGTTAAGGATGAAATTGTTTTTAATAGAGACGTACATAATTATGAAACAAGAAATATAAACAGTGTTCGATTGCCACAAATGAAGAAATCAAAATCACAGAACTGCCTAATGTATAGAGGACTAAAGATGTATGATGAAATGCCTGAAAGTATGAAGAATGAAGAAAGAATGAATGTATTTAAAAAGAAATGTTATGCTTACTGTAAAAATATTTAAATTTATCAAATGAAATGTTACATTGTGCTTATTAGTTTATATTCATGTAGTATAAACCAACTCAATAAATAATAAACAAAAAAAAAAAAACGTCTACCAAACCTGTAATACGAGTCCAAATGTAACCTTATACTAAATCCGATCGGAGGTTTTATATCTTACAACCAGCCTATAAAGTTAAGAACCCGAACCAAAATCTTAAAACTACATTGCAACCTGGGCACATCTCCTAAAAACTGGTACTGACAGCAATATACATATAAACTGATTTACTAGATTTTTTTTTCTATGGAATTTCAGGTAAAAAGCACAATTATATAGTTATTTTTTTTTTATTTTCTTTATTCAGTGCATTGTTTATTATATGCATTTTTGAGAATTTATCAATTTTTCAATCAACCATAATGCTAGACATATGGTCGTATTGTGGTGGTCCATTTTATATACATTGCATTAAAATAATTTTTTTTAAATATATCACGCTTGAAATATAAAAGAATATTAAAAAGTACAGAATATAAAATACTATAGTAAGTCTATAATTTGAAAATCAAAAGAGGTACTAACTACTAAGTAAGCAAATTAGAAAAAAGGATGTAATGTAAACGATGTATTTTGATGACCGGACAACTCAATACCTACTTTGAAAGTCATTAAAAGTGATGAAAAAAAACATAAAAATCGGTTAAATAGGATACGTTAGGTTAGGTTATGGGCTATTTTTCAGTTTTTTTTAAAGCTTTTAAGGAATTTTCAAAGAGGTGTTGATTTGAGTTGATTTTAAGTTGTCAAGGAACCAATATTTTATATGTGCGAGTTATATTGTCTTAGGTAGGTATATTATTCTGGTCAATTGTCAAATAATCAATGATGAATGAATAAAAAGTGTAATATTGTAAAAAATCTATTGATGAATAAATATTTTTATTATTATTATTCAGCAATTTTTGTAAAGAATCGTATTTGGACTCCGGACTCCGGCTAATAATACTCGAGTGAATAATGATTGTCTCAACAGATACTACCAAATACCTACTTAAAGTACATGAAACATATCAGTGGTGTAAAAGAATTTTATGTAGGTATAGGTATAAAATATTTAATCTTTACTGATTCACCTATTCCTTAAAATGCGCCCCTTTTCAGATATACATTTTTGGTCACCGGTTGGAAAGTGAATATTGTTTTTTGTTATCTTTTGATAACGTTATTTAGTGGGTTGAATGTTTTCAATACGATGCGATGAATGAAAAAATATTTTTTGTGGGAATTACGCATTTTTAAAGCGATATACATATTTATATCGTTGTATTTCGTATTTATATCTTTTTGTGGAGAATTTATCAAACTATTTTGTCCAGATATGGATAAGAACTATCTTAATATACTCGTATAGCTGGCTATATTCGTATATCTAGGACTGCGAGTTTCTTGAAAGTGGCGCTGACGGATGAAAAGGGGAACATTTGAAGATTATCCCTAGCAAAAGATTTTTCAGTAAAATGTACTTACAAACAGCGTACCAAGGTTAAGAGCAGATGTTTAATTTTGTAGTAAAAAGTTTGGCAAATTCTTGCACGCGGCATGTTCTAAATCTAAACGTTCGTGGTTGACGTGAAGCTACTGATAGCTTAAATTCGGACCTTTAAACACTCTTGTAAATATTTTTATGCGTAAATTTGATATATTTAATAAAACTACATATATAACAGCATAACCCAAATTACAAATTAAAATCTCAAAGACTGGTATGTCATTGGTTTTTAATAATTATTTTGTTTCATTTGTATTAGAGCACTTTTTCATAATTGTGTTTTTTTCTTCATCAACCTTTTGTCTTTCAGTGATTTTTTAATTACTTTTTTTTATTTAAATTACTTTTCGTATTCAAATTCAGTGCTCAAATAGCCAGAAATTTCTCCACATTATGCATTCACTTTTGCTGTTGATAATAATATGTTTGTCTACTGAAATAAATCTTAGAAGGACACACCCATTTAAAATTAAAATAAAATAATTTCCAACAAACCAAAAATAAACATTTAAATTTTATGAACTCAACCATCATCATGCTACCAATCCCTTGAATTCTCCTTAAATATCTCGCCGCTTGCAAACCACCCTTCAAGATGTATTACAAAGCTTTACTCGAGGCAAATATTTCTATAAGTAATTCACACAGCGCGGCTTGTGGCGAAATTGTCCGCTAGCAAATAATGACTTCTTGGAATGAATCCTCAAGGCATAACTCCATTTCATAAATATAACGATAGTCTCCTCTTCTGTTTGAATTACGTTACTCCCCGGAATTTTATAAACGTTTAACATCGCAGAAAAATGCGGAATATCTTCCACTCTAAATTAACAAAATATTTTAAAAGCTTTACTTTCAATATTGGTATAGCGACGCAGATTTTCTTTTGGCTCGTTTCTCTGAAGAATTATAAGAGTGTTTTGGTACGTTAAGTAAATATCTGTCATTTTTTATTTCCACAAGAATATTCCAATATTTCCACAAGAGGTTGAGCTAATGTATTTTTTAACGAGCATTTACATAATTATCAGAATGTTTTTCAAGAATTACGAAAATTTAGATTAAACAATACTATCATGACTTTTAATTAGAAATTCGGTTTGAATGCAGTCCAAAGCAACAAAAACTCTCGTAAAAAATCAAGAAAAGTGCGATTTCATAATTGACTCTTACATATTGTCAATAATAATATACAACCTTTGCACTAAAACCGAGATTTTTCATTAATACTAAAATGAGGTTTTCCTAAATATAAGTAACAAGGAGGCATTTTCTTTTTAATTTTTTGAAGAATTTTCTCACTCGATCTATTTACACTTTTAGTAAAGTATCTAATAATTAGAATATCATAATTTTTGGGGAATGTTTTTCCAACGTCTAATTGCCTATTTTGTTTTATTTGTCATAAATTACTACTTTTTACCTTCTTCTTTTATTTTACAGTTAAATTTGCTATTTTAGTATGCAAGATCGATTAATAATATTTTACTATGATGTACCAATAAAACAAGAAATCAAAAAAGTCACGGGAAACCAAAATTTCATTTACCTATTTTACTCCAAATAATGTCAATAAGAACGTTCCTTAACACCTTTTATAATCTGTAACTTATCATTAATAATTTGTAACTTGCCCCGCAACTCTTCGGCCGAATTTTTTGTTCTAGGGAACTTCAATGTTCATAACGAACCATGGTTGAAGTTCTCAGGGTCAACGGACTCGGCTGGCCGAAAGGCGGAAACCGTTTTCCTCTGCCACGGATTCCGGAGCCTACAAGAGTTCTTGATGTCTGATACCTGATGTCAAAACTCGCCGTTCCAATCTGTTAGACCTTTTTTAACTACTGTGGAACACGGTTATAAGATTATCGTCACCGCGCTTCGGGATCATCCGGCTACTGCCTGGTGAGGACATCAATTCTCATTAACTACAGACCACCCAACGATAGATCAGCAGAGCCTACAACATATTTCGAACGTCCAAAAACCGATGAACACATAATAAGGGAAAGCAAATAGGTCGAACTTCGAGCACGACTTGGAGATCAGCAAAAAGTTGGCCCGCATGGTAGCAGAGCATGCTGGTCACTAGCAAATACCACCACTGAAAAAACCACCTTACGGAATAGGACCTGACGTAATACAGTCGCTATTACAGACTGTAATATTAGCGTTCTCTCTCTTTAATTTTGTATTTATGTATCTCTCCATTTTCTCCTTTTTGAGCGGGTATACCGCGCCTTAACCGGCACTTAAAAATACATTTTTTTTAATTTTAAAGAAGAAAGACAAACATTCCCGGGTTACGAATAACACAACAATGTTTGAAAATCTCCCACTACCACCACAGAAAGCCGAAAATGTTGCTTGCGTTCAGTACCGGATTATCCTTTAGGCAGAGTAGGCAACTGCCTAGGGACCCCGCATCGGCTGGAGGCCCCGCGCCCCGAGAAAAAATGACTTGCGCCAATGTCAGTGCTTACTGTCAATTAGTGAGCAACTCCGGCACCCATTTTGGATAAACTCTGCTTTCAAGATGTTTAAAATTTTTTATTATTTTTATTAGGAACATTTACAGGTTAATAACACTACACACATTAAATAAAACAACAAATTATAATAATTAGGTTATAACCCAATAACTAATGTTCACATCATGCACAAATAATAAAAAGGCTATAATTAAAATAAATATTTAAACGCAGTTGTATTTTACTTTACTTTCCTTCTATTCATTAAGCAGCATTGCTTAGTATCAATGTGGATGTGATTGAAGGTACCGTGTGTGGTTTGTTTTGTTAAAGTCTTTTTTTTGCTTTTTTTTAAATTTTTTTTTTTTTTTTTTAATTATTGTTATTAAGTTTATTTTTATTTATTTTATAAATTCAATAATATTATTATTTAATGTATGTAAACTGTTGACAGTTTAATAATGTCTTTAGAAGAGGGCGAAACAGCTGTAACACATAATAATACTTACGAAGCAGAACTCGTTTAAAATTCTTTTTTTTTGCTTTTATTTCTAATTATATATTTAAAATATAAATGTTGTACAAGCTTTAGTGTGCACTACCTATCTGCTTGATAAAATTATTTGTTTCTCTTCATACCAAGGTTGCCTGGAAGAGATCGCTTTAGTGATAAGACCGCTCATTGTACTGTTTTTTTTTTTTTTATTTTTTTTTATGTATGTGTCATTTTATGTGCAATAAAGAGGTATAGTATTTTATTCGGTTATTTTTTTTATTGAATGGGGTGATGGCATACCTTCGTGATGTAGTTAAAAAACAGATAAATTATGAATAAAATTACGTTGTGGTAGGAAAAAAAATATTTTGGAAGTTAGTAAAGGGTAAAATACAGTGGCGGACTAAACCCGTCAGAGGCCCGGGGTGGCAAAGCAGAATGAGCCCCCCCCCCTGGTTTAAAAAGTTTATGTCATTTTACAAGCTTTTGATTCCGTTCGGGGGGCCTCCGAAGGCCTCCATGTTCCCTTGATCAAATCCTAAAAGAGGATTTAAGGCACCAGGACACTGTAAAAAAAATGTAATTCCATTCCATTTCCACCAGAGGCCCGGGGCGGGCTGCCCTTATAAGCAAACTAAGTCAGCATTATGTACCTACCTGAAAATATATGCTTAGGTACATAAGGCTGACTTAGTTCCTTCCTGCTACTAATAAGCTCCTTCCATAGACATTAAATTCACCATAGAAATAGGAACCAATTCTACCTTTAACTGTTTAGATCTTAAAATTTCAATCATAAATAATAAAATTGAATCTAAAATTTACCGCAATCCACGTTCACTGATACAGCCATTCACAATTCCTCTAATCACCCCATCTCCCACAAATATTCCGCTTTCCATTCCATGTTCTATAGGCTGGTTACCATTCCATGTTCTATTGGTTGGATATCAAACCAGCATTTTACATGAACAATAGTATTGGTAGCTTTTAATGAACTGAAAGGGCAAAAAGGATAGTTCACATATCATTACAGCATATCTGATATTAGGTAACTTAGCAGTGGTGCCCGGGTTCATGGGGTGAGGTATGTCCAGGCGGCGGCGGATGCGTCTGCCCATCTGCTGCGTGGCGGGCCGGATTGAGAGAGAGACTGGTTGAAGGAGGCCTTTTGACCTTTCCAGCCGGACTCGCAACTCATCGACTTGAACTGCAGTTGGAAGGATTGATGTATTTGTTAATCTCTTCTGGACATACTGACACCCAGATTCCTGCCCACCTCTCATTTTTCTCACCTTTTCCTTCCCAGAAATTCCTATCCTTCCCTTCCTTAAAAAGACCCTACTCACGGCATCCCCTAAGATGACATAGGCGTTGAGGGAAATTATTTTCATCAGGGCCTCCAATGTGGAGCTATTGTAAAAAAAAACTAAATTATTTATGTACAAATATTTTAGTTTTAAAAATAAAACGCTTATTGTATATTTTTACGATATTTATTGTAGTAATTAATAAATTCAATGAGATATTTGTAGTTGTATTTGTCTTACAAGTTTTCTTATATTAGCTTGCATTTTTGATGTAGATTCGCGTAGTATTGCGCCTAAATGTGAATCCGGTAACCGAGAACAGTGTTTGTTTTCTCGATAATTCAGAATTGATAAAGCTTGCTCATAAATTTATGAATTACCAAACATAGTAATTATTTGCTCAGCAAATCATTTTAACTCCTTGTAGTTTTCAAAAGGCAAACCCCCATAGTAATACACCAGGTTTTTCCTTTAAAAGCCATTTTAAGTGTGATATTACTTTGCAAACATATCACGTTGATTTGCAAATCGCTCCCCCTTTCCTATCCCTTCACTTCCTTTCGCGCTCCCTTTCACTCCGTTGTGTATGATATCGTCTGCCACGTGCGTAGCGGCGAAAATCTTCCGGGCCGCACCAAGAGGTCTCGCGGGCCGCATGTTGCCGACCTAAGGTTTAGGCCATTCGTGTATTTTTTCACTTCAATGCAGCGATTGTCCCGCGTTTTTAGGCAAAACAGCACGTAATACTAATACCCGTGTCAAAGAACACCAAAGATGTTTACAAAGTAATGGCGTGTCAGAATTTGTGAACCATCTCATTGAATAAGACCATAAATTTAATAAAAACACAAGCGTCACCTGATTGCATAAAAACGGAATAGGTATCATATTGGATAACATAGAAGCACTAGAGCTAAGGAAAGCAAAAACATTAATAGCAAAATAATTAACTACCAAATAAATCTAAATAAAATTCCGATACTCGTACTTACGCTATTCCCCATTGACAAAGAACATTCACTTCACAAGTGTCCATTTATATACCCTTAAGAGTACCCTTACTTCCTTCAATGGAGGAGCTCAGTCCATTTTTTTTTTTAACCAGCGTGAATACCACTGTTAAAATGGAATAAATTATTTATAGCACATGTTACTTTGTTAGATTTTAGTATAGTATTATATTGCTCTGAAGAAGCTACGGTAGTAGCGAAACCCGATCGGAATATATAAAAAATAAATGTGGTATTTACCAAGTTGTTTTTTTTAAATTAAATATGTATTAAAATTAGGGAAAATCACGGACGTACAAAATATATGGACATGCCCTTACGTGTTAAAAAAACGTGTTATTTCCCCCTCCCATTGGAACCATTTTTCGGAACCGGCTGGGCGTGTCCGGACCAATGTTGTGCTCTCGTCGTACATTTTACGCGCGGACGCTGTATGTCTATGAAACACATACTTAGACAATGAAGAAGACTTGGCGAATCACAAGTCTCTTTCCTCTCTTCGCCCCGCCATAGTTGGTTTGTACCCCTCATCTGTAAGTTCTCGTCTAGTTATTTGTATGTCTATGGGGAAAATTAATAAAAAAAATTTATTAATAATCTTTATTTTGAGAAAACGTTATTTTATCATAATAATATTTCGTCAAATTTAGACATGTCCAGTAACTTTTTTGCCTGAATGTATGGGGTAGTATGCGTTAAATCCGGTAGGTAGTTCTGATTTTTTGCAGACTTGTTTATAATGTTGGCCTAATGAATAATACAAGTTTTTGACCTCGAGCACCGAACGAAACTTTGTCAAAAATCGAAAAACCACGAAAAATTTATTTTTTCAAATTTTGGCGATTAAAGGACTAGTTTGTGAAAAAAATTTTAAAGTAGGCTAAATTTGCTACAATATGGTACTAGAATTGTCTCTGTAGACCCAATAGTTTACGAGATTAAGCCGTTCAAAGTGTGTGACCTCGAGCGCAAACCGATAAAAAAATCAGATAAGTTAATACGTTAATAATCAGGACACTGCAACGCTGTCCGAAACGTCGGCTATAGAAGAAGGTAGCGCAACACGGCATAACACCCTAAAAACTAACAACAAAAACGATAAAAAATCTCATTTTTTTTCAAATTTTGGCGATTATAACCCTAAAGTACTAGTTTTCGAAAAAACTTGTGTAGGATGTTTTTAAGGAAGACTAAATTTGCTACAATATGATATTAGAATTGTCTCTGTAGACTTAATAGTTTCCGATATTAAGCCTTTCAATATTTGTCATTTTTTTCGAACTTCGCAATTTTTTGCAATATTTTCGACGTCACTCGAACTATTGAGCATGTACTGATGAAATCTATGAAAATCTATGGAGGGCTCACCCAAAGACGTAGTATGACTGACAGTGTACTCTCTCACCCAAAGACGTAGTATGACTGACAGTGTACTCTCTCGATGGACATTAGGCATGGTGTAACAGTTAAATACGTCAAATTTAGATTTAGATAATTCGAATTATTTTTACATTTAAAACACATAAACGTACCTTATTCTTCGTGAAATAATGTAATTAAGGCCCAACATATCCATAAAAATCACACATCTTGATATAATAAATATATCATAATACACGTTAAATATCATAACAAGCGTAACCTCAATCATTCAAATGCTAAATTAAATTTGCACATTGACATAGGCCGCCTGTTGGAATTCTTCGACCCAATAATTATGCAGAAATAATGTAAAAACCTTACTGTAATACTAAAACTAACCCACAGGTAGCAGGATTAATAAGAAATAAAAAAAAAGTAATTATATCGCATGTGATATGCGGTAAACGGCTAAAGAATATTATGAAATATGATCAAAAACACAAAAATTTAGATAATAATTTAAATTAATATTATAACAATTATTATAGTAATAATTATTAGCCTGAAACACTCATGTACATTGAAAAAATCTCCCGAGAAAAGATACATGCCGCCGACGGGACTCGAACCCTCGTCCTTCTGATTTCCGGTCAACTGCTTTTATCCACTGAGCTACGTCGGCTTATCTCCTGCCTGCCAAATAATTCAATATATACTAGTTTCGTTTAACAATAGGCCACTTGCATCACATTTTTTAAATATTTTTTTTCGGTCTAGGCAAAGTATTCTAAGACATTCCGTATTTTTGAAACCCTGGCAATTTTTTTAAAATTTCAATCCGAAAAATCAGACAATTTTTTATAAACCGGAAAGACGGGACATAATTTTACGGGTGCGAAAAAACGATAATAAAATAGCCGAAAATCAATTTTAAAAAAAAAAAACGTTTTCCACACAAATGGCACAGGAGAATAACGAGGCATACCAAAAATTTTACATCTCATAAATATTTTTCCCTCGATCCATCTTATTGATCATTAATCATTATAATGTTCAACGTCTATGTATGACTAAATCCAATCTAATATACTTGTACTCGAAAATTATAATAATAATAAATTAATAATAAATTCATTTTTAGAAAATGAATTTTATTAAATTTATTACAACAATTAGTCATAATAGACCCGATGTAGTTTTACGTGACAAAATTAGAAAAATAACTTATATCGTTGATGTCGCTATTCCAAATTATTGTAATATTCAGAAAACTGTTTCTGAAAAAATAAGAAAATATACAAATTTTGGAAATGAGATTAAAAGTATTTGGCATTCTCAGAATATAAAAATATTACCATTTGTTATTTCGGCTACTGGCATTATACCTAGCTCTCTTGTTCAAAATTTAGCGTATTAGATATGTCAACGAATTTAAAAGTAAAAATGCAAAATTCAGTCATTTTAAATACATGTAGGATTACGAAAGATTTTTGAAATATTTATATTGACGGATCAGTAGGATTTATCGGTCCAGTAAGGATTTCATCAGAGCCGAACCCTCTGATATGAAAATATCTCTGGAGTCGGTGAAATATTTTCCCATTATGTCTCTGGTGGATTGACGTATTGTTCTTGTATTGTTCTTGTATTGTTTTGTATTTATTATGCTTATATAGTGCACTTACATTGCGTGGATTTACTAGATAATCATTTGTGGAAAAGTGTGTGGAAGGGTTTAGTCTTTCATTTTGGAAAGATTTAACTCGGACATAAAATCTGGAGCACCGTAATAACTATTATAAAATTTGATTTTGTTAAAATCAGCACCATCACCATTATACTTCTAAAACACTTACAGAAGACTTAAAATGCACTGGGTTCTCTTCGTAACATTTGTCAAAACACCGCCATATTTATTAAATCGTCAAACCAAAGGATAGATTCGCAGAGAACAAACAATAAATCTAGTTTTTTTAAGTGTCTACCATAATTAAATTATAAGATACAAAATATATTTTAACTATATTTTCATCCCGATACTCTTCCCTCTTCTAATTACAAGCGTCTGCTTCTATAGAAGAGATATATCATTAAAAAAAAATAATTTGTGAAAATTTATTATGTTATTTATTTTGTATTAAAAAAAAGGTTATTTTGAAATATAAATATTATGTTATTTTTGTTGTATAAATAATGTATCTTAAGTAATAAATAAAAAACAAAAATAAAAAAGTGAATGTTAAACGTATTCAAAAATTCACCTGAAATCAAAGTGTTGCCATATTAAAAAAAACAGTGTGGAATTTTACAAAATTGATAGAACATAATTGGAGACGGGACATTTTCATGTAGTGACTTTACGAGTTCAAATATTTTACTAACGTTTTCGTAATCTTAGGTAAAAAAAATTCCATACGATTTTTCGTTATGAAATCCGTGAAAGTGGCATATTACTAACAACCAACGTTATTTTTTATATGAGAAAGGCATTGTAAGTGCTAAATCTCCCACTAGGTGGCGTCGTGACAAATTATGTCTACATTTTTTGGTGAAATACTTTAACTCGTCAAATATTAATTACTATTTTCAATTGATAAACTAATGTTTAAGACAAGATTTGTATGCATAGCACAAAGGGTAACAATTATTAAAAGTAATAATTATTAGCCTGAAATACTTATCTATATTGAAAAAATCTCCCAAGTTATTTTCTTGTTAAGTTGTGAAAAATTGTATACCTTTGATTTTTAGGCAGACCAATATGTGGTTATATGTATTGGTGTAATATGTATGGATTGTTTCATTGGCTCCATTCACTTGATGCTCGAACAAAGCGCTTAGCCGCTCTCAACTATCAGATAAATCATTAAACAGTCATAAACAAGGTCAAAATAAAGTGTACAAAATCAATTGTAACTTTCTTGTTAATTGAGAACGGCTCAGAGCAGACCCGTGATTAACTTAAAATGCGGTTATTCGTTTATAATGAATTTTATAAATTACAACTTTATTTTGACAAAATTTCACCACAGAGTTACTATTTTTCATTTAATTTTGTAATATTATATTTTCAATCGCTGTAACATTGTAGGTACCCATAAAAAAGTGATAGTTTTTTCACTGGTTACGAATTATCGAATTTATTCACTATCCCCAATTCATATGCTTTTTCTTTACATTCAGACTGAGAGTCCCAGTTACATTTTTTCTCGACCGCTATCCACAAATCCAGAAATAACTCCGCATCATTTCAATCTGCAGTTCGCAGTATTTACCTCAAAGAAGTTCTGATACGACCATTTCCACAAAACAGACATCAAAAACAGGTTGTTGGATTGACCCCCGGCTACGGATAGTGAGGAGGGTGGGAGAGGGGTTGGAGGCTGTTGATAGCGCCGTCTTGACCATCCCAGATCTGCAATGATAAACCACGTGACCGCAAAAGCCTTCCAAAGCTCTTTAGATGAACTGAAAAGCGAACCGAACCCCTGCAGCAGTTCGTTTGAGAGATATGCGCGCGTTATGTCTGTGCAGCGCAGCGCCGGATTTTTACTAGAGAGAAACTTTTTATCCTTTCAATCTGTTTTGTTTTTCTTATTCTATGCAGTTTTGTCATAAATTAATAAACTAAAAGAATTTATTGTACCTAATGATACAGTTTTGGAATATAATTACTCTAATTGAATGATAAAATTGGAGTAAAACAGATGTTTATTGGTTCCAACGATTGGTCCTTTTTTTATTTTTTATTACATAGATTGGGGATTTTTCGACCACCATGCTAGGCACATGCCCGTGTTGTGGTGGTCGATTTTCTATACAATGGGTACATCTACATATGCAATATAAGGAATGGGGTGGGGTGGGGTGGGGTGGGGTTTGGTTGGGTTGGGTTGGGTTGCGTTAGGTTGGGTTGGGTTGGGTTGGGTTGCGTTGCGTTGCGTTGCGTTGAGTTGAGTTGAGTTGGGTTGCGTTGCGTTGCGTTGCGTTGCGTTGCGTTGCGTTGCGTTGCGTTGCGTTGCGTTGCGTTGCGTTGCGTTGCGTTGCGTTGCGTTGCGTTGCGTTGCGTTGCGTTGCGTTGCGTTGAGTTGAGTTGAGTTGAGTTGGGTTGAGTTGAGTTGAGTTGAGTAGAGTTGATGGGGATGTTGAGGGGATGGGGATATTTTTATTCCTGTTATTGTTATATTGTTAATGGACGGCATAAGTTATTGAAGTTTTACTTCAGTCATGTGGTCTAAAGTCTAAAGCACACTCGTTTTTTTTTATATTATGTAAACAAAACAGTACGTTGTTCACAGTGAAGAAATAATGTACAGCTTAAATATTTAATATCGGGTAACTATGATGTGTTTCCTTTTGTGCCTTTTTGTGTTTTTGCTGGTTACATTTTGTAATTACTGGATGACTTGTGTTCTTGTGTACCTATTATATAAGTGTGTATGAATTTGTTAGTGTGTACGAAGGTGTGAGAAGTGGTGATCTGCGAAACAATTATTATATACATATTTGTAAAAAGCATTAACTTTGTGGCTCGCCATAATTTACAATAAAAACACATATAAATTTGTTGTAGACCACTTTTATTTTATAAACACTGTACCGGTTTCGGAAGCACTCTTCCTTCGTCAGGACGAAGAACATAATATTCTCCTGACGAAGGAAGGTTGCTTCCGAAACCGGTAGAGTGTTTATAAAATAAAAGTGGTCTACAACAAATTTATATGTGTTTTATTGTAGATTATTATATAATTGGCATGATGTTGCTTTTAAATCTGAGCAGTGAATCCGAAAATATTTCAATGTTAAAAGATTGTTGAAGGTTTTTTGGCGAATGAAGCTCGTTTTCAATTTTAACTTTTATATTTTTTAAGTTTTTTATAATTTTTTATACCAGTTAAAAGAAAATTACATTTTCACTCATAAAACTAGAAATAATTATACACATTAAGATAAAATAAATATTTCAATACAGCGCTATTCTATTTCATTATTTTATTTAAATAATAATATATATAGTTTAAGTATAACAGCATAAAGAGAATTCTTCCGACAATCTTCAACAAACGCTTATCAGTTTTTACATGTTGACGCAACCACATATTTTTAATTAGGGACATTGACAGGTTAAAAACATCGCACATATCAAGAAAAACAACAAATCATAATAATTAGGTTGTAACCCATTTTTTTATTTATTTTGAATTAACCTTGTAACAATTTCTAAAAAAATCGTTGCCCGTCTTCCGGGAAATATTGCCGGGAGACGGGGTCCGAGAAGAAGGAGAACCTCATGGCTGAAAAACCGGAGACAGTAGTTTTACAAGTCTACTGTATAGCTGTTCCGGGCCGCAGTAAACAAAATCCGTATAGCTAACGTCCATTGAACGGACAGGGCTATGCGGATTTTGAGAAGTTTTGATTTACAAGAAAAGATTTTGATTCACAAGAAGACGAAGAAGAACAATTTCTAGACATTTTGTTTTAAAAAGTTTTACATTCCATAACAGCTGTGTTACTCAAATTTCAAATTTTTCTGCTGCCGTTTTTGACACGTGCGTGTCATTCACTAGCAAACTTAACTTTAAAATTAATAATTATTTTGAAAGTATAGAATTTATTATGTGGGGTAGTGAGAGATATAATTTTGAGGGAGGGGGAGAACAGTGGGTGGAGTCAACATTAGGTACATGGTACATTATTAATAAAGATGATTTAAAGGGTGCTATAATTAGAAAATTAAATATATATTTTTGTTTTTTTCTAAGGTTTCTAAAGTGCACAAATTGAAATATGTATTTGAATGTTTAAATTAGTTTTTTCCTTGTTGAAGTTATGGCCTGTCTCTATTAAATGATTATCAAACTCGGAATAGTTATTATTTTTGTTGTTCTTGTTACCTGATACAAGTAGTAAAATTTCTAGTAGTCTACATGTAATATCTGGTTCCATGACAGTTCATCCTGCGACAATTCATCCGGCAACAGTTCATCCGGTGACAATTCATCCGGCCGACAGTTCATCCTGCCGACAGTTCATCCTGCCGACAGTTCATCCGGCCGACAATTCATCCGGCGACAATTCATCCTGATCATTTAGAAGATTTTTTCTTCAAGTAATTATGCAAAGAGGATATACGGCCGTACAACCAAAATCGATATACTTATATCTGAAGGCATCTTGAGAGAAAATCCGCTGTAACCTAACCTTACCTAACTTAACCTAACCTAACCTAACCTGACCTAACCTTACCTAACCTAACAAATTAGTCAATTCACCCTGTTACACAAATTAAAATATGTATTTGAATGTTTAAACTTAGTTTTTTCCTTGTTGAAGTTATGGCCCGTCTCTATTAAATGATTATCAAACTCGGAATAGTTATTATTTTTTTAGTTCTTGTTACCTGATTCTAGTAGTCTACATCTACATGTAATATCTGGTTCCATGACAGTTCATCCTGCGACAATTCATCCGGCGACAGTTCATCCGGCGACAGTTCATCCGGCCGACAGTTCGTCCTGCCGACAGTTCATCCTGCTGACAGTTCATCCAGCCTACAGTTCATCCTGCCAACAGTTCATCCGGTCGACAATTCATCCGGCGACAATTCATCCGACCTGATCATTTAGAAGATTTTTTCAAGTAAGAATGCAAAGAGGATATACGGCCGTACAAACAAAATCGATATACTTATATCTGAAGGCATCTTGAGTGGAAATCCGCTGTAACCTAACCTAACCTAACCTAACAAATTAGTCAATTCACCCTAAAAAGATGGTGTGAATTTCAGATAAAAAAGTTATATTATATGCAAGTAGGAATCTTTACGGTTTTTTGCTAAGCCGACTGCACGTATAAGTATGTCGTATTTTGTTATTCACGCATGCTTCTTCGGAGAGTCGAAATTATGATTAGTAAAAATATTTTTACAGCGGATTTCCATTCAAGATGCCTTCAGATATAAGTACATCGATTTTGGTTGTACGGCCGTATATCCTCTTTGCATACTTACTTGAAGAAAAAATCGTCTAAATTATCAGGCCGGATGAATTGTCGCCGGGTGAATTGTCGGCCCGATGAACTGTCGGCAGGATGAACTGTCGGCAGGATGAACTATCGGCAGGATGAACTGTCGCCGGATGAACTGTTGCCGGATGAATTGTCGCCGGACGAATTGTCGGGTCACCGTAATATCTACATCACTTATGCGTCACAATCATTATATTCTAAAGTGTATATTATCCCGTTTTTTCGAATGTATCCTACAGTCAAACATTGATAAATTACACAAACTTATTCCTCAATAGATATCGATAAATGTAAGACACTAACATTTTGTCGAACAAATACCCCGCTATCTTTCAAATATACAATAGATAACAAAATCTTAGAAAAAGTCAAAGAAATCAAGGATCTTAGAGTTATGTTTGACACCCAATAAAATTTTTATAAATCACACACAAAAAATAACCAACAAAGGCATGAAGACACTAGGATTTATAATCAGAACCATCAAAGACTTTGATTCGTTAGAAGTTATGAAAATCGTATATTTGTCACTAGTACGCAGCTTGCTGGAATACAAGATCAAATTCATATAAAAAATATTGAACGAGTGCAGCACAATTTTTTACGATTTATTAATTTCAAGTTACATATACCTATTCAACACATAAACTATTCATTATTACTAAATACACATAAATTGCATTCCCTATAAAACAGAAGAAAAATAAATGACCTAACTTTTTTGTTTAAAATTATTCATTCCGAATTAGACTGTTGTGAACTCCTGCATCTCATCGACTTTAGGGTACCAACTCGAGCGACAAGGCAAAACATAGTATTCGGCAACAATAATTCTGGAACCAACTACCTCATTCATGCACCTATTCCTCAATTTCACACACTTGGAAACAAATTCATCTCAAATATCGACATATTTAATACAAATTTATCATTATTTAAGAAATACCTGAATGATACTTTTATGTAGTACTAGCGAGTTTTCGGCATGCATTGCTATGCCACTCAATAAAGAAATTGTTTCTCTCTGGGTGTCCTTTCCCATTAGTCCCGTTCCATTCCGCCTCCCCTTCCTCTCCCGCGACCTCTTCCCCTCTCGCGTTCCCACTCCGCCTTCCCCGCCTTCCCTCTCCTCACTCCCTTCTCCCGCTTCCCCCGTCCCACGAACCCCCCCCCCCGAGTTCCCCTCCCCCCTCCCGTATTCCATACATTCAGTTATGATACATTCAGTTTTCAAACAGCTCCCGTGCCAACTATTGCAATTTTTTATACAAATTTTATAATGCCAGAACTCACTTTTATATTTATATATAGGAACCATCGCGGGCATGCACACATCAAATCCCCAAAGTTTCATCGCAATCGGATGAATGGTTTAGCAACGCTAGCGGACATACATACATACGTGCAAACATCTTTAGATTGTTATGTATGTAGATATTTTGATATTTTTAGAGAGACTCACATAGCATATCACAAATAATTGTGTATTTTTATATTTATCTACAATGTAAAAACCTGCTGCCGTTTTCTTTTTATGTACTGTGACTTTTGATTTTATTTGTCAATTGTTTTTATGTTAATTTTGTAATTATTAACATCCGCTGTACTATTCTATGCCATATGGAACTTAAATACTTTATCTTGTGTTGTAATGCACTATTTTTAACAAAATTTATCTTTATACCTACCATTAATGTGAAGTTTACTTCTTCAAGTTGATCTTTTTTTATTTAAAAACTGTGTCTCTGTATTATAAACTTATCATGTAAAAGCCCATCAGGGCGTTGAAATATTCATAAAGAAATAAAATAAATATATATATTTTTTTTTTATTAGTACAAAAACCTGAAGAAATATAGAAGAGGGCACGGGCTCCTTTTAAATAAAATGACAAATAACACACTGTACACAAAAGATAAGTAAGTTTATTATGTTTTTAAAATAAACAATTACAGCACATCTTCAAAAATTATATAAAAAATCACTTTTCTAAGTACAGAAATGCCTGCCACCTGAATAAATACCCACCCAAAATACAAAGATAAATAGCACGCAAAATCAGTTACGCTAACAACTGGAAAACGATAACCCTCGATCTTTAATATCTCTAGACAGGGAGCAAAAAAATTTGAAATCTTCTTATTTTCAAACTTATGTACCTACATTCTGTATGAAAAGGATAAGAAAGAATAAGGGAGAGAATACGGTAATACATAAAATACATACCTAACGGTTACCGTCGATCTCTTAATCTGATATCAAAATCTATTATTGGACTAAAAGTAAATTGTTTCTTATATGCAGTTAAATTAATATGTAATTATCATTTACTATTTATATTCGTATAGTTCACTTTTTTTTATTATTTTAGTTAAAATAAGCGCTTTAAACAGTCAATTGTGTTTCTGAATTAAAATCAGAATTTTGAGAAAAACTCCTTAAAGTACACATGTTTAAGTGGTACCGAATTAAAACTAAATCTTATGAAAAAAACTGCAGTGGTGCAAAATGGTGCTGTGTCCATCGAGGCGCGATAAAGCCACCATCGTGCGCTTTGGTGAGAGGGAGACAGCTTCCCCGACGTCGGTTTTGCCGGGAATTTTAACGGGATTAACGTGTTACGGATAACTACCGAAACGTTAACAGCTCCCCCTCCCCACCCCTCTCTAGCCCCTGCAGAATCCTGGGTCTTTTCTGCACCCTTTATCCATTAGTGAAGCTTTCCTAGAGGTTTAGGGAGATCTAGG
Source organism: Limnephilus lunatus (assembly GCA_917563855.2). Taxonomy (NCBI): domain Eukaryota; kingdom Metazoa; phylum Arthropoda; class Insecta; order Trichoptera; family Limnephilidae; genus Limnephilus; species Limnephilus lunatus. Next base: position 35,051,003 of record OU830594.1, read on the forward strand.
CAGTGAATAAGCCATATTAGCCGAGGTTCTGAAAATATCCAACTTCGAGGCGCACTTATCTTATGAATTTTTATTGCGATATTTTATTATTATTGCGCGGCATTTTTAATTAAAAATAAATAATGAGGATAAGTAAAACAGGGATTTCCATGGTCTCCGTGGTTGGTTATGCTCCTTGGCTACGAATCCGGAGAGCGCAAGATTGAATCCCGACGTGGGAAAATAAATTTTTATTTGGCGTATTTTACGATCTGTCCAATGACACCACTGGAAATGCATTGTTTAGCTTTGTTGTAAGTATCTAAAGTTTGTAATTTTCTTACCGTTTTTGAGTTAAGTTTTTTTTATTTTTTGTGTAGCTTAGTAACTATCATGTTATTTAAGTCAATTATTCTTATTCTGGTACACGTTCATTCATTACATACTTCAAACAATGAAGTTTTTTTTATTTACCTTATAAATAATAATACCTAATTCTAAATTATAATACTTTATTCACCCAATTCAAACACAAAAAATCATTTAGATATCTGTTTCTGTTCTGTGAAACAAAACAAAAAAAAACTATTGTCATTAACTTTGAACCATCTGTATTTTCTAAAGTGAGGTAACATTTATGTGTATAATAAATACATTTTTTAAATATCTGAATAATTCTTACGCGAATTAATTGTTTTAGTGAAAGGGATAGGTAAGAGATTATACGCTTTGAAATTAAAAGTATTATTTTATTATCGCACGTTTTGAAGATCTCTGGTTCAACGTATAACGAGCCACATGAAACTCGAAGAGCAATTAAAGTGGAAATCATAAAATCTGAAAAACCTCTTCCAGTTTTAGGTTCGGCATTTTCTTTTTGGGATTTCCTTTATTTACGATTGCGACGGAGATATCAATAAATTTTATTGAACATTTCTCACTACTGACTAAAAAAATGTTGTTTCCTTTACAATATTTTAAAAAACAAGTGGGTGACCTTATATGATTTTAGATTTTTCACGGCTAAAAGTACTAACGTTGTTAATTTTTGGGTTATCATTCTCCATAAATATTATTAAGGACAATGGGGCTAAGCTTAATTTATTTATTTTTACATGAATATAAATAAATTTATACTCACAATGTTAATTATGTGTCATACTAAACCAATAAAACAGAATAAATAAGTTCTTCAAACTTTGCAAAATAACTTTGTGGCATTATTGATTATTTAATTAATAACAAATCACTTTGTTTAAACCACTTTTTTTAATTAACAATATCGACATGTTTCAATAACAATGTTATCTTCTTCAGGATATGTTAATATAAAGACAAATAAATGACAAACAAGTATAGACAAATTAGAATAAAGTACAACATAGACGAAATATCAAAAAGTAGAGGTGATTAATTGCTTAAAAATCATAAAAAATAGTTATACAAAATTAAATATGAAAATTATTTAAAATTTTAAATTTCCATATTTAATTTTGTATAACTATTATAAAAAATAGTTATACAAAATTAAATATGAAAATTATTTTAAATTTTAAATTTTCATATTTAATTTTGTATAACTATTATAAAAAATAGTTATACAAAATTAAATATGAAAATTATTTTAAATTTTAAATTTTCATATTTAATTTTGTATAACTATTTTTTATGATTTTTAAGCAATTAATCACCTCTACTTTTTGATATTTCGTCTATGTTGTATTTTATTCTAATTTGTCTATACTTGTTTGTCATTTATTTTTCTTTATATTAACATATCCTGAAGAAGATAACATTGTTATTGAAACATGTCGATATTGTTAATTAAAAAAGTGGTATAAACAAAGTGATTTGTTATTAATTAAAGAATAAATAAGATTTCAATCAACATCGCAAGGTTTAGAACATCATAACAAAGATTAAAATAAATGAAATAGTATGAGTAGTAGTACTCACAAAAAACTAATACAATTAAGCTCAATATATATATATATACATATATAATCAATAAGACCTGAAATAAAATAAAGTGCAATATGTGAGAGCTAGTTAGTAGGTATAAACAAACAATTGTATGTGTATATTATGGTAGGATAATAAAACAGAACTAAATAGAAAGGAAATATAGATATAAATTACTGGTAAGGTTTTAGATTAGAGAAGGTTTTACGAAAAGAACAAAAATAATAAAAAATTAATTATAAGCAGATTAAATCGAGATTAGTTGCCTCTTGAAAATTGCAAAACTGTCAATAACAAATATATCTATAAATTCGCAATGTTTATTCGCAAGGTTATGAATTCTTGAAATTGGTGAATAAATTGAGTAGTTAGTGTTGAGGTTATTGTTACATTTTAAAATATCTTTACTTCGAGTTTGTCTGGCAGGTTTATTAATGCAAATTAGTTCCAACAAATTAGGGCTGTCGACTAAGGTTTTGATAATTTTGTATTAAAATAATAAATCAATTAACCCTCTTCTATCTGATATTTAAGGAGTCTGGTTTCTGCACGTAAGTTATTATAATTTATAAGTACGATTGGAATTTTCATTTTAAAGTTGATGTACCGAAGGAATTTGTTTTGTACCTTTTCCAATGATTGAGAATGGACGTTGTAGTATGGTGACCATACGGTGGAATTGTACTCTAATCTGCTTTGTACTAACGAACAATACAGATTTTTTAATGTCGACATACTTTTAAAATTTGCACCCATTCTCGAAATAAAACCTGGTATTCTCATTGCATCGCTTTTTATTTCATCGATGTGAACGTTGAAATGTAGACTCTCGTGAAATGTAACATCAAGATCACGAATCTGTGATACATGAATAAGATTAACACAATTAATATCATAAGAAAACTGAAGAGGATTTTTACCATTGTAAAAACTAATGATCTGGCATTTACCAATATTTAGTTGTAAATCATTGACAGAACACCATGCACATAGTTTTTACAGATGCAAATGCAGAATGGCGCGATTATCGTCGTTTCTGATTGTTCTGTATATCTTCAGATCATCAGCAAATAACAGGACTTTAACATTACTAAAAATATATTAACTATATCATTTATGAATAAGAAAAAATATTATCGGGCCCAAGTGAGATCCCTGTGGTACTCGAATATGAAGTAATAGTTCTTGGTATCTGGTATTAGAAGGCTACACCAAAACTAAACGCCGAAAATCATATTAATAGTTTTAACGCTTGCAATGCGGTATCACTTCTAGGTACATAAAGATACATTACCAAAATCTATACATCTGCCCAGATGAAGGACACTATAACGATGTTAGAAAGCCATAATCACTACACAATAGCATTTCAAAATTCGTAGATATAAAAAAGAATTAAGAAGTTAGATTTTTCATGATTCGGTTTATAAAGCATTAACAGCACAACCCCAAAAAACTATTTTCTTTCAGTGCTTTTATATTTGGAATAAACTTCAAAACAATTTCGTTCAAATCCTAAGAATGTTCGTTTTGACAATAAATTGTTATTTTTCACCAGAGTATTTTTTTGTGAAATGTTGTATTTTTACAGAAATAATAATATATTTTACAAACACGCGACAATTACAACACATTACTTTTTCTTTTCCACAATCGAAACTTCGTTGTTAACACCATTGGCTTAAATCGAGATAGATTCACTACCTCAGTTACCGTTTAATAAAATGTGGGTCTTTTTGACACTTTCTGACTTTTTGTAATAGAAACACGCCGTGTTTTGCAGATCCGTCAAGGTTAGGTTGAAACCTGTTATTAACTTGCCATATCCAGTGGGACTATTATATTATCATTTTGATTGTTGCTGAAAGATTTGAAGTAGCGGAACTTTTTCGAATAACTTGACTATTTGGTTTTGATATGAGAAAATGCATAGTTCCTACCGGAATGACTTTTATCGAGTTCCTACCTCTCCCTTGCATATTCATTTCCTACATCTTGCTGAAAAAGTATTTGAAATTTGGATCAATGGCAAAAGAAATAGCAAATTCGAGTGTTTTCCATTTTGAAAAACAGAAAAAGATTTTTAACTACCTTAGAAACAAGTTGTTTGTGGTTTTCGGGTCCATGATCTCGTTTTTTAACTAAAAAAAAGGTATTTTTGAAGTAAATGTCGTTTTGTTGTGGCGATAATTACCTTGAAGCATCGCGGTAGAATTACATAGTTGCTAAATTGTGATTGTGTTGTGTATTCCTTCTCAGAGATACAATGGTAAGTGATTGGTTATCCTTTTTTCCTTGCATGCCTTGCTTCCTTATTTCACACAATTTCAGCTAACACCATTTCGACTCGTTTCGTTCTTCAGTACGTGGCGACCAGAGAGGTTGCCCCTTTCGTAAAAATCATTGCGCCGCCACTGGTTCTGTAAGAACACGCTAGAATCATCTACCTACCTACGGTCATTTATTTACGCCACGCAATACTCGAGAAACACACCGAAAGGCCTCGAGTCAGCAGCCGTCGCATCGTCACGGCAGCGGAATTTTCCATCTTTTGAGGACCTTTTCTTGGTACCGAGGGGCACGTATTGCCTGTCGTCCGAGCAATACTCATTACTCAACCGGTCGCGCCTATATAAATGAAGCGACTCAACGCTGAGTTAGTCAGTTCCAGTCTAGTCTAACCATTCAGTAACAGTTCATTAACACACAGACAACAGTGCCCAAGTTTTTATTATTATTATTGTTTATTTTATTTAGATATAAAATTTGACATCTTATATCTAATGTTTTCTTATCTATGACTACTACAATATTATTTACTACTTACTGACTAAAATTTGGACTTTACAACATTAAGACATAATCCACGAAAAACTGCAAGACTTTTAGCCTCCTTAACATTTACAGGGAGTTCATTGAACATTTTAAAACCTTTATGATAAATATTATTTTGTGTTCCCGATAAATTTGTTTTAGGAAGCCTAAAATCGTTGCAGTTTCTCGTAGGATAACAATGAACTGTACTGTTGATTCTAACATTATTCGACATATAATCTGGTAACATTTTATTTTTTAACTTATAAATAAAAACTAGGGTATTGAAAACTAATCTTTGCCACACACTTAATATATTGAGTTGGCGTTGCATGGTTTTTATCCTGGTATATCTGCTACAGCACAATATAGACCTCATGCCTCTGTTCTGAATTATTTCCATTCTTTTAATTTGTGTTTTATTGCTCAGAAAGATTACACTTGAGCAATAATTCAGATGGGATGCTACAGTTGTGTTATAGACCAATTTCCTAGTTTTAATGTCTAATTTTCCCTTTATTCTACTTAAGAAATTAATCTTTTTGGCAATTTTTTTAGTTAGCATTTCAAAGTTAGAGTTAAGTTTTAACTTATTATCGATAATGATTCCCAAATATTTAATTTCTTCTACCTCTTCAATATTTTGATTGTCTATATTTAGGGTAATAAGTTCATTTTGTTTTTTCCCCAATACCATGAATTTACTTTTAGTTACATTTAATTTGAGTTTATTTATGCTTAACCATTTAGATATTTCATTAAGTTCACTTTGTATTTTTGACAATGCATCTTCAATATTATTTGCTATAATATATAAAAGTGTGTCATCAGCAAACAGTTTGATGGAACAGTACTTTAGGCACTTCACTATATCATTAATATATATAATAAAAAGTAGTGGTCCCAAGACCGATCCTTGAGGAACTCCAAGGTTTACTTGTTGCTCTTCAGAGATAGCATCTCCAAATTTGGTTCTTTGTTTTCTGTCTTTTAGGTAATCAGTAAACCACTGCAATTCTTTACCATGAATTCCCATGTCTTTCAATTTCATTATTAGTCTTTCTCTGTCTATCGTTTCAAAAGCACGTCTAAAGTCTAAGAATACTGCTATGATGATTTTCTTCTGATCCATACTTGTTTTCCATTCATTTATCACATAATTTATTGCTGTTTCACAGGAATATTTGTTTCTAAATCCAGATTGTTGTTTTACAAGAATATTATTTTTTTCAATAAAATTGTTTATCTGTTCTTTAACTATCGATTCTAGTAATTGTTCATATTTAGGTAATCCATTTATTGGTCTGAAGTCTTCGAAATTTTTAGCATTTATTATTTTGGGCACTGGTGTTATTATGGAAGTTTTCCATGACTGTGGAAAAATTCCCTCTAACAGAGATTCATTTATTAGTGCAACTAATCTGTCTCCTATAGCTGGCAGTGCATCTTTGATTATGCCTATCGTAATTCCATCCGTGGACGATTTTAGTTTCATTGCATTAAGAATTTTCATTAAATACTCGATGTTAATTTTACTAAACCTGAAAATATTATTATTCTCTCTTCTTTCCATTGATTGAGAAAATGTGTCTGTGACTAATGGAATGCTCTTATTTATGTTTTCGACACTGAGTATAAAATTTGTATTAAATTTTTGGGCTATTTTAGGTTTATCATCTTCAACTCCATCGGGGAACCGAACTTCCTTAGTATCTCCCTTCTGTTTACTGCTTATAATTTCTTTGAGTGTAGTCCACATTTTTCTTGAATCACTTTGAGAGGTAATTATTTTTTGTCTAATATACGAATTTTTAGTTTGTTTTATTTCTGTGCTATACATGTTTCTAAGTTTCTTATAGGTTTCCCACCTTTCTTCCGTAAATTGTATTTTACAGGCTTTATAAGCTGTATCCCTTTGTTTTTGTAGAAGATGTAGAGATTTTGTATACCAATTATTTGTATCTTTTAATATAATATTAGTTATAGGCATTAGCTCGTTTACTACAGTTTTCAGATGTCCTATTAGTTCATCGGCTTTTTCCTCCAAATTTCCTTGGTTATCGCAAATCCACTTTTTGTTTTTTAATGCCGTACACAATTTATCCTTATCATAGTTCTTTTTATTCCTATACGTTATCTTTCGTATTTCCTGTGGTTTCGGACTATTATATCTAATTTTTGTAACAATTGTTTCGTGATCAGATATTTTGAGTTCTTCTACAGCATTAACTTCCGCATAAAAGTCATTTGAAATTACTAAATCAATCATTGTTTTAGAGGTTTTTCCTATTCTTGTATAATTTTTGACAAGTTGCTTCCAGCCTAAGCCATTTATGATCCTTTGTAGTCTCGTGCTTTTTGCATTGGGTTTCATCATATCGATATTAAGATCTCCACAGATTATTATTAAATCTCTTGTATTTAATTGTTTACGACACCATTCATCAAAAAAATCTAAGAATTTTGTATCATTTTGATTTGGGGAATGATAAATAGCTGCGTAGGTTCCCCTCTTAAAATCCTTTTGAATTTCAATAGCAAGCATCCAAGTATTATTTTTATCTAAAACCATATTTGTTGTGACTTTGTAAGAGATATTATTTTGAATTAATATTATAACTCCCCCCGTATGCCTGCTAAATGAGTCGCATCTAATTGTCGAATAGCCCTGAAATGTTATTTCTTGTAGTTTAATTTCTTCAGTAACACAAGTTTCACTCATCATTACCATGTGCGGTTTGTATTCTCTTAGCATGTCTTCAACTTCTTCGATATGTGCTAGTAAACTAGAGACGTTTAAGGAGTATATTGTTATGAAGTTTCGGTTTAATCTAAAAAATTAACCATTCTGTTCTCCTGTTCAATTTTTCGACAGTATACTGGACAGTCTTTGCTCCATACAGGGTGATTAATTTTTAAATTTAATAATGTGATAACGTCCCAGTGCGGCAATCGGTAACCGGCCAGACCCACGGCGACTCACTGCCAGAATATGTGCCGGTGCACCAACAACCTTCGAGGATTCTCCATCTCGCAGCTAACATGGTCCATCGCACCATCAGCTTAAGAGACTCAATTTTCCGCGACAAGAAGATGCGGCGGGCCTTCTTGTCACGGGTGCAGCAACTTCTCAGGCTTATCGAAGCCCGTCGTGCTTCGCTGCCACTTGTAACATATCTATTTCGTGAGCAGGTACTGCGCAAAGTAGGTACTGTTTATTGTCTATTCATCATTTTTTTTCTGATTTTAACTTTGTTGGTTGGCCAAACTGGAAGGAGACCGGAAAGAGGGCATTCAGGGAATCATAGCGGGAGACATAACTTAGATTTTGTGCGGGGGGAGTGTTTTTCGGGGCGATTGGGAGGATAAAGTGAGATACTAGTGCTATGTAGCCTAGAAAGATTATTTTTACACGTCACGTGAGTGTGTGACGACTCAAATGGCATTGAAGCCTATTTATTTTGTTTAATCCCTCGCCGGATGCCGCGAGATAGATTTATCCGCGTGCCGAAGTCAATTTAGACCGGAATCCACGGGTGATGTACTGCCCACAAGGGTTCTTTTGCTGGTGGTGGTTCCTTTGGCCGGTGAGATTTGCTCATGCCGCTTGATGGGTGAGAATCTGCTGTGCCTGTTTTGTTGGGTGGATTCCTTTTATTAATGGAACGGCTCCTAGACTCTGGTTGGACCCGCCAATATTCCTTTGCTGTTCCTTTGGCCGGTGAGATTGGCTCATGCCGCTTGATGGGTGAGAATCTGCTGTGCCTGTTTTGTTGGGAGGACTCCCTTTAACCGAGCGGCCTCACGACGTGCTGGACGACGTTTTGGGGATTGCTGTTGACGTTTGGATGAGAATCACGACGACGGGACGTATGCGGTATTAATAACTAACCGTAATTTTTATTTAACTCTCTCTCTCCAAATCTATTGATAGATGCTAAAGGTATTTATGTTCTTTTTGTTAAGCCTTCTTTGGTGTTTATTTTCCTTGCAAAGTGCAATAAAGTTTTGTTATAAATTTCACTATAAAAATGGGTGCTTCATTTATATGCATGACCTCAAATCCCTAACTCCACCATCCTGAGAAGGATGTTCTTTTTGCTCTAAGATAAGCTGTCAGTTGACAAAGGTAGGTTACATCCACCTGGTATTACACACTGAGACTTCAATTCTCCTCACAAGGTTCACCGCTGCCCATCTCCGCGACTCACCGCGTCGAACATCCATCCTGGACGACTAGGTCTTCTCCACCACCACGGTGCAGAGCTACATGCTGGCGATATGCAGATCCGAGGTCTGCTCTACCACTGCGTCATCGGCCTTCATCACTCATCACCTACGTGCGTCATTAACATCTCTCCTGTCTGCACTCTGTTACGCCACTCCAAATTTACCATCGCTACGTAGCTCTTCAATAAACGACTGACTCACCACATCGACTGACGCCTTTCATTTCACTACCCGTCTCTGCCGCGGAGTCCGCTCCCTCAAGTATTTAGAGTCCATTTTCAAGTGCATCTGAAGCTGTAATTCGTAAGCAGTTTCGGATACGACACTGGCTTTTCAAAACTAGTTACGTAACTCAAAAGAACCTATTTTAAGCACAGATTTATTTCGCAAATGTCATCTGTCACCTGTTGACACTAAAAGATCCTTCAACTCTGGACCGAGGTTCACACATACCGCCATCCCTTTTCAGTGTGCATTGGTATATTTATGCTGCTTGTTATGGTTCGGTGAACATATCAAAAATGATTTTAAAATTTTGCGATTGCTCAATTTAAACTGGCTCATTTTGTTTTAGTCTCATCATCGAACTAACTAGACTTGTCGATGTGAAATCAAATTCCTTACATTAAACGCCCTCCTTGTGAACTTTATACCACCGAGTAAACACGTATACAATTTCACACGGCGACAGTTCAAAGTTTACGTTATTATTTCCACCATTTTCACACAAATTGTTAACTATTCCTCGGCGAATGTGGACATTTCTGGTGTTGTTATTCCGTGTCTTGAAAATTACGTTTTCGAGTCAGTGTCCATCGGTAAATAAAGAAAAATGATCATAATTTCATTTAGTTGCTTTGTTTTATGTCTGAATACTGCTGCTCATTTCGGTACTCCATTTTTATTGAGGGGTTGTCCAATGTTCATTTCAAATAGAAAACTTTTATTCTCTCACTATAAAAAGAAATATTATTGTTTGTGTAAATTTTTAAATAATATCCATATATGGTTGATATTTAAAAATTTGAAAATCGTCTTGGGCCCTTGAACTATCAAGTTGAATAATAATATTTGAATAAATTTTAATAAAACTTGATGTTAGTCGTCGGAATAAAATTGCAGCCTAGCCTTCGATCATACGTCAATGAGCCTAGCAGAAAAAATAGATGCCACGAGGAATGCCCTTCACATTTTTTTCTAGTCCTTATTAGCCCTATACTCAACGGCTATTTGTTTCACAAAATTAAGTGGTATTAATTTTTTCTTATTTTAATTCTATATAAATTAATTTATTAATTTATAATTTCATATAATTTAATTAAGGGTCAATTAAACCTTCAATGTAATCAACTTTCCCCCACAGCACTAAAAGTAAAATGAACATAATACGTACATTTGACTTTTAGTGCTAAAAAGAGGAGAAAAGTTTTTTCTACCACTTTTTACTGCATCTAATTTTGTTTATCTGTTCTCAAGTTCTACTCGCTGAAGGTCCAGTCAGTCCGGAAATCAAATCCTTACTCTTTACCTCTATAAATGTCAAAAATCTTCTGAAAAAAATCACTACGCACTTAATACAATGTACCTGTGTAGTAAATATACCCAAAATACAATCTGGTGAAACCGAACATGACACTGCAACAAGAGACAAACGAGTCCTAAAATATTAAAATAATTTGCAGGGTGGGCGCTCGCCGCTCCGCTAAACAATTCCCTTTCGGTGTTGCCATTAAAATTACTCATATATTCCCTATTTCCCTTTTTGCGCGCTTTTATTCCCCGATCCGGGAATTATGGCGCAAACGTGGAAAATGTGCTCTTGTTAATTGCGTTATTTGTATGAAACAAAGCGACCGTCGTTATTCAGGGACATTAATACAACAATAATAAATTATGGTCCTGCAAAACAAATAACGCAGAAGTGGGAACGTTTACTGACGGCAAACCCAAAATTGATCGGACGACCAATAATTTATAAATGCATTGCGGAAGTTAATTGGGTCCACGAATAATGATTCAAAACAATATGACATGTTTAGTCTTTATGGCGTTTAAGATATCCTACGAGGCTGGCATCTGTTTTCAGGCGATGTCAAAACTCTCGAAAGATGTACTCAAACATCATAAAAATTTAACAACTTTTTTCTTTTCAAAATAAATAATAAAAATAATAAATAGTTCGATACCACTGTTTTCTGCCTGTTTAGTTGAGAACTCATTGTTTGATATTTATTTTTGTTCACAGAAATTATTTTTGTTCAAGGGCGTAATAAGGGGTTGATGTCATCGATATATTATTAAATTCAATGATTGATATGTTATTACTATGTTCTGTAATAACCATTCATTTTTTTCAATTTTTATTTTAATAATATACCTATCTCCAATTTTCACTACTTTTTATACATATATAATACACCACCCACCGATAATTATATTTTATACAATAAAATATCTTTTCTTTCCACACACTTTTTCCCTTTTTATTTCTTATTACCCACATCTATGTAAATCTTCTCGCATTTCAGACAAATACTAAAACGTGATATTATTTTCACAATGTTAATGTTTGTTTTAATAATTATTGTATAGTTCATAGAATTCCAAATATTAAAAAAAAAAATTAATACTGTTTTTATTAATTTAATAATGTTTTATCCCTTCACACATCACACACCTACAAGCATAATTACATATACTCACACCTACACACTACGTACATCACCCCGTAATTACTAAATATACACACCACAAAGTAGACATTACAAAGAAACATATCGTAGGTACCCACTGTAAATAATATTACTTAATATCTGTAAATTGTCTCATCACTGTTACCAATGTAGGTAGGTACTGTTTGTGGCTATATAAATAAATAAATAAAGTACTGCGAGTATTTTGTTTTTGCGACAGCTGTTTCGGCTTAGAAGGCCATTTTCAAACTGTCAGTTTACATGGATAAATTATAATTATAAAAACGTAATTAAACTTTATTTAATTTTTTTTTTATTATTTTTAATTAACTTTTTACTTGTTTTATTTCTATACCATTTGCTGTTAATCTACAACTTTGTTTAGTGTATATTTTTTTCTCTGTATAATGATAACAATCTCTTCATTTTCCTTATTTTTACTCTCCCATCAGAGTTGGAATAAAAACTAAGCTGACTAACGGCAGAGCGATTAAACATGCAAAAGTAATGTATAAAAATGATACGTTCAAATGGCGTTTAAGTTCTTACTCGCGAAATAAATACCTACGTGTATTCAAAATCAATAATAAGAATGTGTACTTAAAGGCCATTAACCAGCCAGCGACCGAGAATTCATATTTCGTTGAAGATGTTCTTACGATCGTATAGGGCGGTTCCAATGAGAAAGATTAATTATTCTCCGTACCAGTTTTTTTAAATAATAACTCAATATTGATCCAAATTTGCTTAAATTTATATCTACATTCAAAAATGCGTGATGATAAAACTATTAAAATGATGTACTTTTTGTAATTACTGCTTTTTTGTAAATAATTTCAACGTTTTCATGATATTTAAAAAATATATATGTAAATAAATATTTTCCTATTCCACATCACAATGTCGGTAGGTATGTTTTATGTGTATTTGTGTGTGTTGTTGGTACGCTAACGCGTATATGATTATTTTATTTGTAGTTGTAACCCATCTGCGGAACTAATCTCCTGTTGACAAACTACTTGCAGTAGCTTAGCGGGTTAGAAATTCCAATTGTACCTAATGTTTTATACAATAATAAAATAAAATAAAATAAATAAACTTTTTTAATCACAAGTATTTATAATTTTTCAATAATGTGTAAGCAAAATGAGAATGGAAAAAAACTTAAATAAGACCGTAAAAAAATATAAAAAGTATTTTCGCCACAAAACACGTGTGCGGATCTTATTTAAAATGATTTTATTTAAACTAACATTAAAATTCTGAAACATAGCTTTCCTAGATAATTTATTGATTTATTTGACTGCATGATTATATGACTTGAAATGTGTGTTGTACAATACAAATTTTTTGTTTGAAACGTTAACAAATCTGCCAACGACCTACGATAAACCTTATTGTACTAAAAATAAAAATATTTTCTCAATATTTAAAACATAGCTTTACTAGATAAAAGAACAGTCTTTCAAAATCAATTTATAATTTGTTTGTGGATAAGAATCAATACGTCTAAAATTTGATTAAAAAATGACGTGTTTCCGGTTTTGTGTGGTTATTCCCTCTTAAATTAAAGTATCACGAGCGCATTATGTCAGAACGTCTAGAAATTAGTGAAATCCGTTTTCATTCCGCTGTCAAAAATCCGTTGTGGCAGTTTCGCACCAGAGCGCGGCGCGGCAGTGCAAACAGGCCGGCGCGGACCGAACCGCTTCCTAGTGTTAATTAGCATTAGTCGGTCGACCGTCCACGGGACATGGCTGCTGCGGTCTACTACTGTCACAACTTCACAATAAATCTGAAATTAGTCCGCCAGCGGAAGTGTTCCATTTAAAACTGCCACGTTTTGTCGAGTTTGATAAAATATTTATGTTGACGGCTGTACTCGCCAGAATCTTTTGAAGAAAGATTAGGGTTGTTTTTGAAGTCATTAATAATTTCTCTTAATCTTAAACACTCCGACCCCTAAGCGTGTTTACACGACAATATAACAATAGCAGTCAAGTACAATAAGCTTATTTTCAAGCTAATGCGTGTGTTCCCAAAGAAATCGTTATAACTCCTTTATTGATCTAGTGACAACCCTAAGACAAAAAGTAAAACCATATTAACCATATTAAATCAAGTTTCTCATCTCTATTCAAAGTTGTCCTTAGAAATACTTAAAAAATACTTATTTTGTAGAAACAGTTTTCACCCGTCAAATCGCCTACGTGGAGTTAGACATTGTTATTTTTTTTATTAAATATTCTTGTATGAAATGGTAAAAAAGTGTCTAAATTGTTTATTATACATTTATACGATATAATAAGTTTTTTTTACATAATTCGTGATTTTAGTACCGTTGTCATATAAAAACATCACGTGAGTCATTTTTGCATTTTTTATATTTGCAATCTAAATTTTAATATTTAAAATTTTTAATATTTTTTTGTAATAATACAATTTGAATACTTATTTCATAACCTTTCAAAAGAGTTTTTAGTATTGGGCTACGTTCAGAAATATTTCATTTATAGAGCTTTAATTGTGAAGCGGAAATAACACAAAGTTTTTATAAATCTGACAGTTTTTTAAGACAAAAAACCAGCACAAGTCTTGTTTTTTTTTTTTTTTACATTAACTCCACACAGGAGGCCCTGAGGAAAATAATTTCCCTCAGGGCCTATGTCATCTTTGAGGATGCTGTGTGGAGGGTCTTTTTGAGGAAAGGAAGGAATTAACATGGGTCTTGAAGAGACTCATGTTGCAGGAGGGAGGAAACACAGAGGCCGGTAAATCGTTCCACAGCCGAGCTGTTGAACTCAAGAACGAATCGTAAAAACGACCCGTTCTCATGTGACTAATATCAACTGTGTACAAATGTTGGGCGCGTGTTTGGCGTGTTTCCCGACTATGCAGCGGTGCCGAGGGGATCAATGACGCTAGTTCCTCGGAGCATCTTCCATTGTAATACCGGTAGAACAAGGACAGCATTCCCACCTGACGCCTATGCTCTAAAGATTGCAATCCGTCTGTTAAGATGGGAGAATCTATCAAACGGACCGCCCGTTTCTGCACAGAGTCAAGGGTTTTTTTTAGGTATTTTGGAGCTCCAGACCAGAGGTGGCTACCAAATTCAACCGTGGGGCGCACTTGCGATTTGTACAGGGTTAGCAGTTGAGTACTATTAAAGTATCTGCGGGCCCTGTACAGTACGCCCAGTTTCTGAGAGGCTAACTTAACTCTGGTTTCGATGGAGCCCCTATACCTGAGCTGGTCACTTAGAGTTTTTTTTTTTTATTTTTTTTTATTTATTTATCTATAATAAAATATATTTACAATGGTTTTATGTATATGCCTGTCTCACTAGGGTATACCTGTGTCGAGACAGGCGTAAGTTAAGTTACACCAAGCATATCAATGGAGGTCCTATTCGGAAGAATGCTTCCGTTGAAGGAGACTAGATTATCATTTAGATCCCTTTTATACGTTATCAAACATGATTGGGTCTTTGAAACATTAAATTCGACGAGGTTATTCTTACCCCAAGAGAAAACACTCTCGAGGTAACCGTCCATTCTTTGCTTCAAAGCCTTCCGAGCTATTGGGGTTTGTGTGATCTTTGGAGGCTTGTCAAACAAAAAGCTATCATGGACTGTACTGTCATCCGCGTAACAATGAATCGGTGCACATGACAAGAGGTCGTTGATGTGCAACAAAAACAAAGTCGGAGACAGAACCGATCCCTGTGGGACGCCAGCATTTATTGAATGTGAGGAAGAGGTGAAACCGTCAGCAACCGCCTGAATCGACCTCCCCTTCAAAAAGTCGGCAATCCACGCACACAAGGATGCGGGAAGTCCGTACGAACGCAGTTTGTTGACAAGCGCTCGACGCCAAACCCGGTCAAAGGCCTTGGAAATGTCCAGTGAAACCGTTTGGGTCTGACCAAAACATTCCAGGCACCGTCCCCAAACATGCGTCACATACGCGAGAAGATCACCGCACGAGCAGTTCCGCCGGAATCCGTATTGACGGTCGTTAATAATTTTGTTCTTCTCGAGGTATGTGAGCAGTGTTAAAATCTGGAGTGATCCTTTTAAATAAAATCTCGTTCTATTTACAAACTTTTCACTTTTATTTCAACTTATTGAACATGGACAATTTATAAGAAACAAAACCGGTAAGAATAACAACTGTTACACTAGCTCCGACTTATGAGCTGTTTTATATTGCGGTTATTGTCGAGAAAGAACATAAAACACATGATGCGAGCCTTTTTAAAGAGTAAAATCTATCCTACAAAACAACCAGTCATTGTGGAGTGGGAACTAGAAGATAAAACAAAAATCTATAATATCGATCAATATCCTGATAATCATCCATAAGCAAGGACTCACACCATTTGGGTGAAACATAGTAAGCTGAATTAATTGACCACAGATGTCGGTAGCCTTCACTTTTTTAACATATTGCCCGGGGCAGGATTCACAAATTTTATTAAAATTTTGGAATCATAATCTATTTAAAAATAAACTATAAAACAAACAAAATAAACCAAAAATCCTAAATCTAAGTACCTATACCACAAAAATACTAATAAAATAATTCAAAATAGCATAAATTAACTAAAAACCCTTTTTTTTATATCCTACACTGAACTTATAATTTAACTGTATAAATGCTGTTGAATTACTCTATTAATTAACTAAAAATAACTAAAAATTATTAATCCTATTAAATAACTAAAATATTCAAATGACTAAATTACACAAGTGTACATACTAAATTTTACATATTTAAATTGTCCAATAACACAAAATAATATTGTTTACACTGAACACAACACAATTATTGTTCTTTTTTCTTCTTTCTTCTCAAGTCTTCTGCTTGATCCATCCAAGGTGTAGTCGAGAAGATAAGTACCATAGTGTAAGGTACATAATCAATCCTTGGTAAGGTCCGGGATGTCAATTACAGGTTTAGTATCTGACTCCAGGGGCATCAGACATATCTTTGTGATGGGCCTCACAAAGATTCCTTGAGGTGTTTTTAGGGTAACAACTCGTACTAATCCATCCGCTCCAGGGTGTGTCTGCAGAATTCGGGCCATTTTCCATAAAGGTGGAGGTAAATGGTCTTCCTTTAAGATCACCAGATCGTCCTTTTGCAGTGCCCGTTGAGTGCTGGTCTGCCATTTAGTCCTCTTTTGCAGTTCCATCAGGTAATCTTGCTTCCATCTAGACCAAAAAGATTGAATTAGCGAACTGATCCTCTGATATTGAGTTAGTCTGTTGTCTGGTATCGCCCGGACGTCTCTCTCCGGAATGATAGAGGATTCAGTGCCTATAAGGAAATGGTTTGGGGTGAGTGGTTGGTAATCATGGATGTCATCGGACAAGGAAGTTAATGGACGGGAGTTCAGACAGGCCTCAATCTGACAAATTAAGGTATACAAGAGTTCAAAGGTTAATGAAGAATTATTAGTGATTCTATACAAATGGAACTTTGCTGACTTAACTGCTGCTTCCCACAAACCTCCCTGATTAGGGGCTCGAGGGGTTATGAACTTCCACTCAATACCTCTGTTCACTAAATAATTTTGAATCTTGTCGTTGTTTTCCCTCAAACTGGTGTACAGCTCTTTGAGCTTGCTGCAAGACCCTCTAAAGTTACTAGCATTGTCGGAAAAGATCTTTTCAGGTTGTCCCCTACGGGAGATAAACCTTTTTAAACCGTTCAAAAAAGCATTGCTAGATAAATCCGAAACTAATTCCAAGTGAACAGCCTTGGTTGAAAAGCAAATAAAGATACATAAATACGATTTCACGAGGGAAGCTTTTCTCAGCGTCCCACTTTTAATTGGAATTGGTCCGGCATAATCGATTCCAGTGATTGCGAAAGGACGACTCGGCGTGATTCTTTCGGGTGGTAAATTTCCCATGATTTGATGACCGGTTCGGGGACGACATCTAAAACACACAATACATTTATGTAATATCTTTTTAATAGTATTTTTCCCAAAGATAGGCCAAAATTTTAGTCGTATTTCAGCTAACAGAGCTTGAGGTCCTGCGTGTAAGTTTACATAATGGTAGTGACGTATTATCAATTCAGTTAGCTTATGTTTAGCTGGCAAGATAATTGGGTGTTTTTGTTGGTACGATAACTGTGTAGCTAAATTCAGCCTACCGCCCACATATATTAGACCATCATGTAAGAAGGGATGAAGAGATTTTAAATTACTTTTTCTGTTGACGATGCCATGGTTTTTTAATTCCTTCAATTCCCTTTGAAAGGCGTGTATTTGAGCTGATCTCAGTAGACATTTCAAGCTTGATTCCAATTCAGCTACACTTAAATTGCCTGAAATTCTACCTTTAACACTTCTGCAGTTATTGACAAATCGCAATACATATGCAGTAACTCTTTTCAATTTAATAAATGATGAGAATTTTTTAAATATCTCCCATTCTTGAACATCCGTGGATAATAGAACATTTTTGCTTTTGAGTTCCGGAGGGTTTGAACACGAAATCTTTGATATAGGCCAAGCGTTGACTCCTTCGGTCAACCAATTTGGTCCATTCCACCATATTGCAGAATTTATCAATTTATCTGTAGTGGTTCCTCTTGAAAGTATATCCGCTGCATTGTCTGCTGAAGATACGTGTCTCCATCGATCTGGATCACTAAGTTCTTGTATTTCAGCTACTCGGTTTGCAACGAAAGTAGCCCATCTCGTAGGTTGACCTTTCAGCCAGCACAACGTTATCATGGAGTCACACCAGTAATATGTGTCGATCTCCACTATATTTAGCGCTTGTTTTACATTTTTTATTAATTTCGCCAGTAGCACAGCACTACAAAGCTCCAACTTTGGCAGTGAAATACACTTCAATGGTGCTACTCTTGATTTAGACGTTATTAGGTGTGAATGCCACTTACCGATATGGTCCACTGACACCATGTAAACGCAGGCTCCGTAAGCCTTCTCAGATGAGTCGCAAAAACCGTGCAGTTGTAGATATTTAGATTGCCTGCAAATAATTTTTCTTGGTATTTTCAACACATTTAATTGAATTAATTCTTGAAGGTAGGACCTCCAGGGTGCTAATGTTTCATTAGGCAATGGATCATCCCACGCTGCTTTAGACTGCCATAACTTCTGCATTATCAATTTGGCTACAACTATAATCGGTCCTAGTAGACCTAATGGATCAAAAGTTGATGCAATGCAAGATAATATCTGTCTTTTACTCTCGGTTCGACTTGATGGTTTCATTATTACATAAGAAAAATAATCAGATTCATTATTCCATCTTAATCCTAATATTTTCTCAGTCTTTGGATTGTCAGTAATAATTTTTTCAGAATTGCCTGATTTGGCAATCTTAGCTTGGCCCGACTCGGCTGACAACTCCAAGACATTAGACCTCCATTTCCTCAAGGTCATCCCCGCAGACAAAAAGATGCTGATTAATTGCTCTTTTAACTCTCTACAGGATTCCATGTCATCTCCCCCGGTTAACAAGTCATCCATATAGAAGTCATTTTCTATGACCTGACTAGCTCTAGGAAAATTTACATTGTTATCCATACCAATTTGCCGTAGAGTTCTAGTGGCTAAGAAGGAGGAAGGCCCCAGACCATATGTGACTGTCTTCAGACGGTAATGCTTGAGCACCTCCTGCGGCGACTCGCGCCATAGTATCTTCTGCAGGTCACGGTCCGCTTCACCCACGTTAACCTGGCGGTACATCTTCTCGATGTCGGCCGTCAGGACCACTTGATGTTTCCTGAAATGCAATAGTTGGGTGTATAAGTCCTTTTGTATAACAGGTCCTGTCATCAAGGCGTCATTGAGAGAAATTCCATTTGAAGGTTTGGCGGAGCCGTCAAAAACGACCCTCACTTTAGTAGTAGTGCTTGATTCTTTTATTACAGCGTGATGAGGTAAAAAATAGGATTCACGATCCTCCTTTGACTGGTCACACACCTCCAAATGACCCAATTCCTCATATTCATGCATGAATTGTACATATTGTGTCTTCAATTCGGGATTCGACACAAATTTTCTCTCTAAATTTTTAAATCTTTTTTCAGCAGTGAGCAATGAACTTCCCAGCTGATCAATGCATGCTCGACGCGGTAAACTTACTACGTATCTACCGTCGTCTTGTCTGGTATGAGTACTAGCGAAACTGGCTTCACAAGCCTTTTCTTCATGATTTAGAATCTTAGTGGGATTAATCTCCTCCAATTTCCAAAATTTTTCTATTTGATGACTTATTTTATTTATAGATAAACTACAAAAATCTGATACAGGCCTTTGCTTGGGGTACATGTTGATCGGTCCTGATATGATCCATCCCAGTTGCGTACGTTGAAGTGTTGGTCCCGACTCGAGTTTCAATCTATCGTTGGTTAGGATTTCCCAAAAACTTTCCGCGCCCAACAGGATGTCGATGGGTGCAGCTATATTGAAGTTCGGGTCAGCTAGCTCCAATCCTCGTGGTAGCTTGAAGACTTTTTTCTCCATTGTCACTTGTGGTAAGTTTGTTGTAATCTCCTGTAAAATCAGACATGATATTTCGCGTTTATAATCAGTATTAAGCGAAGTCATCTCCACTGAAATTCTCTTTTTTATGTATGTGATATTATTATGGATCCCAGAGACAGGTTTGTTTATCAATTCACATGGTAAATTTAATTTATTAGCAAATTCAGCTCTCATAAAATTTGACTGGGCCCCTGAATCAATCAGAACACGGGCTTTAAAAAGCTTATTGTTACTACCCACAACTCCTATGTTGGCAGTTGACAATAATATTATTTTTTCTGCTTTATCCGATGCAGAAAAATTTGATACTGAAACCTCGTTATCAGCATCCATATTGGAGGCCTCCCGCAGAGGTACCTCATTGTGTAGCAAGGTGTTGTGGTTATCCTTGCCTTAGCGCCTGCAAGAAAGGTTTGCCTTGCAACTCTGTGCATGGTGACCCACCTTTAAAACATGCTTGGATTGATTTCGTAGCATCAATCCTCTCATGTAATTTCAATTTTATAAATTTTTTGCAATAATAAACTTGGTGACCTTTCTCGTTACAATAAATGCAGTTGTTAGCCTTTACCGCTAAAAATACTGATGAATCTTTTTTGTAATTATTGTTGCTTATTTGTGTTTTATGTAAGCTAGAAATCTTTTTCTCAGAAGCGTTCATAAGTTCCAATACTTGTGCTCTAGCAGATAAACATTTTAAGAATTCCTTTAACGTAGGTAATTCGTCTTGCAATGTATATTGCTCCCAATTTTTTCGGGTAGATGCGTCTAATTTATTTGATATTATACAAATAATCAACGGATGCCATTGATCTACCTTGATCCCGATATTTTGTAATGCCTTTAAACTAACGTTTGTTTCATCAATTAAATACCTCAATGCTACAGGCTCTTCTTGTTTCATGTCTTTTAATTGAAATAGAGATTGGATGTGTTTATGCGCGGTAGTTCTTAAATTTGCAAATCGTTCATTTAACAATTCCCAAGCGGAAAGGTAATTTAATTCCGAAACTTCTAGATTAGCTATTATTTTTAATGCGTTTCCCTTTAAGGTGGATTGCAAGTAAAAGAATTTTTGCACATTGCTTAAAGTACTGTTATTATGCACTAAAGTCTTGAAGGTTTCGACGAAATTAACCCAATTTCTCTGATCTCCATGAAATTCCCGCAATTGAAGGGTGGGTAGTTTTATTTCCACCTTACTTTGATCGACGGATTCGATCGCGCCCTTGGCCGTTGCCAAAACTGAGAAATATTGGTTTTCGAAAGCTTCTCGTTGACTATAATTTTCAATTTCGTCTGAATCCGGTAACATTTCAATTTTCAGTTGAACTGCTTCGAATTCATCTAGCAATGATTTCACCCGATCATATCTTAATTTAATTTCATTTATCTGTGAACCTAGTCAATTTTCCCTTAATCACGCCACGTTTGCTTATTAATGATTTTATATTTTCCATTTTTGATTATATTTTGTTAATATCGCTTGACAATTATTTTATTTGAGCAAAGCACCCGTTTGAAAGAATACCAATGACAATCTTGACAATACTATTTGAGAACACTATTCAAGTAATATTATATTATTATTCTCAAGTGGGTAGTGATTTTATTTATAATAATGACTCTATTTAAGATAAATCTCGCTTAAATACATGAGGTCTGAATAAAAATAAGATAGATGTGATAGGAAGACACTGAATACTTATCTCAGAATTGCTATGTGGTCCACTTTCCTTAATGATTTCCAGGTTCAATCAATTTTGTATTTTTTGGCTGCTGGTTCCTTGTTTTTTATTTGTATATACAATCTCCTGATTGTAATCCGGTGGAAGGATCAAATGTTAAAATCTGGAGTGATCCTTTTAAATAAAATCTCGTTCTATTTACAAACTTTTCACTTTTATTTCAACTTATTGAACATGGACAATTTATAAGAAACAAAACCGGTAAGAATAACAACTGTTACACTAGCTCCGACTTATGAGCTGTTTTATATTGCGGTTATTGTCGAGAAAGAACATAAAACACATGATGCGAGCCTTTTTAAAGAGTAAAATCTATCCTACAAAACAACCAGTCATTGTGGAGTGGGAACTAGAAGATAAAACAAAAATCTATAATATCGATCAATATCCTGATAATCATCCATAAGCAAGGACTCACACCATTTGGGTGAAACATAGTAAGCTGAATTAATTGACCACAGATGTCGGTAGCCTTCACTTTTTTAACAAGCAGTTTGTCATTGATCACACGTTCCATCACTTTTGACAGAACAGATGTGATCGCTATGGGGCGGTAGTTGGCTGGGTTGGAGCGGTCACCCTTCTTTGGAATGGGGTGAATGATCGCTTTTTTCCAACCAGAGGGCACAGAGCCAGACTTCAGGGACATTTTGAAAAGCTTCGTTAAAATTGGAGCTATTTCTACAGCGCACCTCTGCAATACCAGGGCAGGTATTCCGTCAGGCCCGCTAGCTTTATTAACATCAAGCCCTCGTAAGACTTGGAGACATCCCGATGCCGGATCCTCAGCTTTTTCATACGAAAACTGCAATGAGGAACCGACGGCGGGGTAGCACCTTGATCATCGAGGGTCGAGTTTTCCGCGAACATTTTGCCTAATAAGTTAGCCTTTTCGGCGGCGGTATTTGCTAGAGAGCCATCAGGTTTGGTAAGAGGTGGCAGACTGGATTTGCAGAAATTGCGACCTATTGAGCCCGCAAGCGACCAGAACGCTCTGCTGCCGTGCGGGCAGGCAGCCAGCTTACTGCTGATCTGCAGGTCGTGCTCGAATTTTGACCTGTTAATGATCCTCCTGCATTCCTTTGCCATTTTGTTATATACTATTCTGTTTTCAGACGTTCGAGATGTGTTGTAGGCTCGGTAAGCCGCGTTTTTTCGTTGCACTGCTTCGGAGCATTGTCGACTGAACCACGGCTTTAAGCCCACACCAGTTTCTTTAACAGTGGATTGGATGAAGCCATCCATCGCGGATGTGATGACTTCACCAATTTCCTGGGCACATCTTGAGGGATCCGAAGTCTGAAAACAGACAGCTGACCACGGGAAGGCATTGAAATGAGCCCGCAGACCAAACCAATCTGCTGATCTATAGTGCCACACTTTTCTCTTCAGCCGCTCGTTTGGCGGTCTGAAGGTTACGGGGATTGATGTCGTCACCAGGCAGTGGTCGGACGATCCTAGAGGCGCTGTGACTTCAATCTTGTAGCCGTGTGGCACAGTGGTTAAAAACAGATCTAACAGATTGGAGCGGTGAGTCTGGACATCAGGAACCCTTGTAGGCTCCTGAACCATTTGCTCCAGTCCATAGCAGAGGGCAAAGGATTCCGCCTCTCGTCCAGCCGAGTCCGTTGGTCCTGAGAACTTTAACCAAGGTTCGTTATGAACATTGAAGTCTCCCAGGACCACAAACTCTGCTGTAGGGAAGCGGGGAAAGAGGTCATCAACAGTATTGCTTAGATGTTTGAAGAGTTCGGATGTATCTGAAACGCTAATGTTCGGTGAGCGGTATAAACACGCGTAACATCTTACCGTACTGGCAAGATTGACGCGCACCCACATTACGTCGAATTTGGAGTTCTCCAGATTCAACAGTCGCACACAGTTGACGTCAGCTCGGCTGAAGAGACATACACCTCCTTTGGGTCTGAATTTGCCCATGAGGGTGAAACCCGGGCAATCCAGATAGGAGGCGTCTGTAGGCTCAGCTATCTGCGTTTCGGAAAGGAAGAGAAGGTTGGGACGTTGGGAAACAAGGTGGTGGTGGACTGAATTTAGGTTTTTGTGCAGGCCGCGAATGTTGGTGAAGTTCACCAACAGTTTTGGCCTGCACCGGGGACTCCTGCTTCTCGCCGTTGTAAAGATGTTATTTATGTTTTTTTGTGAATTCATGATTGAGTTAAGTTTTTTTTTTGAAGAGGATAAAGAAAGATCTGGAAAGGAAAAGGTATAAGGGGTGGGTAGGAAGCTGGGAATCAGAGTGTCCAGGAGTGACGGACGTATGAATCCAACCCACCCACTGCGGTGCAAGGCGATGGGCTGGGAGAGTCCGGCTGGAGAGGTCGCCCAATGCGCCCCAAACGCAACTGCTGGGTCCCCTCCGGTCACGAACCGGCACAACAGCAGCGGTGGGGTTTTTGCACTCGTTGATGGGGCAGCCCACCCTCAGTCGTGAGCCTGAGGGTCGGGCCCCTGTACTACCGAGCGGCCCGGACAACGGTAACCGGTTGTAAAGGGTCTCCCTCAACCAGCATCTCCCAATCCGGCCTGCCACGCAGAAGGTGGGCCGACGCACCCGCCATCAAGACCCAGACAAACATTACCCCATGAACCCGGGCACCCCTGCTAAGTCACCAAACGTAGCGAACCACTTGGGGTAACCTGTGGCAGAGGTGTTGGTCATCCAATAAATGGTTCCCAGGGCGGCGGTACCCAAACCCGCCTACCAAATTGAGATTATGAGACGGCTATGCCCGAGTTCAGACAATTACTTTTATTTAACATGTTTGTATTATCGGACAAATAATAAAGCATCTTATTTGTTGACAATACAATTGATATACCAAAGCTCCTTAGTTCGTGATAGTAATGAAGTTGTTGGCTAAAAACATAATGTCGTCGGCTTACATATTCCAGATGGTATCCATTTTCATGACACATGTCGAAGATACTATCAGTATCACCCTGGTGTAAGACCACAATTCAGAAATGAAATGTTGCTTTAAATAGCTTTAGCTGTGTTTGGTGACCAAAACTAAATAGCCGGTTGCTTCCCCACCCTCCTCTGCACATCTCCTTTGCCTCCCCACTGCCACCACCCTCACATTTTGCCCCAATTGGGAATGCCATAGTCTCACTGGCTCTAAACAGGAGTAGTTGGGACTCTTGTGCGGTATTCACATTAAAAAAAAAAACTTATTTATTTAACCTTATTTCATAATTTTATTTATTTTACAAAACTCATATTAGTCGTAATTTTGCATAATGCAGTTAATCCGTACATATTTATAATAAAGATAATTTGGTATAATAAGCTTTTCGTGTTACTTAATCGAAAACTTTTCATAAAGGAGTTCAACAAGTGGATACTTTTATTAATTTATCTTTAATATATTTTATTGATATACAATTTATACATATTCATAAATATAAACAAGAAAGAAAGACTGAATATTTTTAATTTTACCAAGGTTCTTTTGCACTTCCAGAGTTAAACAATGTCACTATTGCACAATGTAAATCGGCTCTATTCGATGACAAAATATAAAAATAAACCCAGTTTATATTATTTACAATATTGTTGAACTAAATACATCTACAACATGTGAGTATATGTTTCCCAGAATTTTGATTCGTCTCATAGGAATGTAATATTGGGACGTTGAAGAAGAATTGTTACAATAAGAAGGAACATGGAACAAAATTAAATATAGCAACTAAGGGGTATTCAACATCGAATTAATAATTTTAATGAAGCATAATTAATCGCAAACAATTCTCCGTTCCGATAATTTTAACAAATTTAATGCATTCAGAATGTATTCGTAATATAGGAATTATTGAGAAATACCTACTCTAAAATTTACGCATTTAAAGAATTTGTTTTGGATTATTTTGATTGTGTGTAAATTAATAGAAATGAAAATAGAATATATATTACAATAATAATGATCGCAGAATAATGATCACAATAATAATCACAATAGTATAACTTTCCAATCATATCCTACTAATATTATAAAGGCGAAAGTTTGTATGGATGTCTGGATGGATGTTTGTTACTCTTTGACGCGATAAATACTGAATGGATTTTAATGAAACTTTACAGTAATATAGCTAATTCATCAGAATAGGCTATAGGCTATAACTTAGAGCTCTGGCAATATGAAATTTGTATAAAATTATTAGTTTATTGTCCAGGTTGTTGGGGGAGGGTGAGGGGGGGGTTAGTAAGGGCGTGAATGAGGTAAGGGGGGGGGGGGGTTGGGAGGGGGAGGGATTGGGGGGGGGAGCAGTGGCGCGTGCGAAGCCGGGGGCAAAAGCTAGTCAAAAATATAGGAAATCAAGTAATTAATTTTAAAATACAAATATTTGATTGATAAAATGACAGAATATAATTAGATGATAGAGACGCCAGTCCCGGTAGCGTACTTCCTTTTCCGTATTCAATACGAGGCAACCATGCCTCGAAATCAACACGGGTTTCCATTTTACTTTACTTGTTAGGTTAGTCTATTGTTAATTTGCTTTTTAAAGTAAGCGAGACTATTTGCATAGATGTAATTGAGAATTGAAAATGCTTATATTTGATCTTGAACTTGAATGTGAATGGCTGTTTCTTTTACTCTATTAATTTGTACCTTACTTTTATTTCTGTTTTTCACATCGTATATCGATCTTTTTTTGTCTTTGTCATCTCTATATATTATCATCACCATTTTTGTTATCTTTCTTTATACCTACCTCTGTTTATATTTTGCTATTTCTAATTTCTGTTAACTTCTATGTATACGGTCAATTTCTAAAAACTGGGATGTATTACATATGTACCTTCACGATTGTTGGAAAAAAATAGATGTACTTATGCTTTGTGAAACCTCTATCAAAAGTGAACATGCCAGTTTGTACGAGATTCCAGGTTACAATAGTGTAAGCTATTTTCGCGAACACAGGTCTGGTGGGGGTATTACTGTGTACATCAGAGATACATTTGTTTTCACACAAAAGCAATTGGAGGTATTTGAAAATATTTTCGGTATAATCACACTTCCAAATAATAATGAACTTACCTTACTCGCAATTTACCGCCCACCAAACTTAAGTAAATTAGCTTTTATAAATGAACTTTCTACAATACTCGATAATCTTCCCTTAAATCACTGTGAAAATGTACTAATCTTTGGGGATGTAAATATTGATTTGTTAAAATGTCAGGATCCGCTAACCATTCAATATGAAAATTTATTGTCTATGAACTATTTTACTAAATGTATCGATGACGTCACGCGAGAAGCGGTAATTACAGGAAAAATAACACGTTCGTGCATTGATCATATTTTTATAAGATTCAATAGTGGAAACCAAATCACTGATATGCTTTCATCGTGTGTATGCGAGATTAATATAGCCGATCACTTTGTAACGGCGATAAATATTCCATTTCCCAAAAGTAATAAGAAATTAACAACGACTAAAACTTCAATTTTATCTCAAAAAAGGATCGATGCAAGCATTAGGAATTTCAATTGGAATGAATTACTTTGTGAAGAAGATTGCATTAAGCTTTATGAAAAAATAAAATGTAAATTTAACGATATTTATGAAAAAAGTAAGATATTCATACATATTCAGTCAAGAAAAAGACCATGGCCTATAAAACAGTGGATGACAAATGAAGTATTAGATAGCGTTAAAAAGAGAGATAATTTATATAAAATTTGGAAAAATTCACAAAAAAATAAAATTTATGAAAAACAATTTAAATCTTTTCGGAATATTGTAACTAAATTAATATTTAAATGTAAATCTACCTTTTTTAATGAAAAATTCAAAAATTATTTTGGAAATAAGAAGAATACATGGGATGAGATAAATAAAATATTAGGACGTAGATCTAAGAGTAATTGCGATGAAGTAATCTCAAGGTACTTACTAAAAGATAAATCTGCAGAAACAGTGGCAGACGACTTCGTCAACTAATTTTCGGACAGTATAAACTCACTATTACATAAATGTGATCTTAAAGCATCAAATGTTGAACCAACACAGCTACCACATAGTCTTTATATACCACGTGCCACACTTTTAGATATTCAGAATATTGTAAAACTTCTAAAAAATTCAAAATCACCCGGAATAGATAACATCAGAATGTTTGATATTAAAAAACACATAGATATTTTAGGACCGATTTTGACACATTTAATTAACATAATATTAATGCAAGCCGTAATACCAAAAGACCTTAAATGTAGCATTATAAGACCTATATACAAAAGTGGCAGACATATTGATATAGGAAATTACAGACCGATCAGTATATTGCCTGCAATAGAAAAGATACTTGAAAAATACATCTCCATAAAATTGAATAAATACCTCGAGTCTTTCTCAATAATAGATCCACACCAATATGGCTTTCAAAAAAAGAAGAGCTCAGAACTGTTACTTCAAGATTTTTCAAATTATATAAATAACGAACTAAACGATAAAAAAACAAATATTAGTTTTGTTCATAGATAATTCGAAAGCTTTTGATACTATAGATCCTACAAAATTACTTAAAGTTCTAGAGGCGATAGGGGTGAAAGGACGTTTTCTTAAACTTTTGAAAAACTATCTAAGTGATCGTAAAATTCAGGTCAAAATAAATGGAAAATTGAGTAAAGTGGAAACATTGTCTACTGGTGTGCCGCAGGGTTCTATCCTAGGTCCAACACTATATATAATATTTGTCTCTCTTATGAATAAAGTATTTTCTTTTATCAAACACTACGTATACGCGGATGACACAGCACTTGTCATTTCACATAGGGATCTGCTCACGGCCATGAATATGCTACAGCAGGATTTCATAGCATTACTAAAATGGTCTCACGACTCTGGCTTAGTTATAAATGCACAAAAAACAAAACTAATGCACATAAGATCGCCTCATGCCAGATATACAATAGCACCTTCAATAGTATCACATAACTTTGACTGCATACATAATAACTGTACACAGCCCTGCGCCTGTGGAAGTATTGATCTAGTAAAAGAATATGTCTACTTAGGGGTGACGGTGGATTGTAATATGAAATGGGATATCCGTATTGTTAAGCTATGTAAACGCCTTCGAACGATTGTAGGCAAACTGTATAAACTTAAATATTATGTGCCCATCAAAACCATGAAACTAATCTATTTGTCCCTGGCTGAATCTAATGTGAGATATGGTATAACTTCTTGGGGGCACTCATGTAAGACAAACATCCGACATGTACAGTCAATTCAAAACGCCATGGTCAAATTACTCGTCAGCAAAGCAGTTTATGACCAGCGTCAAAATATCACTAGAATGTATAAATCCATAAATGTTTTACCTATTAGAGCTCTTTTTTGGCATAAAATCTGTATGCAACATATCCTAGATAGCCCATACAAAACAATGGTGGATCACGTGCACAATACTAGGCTTACACAAAATGAAGGTATGATAGTACCTAGATTTTCTAATAAACATGGCCAGCGAACTTTTGAATACATTATACCACTTATATTTAATATGCTGCCATATGATTTGAAAAAATGTTGCTCGACACCTAAATTTGCACTATTGTTAAAAACATGGCTGTTGGAATCAGATTTTCTATATTAACTGACTCCTCGTGCATTTTTAATTTTTTTTAGACGTTGTCTTCATATTTTTATTTTTTTATACTTATTTATACCATCTATTATTATTTATCTATTATGTACTCGTATTTTATTAAATTGCAATATTTTTTTCTTCTATTGTAAGACTTTATACTGTACTATATTTTTGTCCACACTATTTTCCTGCCGACAAGCTACTTGCAGTAGCTTTGCAGGTTGTAATGTAAACAAGAAAAAAACCTTTTTTCTGTAATAAAAAAAAATAAATAAAAAAATAAAAAGTCAGCAATCTCTCCGAAGGAAAAGGTAACGCTCATCAAACAATTCATTACTGAATAATGATGAACTCAACCAAGTTTCAGTGAAGCAGATTATATCATAATTATTGATTACAACTTCGTTTTTTGTGTCATTTGTTTTGATTCTAATTCCCCTAACATTTTGGTAGAAAATTTTCAGATCCATTTTGTAATTTTGATAAGACGTATACATTAAGTTTAAAGGACGGAGGAAGACGGGTTTGAGGGTGATTTATCGGTAAGATTCTGTAGTATGGCCTTGTTCTTCACGAGCAGTGATGGAGACATGTCATTATTCCTTAAGAAGACGCGCCTATGTTTAATCCATACGTAATTGAAGTTCAGGTCCTTTGCTGCTCGCCTAGTTGCTGCATGAAGTTCCTTGTTACAAGGTGTCAGATGTTCACATACATATATCGGAGAAGAATCTGTGAAACCAAGGTGTTGGCTGTTCAGTTTCCTATCCACGTTCCTCTTGTTGAATACCTTAACTGCAGACAGCAATTCGTCATGGATTCGAGGGCTGGGCAGAGTCATTACAGTATTTTTTGGTCTTGAGTTGGGAATTGCGTCAGGGTGACGTGGTGATCATATTCTGCAGCGAAGTTTTCAAGGGATGATTGAAAATCTTCCATACAGGTCAGCTTGTTTTTTATATCCCCTAGTTCGTCCACTATTTTGGAGTTAAGGCATTTAAATAACTCATGTTTTAGGGTTTTCAGTACCTGGTCTAATTTTTCGTCTATGTGTTCTATGATTATTTTAGATACGTCGCTTGAACTCGCACTTTGTGGGGTGGATATAGAGGTGTCATTAATCTTTTTTTTTTGGAACCTGTTGCTTGTCCGTGCAATATGGTGGGAGATTGAATAATCAGAGTTTCTGCGTTATTTCCAGTAAATTTCTGTTTACCTTTGCAAGGGAGACATTTTCAAGTAGCTCTATGTTGTTTATAATGCTTTTTGTAATTTTCTTTGGAAGTTCCTACACATTTAAAATGATAGCTTTGGGAACATTGACTGCAAGTCATTATCTCGTCAGCTTTCGCGTTCAGCTTACATTCCTCACAAAGATGCATTATATATGTAACACCTGTTGGTAGACAAACTCCACGACACTTCACAAACAAACTTCGATTATTAATATTGGTCTTTCACCGGGGTGACACTGAAAGAATCTTGCACTCTTCTACTCTGCAAATATACTAATTGTACAATTATTAGGAGCAGTTAAGATAAATTTTAGCAAGTAATATTTGTACAACACCATTGAGATATTTCTTCCGGAAAACGGCGCTATCCATACAAAGTATCAAATTATTATTTTTTTTCATTTCTAAGATAAAATAATTATCATTGGTAAAAGTAACAAATTATTACTCCTTCAGAGCTCTCACAAGGATTCTATTTCTTTTTATAAATGAATCTATACATAATAAAACTACTCTAGACCCTCGAATGACTCAGCAGTGATCAGTGATAATGATCGATGATGGACGGAGGTAAACAATGTTCGTTATTTGTTTTTGGGGTGTTATGCCGTGTTGCGCTACCTCCTTTTTAGTCAACGTTTCGGACAGCGTTGCAGTGTCCATTATCAGGGCAGATCCTGCAAATCCGGCAGTTCTGGCAGATCCGGCAGATCCGACAGATCCGACAGATCCGACAGATCTGTAAACTTATAGCCAGGAAAGCAA
Organism: Limnephilus lunatus; assembly: GCA_917563855.2. Classification (NCBI taxonomy): domain Eukaryota; kingdom Metazoa; phylum Arthropoda; class Insecta; order Trichoptera; family Limnephilidae; genus Limnephilus; species Limnephilus lunatus. The sequence goes on from OU830594.1 coordinate 35,082,601, forward strand.
AAGAAACAAAATTAGACTACACTCATCGGTACACATTGTACTGTACACTCATCGGTACACAGTTCATTAAGAAAAAAAATAGATCACCTAAGGTGGTGCAGCGACTTAATTAGCGATGTAATTCATAACATAAGATATGTGATATAATAGATGAGCTATTATAACTTAAAGAGTGATGTTAAACTATTGTGACCTAGACGGAAATAATAGAACTAAGTACCTACGTACTAAAATTTGCAAAACTTCTGTTAAATAGGTACAGCCAATTCAAGAGACATGCACTATTTCCTCAGTCCGTGCATTCGCTCGATCTGCGCAGATAATTTTATTACCGTGATTTGGCGGAGTGAAATACTTGTTTTTGTCGAGTTTGACTGAAGGAATGGGCAACTTTATGAGTTGCAGTAATCGGAGCATTCTAATTCTGGATTTATAATCTTGTTTGGCAATTTTAGATCGTCCATCTGTCGTCTGTTATAGAGTGCAGTCTCAGTAGTTGAATAATTGAACGAGTTTTATGTCTTCAGTTAGGATGCACAGTTTCTGGATTATTAACCCCAGAAACCTACGTCGGAACTAGTAGCCGTAGTTAGTCTTATAACAGTATTATCAAATACCCCATAATATTAATAATCCTTCCAACTTCTGACATTTCCCATACATTCTGAAGGCGTCATACTATACTAGCGCCTTCTAGTGGCGTGGGTTGTTCTCCTTGGTTATCTTTCATGCATTTTAATGGATTTTATGTGAAGTCACTTAGTATATTTCGACCGGTTGAGTGGGCGTAGCGCTTGGGTCCCACCCGGGCGTCGCATGTTCGATTCCTCGGCTGGCTAAGTCCTCCATCACAACACAAGCAACATTTTCGGCTTTCTGTGGTGGTAGTAGGAGATTTTCAAACATTGTTGGGTTATTCGTAACTCAGGAATGTTTGTCTTTCTTTGAAAAAAAAAATATATATATATTCTTACTGTACGTAATAAATTAAAGAAATAAAAAAAAACTTCAAAAATTATGGAATCTACTTACGATCTGACTACTTTTTTCATACATAAGAATTTATTAAATTAGCTATTAACTCTGTCTTTTGTGGTTTAGAAAGGCAATAAAGTACTTTTATATTTTAAAATTTAAATTTCTCAATGAACTCAAGGAGCCAACCAATAAAATCACTAGAACTAAAATTACACAAATGCCATAGAAATCATATACAATGTTACTGCCCCGTCATCGAAAAAACACAAAATATAAAATATCTCGGAGTAATAATTGACGAAAATCTTAGATGGGACCTACACATCAAAGGTATTACGGAAAAACTCACAAGCCTTATAAAAATCTAAGAAACGTGGTATATAAAAAGGATATGAAAAATATCTACTACGCGTTATGTCATTCTCAAATTGAAAATGGAATCATAGGATGGGGATCTGCTACACATACGTACCTACATAACCTGAATACGATTCAAAAAGGAATCATAAAATACCAATAAAAACGCCTTCAATTAAAATTTTCAATAGCTTTGACGTTCCAAATATACAGCAAATATATGCCAAAAATATATTATTGAAGCTTTTCAAAAATAATGAATCCTTTACTAGACATTTGTACGCATAACACTAGATCGAATAAAAATAATATAAAAAATATTCCAAGTTATAAAACCACACTCGGACAAAGAAACTATACATACTTTGCAACAAAACTCCATAGCATCCTTCCCCAAAACATAAAACTAATAAAAAATCCTAATAAATAAAAATATGGCTGAAAGAGGTCAATGAAAAAACCTTAAAGAAGACACTAAAAACGACATAGAAAACAAATAAACTATATTTAAATAACTTTAGTCCGCCTCGGCACAGTGAGGAGCCCTTAGTGAGAAGGACTAAGAAATACATTTTATTTATTTTATTTTTATTTATTAAAAGTATACAATACAGAATATAGTATATTATATAAAGCATTGTACTCCCAAGAGTTAATAAACTCATTGCGGGAATGATACGCATTACATGAAACATATAGCTGTATGTATTAAATGGACATATCATAGGACATACACAACATTATTATTTCAGATAGTCATTCATAAAATGAAGTTTGAGCATTTTAGTTTGGGTCTTTTTACATTGACTTGCACATTTGATCTCGTTGGGTAGTTGATTATATTTTGTGTAAGCTATGTATTCTAGGGATCTTAGTCCATATTTTGTTGATTTGATTTTTGGTATATGAAGTTTGTTGTGATTTCTTGTGTTGTGTTGGTGTACGTCGCAATTGTAATTGAGTGTAGTGTTGGAATGTGCCGAGTGTTGAATTACTTGTAATATAGTTTTTGTTATTTCAAAAGTGGGAATGGTGTTAAAAGGAAGTATTTGGGTGTTTCTGTAAATGTCTTTGACGTGTGTATCCCAAGGTAAACTGAATATATTTCGCAGGGCTCTATTTTGGACGACTTGGACTTCTGAAATCATTTTTTTTGTAGCAAATCCCCAGATTCCGGCGAGATATATTAGATGTGAGTGAATCATAGCATGGTAAATCGATCTTAATAGAGAGGGAGGAAGTAACCCGCGAAGTCTATATAAAACACTAGTTATAGGAGTAATTTTGGATAGAACATGTTTAAATTGGTGATTCCATGTGAGTTGTGAATCAATGAAAAGGCCAAGATATTTTGTAACATCAGCCCTTTCAAGGCGGTTATTATCAAGACTTATATTAAGACTTACATTTTTTTTATTTGCAAACAATATGTAATGTGTTTTTTTTATGTTTAGGCTAAGTTTGTTTAATCGCAGCCAGTTTGCCAGGTAAGATATATCCCTTTCCATTTCCTTTTCTAGTTCGTTTAAATCGTTATTGTGATAAAGAATCACTGTATCATCTGCATAAAGTTGTATTGTACCCTTAAGTCCCCATTTAGCAATATCATTTATATATATTAAAAATAGTAATGGTCCAAGTACGGAGCCCTGAGGCACACCACATTTTATCGTTCCCATACTGCTTGTCCCTTAATTAATTTAATTTTTTTTTGCTTCTACTTAATTTCACCATTATATTTTGTATGTAAAATTATTTTATATAGTCGCTAAAATAAAATAAAAAATAAAATTAAAAAAAATAAATTTGGCGGTTACAAAGTTATTGATTTATTTAAAATTATAATGTCACATCACAAAGTATCTGTTTCATATGAACAAATACTTTTATACTTGTGAGAAATTTTCTTTAATTTCTTATTTGCAGTGTTCACTTTTATGCTTAGCATATAACAAAAAAAAATTGAACGTCAACATTGACGATGATTTACAACTGCAACATGAATACAGAATTTCGCATGAAACTAACACAGCTTTGCTGAATTAACCTTAATATTTTTATAATTATATTTTTCATGAGTTAATCCATTTTTGTGTAATCCGGAATATTTTATTTCCTAGGATTTAACGAACTCATATTACATTTCACCAACTAACCTGTCAAAGTTTTTGGCATTCCAGAGTTTTTAATGAATTGATGGATGATGAACCTGAACCTGCCCCTCTTGATGCGCTTGTTACCATGATAAAATATTTAACTGGTCTTGTTCTACGTACTGTTGTACTTTTTTAATATCGTCCTAGTGTGTATTCATTCTCATGAACTAGTTATAATAAGTGCATTACTTCTTTTGTATTTATCCTATTTTTTTTTTTAAAGAAGGTCAAATATCCCAGGATTACGAAATACCTGACAATACTTTAAAATCTCCTACTACTCTCGCGCTAAATTTTGTTTTTGAGAGCCAGCCGAAAAATTAAATTCACGACGCCTAGGTGGGAACTGGGAGCCTGAAGATTTGCCAACTCAACTACTGACCGGACCGACTATAGCCCTAGCAGTTTCCGTATCTATTAACTAATTTTTTTAACACTAAAACACTAAAAATAATTAATATGTCACTGGCAGAATCCATTATAAGATATGGATTAACAATATGGGGAAATACTTCTATAACAAATCTGAAACAAGTCAAAGTTTTGCAAAACGCAATTGCAAAATTATTAGTTGTCCCTAATATTTTCAAACAGAGACATAATACACCATTACTGTTTCAGAGTGCCAAAATGTTACCTGTCAAGGCAATACTATAGCACAAAATTATAATTCAGCTTATATTTACCCAGCAGCGTAAAGAGAAATAGAACATAAATACAGCACTAGATTCACGCGCAACGACGGGTTAATAGTTCCGAAATTTAATAATAAGTACGAACAGAGAACGTTTGAATACAACATACCGTAAATATTTAATTTATTACCTGATACTATAAAGCAATGTAATTCTATGAATAAGGTTAAATATATGCTGAAAAATTGGCTATCGGAAAAAAATATTTATATATATATATTGATTTGTATGAAAAAATGTTGAATTTGTAGATATAAGTTGAAAAATTATAACATTTAAACTATGTAACTTAACTATAAGCACCTGCTGACAAGCCAATTTAATTGGCTTAGCAGGACTTGTTTGTGATTTGTAATATCTATTCTTACAGTAAAAAACATAAATTAAATTAAACTAAGATAAAAATAAAAATGGCAAGCGTGTTAACCGTTGCGTTTGTGGTTGATAGTTACTGGGAAGTTGTGTTTTCTTCATATAGGCATGTGAGCCTAAGGATATGTGCGAAGAAATGTTAGAAATAAAATAATATTGTAATTGTAATATTTGTTGTGAAAAAATATAACTGTGTTCAAGTTTACCTGGGAAAACTTTTCCTTTGTTCCTTATTATAAATAATAATACCTTACCAAAATGATAATACATCATGATGATAATCAAAAGCGATCATTCTTTAATGTTGCGAAATATCAGAAATCCATCTTAATTAATAACTTTCGTAGTTCTCCTTTGGGTACTCTATCAATATTATAAGAAGTACTTCTTCAAAGCAACATCTGAGAAAATTTTGGGAAATTGGGAAAAGCCTTTCTGACTCACTAAGGTGAAAGTAAAGATTAAACTTGATATTAGTTTTGTATTTTCTCCCCCAATCTCCCTTGTTCTCGTTATCCCATCTCTGTCAATCCTAATAATAAGCCTGGCAAATTATATCTGGAAATCGAAGCAAAATTAATTGCTCAGTTGAAGGCCACTTTATTACTACTGGTCCATTGGTATTGAATGGGCTAGAGAAGGACAATGAGAAGACCACTAAATTGCGGGTTATAAAATACAACAAGACAACATCCAAGTCTAGGTAGCAGCTTGAGATGAAGATTGTGTTATTATTTGGATCCTTCCTCATCTGACGATAATTGGCGGCCGCCATGGTAGAGCAGTCAATTTGTTCGCACTGGAATTCGCTGCCGCATTTTCATTCCTTGGGGAGGGTTAATAATTTTTTATGCACTACGGAGTGGCATACCGGTATATACAATTGATGACCGAAGTTCGACAAATGCCTCCACCATGAAGGATCTTGCAATCAATTTTGATAGTAGACTAATATGCTCATATTGAGATGACTTATAATTCTTTGTGAACGCTGTTTTACGACCTGCAAGAAAAATTAGAGATACACGGTTTCTCGTGATTTAATTCAATTCCCTTTTCTGGCAACTCTAGCCACATGCCATTTGTCAAATTCATTCTCTTGTTTCATGCGAAATTGGAGCAGTCTGAGTTTGTGTGATCTCTTGCGACAAAAGTGAAATAAAAATGCCTAAGCCGTAAGTATAATTTTTTTCTTATTACATTGCAATAAATGAAAAAAAAACCAAAGGTTCAAATGTATTTTGAGAAGACTTATAATTCTTTGTGAACGCTGTTTTACGAACTGCAAGAAAAATTAGAGACACACGGTTTCTCGTGATTTAATTCGATTCCCTTTTCAAGGAATATACTTAAGGGTGGGCTGGTAATTTGGACCACATAAAAAAATTAAATATTTCCTCATTTGGAGAGAATTCAGAAGAAATATCTGAGATTTCTCTACCTGGCGGAGTACGGCTACTAACCGTGACTATCACACTGACTTTCTTCTCCTTGGAGTGCTCGGAATACACCACCTACGGAAGAAGGGGTGTGCATATAACTCCACATTTCTTCAGATTGATTCATGTATGGTTTGTAAACTGACTATCATGGAGAGTATTCATTTCCATGTTCCCGTTGGTTATCTCCTTCACCGACAGCATAAACTGTTTTATCTTCCAACCGGCAATTAACACGTCAATGAGCAGTGGGGAGAGTAATCTTGTTGTTGAATATAATCAAATCGGATATCGACGTATCTAACTTAGGGAAGCCGCTTTTTAACATTTGCTGGTATAGTAGATGGGAACCTACTTTATTTTTAAATGTGTCATATGCTTCTGCTTTATAATACACATATTAATGTAACTTATTTAAAATCGGTACTCCTTAAAATGAAGAATATTGTAACTTTTTAAAAGTGTACTAAAACAGAATTGAATAATAATAAAAATACAATTACATATTTTTTAGTACCTCTTTCCTTGGTGGAAGAGATTACCTACTTTTCAGAAACAAAATTTTGCGTTTCTTGAAATGGGTTTAGTTTTTTTTAGTGCCCAGATTCAAACTACTTAAAAAGGGTTCCAAACATTTCGTCCACTTCCCCGTCCAATGCTCATTCTCGTTCCTTTTCTTTCAATCATCCAGTAATCCCAAAATATAAGACTGCAATCGCTAAATCATACCTATAAATGGATAGTTAACTATTATGCATTTTTCAAATTAAAACAAATTTAATAATTATCATGACTTTTTTGATAATACATATATTCGTTGTTGTTTATTATATTTAAAAAAAGGACAGGAAAAATTGTGATTGACAAGATTTTGAACTATAGGGAACTTACGCTAATTTGAAATTTGTGCTTATATATCGCTACAACCTTTCATACCTCCTTCCAAATTCTCAAGTACCTATACCTAGTCTTCTTCTTCTTTTTTTTTAAGAATGTGTTTGGAGGGAAAAAAATTAATTTTGTTTCCAGTTTAGTATTTGTTTTGTTTTGATACTAGAACCAATGTCTCCAGGCCAAATGTTAAAATTAATTGTTTTGATAATAAATAACACAATATGAAGATTTTGAAAAGGCTGGTAGTTTTATTTCATTTTCCAGTTCTCAGAATTTCATTACAACTGTCTTGTTTCATTTTGATTGTATCACTTAGTAAATATCCAATCTCAGGATGATTTCTACCATTTGATGTCGTCCTTTGCTGCGTAAATAAGAATTTAGTAGTAACTTTGGATATTTAATATCGGGGATTGCTACATTAACTGTATTCTTGCAGGATAACCCGAAGGATATGCCAGTATCCTTATCCGTAACTACCCTTGCAAGGATGCTAGAGGAAGAGATGTAGGGTTATTGGAGGAATAATATTATTTTATTTAAATGGATAATATTTGTGCCAAGTGAACAATATTGGCTAATATTTGTTGCCAATAAATTTGTCATTTTAAATCTTTCTTGTTTGAGGTGAGGCTTGTCAATGTCTTGAGGCGAAGTTTGTCAATGTCTTGGCGGCGGATGCGTCAGCTCACTTATTTCGTGGCGGGCTGGATCGAGATAGACTGATTATTAGGAGACTACTTAACCTCTGCAGCAGGAATCTCAACCCTGCGCTGTGGGAGAAATGGATTCATACGTCCGACATTATCGCCCCACTTACACTCAATTTCCCAACCAATCCCCATGACTTTTTCCTTCACAGAACTTCCTTCTCATTGTTTCCTTAAAAATACCATATATGTAGCATCCTCAAAGATGACATAAGCCCTGAGGGAAGTTATTTTCCGCAAAGCCTCGCACGTAGAGCTTATGTGAAAAAAATAGTAGTGTTCGCATTCGTGTCACTTTTCCTTAAAGAAATTTTGGATTAACTCATTTCAGGACAGCCCTATACGATTTACCGAAAAATATAATTTATTTATTCTCAAAAGTATAAGGCGAAAGCAAAACATAATCCACTCATATATCAAGATTTACAATTTAAGCGAATCAATATATATATTTTTTGAAAACCTACTTAGATGTGATAAAAGTAACTAATGAAAATCCACTTACAAAACAGTATTTATGATATTCCCAACTATAGTCTTCAAGGTAAAGATTGTCCGGATGGTAAACAACCAGCGATACGAAAAATAGAAGAAAAATGCCATATTATTTCATTTCATTAATTCGCATTAACAAGTAACAAGGTAAAAAACCAAAAGAAAAATGGTTTTTGTTTAAAGCCTGTTATTGAAGAAGAGTTAATTAATATGCGACGATGTAAAACCTACACAATAATCCATCGGATTTTGTTGTAAAACATCCCCTGTAAAGTCTTCCCTAAACGTTTATTCACATTTTTGGATTAGGCAGTTCCGGCTTTTTGCTTTAGTGCGCATAACGTTTAATTAACATGATCACTTTCGCCAAACATCTGGAAACCCTTCTTCTAGCCTAGTCTTAGAACCTAGACCAAAGCACGCTTATGAAATTTCAAAACAAACGCACGGCCAAATAATTATGTAGCTGGATTGTTTATCCGGGCCGGTCTTAATTATCTATTAAAGGCCTAAGACCTCCGTTTCCCCGGGCCTAAGAATATTATCAGGAACGTAAAGGGGACGCCATCAGAAGGTCCCGGCCCGGCATTAGAGACCCTTATATTGCTTTGTAGGGATCAAAGAATAGAACCTAGGCAGCCTCCTAGATTGTGGAAGTGTAAACTTTAGGGTGACCACTTCTAAATAATTGTCGGGGCTTAATGCGTATTTGAATAGAAAACCGGACCCCACACACCTGCAAGGTTTCTAGCCAACAATGGACGTTAGAAATTCTCATTTCGCAGTAACATATAATTAATTTAGTTTTGGAATATTTAGGAAACTAAGTTTTGGCTAACGTAACAAACAACTGCCTTTACCGTGATTCGGGGAACTTACAGTGGATAAACAAAGGGGGAAAGGCCACTCTAACTTTCGGCTACAATAACTGCAAAAATAACAAGCCGACTTTTCAATAATAATTTGCCTTCGCAATCTAGTGACCGCCTTTTGTTGACCTTGCGAGTTGGCCAAACACAATATACCTGTTAATAACCGAAGCCGAAAGCGAATTTCCATAAAGCTAATTCCTCTGCCGCTGATAAATTACATTTACCACTCTGCGAGAGTATATTTAATTATGTTTGATAATGTTTCAACGGGAGTCTGCATAATTTGAAAGCTTCGCTATAGATAAAAATGCGAAATTGAAACCACTACCATCGTTAGAGCAGAGTAAGTTGATTTGTAAGTATTATCAGATTAAAACTATTTTCATTTAACTAGTTCATGAGTGCCATTTACGGAATTGAATTAGTTTTTGTATTCATTAATAAAACTAGGTTGACATAACTAATATTAGAAAAAAATGGATATGTGAGATTAATAAAAATAATGAGCTGTAATTAGGTGGCAACATCTCGATAATTGGAAGAGACGCCAGTCCCGGTAAGACTAGGGGATCGGGGTACGAGTCCCAGTTGCGACCGCAACCTTTTTAGTTTCTGCGTCTACATATCTCTTACAAATAAGAGTTTTTGATATTATTTTTTCTTCAAATATCAAATACTGCAATGAGGTTTATGTCCTCAATAAGCTTATTAAATAATGTTGAATATTCATTTTTTTTATCTGGACATAAGATTACCAACTGCCTCCAATCGCTTGGAGCTAGTGAGACTATTGCATCACCCAATTGGGATGTGTTGTGAGGCTGAAGATAGTGGGGAGGGAAAGGAGATGGAACAGGGGAAGGTACAGAGGAATTGCATGGCTCTACAGATTTGGATACCAAACACGGCTAAAGCCATTTCAAGCTACATTTCATTTCTGAATCTTGGTCTTTCACCATGGCGCATTTCACGTGTCGCAAATATACCATACACCTATAATTTTTAATTACATCATTGTAAAACATCACGAATTAATAAAATTAATTTTGCATGACCTCCGGATTCATAGCCGAGGATCGTAACCACTCAACCACGGAGGCCGTCGTTGTACCCTTATGTCTATTCATCGTCGATTATATTACTCGTGTGAAACAACAAAACCATGTACAACATTCCCACATCCCATCTAATCTTACTTAACTTCCATTCCCGAAATATAAAACAATGAGCTACTGTTTTATGTAGACGGAGCATGTCCCCAAGGTAGGAATCAGTACTGGGCAGGGGGGGGGAGAGGGGGATGTTTGAGTTTAGGCGCTATACGAATACGACCTGACGCAGGACCATTGTTCGGCCAGAATAGAACTAAGCGAAATGAGATGGCTTTTTGAACAACATTAAGCCCGAATTACATTGCCACCATGTCTTGTTGTTCATTCGACTTTCAAAAGTAGTAACCAAGAAAAATTGCTTTTCTTTATTTTGTTTAATTTTTTTATTTAGATAGTATGTACAGAGCATGATTACAAATTACAAGATATGTGTTATTTATTTATTTATTTATAAACAGAAACAAACAGTATATTATATTATCCTTTGGTGAGAAAAAGTTTACAATTAATAAATATAAATTCATGGTGGGTACCTATTATGTGTTTCATTGTAGTGTCTTATACGGGGTCCGCCAAATAACTTTTTTTTTTTTGAAAATGCTATAAAAAAAAAACTACTGAATATTTTCTCAAATTTCTTTTTTTATTTATAAGTACAATTCTTCCGGTTAATAATGGAAAATAATTTCATTCAAATGGCTGCCTCGGCTGGCCATGCAGTAGCCTACACGATCGGTCCAATTTTTAAGCACATTATCGATTGTGTGCAGCTGTATTTCACCAATGGCTTCACGAATATTGTCCTTTAAAGCGTCAATTGTCTCTGGCTTGTCGGCGTAACATTTATCTTTGAGGGCACCCCACAAATAATAGTCCAACGGTGTCAAATCGCAGCTCCGAGGTGGCCAAACGACATCAGCTCTGCGGCTGATAATGCGATCTTCAAAAACAGGGCGCAAAACATCGAGTGTAGCTTCGGCTGTGTGGCACGTAGCGCCGTCCTGTTAAAACCAAATGTTGCCAATATCCTTCTCTTCAATTTTTGTGAACAAAAATTCGTTCAACATGGCCCGATAACGATCGCCATTGACTGTAACGGCCACTCCTTGCTCATTTTCAAAGAAAAATGGCCCAATTATGCCTCTGGACCAAAATCCGCACCAAACAGTGACTCGTTTTGGGTGTACCGGCTTTTGACGCTTTAAAGGACAATATTCGTGTAGTGGGCCAATTGACGCTTTAAAGGACAATATTCGTGAAGCCATTGGTGAAATACAGCTGCACACAATCGATAATGTGCTTAAAAATTGGACCGATCGTGTAGGCTACTGCATGGCCAGCCGAGGCAGCCATTTGAATGAAATTATTTTCCATTATTAACCGGAAGGATTGTACTTATAAATAAAAAAAGAAATTTGAGAAAATATTCAGTAGTTTTTTTTTTTATAGCATTTTCAAAAAAAAAAAGTTATTTGGCGGACCCTTTATATGGTGTGCATATTAAGTAATTACCGGGTTATGTGTGTAGTGGGAAGGTGTGAGAGGGTGTGTGTGAGGGTGTGTAAGGGTGTGTGAGAGGGTGTGTGTGTGTGTGTGTGAATTTGTGTGTATGTATGTAAAGGAATAGGTACCTACCTAGAAATGCATAGGATTCTTTTATGTTCGAATTTTAAATAGGTGTTGTCATGGAGACAGAAAATGATAGATGATGATTGTTTTGTTGTCTAGCTGGGTAGCACAGATTGAAGTAATAAGAAGATTGAAAAATTAGTTTATAATTACAAAGTGATATAATATTTTGAAGACGGACAAATAACTTTAATTGTAGTTTCTTTGTCAGCAAAGCAACTCATGATATTTTTATGTCACATTATTAATAAAAAATTACAACAAATAGACAAATTGTCTTATATGTATATATGTAAGTATGCGCATTAAACAATTTATATGATTGACCTGTTGCTCTTTTTAAATTTAGGCAGTGAATCGGAGAAAATGTCGATGTTAGAATATAGATTAATATTATTGAATGTTTGAAGAGCACGATTGATTGGCGAATTAGTTGCTGCATTTGTATTGTAATTTTTTTTCTTTATTCATTGCGTAAATTATTTAAATTGTAAGTGGATTTTTGTAAGTAGAGTAAGTGTTATGGTGGTCGTGTATTAAGCGTGTGGAATAGTTCTGTATGGCGTGTACGTCATGGTATGTTAAAATTAACTAGGGAAAGAAGTTCGGTACAGTCAATGTTATTATTTAAAATTTTGTATATAAATGTCAAATCAGCTATTACTCGTCTTTGTTGCAAAGTTTGAAATGTGGATTCATAGTTTTTGTTGAATTTGAAGGTAAGATATTTTATAAATTTGTTTTGAATATGTTCTATGCTATCTATGTATACTTTGTACTGCGGGTTCCAAGTTGGCGAGGCATATTTCATTATACTTCTGACTATTGCAAAATATAATATCTATAACTACTGTACGCGGGTTACTGAACACTTTACTTATACGAAGAACAAAACCAAGCATTTTATATAACCTGTGAACGATTGAGTGTGAATGTGATTATTAAATATGAGTTTTCTATCAAGATAAACACCAAAATTTTTATATTCCGTTTTAGATATGACAGGTTCATTTCTAGTGAATAAGTGAATAATTTAATTACATGTTTATTTCTGGTGAATATCATAATATGACATTTGGAAACATTGATTTCTAAACAGTTAACTTTGCAATACTTGCAAAGCCTATCTAGGTCACTTTGTAACGCTTCACAGTCAGAGAGAGAATGCAGAGAGGAATTTTGAAAGCATGATCCAATGTCGTTTAGGTATATAAATGTTGAAGAATAGCGGACCTAGGTGGGAACCTTGCGGGACACCGGATATTACCTCTATAGACTTTGAGTAGACACCGTTGATTAATATTACCTGATTGCGATTACTAATGTAGGACTTAATCCATCTAAATAGGTCGCCATGAATACCAAGTAGGATATATTTATGTGGTTATGTATTTATTCAAATGTAGGTATCGTAACGTTTCTTTCATAATTTAGCAGTCTTTAGCTGTCCGCCACAAGATTGTTTTCGGATGGTTAATTTTCTTAAATCATTATTACCTTATGTATAGTTTGCAATTGCAATTTCATTATCACAATAATTGATTTCATTTCATGTTTCTAATAGAGTCACACTAAAAATATCTTTCACTGCAACAATAATATCCAAACCATTTAATTTGTCAACTCTCTTTCCACGCATGCACACTTACCTGCATTGCACAGCTACTAATTAGCAGAAGTAGTAGATATTTAATAGAAGCAAAATAACTTAGAAAGAAAGCATTTCACAAATTTTTTTAAATCGGTAATTAGTTTACATTTTCTTTTATATAACCTGAATCTAAATTGCAATTGTGTAATTGTATTATAATCCATTTTCACTTTTAAAAATAAATGTACTTTAAGGTAATTGTCCCGTAAGTAAATAAATAAGTAATTTTGAATTTTATATGTGTTTGGTGACAAAGTCTGAATATTTTGGTACATCCCAACCCTCACCTTCTCTTTCCCATTCCTTCAGCCTCGCAACAAACCCCATATGTGGATATCGTTTATAGTTTTTCAAAATCTATAGACAGATTCAGTATATTCATAATATTATCAAGTTCAATTTTTGAACTTCATTTCATTTCAATATTCAATAATACATATTATTATACATTTATTAAAACCTTTTTCATCTTAATTCACAAAAGAACATACTAATAGATAAATGGCTTTTATAAATTAAATAATAATAAAAAAAAAAAACAGATTCATTCGGTAAATTCAGACTAGATGAAGTCAGTATAGTAATAATATTCCTCTTGTTTTGAACGACAAGTGTGCAAAATTTATTTTTAAAAGTTTCAATATTCTACTTTAGGGGGGGGGAGGAGATGGGAGTTATTTTTTTTTAAATATTATATACATCAGTGATCTTTATCTTTTTTTGAAGATCAGGTGTACAAAATTCTATCAATCTGCAAGTAAAACTCTAGATTTGTATTAAAAAAAATCAACGCCGCCCACCACAGACACTCTGCTTTTTGTAAAATATATAAGATTTGACAGCGCATGTTGGTTATTTTTAAACGATTCATAAATTTGTTCGTTGCTTCGTTAAATATTATTTTTTGTCGTTTGCAAAGTTAAGCGTGTCAAACGGTGGTAGTAGGACGTTGTTTACGCTCGTAGCTAAGTATGAAAATTGACACATCCAGTAAATAATTTGTCGAAGTCCCTATAACTTTAGCTTTAGCAGAATCTCGGTATCAGTTCGGTAGTAACATACATACAACGTATGTAACTTCTTCGTGCGCCAACTTGAACCGTGAATAAATATCACGTAGAGCCAACACGCCCGCGCCGTCCTCCGCCCCCGCCTTCATGCCGCCCTTGTGCCTTCACGTTTACCGTAGCCGTTATAATCATCTATATTACACCCGAGACCCGTTATACGCAGCCCGGCAATAATAACACCGGTGTTACGGCCGTAACAACGATACAGAGAATAACATCATTGGAACGGAAATAAAACTGAATCAACACGTTTATTTTAGAAAAGAAAAATCTTTATATTTGGTAACTCCGCAAAACTTGATTTATTTTTAGCTCTATTTTTAATTTTTTTAAATTTATTTATTTAAATATTTGTACATATCATACAAACACAATTATATTAATACAGAATTAATAATTGAAGTGTAAAAATATTGTAACATTTCATTCTCATAATTGTTATACTTCTGTATGTAGTGTAATGGTCCGCCACTCTTGGCTTTTGACTCCAATTGTGATGAACCCTACCTAGCTGATTTACTTTTCTAAGCTTCTACCTCGTAGTTTAAATCTCGTAGCTCCTGTCTCGTAGCCACGCTCATAATTCTACCCTTATGTCCTACTGATCACACCACTAGGTATGATGGCCTGACTCAACCCTCCTTTCGGTTTATTTCTACCTCAGGCTCGTGATTTCTAAACCCCTATACCTTATAATCTAGCTAAACCTACCCTATCTTCTTAAATCCCTGCGATTTTCTCACAGTAATCAAGATTTAAGATTTTAGTTCACATTATTTCTATAATCTGCGTTGTGTAATTTTTTTTGTTTTAGATTTTACATCTGTTTGCATACTTAATATGCACACATATGTAGAGAAGATAATGTATTACGTGTGGTAACCCATAGATTCTTTTAGAGAAAGGGTGAGAGTTTTCCGATCAATTTATTTATTATTATTTTAGAATATTTAACCGAGTTTGATAAACTACCCCCGCCCTAAACCTTGTGTCTATTTGATTTCCATAGGAATTTAGTGTGTTTATTTAATTCTTCCTATCACCGCTGATACATCGATAACATAAACAACAGTTAATAAATTAAACATTTCAAGAAAGCAAACCTTACCTTAGGATGATCGAACTCGAAGGTCCAGTTTTCTCAATTGAAGTCCTTGTCTGCAACTTCTCCTAACATAATGTGTTTGTAGTCATAGTTAGTGCTATTGGTTAGTATTCGCAAAATTGTTGAAAGAGCAGGAATGGAGGGAAATGGGGAGGGGATAATATGTTTGCTGAAAAGTCGGCTCCTCCGCTAACCAAGTGAAAACCGATGAACAACAATTTCAAACCGGATTCTCCCAAGTACGTTTGCTAAGCTTATCCTTAAGTCCGAGTTTTACTCTCTTCGACGAGCGTCTCTTGTTACGAAAGGGGCTCTTCACGCCAGATGGGGGAATACCAAGTCTTCATGCCGTTTTTCTGCCTCAATCCGACTTCCATCTCCGCCGGATTGAATTTAACTCTACTGAGTCTAGAAGGGGTATTTCATGTCTTCCCTTATCATGCCTCTATCCGTTAAATGTGGCGTAAGCTTGTGACGGGCAGATCCTTCCTCCCACGTAACCGACCCAGCGTTACATTCCACCTCTGACTAGCTGACATAAAACTCACCTCGTGAACCTTATGTTTGCTTTCAGGTTCGACAAGACTCACGGTATGCAAATAACCTGTGGATTTAATGCCGCGTCAGCGTACTGTCCGCATACGTCCTTCCTCTTTCCCGCATGCCCACCTCGACAATACCGCCACAAGATCAAAGCCGTCCGTTCGAGAAAGGTTGACACTTACATTTCCAGATGGCTCATACCTACATACAGAAGCCTTGAAGCTTACGTTCGAAGACAAGTTAGGATTCAGGACTGTATGAGTATTTGAACACCAGTGTTGTTTAAATGAGGTCACTAGCTCCTCGTGTGTTAGGTATTTAGGATAATGGGTATTTATGGGTTCTTGGATACCTACTTCCTATAAGAAAGATTTAAAAATGAGATAAATCAAGTCGACATTGAATCAATGACCTCCTGAATAATTGTGATGTGCTCTCTTAGAGTTTGAAGCTAGTCGCAGTACTTTACTTTGCGAAATTTTTGCATGCTGAATCAATGCTACCTATTGGCGATCGCTCTAGTAAAATCAAGTCGTTTAGAATTGAGTGAATTTAAACGTCAATGTCGCCTTCACATATTGACCGCAGATTTCATCTCAAGCTATAATTGATAAACTTGTCCCTGACGTTAAGTTTTGTTTTGTTTATTCGTTAATGAATTTAGGTGACTGGGTCAATGGATGGCCTTGAACTCAAATCGAAATTTTGGTACACTATCGAAGGTCATATAACCATACCCTAATCGTGCTAGTGAAAAGAAACGATAGGTATTTATCTTACAAATACGCTAAGATAAAAAATTGATTTAGTGATGCGTTTCTATCTAATTATGTGTTAAGTATTTGTTTAGCAACATTTCATTCTGTATGGGAGGTGTGACATGCGAATGCTAATAAATTGGTTAGTTATTTATTTACCCTTACTTGGCGTTACGTCCATCAGTGTCAGGATATCCACAGGAACCTGTAAAAGCTTAAATATTGTAAGGACTCACCAAGCTTTAATGTCTTAATTTCAGCTCCCCCGGGTTACTATCATCGGCGAGAAACTTATTAGAGCATCCAGACTACCTGTGTAACTTATCGCACTTTTATTTCGACTTCCCACTTTTAACGATTTAATCCTACAAGATCCGGAACTCATCTCCTTCCTTTCTCCTTTGAATAGATCTCTGATGTAAAAAATCCTCACGTTTTCCTTTAATATCTGCCGTTATTATTGAAGAAGAACGATCCTATCTAATTGACCCCGACAACCCTCACCTCCCTCCCCTTTCCTTCCATATTTGATTCCAATCTAAAGAGGGGAATCGATTCTTAATAATCGTTCGCTCGAATATTATTTTATTATGTGGTATATAACTATACCTATTTACTCTTTAATAAATTAATTTATTAATTTGAATTTCCTTTAAATTTGTATTATTCCACTTTATAAAAATATTTAAGTTTTATTTATTTTTTTCTCAATTTAAATTATATATTTTTTTTTCATAACAACTAAAGATTTTCTTTAAATTTGAATTATTCCACTTAAGGACAAAGCTAAAGTTTTATTTATGTTTCCAATTTGAACTAGAATCCCTTTGTAACGAATAACTAAATATTATTCGTCACTCAGATTACAACAAAACTGAAAGAACCCCTTCCACTTTATTTTATAACACTTTTGTTTAGCAGCAAATTAATCACTTGGATTATTCATTTAAACTTCGGCTAAGTATTTTCCAGATTTCGGATCAATTATTATTATTGCGTTGTCACCTAACGATAATTAATATCTCGTAATAAAATTTCCAACTTTCGACCTAAACGTAAATTTTTTATTTAATGAAACTTATTAGACTGTAATTTTCTTTATATAACCTCGGACTAAATAACTCTATTTTAACCTTCATAGAACAAATTTAAAGCAATTCAAACACACTATATTAAACTCCTCCCGCATTGAATTTGTAATTAATTAATTAATTATTAGATTTTATTGAATCGGAAATTATTGCAAACACTGATTTTAGATTTATTATAAGATCATACACTCCGTTAAATTGCACGATTAACCCTATCCGGGCACTTCACTCCCTGTTTTATCAAAGTATAAAACTGATTGTAGACTCTATTTTTCCACTGTATTTTTAAAGTATAATACTGACTCTATTTTTCCACTGTATTTTTAAAGTATAAAACTGACTTTATTTTTCCACTGTATTTTTAAAGTATAAAACTGACTTTATTTTTCCACTGTATTTTTAAAGTATAAAACTGACTACTTTTCCACTGTATTTTTAAAGTATAAAAACTGATTCTAGACTCTATTAATTAATTACCAGGGTAATTCTCACGACATGCGCGACGTTTTAATCAACCTTGCCAGTTGTCGAAGGACTCCCCGAATCATCCCAAACACGCTAATTTATACCCATCACAGCTCCAAAAGGGCATAATCGTATATTCCTTGACGAGGAATTATAATCTGTAATCACTCGAAATTTTTTGAAAACCCCATCTCGTTATCGTTTGTTCCTACATAAGATCTTTCGATTTTTCCTCTTCCTAAATCTCGGTTCGTCCCACAACTTTGTCTCGCTTTTCTAAGGTTTTTAGTCCCGGACTTAGTAAGCTGCCATCCAGTTTGCCCATTTTCCACATGTCTTCTGTCTTCATAATATGTTTTATAAACATGGTTTTAATCTTGTTTTTTTTTTCCAATTTGAACATGCCCATAAGTGATCTGCTAAAACTGTGTTTTAATTGGCATAAATATTAGGGAAAAAGTAGATTCTTCAGTCTCCTAGTTTTAAACGCTAGTTGTCCTGTATAAATTTCCACGAAAATTATTTCTTTTCCCCTAGTCTACGTAAGCAATTATGTCTCAGAACCGTATTTCCATTATTTATGTGGCATATTCAACTTTTCCATTTTTCCACCTAATTTTCCTTCAAGTAACGGTGTTTTAACAACTATTCTTAAATGATTTTCCCTTCGTTGTTAATAAGGAATCATATCCTGGTTCCGTATCTACTCTACTTATAACGTTTTGAGTTTTTCCCATTTCCTTATCTGAGTTTTCCGGTTATGTCGGTTTTCCGTTCTCTCCCCCCACTCCTAACCCAATGATCCCTTATTGAAATTTGACGTTTGCCTTTTTGCCGTGATTCCATCTCCCGCTAAAACCCTTTTTTTCCTTTTTTGATATATTATTTATGGTGTTTTCCGGCCCACTAACTATTCCTATCCTGGAATATCTGTCAAGTTAACTACTTCGATCAAATTCCGCCCAATTTTCCATCTCTCTCTTGTTCAAAATCCCATAAACTGCAAGCCCTGACGTGTGTATACATTACGATTTCTACATACTTGGCGATAAATCCATTTTAATGTGTTTATAATTAAATTTTACGGAAATTCTATAATCTAAATACTAGGTAAGAGCAATGTTAATTTTTATGACCCTTTTTAATGGATAATGGGCCTTAAATAAACAAAAGGCATGTTCGAATATTCCTTGTTTATATCAACCATATACATGTGGGGTCGACAACCGTTGTAATGTTTCATTTTCCCTCGCAGTCTCGTGTAACTTTATGTTATGATCCCTATTTTAATTACGTAAAATGACTCCTTTTTATGAATTAAATCTATCGCAATGTTTGCAGTATTTCCACCCCCCCTAGGTATACTATTCCAATTC
Organism: Limnephilus lunatus; assembly: GCA_917563855.2. Lineage (NCBI taxonomy): Eukaryota > Metazoa > Arthropoda > Insecta > Trichoptera > Limnephilidae > Limnephilus > Limnephilus lunatus. The sequence goes on from OU830594.1 coordinate 35,102,369, forward strand.
CTTTCCAAGCACCTGCTACTGCACCAAACCCTTGTTTCGTCCTCTTGTTCAATCCTTAAACTCTAAATCTTTTTGAAATTTTCCTTCCCAATTCGCTTTCCTAATCTCTCCGTTCCGTCTAGAATTGATAACAATAATTTTCCATTGTGTTATGTATATTCATTTTCTTTTCGTACGTTTTTCCTCGAATTTAGCCTCTCGGCCGTCATATGTAGTTATTCTATAATTGAGAATCCTCCCGCAAGCATGCCCCGTTGTCCCCGCGTTTTCCACTCAATATATTACTGATAAAATTTTTTATCGTTATCCAAGTGTGTTTTTCCGCAACTAAAAACGCTCTAATGCACTCGAAACTAAGGTCTCCCGACCCCTTGAAGGTACCCTTTATTAATAACATTACTTGGGTTCGTTGTACTAAAAACCTTGAATAATTCGATATTTATCTCTTAGTTCATTCAACCCTGATCTCTGTGGGAACGTCTAGACCATAGGTTCTCAACGTGGGCGATAACGCCCCCTTGGGGGCGTTTGAGACCTTAAGGGGGGCGGTAGAAGATCCAGAGACAATTGGGGGGCGTTTAGATGGCACAAGGGGGCGTTGGCAAGTAAAAAAATATGGTATAAAAAAGACAAACAAAAACCTCTAATCACGAACTAATAAAGCAAAGTAAACCTAATTATTGGTTAATTTTTGTTATTAAAAACCGATGGCGTAAGTAAAAAAAAAAGATTACGGCAATATGGTGTGGATTATATTAAATACGAATATATCGAAAACCCCATAAATCCATCATCGTCAATGTGCCTTATTTGTCGAAAAGCATTTTCAAATGAAGCGATGAAGCCTTCTAGGCTTCAAGATCATATTAATAAAATCCACCCGGATAAGAATAAAATAAAATAAATAAATAAATAAGTGTTTATTCCAGTATGTGGGGAGGAGAGTGCAATCCCACACATTCCATAAGGGTATAATATAAACATACATGTACAAAGTATAAAGTATTTGAAAGGAAAAAAAAAGAAAAAGAAGGTGGATATGAATGTACACGAAACAAAAAAAAAGATAATAAGCTAATAGTAGTAAAAGGAAAACAAAAGAAATAATAATATTAAGCTTTCAGGATTCTGTGAGCACGTAAGGAGCCAGTATTTTTCTCCAGTGTGCATCAATACTGGATGATGGACTGAGGCGGGCTTCCATGACGAGGATGTTTCCCGAGCTGGTTATCCTTTCCCTCATTCCTGCCACCCTGGATCTAATAAGGGCTGCAAAGCCAGGAACTCGCCCCTCCGTGAACATCCGGGAAGCGCTGCAATATCTGGGGAGACCAAACATTATGCGGAAGGCGTTGTTATACTGAACCCGAAGTCTTTCTATACTACTCTTCTTGTAGTTTGCCCAGAGTTCAGACGTATACAGTGTTGCGCAGAAGGAAAGGAAGAGCGTCCTTTTTACAGCAGTACTGCAAAGGCGGAATCTTCTACTGAGCATGTTTGCTTTTACACTGAGAGCTCTTCTTTGCCTATCGATGTCGTCATCATCCATCAGATTACTGGTGATTATGTGTCCAAGGTATTTAGTTCCTTCAGTCACCTGCAGGTTCACACCATTCAGGGTAGCTGGAGGAATATTTTTTGGTCCTTGTCCATATCTTACGACCAGTAGAGCCGTTTTAGTGGGGTTGTATTGCATGTTTGTTTCTTCAGCAAACTCTTCGCAGATCTTTAAAAGAATACGTAGGCCCCTTATAGATGGTGCCATCAATACCATGTCGTCCGCATAACTGATATTGTTCAGAAACTGTCCTCCAATTTGGCAGCCTACCCCTGATTGTTTAGCCTATCGGTGAGTTCGTCCATGTACAGGTTGAACAATATCAGGGACATGCATCCTCCCTGTCTAACGCCGCTCTTCAGGAGGAAAGGTTCGGAGAGTTCATCTTTCCACCTTACTAAGTTCTCTTGCTGTCTATGCCACAAGTCGAGGATATGTATCACCGCCGGTGATATGCCTCTTTCCCTGAGTTTATCCCATAGTAGAGGGTGAGAAACCCTGTCGAAGGCCTTGCTCAGATCTAGAAAACATGCATACGTGGTGGTCTTTTTATTCCTGTAGTATTCCAGGGTTCTTTTCACAGTAAATATAGCAGTATCGGTAGACATTTGCTGTTTGAAGCCCATTTGGTTGTCCTTAGTTTCCAAGCTGGGACCGATCTGGTTTAGTAGTAGACGTTCGAATAATCGTGCGATGGTGGTGGCAATTGAAATCAGTCTGTAGCTACCCTGGGAGGTAGAGTCCAACGATTTTGATTTGAGAATGGGAGTTATTATTGTTCTTGTCATGTCAGTTGGTAAGTATCCATTCTTTAAGATGTCGGTAAACAGACTCGCCAGCAGTTGAAGAATTGGTCCTCCAGCGTGTTTGATGTGTTCGGTGCTCAATCCGTCGTGACCTGCTGATTTTCCAGCTTTCATGTATCTCAGGGCGGTGTTGACCATGTCTGCTGTGATCAAGAGGTCACTGTCTTCATTTGGGATAGGACTAGGTGGTGGTTTGCTTGCAGAGTTCGGTGAGGTCGGAGTAGAGATGGAGAAGTGAGCTGCAAAAATGTTAGCAATTGCTTTAGTGTTTGTTTCTCCATTTATGTTGCACGGAATTTTACATTTCACGTTGCAGTGTTTATTTGTCTTCAGCCAAAACTGTTTGAAATCACGACTGTGTAAATCTCCTGCTATTTTGTCCATTTGAATTTGCTCGCAGTCGTTTTGGCATTTTTTCAGTGCTAGTTTGAACGCAGCACGCTTTAATTTTCGTTCATCCGCAATTGAGCCCTCATGAGGCCTACCATTTTCAATCCATATCATCATTGCACGTCTTGATTCTATGTATTTTTGTGCGACAAAATCATTCCATCCACAGATTTGTTTACGTCGTTGCAGTCTTCGTTTGCGATTGTTAAATACTGCAATCGCGGCGCTTCGCAGGGCCTCTATAATACGTGTATACAGTGTCTTGATGTAAGCTCGAGCAGGGTTGTCACTTCTCTCGTACCGCGTAAGATCTTGTTTAATTTTTTGTAGAAAAACTTGTGAAGTGCGAGTATAACTATGGATATCGTGTTCATTTTTAGGATTCCATGTTGCACGGTCGGTTTTTATGCATGAATAAATTTCGGTTTTCGGTATTCCTTCCGTTTGTAGGGTCAGTTCGAGAGGCCTGTGATCGGTTCAGTCCACGTCGTAGTGTATTTTCATAAGAAAGACAAAGATATGACCTATTTTCAAGACATGAAAAAGAAGTACAAAATTCAGCCAACTATATCAAAACCATTTTCAACCAGCTTCTAAGTAAGACAATTATGGACTTAGAGCTTCCTACAATATCTCATTGTAGATTGCTAAAACAGGCAAACCACGTATACTATTGGGGAAGATTTAATTTTACCAGCAGTTAAAGAAGTAATAACCACTGCGCTACATAAACCAGCTGCACAAATTATCCGAATTCCTTTGAGCAATAATAGTTCTGTTCAAAGACGAATTGATGAAATGGCTGTAAACATTGAAGAATCATTGGGCAATCATCTGCAGTCTTGTCGATTTTCAATTCAGCTGGATGAGTCCACTTTACCAACCAATGAAGCATTGTTATTGTCATACGTGAGGTTCATCAAAGATGAGAAGACATGTCAAGAACTATTGTTTGTTACAAATTTGGAAACAGATACAAAAGGAGAAACCATATTTAATACACTGAAAAAGTTTTGTGACGAAAAGAAAATTCCTTTTGATAATATTTTGTCAGCTGCTACGGATGGCCCCCAGCTATGACAGGGCGTCACAAAGGCTTCATAGCGTGCTTAAAAAATAAAGTTCCTGACTTGCTTGCTCTGCATTGCGTAATTCATCGCCAGTATTTGGTTGCGAAAAATCTGAGTGAACGCCTCCATACATCACTGCAATATGTTATCAGAGCAGTTAATAAAATCAGAAGTAACTCATTGAATAACAGATTATTTAGTCAGCTTTGCATTACCAATGATGAAGATTTCAACCGATTGCTGCTTCTCACAGAGGTGCGCTGGCTGTCAAAAGGTTCTTGTTTGACTCGATTTTTTCATCTATTTGAGTCTGTAATAGAGTTCCTAGGAAACAAAGACACAGTATTGCGCGACAACCTTACCTCATTGTGATGTCAATCACCAACTTCAAGAAGGTGACGACTTAAATTTGATTAAGACAAAAAATGGCGTTGCAGCTTTTGTATCCAAACTGCTATTATACAAAAGAAATATTGGTAGACGAGAATATAATAACTTCTCAAATTTATCAGCAGTATCATTCAAGAACAACGACTTGCTTGTTTACTGTCAACACTTGGAAAACCTCCACAATGATTGCAAGGAACGATTCCGGGATATTTTAAACATGGATATACCAGGCTGGTTTTTGGATCCTTTTTCAAATGTCTACACAGCAGGATCATCCCAGTTAGAAGAAGAACTAATAGAATTGACGACAAATGAGGAATTAAAAATTAAATTTAAGAATGGCTACCAAGAATTTTGGCTGCAGAAGCCGATTTCGCAACTGTACCCAGGATTATGGTATATAGTCCAACGATTTTTAATAGCATTCCTATCGTCCTATTTAGCTGAACGTGTATTCAGTGCTGTAGCAACGTTGGTAACTAAAAAGAGAAATAGGCTCCATATTACTGAACGCGGCGACCCTCGTTTGTTTTTAAGTATTATCGAGCCTAATATATACAACCTTCTTAAAACGCATGAAATTCAATCATTTCATTGGATAAGTTGTAAATTCAAAATCTTTTCAACGTTAATAAAAATACTTCTCTATATAATTAAGTATGCGTTTTAATTGTTCTCATTGAAACAATCTTCTTCTCAGAAATAGGATAGGAGTCATAGCCTTTCTTACGATTACGTATTAATATTACAGTGTAATTACACGTTTAAATATAATCGTGGCAATAGCTGTTTCAGATTCGCGATTATTCCCCCCCCCCCCCCCTCCCAAAGATGGTACGTAAAAGCAATTGGGGGGCGCTAGAAAAAAATATATTGTCAAAGTGGGCGGTGGGCAAAAAAAGGTTGAGAATCTATGGTCTAGACCATAAATTTCTTCACTAATCACTCGGGTCAAAGTACAATCCTTTGTGTCCAAAATGGGCACGACCCCCTTCTTGCTGATAGGCTGAGTTGATTTTTAATTGCTTTTCCTGCTATTTAATTGGTTGTCTCAACTCTCGCGTTTAAAATCGTCCCTAAACCTGGGGTTCCCGTTAAATATCGATCTCATCACCATCTGTGTATATTTAAGGCAACTATAACACATCAACTTAACAATACCTCTTTTTTTCGAGCAAGTTTTGAATTTGACCATACAGATGTCGTAGCACTGCGCTTTTCTCCTTAGAATAAAAAAAAAAAATCTCGTAGGCCTTCTCGTAAATTGGAGGTTACCATTCATCACAGTAGGTATATTTTAATTTAAAGATGTAAATTTATTGCGTTTTCAAGAAATTGTACTTTGTTACATTTATTTATATCTATGTTCGTACATGCAGTTTATAGGTAAATAGATAAGTACAAAAATTTTTCCAATATAAGAATGTTGTTATTTGTTTATTAAAGTTTTTAACATACTTTTTCAGTCGGGTTTTATAATCTTTACGGACGAATATTATTTTCTGTATTTCTGAATGGTGGTTTAAAATATATTATTTTTATACAATTAAATAGTCGCGTGTAGTGATCGGTAGGGAGTATTGAATTATCCGACTATAAATTCTAAAAATAATATAATTTATAAAGGTTAGAAATATGATTTCTTTATTTCTTTAACCATTTTGTCAGAAAGTTAAACTATTTCCGCTAAATGCCACCCTTTACGTTTTATTTACTGATAACGAAACGTAATAAAAACGCTTACATATTTTATTAGGAAAATGTATTATAAAAGTTATCGTCAACTCACTTTTTTATTGTTTCATGCCACCCCATCGTATTATATTGGTATGTGAATACCGCAGACTGTGGAATCCCCAATTGGCGTAAGTTATAAGGCTTAAAAATCAAGTCACTGGGCGAAGATATAGGTGTGGATGTGTAAGATATGGAAGTACCTAGCACTCGTCGCATCTGGCCATTAAACTTGAATAAGATCACTTCACAAAACTAACAATAAACAATTTCCTAGATTGTGTTAGTCATAGACAACCCCAAGCCAAATATAAATAATGTCTAGAATAATGAGCAGGTGGGCCTCCTGCAATTTAATGGCATAGAATTGATGCCTGCAATTTGTCGGTGGAAATCTCACCGTGATTTAATATCATCCCCGATTGTTTATCGCGAATCGCGAGTCACTATTGAAGATATTAATGAAGGCGGCTAATAGGTTTCCAATTAAAAGACATTTATTACACGCACATTAAATGGTCTTGAGATTTTTTCTATTAATTTTATAGCTCTATCGAGTAGTATTAATTAGCCTGCGCCTGCGTGGTTAAATTTCAGAACCCGGCTTCGAGTGCATGTCGGACGCCACGCCATACGCGCATTGCCACAAATAACATCTGTGTACGTGGAATTTCAAACAAAGCTACCGTTGTAATTCGGTTTCGAATTCAAGAATTCGTCACAAGATGTCGCTTCTTCCGTCAGCAGGTCGGATTGTGACGTATCCCCCTACGTATAACTGCTACGAATTTGTGAATATGTAGTATCTCTCCGGATTTGGAAAGATTGACGGCAATATCTAGTTGTACCAAGCGGCTATATATTACATATGACGTCATTGCCTGGCTCGGTTACTTTGTCCCGGTGACTAGCTACACTTAGTGACAGCGGATCCGAGGAATGGGCTATTTTTGGAACCAGTTCCTACTGAATTTATAAAATGTACACCGACACTAACTAAGCGAAGCCGAACCAAAAGTCGCCCGCAGGTCCTAGCATCAAAAACCTGCGGAGCGGGTTTTTAACTGCTGGTGTTTTTATTAATATTAATCGTATAAATTATCTCAAAGTACTAATATATTGTATTTAATAACATTTTTAATCTTATTTTATATCTAAAGTTAATGTTGATTGCTTACCGATACCAAACCAAAATATTTCGTTCGTGTGAAAGCACTGTGAAATGACACATGGTAACCTCTTCCTCTTTTTTTATAAATGACACTTGTAACGGACAGGTGAGATGCTTTTGATTGGAGCTCTCGGTGACAGGACTATGGCGAATTTGGATGTTATAAGGTTAAATGTTGGGAGGACAACAGCGCAAACTACAGTATTTTTTATTTTTCCCAATTTTTTTATTTAGTTTATACAATATTATAAAAATTATAAGAATTATAGGTACTCACTAAGGCGTAGCCTGTGCGTGGGTAATATAGATAAATACATAATACATGGCACTACCTAGAAAAAAACAAACAGTTGACTTATAAAGCAAAAACAAGATTACAATTATTTATCTAAACAGTTTGTGTAAAAAGCGTATAAAATTTTTTTACAGTGTAATTATAAGCGTATATTGTAATAATAAGTGTATAGTTTGTGAAAAACATAAAGTTTGAGTAACATAAATATTTATGTATACATAAGTTATACCTATGAATAAATTTTGAGAAACATAAATATATACATATATAAGTTATATAAATTAAATAAATAATATTTCAACTTCTATATTTTAAAGCCATAATTTTAACTCTTTTAAGTATTGAGAAAGTTTAGATGTCACGTGAATATTATTCGGTAAAAGATTGAATGTACGAGGTCCAATGAAACTGCTGTGTGGTTGGATTTGTTTGGTATTCGTATGGGGAAATAAAATACATTATTATTTCCAAAGATGATTCTGTTTTTAATTTTTTTTCTAATTTATTTTTGATATATTTCAAAGTTTGCAGTATGTAGTTTACGGAGACTGAAGATATTTTAAGAAGAATAGTTTCATTTAGATCCAATAATAATGTCACTAAATATCATGGCGGTACGAACCGACTCTAATTTTTTCTGCAAATAATATGTTGAAAAACGCGTTTAAAGTTTTGCTGAACGTTAATTTAAAACTAAAACTGTTTAAAACGGTTTCATACAGAATTCTGTATCTTAGTCAATTTTATGAATTTCCTTAAAACATTTGGTGAGCGAATTATTAACAATGCATCTTTTTTTTAAATTATTTATTAACCAAGATAAGCACATAATAGATATATTTTTTTGTTTTCAGTTTGAAGAACAATTTTTTTTGGTTTTCATACAAGATTAAGTAATCAAAATGAAATATAGATAAAATTAAATAAAAAAAATAATTTACATTTGAAAAGATAAATTGAATGAAGGGAAAATAAAAAGAAAAAGAAAAGAAAAAAGATGAGAAATATAACAAATAAGAAAAGTAAAATAATTATTTAAGAATAATAAGAGATATAAAAAAATATATTATTATTTGAGAGAAAAAGAGAAAGATACAGGCGTTTACTTTGTTATTATTTTGTACAAGTTATCTGCCCGCAGTATACAATGCCTTTGTTGAATATCCACGTATGAATTTTGTGTTTTAGATTAGTGTTTTTTGTCACATTAATATCTTTTATAACTTTTTCAGAAAATGAATTAAAAAAAATTACAATTCTTTCTTACAGTGTACTGGTGCCTTAAAGTCTTGTTTGGAATTTGATCAAGGGAACATGGAGGCGTTTGGAGGCCCCCAAGAGTCAGAGACCCGTGTGAACTGAATTAAAAGCATTTAAAATTATATAAACTTCTTAAACTGGGAGGGGGGGCTCATTCTGCTTTGCCGCCCCTGGCCTCTGGCGGGCTCAGTTCACCACTGCACTTTACCCTTTCTAACTTAAAAAAAAAAAATTCTACCACAACGTAATTTTATTCATAATTCATCTGCTTTTTAGGAAGGTATGCCACCGCCCCATTCAATAAAAAAATTACAAATACGAATACAATAGTGCAATGAGCAGTCTTATCACTAAAGTGATCTCTTCCAGACAACCTTCGTACGAAGAGATACAAAGAACTTTAACAAGCAGATAGGTAGTGTACACTAAAGGTTGTACAACATTTCTACTTTTAACATATAATTAGAAATAAAACCAAAAAGAGATAAATTAAAACAAAACAAATGCCAATATAAACCACACACGGTACCTACCATCATATCCCCATTGACACTAAGTGCTGCTTAACGAATAGAAGGAAAGTAAAGTAAAATACAGCTATGTATAAATATTTGTTTTAATTAATGACTTTTTATTTATTATTTGTGCATGATGAGAACATTAGTTCTTGGGTTATAACCTAATTATTATTATTTGTTGTTTTCTTTAATGCATGTAATGTTATTAACCTGTAAATGTTCCTAATAAAAATTTAAAAATATTAAACACCTTGAAAGCTGACTTTTTCAAAAATGGGTGCCAGAGTTGTTCACTAAGTCATTTTATTTTGGGGCGCGGGGCCCCTAGCCGATGCGGGGCCCCTAGGCAGTTGCCTACTCTGCCTTAGGGATAATCCGGTACTGGTGGTCTTACACCAGGGCGACACTGAGAGTATCTGCTATCCTTGAAAGTGCCGCAAGTATACATTATATTATTTTTAATGATTAAATTGTGAAAACACAAGTCAATCAAAATCAAATTTTCATGAGCACACCGGGTTTTAAACCCGCGACTTACGGATGGCTAGTCCAGAGCCTTGCTCCTCGACCATGGAGTCTGCCAAATAAAAATGATGACCCTCCGGAGTTGGAATACAATTAGGTACAAATCATTCATATTATACCATACTCCTTCATGAGGTAGGAATATATATATATAGGTACATACCCATTTTTTTTACATTAGCTCCACACAGGAGGCCCTGAGGAAAATAGTTCCCCGGCCTATGTCATCTTTGGGGATGCTGTGTATAGGGTATTTTTAGGAAAGGAAGTAGAGATAGTTCTGGGAAGGAAAAGGATATGAAGGGTGGATAGGATTCTTGGGGCCAGTGTGTACAGTAGTGACTGACGAAAAAATCCATCCTTCCCACTGCGGTGCAAGACGAAATTCCGAGACAGTACGGCTGGAGAAGTCAAAGGGACTCCCTCAACCATTCTCTCTCTATCGGGCTTGCCATGCAGCTGGTGGGCAGATGCATTCGCCGCCAAGACCCGGACAAACCTCACCCCATGAACCCGGGCACCCCTACTATGTTACCAAACGTAGTGAACTACTTGGTGTGACCTATGGCAGATGTGTTGGTTATCCAATTAATGATTCCCGGACGGCGATACCAATACCCGCCTCCCAAATTTGTTACTTTTTACGCTATGCTTATTTACAAGAATAACATGAAACAAAAATTTCATACAATACTGGATGGGAAGCCAGGGTAATGTTACATACATTTAATGTTATACTGTTGGTCAAAAAATATAATGTCGTCTCATTAGGGCGGAGACGATTCTAGAAACAGTCTTGAATTTATTAGTCCTTCATTAATCTTGGAAATCTATTGTAATTATTAATGGATTTTGCCTGTCCATTTAGCTCCCAGGGTATTTTTGATACAAGACAGGCATTGCTATATTTTATTCTATAAAATTTGCTCATCAAGTAGCAAATACGAAAAAAATCAAGTCATTTAATGAAAAATCTTCCTGGACGCTCGCGTTGGTAGTTAATTTTTTTTGGTAAGTGTAATCAAACTACCGTATTCAAGTTTTATTGAACACAAAAGTACATTTAAAATGCTAAATATTGAAGTTTTTCTAATTTTGATTTTCTATGAACTTATACACCGAATTGAAGGAATAAAATGTAATAAATAATAAAGCGAATTTAAATTTAATAATAAAATTTAAATAATAAAAAGCAACGAATTAAACACATTAACGTAAGTAAAATAAATAAACAAAAATAAAATAAATAAAGAAATAGTCCAATAAATAAAAAATTCACACAGAAGAATAATTTTAAAGAGACCCTTGCTTATGTAGTGATGTAGTGATGTAGATACTGAATGGATGAAGTTTATTTAGTTCAAGGAAGCTGAAAAACGAAACAAAAAACATAAAAAGAACATTGTCGAATTGAATTGCAGTTAGTAAACGCCATTACGCACACAACAAGGTTCGTAGAAAATGTGTTTAACAAGGTTATTATAGCTCATCGAGGGGGTAGAGCGGTGATTGGCTAAAAATTCGTGACGTGGCTTGCAGTCCATGTTCCACTGGGAGATTTGAATTAACTGCAACACAAATGGCAGTGTTTTACATCAAGCTACGTCACGCGTTTGAAATTTCGAAAGCGGCTCGATGAGTTTTATTTTGGAAAAAGGCCCGTGAGAGCTAGCTCACCTTGTTAAACGCATTTACTACGAACTGCGCACCCAGTATCTTTTAATAATAATAATAATAATTGGATAATTTATAGAGCGCCGTTTTTGTGAAAAATCACCTCAAGGGCGCTGTACAATTTATTCATAATTCTTAGGTTCTATCTAATTTTAATATTTACAAATGGATACAGAAACATACTTACCTGCAGGTCACTTCCGATAAACACTTTTCGATAAAAGGAGCTGCAGGCGGGTGTTTAAACCAGTTTAAAAACTTTTTTTAAACTTGCGATGCTATCAAACGTTTACTCTTTAAAATGTTTGCTTCTAGGTACATTCCTCCAAGGTCTGCAATGTGTGAAGTGGGTCTGTATTATTTGCCCTAGGGAAAACGGTTGAGAACTCCAACCTGTTTTCTGTTTCTTGTAATGCGTCGCGAAGTACCAGTATATTTTTTATTGTCTTTGGGTCTAAACACTAACTAAATCCTGGAAACTAGTGAATACATTAACCGTCTGTGTATAACCGTGACTTTATACATATACCACTGAGCACCTTAACCGATGCCTCTGTAATATACTCAGAATGTTCGCGCATAACAAAATGGCTCATTATTTTGAACTAGCCTCACTGAACTCAAGTATGGGACGGATGGGGGCATATTCATAGGCCACTTACCCAGTCTGGCTTCTGTCTGCCTGGTAATGAAAAACCCGACCACACGACTGCTAATCCCACTATCACTGGGAGTCCTTCACCAGCCTTGCATATTATGCACACATATATAAAATAAATATTCAGGTATTTTTCTTATAAACACGATCAAAGAACTACTTTTTTATTTTCATTTATTTATTGCTTTGACGCTTACATAATTTATGGTTTTTCCACCGTGCTAGGCGCATACCCCTGTTATTCATAAGTATTTTCATTCTAATTTATTTGGGAATACTTATTTCTGGTCTTTGGTCTAATTTAAATTCAGAATAACATTATTATAACAATAATCATGTTCAAATGTGCTAAAGGCTCGGCAACCGGGCTCGAAAATAAGAAGATGGAGAGATACGAAATTACGAATGTTAGAGGAGCGCGCTAACATTTACACACGCAGGTACGTAATTTCTCTTTCAATATTCCTCAAAATTAAGCCAATTGGTGTACTGCCAGATGTACTTAATATATTCAAATATTGATTGCTCTGGGTGTCTACCTGTTTTCGCACCTTTACCTTGATTTATTAACATCATCTCTCTATCTAGCAGCGCCTACAGCGATTAGGTAGAGGAGGTACCAACCAGATTTCCATCCATTTCAAGCGGTCCTAATAATTACTTGCCTTCAATTAATTGAAATAGGAACGTAGGTAGGTACTAACGTTAAATATTCATCGCCTCGTTAATAATGCCATCTGATTTCTGTTTAATTTGAATACCTCAAAGAATATTCTGGATACTGCCTAATTAATATTATATTGAGTGAATATCACTGTATTAAATTGCCCGCCAGCGTCAAAAGCTAAATTAAATGGTCTTTAGTCTTGGAATAGGTACGTACGCCAGAAATGTAAATTTTAATAATCAAATATTAAAATAAGCTGGTTTTATAGACTTTCTGTTACTAGGATCAAGCTTTATTTTATCGCATGTAATAGAAGTTATTCTGCTATTGAACCAATCTATTTGAAGATTCTCGGATTACCACTTGTAGATTTTTATTTCATGTTCATATTTTTGCGCAGAAAAAACCGAAGCAAGAACTTGTTGATATAGATTGCCTGCAGGCGCTTATTATTATACATTTAGCGCTTTTATTATTACGGGACGATTCACGATTACGATACCGTGAAAGTATAAAAAAGGTAATAAACAAAAGTTCCTCATCACAATAATGCTGCAGTTCTTTCATACACACTAAATAACAACAGTGAACATAAGTCTGCACCCCCCCCCCATACTCATTATCATACATCTTCCTCAAACGTATACAGAAAATGAAACGCATTTCCCGATCCCGTGGCTGAGCCGTAATAAGGTATATCCTTTTCCTCCAAAGGAAAAAGGTAGTACTTTGGAAGAAACAGTTACGCGTATTTTGTGCGTCTCATATTTTGTCTCGCCGTTATTTAATATGTAAGAAAGAGCTGCAGCATTATAGCAATAAGGAACGAATGTTTATGATCTTTTTTGCCATCACGGTACCTTAAACGTGGATCTTCACGGTAATAAAAAAAGCTCAAATTTGGTACATAAATTGAAAAACGTTCGTTAGTTCCTATTTCAATTGCCTACATTGATTAAAATCATATCATGTCTTGTACGTCATTAGTTCCTAGCTAGACAGATTGCCTGTTCTAAGGAACCAAATGCTGGTGAAAAATGCCAAAAATGTATTCTGTAAAAAGAAAAAAAACAAAACGTTGTTTTTTTTGTAGATTAAATATATACTAAGTTTAAATATACTATACTAAGTTTTTACTGATTGTGCCATGTATAATTTTAAGTTTTAAGTGACATTATTGAATAATTTTTCAGACCCAATCCTACCTAAGTCAATCAACCTTTATGTATTAATTATACATATGTATTTGTTAAAACTTTGTTTGCAATGGCAATATCCATGTTCAGTAAACAATATGAATAGACAGTTGTTTTTTTTTTAAATTTTATTTAGAAAAAAGAGTAAATATTCACAATTATAATATCATTTCATTACATATCATTCATCAGTTTTTTGGTTACCCAATTAGTAGAGTAATATTATCGGGTCTAACTGGGGAGCTAGTCTACGTACTTATATGATATATTTAGAATTGTTTATAGATAATATGTGCAGTTACAAAATGGAATAAAATACTTTCAAAACTACCGTAAGATATTACAAAATATTGAACAATAAGAAAAATACATATATTATAGAAATACTAGCAACAAAATATTAGCAACAGAATATATCTGAAAATCATCGATAAAAAATAAGTCAATCTGTTGCTTATCTGTAAAAATACAACGTGAGTTTTTTTTTTAAATATAAAAAAGTTTTTCTCACTTTTTTTTGTGTCGGGTAAATTGTTAAACAGCTTTGGGCCTACATATTCATAATGGTGTTGTGCAACTGTCGTGTTGCATTTAGGTGCATACATCTTCCCAGATGTTCTAAGTCTTATACTTCGTGTTGAGGACACTTCAGATTCTTTAAAAACTGTTAATATAGCATTTTTTTTAAATAATTTTGAAACCTAGAGGTACTTAAATTTTTTTAAAAGTTCCCTGGTTGGGAAAATTCTTTGTTTTTAATAATAACTTTGATGATCATTTTTTGTATTGTTACTATCGGATACAGATTATTCTTATAGATGATTCCCCATGCGATTATTCCGTACTGCAAAACTGACTGCACACGAGCAAAGTAAACCATTTGAATATTTGAAAGATTTAGGATATTTCTTAATCGTATAAAAATGTAAGTTAGTTTTCTAATTCTTTTGACACAGTTTTCGACATGTTTCTTAAATTTCATGTTACTTTCTATAGTGATCCCTAGATATTTGACATCTGGGATTTTCTTCAGGATTTAATAATAATAATAATATTTGGACGATTTATATAACGCCGTTTTTGTGAAAAATCACCTCAAGGGCGCTGTACAAACTTACCATACATGCCTAAAATCTAGAAAGACTACAAGCTAGACAAACAATTAAAAACAACTTATGGCTAAAAATTGCATACACCGGTTCATTGATCACCGATACGAAAATATATGTACAATATTTTGACCAATGAACGCAATGCTGCCTAAAAATGAATTAATACAGGACCATACTTACCTGGGAGGTCGCTTGAAATTAACACTGTTTATTGTCTATTTAAAGAAATTTAGATAGAGTTCGCACGCAGAGGACATAATTGTGAACACATGTTGTTTAATCCTGAAAATATTTTAATATTAATATGTAATATATTCTTTAATGAGTGTATTTTGGAAAGTAAAAGCAACATTTAATGGTGGGCGGTGCAGTAGTACAAGGATTTGATCTTCCGAGAGACAGATTGATGTGTAAGGATTCGAGTAATTTTAATTCAGTAAGAAAAGTGTGATTAAGACATATCATAGGCAATACAAGTATGATACTCTCAGATAGGTATATTTAAATTAAGTTAAGGGTATGAGAGCCCGAAAAGGTAGGTTTTTAGTTTGGACCTAAACTCTGTTGGGCTTTTTATGCATCTTAATTCCGGAGGGAGTCTATTCCAAGCCTTAGGCCCAGATACTCCGAAAGCACGATCTCCGAACTTAGTATTTGGCTTTCGTTTGGGTTCTATTAGTCTGCCTATAGCAGATGAAGTTGCCGATCTAAGGGTTAATTGCCTCGGACCGGTATTTTCCGGGACGCATAATTCAGAGATGTAAGGTGGGGCCATTTCGTTGATTGATTTAAATTATTTTTCGTTGATTGATTTTAAATTATCGTTACATTCTCCTCCTTTACACGAACGACTGTGTACTGTAACTCCAATATTGGAGTCAGTGACAGGATCATTAAGGTAAAAAGGTATATATGATGTTTTTTTCTACGTTAAGACTAAGTAAGTTATCATCAAACCATTTTTTCAATATATTAATGTCAGCATTCGCCGCTATATTCACTTCTGCCCGTGTTTTATCCCTTCGATTATGATGACTGTGTCATCCGCATATGAGATGACACTTCCATTAAGAGAGAGACTGAACATTTCATTGACATATATAAAGAAAAGTATAGGCCCGATTACTGTGCCTTGTGGAATTCCATATTCAGAATACAAGGGTTCACTTAATGAATTATTTAGTTTAACGTATTGTTCTCTGTTTTTTAAGTAACTCTGGAACCAAGATAAAGCTTTGTCATCCAGTCCGATTTTCTATAGCTTAGCAATCAGCCTAGAATGTGACACACTATCAAAAGCCTTTTTTAGATCGATAAATATTCCCAGACACTTCCGACGTCTATCCAATTCCCCATAATTAGAGAAGTCAATTTTGCAATGGCATCATGAAATCCTAGATTAGGTCTAAATCCATATTGGTTAGAATGCAAAAAAAAATTTCTTCTGGAAATAGGAAAAGTCTCTTTTTTACTATTTTTTCAATTATTCTAGAAATGTTAGATGTCAAAGATATAGGCCGGTAGTTAGTAATTTCCTCTGGGTTGCCAGATTTAAAAATTGGACTAATAACAGTTTTTTGTAATTATTTGGAAATGTTCGAACTGAATAACTTAAATTCATGATAATATGTACGATAGGTATTTTTAAAAAATCTTTAAGATTTTTTTATGGTTTCTACTGTTATTCCATCGTATCCCGGTGCTGAGCCACCTCTCAGTGAACTAATTACATTTACAACTTCCGATTCCGAGGTGGGTTCAAGAAATTGCATTTTATTTGTATCTATTAAATTTCTCTCAAAAGCCTCAGTGGTTTTGCTAGCAGCCAAAATCAGCCTTGTTGTGCTAAATTTTTTACAACATTTGCAAAAAAATTATTAAATAAATTCGCACATTGAGTTGGCTCATCTTTTACGTCTTTAGAATAACCATCGTATTTCAGTCTGTGTATTTCCGACCCTTTCCGTTTCTTATCAATAATTTCATTAATTGTTAACCACATTTTTTTTAATCATATTCTTCTTGTGACATTTTTATTTTATAATATTTTACTTATTTGACAAAGGTATTTTTTAATATGTAATTGAAAGGATTTTTTTACAAAGAATGAATAAACGTTGTTTTTCTCACACAGATTTCACCAGTCCAGGACTAATCCACGGTTTTATTGGGTAGTATTTAGAAACTAATTTGTGTAGCTTGGAGACGGTGCACGCTTCTATATGTTTTGTTAAAACTTCCTCAAAGAGGCGAGAGCTCTCTAAAATATCCCGGCTATCTAATACACAAGCCCAGGATTCCTTAGAGATTTTTTCCCGAAGAAGCTCTTTATTTAACACTAGTTTAGTATATTCTCTATCTTTTAATTGATTAGTACGCGTTATTCCATTATAATATAGTAAGCACATATAGTGGTCTGTTATACTGGTTTTATAAACAATAGACAGAAATCTCTTAGTATTATTACTATTTACCCGCATATGGTCAATACAGGAAGGTTTCTGACAGGCGACGCCGTGAGTAAAATTGTTAATACCTGATTTAAAATTCATCTCAGTAAGCATATATATTATATGCTTACTATATGCTTACTGAGATGAAGTTTATATTGATTGTATAGAATATATTACGGTGCTCCAGATTTTATGTCCGGGTTGAATCTTTCCCAAATGAAAGACTAAACCCTTCCACACACTTTTCCACAAATGAATATCTAGTAAATTAACGCAATGTAAGTGCACTATATAAGAATAAAACAATACAAGAACAATACGTCAATCCACCAGAAACATAATGGGAAAATATTTCACCGACTCCAGATATTTTCATATCAGAGGGTTCGGCTCTGATGAAATCCTAACTGGTCCGATAAATCCTACTGATCCCTCAATATAAATATTTAAAAAATCTTTCGTAATCCTACATGTATTTAAAATGACCGACTTTTGCATTTTTATGTACAAATTTTTTGACAAATCTAATACGCCTAAATTTTGAATGAGAGAGCTAGGTATAATGCCAGTAGCCGAAATAACAAATGGTAATATTTTTATAGTCTGAGAATGCCAAATTCTTTTAATTTCATTTCCTGAATCTGTATATTTTCTTATTTTTTCAGAAACAGTTTTCTGAATATTACAAGAATTTGGAATAGCGACATCAATGATATAAGTTATTTTCTTAATTTTGTCATGTAAAACTATATCGGGTCTATTATGACTAATTGTTCTGTCTGTCAGAATAGTTTTATCATAATAAATTTTATAAAATTCATTTTCTAAAAATGAATTTGGTTCATATTCATAATATGGTACATTACGGCAGTCAATCAAGTTATGTTTAATTACCAAACTTTGGTGAATTATTTTTAAAACTTGATTGTGCCTAAATGTATACTCGGACGGCGCTAATACAGAACATACCGATATAATATGTTCTATAGTTTCCGGAAAAGCCAAACATTTTCTACATAAATCATCAATTTGATTTGCATCTTTGATTTTATTTATTTATTTATTTATATATGTATATATTTTTTTTTTTATCACAAACAAGTCCTGCTAAGCCAATTCAATTGGCTTGTCAGCAGGTGCTTATAATTAAGTTACATATACATTTTAAATGTTATAATTTTACATCTTATATCTACAAATTCAACATTATTCATACAAATCAATCTAAGTATATTATTTATTGATGATATGCTTCCTATAATTTTTAGTATTAATGACTCTATCTTGTATGGCAAGCATAAAGCCTTCTATTTCTGCGCTCAACTCTCCAATACTCAACCATTTGTTTGACGAAAATTTGTCAACATATGTTTGGTTGAGATAATTGAAGTGTTTTGCGTGAAGAATCTTATTTGACCAGGAATCTAATAATTCCTGGTTGGTATTTATAAGAATGCTGGCATTCTCGTCGTATAAATTTAATGGTGAAATATTTCTATCTGCCTTGCAAATTATTTTGTGCATTTCTGAACTATCAGCTTTCCTATGGAAAAAATTTCTTAGCATTTCTACCTGATTATGTTTTAAAGATGTTATTTTGACTATACCTCTACCTCCTAAACTTCTGGGTAAATTAATTCGTTCTACAGCTGAATTTGGATGATGGCAATGAAATTTTGTTAATGTAGTTCTAATTAATCGTTCTAAGCTATCTAAATCTGTATTAGACCATTTAATTATGCCAAATGAGTAAGTTAATAGAGGTATTGCCCAAGTATCTATCGCCTTTACTAAATTTTTAGCAGATAGATTGCATTTCAAAATTTTCCTGATCCTAGTTTTAAATTTAATTCTAATATCATTTTTAATACTAGTATGATCTAATCTATTTGATTGCGGATATCCTAAATATTTATAAACCTCACCCCCTTTTATACTTTCAATTTTGAAATTTCTAAATATACCCTCGTCTCCATCTACAATTTTACCTTTCTCTATATGGATCGTTCTACATTTATCTAAACCAAAAGTCATTTTAATATCATCTGAAAAAATTTTAACTACTTTAATCATTTTCTCTAAATTTGGTTCAGAATTCGAATATAATTTTAAATCATCCATAAATAATAAATGAGAAATTATATTTCTCTCTCTAGTATTACCTTTAATTTTTATTCCAAACTTGCTTTTAATTAACATTTTAGATAGAGGATTTAATGCTAAGCAAAACCAAAGAGGACTCAATGAGTCTCCTTGAAAAATCCCTCTTTTTATTGAAATGCCCGGTACTATAATTTTCTTATCTTTCAAATTCAAAAGCAAATCGGTATTCCAAAATGCCATAATTTTTTCCAAAAAGCTAATAATAATTGGGTTAATTTTGTATATAATATATTATTATTATTATTAATATATATATATCTATGATTTTCAGATATACCCACATTAATATCACCAACCAAAAACGCAAACATATCCCCTGTTTTGCAAAGAATTTCATTTAGTTGACATATAAACTGCGAAAGGTCTGACAAGTGTGTCCTGTAGATTGCAGTTTAATTAATTGTCAGTTTATTTACACATAATAAATCACGTAAACAGTTTACAGATTTCGAGTGTTGTCGCAACGCAGCTGTAATTCGGTAAATCGAAGTGAGAATTGTTATTTGAGTGACATTCGGTTAACACTATAACTCCCGGCTTTTTTTTATTAAATCTAATTGCACTAAAAATTCACAAAAAAAAAATTTGGCACTTCTTATATTTATATGCATTATACTAAACAGTGGGTCACACTCGTACAGAACATCTTTACACTCATCGCTAGTATCACAAACATTTTCGTTTATTTTATACAGCTGGTCAATGTTTTCCGTCATAAAGTCTTCCATTTTTAGTATTCTATTTTTTGACGAGCAATTGTCATCACAAACTGTTTGTATTCACATTAGTCACTGTTCACACTGTGATTAATTGGATTATTTGTAGATCTTCTTTCGTTGTTTAAGATTCAATTTTTGCATTTTGGTGGTTCTTGTTTGTTATTGCATTCTTGATATTTACGGTTGCCTGCGCAATGTGAGCAGACTGGGTTTTTTGTTTTATTTAGGCAACTTAGGTTCGAGTGGTTAAATTTAAGGCAGTGGTAGCATTGTATAATTGGACTGCAGTCCTCTACCTTAACTATGTGGTATCCGATATTATCACGCTACCATCATGGTTCCGCTAGTTTCCACAGTGATTTTGGAAAATTCAGTGTTTTTTCTCTTAAGTACCTTTTTTATCTTGTGTAAAGTAGCCTCCATTTTGTGAACATTTTTGATATCTTCATTTTGTAGTAAAATGCTCTCCAATAAATTATTTTCATTAGCTATATCATTTTCAACTCCTTTAAACATTATATGTGGTTTCTTCTTCTTCACCACTTCTGCCATTATGCAGTCTCAGAATCTTGTATTTCCCAACATTCCTCTATCAATTTTTTTTTCACTCAATTCATTTCAACATACCACAATTGTGAATTCCATAATCCTAAAGGCTTCGGAAAATTAGGAGCAGTAGACACTAACTATAGAGTGCTTCCTCACGCTCAAAACTAGTTTAACTTAACGCTATTTTACCTAAATATATAATATGCGACACGGTACAGGTTTTTTTTTTATTGCTAACTAATTATATTACTAGCTATTTTTACGAGAGGTTGGACCGCCAAACAATTCGGTCTTGCTTCATTCGCACTCATACACACATTTATGTTATCTGACTGTTGACATGTCCCGGCCAGGTATTTTATGAACTTCATTATGCCGTGAGTTCCCCGGATGTCCCCGTTACTATTCACATTTGCGTCGTATATTCTCGTTACACTCCTTTCATCTTTTATTATTTCTGCATACCAAAACCATCAATTTCTTTTAAAAATTTAAATGTCAACAATAAAACTTTTGACTTTTAGAATGTCGTGCTTTGTAAAAGAATTATTTGAATTTTGTCCATAAACTTCTTTTGAAATTTAATAGTACCTGCACCATCATTTTAAAGGCATTATCATTAATATTTAATGACTTGTTGTTGCATTTTGATTAATTTTGGAAATCATGTATAATCGGTTTGCAGCATTACTTTTTATAGAAGTTTTTTTTTTCGGAGAACACAGGGCTCAAATAGTTTGGTAAATCGAGTTTGAGTAAATTTTCATTCAACTGAAAGTGCTGAAAAGCTTGAGGTCCGGATACTCGATAAAACGTTAAACCACCGAGCAACGTATTATAAAAGTAACTTTGAAGTGGAAAATTCAACCCAGTAACTTGAACGCTATGTCTGATAAGGTGGGTCATTTAAAAAAAAAAGATAATTTTAGATTCTGTTAGCGATAAAAGGGTGCCAAATGGGTTCAAACCGACGTGTTTAAAATTTTTTAAATTTCTGATACGATCTTCTTCCTCCGGATTCACTTCAAAGTTTTGAAAATTTTCATTTTTTGAGGTATTTTCTAGTGTGTATAAAAGTTACTACGAATCCTTTATACTATATTTTTTGTAATATTCTATGGCAAATATGGTACGTTTTTACGAATTCATTTACAAAAAATCCGAGTTTTGATTATTAGTGGCTCGAGGTGAGGGCGGGGGAAGCACCGATTGCACTAAGCGCAGCGACTCTGCGCAACCGACGTCGGAGTTTGGAGTCAGTATCGCTACGGCTCTTTAAGCGGTAGGTCGCGTTGCACAAGTTTTTGCAATGGAACGTACTCGGAATGCGTTAAAAAGTCCCATATTTGGTGAAATTTGCGACGTTAAAGACAATGTTTTACCAACTTATTGTGATGTTATGAAGTTTTTTGAGTGGACCAGGCATCAAATAAAATTAAATCAAGAGACCAAACTAGAACCCAAATTTCAGCAAGTAGAGTGTACTGTGACAGCACGAATTGAAGAAATATGGAGAAAGGCTTATTTTTCCCATCGTTACACACTTGCGAATAGCACGCATGTTGAGGTCATATAATTTTAAATGCAAAAACCTTCTTAAGTCACATCCTAAAATACCGGAGAAAAAAATGGAGGAATTCCGTCGAAGAAGTAAAGTGCTGTTTGATATTTCGTCTTGCAAATGCAAAGATTTCAGTAAATGTGACTGTCCTAAAGATAAAAAAATACCTGTAAATGAACAGAGTTTCATTAGTGACCAACGTACTACACGAAAAACGATAATAGGAAATGTGGGTACCGCTACAACAAAACGAATGAAAACTGCGTTGAAAAGAAAACTTCTGAAGCAAAAATCCTTGCGTACGTCTAAAAAGGAAAGCACAGGTAAGCCAACTACCTCTCTAATCGATATTTCCACGTCTTCTGCATCAAATGAATCCGATTGCAATGATGTTTTCAAACCAAATGTTGTATCTCAAATGCCTCAGAAGCAGGCTGCGGTCACTATTGATTATTCTACACTGTCGAAAACTTGTGATAGATATGGAGTTTCGGATAGAGCAGCGGCAGCCATTGCCTCAGCAGTTCTGTATGACATCAAGTCTAATATTCCAGTTACTGACAAAAGTAAACTTCGCAGAGAACGAAAAAAAAACAAGGGAAAATATTAAGGCACAACACATAGTTTTACAAATACCCGCATTATATTTTGATGGCCGGAAAGATAAAACATTAATTATCAGGGAAAAAGGGGGGAGGCATTACAGAGAACTAATCATTGAAGAGCATATTTCAATGATAAAAGAGCCAGACTCAATAAATTTGGGTTATATTGCACCAAACTCTGGCACGTCGAAAGTTATAGAAAGAACAATTGTCGATTATTTTTTAAAGGAAGAAATACCATTTGAACCATTAATGGCTATTGGATGTGACGGAACGAACGTGAACGTTGGAAAACATGGAGGTATAATACGTTTGCTTGAAAAACGTTTGGATAAACCATTGCAATGGATAATTTGCTTGCTTCACATGAACGAGTTACCATTTCGTCATTTGTTCACACATCTTGACGGTAAGACATCTGGACCTCAAACATATTCAGGGACAATAGGACTAGCTTTAGAAAACTGTGAAAAAAAGCCTATTGTTCATTTTCAGAAAATTGACGGAGAGTTGCCAGAATTATTAACTAAAGACCTAAGTACAGATCAGTTATATTTGTATAAAATCGTATCTGCAGTTACGGTGGGGGAATAACCTGAAGATTTAGGCCACAAATCTTCTGGAAAAATGTCTCATGCCAGATGGCTTACGCGTGCTAACCGAATTCTTCGTCTTTATGTTGCAACGGAAGCTCCTACAGAGAATCTTATTATTTTAGCAACGTACGTTGTTAAAGTTTATGCTCCGACTTGGTTCAGTATTAAAACTCATCCCACCTGTAAAGATGGAGCACGTCACCTATGGCAGCTAATTTCAGCGTCTAGATACTTATCCCCTGAACTAAAAACTATAATTGATCCAGTCATAGAAAGAAACAGTTACTTCGCACACCCCGAAAATTTACTACTTGCAATGTTAACTGACCCTCACAAGCATATCCGGGAATTAGCTGCGCGTCGTGTTCTAAAAGCACGCAGTAAGAAACTAAGTAAAACAAGGCTGTTCCGACTTCCAAACATAAACCTCGATGCATCATATAACTACGACCTTATTAATTGGCAGCAAAATGTAACCGAACCCCCAATTCTGAAGAATATATCGGATGAAGATCTTCAATTATTTGTAGCACAGGGGGGAGAAGGTAAATTGCCTCTTCTGCGTCTGCCATTTCATACTCAAGCAGTTGAAAGAGCTGTAAAGACTGTTACTGAAGCCTCGACTACTTTATGTACGAAGTCTGCAAGAGAAGGTCTTATTAAGGCAAAGGTTGAGTCTCGCAAAATAATGCCGAAATTTGAGAGTAAGAAGGATTTTGCTGGTATTTGATTACACTGTCTTGAGATAATGTTAATTATAATCATATATTTTTTTAATAAATAAGTCAGAATATTCTCTCTAATTTGTGTTTCATTGAAAAAAAAATCATTTTTAATTGTGTATCTAATATTTTTTAGAGATTTAACAAGGGTGGGTTTTTCTCTATTTTGTGAAATTTCAAACTCAATCCGGAGGAAGAAGATGATATCCAAATATTATTAAAAAAATTACGTGATTTTACATCTTCATTTAACACCCTTTTATCACTAACAGACAAACCAAAAAAAGTTTTTTTTTTCCCCCATACAATCGTGACCCGCCTTAATGTCTGATAAGCGGAAAACGCCTTTTCAATGGAGATTTTTAAAAATGTATCAAATTTCCAACATACAAAATATTTTGTTTTCTTTTTTTTAATATCGGACATAATTCTTCAAGGAAATTTTTCATAGCTAAAAAATGATTGTGTCAGAATATTTTTCACTTGGACCTTTAATGGAAAATTTCGTAGGTACTTCAGACACGGCCTTATTAATAAATATTTTATATAAACTTTCAGCTTCACAAATCCTACAATTATAATGTACTGTGATTTTTGAAGATTATGCGTTAGAATCATTTATAATTAAGAAACCAATTTAACACTGCAGTTATTACGAATATATAGTTGTGCAGTAATAACAAATATTTCAAAGTGGCTGCAGTGGCCATAATATATGATGATAAAAAAAATTTAAAAAAACCATATTGATATATTGTAAATAATATTGATTACCAAATGATAAAAAGATAATAATAAAAAGTAGATAAAGAAAAAATAAAATTACAATAATAATAAACAAATAATAATGATTAAATAATGATAAGAAAATAATAAAAGGGAAATAATACTAAGTTAATAAAAATAAGAAAAGTATAATAAGTGAATAATCATAAGTAAATAATAAGAAGAAAATAATCTTATGTTTAAAAATGAATATTTCTTTGTCTGTGTTCTTATACCGTTAATCTGATTGCGATGAAACTTTAGTGATTTGTTGTGCACACGACCGCGAAGGATTCTATATATGTATAATGGTGAGCCCTGGGAATATGAAATTTGTATAAAAAATTACAATGGATTGAAAAATAAAATGCGCCTGATTTGAAAAAATGTGTGAGTTTCATATAGTTTAGCGGCTGGAAACAAAGGTGAGAGGGAAGAAGAATTCGAAGGGCGGAGGGGAACAAAGAGAGGGGGGTTCGTGGGAGGTGGACGAGAGAAGGAAAATAAAAATAAGTAAATAATTATAAGTCAATAACAATATGTGTATAATCGTAAGTAAATTATAAGTACATAATAATAATAAAAAATTAAATGATGATATCGAGCATTGGGTTGCCACACTGATTACGATGTGAGTGGTAGGGGAGACCGGGGACAATTGTACCAATTTGACTTTTACCATTTTCTACATCTTAGGTATAATGTTTATGAAAAAAATGCTCATACTCAACGGCAGATAATTTAGTTTTCTACCTAATTCTTATTCTATGATTTTTCTAAATCTTTTAGAAATGACGCTATAAGCGCATGAACAGATCGGGAGAAATGCTACAACTGACCCCTACCCCTGGGTTAGTTGTACCAGTAGCGGAATTTAAATTAAAACACAGAATTTATGGATAAAGTTGTTTAATTTTAATAATTTCGGCGATGAAAAACAGTTTTTTTGTTGGTTTATAAAATTACTATTCAAAATTCCAATTACATTGAGCGTAATACACAATTTATCTGACCACAAGAAAACTCTTATAGAATTCGTCAGTTGAAGTGTTACCAAGAACCTTAACTATTGGAATATTATAAAATGACAATACAAATATATATTAATACCATAGCATGTTTTAAACTCGAGAAAATAGGAAAAAAAATAATTAAAATTTTGTATGAAAACATTGTGGTACAATTGTCCCCGCGGTACAATTGTCCCCAAACAATATGTATATATATATTTATATATACATTTTGCAATACAAATATTTATGAAAATATAAAACGAACAAATAAAAAATAAGAAAATAGGATTAGGAAATGAAATTAAAAGAATTTGGCATTCTCAGACTATAAAAATATTACCATTTGTTATTTCGGCTACTGGCATTATACCTAGCTCTCTCATTCAAAATTTAGGCGTATTAGATTTGTCAAAAAATTTGTACATAAAAATGCAAAAGTCGGTCATTTTAAATACATGTAGGATTACGAAAGATTTTTTAAATATTTATATTGAGGGATCAGTAGGATTTATCGGACCAGTTAGGATTTCATCAGAGCCGAACCCTCTGATATGAAAATATCTGGAGTCGGTGAAATATTTTCCCATTATGTTTCTGGTGGATTGACGTATTGTTCTTGTATTGTTTTATTCTTATATAGTGCACTTACATTGCGTTAATTTACTAGATATTCATTTGTGGAAAAGTGTGTGGAAGGGTTTAGTCTTTCATTTGGGAAAGATTCAACCCGGACATAAAATCTGGAGCACCGTAAACTTCGTTGGCTCAAACTTTTACATGTGAAAGTCTTATTTAAATCAAAATAATTATAATATAAACTTGTAACTGTAAAATACACGTATTCAAATACGACTTAGTGTTGAAAATAGAATATTTATTACAAACAAAACAGTGACAAACAAAAAATAACAAAAATGCTGGCTTGTTGAGTGATCAGTCACCTTATAGCTTATAGGAACTATGTAACCACAAACCTGTACCAATACACCCAATTGGACCATCTCTTACAAAAACATTGTGGTATTTAACACGAGGAAAAATAAAGATGGCAGGGATAGAATTTCCTATTGCGTTTACTGCTATAGTTACGGTGACTAGTTTTCCACGTTCGCCTAACGTTAAGGCTCCTACTTGTCGCACTCCTCTTTTAGCAACTACCTTGTCAGGTTTTTGGACGGTAATCACACCAGTTTCATCAACATTATAAATGTCTTTAGCTTCTAATTTTTCGCGGTCCATTACCTTTTCCAATTTATCGAAAAATGACCGAACATTGCTCTCGTTGAAGCTTGTTGCCCTGGAAAAACTTGTTGCTTGAGGACATCGAATCGACAACTCTGGGTTTCTCTTCATAAAACCCGAAAACCAATCTCCTCCTGCCAAAGCGTTTACATCCCACGTAGAAGGTCTCTTTAGGTTGTATTTAACCGTTAACTCATATGCAATTCTTCGTATTTCTTTCGGCGATAAACCGTAGTATATTTCAGCAGCTCTTATTAAATATTTTTTCATTTGGGATTCCATTTCTTCTGAGAAAACCTTCTTGGCAGATTTGTATCACATTGTTACAGCACCCGAATGACACTCAGTGGCATCCGCAGCTTCTCTCTTTTGCTTATATCGTATGAGTGACACGTGACACAGGTAAAACATCCGAGCTGAGGAACGTATCGACCTACCAATTTTGATTTCTTCATATGCTTGCTCATATATTAAAAGGTCCTTTGAGGCTCGATCCGTTAATCTTTTTCTGTCTCGCGGCATCTGAGAAAATAAAAATACACATGTCATGTTTTATTAAAATCTCGATAATGCTACAAAAATAAAGTTTTCGAATACGAATACGAACATAAACACAAGCAGCTGCTTTATTAGGAGAGTGATTGAAATATTAATTGTATATATTATGTTGTAAAACTGTAACCTTTTTATATTTTTAGATAAAAAAAATAATAATAATAATAAAAAAATACGAACGAATGAAAATCTCATCATTTGGATATGATTGAGATTTTCACAACCAAAGTATTATTGTGATTTATTTTCTGGTTTTTAGGCAGCGTCATGATTAAATATGGCGATGTACACTACAAAGCTCTCTGAAACGTTGTCTAAATCAGGGGGCAGGGCAACACCCCATAAAATATCACTATAATACCTACTTTTATTTATTTATTTTAATACCTACCATTAAAATAAGAGTGAAGTTACAAATATAAAGTGTAAAAAAGTATAAAGTATTAAATAACTAAAAAAAAGTTTAAGTAGGTATAAAATAATACATAAAGGTAGTACGAGTATATATATAGGTATAAAATAATAATATAAAGGTACGTGTAAGAATTAATAATAACATTATTATGTTATTAATTATTAATAATATTATAAAGGTAATTTAACCAACATTAACATAAATACATAAAGTGAAAAGGGTTTGGACATTGAAAGTATGACGGACGGACATGTACTTGAGTTTATTATGACTTGGGAGCTATACTCACAGAATCTTTAAAAAAAACCTCGGGGTTAGTTGTAGCACGGGGTCGATTGTACCGGTACAATCGTCCCCGAAAAAATTGGTACTACCATCCCCGAGGGGTCATTTTAAATTAAAACGCAAATTTTTGGTTAATCCCTACTCAAGAACCCTTCAAAATCAGTCCTAAAATAAACTCAATTGTCCAAAGAAATGTTTAAATAGCCAAATAATAAGAAACAGAACAAAGTAATTGTAATATTAGAGTATAAACGCAATCGAAAAACTTACGTTTTGGGCTCGAAAAATTTCTTCTTCCAACTGCGAACGTCTTGCTTCCACTACGTCCCGCGGGACAGAACTGACGAGACGAATATCCGCGCTTGTCAGGGCTATTGCCTGGCGATACATAGTATACGTACCTATTATAGTTAGGGAGTTATTCGCATCGGTACTACTGACCCGTGGTACAACTGTCCCCGGTCTCCCCTAGGTACAATCGGTAATTAGAAATCTCCACTGTTAGCTAACAGAGTTTATGAACATTTAAAAAAATGTTTTATAATTTACATTGAATTTTATATTAAAGTCTGATAATTTACTCAGGTATTTTAGGAAGACTGTGAACTACACAGGTATCGAATGCTAATTCGTAACCCAAATATGCTTTTTGCCTCGTGCCAACATTTTTCCGGGTTATGGATATACCCAAAGGTACGCCAAATACAAGGGTGTACATTATTTGTTCCCCGAAACCTCGCATTACGAATTGATATATTAAGATTAATTTCCTTCAATTTTCCGCCCCAACGAGTCTTAATTACATGCTTTGGATTACTTACATCTGAATATGTGATTGGTCGAATTTATCGCGGGCTTTATCCTGAAATCCTGACGGGAGCAAGTTATACATACCTAACCTTTAATTAGCGTTTAATTTCATGCTCAGTGGGGCGAAGGAAGAGTGTGTAACTGTAGAATATTGTATCTTACGCCCAACTTAAGGTGCATAAAAATAACTTCTTTTACCCTTTGCTTACTATTAAGGCTTCGCTAAGCCTTCTAAGAGTGAGAAGTTGCATTATCTATAATATATAATCTGACTTATCTTTTGACTTGTACCTTGTAGTCAACCATAAAAATATAATTTATATGTAGAAATGACTCGTTTTACCCAATGCTCACTCTCAAGACTTGTGACTTATCAGAGGATGTTTGATTTATAATGAATATTCTGTCATCACTGTTGCACATTTGTAAAGAAAAACATTATCTCCACATTTCTACATATTATAAAACAAAGTTCTCCGCCGCGTCTGTCTGTCTTCTTTGTTTCTCTTATCTGTGGTATGTCTGTCTGTTCCCGATAAACTCAAAAACTACAGAACGGATTTTAATGCGGTTTTCACCAATAGATAGAGTGATTCATGAGGAAGGTTTA
The DNA here is from genome assembly GCA_917563855.2 of Limnephilus lunatus. Lineage (NCBI taxonomy): Eukaryota > Metazoa > Arthropoda > Insecta > Trichoptera > Limnephilidae > Limnephilus > Limnephilus lunatus. The sequence continues at coordinate 35,132,456 of OU830594.1, forward strand.
GGTATATAATTTGTCAAGGTTTTGTTTAAATTTGTTAAAATATATACAGGGTGGATGAGCGGGCTGGCAAGCGGGTGGTGTGGATTTGATTTGTATGAAAATCCACAGTGTTATGCCGAGGTTGATGAAATTTTGCACGTGTGACCTTCAAAACAAGAGGAAGGTCACTATCTACATTTTATTTCGAAAACTCTGTTTAAAGCCCGGGCATCGCCGGGGACTTCAGCTATCATTAATAAAATTTAAAAAAAAAACAGATTAAATGGGTTTGGAACTCAAATATTTCGTTTCCTTATGCAGGCCTCAAAGCACAAAGATATTGATATCATTCAGTTAAAAAGTTTACGATAAAAAAAACATAAAATGTGAATGTTTTATGTTTGTGTATTTTTTAAGATTAATTTAATTCACCCCTCATACCTTTTTCCTTCCCGGAACTTCCTCTCCTTCCTTTCCCTAAAAACAGCATTCGAAAACGACATTGCAAAAAAAAGACTGATAAGAGGAAGATGGGGAAGTTCCTGGATACTCACATCTGGTCACAAAACACGGCTAAAGCCATTTCAAGCAAAGTTTCAATTCTAAATGGTGGTCTTTCACCAGGGCGATACTGTGAGTATATTTAACTCTAGAACTTGCTGCATACAGAATTCATATTATTTTTAACAATTAATTGAGAAACAAAACAAATGAAACGAATAAAATTTACTTGCTCATTCTGGGATTATAAACCGCGCCCTCCGGAATCGTAGTCTGCTCTAGCCTTGCCCCTCGGCCGCGGAGGCCGTATGACTGACTTTAGCTTCTAAATGTGATGTGAGTTAAAATATTTTCAGGAAGTGGTAGGCACAATCAATTCATTCAATTATAAAATGCAACACTTCCTCCTTATGTATTCGATCGTCGAGTCGGATGGAGAACATGTTCTTTATGAGATGCCATCTTGATTTACAAACGTCTCCTTCATCATTCGGCATATAATTAATCTAGGCCAGAAACGTGTAGGACTACCTTGAAGTTATACGACTTCTATAATAAGGATCGTTGATTTTACGCCTCACTTCACCCTAAGCCTTCTAATTACCCAGAACATGATCATTATTAATCAACAGTCACATTCATTTCATTTCCTTCGGGATAAGTTGAATTTAAAACAAAGCTTTGAATACATTTTGGAAATAAAAAGTATCCGCTCATAAGTTATTCACATAAGACGTGAGATTTCAATTAAAAGCCTTTCCCTGCTAAGTCACTTGGGATGACCTTTGGCAGAGGGGTTGATTATCCAATAAATGGTTCCCGGGGCGGCGGTACCCGTACCCGCTTCCCAAATCTTGCCCAGCTACAAGACAGCTATGGAAGGAGAGGGTAATGCGCCATACAATCTGTGTTAACACTCAATTCTTACATCATCTAAATTTTTAAATCCTCCAATGTTGTTGTTTATCCCTGTTGTTATTTATTATTACCTGATGTGGGAGCTGAGTTTTTACTTCTTCCCTGTCAAGCATGTGCGATCTTACAAGCCTGCTTTAGCCAGAGGTAGAATGAGAGGGTATAACGCCACACACGCTTTAGGTTACTTTTTAGGAATTTAAAGCAACTGCAATTTTTTTTACTGTATGAACGAGGAAAAAGTGAAGTGACATTTTCTTGCAAATTTCGTAATTAAAAGAGTGAGTTTTTGAAATTTTTATTTTGTCCATTTTTTAAACGTTAATCAAAAATATTTGTGGAAAGTTTTTATTAATATAGGTCTCATAGAAATCGTTTTATCTCCCTTACAATCATGGTTAGAAATATGATCCAACGGTTTTAGAAATAGGAAACAGCTTTATATTCAAATCTAAAAGTTTATTCTTTTTTATTATGTTCTTAATACTAAATCATAAAATTCTACGCATCATTAAAGAAAATTTAACACCTTGTTACTTAAAAGTATTTGTAACAAGGTGTGTGCACCCTCTTACACACACTTCATTTACGGTTTCGATGAGTGTCACCTCTAGTGCTTGCCCAGTGACATTTGGGCACTGGTAATGTTGCGAGCCCTGCAATATTTTTGAATGCAACAGTTGCTGATCCTGGACAAAATTCAAATCTGCAGATTTGAAAAGAGAGCTGGCGATTCTTTGTATCACAGCCTAGGGCTCAGGGCGGTCCCCTCGACCGCAATACGACGGATCCTTTTTTGAAGACCGCTACGATCGTCTTTGTAAATTTGGCATGTCATACTCGCCATCTTGAGAGCTGACTGGAAGTCATCCTGGAGGGACGTTTGACATCATTTGGGCGGCAAAATGTTATAAAAAAGGGGATGACTTGGGTCATAATGTAATGTATCTTAGAGAGAGCATGAGACAATGAGATAATTACAGTGATCTTTGTTTTCTCAGGTAGTGGACCTTAGGCAGGCGGCTGTGTGTAATATTTTGAATAGGAGGTTATTTAAATACAATCCTAAAGTGCTTAGAACACAGTTAAGTTAATTTATTGATTAAATTGAAATACAAATAATAGCTATCAGAGCTAAACTAAATACTGGGCGTATTATGGAGCGTTAGTACCGTATATTGAGGAGCTGATGATTGGGCAATGCCATAGGCGAATAATGCTGCTGCCTTCGGAGATATGCGGTCTGCTCCCTCCGCTGCTGACATATGCTGAAACGGCGGGCTAGAGCAAGTCAGGTCCCCAGCCCCGCGGTTTCCCGGCGACGTCAAGTCCCAGGGCGGTTTCCAGCCAGCCGACTACGATGATGACGGCCAAGGTCATCTTGGGCCGCAACTCTGCAAGCACCTCCGGCTCCAGGTGTAGTCGGAAGGTCTTATGATGGCTGCGTAACTCCCGATGCTGAATTTTGTTACATCCAGAAATAATGATCTCCCATGGTACTCCGCTTCTGATCCGTGATCTTGATGAGTTTGCTGATAGTCTTGATTAAAGGATGCCGCTGATGGGCGCGGATTTACGGATCTCAAATGATGTACAATAATGGCGGACTATGGGTATTTGATGCGTCGACCCGCCACAGGGACGGTAGCCGAGGTCACCCGTGGCTGGTCAAAGAATGGCAAGCTTCAGGCCAGTCCTCCCTAGTGAACTCAGTTTTCAGTATCACCAACTGTTGCATTCAAAAATGTATGGCAATGTTGCCGATATAACAATTATTGAATGTTTATTATCTTCATACCTAAAGGTACCCATTCACAGAGATATATTATAAGTTACATTATTTTTATGTAACAACGTCATTAATTGCAAAATCTATTGAATGAAACCTATTATGAACCACCTTGAAATAGTAAGTAAACATTTCTTTTTCTTTTTGGTAATAAACATACAAATAAACTAAATCTAAGCCTTATTCTTGTTTATTATGCTCTCATCGGCCTTGTAGGTAGGCACTATTTTGAATTTCTTTATACATGATTCGATCATACATTGTCTAACTATACACACACCTCGGGGATAGCTTTTATTTTTCGGTCTTTCCATACCATTTTTATTTATATCTATTACTCGTACGTTGTCGTCAGATCTGACTACGAACGTGCAGTCTTAAAAATTCTCCACTGTAAAGAATTACTATCGATTGGGTGTTTCTTAAGTTTATTTTAATTCAAACTAATTGTTGAAAAACCGTTCCTTATGATCTCACCAACATACATATAAATGGAGTCGCCATAACAACAAGTAACTTCGGTTCCCGATCGGTTTTGTTCCCGCGTCGACCATATACAAAAATACTTTTCAAACTATATTAAATAAATGTAAATGCTTCAAAACCTCGTGAAATTTTTTAAATCCGACATATTTCTCAGTACTCAACCGGATTAAATATATAAAAATATATTTTTGAAACAAAACTCACATTTCACAAACACTTCGAAACACTTTCTCGGTCAGTGTGATTCCACGCGTTCGTCCAAAGTTTAATTTTAAGTAAATCGAGATTTATTCTTTCGGCGAAATCGCGAAAGTCTCCTCTCCGAGGATCAAAGAGAGGGTCGCCTTCAAGCCTGCCACGAATTGAAAAAGCAGCTGGTATCCAGATTTTTTCCAATGATTATTGGTGATGAGTGATAAGTCATGATGTTATGGGTACGATCCCGAAACCAAGCAACAGTCAAGCCAATGGAAGAGTGCTCTCTCTCTTCAGAAAAAAGGTCAGGTGAAATCGAACATCAATGCAATTTTTTTTTCGGAGATGTGCATACAGAGTTTGTCCCTACAGGCCAAATAGTTAACCGACAGTTCTACATGGATGTACTAAAGTATCTCTTTAGTAAAAATCTCATCAGGAAAAATCGTTGAAAAAAAAATTGAAAAATAAAAGAGTTATAAGAAAGTCCCGTTATTTTTTTTAAACCTTTATTCATCAATAGATTTCTTACAGTATTATACATTTAGGTATTTTATCATTGAGTCTGTTCATGAAAAGGTAACTGTTCAGCTACAATTCCGGATTTCTCCTGGAATGCTGCTGGTGTTCAGCAGTGCCTCCTGGGTCTTCCTATTGTTAAGTATTTGTTACCAAGACTATATAAACGTTGTATTGGGAAATGAAAACTATAGTTGGAGTGAAATGTATATACATAAAAAAAAATCTAGTTGTTCGTGTAGGTACATGTAGTTTTATTAATTAAGTTCACATAATGTAAGTATAATAATGTTTCATAAAAAACATATTTTCCTGTTTTAATTCGTTTTGTCTATGTTACCCACTTAATAAGATTGAAATTAAAAGATTATGAAAAAATTATGGATTAATCATTGATTTTATCATAATTTTCATTTCTTCTATCCAAATATCCAGTGGCGGCTCAAGCATTTCTTTAGTGGTGGTGATCGACATTTTTTACGTACTGTACCGTAATATCACCACCTGTAGAACATAATATAAAATTTCTCAAAAAAAAAATTGATGGTCTAATCATGCTATTCGGATATATTTAACACAAAATATTATAAAATGTCGATAGATATATGCCAATTTACAATATAGTATAATAAAACTATTAAAAAAACTTCTAAAACTATTTTTTCTAAATTATGTACCTTTGTCAAGTAATATTTGTATTTATTTTCATTATGTTCTTTGATCATTGCTTAAACATCTCATTAAAACACTATTAATTTTTTTTTTTTTTGCATGTTAATACTCCTCCCATAAACACGAGCTCTTGAGCTCAAATTATGGAGTAGTAGTAATATAAAATGAATTATTGTATAACCTTGCACATGTAATCATTTGTATTGTAAAAACAAAATTTTTGAAATAAAATAAATAAAAAAAAAATAAAAATAAAAAAAAAATAAAGCTTTATCTTGAAGATTATTATTAAACTAATTTGAACGCGAGCGATTCCCGCCCGTAACTTCGCAAACAAATGGTTCTGTGAGGATCCAAAGGGTTGTCCCCGCGGGCATTTGTACTGCGCATGCGCGGTTGCATAAGATCGTGAAACAACGTAAGGAAAGTATAGGGATAGTTCAGATCGTCTCCCAAGTGCGCATTAGATTCTGCGCACTGAGAAATGGACCCGCTGTTTTTTGCGCCGTACATTGTTCGATGTACGCGCTTAGGGTCTTATTAAAATCATCCGGAATAATTGTTTGTATTTTATTTCTGCAAATGTTAATTACTTTTATGTTTAAATAATTCATTCATTTTGGTGAAGACAAAGCATCAACTGTTATTTTCTTTAGTAGGTTTTGAGTGTAACTGGTGGGGACTGTCCCCATTGTCCCCCTGTGAAGAACCACCACTGCAAATATCTATCTACATACATATATATATTTACACAAAATATAAGTGTTCGTGGCGGCGTGCTTTTGTTTTTTTTTTAAATAAATTTAAAGTTTTATTTCTAGATTGGCGAAATTTTGTACCTTTAAAACAAGTGGAAGGTGACAATCTCTAAATGTATTTTGAAAAACCTCTCCACCCTTTGATACTTCTTAATTAAATTTTTCGCACTAGACATTAAAAATACGAGAAAAACTACTCTTTACTGATTTCGAAAAATTAAGCGTAATTCCAGGAACTTGTTCTCCTTATAATTAAAACAGTTTGGAAAACTCTACCTATGGCATGTTCGAAAGGAGCTCAAAAATTTAGTATCTTCTGTGTATTATATTTATATTTGGATAAACCAGACATTTTTTTAACCTGGTTTTTGGGGTAGTTGAAACAACTCCAAATATATAAATGTTTACTGATTTGCACCTCTGTTCTTGTTTTAAATTACATAATGCTTACACGTTGTAGCCAAGATTCATTCTAATTATTTTTACTTTCATACTTAGACGTCATTTCATTAATTTTCCCCTAAATTTATCCTCCCTCCTTACGACTACATCTATCTCATCGTGGCTGGGATTATCCTTAATTCTCAAATCATAAAAGTCAAAATACAATTTTCATTTTATCTACGCGTCAAACAGAAGGATAGAAGGACGGCGTCCTAAGCCTCCTCTCCGCCGGGACGTCCCGGTGACATCTCAAACGGAGGCTTTAGGCGGGACAGGAGATAATAACATTATTTGAGAAATTATTTTTATTAGGGTAAAATATACACCGGATAGTGTTTTCGTAATTTTGAATTTGTAATCATGAATCTCTGAATGTTATGAAAAAGACAGATTTCTTTGAGGATTTAGAATTTACCAAATAATGAGACTTATTTTGAAAATGTTTCGAAAATTAGTCATTCATCTTTTAGCCATCAAAGCTATGAACTTTTACAAAAAAATACGCAATTTTCTTAAAACCTTAAAATTATTAAAATCAGTTTATAACTCACTTCAGCTGGTATGACAAAAAATTATGTAATTAAAAATATAATTATTACTAAATTAATTAAACACGGTTGGTATGACAAATAAGTAGTATCAAAATTGAAAATTTATCAAAGTCCCCCGATTTTACTAAACTTATTATATTTTTTCCCATTTTAACAGTTTAAAAATACACTTTCTCAATATAATGCTTACCTATTTAGGAAAAAATATATTTCGTTTCAAGTTTGTGACTTTCTTATTTTCCCAATCCTTGAATTTTGAACCCATGACCTCTCTGGGTTTAAAGACCCAATAGGTTTGCAATGGAAGACAATCTAATTTTAATTGTAAACAAAAATCTTTTTGAAACGCCTACATGAGATAATTCCCTGGAATGGAGCGATTCTGAGAAACTCAACCAAGATAGCGCAACAATCAAATTACAAACAGTCACAAAGTATTTCTTTCATATCTAATACTAGGGTTAAATACACGTACGCGCAATCTTCGTAGCACTTAAAATTACCTCTACTCCAGCATCAGCAAAAATCCCCCGAGAAGTCCTGCCATCCGGACACCCGCACGGTGTCAGCAAACCAATTACCAACCCGGTGTCCGACTAATTTGTTTTCTTCGTGTCTCTATTAAGGTGAGCTTTGGCCGGAATGCCTCCAGACGGGGCGAGAATAAAATTCTTCAATTCTGATTAAACAAATACGTGCTGCACACGGTTCTCTAAATTGGCCGGGCGCGCGGCGTGTCAACAGAGACGTGACATGCAATAAATCTTCTACCGAAATGAGTTTGCCAGGGTGGTTTTTCAATTTTGTCGTCATTTCTAAAAATATAGTGCCATTATTTCGTATCTCACTATATGTTGGAATGAAAGCATATTTCTATAAAAGCAATCTTCGTGTAGCACTTTTACAAAAAGAGATATATAAAAATACTTTTTCCGAAAATAATTTTTTTATTTGAAATTTTAGTGTGGCGAATTTTATCTATAACTTTACACAATAAACTTCCACCAAATATCGAAAAAAAGAAATCATTTAATAACCACACTAAGTCCGGTAAATCTTGCTCAATGAATTATCAGAATAAGAACTGGGGGCCTAGTCCCTATCTTTTACGTTTTACTAACAGCCTGTTAGCTTAACTTGGTGGTTTGAGCAAAAATGGTAGTCAGTAACTTTTCTGTTTCTTTTCTATCGGTCGCGACGATAAAATAAACTAAACCTTAACAGAAAAGTTACTGACTACCATTTTAGCCAGTTGCAACAACTTTGCTCAAACCACCAAGTTAAGATAACAGGCTGTTAGCAAAACGTAAAAGATAGGGACTAGGCCCCCTGACCAGTATTTTAGAAAACTTGTCATAGAATTTACTGAAAATACCCTACCCGAAACTTCAAGTTAATCCATTAAAGTCACTGAAAACTCTCTATCCGAAACCTATTTCGCCTTAGCACAGGAAGTCCAAATATTAAATATTCTATTATCAATGTTTAATGTTTATCTCTGTACCCTCTGGTTGTAAAAAGGCGGTCATACACCCTATTCCAAAGAATGGTGACCACATCAACCCAACTCATAACCGCCCCATAGCGATCGCAATTCATTCATTCAAGAGTAACCTACTTTATTTTATTTTTTGAAGACCCGGTCATGTTTTATTACGTCTAAAAGGAATCGAACTTAAAATCTAGTCTCCTTCAACAATCTTCCGAATAGGCCTACCAATTATATGCTTGATATAACACTTGACACAGACATTAAAAACTACCGTCCTATATGCATACAATCAGCGTTCCCGAAAATCTTTGAATCCCTTGTTCTCGATTTAATTTATCTATCAATATAAAAAGTAATTCATTTAAACCAACACGGATTTGTTTCCGGTAAGTAAACTGTATGCCTTAGGACTGAGAGGCAAGTTGTTGGATTGGTTCTCATGTTATTTGTCTAACAAAATCTTATTTGTTAAAATTAAACATTCCAAATCTAAGTTATTATATGCAACTAGTGGTCTACCGCAAGGGAGTCATCTCGGCCCCATCTTTTTCTTAATATTCATAAATGACTTCATAAGTTGTTTCGACGATGTGGAAGTTCTGCTTTTTGCGATGACATCGAATTATACAAAGATATATCCAATATAGGTGACTGCCTAATCCTACAGCCAAACATCGACAAATTACAAAATTAGTGTGTCGCAAACAATTATTTCTCAATATCAATAAATGAGATAATATCGTTTTGTCGAAAAAAGATCCCATTATCTTTCAAATACATAATAATAAACAAAATCTTAGAAAAAATTCAAAAAAATTAGGTATGTTGGAGTTGTGTTTGACATGCAATTAAGTTTTTTAAATCACATGCAACAAATAACCAACGAAGGCATTAAAACACTAGGATTTATAATCAGAACAATCAAAGACTTCAATTCGTTGGAAGTTATAAAAATCGTATATTTGACACTCGTACACAGCTTGCTGGAATACAATTCCATAGTTTGGTCCCAATATTATCAAATTCATATAAGAAATACCGAAAGAGTGCAGCACAAATTTTTAAGATTTATTAACTTCAAGTTACACATACCTATTCAACACATTAACTACACATCCTTAATAAATACAATTAAATTGCATTCTCTAGAAAAAAGAAGATAAATAAATTACCGAACTTTTTTGTTTAAAATTATTCACTCTGAATTAGATTGTTGCGTACTCCTGCATCTCGTCGATTTCAAGATACCTAATCGAAAAACAAGGTGAAACATATTATTCTGCAACAATAATTCTGGAACCAACTACCACGCACATGCACCTATTTCTCGACTTCACACACTAGGAAACAAATTCACCTCAAATATCGATGTATTTAATACAAGTTTACCATTATTTAAAAAATAGCTGAACGATGTTTTTATGTGGAATATTTTTATATTTAAGGAGCTTCACATAGGGGCTATTGCATATATTTGTGTATGTACTTCTATATTAATCTACAATGTAAAAACTTGTTACAGTTTTCTTTTTATGTATCTTGCATTTTGTCATGCATTTACTCATCACATGTAAATTATCAGTCACCTGTAAATTTTGTAATTACTTACATACCTACTAGTTTATTTCTAAGCCATTTACAACTTAGAAACTTTCGCTTTTATTGTAATGCATTATCTTTCCTTAAAAGTATCTGTATACCTACTTTTCATAAGATGTTTACTACCTAGTTATCTTTTTATAGTTTATCTTTTGTTTTTAAAAATTGTCTCTGTATTATAAACTTGTCATGTAAAAGCCCATCAGGGCTTTGAAAATTAAAAAATAATAATAAAATAAATAATTCTAAGTGACCAACTCAGGTTTGGGGGCTCCATCGAAGCCAGAATTAAGTAAGCCTCTCAGAAACTGGGCGTACTGTATAGGGCCTACAGATATTTTAAAAGTACTGTTGACTCTGTACAAATCGCAAGTGCACTCCACGGTTGAATTTGGCAGCCACCTCTGGTCTGGAGCCCCAAAATACCAGAAAAAAAATCCTCGACTTTGTGCAGAAACGGGCGGTCCGTTTGATATATTCTCCTGTCTTAACAAACGAATTGCAATATTTAGAGCACAGGCGTCGGGTGTGAATGCTATCCTTGTTCTACCGGTATTTCAATGGAAGATGCTCCGAGGAACAAGCGTCATTGATTCCTTCAGCGCCAGTGCACATTCGTGAAAGTCGTCAACATTTGTCATATGAGAACGGGGCCTCCTTTGTTTGAAAAGTTTTGTTACTTTATTGCTGCGCATTATGTGATATCTATATTAACACAAGTATGTCAGTACCGTACACACAAAAATATACTGTTTTTTCTGCTTATATGTTGTGATTATTATTACACCAAATTTGATGTACATATTTAGACTACCTACAACATTTTTTCAAAAGATGACGAAGATTTTTTTTGCTTCAAAGTAATTTGTCACTACCATTTTGTCACTCGTATTCAGAAAAAATCCCCTAAGAAACTTCGAGTTACACATAGATATTTACTGACGGATTGATGTAAAGTTAGAGTACAGAATTTCCCTAGAGCTGCAAGCAAGTGAGGATCGGGGGAGGAGATTGGAAAACATGCAGGGAGAGGGTGGGTGAAACACCAGCCATTCGTGGAAACATCCATCTGATGGTCGAGAAATCTGGAGGCACGATCGTACGGTATAAAACGGAAATAAAATACCCCGGTAAATAAAAATGTAAATGTACATTTTTAATGATTATTTTTCTTTCGAATCTCTCTGACACTTAATTTAAATGTGTGTATAACATCAAAGTAGTAATTACGATGGACTTAAAACCCATGGTAGAACCTAATAATAATAATAAATATATCTTCTTTTCTTTATCTTTACATAGTATAAATGAAGTCGCTCAAAATGTATGTGCGCTTAGATCTTTTAAACGGCGCAACGAATTTTGAAGCGGTTTTCACCAATAGAAAGGGTCATTCAAGAGGAAGGTTTTTTATGTATAATACATGCATATTTTAATAGAGAAAAGCCGAGAAATTCAAATAAAATATCTTCTTTACATTGTATGAAGTCGCTCAAAAGGTATGTACGCTTAGATCTTTTAAACTATGCAACGGATTTTCATGCAGTTTTCACCAATAGATAGGGTCATTCAAGAAGAAGGTTTTTATGTATAAGACATGGATATTATAGTAAATAGTATAGAAAAGACGAGAAATTCAAAGAAAATATCTTCTTCACATAGTATGAAGTCGCTCAAAATGTATGTACGCTTAGATCTTTTAAACTATTTATTTATTTATTTATTTATTTATTTACGCCCTTTTTCGGGGCTTTAACAAAAGAAATTAACAAATTTACAAATTTAATAAAATATGAATACTTTATATTTCCTTAACAAATAAATAGGAAAATAATAGGAACCTATGTCTTTTACACAGAGATATTAAGTATTTATTGTACATAATTAAACTGCCTCAGTAACAGTGTTTTGTATTTTTTTAAAGATAAATTGAAGATGTCCACTGACTTGGTATAATTATTTCCCTCCATTAGTATTCTGGGTAAAGAGGAATACATATGGTAGTTAGTTCCAGAATTTCTGCACTGAAATAAATCCTGACTTCTAGTATTACGTAGTGGAATCCGGAAGCTTATCAATTCAAGCAATGCCGGACTATCAACTAAATTATTTAGAATTTTATACAGAAACACCAAGTCAGTGAAAATTCTTCTGTTTGACAATTTAAGCATATTCATATCATTTAAAATAGTGTTGTAGTTCAACATAATTGCTGGAATAATAAAAAAATTTTAAATTTAGAAAACGTAAAAATTTGTTTTGTATTTTTCGACAGCTTATACATGTATATTATAATATGGGTACCAGACGGGAGAATTGTACTCAATTTGAACGGATTTTCATGCAGTTTTCACCAATAGATAGGGTCATTCAAGAGGAAGGTGTGTATGTATAATATATGGATATTATAGTAGAGAAACGCCGAGAAATTCAAAGAAAATATCTTCTTTACATAGTATGAAGTCGCTCAAAATGTATGTACGCTTAGATTTTTTAAACTATGCACCGGATTTTCATGCGGTTTTCACCAATAGATAGGTTCATTCCAGAAAGATGGGTTAATCCTATAAAGAGTAAACCTTTACAAGTTAAAAAATGTAGATGGCCAATAAAATAATAATTATGTAAGCTAGATTTGATAAGATCATATTATTTACTACTAGCGACCCACCCCGGCTTCGCACGGGTGCAATGTAGATAGGTACTAATGTGGGGCAGTGTGGAGTGATTTAATAATACTATGATTATGATTAGTCCATTACAGATACAGGATATCCTTATATAAAATATTTACAGATGTTTTTTCATGAGATAGTTCAAACATGTTTTCTTTAGATGTTACTCTCGAAAGCGCGACATATAACTGGCCATGTTAGAAACACTCAACACTCAAATCTAAGCCAGCAACGTTGAATGTTTGACCTTGTGACTTATTAATGGTCATTGCAAAAGATAGCTTTACCCCCTATCTATTGGTGAAAAACGTATGAAAATCCGTTGCATTGTTAAAAAAATATCTAAGCGCACATACATTGTGAGCGACTTCATAGTATGTAAAGCAGATATTTTCTTTGAATTTCTCGGCTTTTCTCCATGTATTATACATTTTTAGCGACTTCATACTATGTAAAGAAGATATTATCTCTGAATTTCTCGGCTTTTCTCTACTATAATATCCATGTATTGTGCATAAAAACCTTCCTCTTGAATGACCCTATCTATTGGTGAAAATTGCATGAAAATCCGTTGCGTAGTTTAAAAGATCTAAGCGCACATACATTTTGAGCGACTTCATTTTATACTATCTACGTAAAGATTTTTTTTATTTTTTATTAGTGACTTTTTAATTACAGGTTTGATGAGAATTACAAGATATGGTAAGGTATAAATATTTTATCTGTTTGTTCTTAGTCTTCCTCACTAGGTGGTCCTGTGCTGAGGCGGACTGGTAGATTTCTTTGATTTTCCGTTATTTAGTATCTATGATGTTTTTAATACATTCTCTAGTATGTCTGCTTTAATTTCTTTCACCCATGTTTTGAGTTTTTCCTTAAACTTATTTATCTTTTCTATCTTTTTCAAACTTGGAGGAAGGATGTTGTAAAGTTTGGTTGCCAGATATATGTGGTTTCTTTGGCTAAAACTTGTCTTGAATTTTGGAACATCTCGTATATCCTTTTTTGAGGCTCTTGTGTCATGTATCCGAGTTTCATTAGGAGATTTTATTTTCGTTATTATATTTTCCTAAAAACATGCGTTTTAGGAAAATATAAATACTCTTATAGCACGTGCATAAACAATAAAATAAAAAAAATTAACCAGTCGAATGCCGATGGTTTTCCTGATAAGATGTGAGCGTTGTAATTTATCCTTGCTAGAAATATTTGTGATGCAATTTTAACCTTTGTGGTTTGAAGAATATGTACGTGCAAATAAAGATTTGGATTCCACTATTTATTTCTAGAATGGAGTCTCCTTGGGATCTCTCAGATGGCTTTCCATTTTTAAAAGTACAATTATTTATTACCATAAAGATTTGTTAGTCACATTTTCCTTTCTATGAATTATACTTAATTGATTTTATTATTATTATATATGCGGTTCTGCTTTCCATCAAATTCTAATAAGCTGACAAACTTAACAACATGACAGTTGTCCTCTTCTGCTGATCACAAATTGTTGAAAAGCTGAAACGGACTAGAACTTAGAATCGGCATTTAACGGGGACCTCATAAACATCAATGAATAGTGACGCTTAATGGCCATTTAATGGTTATTTAATGACAATATTAAACATTTCAATTTCTGTGAAACAATACAATCAAACTCGTAGTCAAAGTTCAATGAACTCATATTAATGAAATACTTTAATTACGTCTAATGTGAGACAAGACAGACATTGTCTGGGAAGGCGGGTAATTTATTGCAAAAAATTAAATTAATAAACATCCGAGTTGCCTAATACTTACTAAGTCGTATTGAAAAACAAGTCGTAACGCAGATTTCGGAATTTCATTATTTAATTTATAGACAAGTAGAAACATTTTTTAGAAATTTAATTAAATAAATTTGATATGTAATTATCGAGTTCTGCAAGTATTTATGAATGTATTTTAGTTACAGCTGTTTCGACTTGTAAGGTCATTTTCAAACTGTGGTGAAGCCACGTACGGACGACTTATTTATAACAATACGGCGGCCATAGCCACTGTGGTGAGAGCACAGGGGATATGGCTGAAGGAAGAAACAAAGGAGTGCTGTCGGAAACGGGACACATTGCTTCACTACATAAAGGTCATCCACTCAGAATTAACTTTTAAACTCCATGCGTGGGAATTTGATACCCTTGATTTTGATACCCGTGAACATATTAACGTAATTATATTTGAAAAATTTAAAACGCAACAAAATAAACTCAAAAGATTAATTGATACCAAAAATAAAACTACGAAAATAAAAGAGATTCCCGCCATTGATAATATTCAATTTTATAAGAAAACTGTGAATTTGTCGACCACAACATTTGAAACGGAAGAGAATAATTTGTTAGATAAAGGCTTTAAATATAAAATCCCCAGTGAAATAACATGCAAACAAATAGAATCATTAGCTCTTGATACAGAAATGTCTCTGCGCAAAGTGGAAAATAATAACTTAACAAAACACGTTACGGCAGTTTTTTTAGAGAAAACGCTAAAATCGATTAAAAATAAAAATTAAAATAAATATTCTATCAATAAAGAAAACCAAACATTACATGAAATTAGAAATAAAATTAAAAATAATAATCTAACTATAACCAAAGCCGACAAAGGTAATTTAATAGTAATTCTTGATAGAATAGACTACATCAGTAAAGTGGAAGACTTCTTGTTACCAGAAGATTTTAAACTTCTAACTAAAGACCCAACCAATAAAATTGTTAATACTGTCAATAACCTTATAAACAGTTGTAACGCCATATTTCCCACCGAATGGTCCAAGAAAAATGTCAGGGTTATGAACCCAAGAGCCCCAGCTTTGTAAATTAAAATTTTTGATCTTCCACATAACTGCCAATTCATTTCATTAGACGTAAAATCCTTATTTAGTAATATTCCTATTGAAGAATGCCTTAAAATAATTGAAAATATCTTGGAAAAATGTAATATTAACCCGGTAATAAGAAAAGAGCTATTCCAACTCATAAAAATTTGCGTAGAAACTAATTATTTCCTTTTTAATGACACATACTATGAACAAAACGATGGTCTCCCTATGGGGTCACCATTAAGTCCACTTCTAGCAGAGATATTTATGGATTATATAGAAAATATAATTCTTAAATCTCCTTTAGCAAAACACATAATATACTATGTCAGATATGTAGACGACATTCTTATTTGTTGGAACGGCACCAACCGACAGTTAGATATCTTTACCAATTGGGCCAACACCATTAATAATAAAATCTGCTTCACAGTTGAACACGAGATTGAAGGTAAAATCAATTTTTTAGATCTGACAATTGGTAGAAGTAATAATAAACATACCTTCGAAATATTTAGAAAACCAACATTTACAGATACTACAATAAATGCAAATTCAACTCATTCTTGGTCCCACAAATTATCAGCTTACCATTCAATGGTACATAGACTAATTAACATTCCCTTAGATAATAAAGCATACGTAAAAGAAAAGGAAACTATTAAAATAATCGCGATTAATAACGGCTATGAGGCTAAAAACATTGAAAAAATAATAAAAAACAAGAAATACAAAAATTAAATTAATTTAATATATCCGGTACAAAACCAAAAATTAGAAAAATTTGCATGTCTCGAATTTCTCGGCCCAATATCTTTAAAAATTGCAAAAGAAATTAAAAAATGTGGTTTAAATATAACTTTTAGAACCAATAATAATATGGGAACAAACCTTAAAAACTCAAAAAGTAAAAATCCTAAACTGAATAACGGTGGCATATATGAATTGAAATGTGACCACGTTGACTGTAACGCTACTTACATCGGACAAACGGGTAGGGCATTCTCAACTAGATTCAAAGAACATTTACGATGTTATAAAAATAAAAACACCGCTTCAAAATTCGCAGAACATCTCTTAGAAAATAATCACGTTCCACTTAAAAACAACCAGCCAAAACTATTACATATAGAACGAAAGGGTCTTAGATTAAATTTGCTTGAACAATTAGAAATCAATAAACGAACGAATGACCCCAACATAACACTAATTAATAAAGTAAGGAAAATTATTTATTCTCCACTACTTAGTATTTTTACCAAACCTAAACAATATAATGCACTTAAATGAGTCATAGAAATAACATCATTCTAAATCAATAAAGAAAACCCTTGTACTTAGTGCAAGTGAAACCTGAAACCAAAAAGGGAAAGATTCGGAATCCCACTTAATCACTCTCTCAATTAGTGTCTCTGCAAATTGGATTTACCGGTAATAAATCAATTTGGACACCTTCATAAATTGACATTTAAATTGTTATAAATAAGTCGTCCGTACGTGGCTTCACCACAGTTTGAAAATGACCTTACAAGTCGAAACAGCTGTAACTAAAATACATTCATAAATACTTGCAGAACTCGATAATTACATATCAAATTTATTTAATTAAATTTCTAAAAAATTGAAATGGAGTTCTACGAATTAAACACAAAAACAATTAATATGTAGAAACATCTTTTGTGCCCATATTTTTGTTGAAAATAAATAGTAACGTGCGTGAGAAAGAAATCATATATATTTAATGGAAGTGGTGTGTCAACAACCTATAAGTTACCTCTAGACGGGCAGCACAACGCATGGGAGCCGCTTAGCAAATTAATGCCTTAGCAGTCAAAAGGGCAAAATCAAGTATATGAAATCAGTTTTAACTATAATCTAAAATCCAGCCTTTCAAAGAATATTCCAGAATTTATTTACTTAACTTAGATGGTAGCCGGAAGCGGCTCACGTGCGTTGTGCGGATCGTCTGGAGACAACTTGAAATTTTTACTACATTTAAATACAGAAATCGTTTCATTAAAAATATTTTTTTAAATATCGTCAAAAAAATTTGCTTAGCAGTCCCTAATTTGATTGGTCATACCTAGGGTTGCCATAAGTGGGTAGGTGCTAGTTTTTAAATCGGTTCTGATTCTGTATAGGTTATGTCGGGAATATTTAGGTTTTATCGGTACGTCAGGACAGGAGACGTCGGGACGTCGATAACGGTGACAGTCATCATATATCGGCAACCCTAGTCATACCGAAAGGGTATTTAAGTTAATACAGTTGTTTTCACAAATAGAAAGAAATCGATAAAATTTAAGACACTCGCCACCTAAAAGCTAGTTGACTTTCGGGATGTTTCACGTGAACCAAGGTTTCGCACGTTCTTGCAGTGTCCATCAATAGGGTGTAGATATAAGGTGCATGTAGTGAATAGCTGTAATCTTACAAGTGTATCACTGATATCGTATTACGTTCAATACTTATCAATGTAAGTTGCACCTCCCTCAAAACGCGGAAATGTGAAAAACCTCCACGTCCGGAAGGTCAAACAAACATCCTAGATAAAAATAAGTAGTTAATTTAAGTAAAATACTTAGCTCTTTTTGAAAACCGTTCTAGTCAGTTCTATATTCAAAGCATCCCGTGCTTTAAACATATTGCAACGCAGGATATTGTTGAAGTTTGAACAATGCAGGAATTCGTACTGACAAATTTCTCGACAAGAAATATCTGTAACTCCGCCCGTAACATTTGCAACTTCGTGTATTTGTGCCGCGGCGTCATTGTCGTGTGCTTTTAGTTATTTTACTTGTATTACATCTTGCATACGTATTATTAAACTTTGTCAATGGAGAACAATAATTCGCTGAGTTATGTACGGCATTGTTCAATTGTTTCACTCTTGAGGAGGGGAGTTGGTTTTTACTAAGACATGTTCCCATTAGGCATAGGTACCTGAATTCAAAGCAGGAAATTTAATTAATGGAGAAGTGAAAAGAGAAGAAGAGTCAAAACTCAAAAACTTACTAATTAACTAAGGGTGGGAAAAGATCGTACACAATTCTTGCTTCGTTCAAATTTAATCTTGTGACATCACTCAAGCATTTTGTTTTATATTTAAACTTTAGCTCCGCGTAAAAAACCCCTTAAGGAATACTTTTTCGATGCCGTAACCATCGGGGTCAGATCTGACAGGCCAAAAAGAGCACTAAGGAAAATATTTTTCCTCAGGGCCTACGTCGTCTTTGGGGTGCTGCGTGGAGTATCTTTTGAGGAAAGAAAGGAGCGAACCGGGGTGTTCAAGATTGTGGGAGGTTTTAGGGGGAGAAAATATAGAAGCCGGCATATTGTTCATTTTATTGTCAAATGAATGATATCTGTTTTTTTGTTACCTTTTCCTTGGACGCCCTCAACTATTCTTAATATTAATTGTTATTCTTGTTTTAATGTAATATTGCTCCATATTACATTAAAACAAGAATATTTCTACTCTTCCATTTTGAAACGGTGTAATAGTCCCACTCTCTGCAGATAATAGGTCTCGCGCAGTGCAGTATTCACGTCAAAAGCATACGTTTATATTTTATTAAAAAGCAATACTATTTCAGAGTGATAAACCAAGCCTAACAAAATTCCTTGGAAATTTCATCAGCTGCTCGATTCCTAATAGTGATTCTCCAATGTTACAGAGACGAGAAGATCCCAAAAACTGCAAAGAGCTCTATCGAGTGACCCAGAGATAAAATTAAATGGCATTTAGACCATTGCAACCTCTACCGCTTATCTGTCGCGACACTTTCCGTTTGTTTTATGAGTGATTGCTAGGCTAACGCACATATTGGGGGAGCGACGGAAGATATTCCTGAACTGAATCGTTTGCCCAGTTCGTGACTTACCGAGTTTAACTTTGTCACAAAAATTATTGGATTGGAGCCAATCTAGGTGTGATATCACCATAACTAACCAGCTCTATTGTACTGATAGGGGTCATCTCTTGGTTCTCTAAATATTTGTGGGCATGGCTACACCAATAGATTTAAATGTGTGGTAATGGTAGGCAGAGACAGTGAAAGGAGTTGCGTTGTAATGTGCCTTTATTATGCAGGCAGTTGTGTGTATCAAGATGGGAAGCATTACACGTAGGTCACATCCGGTGGGATGTGCATCTGTACCTTACGCGCGATGGGATAATGATATTATAAACAATTGCCCGTGAAGATCACGGATCTTCCTGGTCCTCCAGTGAGATACCGTTGCTGCTGGAGATGTTGTTGCGAATCCCCCCAGGCCAAAGTTCTACCCGTCGCGCGTCGTGGTAGAGATATACGATGGCGAATCCTCCAAGCCGATGCTCGACACCGTGGGTATTGGAGATAAAAGGTGGTGCGGTATGGTCGTCGCGACGTAGTTGGTCCTCGACACTACGCGAGCGGATGCTTACGGTGCGCCAGGCCAGAGACATAAGTCGGTCTCAAACGTCCTGTAGTACTGTGAATCGAGGCCGGAGACGCGAGTGGATCTCGAACGGCGGGCGCGAGCGACACGAATGTCGCCAATAGCGATCGTATTATTATTATATTAAATGCGGCTGAGCGAGTGAATACTAAGACTAACTGAAAGCGCGGCAATTGGGCTTATATTATCGCGGGGTGCCTTGTAGAGCTGGGAGAGTTCCAGAAGCAACGAAAAAATCGACGCGCCTTCCTCGCTCCTCGCGACCCTCGAATCTTCCAGACTGCAATGCACGCGGCGCGTACTAGAAATCTCAAAGGTTCTAGATTGCGCTGTGAATGACTCGTTTAATTTTATATGGGAAAAGACTGTGGTAAAAAATATTATTCATTATTAAACATTATAATTTTAGTTATGTGTGCGCTCGGAGGAATATGTATATTATTCCTCCAAGCGTACACTGTGTGTATGGAAGATTCTATTCATTCTCTAGCAACTTAAATAACATTCTTAAACTCAATAAAAATACGCAAATTTTACATTTTCTTCAGTACATAAATGAATTTATGATGCACGCAGTTCTCAGCAGTGACTGATTTTTTTTTTAAATTACGTGATTTTTCACGGTTCTACTCTAGTTAAAATATCAAATAGTCATTTGTTTTTGAGATAGGAATATTAACGAAAGCTTCACTTCGTTAGAAATTTTTCCGAAATAAAAATCTTCGGTCCGCATATTCCGCGAAAAACTTCGACTTTATTTAATCCTGCTTTATTGCTGAACGCTTTTCTTAAGCACTCCAAAATCTTGTGCAATTGGCTTGTTCTCTCTAAAGATTTTTTCCCATCCTGAAATTCTAGAAATTCTAAAGTCGCGTATCTACTTAACCCCACATGATCCCAGAATTAAATTAATTCAAATTTAGAAATATAAAACTGGCGCGTCGCGCGATCGCAATTTATTGGTCGTAATTTCATCCAATTCCGCCTTGAGCCGCGCAAAGCCCGCCAATAGGATTTGGGAACATCAACTCGGCTGCGTTCTGCTATCCCGTGTTATGTTTCCCGCGATAAGTGGGTAAATGCGAAAGAAATGAGATTTCTTCCTTTCGCGGCAAACGTCACGTTCCGCTGTGTTATTGGAACCGGAGTAATGTTGGTGAAAGCGAACGAAGCTCGCATGGAAGTCGCCGTGTTGAGAAAAGTGGGCTGCGGAGATAATTTCTTAAAAATATCACACCGGAATTCTTGCTAGGAATATATAAATTGTTGATTTTCGCGGAAGCACGTTGGGAAAGCACTATTATGTAATGTGTGTTTTGTTTGATTAGAAAAATGTTGACTTTGGTGCCTTCCTATTAAAGCTTGTGCTAACAACGTGAATACTTTTTTTATTCTTGGGGTATTCACTTATATTCAATGTGGGGGAGAAAATGTATCTTGTTGTTTTCGTTAAATATTGGGTATGAGTTTTACCTTACCGACTTTCCCTTATTGGCGATTACACTGCGAAAAGGACGGAAAATATAAATTATTTGAAATTATCCTGTAATGCATTTAGGTACATACTTGCACATTGGCATGAAAGGTTGCCACACGTCTTTGTGTACTCCTTTTTTAAAGACATCTATGAACGTTTTACAATATTAATAATCTGACAATATTTCATTTCCTGTTACTTTCAGCGAAAAATGTTGCTTTTACGATGATAAAGTAGTCCTATTAAACCCGCGACGCCTGAGATCTCGAAACGTTGAACCGTTCGACCAGCTAACGAATTTGTTAAAATTTGTTATCTAACAGATTTTTAAGAACGATCTTTTAGCCACTTTAAACATTTGATTTTTGCTATATGTATATCATACCAAATTTTTTTTGTGCGTAGAATTCAAAAATTTTTTTGTATTTTATATTTTACGCATTGTGAAGACAGGACTAAATTAATACAACATATCTCGTATTTTTCAGCGATCATTATTGTGTAGCTTGAACCAAATAAGTGTTGAAATTTAAAAATTCTGAGTGAATTTGTTTGCTTCCTTTCAGGTCTGGTGACTTCCAACCAATCCGGGCAGCCATTGTGGAAAGATCAGGAAAAAATCCTCCCTAAATTGAATTCAGGGTGATAAAGTTTCCGCGGGAAAGCTACTAAGGGACGTTCAGATACATGCAAAATGTTTCAAGGAAGAAATAATATCATATAATAAAGTATTGGTATTTTATTTTATATTTTGTCGATTGTGCTTGCGGTGATCGCCGTGACTGTCGTTTACTCTGTTATTAGAGGTTGCGGTTCAAATAAAATAAAATAGTTGATTTGTGTGATGATCAACAAAGTTAACGGATTTATTTTATATTCTTCATTAACAGTAAACTTAACCCCTCAGGCCACGGAATGACAGAAGGGGTCGTCCATCAATCACGTGAGGCACAAAAGGTAGGGGGGGGGGTTCGGAAAAAATCACGAAATATCACAAGGGGGGGGGGGGATATAAAAAGATATCACGTGTATTTATTTTTCGTTGAACGCACGATTTATAAGCCAAACAGCGGCGCGTGGCCTTGACTCACCGTTGCCAGGCAAAATTTAATCAGATTTATACCTGTATTTAAAGATGATATTCTGAAAATGTCAATATACTTTGTACTGAAAAAAATACAGTGATTTTGGGTATGGGGGGGGGTAGTCATAAACCTCACCACATATCACCAGAGGGGGGGAGTGGGTTAAAAAGTTGCTAAAAAACATCACGTGATTAATGGACGACCCCTAATATTCAATTAGAGTCACTGAAGGACAGATCTGACCGGGGCGTCCATACATTATAAAAGTTATTTTTTTCTATAATGTGGAAATACGTGGTTTGTTCGTCGTTGGACATAAAAATAATTATTATTCCCAGTTTGTCTCAAATGCATGAAAAAATCTTTGAAATTGTCAAAGTGATTACAAATAGCGGGATTTTTTCATCACTTCAAAAGTGATGAAAAAATATATGAAAGTTAAAAAACTATTCATATATTTTATTGAAGTGAAACTTCTTTACGCACGCTTGACTTGGGGAGTAAGCTGGTGAATGCGTTACAAAAAGTGTGATGCAAACGGTGATCAGGCGAGGCGAACGGTGATCGGGTGAGGCGAACGGTCGTGCCTTTACGCACGCTTGACTTGGGGAGTGATCTGGTGAATGCGTGACTAGAGCGTTATGAAAAGTGTAATCGGGGGAGGCGAACGGTCGGGCGAGGCGAACGGAAGTTTAGAGGGAGATATAAATTAGTGAAGTTTTACTTCAATCGTGTGGTCTAAAGCACACTCGTTTTTTTTATTGTGTAAATGGTATAATGGTGTAAATGGTTCCAGTTCCAGTACCGGCCATCACGGTTCATATTTAACTTGCTCCGTATAGAAATTCTTTCTAGTCGGTAAAAAGTTTAAAAACACCCAATGTTTTAGTGTCGTCAAGTGTAAAATCAATAATTCTATCTAGTGAATATAAAATAATAGTGTTTCCTTTATTAAAAACGGGCTTTCAGCGTTTTTGTTTTCGAAGTGAAGTGTCAAACGCCTCACAACAAACAATAATACTTGGTAAAAAGTTTAAAAACAGCCATTTTTTTAGTTTCATCTAGTGTAAAATCAATAACTCTATCTAGTGAATATAAAATATTAGTGTTTCCTTTTTAAAAAAACGGGCTTTTCCCCGTTTTCGTTTTCGAACTGAAGTGTCAAAAGCGGCATGGCTTTAGATCTGCTAAATCTACCACTACAAACTTACTCTCCTTCACCAATACCATAGTCAATGGCCTAGTAAATAAATTACAATAAGATGTTCTATATACCGACTTTTGTAAAGCTTTTGACAGAGTAAAACACCCATCCTCATGGTCAAGCTATATGCTAGGTATATGATAGGTATACGAAACCCATTGCTATCCTTCATTAATTCTTATTTAAGTAATAGAAAACAAAGAGTTAAAATAAATAACATTATGTCTATTATTATTGAAGTAATATCCGGCGTACCGCAAGGAGCACGTTTAGCCCCGCTTCTCTTCAACTTGTTTATAAACGACATTATTATTATTTTCTCACACACACGCTTTTGGCTTTTTGCTGATGACAATAAGATCCTAAACATAATCAAAAATTACAATGACTACCTTCTTTTCCAATCAGATATTGACTCATCAATGACTGGTGTAAAATTAATTGCTCGGAACTAAATGTCGATGAGTGCAAAATTATATCCTTCTACAGATCTTAAAATCGAATACAAAATAATAATTTTCTAACAACTGTTCAATCTATTAAAGGCCTTGGTGTCTCTCTTGATGCAAGCTTTCTAATAAATCTCTCAAACTACTTGGTTTTATCACTAGAATCACTTCCGACTTCAAAAACATGAATACCCTTGGTTCGCCTCCATCTTGAATATGCTTGTGTTATATGGTCTCCTTTTTATGCTGTCCATATTCGTCATATTGAGTCCGTTCAATATCGGTTCCTAAAAGGGATTGCTAGGAGGCTAGGATTAGAGCGAGGCAATTACCCGTATGCTAAAATTGAACAAACTCTAAACCTTTCTCCTTTAGAAGACCGTTTGAAAAAATCTGATCTCATCTGTTTCTTCAAAATTATTAACTGTATAATCGATTCACCTACATTACCACAACTCGTCCCATTCAATATACCTTCTCGTAGACTCAGAAATAAAGACCCGCTCTTCCTCAATCAGCACTCCACTAATTATGGTTATAACTTACCACTGTCCAGAATGTGTAGAATGGTCAACTCACGTCAATACCGATATCTACATGCCGATTCGCATCACCATCCAGCGCAGAAGAGAGGACTTATCCATTGGTAATCCGAGCGACCAGAATATATGAAGAACCAAAAATCGGAGCAGAACAAAGGCTCACCGATGCACTGGAGCCTAAAGGTTACCCAACAAGGCAGACAGAGCAAATCATAAGCGCCAAATCTGCCCCAAACGAAGACAGAATTAAACAAGAGTCAATATACTGCACTTTCCTGCCTTATGTTCACAATTTAACAGACAGAATTGCCAGGCTATCGAGAAAAGAAAGTATCAAGACTGTTTTCGGAACCATAACTAAAATACAAGATCTACTGAGGTCTGCAAAGACTAAGTTTCCTCTGGAAACAGATGGAGTGGATGAACTCAGTTGTTCTGAATGTGAAAAGGTTTATGTAGGCAGACAGAGCGGACGATTTCCAAAAGGATATAAGAACAACACCTCTGCCATAGGTCACCCCATGTGGTTCGCTACGTTTGGTAACTTAGCAGGGGTGCTCGGGTTCATGGTGGTCAGGTTTGTCCGGATCTTGGCGGCGGATGCTTTTGCTCACCCACTGCGTGCAGGCCGAATCGATAGAGACTGGTTGAGGGAGATCTTTTAACCTATTCAGCATGATTTGGACCGCATTGGAAGGGATGAATTCATTCGTCCATCACTTCTGGACACACTGATCCACAGATTTCTACCTACCCCTCATACCTTTTTCCTTTCTAGAACTTTCTCTCGTTCCATTTCCTAAAAAGACCCTCCACACAACATCCCCTAAGATGACATACGCCCTAAGGGTAAATATTTTCTTCAAACCTCCTGTGTGGAGCTAATGTAAAAAAATAACACTTTCGAGCATGTAACTTCGGCCACCCTGACCTCACTTGCACGCATCCATCTGCTGAAGTAGTCCCAGCGCACAGTTGGTAATTTTGAGTATCTAGTTCGACTTTATTATTTGAGTTTGTTTTTAGGACAATATAAATTATCAATATACGAAAAAATTGTTTAAAAAAATGTGTTGAGCGATTCAACCTCACACAGTCGTTTTTAATACCTACAGCAATCTATACATATAAAAATTTAGGTTCCGTATGTTTGGGTTCGCAGATCTCAGAAAGTAATCGATGGATTGTCTCAAAAATTTTACAGAACATTGCATTTTAGCAGAAAAGTGTTTCTATATATATGGTAAGTTCTAGCGTTATGAAATTTGAATAAAAAAATTACTATTGACAAAAATCACCTTGGTGCTGAAAAAATTTTAAGTAAACCTTGAATATATCACAAAACTAAAGTTGTTGTGACATATTTATATCCATTAATACAAAGAAAATGTAAAATTTTGCCGGATACATTCGGATACATTTTTAAAAGTCTCGATGAATTCAAAATTTTAAGAAAAAACACGTTTTGAAAAATCGTTATTTCAATATTTTTTATCACACTAAAACACAGTTAAATAGTTATGATATTCACCTGATTTCCTAGATTTCATCATGAAGTTTCAGAAAAACACTGTAGTTATAGTTGAATTATCACTATGACGTGCACACCATCCATCCGCGGGGAGATCTAAACTTGACTGATATAAAATTACTCGTTTGCGTTTCGAGGTAGTGCGTATTTGAGATGATGCCATAGGTCGCAAGCAGCTAAAATGTTTTTTAAATTCTACAAGATTAGACATTTAGATACCCAATAAAATTTAAATTAAATCCAGAAAGAAACTTTGATTTTATAATAACGTCAAGCTAGATACCTTAAATTGTTAACTGTGCAGCGTGAGGATTTATTTTCGTTTTCATATAAGACGTTTATGTAGGAAGAGGACGATCGTCAATAACCTACATTATTCACGCTACATACTACAACTATAATATGGCTTTGCGCCAATAGCACTATCTTTGTTTAAACAGCACGTGCCTTTTTTCCTACGAGGATATTTCGTTTATCCACGTCTCCATCGTGATATTACGGAGCGCTTCTTGTATTGCCCGATCAGAAAATAATACAGGAGAGTTATGTTATTTCAGCAAAGAAATAATACGTTCTGATGACAGACATTTTGATAATTGAAATGTAGAGGAAACAACAAAACGAAGTTAATGTGTAAAATAAAACACCTTTCTTGTACAAATTTGCGCAATAATTGAGCACTTAAGTCATATTGTTTTACTTTTTATGGTCCCGTTTTTGACGGTCGCTGTTTTCCATAGTTTATTTGATGTCAATCGGATATTTGAGCAATACTTATTAATTTGTTAAATCCATCTAAAAAAATTGTGTAGTAAGAAAAGAAAAAAAAACAGATTGTATTACACACGCGCAAGTTGTAGCACGCCTGATTACGGGGCAATTGAAATCTACAAACATTTTGAAGTATACGGTAATACCAGCTCGTAGTGGAGTGGAACTGGCAACACGGTATCGCTTCCAAGTAAATAAGCACACATTTCACCACTAACAATAACATATGTTGTATCTGCCGGATCTGCCCTGATGATGGACACTGCAACGCTGTCCGAAACATTGTCTAAAAAACGAGGTAGCGCAACACGGCATAACACCCCAAAAAACAATACTTTTGGCCGTGAAAATCTAAAAACGTATCAGATTGTATTATGTTTTTGTCCACATTGTTTTCCTGCCAACAAGCTACTTACAGTGCAGGTATAATGCAAACACGAAAAATTCTATTTTCTTTAATAAAAAAAGATACCATAGCCGAATAGTAAAGTTTTTGAAGAATATGTAGGTGTGAAATTTTTTTACGCGACTACCAAACTTTTCCCAACCGTCTGAAGCTTGTGAGACTATAACATCCCCATTTGGGGTAGGTATATTGTGAGGCTGAAGATAGCGGGGAAGTGAAGGAGATGTATAAGAGGAAGGTAAGGAATACCTGGCTTTTCAGGTCTGATCACCAAACACCGCTAATGCCATTTTCGATTCTGAATGGAGATCTTTCACCATGGCGATACTGAAAGTATCTACCACTCTGGAACGTGGCGCAAATCCACTAGGTGTTATTTTTAATTAATAAATTGCGAAATAACACATAAAATCAAATAAAATTTACTTGCGCACGCCGGGATTTGACCTCGCGACCTCCGGATTCGTAGCCAAGGACCGGAAGCTATAGACACACCAAACCAATAAAAGAAATAGTAAGTGTGATGGAAAAGGTGCTGGCGAATAAGTCTAAGTATGTGATCGACAGAATGGTATTATATACTTTTTACCAATCCATGGAAAAGCCATGCACCCTATCGAATTACGTATATTATAATCAACTGATTTCCTATAAAGGATTCAGTTACATTAGCTCTGCACAGGAGGAAAACAATTTTCTCGGGGCCTATGTTATCTTTGGGGATGCTGTGTGTAGAGTCATATTAGGGAACGAAAGGAGAGCAATTTCTGGGAAGGAAAAGGTCATGAGGGGTGGGTAGGATTTAGGGCGTCATATGAATGCATTCCTCCCATTGCAGCGCAAGGCGATGGATCGAGAGAGTCTGACTGGAGAGGTCCGAACGTCTACCTCAACCAATCTCTCCCAACCCGGCCCACCACGCAGTAGCTGGGCAAACGCATCCGCCGCCAAGACCTAGAAAAACCTCATCCCGTAAACTTGGGCACCCCTGCTAAGCCAACAAACAAAGCGAAGCACTGGGGATAACCTATGACAGAGGTGTTAGTAATAAATGGTCCCGTATAAACGCCTCCAAAATTGTAAATAAATAGCTCATTGTTCGACAAGGTGTATATATATATAAATAATATTCGCTGAGTGTTCTAGAAATAATCTCGAAGAACTCATACCTAAAAGATAGCGCTCTATGAATGTTTAGCCTGAACTAAAATGTTTTTTTGAAAATTCGATATTTATCTTTCCATTATCGTTTTCTGCCATCAGGTATTTCACTTTAGGAAGGTATTGCAAATTCGCCTTAGACAGCAAAACAGCTGCCACGTATAAAAATAATTACCTTATAGCTAATAGACTGTGACACTATAATAATGCAGGTGGATTAATACCAAATAATAGTTCGTAAAAATAAGCGGTAGAGCATAATGTGACTCTGGTCAGGTTTATGAGGAATTTGATTCTCTACAGAAAGGTTATTAATCATGGTTAAAATAAAAGAATAATGTCTAGGTGACAGTTACATGTGTATATTTCAATACATAAGGCATCGTACTCACGGAACAGAACAAGGAAAAGAAAACATTATAAAAAATGAATAGTCTACCATGGTGCCAAGATCATAACTCTATTATTTAAAATTAAGGGTATTCTCAAAATATTTTTAGAAACTTTTCGCCGATAGATGGTGCTATTTTCAATATCGTCTAATAAAACACTTTTAACACGTTATGCTTTTTTAATATTGAGATGAATTATTGGTTCGCGAACGTATATTAGTAATATTAATCTATATTTAAAAAAAAATTGGTACCTATAATTACATAATCGTAGAGAACGGGTGAAAAATACACAATTTCATTGCATAAAAAATATGCACAAAAGACATTTTCCACAGCTCCGCGCGCGTTGGTAAGGAACATTTTTATTTACCCAACCAAAAAACATTCGCGAAAACGATGTATTTCAAAAATTTTACGATGTTCCGCATGCGTGGAAGAGAGACGCGAGATAGAGGTTTGTTGTATTCAGTAAATTAAATCAACGCCTGGGAAGATTGAATAAATTTATAAAAGGAACCGGCTGGGAACAACGGCATGTGTGGCGGGAGCAGGTGTTAACTGGACCTTTTTTTAGAGGCCGCTTTTGCTAAACGGGCTAATTCATAACAAGCGATGTATGTACATACCTACTCATTAACCATGCATTCTCTCGGTTGCTTGCTCGCTAATATTTCGCGAATAAGTCAAAAAGTTACATTTAATTCTTACATTTCTATGGGGCGCATTTGTCAAACCAACGAAGTGGTTAGAATTGCCAGATGGAGAAACAAATTTGTCGTGTGCTCAAGTCAGGATAACAACATCACAATACATAATAATATAGTATGTGGTGTGATTTCATAAAATTGTTGACACTCAAACTGGCAGAGGAAGGGGTACACGTAGAAATGAGATCCTTGAGGGGTATGAGTGGTAAATCCGTGCATGATTGTTCTACAAGCGTCAAATAGATAATATAATATGTGTACTGTATCAAGAAAGAATGCAAGGCTAAAACTGGGATCCCACATCATCTATTTCTTAGAATCTATGAAAAATATCGGTGAGAACCCGATTTCTGTACAATAGAAACACAAAATCGACTTCAACTTTCGTTCTGCGAAATCTAACAATTTTTTTTTTCTGTTATTGTGTACCAACTAACATTATAGTATAGTGTCTCTTGAGATCATTTTTCGCAAAAAACGGCGCAATCAAGCGAATTAATTATTTGGGAACAGTCAGTCGGAATAATAGAAGAGATGTGGATGAATGTGAATAATCGTATTCCTCACATTCTCTTTCAACTCTTAGTTGTGACCCATCCTCTCAGCGAGAAAACGGCGATAGATAATTAGTAAAAATTACACGATTACTACAGAATGTAATAATTACTGCAGAATAAAATAATTTAATTGTTAAAATTAAAATAGTAATTAAAATATTTATTAGTAATCAAAATATTTATTATTTAATTTTAATTTTATATAAATTACTACAGAATGTACCTAGAAAATGTGGATATAGAGCGAATTAATGAAGAAAGTACCTAGGTAGTATAAGAAGAATATATGACGCAAATATGAATGGTAGAAGAAGTTGGGGACGCACGAGGTAGACATGGCACGATCAAATGAATCAGATACTTGAGTCAGGTCATGTCAAAAGTCAGAATAATAGAAGACTATGTATGAGACGATGTATGAATGTGAGTGAGGCAAATAGTGTGTGCCAAGACCGAGTTGTTTGGCGGTCCGTCCTCTCTGCCTTCCCCTGCGGGGAACGGCGCTCTACAAATTGTCCAATTATTATTATTATTATTATTAGTTAGATAGTTACCGAGAAAATATTTGTAAAAAAATTTGTTACTTAGTCTTGGATTCACTCTCTACCTTCGATCAAGTATGCTCTCTAATAATACTTTTGATTCTTATAAAGAGCACGCCTCATTTTTATGGAATAACAATAATGCGTTGTACAAAGTCGAAAGAAGCTTCAAACTCGTGGCAGACTGACGAGAATCGGACAGAATGTAGGTACCCAGCTCGATCTATGCATTTTATTGTTTAGCAAGTCTCAATAACAAAATAACTAGGCGGGCGTCTAGTGATAGTTGGAGATTTATGAAAGTTCTAAATAATTACAGTCGTTCTCACTATAATTATATAGTTAATTTGTCCTTTTTTACTGCGTGCCAAAACCGCAAATGTTCCTTGCGCCGAGTAATACTGGAACATTCATAAAAAAGCAAAACGAACATTCTATCAGAATAACAAATCGCGCCACGCAAATTGACATTTTTACTACAAATATACTGACCACTTTAACACCATAGGAATGGGTTGAAAGCGTGCACGTGAAACGTATGGCTCGCACATAGGTTTGTCTCCTTCTAACGCAGATTAGGGCATTTTGGCTAGCGGTTTCTGCACAAAATAATTAATTTTGTTAATTTAATTACTGGGTTATTATAAGTGATAGAACTGTGAAATTTTCGTTCGCGAATTTTTAATTATGAGTATTATTTTTCGACATTAAAATAAATAAAATATTATCTGTAGTTTCCAAATGCGGTTGAAAAATAGATTGTATGGGAATGGTCACATCTGTTTCACCTTAAGTGACTAAATCAGATGGACGCCGGCTCCTGTATCGGCGTACATCCAAGAAGTACCTCTACCGGAAACACTTGCAAAGTTGCCAATCGATAAAATAAAATAAAGGCGGTTGTATAATTATAAAATATTATTTTTTCTCTCCTACATAAATTTTCGGTCGTTTTATGCATTCCAATCAAATGAAGATATACGTCAATACTCCTACAAGATCATAAGCTTACCCTTTATTGTGTTTTTCTATATTCTTATCGTGCATATTTAAGTATTTAGCTTCCCATAACTATTTTTTTCTTAGTATTTTTATCTTTATGTTTTATTTTAATTTCTCTTATTTTTTTTCTTAGTTTTTTTTGTCTAGTTACTAAAAAAAAAAAAATTATCAGCGAAAACATGTTTTTAGGCTTACTGTTTTATTTTAGCACACTTTCTTTTTTATGTATCTTTGTAAAGCTGATTGTTTTCCAAATAAAGATATTATTATTATTTTATTAAAAACTAGCCAGGAGGTAACTAATTAACAATCGGCTAATAACTAATAAGTCGGAAGGGGTTGATTTTGGTCATGACAATAATTATTACCAAGGCAATAATTATTAATTATCGTGACAATAGCCTTAAAAATATAACGTTTCTTTTAATTTGGCTTGACAAAAATTATTTGTCGTTGTGTCTGCAACTTGCATTCATAAGAATATCACATTTAAGGCAAACAACAATAAAATTGTAATTGTAACAATTTCCTCACACCTATGAATAAGTATAAATATGTAAATTCCTCCGTCCTAAATTGAGTTCTGTAATTCACCGGGATTGCCTTAGCAAGAAATAAAAAACAAAAAAATAAAATACGAAGAAAAACCTTCTAAAAATTAAATAATATTTTTTTCTATTTCTTTCTTGTTTGAGTAAAGTTATTTTGACAGCATCTTTAAAAATATAGGTGTGTGCTCGCTCTGAAAATTACAAAACTTAGGCATACATTTATGATTTTTCAAAAATGGCACAACTAAAAATAGCCTTTATTGTTTTTTTTTTTAATTTTAACATCTGTGTATATAAGAATCTCGTGTCTCGAAACGGCTCTATCGATTTTTATGATTTTTTTATGTATATTTAGTAGGTGTGAGAATAGGTCTTAAAGTATATTTCATACCGCTAGGTGATTATGGTGTTCCTATCCAGAAAAAAAAATCTATTTTTTTGAAAAAAATTTTTTGTATTTTTTTTTATTTGGCTTCAAAAATACCTATAACCCCAAATTTTTACCCTTCTACCCCCACCTTCTCATTTTTTTATTGCCACCATCCCTTTTTTTAATCGCGATTTTATTAAGTTTTAATGAACAAATTTAACTTTTATAAGAAAAACTTTCTTTTTATAATTTTTTGAAGCTTATTCCCATCAGTAGAATATATCATATTATGATTAGTTAACAATAAAAATCTAAACGAAAATATGAAAGAGAACAAGACACAGAAAAACAGAAAAAGACAATGGTCGCAACTAATGTAATTCTGAAATTTGAAAATATGAGATTGACAAATATGACGGCTTTGACAGAAGGTGGAAATAGCGCGCGCTCGTCCCGGTTAGACGGAGAGATTTGGGTTCGAGTCCCAGTTGCGACCATTGTCTTTTTCTGTTTTTCTGTGTCTTGTTCTCTTTCATATTTTCGTTTAGATTATTATTGTTAACTTATTCTAATATAACAAATTTAACCATCGCGTCGTTCGTATTTCAAACAGAACGAATTTATTTATGTTGTTGAATGACAGATGGCGCTACGTCCGCCTCATCGAACTTTCATCCACATATGCGCACGTAATTCACGGGAAGCGCCGCGTCATTATGTCTGTTACGTTAATGAAATAAAAAATAATGATATTCAACATTGAATTGATAAATTGAATGGTTGGTGTTTTTTTGGTTTTTATCGGCGGTCATCGTCTACAGCGTTCCATTTCTCTTTTTGTCATAGATCCCATCCTCACACACTTACAATACATTAGTTATTTTTGTTAACAACCAAAATATTCACTAGAAATAATTTATATGGCAGAACAACGTTTCCGGGTCAGCTAGTTATTAATAATAATAATAATAATTGGATAATTTGAATTGAAATAAGCATGATTAAGATGAAGCCATACTAAATAATGCAAAATCATACAAAATCGTATGTTTTAGTTTTGAAAATTTGACCGCTTAGAAGTATTATAGATGCTTCAATTAAATACTGTGTGTAGAACATACTTTGGCCCTTAAAAATATCGGTCATTTTTTTTAATAAGTATTTTAGTAAGCTTAAAAAAAAATAAAGTATTAGGTCTATAAAAAACATTTTTAACTGAAAACTCTCCTACTTATAAACACTTTTTCGGATATGGTTTTATTGCATAATGTGGCAAATTCAGTTTCTTATATAATTATCGCGAAAAAAAAAGATATTTACGCCCGAACCTCACAAAATAAAATATAATATGCATTTTCGCGTTGGTATTTTTGACATCACGGCGACAATACGGCAGTCGACGAATTTTTTATATCAAAGTGAACCTTATACCGTCCACCGAAGAACGACTGGCAGCCGCCCCATTATTTCGTCATTACTCCTCCGGCCGGAGCGGAGAGCAGTCGTGTTGTGCTCCACGCCGCTTATTTTCGTGAAATCAATTTAAAAATTCCGTTTTATTGCAATAAAAAAGGAATTAATGCTTTTTACAGGCCTTTACGAAATCAACTTTTACGAAAATTTTTAAACTCCTCCCATAAAAGGGCGTGAATTCCGATTTCGATTTTTTCCTGTACTAGTGGATCCCCTTAAGCATATTTATTAGTTATTATAAATAACTGAATTGCCTGAGTAATAACATTTTGTATTTGTTTAGTGATAAATTGAAAATTTCCACTGACTTAGTATAATTATTTCCCTCCGTCGGTATTCTGGGCAGAGACCACTACTTAGTAAAAAATATTTAAATATTGTATTTTAATGTTATAATGAAAACTTAAGTGTCCTAAATAATGTTTCTGTTAAGTAGTTCCCATGTGTAAGCACATTTTTTTGTTGATAAATAAATAAAATAAAAAATTTTGTACCAATATAAAAAAAAATAGTTTGAAGGACTGGTGAGAACGCTTGTTTGAAAACCTTCAGTTCGTGTCCAGTGGTTCACGTAATTCCCTTACCACAATGCATTTTCAACGAATCCCAATTTATTATTTAATAGCCAAAATCAACACATGTCGATTAATGTAATGCTTGTATTACGCCATAACTGTGGTAATCTACTCCTCGCTAAATGTTTCATAGTCCATTTGAGAACAATACTTAAGACCTTCAAAGCACATTTTTAAAGAATAATTGAACCCAACATGAAACTTAATCCAGTATTTTGCTGCGCCAAAAATTTCGATATTAATTAATTGTTTGAAATGAGCGAAATTTTGTACTTATTTACTCCTGGAAACAATAATTAGGAACCTCAAGGTACATTTTAGAAGAATACTTGAACTCGGCATAAGACACAATCCATTCTTTTACTGCGCACAAAATTTCGATATTAATTAATCGTTTGAAACGAAAGAGCGAAATGTCTTGCTTTTGTACTACTAGTACTCGTATGTTAAATGCGTAGTAATTTTTAAAACTCTAGTAAAGGATTAAATTGGACCCTTTTCTAAATATTGCGTATTAAACCGTAAATCAACGATACTGTCAACTTGACGGGTAAACTTTCTTCTACCCGATGCCAACAGGAACGAAAAAACAAACTTTTCATTATAAATTTTAAATAAGAAAACCCATAAATCCCAACAAATCGAGGACTTTTTACGAAAATCCTTTGTTTACTTTATTCGTGGCGCGTCGTCAGAGGGCGTCGGGACTTTTGTTGGTTATTTATTCGAATTTATAGATTTCTAGAGACTGGAAAAAAAAACTAGAATTTTAATTAAATTTTTATCATGAATCTTGAATATTTTAATTTTAGTTCATGTTTTTAAGCTTTTTTGTCTTGACTAATGGTATTTTTAATTTTCTGTTTCTGAAATCGGTGGCGAATTTAATTACTCTGTGAAACTTTAAATCTGGAAATCACGTCAAATATCCAGCGAGACGCTAGAGACCAAATGCAGCGACTAGATCAAACCAATTTTCAAAACATCGAACAAAAACATTACGCCGGGGCCAAATTGTTTTTTTTTCAATTGGCAACTCAAAACAAAAACGTAGTGGCCCTGCCCAAATGTTTCATGTTTGCTCAACTTTGGTTCAACGTGTGTGATAATATGGTTTTTTGCAGTGTTAGTACCTCATACAAGAGGCACCTCAAATGTCCCATAAAAACATAAAATGTCCCCCACCTCACAAAATGTATTTGTACCAACTCTTTTTCTTTGTATTACTGCAAATGTCATGTCACGTTGTCACGTATGGGACAAATAAGAAGGGGGGGGCAAATATGAGTTGTGAGGTGGTTGGTGTATTGGACTACATTCATGTCATGTCACGTATGGGACAAATAGGGGTGAGGTGTGAGGAGGTTGGTGTATTGGACTGCAAATGGCAAGTCACGTATAGGACAAATATGAGATGAGGTGTGACGTGGTTGGTATATTGAACTATATGTCACGTTACGTATCTTATGGGACAAATGTATGAGGTCGTGAGATGAGGTAATTCTTGTATTGCATGACATTTTGTATTAGATCCGTGATGTGTGAGATGGCGAGGTGATTTTTTTTTTTAAATATTTTTTATCATAAATTATTGTCATGTGGATACCGCACAAGAGTCCCAAGCGCTCCAATTTTTTTTTAATTTTTTTATATAAATACCGCATAAAAGTCCAAACTTCCCCAATTCCTTTTTTTATTTTTTTATTGTAAATTATTAGGTTTTCCCAGGTCTTAGCGGCGGATGCGTCTCAGGGGAATTGTTTTCCTCGGGGCCTCCTGTGTGGAGCAGCTAAAATATTGTCACCCCTCACCTCAATTAGGGTGGGACACCTCAACACCTCATTTCAATATTTGAGTACCTCATACAAACTCATCCTGATGTCGTGTCCTACCCAAAACTAGTCTTTTGAAACCCGGCTTTACACATTCGTTATATTCAAAATACATTTATTTTAATTTTTATAAGAAAAACTTTCTTTTTATACTTTTTTGAAGCTTATTCCCATCAGTGGAATATATCATATTATGATTAGTTAACAATAAAAATCTAAACGAAAATATGAAAGAGAACAAGACACAGAAAAACAGAAAAAAGACAATGGTCGCAACTGGGTCTCGAACCCAGATCTCTCCGTCTAATAACGGAGAGGTCTGGGTTAAAGTTATAGGTTATAGTTACTAGGTTATCTAACGCTATCCAGGTTACAAACCAATTCTTAGAATGATTGTTTCCAATGAAAAGGGTAGTTGCCCGTCGTAATATGGAGAAAAAAAAATTGTTGATAATAATGTAATTCTAAAAAACAAATTTAAATATGAAATTGACAAATAAGATGGTTTGACAGAAGGTGGCAATGGCGAAATTGGTTAACGCGCTCATCCCGGTTAGACGGAGAGGTCTGGGCTCGAGTCCCAGTTGCGACCATTGTCTTTTTTCTGTTTTTCTGTGTCTTGTTCTCTTTCATATTTTCGTTTAGATTATTATTTTTAACTTATTCTAATATGATACATTTATTTTCTTAAAAAAAAATTCTGCCTACTAGTAAGAATAGTACAATGTAAAAATAGTACTATGTAAGAATAGTACTATGTAAGAATAGTACAAATAATAGGTACTATTTATGTTATGGAACGCAAGGTAGCTAATAAGTCATGTAAATTGTCTTTGTGACAATACAAACAATCAAAATTATATTTATAATGTAATGTAACTGACGTTGCGTTATGTTTCGTTTGGTGTTATTATTGATTTAGAAAAATTGTGTATTAAAAAAAGTTTTGATCCGGACTGAATAATTAAACAATATAATTTCGGGTGCGTATAGGTACGTTACATTTTAAAATGAAAAAGATGTTTTTCTTATTTTCACAAAAATAATTAATTTATATCGTCATTTTTAAAACAGTTGTTGTGTTATGTCAGCAAAGTTAGATAGAAGGTGTTATGTTAGCATAAAAAAAAAGTTTTCCATAAACTTACCAAAAATTATGCAGTTCAAAAATGCCCCCAATCACAGCATAATTATTTAATATTTATAAAATATTGTCCAATCAATTTTACGAAAAAAAACATAATATTTAAAAATGCTTAACGATATATTTTCTAAATTTGTGAGGTATTCGCACAAAAACTCGTAATTTCGTAAATCAGTTACTTTTGAATAATTTTAATGTTTACCTTATATTCGAACTTGGCTAAATGAATTGTGATTTTTTAACAATAGATGCGATGTATCTAGAAATTATCGTAATTAACAACAGTAACAGAAATTGAATAAAACATAAAATTTGATGAATTGTTAATTTTTTTTAAAGAACCCGTCCTTAGCCTTTAAATCCTTCCGAACAACCGAATATCTAAGACTCATTAGCATTTCATAAATTACCAAAAATAACTTAATAACTAAAAAAATAACTAACTGAAATCTTAACTTTCAACCTGGAAGATGACTTGAGTCAGATTTTCAACATTTGATTTGTCGTGAATTTAGGAAGAGGAGTTCTCCGGTGGGCTTCTTCTTGTGATTAGTGCCAGCAGGGTCGGTCATGGCCCGGGAGTTCTCCTGTGACTTAGGATTCAAATTGTTATGATGTGCTTAAAAATAGAATCCAAATCAGTAGTATTCAGCGTCCTTCATTCGCGACGCGATGCAATAAGTTGAGAGGGTAACGTACATTTAATTCTGTTAACTAGTTTTTATTTTATTATCCATTCTGCTTTACCTGAAACAGGTTTAAAATCAGTAAATTAACACGTCCACCGAGAGATTGAAAGCTTTTCCTAGTGGCGTAGAATCATTTGCTAAAGTACATTCCACGAGACATTTGAATAATAAAAGAGATCGTTTTATATATACACATTTCTGCATTTTATGTAACTACCTGTAATTTCCAAACCCATGTGGTGATTTTATCGAGTCGATCATCAACGGACTGTAAACACGAGACCTCCCCGATTGAGCTAGTTATGGAGATATGTGAGTAGGTATATATGTTAATCAAAATGTGTGTTCATTTATTCATAAATTCATTCACTTTAATCTCTACCCACGCGGTTCAAATCCATTTCATTATGTAATACATTATACATTAGAGGGTAGAAAAAATATAGCCGATCAAAAATTTTTATTCAAAATTATCAGTTACTTTTATTTAAAAATGAAATAAAATTGTTTATTATGAACTCCTGCTGTGTGTAAGATCTTCAAGTTTTTTTTTTCATTTTCAACAATATTGAGGTAACTTACATTAAAGAGTTTAAAAATAAAAGAGTCCAGATAAATTACACAGTATATGCGGAAGTCGACGGCAACACGTACCAACGAATAATAAAGGCTGAAAAGATATATTTAGGATGGGACAGATGCCGTGTTTACGACAATGTAAATATTTTGAGATGCTTTAACTGTAACGGGTTAAAATGAAATATCATGTCCAAGATGTGCAAAATCCCATGATATTAAAAACTGCAATGAAGGATATGATGCCTGCATTAATTGCAAATAGGCTAATGAAAAACTAAAATTAAATTTAAAAATTAATCACCCTGAATGGAGCAAAGACTGTCCAGTATATTGTGGAAAAATTGAACAGGAGAACAGAATGGTTAATTTTTCCGATTATACCGAAACTTCATTACAATATACTCCTTAAACGTCTCTAGTTTACTAGCATATATCGAAGAAGTTGAAGACATGCTAAGAGAATACAAACCGCACATGGTAATGATGAGTGAAATTTGTGTTACTGAAGAAATTAAACTACAAGAAATAACATTTCAGGGCTATTCGGCAGTTAGATGCGACTCATTTAGCAGGCATACGGGGGGAGTTATAATATTAATTCAAAATAATATCTCTTACAAAGTCACAACAAATATGGTTCTAGATAAAAATAATACCTGGATGCTTGCTATTGAAATTCAAAAGGATTTAAAGAGGGGAACCTACGCAGCTATTTATCATTACAAAAAAATGATACAAAATTCTTAGATTTTTTTGATGAATGGTGTTGTAAACAAATAAATACAAGAGATTTAATAATAATCTGCGGAGATCTTAATATCGATATGATGAAACCTGTGATGGTCTCGCCTTTGGGCCTATGAAATAATTCTTTTAAGATTGAGAGATCGATTTAGAAATATATTTAATTTTGTAACAGGGAATGGTTTCAGCATACGATTCTCTGTTCCCAATTCTTAAGGTTGATTTATGGATCCGGGCGACTACTAGGATAAACACGTGTGTCAAAACACTTTGGTTGAAGAAGGAATTCTGAAAGACATGTGGGGAGATGTTTTCAGGATCGGTAACGTGGATTATCAAGTCAGTGACGGCCAGTGAATATTTACCCGTGTGATGACTGACTTTAACGCGAGCAGATTAGATTTACGGAACAATTATCTGGTGAATTTTCTACGGCAGTAGGGAGTTGACAATTAGTCAATAAAGATAAATCGTTTGTGCATTTAAATATACTAGCGAGACGCGCCGATTAGGAGTTAAAATATTTAACATATATGTCTAAATAAAATTGCTGAATCGTTAAATAGTGATGCACGTAGAAAGAACGAAAACGGGGACATACAATGAATATATAATATTATTATATAACCAATAAAGTCGACGCAAGTAATGAGGACGAGTAGTAAACTAAAGTACGCCACTGAGCTCTTCTTTTAAGCGTTATTGGGATAACTTATGACTCCGGCGCAGACAAAATTAGTTTACACCAAAAAAATAGCAAACATGAATCCTACACAAAATTCTCTGAAATAATAGTTATAATGTGACAGGTTGACTATTAAACGTTGAGATTTGCATATTGGGAAATATGCTTATCACTTGAGATTTTAAGAAATGACTTATAAATTAATGAAACCACACAAGGAGATGGGTGGGATATCAGAGGGCAGGGGGTTGGAACGGGACAGTCGGGGTAGAGAAGTGTTGGGAGACAGTCGGGAAGAGACCCTCGTGGTTCACGGTTGAGGTTAAAATCATCGAGTTTTGATAAACGGTAGAATAATAACTCGATGCGCGTAAACCGGGAATAATTCATTTAATTAAAGAGACAGTCGGGGTAGAGAAGTGTTATAAGACAGTCGGGGTAGAGAAGTGTTGGAAGACAGTCGGGAAGAGACCCTGGTGGTTTACGGTTGAGACTAAAATCATCGAGTTTTGATAAACGATAGAATAATAACTTGGTGCGCGTAAACCGGGAATAATTCATTTAATTAAAGGATAATAGGCCACGCGAATAAGACAGTGAAGATTTGGTCGTTGGGGAGCACGGTTGAAATTAACGGGTCGAGGTCTGATAGTCACGAGGAGACGAGCTTGGTGCATCTAAATCGGGGATATTTCGTTTTAATTTAAAAAAAATTAATTCACGCGAAAAAGACAGTCAGGTTAAGGTCGTTGGAATGGGAGTTGAGATTTGAGAGGCAGTTGGGGGAACGCGCCGAAATCGGTGGTTTAAAGAGGAAGTGGGGAACAAATAGGATATTTCGTTTTTAATAACCAAAATTATGAGTCCACACGAATAAGGGACAGTCGATGTTTGATAAGCGAGAGAATACCGGCTCGGTGCGCGTAAACCAGGAATATTTCGTTAATCGACAAAATTTGCTCGAATAATAAAAATTTATAAATTGGGATAGTCAGTAGAGTCAAAATTATATTTTATCTTTGACGCGAGAATTGTGTTTGACGGCTGCATCTTGGAATAAATAACTGCATGACGGGTTGTATTTTAGAAGTGCTTGATTGAATTAAATATTATTGTAGTTAATGATTTGTGAAATTGTTTTGTGCTACATGGCGAATTAGGTAAGTTTGATAAATTTAATTAATTATTAACAACTTTAATGTTAGGATTTTGTACAAACTAGGATTAAAACAATAGAATCATCATCACTCCCCGAGTATTTTAAATTGTGTATAATTGTTCGTCTAGCTTGTTGTTTTCTAGATTTCAAACATGTATTATAGTTTGTATAGCGCCCTTGAGGTGATTTTCCATAAAACCGGCGCTGTGTGGATCATTCAAAAATTAGTATTATTATTATAGCTACTTTAATGAGCCCTTTAATAAGGAGCCATGTCATCTAAGTCGGATGATTTAATCGGATAATTATAACGGTAATATTTAAAAAGCTTTCGAAAAATTATCGGTAATCGTAAAAAAAAGGCATTACATTCGTAAGTCGATCCCCATATGTTGACCGTCAACGGGTGTCTTGACGGGTGAAATTATTCTTGAGACAAGACCGTTGTAAAATAATAATTTGGGAAACAAAGAACTAAATAATATTTGAAGCACAAAAGCATTTTCGGGCCATAAATCTTAGACGAGGGACTTCATTTAAAAGACGGAATATTGAAACCACTAAGACAATAACAAAATCTTTTACAATTGCTTTGTTTGGTGAACGAAAAACTAGGTTATTGGGTTAGCTGTTGTCGAATACATAACGGGTAACATAATACATAGGTATAGAATAAAGGTTTAAATTAATGGGTAAAGCGCCCTTGAAATAATATTTATTATTTACGAGTCTCGCAATAATATTTTAAAGGTAGCTAGGGGTTCTAAATGCGAGTTTTAGGCAAAACATTAGGTAATATAACAGTTTACAAAAGGTGCGCAGCATGGGCACTTTTGTTTACTAACAAAATCTTCCATAATTAAATTCCCACTCCTAATTTTTCACATACCTTATTCCAAACTTTAGGTATCATAGGAAACAATTCCCACGCCTAAAATTTCACATACCTTATTCCAAACTTAAGGTATCACAACAAACCCATTACATAGGAATCTACATAAACTTGGTTCGATATTTTATCGTATACTCACCTTTTGGTTTACGTTTAGGTATATTTCATTCGATATGACATTCGGGAAACGAAGTGACGAAATTTGCGTGGGCTTCACTACCTTTGGGTTACGCTCGTGTGGGAACTGCCTTGTCGGTGGAACGAAGGGAACATGCATGACATATGGAATCGTTTTGGCAATCGTTCGGCGGTTCTTTGTTGGAATCCAGATAAGTTTTCTTAACTTACTCAAAACAAGAAGTAGGGATCATCCAGCATCAGGTTGGGAATGTACTCTGGACGAAAGCGCAGCCGGGGAAATAGAAGGAAGGGTAGCCAGATTCACGACCTGTTGCCTTTCATTCTTGGACCCAGCACCCTGGAAGCCGAGCTTGACATTCCTTCTTTGAGCTGATATTTGAGTTTGATCTTGGAATGCGCCTATCGTAGAGCAGATGCCCGTGACAGTATAACGGGGAAGGTCCCAGTCACGCTTGTGTAAGTTATGCGAGAGGACGTATTTTTCATTCAAATTAAATACCGATGACCATCGTGATTGCAGGCTGGCGCATGTTTCTGTAACGTGCCTAGGAAAAACGTAATCATTATTTCTACTGGTTCGAGGCGGCGTGCTGGACGGAGAACGGGACTGATGAGGACATGAGTGACTGCTAAGGCGAGGATCGGTGACATCAAAATCTTCCTTAATTAAATTCATACTTCGCAAGATCAGAGGAGAGAGCGGCCCCACCGATCTCCTGACATTGCCGATTGTCTACGGTTTAATGTTTATGCTCGATGCTTTAGGAGTTAATGGAACTCAAGTCATCGGCATGCTGAAGAACTTCAAAATCATCATCACCATCATCAATCCAGAGTAGGATGTCACGATCTAAAATCTCGTGCCACCCACGCATTCCTGAACAGTTCCTGACATCGGCTATCACGCCGTAAATCGGAGCAGACCCTCATATCAAACGTTATGAGATGGCCTTTCATCATCATCATCAACACATTTATAATTTGGCGGCGTATTGGTCGATATTATTCCCATTACCACTCTATGATCCAGAAACACACATCAAACCCTTTCCTGACAGAAGGCAAAACATGTAGATTTTCATTCGTCGCTTGCGACCTTAACATTCTCTGGAGGCGTTGGAATTGGAATCTGATTTGGCGGTCTATGACCATCACCAGATCAGTTGGGCTATAGAGGAGTCCAATTACTTAAACAGCACATGTGCTGTCTCACGTTAATCCAAAATACCTACTCGTAGAATCAAATTAACAAAATAAAACAAGCTAGCTAACTAACGAACTGCACCTAGTACTGTGAGAGTATAATTATTGCACTCCGTACTGCTTTGATTGTAAATCTTTTGTTAGAATATACATAAATGTCAAATTATTTTTATGATAGCATTTTATAGAGCCGCAGAGAGCACGCGACATTGCATCGAAAGGTAGGATCTTCTCAATTCGCCGTATAAATGTAAATTTGTATACTAGATGCTAGG
This sequence comes from Limnephilus lunatus, assembly GCA_917563855.2. Classification (NCBI taxonomy): domain Eukaryota; kingdom Metazoa; phylum Arthropoda; class Insecta; order Trichoptera; family Limnephilidae; genus Limnephilus; species Limnephilus lunatus. The sequence goes on from OU830594.1 coordinate 35,176,469, forward strand.
AGGAAAAATGCGGATTACTTCAAGAAAAATAGTCGTAGATGAGCGTAGGTGTATGAAAAATGCTAGGGGAGGAAGCTGAACGAATATAGATAGATAATTAGTTAATTTTCAAGTTAGTCAGACTCAGTCATTGTTATTCGAGACCTTGCAAATTGTAACACGCCAACCACACTGCTAAAAAAAAAAGTACACAACGTTGTGGGGTTAATTACAAATTGATTAATTGAGAACATTTCGTCACGTTTGCATAAAAGTATACCGTGATGGGGTTGAGAAGGCGCTGAAAAAGGAATGCAGGGGAGAGACGCGAGAACGGGCCAGCTACGAGCTTATAAAGGATAAGCGGCAGGGGTTACGCCTGTAGCACAGCTGTAGTTGTAGCACTGTTGGTAGCAGTCAATATTAAAAAAAGGAGAGTACTTCGTAGGGGGGGGGGATACATCACAAACCCAATGCAAAAAGCACAAGACTACAAAGCATCATAAATTGCTTAGGCTGGAAGCAACTTGTCAACAATTATACAAGACTAGGAAAAACCTCTAAAACCATGATTGATTTAGTAATTTCAAATTACTTTTATGCGGAAGTTAATGCTGTAGAAGAACTCAAAATATCTGATCACGAAACAATTGTTACAAAAATTAGATACAGTAGTCCGAAGCCATGGTAAATACGAAAGATAACGTATAGGAATAAAAAGAACTATGATAAGGATAAATTGTGTACGGCATTAAAAAACAAAAAGTGGATTTGTGATAACCAAGGAAATTTGGAGGAAAAAGCCGATGAACTAGTAGGATATCTGAAAACAGTAGTAAACCTGCTCATGCCTATAACTAATATTATATTAAAAGATACAAATAATTAGTATACGAAATCTCTACATCTTCTACAAAAACAAAGGGATACAGCTTATAAAGCCTGTAAAATACAATTTACGGAAGAAAGCTGGGAAACCTATAAGAAACTTAGAAACATGTATAGCACAGAAATAAAACAAACCAAAAATTCGTATATAAGACAAAAAATAATTACCTCTCAAAGTGATTCAAGAAAAATGTGGACTACACTCAAAGAAATTATAAGCGGTAAACAGAAGGGAGACACTAAGGAAGTTCGGTTTCCCGATGGAGTTGAAGATGATAAACCTAAAATAGCCCAAAAATTTAATACAAATTTTATACTCAGTGTCGAAAACATAAACAAGAGCATTCCATTAGTCACAGACACATTTTCTCAATCAATGGAAAGAAGAGAGAATAATAATTTAACATTGAGTATTTAATGAAAATTCTTAATGCAATGAAACTAAAATCGTTCACGGATGGAATTACGATAGGCATAATCAAAGATGCACTTCCAGCTATAGGAGACAGATTAGTTGCACTAATAAATGAATCTCTGTTAGAGGGAATTTTTCCACAGTCATGGAAAACTTCCATAATAACACCAGTGCCCAAAATAATAAATGCTAAAAATTTTGAAGACTTCAGACCAATAAATGGATTACCTAAATATGAACAATTTCTAGAATCGATAGTTAAAGAACAGATAAACAATTTAATTGAAAAAAATAACATTCTTGTAAAACAAAAATCTGGATTTAGAAACAAATATTCCTGTAAAACAGCAATAAATTATGTGATAAATGAATGGAAAACAAGTATGAATCAGAAAAAATCATCATAGCAATATTCTTAGACTTTAGACGTGCTTTTGAAACGATAGACAGAGAAAGACTAATAATGAAATTGAAAGACATGGGAATTCATGGTAAAGAATTGCAGTGGTTTACTGATAACCTAAAAAACAGAAAACAAAGAACCAAATTTGGAGATGCTATCTCTGAAGAGCACCAAGTAAACCTTGGAGTTCCTCAAGGATCGGTCTTGGGACCACTACTTTTTATTATATATATTAATTATATAGTGAAGTGCCTAAAGTACTGTTCCATCAAACTGTTTGCTGATGACACACTTGTATATATTATAGCAAATAATATTGAAGATGCATTGTCAAAAATACAAAATGAACTTCATGAAATATCTAAATGGTTAAGCATAAATAAACTCAAATTAAATGTCACTAAAAGTAAATTCATGGTATTAGGGAAAAAACAAAATGAACTTATTGCCCTAAATATAGACAATCAAAATATTGAAGAGGTAGAAGAAATTAAATATTTGGGAATCATAATCGATAATAAGTTAAAACTTAACTCTAACTTTGAAATGCTAACTAAAAAAATTGCCAAAAAGATTAATTTCTTAAGTAGAATAAAGGCAAAATTAGACATTAAGACTAGGAAATTGGTCTATAACACAACTGTAGCATCCCATCTGAATTATTGCTCAAGTGTAATCTTTCTGAGCAATAAAACACAAATTAAAAGAATGGAAATAATTCAGAATTGAGGCATGAGGTCTATATTGTGCTGTAGCAGATATACCAGGATAAAAACCATGCAACGCCAACTGAATATATTAAGTGTGTGGCAAAGATTAGTTTTCAATACCCTATTTTTTATGTATAAGTTAAAAAATAAAATGTTACCAGATTATATGTTGAATAATGTTAGAATCAACAGTTCATTGTTTTCCAACGAGAAACTGCAACGATTTTAGGCTTCCTAAAACAAATATATCGGGAACACAAAATAATATTTATCATAAAGGTTTTAAAATGTTCAATGAACTCCCTGTAAATGTTAAGGAGGATAAAAGTCTTGCAGTTTTTCGTAGATTATGTCTTAATGTTGTAAAGTCCAAATATTAGTCAGTAGGTAGTAAATAATATTGTAGTAGTCATAGAAAAGAAAACATTAGATATAAGATGTCAAATTTTATATCTAAATAAAATACACAATAAAAAACAATACGAGTATAATTATTTTTAAAAAATATGTATTACTGTTTGTTTCCTTAAAAAACTAAAATAAATATACATAAATATTAAAATCGCGGCCTTCCAAGTAGTTGATCGGTGTCGGTTCTCGGTTATGTTTTTTTTTAAAGAACATTATTTTTAACTCATATTTTTAGGTCTCGTGATTTTTCACTGATCTGTTTTCATTGAAAAGAGCAAGCCTGAAGAGATTTCATATAAGTAAACATGCAGTATTAAAGTAAAGCGCAATAGGGGCGAAATGCAAGTAAATTGTTCTGTATAATTAAAATGTTATTATTATTTAAGTTTACGCGGCAAGATGTAAATAAAACTTTTTTCCGACTCTACGCTTGCCTTTAGATACATAACGTTCTTCGTGTAAGGCTCATGGAAGGCCCAATTTTACTGCAAGTTAACACTTCCCGGGGAAATTCTTAGGACCCTGGGGTGAAAATGTAGCTTAGAAACACCGCAGTTGCTGGCCCTGCTGAAAGAGGAAAATGAGAAAGCTGTCGGTTTTCAAGGTAAAATTTACCAAATTTCATAACTCCGTAGATCGTGACAAAAGACACCTGGCAAACAGTTGTGGGCAGTCACATCGGCCGCCAAGACCTTGACAAAACTCACCAAATGAACCCAGGCACCCCTGCTAAGTCACCAAACGTAGCGAACCTTTTTGGGTGACCTATGGCAGAGTTGTTGGTTATCAAATAAATGGTCCGTGGGGTGGTTGTACCCGTACCCTCTTGTATGCTCTTTATGGTTGCTACTCCATTTACCCGACTTTTAGCACTATTGTATGAAGATTATTCCCAATGAATTTTTTTTTTAAATCTGTTTCTTTTTTATAGTAAAATGTTTCAGATTTCTTATCTCCATGGCATAAAAATACAATTAGAGCTGAAAATAGATATCCGCGTTGGTTTAAATACAAGGAATAAGGTTCAGTGCAAATTTAATTATGCCAGAGGTACACATATTATTAAATCCTCTTTATGTAAAAACCGGGTTCTCTTTCTATAATATTTATTTCCAGTGTTAAATCCTTGCCCAGTTTCAGACCAAATAAACGAAAAGCCCGTATCGTAAATTATCAGCGTCCAAGTTGGCCACTATTTAAAAGCAAATTGCGAGATTAACCGGAGATTTCTCACCTCATAAGGAATGCCACACGGCCGAACTTTGTTAATTACAAAGTAATTTACAGGAGCCCACTTTCCTGTCACACCGAAAAGAAAATTCGTTAAAAACTAGCATATACAATCTGACAAGAAATTGTAGACGCAGATGGAGGACGCTGCGATTTTTTAAAGTATTTTATCACATCACGTAAATATCAACAAGACGTGCAGAAGTGCTGCAAGCTCCCATCTGCTCCCCATTTGGTTATTACAAATAAATATAATTGATATTGTAGGCGTATTTACTAACATAAACTTGTTACTTTTTGGTATAAAACTACATATACAAAGAGATTAATAACATTTATGATTGCATTACATATTACATCACAATCTAACTTGAGATATCTTTTTGAAAGATGCTCGATCGACAAACTAGCATTGAAAATAATGTCAGAATATTTGCGGCGTACCAGAGTGAAAAATACTCTCAGTATCGCCCTGGTGTAAGACCATGATTCAGAATTGAAACGTTGCTTGGAATGGCTTTAGCAGTGTTTGGTAACCAGATCTGAATAATTAGGAACTTCCACACCTTCCTCTTCCTCATCTCCTTCTCCTGCCTTTAGCAGTGTTTGGTAACCAGATCTGAATAATTAGGAACTTCCCCACCTTCCTCTTCCTCATCTCCTTCTCCTGCCCACTACCTTCAGCCTCACAACATATACCAATTGTGGATGCCATAGTTTCACTGGCTCCAGACGGGAGCAGCTGGGACTCTTGTTAGGTATTCACATAAAAAATAAAAAATAAATATATATGTATATCCATGTTACCGATATTTATTACCAATCTTTCTTTTAAAACACCAGGATACGGAATTATCCGAGCTCCCTTTAGACTTCACAGTCACGAAAATGAATATTCTGATCTGGGAGTTAAATTTCATCTTAAAACTAAACAATGTTTATAAATGGTGTTCATTCCCTTACTTTTATTTTTAAATAAAGTCTTATTATTAAAAAAATGTTTCTTTCTTTGTCCCGTATGCGTTCCTATTCCATTCGTCGGATTGCCATGAAACTTTTATGATTTGTTGTGCTCACGCCTGCAAAGTTATATATGTATATCTACTACACTATATAAAGAGGTAATATTTGTTTGTTTGTTTATTTGTTTGCATTGAATGGGCTCCGAAACTACTAAAACCGATTTGAAAATTTCTTTCGTTGTTGGGAAGCTACACTATCCCTAGGTAACATAGGCTATATTATATTTTCAAAAAAAAATAGGCATCCTTACTAAAACGTCAATAATGTAACCCAAGGTGTTAAAAAATTACCCAAAATATTATTTACATCGCGTGCGTTGCGAAAACTATTGATGATATAATAAAATAATGTACTACGGCTTTGTAGAACACATTATTATTTACAGAAAAGGTCAGAACAGCATATGTCTAACTATTATGGTTATGCCACAATAAGTATTCTTTTATTTTAAAAATTTAATTAAAATGTCGCCGCTTGAAAAGGCTCTTTATTTTTATCTTGGTTTTAATCCTTATCAAAATAAATTACTTCATATTCAAGACAGCTTCAATACCTTTATTTAACTTTTTGAATTTTTCAATTCGGATATTTAATTAGAAAGATATCACGAGTTTAAAAATGTTAGTATTAGATAAAAGTTTCGGCTTCGGGCCGGGCGGGAGAGGAGTCAAGAAATGAAGTGGGGGGTTGGCGGGACGGGGGAGCGGGAGAGCGGTGGCGGGGAAGGTGGAAGTGGAACGCTGGAGGGAAACGCACGGGAAAGGACATGCAAGGAGTAACATTTTATTTATTTGAATATGGCATTGCAACGCATGCCGGGAAACAGCTAGTTTCTATATATAATGGTGAACTCTGGCGTTATGAAATTTTTGTAACATTTTTACGATCAGTGCGCGAATATTTGAAAAATTTGCGTATTTCATGTAGTTTATCGACAGGAAGAGAAGAGGGAGGGGAGAACAGAGAGAGAATACAAACACTTTCTTTTTTTTAAATATTATTCAATATTTGAAATCGTTTTTTTAACACTAGCTAGAAAATAAAGTTTTTTTACTGAAAGTAATATACCAAAGAATTCATTTAATAGATGTTAAATCAGAATAAAAGTATGAAGAAGAACCGAACATGTCATTTTTCTATCCGTGTCAATCTGACAGATTCTTATGTCCTCACCAAAGATATTGAAATATATGAGAGAAAAAAATGCCGACTGTCGGTGGACTAAGATCTAATGGTCCTAGTTTGAATACGGAACTTGGATGATTTTTGAAGGTGTGCAGTAGTATTGGTTGACAATATAGTTTGAATACGGAAAGAATTCGTTCATTTAGATGATTTTTTGGAGGTGTGCAGTATAATTGGTTAACAGTATAGTTTGACTACGGAAATTTTGTTGATTTTTTTAAAGTGTGCAGTAGTATTGGTAAACCATATCGGCAAAACCAGGAAGCACAGTTCTACCCAGGAAAAACTGCCGATAGCACATCTCTTGTCTTTTAATATATTTGATCCTCACACTTAAATATAACCTATATAAACCTCACATTTAAATATACTACAACTCGCTCTAAATCTTGAGTTACTTGGTGTTGCCATTTAATGAAACAAAAATTATTCTATTTTATTACTCTTCCAGAATTTGTTGATAGACTGTAGCTCCTCATCACCAATGCCAGGCAGGCAGGCCGCCGTATTTCCGGCCCTGAAATAAAAATAATCATAAGAATGCCGTCCCAAAATTGGGAAAAATAAGTAGCGAATATAGAATGTCTTACGAGATGCGGGTGTGACCTGACTACGAAGGACACACTCCCACAGCCGTGATGCCGCTACTCCACTAGGCCGTGGGCCACGCCGCGTGGTGGCCTAATAGAATATCAAAATCACGGCCCCTGGTGTAAACCACGAGAAATAATAAACACGTGTTCCGTTGATTGCGGATGGATAAGATTGGCCTCGTAATGTAAACCCTCGTTATATTTTATAAATGTCTGCTAGAACCCGACAGAAGGACCCGTCCATTTATTACAGTTTTGTGAAAGTGTTGGATTAAAAATATATATATATATATATATATTTTTTTTTTATCTTATATTTTTTTTAAGAAAGACTTAACGTTCCCGAGTTACAATATTTGAAAATCTCCTACTACCCTCACAGTAAGCCGAAAATATTTCTTGAGTCGTGATGGAGGACTTATCCAGCCGAGGAATCAAACACGGGTGGTTGGGACCCAAACGCGATGCCAACTCAACCACTGACCGGTCAAATTTACATGAATCTATATATTTTATAGTTAGTCCACATGAATGCTTTTTTTACATTAACTCGACACAGGAGGCCCTGAGGAAAATACTTCCCTCAGGACCTATGTTATATTTGGCGATGCTTTGTGGAGGTTATTTTTAGGAAAGGAAGGAGAGAAAAGTCTCGGAAGGAAAAGGGTATGAGGGGTGAGTAAGAATCTGGTGGTCGGTATCCATTCCTCCTACTGCGGTGGAAGGCGATATTCCGAGAGAGTACGGCTGGAGAAAGGGACTCCCTCAACCATTCTCTCTCGATCCGGCCTGCCATACAGCTGGTGGGCAGATGCATCCGCTGCCAAGACCAGGACAAACATTTACCCCATGAACCCGAGCACCCTGCTAAGTCACCTAACGTAGCGAATCACTTGGAATGACCTATGGCATATGTGTTGGTTATCCAATAAATGGTTCCCGAGGCGGCACACCCGCCTCCCAAGTCTTGCTTGTTTTAGCAATCAAATTTCAGTGGTTCATTGGTGTCAAGATATAAATACATAATGATTTTGACCACTTTCGATAAGCGCGGAAATAAAGATTACTATATACGATGTAACATTCGACAAGAGCAGAATAAATATACAAATTAATTAAATTTCAGTCACCTTCTTGCGCACGTCGCGATTTGAACCCACGACCCCGGGATTGCAAATCGACAGTTTTATCCCTCGACCACAAAGGCCGAGAAATGGGTAATTCTTTAGTAAGTCTATTACTAAGGTAACATTTTTACCTAACTTTGTAGCCTCGGTTTTAAAATACAAACGGCCGTTGTGGGCCTATCTAGTATATTTCGTGTCCATCAAGTCTTCCATTGTTTGTTGACCATAGACATATGATATTACATAATCTACACAGCCTCCATAAATGTTCGATTCATACCTCTGTCTTCTGTTGTCTCCTTTCTCGGGTTAGCAGGTCGGCTTACGTAAGGACCGACCATCATAACAATGCAGAGGATCAAATTGTCCGGAGGTTCCCGGAGTTGACCGTAATCTGTGGTTTTATGATACGATAATAGATAGTACCTTATTTCTAAGATTTCACCTCTCCGTCTCCCTGTATAGGTATAGGTCTATCATCCTTAGTTGACTTCATCACAGTACTCACACAGATGCACAACTTCACGTACTGTATGTTTGTTTATACCAGTGATTCCCAAAGTGGTCCAGGTGGACCCCCAGGGGTCCACTGGATACTCGACGGGGGTCTACTTTGGCGTGATATAAAAATGGGGGTTCACAAGTTATAAGTGGGGGTCTGTGTCTGGGAGTGTTTATTGGTTGGCTATTTTACCTATCAATATAGGCAGATGGTACACTACTCTTATCGGCTATACGCTACGGCTATCAAACATTTTGGCTGCAGGCAGAAATACCCTCGGCTGTGAGAAATTGCGAGAAAACTTTTGATAGCGTTTCCCTCGTCATACCTTGTTGAAAAAAGCTTTTGTTGTCGTTACAAACCTACTAACAAAAAAAGGAGCAGATTGAACATCACAGAAATGGGAATTTGCGGTTATTCCTTAAAAAACTAAAGCCAAATATTGAAACTTTTCTGTCAATCCATCGAGTCCATCCCTCCCGTTAAAATTATTTTTTTTATTTTTTATTGTTGATTTGCATTGTTGAAGTTACGGTACGTTATTAATGTTTATTTTTAATTCAATTAAGTCTAAATTTCTATCATTAGATCTAATCAAAACCATACGGTTTTACTTCAGTTATACAAAATCAATACTCCAAGCTAACTAAAATCATGGAAACAAGGTCTAACGAAAATTCCAAAGATGACCCAATATTCCAATTCATTAATTCAAAATTCGAGGAAATGAAATCAGTTATGTTTACAAAAAATAGAAACTGAGCTTCAAGAAATAAAAACATTTAACAACTTTATTAACGATAAATATGACGATATCATAAACAAACTGTTGCAAATCATGGATTCACCAAAATACATAAACAAACTTAAGGAAGAAATGGCAGAAAAGGAGAAAAGATTGGCTACGGTGAAAGAGCCCTAGAAAAAGAAAATAAATATGTTTGGGTAAAAGATGGAAATATTCTTATAAGAAAAACTTAAGACTCGGAGGTTGTCGAAATAAGACATCTCAACGATATACCTATTAAGATGATTTAAAAAATAAATAATAAAAAAAACCCCTATACACACTCCATCTACTCTATATATTTATAATGGCCTCTTTCACGACGGAAACACTTGAAAAACTGATACCTCAACCAATAATCACCACACATACCTGCATGTTAAACCGTATACTCCAGAACGAGTTCCCGATCCTGAATATAATTCATCAAAATATTCTTAATATTATAAATATAAGTATTAACAAAAACTTCGAGGATTTCACTGTGCTGATAAATTAATTAAATTTAGAACCTGACTTATTAATCCTTACAGAATGACTATTCATTCCTCAACATTTGTGCATAAAAACATCAACAACTACAAAGTCTTCAATACTTAACTTCACAAACATCAAAACGACGGAGTAATTATATATTATATTGTTATTATATATTAATTATATATTAATTATATATTGAGTGATCATCTTCAGGACTGAATTATATATATTGAAAGTTATGTGCAATGTGCATGTATTATCAGCTCCAGTAATTGTTTATAGTATACGTAGTCCAATGAATAAAAAGAGATGAACAGTAAAATTAATAAATGCTGTTAGGAAAACTGACACAAATAAATGTATTGATGATGATACGAACACAAAATAATGAAAACCGAAATTATTACGCTCGCGATATCATGCACCGATCAAAACTGGAACCGATAAGAATAGGACACGCCATATTAGTTTATGTTGTCCCTCTTTCGCTAATGACAATAAGTATACGTAAACAAGACAAAGAATTGTTCTTTACCACTAGAAACTTATACCGCACTCTCTTTAGGGTGAATTGCTCTAAACAACAAAAAAAACTTATACCGATGCACAAATACATTCATTGCTATACTTTTCTATTGCTTCCAACTTCCAACTCTCGCAGCGTTACCTAAACTTATGTTAGCTGTCACGAAACAGGTACGGGTAATAAGGTCTCCACTATGTTTTAAAGTGAAATTATCTAGTTTGACAGGTGAATTAGTAATGTGTATAGTTACAACCCGATTTACATAAATTCTCAGTAAAACTGATGTAGGTACATAAGTAACGACATTTAATGAAAATTCAACGAATTAATTATAGACGGGGAAGCTTTCCGATGCAACAAAACCTCAACCCAGGCCTGGACATGCTCATTTCCATGACATTCAGGGAAATGATCTAGGAAGGATTGTCATTTTAAGATAGTCAAATTATTGATAAGTTTAATTCATATTAAGTATCGTTTACATACTTAAGAAAAAAGAAACAAAGTAAGTATTATAATAAAATCATCGAGTAATAAAGGGGAAAAGTTTAGATATATTTCAATACAAATAATTTAATTATTGTGTGAAGTTTGAAAGATATTAATTATTGCTATGAAAAATGGCATTTAATATTTGGTGTCAAAAAGTAAAACCTTCAAAACAGGTGTGAGTAAAATTGAATGAAGGAATAAATCAAACTAAACGTGTTTTTATTAAGTAGATCTTTAAGTTAGAATGGATTACTCACTAAATAATTCTATCTGAGATCTAATAAACATATGTAAGTGTGTAAATTGCCGACTTTTTGAGGGGGAGGTCGATTCGGGTGGTTGCTGACGGTTTCACCTCTTCCTCGCATTCGATAAATGCTGGCGTCCCACAGGGATCGGTTCTGTCTCCGACTTTGTTTCTGTTGCACATCAACGACCTCTTGTCATGTGCACCGATTCATTGTTACGCGGATGACAGTACAGTCCATGATAGCTTTTTGTTTGACAAGCCTTCAAAGAGCACACAAACCCCAATAGCTCGGAGGGCTTTGAAGCAAAGAATGGACGGTTACCTCGAGAATGTTTTCTCTTGGGGTAAGAATAACCTCGTCGAATTTAATGTTTCAAAGACCCAATCATGTTTGATAACGTCTAAAAGGGATCGAAATGATAATCTAGTCTCCTTCAACGGAAGCATTCTTCCGAACAGGACCTCCATTGATATGCTTGGTGTAACTCTAAGTGACCAGCTCAGGTATGGGGGCTCCATCGAAACCAGAGTTAATTTAGCCTCTCAGAAACTAGGCGTACTGTACAGGGCCCGCAGATACTTTAATAGTACACAACTGCTAACCCTTTACAAATCGCAAGTGCGCCCTACGGTTGAATTTGGTAGCCACCTCTGGTCTGGAGCTCCAAAATACCTAAAAAACCCTTGACTCTTTGCAGAAACGGGCGGTCCGTTTGATAGATTCTCCCATCTTAACAGACGGATTGCAAACTTTAGAGCACAAGCGTCAGGTGGGAATGCTGTCCTTGTTCTACCGGTATTACAATGGAAGATGCTCCATGGAACTAGCGTCATTGATCCCCTCGGCACCGGTGCATAGTCGGGAAACGCGCCAAACATGCGCCCAACATTTGTACACGGTTGATATTAGTCACATGAGAACGGGTCGTTTTTACGATTCGTTCTTGAGTTCAACAGCTCGGCTGTGGAACGATTTACCGGCCTCTGTGTTTCCTCCCTCCTACAACATGAGTCTCTTCAAGACCCATGTTAACTCCTTTCTTTCCTCAAAAAGACCCTCCACATAGCATCCTCAAATATGACATAGGCCCTGAGGGAAATTATTTTCCTCGGGGCCTCCTGTGTGGAGTTAAAGTAAAAAAAAAAATAATAATAAGAGGCCAACTTCAACTTCAGTGTTCTGGCCTGGGGTGAGGTAGTTTTGGAGGCAGTAGTTCTAGTTCTTCGTGCATGTTCAGGTGTTACAAATAATAACAAATAACACTTTCTTCCCGTATAAAAGTTGCGCATAAAATATGGCACTTTCTTAGTAAAATTCCTACAATATCGACTTACGCAAGATGCGAGTTGAGCAAAACGTAATCCTATTATAAATTAAGTGTGTTAGTATACTTGCACGTCATAGTTTGTCAATTAAAATAACAAAAAATATGAATAATCTCTCTCGACCCATCGCATTGCACCGCAATGTAATGGGTGGATTCATACATTTGTCACTCCTGGCAACACTGAGCCCCAGATTCCAACCCACCCCCTCATTCCGTTTTACTTCCCAGAAACTCCACTCCTTAATATCCTTAAAAGACCCTTTACACAGCATCCCCAAAGATGTCATTAGGTCTGAAGGAAATAATATTCTTCAGGGACTTGGTGTGGAGGTTTTGTAAGAAATCAACTGTCGGAAAATCTGAAGAGAATAAAATGGGGTAAGACGATGTTCAGTATGGGTACTAAAGAATGCAGCAAGAAGTTGTGTATCTTTAATAATTTTTACTAACCAGCATTGTGTATTGTGAAAAAACATCATTTGTGACTAAAAAATGGAGCACGAACGCCTAGAAATCGCCCACCACATAACTTTTCGCACTGAGCGAAGGGGCGATATCAAAAAGTAAGGTCAAATAACAATTGGCAGTAGTTAAGTTGCCAACAAATACAATATCCGATATGGCTTTCAATTTCCCCGGCGGAGTTCGCCGGCCGCCGATACGGGGATACAGGGGAAGGATTGGCGTACCAACAATTGAAAGAAATATTAGCGAGGATTACTTTCCTTTGGCGAAAGTTCTGGGAAATGACAAAAGTTTCTCCGCCGCCATTCGCGTCCGCCCGCCCCGCCCCGTCCTTTCAATTAGCCACCGTGTACCGTGACGGGATTGCTGATGGATATAACTCTACAGAGTGTCCCTTTATATCCCCACATATCTATCCAAAAGTAATTACTTGATTTACATGTATAATAATAATGATTTATTGTCTTCTTTTCTTAACAAACATCTATAGATAATGATATCCTCACTGGGATTTCCCGTGCTGAGGATTTCATTTACATATTATAATTTAATTATAAGAAATTAATATGAATTAGTTATCAACATATAGGTATCATGTAGTATTTTTTTAAATAATTAAAAATTAAATAAAATTGTGTTTTTTTGTGGCGGTAACAAGTGACAACAACGAAGCTCGAAATCAAGGTTCGATGAAAGCTGAACAATTATATCTCGTGCAACCAGTACCTGCACGTATGCGTTAAAAGCGCATGCATTGATCATAACAGATCTTGGATTAAGTAGAACTTAATCCAAGATCTGTAACTAGGAAACTAAACTTGGAAATTTTGGGGCGTCCTTTTTGTGTGATTAGTGTAAGTCTTCCTGCACGTTTCACCCAAATGTCACAATTATTTGCCTTACATCATTTATTTGATCACCTCTGCTATCTAAGTTCTCTATCACTGCACAAGCAACATTTTCAGTTTTTAATGATGGTAATTGGCGGTTATCAAATTAATATTTATTTATTTATTTACGCCCTAGTGGGCTTTTACAACAGAAATTAAAAACATAAAAAAAAAAAATTAAACATCATAAAAGAAATGAAATACTACGAGTAATAAGAAAAAATCAGTAATAAGACCAGAAATACAATAAAGTGCAATGTGTAAAAGCTAGTTAGTAGGTATAAACAAACAATTATATGTGTATAATAATGTATGATGATAAAACAGAACTAAATAGAACAGCAAAATAAAATAAAATAAAATAAGGTTATAAATTACTGGTAAGATTTTAATTGAGAGGATATATTATGAAAAGAACAAAAATAAGAAAAGTTAATTATTAACAGATAAAATAGAGATGAGTTGTCTCTTGAAAATTGCAAAACTGTCAACACCAAATATATCTATAGATTCACAATGTTTATTTGCAAGGCTATGCATTCTAGGGATTGGTGAATTAATAGAATAGTTAGTATTGAGGGTATTGTTAAAATTGAAAATATCTTTATTGCGAGTTAGTCTAGCAGGTACATTAATACAGATTAATTCTAATAAATTAGGGCAGTCAACTAAAGATTTGATAATTTTGAATAAAAATAACAAATCAATTAACACTCTTCTATCTGATAATTTAAGGAGTCTGGTTTCTGCGCGTAAGTTATTATAATTTATAAGTTCAATTGGAATTTTCATTTTAAAATTAATATACCGAAGGAATTTGTTTTGTACCTTTTCCAATAATTGAGAATGGATTTTGTAAAATGGTGACCAAATGGTGGAATTGTACTCTAATTTGCTTCGTACTAACGAGCAATACAGATTTTTTAATGTTGATACATTTTTAAAATTTGCACCCATTCTCAAAATAAAACCAAGAATTCTCATTGCATCACTTGTTATTTCATCGATGTGAACATTGAACTGTAGACTCTCATGGAATATGATACCAAGATCACGAATCTGTGATACACGAAGAAGATTAACACCATTCATATCATAGGAAAACTTAAGAGGATTTTTACCTTTGTAAAAACTAATAATCTGACATTCACCAATGTTTAGTTGTAAATCATTGACAGAACACCACGTAAATAGTTTGTTCAGGTTCAACTGTAGAATGGCGCGATCATCATCGTTTTTGATTGTTCTATATATCTTCAGATCATCAGCAAATAACAGAACTTTAACATTACTAAAAATATTAACTATATCATTAATGAATAAGCAAAATAATATCGGGCCTAAGTGAGATCCCTGTGGTACTCCGCTCGAGGCTGCAAATGTATAAGAAGTAAACGAATCAACCTTAACCGCTAAGTACCTTCCCAATAGATAACTCTTAAATCATTCCAAAATATTCCCTCTAAATCCCAACAATTTCAGTTTTCTTAATAAGATTTTGTGGTTTACTTTATCAAATGCCTTACTGAAGTCAGTATATATGGAATCAGTTTGATGTGATGCAATCAAGGCATTAACAATATCATTCGTATACAATATTAAATTGGAAAGGGTTGATCTTCCTTTAATAAATCCATGTTGAAGCGGTGAGATGGTGGGATTAATTCGGGATATCAACTTGTCTAGTACTAGACTTTCAAAAAGTTTGGGTAATGTAGACATGGTGCATATTGGCCTGTAATTTTTTACGTCCCTCTTATTACCTTTTTTGAAAATGGGCGTCAAAAGACTAAACTTCCAAAGATCCGGGAACACACCTGATGAGAGTGACTTTGTAAATAACTTATGTATAGGATATGACAATGTATGCATACAATTAACTAAGAACATGGGTGGAACTTTGTCAGGTCCTGCATATTTACGGGAATCAAGACTCTTTAACTTGGATATAATATCACCAATAGTTACAGTACAGTCAGATATATCAAGAGTCTCAACCAAATCAGAGCATGTGATATTGCTATCTACATTTGCATTAACATATACACCGCTAAAAAAATCCGCAAACAGATTGACAGTTTCCTGGAGATTTTGAGATACTTTAGAATCGAATGACATACAAGTAGGTATATAAGTACCGTGATTTTTTTGAGATTTGACATATTTCCAAAAGAAATTTGAGTCGTTCATGATAGAGCCTTCGACATCACTTATGTATTTTTTGTAACATTCAGCAGAAAGCTTTTTGCAGTCTTCCCTCATTTTTTTAAATGCAATATAGTCGATAGCCCGGCGACTTTGTTTGAATCTCTTATGAGATAATTTTTTGAGGTAAACTAAGTCTATCAGATCTTTTGAAAACCATTTTGGGTACTGAGTTGCCTTGTACGTCGTCAAAGGAACAAATTTATCAATTGCAGAATAAATTATAGAATAAAAAATATTAAGTTGTACATTAATGTCAGCTTCACTATCCAAGAATGACCAGTCAATCTGTTTTAGATGGTTGGAGATTTTTTCATAATCTGCTTTTTTGAAATTTCAGGTTATTCGTGATCTTGGAATGCTTGTTCGTTTTTTTTTTAAATTATTGTCATTATTCGTACTCTATCACGCTTTAATCTTGTAGTATGTACCCACTAAGTGCATTCGTGTAGGTACCTACTTTAGATTACATAGATACAATTAACAAAATAAATGAAGACCTACAAAATATATCAAAATGGTTAAAAATAAACAAATTGAAACTGAACGTAAACAAAACAAAATATATGGAAAAGGCAATTAAAAGCATAACACAGGGCTAAATTTGACAATAAGGAACTATAATATTAAACGTACAGTTTTTAAAAAATATTAAAAAGTGCATTTTTAATATTCTCGCTAAAACACAGCGTTAAGTTGGTATGCTGTGTAATGCTGTTATGGTGACGTCACGATGGTAGATTCACTGATGATTCACTGTAATTCATTTGGGTCATTTAGGTATGACACAAGCGAATGTTCTATATATTTCTTATTTTTGAACATGTCGTAAAAGCATACACCTTTATAGAAACTTAATAGAATTGCCTTTTAGATTTTTGTATCTGACATAAACGATTGCGTTTGAAAATTGCAGTATTTTAAGCAATTTTAAGTTTCAAAATGAAAAAATTTAAAAAAAAAACAGATGACCGTAAACATATTCTATTAAATGGTCGAAAATTTTTGGAAATTTAAAAATTTAAAAAATTCAGTCGTCTTACTTTATGAAATTGGAATAAAACTGTCACTTCACTTTTTATCTCGTTCATACAATTAAAAAGGATAAAAAAATATTATAATAATTCCGAAAAAATAACTGAAAAAATCCGACATCTTGGACTCGGTTTTACGCAATTAATGCGTTGATTTCTCGAATTTGTATTTATTTACACATGCATAAGGCGTTTACTTTATTAAATAATATTACTTTTATGGAAGTTTTATTAAATTCACGCGGAAAAGTCATAAATTTTTTTTTTTCAAAAGTAACCTTTGATTATGTAATGTCAGTAACCTAAAAACCTTTAACGAAACTAAATCACCAACAAAACATTATTTAAGGACTAAAACTGAAAAAAGTAAAGGAAGCATTGGTACTTATGCTGAATTACACTAATATCACAGTGAATTAATCATTTAAACGAAAAATATCATCAAAAACATAAAACTGCAAGTAAAATTCATCAACGTCATTCATTGTTTTGCAAAGAATTTGATTTCGCCATTTGCAATAAATAAGCCAATCAACGCGTTATAATAAACAAGATGGCCACGCGCCTGCGCAAACCTATGTGAGATTCAAGAAAACCAACATAAAAATCATAAAATATGTGTATCGTTATTTTAGTAGATGACGTCACAAAATTCATCATAGATATGAGTGTTTTCGAGGGATCTCCAAAAATAAAAACTTTGAAAATTATTTTAACTATTAAAACTAACTATAAAAAAATATCTTCTTCTTCTTCGATGGCGCTACAGCCCATATCGAGCCTTGGCCTCCTGCAACAGTCGCCTCCAACTCCTCCTGTCCTCAGCGGCTGACTTCCAGTTTGGTACCTGGAGAAGCTGTGCTGCATCCCCTCTTACCTCGTCTTCCCACCTCAGTCTGGGTCTTCCCACTTTTCTCTTTCCACCTGGGTGTCAAGTCAGAATTCTTTTTGGGACGCGTGTATCCGGCATTCTCTGTACATGCCCAGCCCATCTCAGCCTGAGGAGTCTCATATGTGCTGAGATGCTAGGGGCCTTATATATGTCATACAATTCTGTATTGTGCCGGATGCGCCACTGTTCGCCCTCTTTCACGGGTCCACATATTCTTCTCAGCACTTTTCTTTCAAAAGTATCCAGCATTTCAGCCATCTTTGCCGTCAGTGTCAGCGCCTCACATCCATATGCCAATACCGTTCTCACAATGGTCTTATATATGGTTATTTTGGTTTTTCTGTGGACACTACGTGACTTAAACACTGGCAGCAAAGAAAAGTATGTTTTGTTGGCTGCTGTGATTCTCCTTCTGATTTCTGCTGGGTCCTCATTGTTCTCTGTTAGACTGGAGCCCAGGTAGGTGAATTGATCGACCACTTCGTATGAGTAGTTGTCTTTAAATTGTGCACTACTTCTTCTTCTGTGTGAAGGGTTCCTGCTCTGTACCATCATTTTCGTTTTATCAACATTAACCCGCAGTCCTACTTCTCGTGCCGCTGTTTCTAAAGGGTCGAAGACCTCCTTAATGGCTGAGATTGATCTTCCGATAATGTTGATGTCATCCGCATATCCGACAACTTGACTGCTCTTGAAACAAATATTGGAGCCAGTGTCTATTAGCGTTTTTCTTATTACATATTCGAGCACAATGTTGAAGAGAGTGGGAGCCAGACCATCCCCCTGTTTTAGTCCCTGCGATACCGTGAATTCTTCCGACAGTTCTCCGTCTATTTTGACCTGACATCTTGAGTCTGACATTGTGGCCTTGATGAGCCTAACCAATTTAGGTGGGATCTGGAATTGAAGTAGTATGTCATATAGACACTCCCGATCTATGCTATCATATGCTTGCTTGAAATCTATGAATAGTTGATGTACATCTATATCAAACTCCCAGCACTTTGCCAAGATCTGTCTGACGGTGAACAATTGGTCTGTTGTGGATCTACCTGTGCGGAAGCCTGCTTGATACTCTCCCAGCAGGTTTTCTGCATACTTATCAATTCTTTGTTTCAGTATCATGGTGTAGATTTTATATGCTGTGCATAGAAGTGAAATGCCTCTATGATTTTCGCATTTTAATTTGTCACCTTTTTTGTGAATTGGGCATATTATGCTTATTTGCCATTCCTCTGGGATTTTTTCCAATTTCCATATTTTTGTTATTAAACTAAGTAGCAGATTTTTCAGGTGCTCATTTCCATATTTGAACAACTCTGCCGGCAGGTTGTCTTTCCCAGGTGATTTGTTGTTTTTAAGTCTCTTTAGTGCAGCATTTATTTCTGACATTGTTGGTGGGTTCGCTGATTCTTCATTACTTGATTCAGTGGGGATGTTAGTAGGGTGGCTTCTCAGGTCGCTATTAGGGTTAAGAAGTAGTTTTTCCATACTGTTTTAATTCGTTCCTTATCAGATATAATTGAACCATCAACGTCTTTACATAGTGTTGTATTCGGTTTGAAACCCTTCTTGAAGAAGTTTACTCCCATATATGCCTCTCTAGTATTATTATCAACAAAGTCCTGTTCCATTTTAAGCAGTATATCATTCAAGAATTTTCTTTTCTTTCCCCTTATCAGCTTATTCGTTTCTTTTCTCGCTTGTTCGTACGCCTGTCTTTTGTTTCTTGTTGACCTTTCCAAGTACTTCTTTCTGAGTGTATTCTTTTCAGCTATCTTTCTTTCACACTCTTCATCAAACCAAGGGTTCCTGGGCTGTTTGGGCATGTTTCCGACACTTGATTCCACTGCTCTTGCAATTGCTTCTTTTATATCATTCCAGTCTTTTTCGAGTGATTCCTGGGAGTTCTGCTCAGTGATCTGACCTGGTAAGCTATTTACAAGGGCGTTGTGGTAGTGCTCTTTGCTTTCTGGTGTTTTTAGAGCCTCCGTATTGATTTTCGGAATAGTTGGTGGTTTCCGTGTCCTGTTGTTTGCAATTCGGCTCCTATAGGTGGCTACCACCATGTAGTGGTCTGAATCACAGTTGGCGCCCCTATAAGTCCTTACATTTGTTATGCTCGTTGCCCCCCTTCTTTCTATCAGGACGTGATCAATTTGGTTATGGTGTCTACCATCTGGCGATGTCCAGGTCCGTTTGTGTATGCCTTTTCTTGGAAATTGAGTTGAGGCCACGATTAGGTTTCTTGATTCTGCAAAATCAATCATTCGGGTTCCATTATTATTAGCGTCCTTGTGTAGACTGTTCATTCCTGTAATGTGTTGGAGCAGAGGATCCTGTCCTATCTTGGCGTTAAAGTCCCCAATAACCATCTTAATGTCATTAGATGGTAATGCGTCGTAGACCTGTTCGAGTTTCTGATAGTATGTATCTTTCACTATATCTTCTTTATCTTCCGTTTCAGCATGTACATTGATCAATGTAACATTGAAAAATTTCGTTTTTATACGTAAGCTGCACATTCTTTCGTTAACGGGTTTAAAGTCTAGAATGCATTTTTCCATTTTCCGGTCCACAATGAAGGCCACTCCGAATTTATGATGTCTTTCATTTCCACTATGCAGTATCGTATGTGTTCTTGTGTCAAATGGCTCAGATCCTATCCATCTTGTTTCTTGCACCGCCATTATGTCAATTTTGTATTTCATCATCTCCCTAGTGATCTCTCCTAGGGCTCCACTTCTATACAGCGTCCTTGCATTCCAAGTACCAATTTTCAAGTCCTTATTTCGTTTGCCGGGTCCTTTCCTAAGTTCAGTAGTTGTCCGAGGCTCTGTGTTAGGATTCGTAATAGCTTTGCTTTTACAGGGAGAGGTTATTAGCCTCTCGCCCAACCCCCTACCAGGAGGGCCAGGGTTTTTCTGTAGGGGTTTCCATCCCTTAGCTGGGGGGTTCCGGTTTTGTGGCGCCGGAAATTCGCCATTCATCCTCTCCTATCTGCTATGGCTGATGGTATTGCCAGTGGCCACATTGCCCAGGGCTCGCGGGGCTTAAGAGACCACTCGTGGACGCTAGGAGTAGGACTATTGGTAGTGTTGCTGATGGAATGCAGCTGTGGCGTTACACGGTATTTGAGTGACACATTTTTCCCAGCAAAAATTGCATCTCCGTGACCCTACCAAACTTTGAGCCCCCCAGGGCTCGCGGGGCTTAATATATATGCTGTAATTTAAGTTAAAAGGTCATTTTTCATTAAAAAAAATTTAAAAAATGGACTGGACGCCTCTATTAATGGTGAAAAAATTGGAAAAGTAAATGAAATCAAATAAACGGTGTATTACTCGATTCAAAATTGACTTTCACAGCAAACTTTGAAAATGTGCTAAAAAAGGTGTCAAAAAAGGTAAATTTTCTTAGAAGACTAAGACATAAATTAAATAGAAACACTGCGGAGCTCATTTACAAAACTATTGTTGCTCCACATTTGGATTACTGCTCTACGATGTTATATTTGGCCAATGAAGGAAATTTAAACAAACTAGAAGTTATACATAACAGAGCTATGAGATGTATACTGGGAAAAGTCAAATACTCAAGGATTAATTAAATGAGAGAGGAGCTAAATTGGATTCCAATAAAAAAGACTACTATTTAATTTGTTAATATTTGTGCATAAAATTATGAAAAACCAAATGCCAAAATACTTTAAGGATGAAATTGTTTTTAATAGAGACGTACATAATTATGAAACAAGAAATATAAACAGAGTTCGATTGCCACAAATGAAGAAATCAAAATCACAGAACTGCCTAATATATAGAGAACTAAAGATGTATGATGAAATGCCTGAAAGTATGAAGAATGAATGTATTTAAAAAGAAATGTTATGCTTACTGTAAAAATATTTAAATTTATCAAATGAAATGTTACATTGTGCTTATTAGTTTATATTCATGTAGTATAAACTAACTCAATAAATAATAATAAAAAATAAAATTTACATCTAAAACTATAGTACATTTAATTCCCTTGACTTATTCCAACACCATTATACATACTCAACTATAAAATGTTTTAATAAACTCCGTAAAATCTGCAAGCTAAAAAAAGTGAGATTTTTTTATGAATAAATACACTTTACCATAAACTAATTTTAGTTGTATAGTGTATGTTAATTTGAGAAAAATAACTAACAACTTGACGCTTTTATTATTTTCAGCCATGCGAAAGAGTAAAGACCGACCTCCAAGAAAAATATACAGTGTTTGCACACAATTTGGGAGGCGGGTATGGGTACCGCCTGTGATAAACCCCCCCCCCCTACGAAGTAACGCCTAATAAATTTTTCCAAATGCTGCTACAGTGCTACTGCTACAGGCGCAACCCCGCCCGGCCTTTAAGGGCCCTCGGTATTAAATGTTTCCAGCTCGATTTCGAATATCGAACTAGCTGCACGTGCAGCTGGCCGGTGCGTTCCATTCAAAATCAAGACACGCACAGAACAAAACCAAATATTATTAATTAAAAATATTGTGATTATAAAAATAATGTTAAAATATGTTTTAGAATGTAATGCAATATAACGGTAGCTTGATTTATGGAGGAGGTTCTCAGTAACTTAAAACATTTAATGTAACTTTTTATTTGGATTTTTTTTGATACATACCTACATAGATGAAAAATGTACACATAGTAATACAATTACAAACATTGACAAAAGGCTTGGCCTTTGTTCCAGCCTGGTTTCGCAGTGCGGCGGGGCACTGTTAATATTAAATTGTCTAGTTTGATTTGAGGTCACGGGTTCAAAAGCCGGTGAGGAAAAAACAAATTTAATTTAATTTATATGAGTAAATCATATTGTAGAATTAAAATTAAATGTATATAGGTACATTTAATGAATCTGTACCTCGTCCCAAAGTGGAATATACATTCAGTATCGCCCTGGTAGACCATAATTCAGAATTGAAAGTTGCTTGAGAACGGCGTTGATATGTTTAGTGACTAGATCTGAATGGTCAGGAACTTTCCAACCCTCCTCTTCCCTATCTCTAAAAATGTGGACTATATATATTAGAAATATAAATGAAATTTCTTCTGAAGACACTTCAATGAAATAAAATGCTATAAAATGGTTTCCAACCCTCCTCTACCCTATCTCTAAAAATGTGGACTATATAAATTAGGAATATAAATGAAATTTCTTCTGAAGACACTTCAATGAAATAAAATATTATTGATTTCTTCGAAACAATTTCTTCTTATATGTTTTGGTTTTAGCTGAAACCAATTTTACTTTACTTCTTTTCGCTATTATGCACTTTTCTAAATACTCAGAGTTTCTCATAGGCATGCAGCGATTATGTCGAGGATCAATTAATTTGGGTAGCATGCAAAAATTGTAAAAGCGTTTCAGCTGTTCAACCATATTAGTCTGCCAAAATTCGTCATCCCGTAAAAAATT
Source organism: Limnephilus lunatus (assembly GCA_917563855.2). Taxonomy (NCBI): domain Eukaryota; kingdom Metazoa; phylum Arthropoda; class Insecta; order Trichoptera; family Limnephilidae; genus Limnephilus; species Limnephilus lunatus. Next base: position 35,199,751 of record OU830594.1, read on the forward strand.
TTCGATTTTTATTCCGAGTTCAGTCCATACAACAAACATACAAAAATCTTTTTTTGTTACATGTAATTGGCCCTTAACCTGGTAAAACCAATCGTGAGATGCATATACCAGTATTTCTCCATTTTTTTAAGTTTCCAAAAAGTAATTTTTTGGGTTTTTACTGCTTCATATATGAGAATGCTGCGTGCTGTGAAAATACATTTAAATTCAATCACGGTGTCTTCAGAAAAAATTCCATCTCGGGTCGCACCCATATACGGATACTCTTCATCTACGAAAAGACCACACTTTTCTATGGTAATGCTTTCTTGTTCTGCAAGCTCCTTTGACATTGTATTCATGCTTTTGTCCGTGTCGAATTGAAAGAATATTTGATAAGGATTGCTGGTACAGTATATTTTTGACTACTGGAGCGCAACTGATATTTTACCGCCGTTTGCACACTTTTCCAAACCACGATGCCGTAATCATGTTGCAGCGCAGTCGCCCTTTCAATTGCTTGCCTATCTTTGGCTATGGTGAAAAGCCTTTCTAAAAATCACCTTTAGCTGCCTCATACGATGCTTGGTCCATATCAGGTTTTTCTGCATTGGGACCATAATGCTGATCTTTTGCTGAAGCGAGCTGCAGGATTTTTCCTTTTCTTTTTTTTTTAAATTTAAACTTTTGATTATTTTTATGCAATCTTTTTAATTCTAATTGCTTTATGAGTTTTCTATACTATATGGTCCAGTAAAATTAAACATTTCCACTTGCATCAAATGGGGTTGTTCTGATTTTCTTTACATATTCTATATGATGAAGGACTAATGAAAAATCTAAATTTTCAATCTCGTCAGATCTCCGGATCTTGCCAAAAATCGTTTTTCAAATCAAACAACAAAATTTTCTCCACATATCATTCTTTATGTTTTTATAGTACCTAGACTAAATTTATTACAATTTGGAATATTATTAGTCACAGTAGACCCTGAAGTGTCTGAGATATATGTGTTAGAAAAAATGATTTTAAGGCCGATTGTATATATGTATATATATACATATATATACGAGATATATACAATCGGCCTTAAAATCATTTTTTTCTAACACCTATATCTCAGACACGAGATATATATGTAATTAAAAAAATAATATAAAAAATATATGTATATTAAATATAAATGTATATAATAAAATCCAATACTATATATATATATATACATACAGTATATATTTATATAGTAAGATTTCTTAAAATCATAGCCATTTGATGCAAGTGAACTCCCTTAAATCCATTCTTAGTCATGCGATTCAAAAGATCTCCCCTGGCGCACTACCGGTTGATGCGAAGAACTTTCCTTTTCTAGAGCATGGATATTTACTTTTTTTAGTGGACATTTCCATACTTTTATATTTTAAAAATATCAAATCGTTTATTTCCTAGAAACCCGAAAAAATGTTAATAATAAATTAATTCTTAATAATATCTACTATTTGACACTACACAGCTTCGACGGAAACTCACAGACGAAGCATAAAAAGGCGACACACCATTATAGTCCCTACGCTCAACGCATAGAGTGTAATATTGTTGAAACGTCGCATGGAAGCATAATAATTACGCGGAATTTCGAACTTTGAAAAAAGATTGACACGACGGACCGTAGGAAGAGTGCGTTCACGGCCACCTCTTAGAGCCGAATGAGTAGAAGAATTTTTAGATGTTCATTATATAGTATTTAACGAAAATAAATTGTTAATAAAAGCATATATCTCGATAGAAAAATGTATTTATGATAGCTTATCGTGGCTACATCATCGATATTTTGACGATTAATAACTTAGATTGTCGTTTTAATCTGAGTATTCATGATACTCCATACAACGATTGAGATCGCTAGTAAGGAAGGCCCTTAAAAACTCGTAGCTCGCCCGTTCTCGCGACTCTCCCCTGCATTCCTTTTGCAGCGCCTTCTCAACCCCATCACGTAATACTTTTATGCAAACGTGACGAGATGCTCTTGATTAATCAATTTGTAACTAACTCCACAACGTTGTGTACTTTTTTGTTTTAGTGGTTTGGTATAGTAAATCCAATTTAATTAATAATTTATTTGTGGTAAACCATTGTTCTTTTAGGTATGGCGTGTTACAATTTGCAAGGCTTCGAATAACAATGACTGGGTCTGACTAACTTGAAAATTAACTAATTATCTATCTATATTCATCCAGCTTCCTCCCCTAGCACCTGTTATACACCTACGCTCACCGACGACTATTTTTATTGAAGTAATCTGCATTTTCCCTCCTATCATCTAGTATATAAATTTACATTCAAACGGCGAATTGAGAAGATCCTACCTTTCGATGCGATGTCGCGTACCCTCTGCGGCTCTATAAAATGCTATCATGAAAATAATTTGACATTTATGTATATTCTAACAAAAGATTTACACTCAAAGCAGTACGGAGTGCAATAATTCTTTACTCACAGTTCTAGATGCAGTTTGTTAGTTAGCTAGCTTGTTTTATTTTGTTAATTTGATTCTACGGGTAGGTATTTTGGATTAACATGAGACAGAACATGTGCTGTTTAAATAATTGGACTCCTCCATAGCCCAACTGATAAGGTGATGGTCATAGACCGCCAAATCAGCTTCCAATTCCAACTCCTCCATAGAATGTTAAGGTCGCAAGCGACGAATGAAAATCGACATGTTTTGCCTCCTGTCAGGAGAGGGTTTGATGTGTGTTTCTGGATCATAGAGTGGTAATGGGAATAATATCGACTAATACGCCGCCAAATTATAAATGTGTTGATGATGATGATGAAAGGTCATCTCATACCGTTTGATATGAGGGTCTGCTCCGATTAATGGCATGATAGCCGATGTCAGGAACTGTTCAGGAAATGTGTGGGTGGCACGAGGTTTTGGAACGTGACATCCTACTCTGGATTGATGATGATGTTGAAGTTCTTCAGCATGCCGATGACTTGAGTTCCATTAACTCCTAAAGCACCGGCATAAACATTAAACCGAAGTTGATTAGACAATCGGCAATGTCAGGAGATCGGTGGGGCCGCTCTCTCCTCTGATCTGGCGATGTATGAATTTAATTAAGGAAGATTTTGATGTCACCGACCCTCGCCTTGGCAGTCACTCATGTCCTCAATAGTCCCGTTCTCCGTCCAGCACGCCGCCTCGAACCAGTAGAAATAATGATTACATTTTTCCTAGGCACGCTACAGAAACATGCGCCAGCCTGCAATCGCGATGGTCATCAGTGATGTTTGATTTTAATGAAAAATACATCCTCTCGCATAACATACACAAGCGTAACTTGTGACCTTCCCCGATATGGTGTCACGGGCATATGCTCTACGATAGGCGTACCCCAAGCTCAAACTCAAATATCAGCTCAAAGAAGGAATGTCAAGCTCGGTTTCCAGGGTGCCGGGTCCGAGAATGAAAGGCACCAGGTCGTGAATCTGGCTTCCTTTCCTTCTATTTCCCCTGCTACGCTTTCGTCCAGAGTACATTCCCACCCTGATGCTGGATGATCCCTATTCCTAGTGTGAGGGAGTTAAGAAAACTTATCCGGATTCCAACAAAGAAACGTCGAACCAGTAGAAATATTGATTACGTTTTTCCTAGGCACGTTACAGAAACATGCGCCAGCCTGCAATTGCGATGGTCATCGATGTTTGATTTGAATGAAAAATACGTCCTCTCGCATAACATACACAAGCGTAACTTGGGACCTTCCCCGATATGTTGTCACGGGCATATGCTCTACGATAGGCGTACCCCAAGCTCAAACTCAAATATCAGCTCAAAGAAGGAATGTCAAACTCGGCCTCCAGGGTGCTGGGTCCAAGAATGAAAGGCACCAGGTCGTGAATCTGGCTTCCCTTCCTTCTATTTCCCCGGCTGCGCTTTCGCCCAGAGTACATTCCCACCCTGATGCTGGATGACCCCTACTTCTAGTTTGAGGGAGTTAAGAAAAGGTTTGCTACTTATTTAGGTGGATATAGCGCATTACGCTTAAAATATGAATACCTACCGACGGCTTCATTCAACCGACAATGTGAAAGTTTTTGCTAAATCGAATATATCGAATTGGAATATACCTAAATCGTAAACCAAAAGGTGAGTATCCTGTACTATAATTTTATGTATAGTCCTATGTAATAGACTTGTTGTGATACCTAAAATTTTGAATAAGGTATGGGAAATTTTAGGAGTGGGAATTTAATTATGTCAGATTTTGTTAGTAAGCAAAGGTGCCCATGCTACGCACCTTCCATAAACTGTTATATTACCTAATAATGCCTTTGCCTAAACCCTTTCCTAAATATAGTCCCCTAGCTACGTTTAGAAATATTATTGCGAGACTCGTAAATAATAATTATCACCTCAAAGGCGCTTTACACATTAATTTATACCTATATTCTATACCTATGTATTTTGTCACCCGTTATACCTAGTTTTCTCATTCACCAACAAAGCACTTTTAAAGGATTTTATTATTGTTTTGTGGTTTCAAAATCCCGTCTTTTAAATGAAGTCTCTCGTCTAAGATTTATTGCCCGAAAGCGCACTTTGTGCTTCAAATGCTAGTTAGTTAATTGTATCCCAAAATTATTATTTTACAACGTTATTGTCTCAAGAATAACTTCACCCAACAAAGGTACTTGCTAGCCGGTCAACCCGGAAACGTGCACAGCTCCTCGTTCCCCAACGCTCGACAAAAAAGGGTCCCAGATTCCTAAGGCTTGTATATAAACCCTAATTGACTCTTTCCTGCAAGGCCCGTACTAAATATGTTAATAATTTTATACAAACTTACCAAACTCGCCATGTTGCACAAAATAATTTCACAAATCAATTCACTACAATAATATTTAATTCAAACAAGCACTTCTAAAACACAACCCGTCATGCAGTTATTTATTCCAAGATGCAGCCGTCAAACACAATTCTCGCGTCGATTTGTTTTGTTTAATAAAGACGAACTATCCTTTGTTTAATTAAAATGAAATATTCCCGATTTAGAAGCACCGAGCTGGTCTCCTCGCGACTATTATCCTTTAATTTAATGAATTATTCCCGGCTTACGCGCACAGAGTTATTATTCTACCGTGTATTCAACCTCGATGATTTTATCTCCACCGCGCGCCCTTAGGATCCCTCCCTGACTGTCTTATTCGCGTGAATTAATTTTTTTTGTTATCTAACGAAATATCCCCGATTTAGAAGCACCAAATTATTATTCTACCGTATCCCGACCGTGCGTCCCCAGGTTCTTTCCCTGACTGTCTCGTTCCCCAATCATCTCCTTGTGTGGTTTCAATAATTTATTAGCCACTTTTTCAAATCTTAAGTGATAAGCACATCTCCCAATATGCATATATCAACGTTTAATAGTCAAAAACTGTCACACTTTAACTATTATTTCAGAGAATTTTGTGTAGGAACCATGTTCGCTTTTTTTCCGGTGTAAACTAATTTTGTCTGCGCCGGAGTCATAAAGTATCCCAATAACGCTTAAAAGAAGAGCTCAGTGGCGCACTTCAATTCACTACTCGTCCTAATTACTTGCGTCGACTTTATTGGTTATATAATAACATTATATAAGCATTGTCTGTACACGTTTTCGTTCTTTCTGCGTGCGTCACTATTTAACGAATTCTGCAATCTTATTTTGACAAATATGTTAAATATTTTAACCCCTAATCGGCGCGTCGCTCTAGTATATTTAAATGCACCAAGATTAATCTTTATTGCCTAGTTTTCAATTCCCTACTGCCATAGAAAATTCACAAGACAATTGCTTCGCAAATCAATTTGCTCGCGTTAAAGTCAGTCACCACTCGGGCAAACATTCATCGGCCGCCCCTGACTTGATAATGAACCTGAAAAAATCCCTCTAAATGTTCTTCTGGGTTCCTTCTTAGTTTTGTGAAGAATGGCCTTTGCCGGGGCTCGCATGCACTTGGGGCCACCCAAACACATGTGGTTATTTAGTGGTCCGGATAAATAAATCACCCCCAAGAATTGGAAACAGAGAATCGTATGCTGAAACCATTCCATGTTACAAAATTAAATATATTTCTAAATCGATCTCTCAATTTTAAAAGAATTATTTCGTAGGCCCAAAGGCGAGATCATCACACGCCTCCCCGGGAACTATTTATCGGATAACCAACACATCTGCCATAGGTCACTCCAAGTGGTTTGCTACCTTTGGTGACTTAGCAGGGGGTGCCCGGGTTCATGGGGTGAGGTTTGTCCGGGTCTTAGCGGCGGATGCGTCTGCCCACCGGCTGCATGGCGGGCCGGATCAAGAGAGACTGGTTGAGATACTGTGGTTCGATTCCTGTAATTATAGGACGGAGTGCTCAGACGCCGTCGAAGACCTCATTGCGGCGCACGGTCTATCAATAATAAATGAACAAAGTATCTATACCACTTTCTCGAACACTTCTGGTGAGAGCAACATTGATCTAACTCTTTGCTCTGGATCTGTTGCGACCAAGATATCAAAGTGGACAGTACATGAAAGCGCAATTGCCTCTGATCACAGGCTTATAACTTTTACGGTAGGTGTCAAAAAGACGGAAGCTCCAAGATCCTTCTGGAACTTCAAAACCTCCCGGGCGAATTGGGATAACTTTGGGGACGCTCTACGTGATACTTTAAGGGTATTTCACGACGTAGCAGCTAGAGATCCGGATAATTTGGGGAATTTTTTAAATTTAGCTGCCGAGCGGTCTTTGGGAAGATCAAACCCAAAGACGTTTATCAGGACGCCGTGGTGGTCGAGTGAGCTGACTTCGCTGAAAAGGGCCTATAAGAGAGCCTATCGAGCCCTGAGCGTGCCAAGACGTGGCGAGTGTACGCAGGAGGAGACATACGCCCTTCAGTCACGACTCAGTGGCTCCCGTAAAGCCTTCAAACAGGCTGTCCTCTCAGCGAAACGAGCTGCATAGCATAATTGAGTACAAGAAGTGGGCAACGCCAACCCCTAGGATATCCACAACGCCATTGATAAAACGGGAAAAGGCTCTGACGGGTATTTAAGTAGCGTAATAACCGAAAAGGACGGAATAAACGTTGAAAGTGTGGACGTGGCATCCACTCTCAATACACTTCTGAGCAAGTTTGTTCCTGTAGATTCAGTAATTGGGTAAAGCGACTACCACAAACAGATTAGAAATCTGTCACGGCTCCCACCGAGAAACCTCGCCTAGGAGGTTAGGATGACACCAGTAACCAAAGCGGAAATCGAGCTGATAATCAAGGGTTTGGGTCTTAAGAAGGCACCAGGGCATGATAGGCTCAATGGAATAATAGCGAAGCAAGTATAGATCCACGCCGAGGAGGAGCTCTTCCAGGTGATGGATACATGCATGAGAAGAGGAACTTTCACTTCTTAATGGAAGAGGGCGTGCTTAGGATTATACCAAAGGGAAACGATAAACCAAGGTCGGACGTGAAGGCGTACCGCCCAATCACCCTGCTACCTGTCCTGAGGAAGATCCTGGAGAAACTGATAAGGCAGCGTTTACGTCAAACCTTATCCCCACCCTGCGAGCGGCAGTTTGGTTTTGTCCCTGGTATATCCACTGAGCACGCCATCAAGTATGCGCTTGAATGGGTGAAGGCTTGCCAAAAGAAGTACGTAATAGGAATCTTCCTCGATATTACTGGTGTCTTCGATCATGCGTGGTGGCCGATGATACTTGTCAAGCTCAAAAATAGGAAATGTCCACAAAATCTGTTCAAGATCTGTGCTGATTACCTCTGCGACAGAACGGTCATCCTTTCTTTTGGAGACTACCTGATTGAACGAAAAGTTGACATGGGTTGTCCTCAGGGTTCAATCCTTGGACCTGAGTACTGGAACATTTTGTTTGACGATTCCTCCAGGCTGCCCTTGCTTGAGGGATGTTTCTCGGTAGATTACGCTGATGACAAACTCGTTCTGGTCTCGGGGAACATCAGAAAGGAACTTGAGAGTAAAGCTCAAGAGGTTTTAAGTGTGATTTTTATTTATTTATTTGTAAGAAACAAACAGCTTTTACATAATACATGTACAGTGATAAATATATAATTGAACTGGAGTCCAAGCCACAGAGGTTTCTTATACTAAAGTACATCGGAAATGAAGTTTTATTATATTATAATTAATTTTGGGTCATAGGAAGGGGAGAGGAAGAGGAATATAGGAAAAGGATAAGAGATGCTAACGATGTATTCTCATTTTAATAATCGATCGTACGTGTTACTTCACATCGATATTTCTTTAGGTTTTTACTAAAAATGTCAATGCTGTGAAATTTTGTATTATATTGTGCGCATACACGAGGAATTGGGGAGTTTTTTCTAATGTTTGTTCTACAAGAGGGTAAATAAAATAAATCGGATTGCCGGATTGATCTTGACGGAATGTGAAAATGTATTAAATTGGTAAGTTCTGGTGAGTCCAGGCCATTGTTTAGAATTTTAAACAATAGGATTTGATCAAAAATTAGACGTCGTGTTTGGAGGGATTTGAAATTGTGAAATTTAATGGATTCGGTATAATTTGAGAAGTGTAATTTGAATTTATGATTTATGTGTTTAAATTTTTTTTTTAATTCTTTCTATTCTTTCAATATGGGCTTGGTATAAAGGAGTCCAGATCGGTGTACACTGTTCCAAGTGCGGGCGAATATATGAGGTGTAAAGGGAATATAGAGTGTTTATGTTGTGGAAGGGTTTTGCTATACGAATTATAAACCCCAGCATTTTATTGGCCTTGTAATTACTTCATCAGTGTGTTGGATAAAATTTAATTTGACATCCATTGTTATCCCTGATGTATTTTACTTCATTGATAGGTGTGCCGTTCAGTGTGTATACAAAGGACATTATATTTTTATTACGTGTAAATGTTAATTTATTGCACTTTGAGATGTTAATAACAAGTTTGTTTAATTCGCAATAGACAAAAAGACGATTGAGGTCTTCTTGGAGTTTAATGCAGTCATTGATTGATTTGATAACTAAGTATATTTTTTATCATCTGCATATGCTAGGTAATTAGCATGTAAAAGTCATTTGTAAATATCACATATATACACATTAAATAATAATGGGCCTAAATGAGAACCTTGAGGTACACCGGAGGGCACGGAAAAGAAGCTGGACTTTGTTCCCCCAATTGAGACACTTTGAAGTCTACTCCAAAGGAATGAAGTGAGCCAACGGAGTAAGTCACCATGGATGCCTAACTGTTTTAATTTTTGAATAAGGATGAAATGGTTTACCTTATCGAAGGCCTTAGAGTAAAGAAAAAAATTTAGAATGGGGAAAGAGAAATCGGCTGACCTTCGCTCCCCACAAGACCATGGGACTCCTGATGAAGGGTAACCTCAATAGAAGTAGAAATCCCACCATCAAAATGGGAGATACCAACATCCGATTCGTTGAGAGCACTTCATACCTAGGCGTCACTTTGGATCGAACGTCCTCGTTCTTGACCCATGTTAAAAGCGTGTCAAGTAAGGCCCAGGCCCTCTTCTTGAAATTGAGAAGAATCTCTACTGCCGAGTGGGGACTGCGTTCTCCAGCGCTCCATCTCCTATACAGGGGGGGGGCTACGCGGCGCAAGTCTCGTATGCGGCCTCTGTGTGGGAGCACCGCCTGGAGAATTCACTCATACTCTCGGCGCTCGAGAGAGGCCAGCGGGCGCTTTCGGGTGCATACAGAACAGTCGCTTCGGACGCTTTGCCAGTTTTGGCCGGCGTTTTGCCTATCGATCTTGAAATTAGGGAGGTGTTAACAAAGAAGCTTCTAACAAGAGGAAGAACTGCAACCCACCATGGTATTGAGCTGATACCAGGTGGAGCGGTTTCCCTCCCAGGTCTTCTTATAGAGATGCGAGAAAGAACGCTGAGAGAATGGCAAGAACGATGGGACAGGTCGAATACGGGAAGATGGACTTACTCCTTCTTCCCGTCAGTTAAACTCAGAATGGAAGGGGCACACATTGTAAGGGACCACCATGTGACCCAGTTACTGTCCGGGCATGGGGAGTTTAGGGGAAGATTGCACAGTCTCTCTCTATCCCCCCATCCAAACTGCGCGTGTGGCAATACGGACCAAACAGCCGAGCACATTCTGTGGCATTGTGAGATTATGAAGGATGCCCGAGAGGAAATGCTCGATGGCTTGCAAGTTACTACGAGACCAGCTTGGAACGCGGATCTCGTTTCGAATAAGGTGAACTTTGAGTGCTTGAGGAAATTTACGAAAGTCTGGGTTGAGAGATGGCCTGATCTTAGAGTCGCTAACTAGCTGTAAAATCATGTAGGTGCCAGGTGTATCTGCTCCTGAATCCACGAACATCCTTATTACTTTATTACATCTACTGCTAGAAATTTATGTTTTATATCATCTCTAACGTATTCACCTTTATCTTATTCTAATGTAAACATTTTGTTTCTATTACTTTTATTTTTGTGTGACTTATCTTTTTTTGTTTATTTTATTTATTTTCTCATTGTTTATTTTAGATTTCGCTAAGCTTTGCTAGACGATGTTTTATCGAGATACTTATTTATTATTTTTCATCATTTTTTGTGTTATATTCTTTGTTTTCCAGTTTCCTATTCCAAGGAACACTATTGTGACCCAACTTACATACTCGACTTTTTTTTTTCCTTGCGTTTGTTTTGGTTTCTATGTTCTTTTTTTCTTTTTAGTCTCCTTTGCTTCGCTCAGAAGGCTGAACTGAACTGCATCTATTTTTTATGTTTCTTTTTCCCCTTCTGGGGGGTGCGCTAGACCTCGTCCCTGCATCAACAAGAGTCAGTCGACGACGGCACGGTGCCCTCTAAAATCATTTGCGCCACCCCCAGCAACATGTGTAGGCTTGAGGTTTGGGGGGGCGACCTCGACTCTCCTTCTCCTTGCCCCCGGCTACTCGACGCTGAATTCCTTAGGGTCTTCGGGTATTTCCCCCCCAATCTCCCATTTACTTTTCTTTGAGGCATCACCGAGGAACCGGCTAAGGGGCGCGGAAGCTGAGTGTGGTTCACGGCTAGACCGAACGTCATGCGCATTCTTGCTGGGACTGCCAATTGATTGGAGAGGACTCCCGACCGTTTGCCATGCTTGTATTACTTCTGTACTGTGTTTTTTTTCCAAACAGATGCTTGTAGGATACGCTGGACACAATCACCCAGCGCTTGCCACCTCGAGGACTTTCACCAACCTGTCCCATTGTCTTGTCTATATTTTGTAATACTAACACATATTGTATCTTGTATTTCCCGCTAAGCACTTGCATACTGCTTGCTAACAACGTATGCAGGGACATTGGAGGTCTAAATTCGTTCTAAACTAAATGTAGCTTCGTTCTTTCAAAAAAATTAGAGTCCTTGCGAGACAGGGCCGGATCTACGAAATCTGGCGCCCTGTGCAGTAGGTACCGATGGCGCCCCCCCTACATTTTTATTTTGATTAAAAATTCGTTCACCCCAATTTTTTTATAAATTTTTTTTTTTTTACACTAATTTATCAAATAAAATCAAGACATATAAAGGATGTAACTTTTCCAAGTGACCTGGCGGTAGCTCTCACACCCGTTTTTTTTAAAGAGAGAATCGCCAGGAGTCTTATACTCTCTCAATCTATTGGGTAAACATAAAATTATGGTGCTATTTTAATTATTTTAGGAAAAACTCTTTTTGCAAGTTATGCTTTAAAATAATAGGTTACGAGACAATGCGGGTGGTTTCGCTGGACTAGGTCCATTAGACATTCTTGAGATTTACTGCGTGATATGGTATCAACGGCTTACGAAAGACGCTTATGTACACTGACACCGTAAAATAACAAATCCAACAAATCTAATAGATATTAATTATACATTTAACGAACTTCAAATAATATGTCAAATCAATGATGAAACTGTCAACAGTGTCAACACGTTGCAACCTGCAAATCCTGCAAACCGTGCGATGCTTTTGTTAATGGAATTTACTTAAGATTTCATAAGAGAATGGTCTTTAACTACCTTCTCCTAGAGACTTAAATCGTACAAAATAACTAACCAACTAAAATTGTCAGCATTTTGAAAGGCGCAAGTCGGTTTGTTTGATTCTCCACAATAAAAATACCGCGCTGTGATTGGTTATTGAATTTGGATCGCACCCATTCGTCGTAAAAGATATATGGAAAAATAGATCTTACGTTAAACTAAATATATGGGATTTGTAAAAAAATTCTGTAACTGACTATAAATTCGTAAGCCGTTGATACCAACCTGACGCGTGCGCATTCTGTTTCTTTGGAAAGTGTTGCTAGAGCGTAGTAATTATTTCGTACTATGGGTAATTTTTAAACGATTCAGGGAAAATTATAACTAAATTTTAATACAATATTTATTTTCTCACGGCGCCCTTTCGGAGTTGGCGCCAGGTTTTTTGCACGTTTTTGAACGTATGGCAGATCCGGCGCTGTTGCGAGAGCCTTGAAGGAGTAACCATCTGTTACTTATACCAGGGCGGGTAAGTGGTGGATAATGACCTCCAATGTTTTGAAACATGACCTTGCACCGCAGTGGGAGGGATGGATTTATACGCCCGTCACTCCTGGACAAACTGACCCCCAGACTCATACCCACCCCTTATAACCTTTTCCTTTCCAGAACTTCCTCTCCTTCCTTTCCTGAAAAGACCCTCCACACAGCATCCCTAAATATGACATAGGCCCTGAGGGGAATTATTTTCCTCAGGGCCTCCTGTGTGGAGCTAATGTAAAAAAAAAACATTTGAAAGAAATATCATGTTCCATAGATGTTACGTATTTAAAAATGGTGCCATCGCCTCGCCGTCATAATAAATCATAATTGGGGAAAATGGATAAAGAAAGAGGGTGTAAAGTTGACTTTTTAAATCACGTTTAAAAAATGATTTCAATTCATAGAGAACATTGAAGTTATATTTGTAACGAGCTAAAAAGGGAACTGCCTGTGTATTTTATATGAAATAACTTCAGCGATATCAATTTGTAAAACTATCGGGGATTTACGATTAACTCTCGGGAAGTTGGAACACAATCGGGGGTTCGCAGCGCGGAATTGTCTCCTATCAAAACAATGGCCAACAAAAGAAAACAATGATTTCCAGCTTTTCCCAGGCGGTTTCACGTTTTTTCATCATCTGAACTTTTTTGTATCCGAAATATATTTGTGACAGAATCGACCGGGGTCAAGGAAGTTCGTTTGTGTGTGTCTATTAGTTTCCCATCAATTTCTAAAGTCCGCTTTGATCTGGTCCATAGGGATTGGATTCCCAACATGGAAAGCAACTCATGTGTTTTAGTGAAAATTCTAGAAATTTCGTTGAAACAGTATCTACATTACCTATCATCGACATCATCCGCCCTGGGTCTGGTTAACAAGCAAATTATTATATAATTTTATTGCCGATAAGGTATTTGCCGTAAATAAAACGCAAATAATATATAATTTTTAAAAAATTAAGAAAATCATATATTTTTTCAATGTTTATAAAACAAATAATAGATTAAAAAATTAATAGAAAGAAGAAGAGGATATAAAGAAGAAGAGAGAAAAAGAAAGAAAAGAAAAAAAATGTAATATTATAATTAACTAGCTGGTTCCCGGCATGTGTTGCTATGCCATTCAAAGAAATAATTTTTTTCTCCCTTCGTGTCCATTCTCATGCGTCTCCGTCCCCCCCCCCCTTCCCTTCCTGCATTTTTTTTCCTTCCACCTTCCTTGCCTTTCCCCTCTCTCCTCACCCTTTCCGCGAACCCCACACCCTTCGTTACCCTCGCCCTCCTGCCTTCCCTCCCTGCTGCTGAAATATATGAAATACACACATTTTCAAACCACTCGCGCACCAAATGTAGTCACTTTTTATAGAAATTTCATAACGCCAGAGCTTACCATTATATATAGAAATACTCTTCTGCTAAAATGTAATGCTCTGTAAAATTTTTGAGTCAATTCATCGATTACTTTCCGAGATGTTCGGACCCAAACATACGGAACCTACATTTTTATTTTTTTATACGAATTTCATAGAACTAGGGCTTACCATTATATATATTAACACTATTCTGCTGAAAAGCAATGTTCTGTAAAAAAAAATGAGTCAATCCATCGATTACTTTCCGAAATTTGCGAACGCAAACATACGGAACCTAAATGTTAATATATATAGATGAGTTGTATTATATAGTATTATTAGATGTACCTAACGATTGTAATAAGTTATTTATATAGTCTTTTTATTGAATTTTAGATTTTTTTATAATCATAATTTCAAGGGTAATTCAATAAACCATTTAACTCCAATATATTTGAAGAATTGTTCGGCTGATTTGGTGTAACCGTGCAGGACAGTCATAAAGCCAAAAATGTTTGTTATATTTCTTTTTTAACAATTTGTTATTTTTATTTCTTGCTATGATTACGATAATCTGTTGATGGATTTTTTTAAAATCTTTATGTTCGAATTAGTACCACCGGGATTGAAAAAGCGCCATGTTACGGAAAGATAATTAATTATTTTAATAGTCTCCAAACTCTTTTTTAAACAGTGATTTAAAAAATTTAAAATAATTTTTAAAAGTAACAACTAATCTAAAATAATAACATCTTTTTTACGTTACGTTTTTTCAAGTAAATTTTATTAAAGTTTTGTAATCTGAATAAACAAAAGTTGAAGTTAGGGTTTATGAAAAAATTAAACCACAATCATATTCTTAATTTACGAACCTCATTTTAAAGAAAAACCTACACGGTATTTTTTGAGGAAATTCAATGCTTAAAAACATTTTGTATAATATACGGAAAAGCGGTCAGAAAAGAGTCTTATTTCTGATTTGATTTTGATAAATGCTAAGCCCGTGAAAATTTAAAAAATATCTACAAAATATTTTTTTCCCGTTAAAAACATAATTTTTATATAATTAAGTAATGATATTTTCATTATTTCGACAGTTTTGAATCGACTTTAGACTGGAAACCAAAGAAAAAATTAGAATTAGTATCATTATTTGGTTTCTGTTCCTTGGGTTTTGGCTTTTATGGACAATTTATCTTGCTCGTTTACCATCACCTTTAGAAGAATTTCTCGGCTTTTCTCTACTATAATAAGCATGTTTTATACATATAAACCTTCCTCTTGAATCACTCTATTTATTGGTGAAAACCGCTTTAAAATACGTTGCGTATTTTAAAAGATCTAAGCGCATAAACATTTTGAGCGACTTCATTTTATATTATCGGTCGATTATTATACATAATGCTTCAACAGTAGCTCTGTAGTAAAATAGTTACTGTATTTCTCTTGTAGGTATTTAGAAATCAAGATTATATAAATGATCTATATATATATAAATGTAAAAATGTTTGTATGTATATATGTCCGCTATGCGTTGCCATATTAAGCATAGGAAATGTTTCAAATTTTCAAAATACCTTTTTTCCACCCTCGCGAAGGTTTCTGGATTATTACAACCACATGACAATACACCTGAAAAGCTTTTTTAATCATTATAAAAACTCTTACAAAAATGTCAAAATTTGAAAATGACATTTTGCAAAGCATCGATTATTCAATCAAAATTCAATAATCGACTACACTTTTTAAATTAATTAATTTAATCGATGTTCTCACTTATGGTACTAATCAAAATCGAATACTTTGAATCTAATTGAAAATTACATTATTTTTAAATAGGTACCTATACCTATGTTAGATACGAAATTTGATTGATTTTTCTTATAATATACAAAAATGAATGCTTGTAACATGTAAAAATAATAAAAAAAATCGCAATAGGTGGCACGCGAGCTGTTTGAAAATCTGAATGTACCGGGACTGAATATATTGAACGCGGGAGAGGGGAGGGGATCGCGGCAGTCGGGAGGGAAGACGGGAAAAGTGGAGTCGCAACACGTGAGAGGAAGGGGACATGGAAAGGGAGACGGAAGGGGAACGGGACGAATGGGAAAAGACACGCAGGGAGAAAGAATTTCTTTATTAGTGGCATAGCAACGCATGCCGGGAACTCGTTAGTATATTATATAATTATTGTTAGATATATTACCGTATGCGACAGGTGTACGCCGGCGTAGGCGTCGTACTATTTCCAGCCTTACGTGTTTTTTTTATTATATGAATACCGCACAAGAGTCCCAACTGCTCCCGGCTGAAGCCAGTGAGACTATGGCATCCCCAATTGGGGTATGTTGTGAGGTTGAAGGTAGTGGGGAGGGGACGGAGATAGGGAAGAGGAAGGTGGCGAATTATCTGACTATTCAGAGTATATTAATCAAATAAAATTTATTTGCCACGCCGGGATTCGATCCCGCGACCTTCGGTGTGTGAGTCAAGAGCCTTACATATACCGGCAATATATATATACTTACAATTACCGGCCGTCGTGTACCTCAAATGTGTAATCTTCTCCGTAAAATATTAATGTATGACCGTTTTGTGGACAGCATGAATAAATATATAAATAATGAAGATATGATTAAAAAAACAATAATCAATGCCAATTATTTATTTTTCGAAAAATTTATCGAAAATGTCAGGTTCATCGCTAATGCCTGTGAAAATATTTTAAGCATGTTTAAAAACAAGCGTTTACTATAATGGTATTATGGACTTTTACATCATTAACCACCTTAACTATAAATGGGTATCATTTAGAAGAGTAGGTATCTTTAAAAAATAACATTCAAATTCAAATAATCAAAAAGAGCCATTGAAATGTTTGATTGGACAGATAGGTACCAATTTTAAAATAAATACATAAAGCAAGTAAAAAGTAAAGGACTCTGCGAGTGCTCCTGTGGCGTAGGCAATTTTATTAGCACAATTGGGTTGGCTAGCATTATCAATGTGCGGGACTTTTAATCTCAAAAACATTTTATAGGTTGTATGTGATTTGCGCAAAGTAAAAACAAAAACGTTATTCCTCCAGAGTTCTCAATATTGTAAAGTAAGAAAACGATGATTTCAAGACCTGGAAAAAAACGAACTGCTTAGTACACGCATCCACATAAAACACAAAAGAAATTATTGCGATAACAAAATACCGGGTACTCAGTATAATAGGTCTGGTTAGTAAAGTTGTTCTTAGACCTGAGCTAAAAGACTGTATTGGTTGTACTTAGAACTAGGCTAATAAACTTCGTTAGTTGTTCTTAGAACTTGGCCCGAAAACATCTGATATATTTCTAAATCTAAAAAAATTCTTTTTTATTGATTTTAAATTACGTATGGTGTATTTTTGGTATGTTCCAGAGATCCAGAGGGCTAAACATTCTCAATATCGCCCTAGATAAAGGCAACCGTTGAAGAAACATTGTTTCTACCTATGTTGCTTGAAATAGCATTAACCGTATTTAATAACCCGATCTGAATAGCCAGATACTTCTCCACCTTCCTCTTCGTCTCCTTCCCCTCCCCTACCTTTCTTCAGCCTTACAATATACCCCAATTGAGGATTCCATAATCTCACTGGCTACAGATGGTTGAGAGCAGTTTAGGCTCTTGGGCGGTACTCACATGTATAACATAAATTATGTACGTACTTGTAATATTGTCACCGTAGCGTTACTTTCTAGTGAGAAAATAGTGTAGTAAGACTAATAGACTAGGAGACGAGATAGGTAAACCCTACATCATCGAGTACATGGATGAAACTACTTTTTAGTGATAATGGACACTTGGAAAATCTTTAAAAAGCCGGTCTGCCGGTGCGTCTCTTGGCAAGAGCCGCGCTGCCATGGAAATAGTGAAAAAAATTACGTCATCGAGTACACGAACGGGAATGGTTTCATATGATAAAGGTCGATTAGAAAATGAGAAAAAGCAGGTCTGCCAACCGGCAGCCTGGCAAGTTCGCAGGCAGCCGGCGTCAAAGTGGGGTAAAAAGTAGTAAATTTTACGTCATCGAGTACATGAATGAAACTAATGAATAAATATAGTCCAGATCATTCCATTTAAGAATTTTTTGGTCTGTCGACCAGCAGCCTGGCCAATTTTTGTATACGATTTTTTAAAGTTTTTTTTTTGTTTTTTTAAATTTTTTGTTTATCTTTATTATTATTTTTATTTCATTATATTTTTAAGAACTTAGATTGCCATATTTTTAAAATATAAGCGATAATTATAAAAAAAATAATAATTTGGGAGTTCCGAGTGTACCCAACCGTCAGGAGAGCCGTTCGACGCCAAACCACTTACGTAACCTGTCGCGGTGCCCCTCACCACTGTCGCGTGTCAATATTATTGTACAAATTTATAATATTAATAGTCCTTTTAAGATTGCCTAATAGTCCATAGTAGTTGGAAGTTCTAAAAACCAACGCACATTGAAAATAATATTTTTAAATTAAAAAATAAATATAAAACTTTAAAAAATCATACACAAAAAACTTCCAGGCTGGTGGTCGGCAGACCAAATAAGTCATGAATGATATAATATAAACCACAGTTTTTCGTCAGTTTCGATCTTGTATTCAATGTAATCGGTGCAGCAGGGCAAGCGAAACCGACATGAAACGGACGGGGTTTCGGAAATTTCCGTCGTTTTACGGACGAACGCAGCTCTTACAGCGACCGTGCGTTGGTTTTTAGAACTTCCAACTACTATGGACTATTAGGCAATCTTAAAAGGACTATTAATATTATAAATTTGTACAATAATATTGACACGCGACAGTGGTGAGGGGCACCGCGACAGGTTACGTAAGTGGTTTGGCGTCGAACGGCTCTCCTGACGGTTGGGTACACTCGGAACTCCCAAATTATTATTTTTTTTATAATTATCGCTTATATTTTAAAAATATGGCAATCTAAGTTCTTAAAAATATAATGAAATAAAAATAATAATAAAGATAAACAAAAAATTTAAAAAAACAAAAAAAAAACTTTAAAAAATCGTATACAAAAATTGGCCAGGCTGCTGGTCGACAGACCAAAAAATTCTTAAATGGAATGATCTGGACTATATTTATTCATTAGTTTCATTCATGTACTCGATGACGTAAAATTTACTACTTTTTACCCCACTTTGACGCCGGCTGCCTGCGAACTTGCAGACCTGGCAGACCTGCTTTTTTCTCATTTTCTAATCGACTTTTATCATATTAAACCATTCCCGTTCGTGTACTCGATGACGTAATTTTTTCGAAAAAAATCGCTGACTATTTTCATGGCAGCGCGGCTCCTGCCAAGAGGCGCACTGGCAGGCCAGCTTTTTTTAAGGTTTTCTAAGTGTCCATTATCACTAAAAAGTAGTTTCATCCGTGTACTCGATGATGTAGGGTTTACCTATCTCGTCTCCCGGTCTATAAAAAATCAACTTTATAAATTTTGTTTTAGTTGTAATTTATTTTTTCAAATATATTTATTTTTGTGTGAAGATTTTCAGGATTCTTTAGGGGCACAGCCCAACCTAACTTAAAATCATCAAATGAAAAAATTGTTTTTTTTTACATTTTTTCATTATTTCAGTACGTAAGACAGGCATGATGCCCAAACGTTAACATACATTTTTTTAATACCTCACAAGAGTCCCAACTGCTTCGGAGCAGTGAGACTACGGCATCCCCAATTGGGGTATGTTGTGAGGCTGAAGGTAGTGGGGAGGGGAAGGAGATGGGGAAGAGGAAGGTGGAGAATTTAGAAAAGAAAAATCCTCTAGCCTTGTCGGCTAGAACAAAATTGAATTATTTATATAAAGTGTGGAGATGAGTTTAAAGATAAAAAAATATTATCAATACTCACTACTCAAGCTCATTGAAAAGTCACGAGCCGCCACTAAACGTATAGGTTCATAAATAGGGGCATTTCTGACTCGCACTCGCCAAAAAAAAATGCATTCCAGGAGATAAATAATATCAAGCTCTTGGGGGAGAAGACCAAACCCTGGTTCAAGTAATGGTATTAAAAATGTAGTGTTACCGATGACATAGTCTGAACTGACACATCAGATAAGCCCATAGCAGACATCTGAATGGGCCGCTGGGAGCGGGCTAACAGGATGATTAGGATCCTCTTAATTCGGGGAGACATGGAGGGCCAGTCGATATCGTACACTTCCCGGGCCACGAGCAGACTCTGCAAACATCCATTTTAACTATAACAAACTTGTTATAGTTCAAGCTATTTGACATATATTGGCAACACTGACTTCGGTCCATAGTACACGTATTTTTTATATTGTTCGTTTTAAACATCACTAAACTGCATTTATTCGTATTACATTTGAAAAATTGCTACTGTACTATTGAAGAATTGATTTCAAATCAGTGTCTCTATTAATTATAACTTGTCATAAGTAGTTTATCTTAATAATTGAAACAATATGATTCATTAAATAACTGTCAAAATATAATTGTGTCAATAACATTACACCAGTGTCAACAAGTGTATACCTAAAGTCCTGTTGCAGGGCAGTTCAACTCATCACATACAATTAACACTTATTTAGTGAAACAATATGATTCACTAAATAACTGTCAAAATATAATTGTGTCAATAACATTACACCAGTGTCAACAAGTGTATACCTAAAGTCCTGTTGCAGGGCAGTTCAACTCATCACATACAATTAACACTACATATTAATTTTTAAAAATTCACAATCATCATGAACACCAATGACAGTGCTCAGCAGTACATGGCCAATGCCAATAACTTGGTGAGTTTTTTTAAATATAGCAATTATGGACCCTTCTAACAGATTCAATAAAGAACAAATGGCAAAATTATTGCCCAAACTATCAGAACTGCTGGGAACCATTGGCCAAATGGGCATAAAGTTGGGTATCATGGAAGGCGAATTAGGCGCCTACAAACAAATTATCCAAAACCAACCACTCCAGTCTAACAACACTCAACTTGCAAACGCCCCTAATTTATGCGAGGCCCTCGATGAAATTGAAGACAGAAAAACGAGATCCAAAAATGTAATTCTTTTTAACGTTCCTGAGAGCCAGTCAACAACTCAAGCACAATGTATTACCGATGACACAAATCGTGTCGCAGGTATTTTAAACAAAGTCACCTCTTTAAATACCAATAATATAAAACTGTACAAATTGGGAGTCAAACGTAGTGACAAAACTCGTCCCATAAAAATGGAATTTCCGGAACAGTCTCAAGCGAAGTTAATTCTCCAAAACCGACATGTTGTCTCAAATGAGATAAAAATCAAATGTGATCAGACTGTATTACAGCGTAAACAATTGTCCGACCTGAGAAAAGAATTGGAAGATCGTCTACAAGGTGGTGAAGTGAATTTAACTATTAAATACATCAACTCTTGTCCTAAAATAATAAGTACATTGCCAAAAAACTCAGGACATTAACATCATTAAAAAGTTATTATCAAAATGTACGAGGGATGCGAACAAAACTTCAACTATTTTCCAAAACTGCGTCAATTCTTACAGAAGTAAGTAAGTCATCATTCTTACAGAAACTTGGCTTGTTTCTGATATCAATACAGCGGAACTGGGACTACCAACCCACAATATCTACAGATTGGATAAAAACAAGAATACTAGTTCTAAATCAAGAGGTGGTGGTGTTTTGATAGCAATTTCTAAGAAATTAGTCTCTAGACAGCTTAACACTACGTATAAAAATGTGGAACGTGTTTTTTGCATGATTAATACTAACAAAAAAAATAAAATCATAATAGGTTGTGTTTATATTCCTCCTTCATCTGATCTAATTATCTATAAAAACATATTGATGAGATTCAATTATTAATATCTAAATACCCCAAAACAAAAATAGTCATTGCAGGTAACTATAATCTACCTAATATTAAATGGGATTCACTATCCTCAGAATTATCTGGAACTTATAACTCCAGCGCATCTATCATTGAAAGAGAAATACTCGAAATGTCCAATTTTTTAAACCTCAATCAATTAAACGATAACAAAAATAGTAATAACAGAACTCTGGATCTAGTTTTTTGTAATGACAAATCTATAACTGTTACTAAATCCTTAGATACTCTTCTTCCTGTGGACAATTTATTTATTTTATTTTTATTTATTTATTTATTTATTATTACATTTATTACATACAAGATATAACAATATAAAAGGAAGCTTTGACTGCCCAACTAGGAAGGTTTCCCGTTTTAGGACAGTCAACTTGGCAGGTTGCGTGTACATAATTTCACATTAATGGATTCAATAATAAATAACAATAATGGTACATGTTGGGGGAGTTACTTAGATATTAGGTACAATATCGGATATAAGTTGTGTTATTCTAGGTATACAGCAGTAATAAACAATAAAATCCAGATAGGTGCATGTAAAATATAAAGTAGAATTAAAATATAACATATAAATGTAAGAAAGAAAAATTTTAAAAAAAAATATATATATTTTTTTTTTTTAGGAAAATACAATTTAGCAGTAATAAGCAATAAAATCCAGGTAGGTATATGTAAAATATAAAATAAAAATATAATATATAAATATAAGAAAGAAAAATAAAAAAGAAGAGAAAAAAAAAAAAATTTATAGGAAAATACAAAATACAAAATCGAAGAAATCAACTCAGACTACGTTTTTTAATAATTTTTCGGAATCTGTCCTACCTAAGTCTAATAACCATTTTGTAATTTTAGTACCGAAGGATGATAATTCACACAGTTTCAATTGAGAGGGGATTTTGTTGTATATTTTTGGTTCCAGGTATGAGAAAACTTTTTGATAAGCCGCAGTATTGCTTGTTGGAATAGAAAGGTCGTTTCTGCTTTTACTTCTGGTTTGATGATTATGATCGATTGTTATCGTTTTGTTTTTATTTTTGTGGACGCAGATTGTTATTTTTTTTATGTAACATTGTCGAACATCAAGCACCTTAAACTCCTTGAAGAGAGCGTCGCTCGAGTATCTGAAGGGTTTCTTCATAATGACGCGTAGAATGGATTTCTGTGCCTTCAGTAGCGGGTATAATGTTGTTATACCTGTTCCACCCCATCCAATGCAACCGTAGGTTATGACGGAGTTACAGAGCCCGTAGTATAATTTTTTAATGTCTTGAGTTTTTATAATTTCCCGCAATCCTATAAATATATAAATAAGCTTGCGCACTTTATTAGCTGTGTTTTCAATTTGTTGTTTCCATTTAAGGTGGTTATCCACTATTATACCTAAATATTTAATAGATTTAACACATTCAAGGGTTTCGCATTTACAAGTATGGTTATTATTTCCAAGGCTACACTTAATATTATGTATTGTGAGGTGTTGAGGTGTTTTGGGTTGACCTGCAAGGGTAGCGCTAAATGTGAGATATTTTGTTTTTTGTATGTTTAGTGTAAGCAAATTAGTGTCCAGCCACTGTTTTACTCTGTTTATACCCGTGTTTGCAAGGTGGTGTGTTTCTTTCCAATAATCTCCTTCAAACAAAATAACTGTATCGTCAGCTAACGTGATAATTTTGCCACCAATGTGTTGGTTACAAAGTTCGTTTATGTATATAATAAAGAGAAGGGGCCCAAGTGTACTTCCTTGTGGTACCCCAAAAGTGTATTTTAGTGAAGTGCTAATAGCCTCGTTAATTCTGGTTTGTTGAAATCTATTAGATATATAACTTTCTATCCATTGAAAAGCTTTTCCTTTTATTCCTATATTTCTAAGTCTCTGTAAAAAAATTTTATGAGATATTGTGTCAAATGCCTTGGCCAGGTCCAGGAAAAGGGCAATAGTTTTCTTGCCACGGTTCATATTCCCTGCAATAGTTTTAGTGAGACATGCGATGGCATCATCCGTTCCCTTACCCGACCGAAAGCCGTATTGGTTTGGACTTAGAATGTTATGTTCCTCCACATATTCGTTTAACCTAGTTTTGAAAAGCTTTTCAATGACTTTGGATATCGCGCTTAAAAGTGATATCGGTCTATAGTTTTCTACAAGAGATTTAGGTCCATTTTTGTGAATTGGGACAATTATTGATTTTTTAAAGTGATCAGGAAATATTCCTGCTGTAAAACTTAAGTTGTAAATATATGATAGCGGAGCAGAAATCTGATTTTTAATTTTTTTTTAGTATTCGTGTATTTAGACTATCTGGACCCTTTGCATGTGTAGTATTGAGGCTGTTGATAATTTTTAAGACCTGTTCTACAGTAGTTGGTTTAATATTAAATGAAAAAGATTGTTCCTTGGTTTCAATTGTCGATGCTAAAGAGTCTTCCGTTTTCTAGGTTTCTAATAAGATTTTATTTGCTAGATCTGACCCAACCAATTTTACCACCCACCATTAGAAATAACCATAAACAACACCATAAGTGAAAATCCAAAAATTAAACAAATGTCTTTAAACTTTCATAAAGCCAATTACACAGCAATATGTGACTTCCTCCTCAAGGTTGATTGGTCATTTCTAAACGATGGTGAATTAAATGACAATATTGAACAATTCTACTGTATTTTAAAAGAAATTATTACAAGTCATGTACCTGTTACGTCATATTATATATCAACTTTTTCTAAATGATTCAATAATGATCTCATTAACTTAGTTTTTAAAAAGAAACATGCACACCACAAATTCAAAACAACGAGATCACTTCATGATTATACTGAATTTCACAAGTTTGCGTAAGCAATGCGCCGAAATTTCAGATAAATGTTACAAAAATTATATAAAAGAAGTTGAAAACTCTATCAAATGTAATGTTAAATCTTTCTTTAATTATTCTAAATCATTACAAAACAATTATTCTTCTATTCCTAAAATTATGAACTATAATGGCAAGACCTGTGCCAAAACTGAAGATATTGCCAATCTATTTGCAGACTTTTTCAAAAGTGTATATGAGGATGAAGTCCCTGTTGATAGTGTTCCTGAATTTGTCACTGATATTAACTTGCAATTATCTGAATTAGTAATTGAACGTAACGAAATCATTGCCTCGATTAAACTCTTGGAACCAAAAACAAGTTCTGGTCCTGATAATGTCCCACCCATATTTTTGAAAAATTGTGTTAATAGTCTTTCTTATCCATTGTATAAAATCTTTAACAAATCTCTTAAAAAAGGTCAATTCCCCAATAGCTGGAAATCCTGTTATCTCACCCCCATATTCAAGAAGGGTTCAAGAAATGATGTATGCAATTACAGACCTATTTGTATTCTGTCAAGTATTCCTAAGCTCTTTGAAAAAATCATTCTTAGTAAAATAGCCTCTAATATTAAACATGTTATTACCAATTGCCAACATGGGTTTGTCTCATCTAGATCTACTCTCACAAACCTTACAGTATATGAAAACTACATAAACACAGCATTGACTAACAGGCAACCGGTTGACTCCGTCTATACTGATTTTTCCAAGGCTTTTGATAAGGTCTTCATCAAAATATTAATAAATAAAATAAAAAATTAGGGATAAGTAGCAACTTTTTGGTATGATTGATCAGCTACTTATCTGATAGATTACTCTTTGTAAAGATCGACGACTGTCTATCCTACGAATTTATTGCTACCAGCGGTGTCCCGCAAGGTTCGCACCTGGGACCTTTATTATTCATCCTGTTCATCAATGACGTTACTAGCGTTTTCCACAGTGTCGAAGTTTTACTCTTTGCCGACGATATGAAGCTGTTTAAAGTCATTAATGATGTGCATGATTGCACAATCTTGCAAGAGAACCTTAACAACTTTTTCAAATGGTGTTCAAGTAATAAACTTCAGCTAAATATTAACAAATGCCAAGTTATGAGGTTCTACAAAATTAAACAACCAATAATATATAATTATGCACTCTCTAATGTTGACTTAATCTCTGTAGTCGAAATACTTGACCTAGGCATCATTTTTGACCAGAAACTCTGTTTTGTATCTCATGTAACTTCTATAGCAAATAGGGCTTTGAAAATGTTAGGTTTTATATTAAGGATTTCCAAAGATTTTAAAAATATTCACACATTAAAAATTCTGTTGACATCTCTCGTTAGAAGCATTCTAGAATATAATTCTACAATTTGATCACCTGTCTTAAATAATCACATTAATATAATTGAAAGAGTCCAACGCAAATTTTTGAGGTGTATTAATTTTGGACTTGGAATTCCTTCAGAACCAATAAATTATGATTTTTTATTAAATTCTTTGAAATTGTTGAAGTTAAGCGATAGAAGAAAAATTTTTGATCTAATATTTTTATATAAAATTGTAAACTATCAGTTGGATAGCCCTGATATAATAAAGTTGATTCACTTTCATGTACCTACCATTAGATCAAGGTTCCCTAGTATGTATTATTGTGACAATTATAAGTCGGTCTCAGGCTACGATTCTGTTATAAATAGATTACATACAATTGGTAATTTTTATGCCAATGTGGCCGATATTTTTAATATTTCCCAACTGAAATAAAAGGCTGTACTGATCAAACATTTCAGCCAAACATATTTTAATGAGGTCACTACATGACTTTTTTTTTATTTTATTGTGTTTCTTTTAATGCTTTCATCAAGTTGTTAAATTAATTTCTTTCTTTTCTATTATGTGAAATTTAAAAAAAAAACATTTCTTTCTTTAATGTACTACGACTGTTAAAAAATATTTAATAAAAACGTGTTTGTAAATGGCACTTTGTGCCGTAAATTTTAAATAAATAAATATATGGATCTAGCGTAGATAGATTTTACAGGTTATAGACTTATCCGACTGACGGTAGTATATGGGTTTGCCCCTCCGTATTCAGAACCGAGGTGCTAGCGGCTTCTAGCAACAGAAAGATTTTGAGAACTTAGAACAAACGTTAGTCTTCGGGCCGCCCAACACACTCGTTCCTGATAATAAGGGATTTTAATCAAAATTAAGAGTGTTTGGTTAAGAAGAAATTGCATTTAATACAATTATTACTTACAAAAAACTGGCGCAGCCGGTAGGATACGAACTTATGCTCCCATAGAGAGATATACAAGATCCACTCACAATCAAACTGAACTGAGTCAGGTTAAAACTATTTACAGTTGGCTGGATGCTGGATGCTGGATGGTGTGGAACTTTGTGGAAGGAAACACATTCTTAGGCGTAATAAAGGAAATAGCAGGAAACCAGGCTGGAGTTGACACAACAACATAAAAAACATTCAAAACTCAAATAAACAGCAGGATACAAAATATCAGGGGTCCAGAAATAGAAAACATATATTGACGTTTTCGCCCAAGTTTGTACAGGTTGTTATCATTTTTATGCTTTACATTACGTTAATTTTACGTTTTATTTTTTATGTTTTCCCCAATACCAAATTACTAGAAGTCAGATATTTTTTCAGTGCAGAAATTTTGGGTCTAACCAACATAATATGTACTACTCGGTGCCCAGAATACTACTTTAATGAGTGAACTAAAGCAATCCATACCAGTAACAAAAATTTAGGAAAAAAACATATATTTCGTCACTTCATTTGGATAGGGTTCTAACTGTGATTTTTTTTTCAAAAATGACCTTTGAATGCCAAAGCATTTCTTTGGCTTATTTCTATAATCAAAATAAATTTCAGAACCATCCGTGTTGTATTTTCGTGGATATAAGTACGACAAAGTTCTAACTTCAAACATTTTCAATAATAATTCATTTTACAAGGTTCTATCACCACTTACACTCTCTATTTTCTTTGTATCTGACAGTTGATCTAAAATCGAGGCGCATGGTTCGTCACTTCATTTGGATAGGGTTCTAACTACGCCTTTCCATTTTTAAAGGTTTTTAAATTTCCAAAGACGAATTTTCGTAATCTATTTAAGGGTATTCTCAAAATATTTTTAGAAACTTTACGCCGATAGATGGTGCTATTTTCAATATCGTCTAATAAAACACTTTTAACACGTTATGCTTTTTTAATATTGAGATGAATTATTGGTTCGCGAACGTATATTAGTAATATTAATCTATATTTAAAAAAAAATTGGTACCTATAATTACATAATCGTAGAGAACGGGTGAAAAATACACAATTTCATTGCATAAAAAATATGCACAAAAGACATTTTCCACAGCTCCGCGCGCGTTGGTAAAGAACATTTTTATTTACCCAACCAAAAAACATTCGCGAAAACGATGTATTTCAAAAATTTTACGATGTTCCGCATGCGTGGAAGAGAGACGCGAGATAGAGGTTTGTTGTATTCAGTAAATTAAATCAACGCCTGGGAAGATTGAATAAATTTATAAAAGGAACCGGCTGGGAACAACGGCATGTGTGGCGGGAGCAGGTGTTAACTGGACCTTTTTTTAGAGGCCGCTTTTGCTAAACGGGCTAATTCATAACAAGCGATGTAGGTACATACCTACTCATTAACCATGCATTCTCTCGGTTGCTTGCTCGCTAATATTTCGCGAATAAGTCAAAAAGTTACATTTAATTCTTACATTTCTATGGGGCGCATTTGTCAAACCAACGAAGTGGTTAGAATTGCCAGATGGAGAAACAAATTTGTCGTGTGCTCAAGTCAGGATAACAACATCACAATACATAATAATATAGTATGTGGTGTGATTTCATAAAATTGTTGACACTCAAACTGGCAGAGGAAGGGGTACACGTAGAAATGAGATCCTTGAGGGGTATGAGTGGTAAATCCGTGCATGATTGTTCTACAAGCGTCAAATAGATAATATAATATGTGTACTGTATCAAGAAAGAATGCAAGGCTAAAACTGGGATCCCACATCATCTATTTCTTAGAATCTATGAAAAATATCGGTGAGAACCCGATTTCTGTACAATAGAAACACAAAATCGACTTCAACTTTCGTTCTGCGAAATCTAACAATTTTTTTTTTCTGTTATTGTGTACCAACTAACATTATAGTATAGTGTCTCTTGAGATCATTTTTCGCAAAAAACGGCGCAATCAAGCGAATTAATTATTTGGGAACAGTCAGTCGGAATAATAGAAGAGATGTGGATGAATGTGAATAATCGTATTCCTCACATTCTCTTTCAACTCTTAGTTGTGACCCATCCTCTCAGCGAGAAAACGGCGATAGATAATTAGTAAAAATTACACGATTACTACAGAATGTAATAATTACTGCAGAATAAAATAATTTAATTGTTAAAATTAAAATAGTAATTAAAATATTTATTAGTAATCAAAATATTTATTATTTAATTTTAATTTTATATAAATTACTACAGAATGTACCTAGAAAATGTGGATATAGAGCGAATTAATGAAGAAAGTACCTAGGTAGTATAAGAAGAATATATGACGCAAATATGAATGGTAGAAGAAGTTGGGGACGCACGAGGTAGACATGGCACGATCAAATGAATCAGATACTTGAGTCAGGTCATGTCAAAAGTCAGAATAATAGAAGACTATGTATGAGACGATGTATGAATGTGAGTGAGGCAAATAGTGTGTGCCAAGACCGAGTTGTTTGGCGGTCCGTCCTCTCTGCCTTCCCCTGCGGGGAACGGCGCTCTACAAATTGTCCAATTATTATTATTATTATTATTAGTTAGATAGTTACCGAGAAAATATTTGTAAAAAAATTTGTTACTTAGTCTTGGATTCACTCTCTACCTTCGATCAAGTATGCTCTCTAATAATACTTTTGATTCTTATAAAGAGCACGCCTCATTTTTATGGAATAACAATAATGCGTTGTACAAAGTCGAAAGAAGCTTCAAACTCGTGGCAGACTGACGAGAATCGGACAGAATGTAGGTACCCAGCTCGATCTATGCATTTTATTGTTTAGCAAGTCTCAATAACAAAATAACTAGGCGGGCGTCTAGTGATAGTTGGAGATTTATGAAAGTTCTAAATAATTACAGTCGTTCTCACTATAATTATATAGTTAATTTGTCCTTTTTTACTGCGTGCCAAAACCGCAAATGTTCCTTGCGCCGAGTAATACTGGAACATTCATAAAAAAGCAAAACGAACATTCTATCAGAATAACAAATCGCGCCACGCAAATTGACATTTTTACTACAAATATACTGACCACTTTAACACCATAGGAATGGGTTGAAAGCGTGCACGTGAAACGTATGGCTCGCACATAGGTTTGTCTCCTTCTAACGCAGATTAGGGCATTTTGGCTAGCGGTTTCTGCACAAAATAATTAATTTTGTTAATTTAATTACTGGGTTATTATAAGTGATAGAACTGTGAAATTTTCGTTCGCGAATTTTTAATTATGAGTATTATTTTTCGACATTAAAATAAATAAAATATTATCTGTAGTTTCCAAATGCGGTTGAAAAATAGATTGTATGGGAATGGTCACATCTGTTTCACCTTAACAATTTTAGTTCAAGTATTTTAGCTTATCATATTTTAATGGAAAATATTTAAATAGGACGTGGCCCTAGCTAGGAATTGTATTTAGGGATATGTAATTAGAACCTTGTACAATGAATTATTATGCCAACTGGTTGCACAAGGTTCTATTTGCATGTTTAGGTATGTTCTAAAATGGTATGTAGACGTCCTATTTAAATATTTTCCTAAAATACTTAATAACACAAGATTCAACCTCAAACCCGGAAATCGGTAAATAGATTATGAGAAATCGTCTTTGCTAACTTTGACACCTCTCTGAACAAGGTGAAGTGGAGTTAGAACCCTATCCAAATGAAGTGACGATTTTCCAAAAATATATTATGTTAGCTACTTAAGACACCACAAAATCAATCTTTTGTACCTACAATTAATTTCGAAATCAGACTTTGTTTCATTGAATATAGAAATGTGGACGTGGTAAAAACACATTTTTTTATCTAAATATAATAACAATAAAAAACACATAAATTTGTGAATATAAACATAACACGTAAATAAACACTCCACTGAGTGTTAATAAAATAAAAGTGTATACAGGTTTGACAGTTGTATTTAACTGGCTAAAAAAAGTAAACTAATAAATTTGCATGTTAAAAATATATAATTTTTTTGATACAAAATACATAAATCCAAAATCGTGGGACATGTCAAAAACGCAATGTACAAACTTTGGATAAAATGTCCACTAACACTAAATACAGACTGAAATAAAAACACACAACTGCACTAAAAACAATTTATAAGTAATTTTTTCATAACTTTATATGATTCGAATAATAAAATTTTAGTACGTAAAAAGGTAAACATGTAGGTATGTTTTATTGCCATTTGATACTAGAGGCGGAAAGAATTCTACAAGACTCGGATATACAGATTGCTTCAAGTAGAAGGATAAAATTCCAGACTAAACGAGCCAGTATTTCAAAATTAAAATAATTATTTACAAATGACAGCTAAAACAACAGAAAAATTAACAACTGTAGTGTTTCTTTACCTTGTCAGCAAGCGAGTCACTAAAGGAACAGACCACCACGAGTTGTCCAACACAGCCAAAAAAGAACAACCCAAAACGAATCACCGTCTCCCATGACTGGTGGAAACAAAACACTTGCATTATTATTTATACTTGAAGTTGGCCATGAAAACCAATAAAATAATTATTTTTTCCATCTTTATGTAAAAAAAAAATTACGTATATATTTATATAATATCTGTTATAATATAAGTATGCATACTGTTTTAGTTTTAAATACATATTACATTGGTGAAATGAGAAAATCTATAATTTGTTTCTCAGATAGGTGAATTTTAAGGAGTGGGGGACGAGGAAAGGGTAAAGGAGACATAGTAGCAGTAGGGATAGCAGAGCGACGTGATGTGGGAGGGGAACGGGGGCGAGAACGGGGACGCAAGTGAAAGGACACGTAATGATACATAATAGGGGAGGGGTGACGGAGGGGTGGGGACGTGGGAGAGTCAGAGGGACATAGCAACGGCATGGGATAGCAGAGAATAAATTTGGAAAATCTATGTTTCTCACACGGACAGCTGTACGAGGCCTGCTCATGCGTCGGAAAACCTTCTGATTTTTTCGTGTACGCACCAGACGGAAAAACAAAAAATATTGTGTCTCCAAAAGTACTTCAATAAACAGAATTAAAACACAAATACGAGTGGCATTGCAATGCATGCCGGGTACTTGCAAGTACTTTACAAAAATCATTAACCCTAATATATCTTTTTTAAACCATATTAGATTTCTAGAAGTGGGTCAAGTGGTCCTAATGCACAGCCTTGAGGCACACCACCGCAGGAGATATTTTAGTTCATTTTTTTTTTTTTTTTTTTTTTTTCATAGGAAGCAATTACTTTGTGGTTAGACATTATATTATAAAAATAAAACACAAACACTTTGTATTTAACCACGAATTTATTATTGCATATATCGACCGGTTTCACTTCGACCAAGCTTCTTCAGGATATAAATAATAATATATCCTGAAGAAGCTTGGTCGAAGTGAAACCGGTCGATATATGCAATAATAAATTCGTGGTTAAATACAAAGTGTTTGTGTTTTATTTTTATAATATTTTAGTTCAGCTGAATCAGTTTTGATTGCTAGATTTTTTTGTGTAATTTTCAATTGTCAATTTAATTGTAAAAATACAATGTAAGAGTACAATGAGAAAAAGTATGATTGGTTTCTCAGTTAAGTAAATTGCACATGTATAAACCATCCGTATGTAAACTATTGATTTTCCTAAAACAAAATAAAAAATATATATACCTATATATTTTAAAATTATAAATGGTTCCATAGCTCAATCGGTAGAGCAGTTGGCCATGAATGCTAAGGTATCTGGGTTCGAGTCCCAGTGGAACCAATATCTTTTTCTGATTTTTCTGTCTTCAGATTTTGATTGTGTTTCTCTAATACTGTCTTCATTTAATTAAATATTAAAACTATAACTTTCACAGAGTAAAGTGTACATTTGTGATGTACCGATTTATCATTATACTAATTAGCATTGTGTGAACGTTTGTTTACTTTGGCTAACTTGAGTGAGAATTGTTTTATTTTTTCGTTAACCCAGGTAGTTCTACTGCACTATGTTACTATATTTATTTGGTACACGAATTAACATTTTATAACATAATTTGCTAAAGTTTATCACACTGGCTGGCTTACTCATACTGAATCCCCCATTTTATAATCCAAAATTTATTAAGATTAAGTAATACAGTACATTTTGAAAATATATATATAAAGTCGGTATTAAAAAAGCATATGCATATTAGGAGCTATTATTGTGTCAATGCAATTGTACATAATATCCTTCAAGCTAAGTTTGATCGCTCACAGGATTGGTGTAATTATAATGAACTATTTATAAATATTGATAAATGTCAATTTATATCTTTCTGTAGAAACAAAAATCCTATTATGTCTCATCATAGTATCAACAATGTTTCTCTTAAAAAGATGTCTCATATCAAGGATCCGGGTATCCTTTTTGATGAAAAATTAACATTTGTTCCACATATTGATGAAGTTACTAATAAGGCTATGAAATGTTTGGGATTTATTTTAAGAACAGTAAAAGATTTTACTATTCATTTAAAATTCTCTTCACTGCTTTAGTAAGAAGTAATTTAGAATATAATTCCACTATTTGGTCCACATACTATAAAGCACATAAAATAAAAATTGAGAAAGTTCAACGTAAATTTTTAAGGTTCATTAATTTCAAACTCTCTATACCCATTGAACAAATAAATTATGCTAATTTAATGAAAATACTTAATTTAACTGACCTATCGTGTAGAAGAACCAACAGCGATTTGGTTCTATTATTCAAATTAGTTAATGGATCACTTGACGCACCTGACTTAACTAAACTAATAACATCCCGAGTACCAAATCGTGACACGAGACTTCCAGAGCTTTTCTTTGTTTATCCGTCTAAAACTAACTATTTCATTAACTCACCAATCCAAAGACTTCATATGCTTGGAAATAAATTCAGTTCGGTTGATATTTTCATTTATTCCTTACCTAAATTTATATCAGAAATTTCTAAAATTTTTATGTAAATTTTATTATTATTCTTTTTATTGTTTTTGTTGTTATTTCTTATTATATTCGATGGTCTCTTCAAGATAGATACAATAATAACAAACTATAATGTATAGATTACCTAAGTACTTACTACTTTGTACACTCTCTCTTTTGTACTATATAATATTATAAATTTATCGAATTTTATAACTTTTTATGATAATTCAACTCTTGTATTTTTATTTTTCCATGTGTACTATATCGCTCTGTTAATTTTGCAACGATCTTTAAAACTTTCTTTAGCACAAACTATTTATGTTTAAGTAATAAAATTAACATTGTAAATATACATTCCTCCATAACAAATTTCATAATACCTTAAGCACATCTGTTTCACCATTATTATATTAAACTTAGTAACTCCTTTGTACAACTTTTCATGATAATGAAACTACATACCTATATATTGCTATAGGTATGTAGTTTCTTAATTACCTATTATAAGCTATAACCTGCTTATTTCCTTAATGTCCAGTTGTTAACGCTATATAATACATGCCTATAATTATACTCCTGAATAACGTATGTGTCTATAATAACGTGATATTGTAAATGCCTTCAAGGCGTGAATAAATAAATACTGTGATTAAACTAGCCTTTACGATTTTATATACTAGCATACCTGTCATTTTTTATTTTTAATAATTAATTTTTCATTTTTTAATTTAAAAAATTAATTGAAGTTTGCACCTCACAAAATCAAAATAAAAATGTCTTGTAGAATTTAAGTATAATAGGTTCCATTACAACTCACAATCATGCAATTTCAACAACCCTTTAAAAAGTCATTAAAAATTATTTAAAAAATTTTATTTCCCATAACCTAACATAACGTAACCTATTTAACCATTTTTTCCATCACTTTTAATGACTTTTCAAAAGAGGTGTTGAAGTTACATGATTCTGAGTTATTCAGTCACCGTATAAATATGTGTATTACAATACTTTTAAAGTTTATGAAAAATTTGTAAACTGTGGGTATTTATTTATTTTGTAACAAAAATAATAGGTAACGTAATTTAACAATATTTTTTGTTTAACAAAATTTTGTGTTCCAAATTTGGTACGGTAGGGTTTGGGTATGGGCATGAACGTGTTTGCTTAAAATTATTTTTCAGTTGCTTGTTAGTGGGCTGATAACTGTCTTTTCTGGAAGAGGGTAAAGACGAATGCGACCAAATAAGTTAAATTTGCATACGTAACCAGTAAAGGACAATTCTAAGCTCACTGATCTAGATTCTGGTGATGAAAATGAGGTATGAAATGAAAATTTATGTAGCATATGGGCTGAGCAGAGGCAAGAAGTGCTCTTTTAAAATTCTGGCTCATTATGTCGACAAGGCTGTCATTAGTCCTTGTCTACTACAAAAATTACGGTGGCTAGACCAATTGACATTCAAGAGGCGAATTGCTTGTGATTCACTAGAAAGTGCTACTACAACAACGAAGCCAACCTTCCAACTCCGAACTTGGCCGATCGTGTGGTGGCTGCGGCCAACCCTCCAAGTCCGAACAATGGGGGACGTCGAACAGCTGATTCGGCGTTGTAACTTATCAGTTACCTACAATGGCATAATGCTGTGCTAACTTCTCCCGCTTGGCGGCGCTGATGTAGTTGTAGACCTGTCATTGATAATTGATATTGCTTTGTATCTGGCTTGCGTGTGCATTTTGGAAGTAATATTAAAAAATGGTGGATAAATACGGTAGCTAGACTGTGAAGTAGTTAAAAAATGAATTAAAGGCAAGAAAGAAGTTCTAATCGAGAGGTAAGCTAAGTGGTTGTAACATAACCTCATTCTTGTACTTCTAAAACAAATTAATTGTGTCGTATTTGTAATAATTCTAGGTACTTTAGCTAACTTTTCTTGTTTATAATGTACCCAATAATCATAATTATTAATTCCAGATTGGCTGCCTTTGACTGAATAATAACTTTATGGAAATAAATGATTTTAAGTATGAAAGTGAGATAGTAGGTATATTTCGGCCCCCAGATGAATCATATCACAGCATACAGGACTCGCCTGTATTGCCACAAATAGATATAGTCGGATATAGTTAATATAAACCAATACTTTCTTCAAGTTTACAAAAAGGGCAGGAAGGAATGACAATGTATGCAGCAGTTCACAGGAAAGGATACAATATGATGAAGGAATATTTTTGGTAGCTTTAGTTATGTCTATTAATGAAGAAAATTGTTTCGTGCATTGTTGTGAATGTCAGAATTCACAAAAATAATGGCTTCGAACATAGAGAAAACAGACAAAAATTGACGAAACAAAGTTTTGATAGGTCTCTTTTCGTATTTAGGTCTACATTTACACTAGCGCCAACTGGTTTCGATTTGTGAAATACTCAAAATATCCTGCCCATGGTGCCCATAAATAAACCAGTCATATCCTGCCATTGTTCAGGTGATGCTTAGATTTCCATAATATTGATTTTGATTCGTAAAACTAAAAAAGTAAAAATTTACCAAACAATTTTTATACCGCTCTCCTGTTTGTTGGGCCAACTTGCATGAACCAGCCATTGCCGATCGTCTCAAAGGCAATCCAACTCAAACTCCAACCTTCCAACTCAAACTTCCAACGCACAAACTACCCCTCCACACAATCGTCCAAACGTTTGAAGTTGGAAGTTGGCCGTGTGGCCGTATGCATTGCATTCAATTCGTATGCCGTGGCATTCAACTTTGCAAGTCGAATCCCTCCCCATGTCCACGAAATGCTAGGTTTCGTTTAGCCAGTAACAAAGTAGTTAGAGCTAGGATCGAAACAGAAATAGTTAGAGCCCAATAAAACATTTTATTTAGAAGAGTTTTATTTTCCATGAGCATTTGTTGCTTAAATTTTTATTTTTCTGCTACTGGTTTGGACACATCCATATCATTCACTAGCAAACTTAAAACAGTTTTAAGTTTGCTAGGAATGACACGGTTGTGTCGAAACTCGAAAGTACACAGAAAGTAAAACTCTTCAAAACAAAATGTCTGGTAATTGTTACATAGTTTACGCCCAAGAAATACAACAACAAAAAATAACAGAAAATAAAACAAGAAATTTTTGGGGAATCCCCAACCGACCGACTGAGCCATAGAGCTACGAAGATATAAATAATAGACGGTATTCATGTGTAAAATATTTTGGAGGCAATATTCTACCTTCGTTATTTTTTTTCACGGTTGGGTAATAAAGAAACTTATTTATTTTACTACCATCAAATATATGTCTGCCTTTACCCTAACCGTGCCAACGTTGGAATACCTTCTCTCCTACAATAATAAATTAATATTTTTTAAGTATTTTTATGGTAATTAGTGTTTTTTTTTTTTATGAAACCAAAAAACATTTTAAAATTTTTCAGGGCTATCTGTGTGATAAAATGGTGCTATGCATTTCGAAAAACATTTTTTAGGAATTACATTAATATAATATATTGAATATTTACCGTTGCAGTCAATTGGAATCCAAGAAGACAAATCGACACCAAACTGTAGAAGAAATTCGTCATCAGCACTATCCCCCAGGCGGATTGTAGTTTTACAACAAAACTAAAAGTCAGTCATATTAATAAATGACTTATTATGGAAAATAATTTTGTATTTCCAGTAACTTGATGGATTATATTATGGAGTCAGATGTTTTAAGAATAATTTATCTTAACTCTGATGTAATATTTACTATTTCATATGCAGTAGTATTTACAAAAAATTAAAATTTCACTGAATGAGGATCCCCGCCTTGTTTAAGTGACGATAAATTCAAATCAACCACTCTAAATCATTCACACAATCCTACAGTGCAAGAAATGTGTGTTCCCCCTTTGGAATGAGCTGCCATCTAATCAAAAATTGTTTTAACCTAAAATTTTCCTGTATTTTTATATATTTACCTTATTATTAACTGATGGTGTCCAATACACTCCTTCAATTTACTGTAAATGCGCATCTCTTCAGCGTTTGAGAATTCAAAGCATTCTTCTTCTGTGTCACTTTTCAGATTAATTTTCATTGGGTCATCTTTTTCTCTTTCCTCTTCTTCAGAAGAAGTTAAATTCTTTATATCATTCACAAGAATATCTAATTGCCCTTTGATGTGAATCACCATGTAGCAGTAGAATGCATCCTGGCATAAGGTAGATCCGAGACTTATATATCCGTAAATAAATTCAATTACAAACATGATTGACCAGGCGACCTTGTGGAAGCCAGTGTCGAAGGGCAAGGCCAAGGTTAAAGGCAGGACCATACGAACCTCGCTACCTTTCTCATATGCCCCATTCATCCAATTTACTAATATGGGCATTGAATAAAACACGATATACCCAATCATAAAAATAATAAAAAGGCTCCTTACTAATAGTTTACCGACGCCTTCACATTCATCAGTGACCTGAAAATGAAATAATGATAAAATTATACATGTAACAAAATTTTACAAAATTATGTAATTATAAAATTCATTACAATATGGGCGTGCCTTAGCTCGAAGTAAGATCGATTTTTTCTAAGTTTTGGTGAAATTTATAAAACATTTTCAAATAATGTTGAAATTCTTTCTTGAGTCATTAAAAAACTCTTATCAGCCTGATGGGTGGTTTGGTATATTTATGTCAGCCTGTCTGTTGCATCAACCTATCAATTCCTGGGAATTGAAAGGTCTTATGTGGTTTTCATTCAAATCAGATCACAAATCCCGGAATTTCCTAGCTCTACAAACTGGGATCTTACAGTAATTTATTACCAGATAATAAATTATGAAATGATGGTGAGCATAATAATATAATATTAAAAAAAATATATATTGCCAGATAAGAGAAAAAGGATGTTATTTTATTTGATACCGACAGAAATAAAAAAAAAAATGTTATGGTGCACCAATTAAAATTAAATATTTCCAGAGATAAGTTATTACAAAAATATTTTTTTTTTAAATTGACTTCATGTCTATCATTTTATAAGCACGGAAATAATCAGATATTGTTAAGTTGGTTAGTATGGGTGGTGAATCAAAGGAGGAAGGGTAGGAGGATTCAATAGAAGAAACATGGTTAGCAAAAGTGATTTACAGGGTTCTGTTATTTTGTTAACTAGGTATGTTCATTTTTAATTTCTAAGGTTTCTATATGTCTAAGGCAGGGCTTCCCAAACTGTGAGTCGCGACGCCCCGGGGCGCCGCGGGATCATCCCAGGGGCGTCGTGAGGCAATCTTTATAGCGTCTTCCACACGCACACTTCGGAGCCCCACGGAGTCCCACGCCACTTCAGGCCGCCGCGCAGAAAAGTCTCACAGTGAACTGTGCTGTAAACCTATCGGTCTTTACTTTTCTGCGCCTGAGTGGCGATGCGGCTGATGATTGTGATGATGCGGCTGCCGGTGGGAGCGGGGGCTAGTGCTAAACCTCGTTTTGAGAAACTATGCTCAGAAAAGCAAGCTCATCCTTCTCATTAATACCAAAGAAAAAAATTGCTTTTTTTTATCTTTTTTGTTTGCTTCCATTTTTGTTTTTATGTTGTGTTCTTTATTTTCTAATAAAAAATTTAGATACTATTTGGAGTTTTTCTGACAAATTGTTATTAGGTAACATACCCATACTACGTGACCCGTTCAGGGGGGGGGGGCTTCAAAATACTACGCTTGGTACAAATGAGTGGCGGGGGGCTTAGATTTTTAGTCACCGGGGGGAGGGGGGGGGGGGGGCGTCGCAAAAATATGGCAACTTCCCAAGGGCGTCACAGTTGAAAAAAGTTTGGGAAGCCCTGGTCTAAGGTGAATAATATGGGCGTGTCGAAACCGGTAGTAAATTATAAAAATAAGTAACAAATTTAACATACATTAAAAAATAAAACTTTTCAAAAACAAAATGTTCAGAAATTATTACACACTTAATGCCCATGTAATACAGTTTAATTAAATGAAGACAATATTAGCGAAACTCAATCGAAAATCTGGAGACAGAAAAATCAGAAAAAGATATTGGTTCCACTGGGACTCGAACCCAGAGCCTTTTGCTTACACGGCAAGTGCTCTACCAACTGAGCTATGGGACCCATTCCCAATTCGGTCACTTATCATACTTCGACTGAGAACCACCAACATTATCTTCGTTTTTGAGATTTTATTCATAAAGTTAAAAATAAAAATAATCATACAATTTGTTTAAATAAATCACCTTCTTATAAAATGGAGTAGGATTTTTGTTAGAAAACAAGCAAATTTTATCTCGAAAGCATTTAAGCATATCGCAGTAAGTGGGCATTCGAAACAGGACATTCGTCATCCGAACTTGATACAGACTTCCCGTCAGGAATATAATGAACATCTCTCCCAGGGCGTAGACGTTCCCGGTGTGATTGCAGA
Organism: Limnephilus lunatus; assembly: GCA_917563855.2. Classification (NCBI taxonomy): domain Eukaryota; kingdom Metazoa; phylum Arthropoda; class Insecta; order Trichoptera; family Limnephilidae; genus Limnephilus; species Limnephilus lunatus. The sequence goes on from OU830594.1 coordinate 35,240,123, forward strand.
TGTACACAAACTCCAGGAATATCTTTAAAGTGTAGATAAAGTATGAGAACCATCGGAAGTAATGGTAGCGAGAATCTGAATTCCCTTCCATTTCGGATAAAGGCCAGCATCCCACAGATATCTGCTGTAATCTTATACACTGCAGGACGGGACTGCATTTAGATGCCATGAGTAGAGCTTGAATAGCAAATTACTTCAAATTTGACCAATTCTTGAAGAGTCAAGTTCTGTATCGTTTGACGGTTATACAACAACTAATAGCGTAGTGTAATGGATTTTATCATTTTATATTAAACTGAATTAGAATCCAGACATGCAAATTTAATGCACATTTTTTCCAGCGATTTTCAACAATAAAATTTAATTTATTTTCATGTGAGGTGCATTCACAGTGGCGTAGCGTGCCTTGGAGGGGCCCTGTATCAAAATTAGTTGGGGCCCTTATTATTGCTTGGTACAATACGTGATCAGGTATTTTTATGTATTGAAGGTTGCCATTGTTCTTTTATCAAACAAAATTCACCCTTCGCTCCTGGTAGATAAATAGGACTAATAGGTAGTATAGGTAGTACTAGTAGCAATCTAAATCATTCACAGAAGCTGATTGCTGAAAAAATGAAGAAATTTTGGGCATTTTTTTTATAACCTCCTCCCATTTCTGTTTACTTTTTCTTTTCATAGCTCCACTGGGATAAACTCTTTTCCTTTCACTCATTCTTTTCACAGATCAAACTAATTAACCAATAAATAATAAGAAGAACAAGATTGTATTCTTATACAATGTAATAAATAACGTTTGAACCGGAATGAAATAAAAAGCGTAAATATTGCTCTCCGTGGTTTGTCATTGGACATCGGTTATTGCGATAATAAGTTATGAAATTAGTGAATGACTTGAACGGGGGAATCCCACAATAACCGATATAGGATGTTGCCAACTTTTGGGCGCACGCTTCACCCGGGAAAAAAGAGATTGCTTTTTTTTACTTTTGGCATTTCTGAAGTGAAAACTCTATAGGCACGTATGACAGTTTTTTATATGTTTTTTTCCCGGGAAGCACGATATTAAGTGACATTGTGTATAACATTTTACTAATTTTTTATTACACACGTTAGGGGCCTCTGTAGCTCGGTAGCTACGCCCCTGTGCATTCACTATTATGTATATTTTAAATTTTATTGGTGGTTAATAAAACACTGTTTATAATATCATAATCAACAATAAGAAATGTTTCTAATTACAGTGAAACCCACATTATACACTGTGTCCGGAAACTCATGGTGCGGTTGGGGAACTGGTGAATGTATATCATATTTGGAGTCGATTTTGAAAAACATTTTTTTAATTTGTGCTTCAGTTCTTCAGTAATTCGAGGCCGAAGTTTTTGTGGTCAAATTACAGTTACTATCACCTGAACATCGTATTTTAAATGCCTCAAGGGGTAAATCCGGCCCCAAAAGCTTTTTAAACCTCTAGTTGCTGGAAAAATTTTAATGTTTTTAAAAAATTAAATTAAAAATCAAAAATACTAAAAAATATATGTTTTTGGGTTCTCTATGTAGTGTAGATTCACCAGTTTCCCCCCGTGAGTTTCGTACTCCGTGTATACGTTATAAGGGTCACAAATGAGTAAAGGTTTATTTTTTTTGGTATCTAAAATTAAAAAATTGTATATTTTCCATAACAAATAAGAAGTCATCTTCCGGTCCCCTGGAAACATTAAACACTTGGACCCATAAGTTTGTTTCCACGATAATATAACATTGCCAGATATATGTATGATGTATGAGGCGTACCTGACTTATTAAGGTTGCCACGATAGTTTAGAGATCAGGGCAGTGAATGGTTAATGGAGTATTCTAGTTCCGGCTTCGATAGCAAGTTTTGGTGTGTTCTTCCAAAGTGTAGAACTTATAGTATTTTTTCTTCAATAATTATTTTAATTCACTATGCATTACTAAAATCTTGTTCTCATGACACAAATCGTTTTTAACTGCTTAAAGACTACACCTGAGTATACTCGGGCAGCTATTTATTATGTGCGAACATTCCGACACCCGAGATAACTCGAGGCAACTTTACTTGCAGAAAAGACCACTCCTGAATATACTCAAGTGAAAATAAATACGATTTATGGTATGTGGAAGCGAGACAAAAACAGCTGCGATGATCGGGTGGATCATGCGATGTTAGTACTGCGCAGTGTTTGGAGTAGTGAGGTAGTGTGTTTTTGTTTGAATTATGTGATTCAAAATAGATTGATTTTATCAATAATCTTTTATTAATTTTACCTTTTTATCATAGACATACAAATAGCTAGACGAGAACTTACAGATGAGGGGTAAAAACCAACTATGGCGGGACGAAGAGAGGAAAGAAACTTGTAATTTGCCAATAAATCAATCTAACAGTATATAGGCACCTCGCACTACAATATCACCATTTAGTTCTTGAAAGTAAAATCTGCTTTTGAATGAATAGACCTTTTTATATGGGAGCGCGAATTGCATGCCACGTTATGAACAGATGTGTCAAGTCCAAATTCGCAAAGTAAGGTTCTGAGAATTTTCATAGTCGAATATTTTGTTTCCGTAGACACTTTTACAAATGTTTCATGATTTAATTACCCCAGTAAACAGCGGCTTTGTGTTTCGCGTCGCCATGTATCTCGATGTCATAGTATGTGTTCCATAGCATACAATGTCCGTGCGTAAAATGTATGATAAGAGCTCGACACTGGTCCGGACAAGAATGATGATGTCACATTTTGTAGATTAACACGGGGCTCTCGCAAGCCCAGCCGGTTCCGAAAAATGGTTCCAATGGGAGGGGGAAATAATACGCCTTTTATCGCTTGGGGCATGTCCATGTATTTTGTAAGTCCGTGTTTTGTACCAAACATTTTAAATCTTTAGTGGTGTACTAAATCTAATATAACTTTTAAACTACGTGTTTAATTGTAATTTTTTTTTTTAATTTACTTTTGTACTGAATCAAGGTATGTAAAAAATTGTTTGTTTTAAAGTAAAATTTTAATACAATTAAATCTAGATATAAAAATGACTTTAAAAAAAAGCTTTATATATTTTTTTTTCGATTAAAAAAAATGTACATTGGTCAATCTTATTGGCATAATTTTTTTTTTACGTACATATATTTTTATAACTAAAAAAACAATATTTTGTGTGATAATCCTCCAAGCAATGAGGGACGTGGACGGCCACTTTGCAAGATTTTCAAGACTCACCATTTTGACAAATTCTCAATGCGGCAGCTTGCTAACAAAAATTGATTTGTAAATATCTGGTAAAAAAACTTTAGGAAGGTTTTATTGCCAATACTTCAAAATGAATGCTAAAATATCTATAGCGCGGTTGGCATTTAAAATTTAAAAAAACAGATGTTATGCGGATGTTCGTTTGTCGGTTTAAAGCCGACATATTTTACACCCGCCAGGCTAGCGTGGTTTGAGTTTACGACATACCCTTGTACACCCGTTAGGGTGGCGGCATTTGAGGCCAATGGGTTAAGGACACCGTCCCAACCTCAGCGACCAAAAACAATAAAACCCAACACGTGGACTGAACCGAAATACATAATAACAACACCATTCTCAATGCTAGTGTGTCGAATGTCGCGTAAACGCACCAATACCAGAAAAATGGATTCACTCTTCCATTCCGCATCCACATTGTTAGAAAAAGTTTGATATTTGCGCATGCGCGTTTAGTTCTGCCTGCCAAGTTTTGCCTGAAGCAGTATACGCATTCGATGGGAGCATCCAACGCGCAGAAAACTACTTTAATGCGCGTAGGCATAGTGCACAGAATAGAATAAAAAAAGGGCGTGGATTAATTCGGTACGTTTTAGAGAATTTGTTCACGCGACCATTTTGACAATTTGGCTTGAATAACGGGTGCCGAAACAGGTTACTAACACCATCACATTCACTCATCAAAAAATCCTCAATAAAAATAAATATTTTTTATGAATTTTATTTCTTGACCCACATTATGCACCATAATATCAAAGCCCCATTTTGTACTAGAAATGGCTTTTATGAATGATATATATGTTCAGTAAAACTCATATATAAGAAATGAATTCATTCATAAAAAATGTTTTTTTTTTTTTTTAATTTTAATGATTTCATTTATAAAATAATTAACAAAATAATAATATTTTAACAGTTTCAGAAGAAGTGCACAGTGACATTCATGAAATTTCAAATGAAAAAAAACATATACATATAATATTAAATAAATGCAGGAATCCATTTTCAGTAATTGTACCAAATTGCTTTCAAATTAAATGGTTGTGAAAAAGTCCCAGATTAAAAGTCAGCACATTCACTTTGTCAAATTTGCTTTGCGGATATTTGGCCTGTAATCATGACAGCCATTAGTCATTCAGGGCCTTTTCCTTTCTAACCTATCATTACTAAATCCACCATAACAATCACACTTTTTCTCTGGGAAATGTGAAACATGTGAAAAGAAGTTGGTTTTCATTTTTACTTTTTTTAAAACAATATAAATTCCTTCTGTGAAAATTATTGAACTATAAAATCCAGGTAAGGGATAGAGTGGAGTATAGGTCTACAATCCTTAGTTGACTTCATCACAGCAGTACTCACGCAGTTGCATAACTTACGTGCAGGGTGTTTTGTTTGGACTTGAATAAAAAAATAAAAACAATCAATGATTATTTCATAACTCAGAGTTCCAAGCCAAAGAGTCCGTTATATAGAATGTTTTTTGACATGGCGAAGATTGTTCCATTTCATTGTTATTAAAATACTGATTATTAAAATACTTCATCTGAATGTGATAATCTTCAGAACTGACTCATATCTCTCTCTCTCTGGTTTCAATCCTGGGATTGGTTTGCAGCAATTTCCTCTAATCTTCTCTTTCATTATTCCCTGTCTTGTGCGGCTCTTTTGAATTCTACATATGATGAGCAGCGCACGTCCACCAGAGTACCTAGACGACCTGCTGGTGGACGTGCGCCGACTCATATATACTGATAGATATGTGCAGCAGTGGCGGTCTGCGAGTTTTCAGTGAGCTAGAGTGCTAAGATTGAAAAACATGACGTGATTGATGTTGTAGCTGAAAACGTTTTTTTTTTTCAAAAATTTCAATATTTTGTATGAAGATTTTCAGATTATCTTCATGCAAAAAGTTGAAATTTTGAAAAAAATAAAATTCATTTTCAGCTACAACATAAATAACATCGTATTTTTCAATCTTAGCACTCTAGCTCACTGAAAACTCACGGACCGCCACTGATGTGTAGTATGCTTGTATTATCAGCATCAGCCATTGTCTATATCCCATATTTATTAGTAGTATACAGTGTACAATAAATAAATGAGATGAAACAAATAAATTGTGGCAGGAAAACGGACACAAATAAATCTGTGGATAAACATCAATGTTTTTTTTAGATTTCGGGAAAGAATTAAATTTTCATTTTCAATACAAAAGTCAACTAGTCCTGAATCAACCTGATCATGAACCACTGTTCCAGACGAGGTGAGGCACACAAGAACTGTAATAAGCCGGAGGTCCCGATCCACGGAGGCGTGCTCCCTTCACAACGGGTCTGATCGGGAGAACGTCGTCTGATCCGTAAAGTGGTAGGTATTCCGTGGTCCAGGGTAAGACAATGCAGAGAGAGAGAAAGTTGTTGTCGGGACGGGTTGTTCTGGTTGACTGACTAATTCGGGTTCGAGCATGTCAGGGGCAACGGCAGAGGGCATCAAGGGGGCTGATGTGGGGCACGCGACCTGACCGCGCTGCACGGGAACAACATAATATGCTTACTATATTATGTTCTAGGTATACTATTATAACACTGGAAAATACTCTCAGCATCACCCCGCTATAAATACCGAGTGCTGTAATAAAACTTTGCATGAAATGGGTTTAGTTTTGTTTAGTAACCAGATCTGAAGGACCAGGTACGTACTTCAAAACCCCTCTTCATATTTTCTTACCCTCCTATACTTCTTTCAGCCTTACAACATCATTGAAATTACAGCAAGATATCAATTCTAACACAAATGTGAAGGCAATTGAGAACTTTTGTTTTCCAATTAGTTTTTTTTTCATTTGAAAACTTAAAAAATATTTTATAAATTAATAACAAACAAGAAATGTAGTTAAAAATTCACTTTATATAATCGAGAGAGTACAAATAAATTTAAAGTAATTACAAAATATTGGTGTGAGTGGGGCTGAATTACACAATCATCTCCAGTTCACTGGCGTACGAGATGGTCTGCTCGGCCAGCTCCAGGGCGGGGAACGGGGCCTTCACTTCCTCCTTCTCTGACGCAAATTGGTAGAAATTATCCGTGTTGAGTTTCCAGTTTTTCTGTCAGATAAAAATGTATGACAGTTATAAAAAGTTCTAATATATTATAATAATGGCACTTTTACAATCGAGCCCAAGCCCTGCTTCCAATGTGAAAAACTTGTATTTTTTCAGGAGTATGATGGTGGTGCAATAACAATACCATACTATGTACATAAATGGTGAGTATGTACTGTAAAAAATAAAGATATCACTCCCTTCAGCTTCAAAACACACCCCAACCGGAAATGGCATCTGCTGCATCCTGCTAGCTCCGCAGGCAGTTTGGACTCTTGTGCGGTATTCATGAATAAAAGACGAAAATACCACGAAAAAACAATTTTCTGCAATAAGTCTTCTCTTCAAGAATGAATCAAAACAACGGGCATTTGGCAAAACTAACTCAATGACAGGTGTAAGTCATGCATCGCATAATGGCATCGTCAGTTGGAAAAGAGGAATACGGGTAATGGTAAAGAGAATTCGGAATGAGATAAGAACTGATGACATAAAGAGAAAGCTAGCTTTAGAAGAGCTGCTGAAAATTGAAAAAAAAATGAAGACATTTTAGAGAAGTCTATGTTAAAAATTGGATGACAGAGAGCTGATGACGAAGAGTCTATACAAACCTTTGCGCAGTAGGTGGTGATGGCGCCGGGGGTGGAGATGTTTAATCTCCTGGCAGCTTCACTAATTGACATTTTGTTGTAGGCCTTCTCCAAGCAAGCGCCGATCTCATCTCTCACGGTGTCCAGCAGGATGTCCATGAAGAAGTTATAGCTCTCAGCGGGTACATTGCCCTGAGAAATAATTCATTCATAGTTCAATATTTATAGCTAATTTTATATATTATGGAGGCAATAGGAGTAATAAAAGAAAACAATCTACTACGTGTTTTAAGTATAATCATTATGGGAAAATTGTTTATGACCAAATGTAAGAGACGTTTCCGTCCCTCACACAGACTGTAAAATAGGGTGCCGGGTAGCCCTTCGTGTAGCCGCTAGATGTCGTGATGGAGCTGGTGAACTGCTGGGGTGGAGGCCTTCAAGGGGAAGAGACAGGTCCAAGGGGGTAGAAATTAAATCCCAGTTTTCAAGATCAGTCCAGAGCGAGGTCCAAAGGTCAGGCAGGAGAGGCGGAGAAGTGTTGATACCAATTTCGACTTTGTAAAATGCGTGCCGATTGCAATTGCAATCGGCACCCCGGTAGATATAGCCCAACCCCTACCCTCGCCGCCGGTGAGGGTGTACTCAAAGACCCAATCATGTTTGATAACGTCTAAAAGGGATCGAAATGATAATCTAGTCTCCTTCAACGGAAGCATTCTTCCGAACAGGACCTCCATTGATATGCTTGGTGTAACTCTAAGTGACCAGCTCAGGTATGGGGGCTCCATCGAAACCAGAGTTAAGTTAGCCTCTCAGAAACTGGGCGTACTGTACAGGGCCCGCAGATACTTTAATAGTACTCAACTGCTAACCCTGTACAAATCGCAAGTGCGCCCCACGGTTGAATTTGGTAGCCACCTCTGGTCTGGAGCTCCAAAATACCTAAAAAAAACCCTTGACTCTGTGCAGAAACGGGCGGTCCGTTTTATAGATTCTCCCATCTTAACAGAGGGATTGCAATCTTTAGAGCATAGGCGTCAGGAGGGAATGCTGTCCTTGTTCTACCGGTATTACAATGGAAGATGCTCCGAGGAACTAGCGTCATTGATCCCCTCGGCACCGGTGCATAGTCGGGAAACACGCCAAACACGCGCCCAACATTTGTACACGGTTGATATTAGTCACATGAGAACGGGTCGTTTTTACGATTCGTTCTTGAGTTCAACAGCTCGGCTGTGGAACGATTTACCGGCCTCTGTGTTTCCTCCCTCCTACAACATGAGTCTCTTCAAGACCCATGTTAACTCCTTCCTTTCCTCAAAAATACCCTCCACACAGCATCCCCAAAGATGACATAGGCCCTGAGGAAAATTATTTTCCTCAGGGCCTCCTGTGTGGAGTTAATGTAAAAAAAAAAAAAAAAAACTCGGATATTTTGCCTCTTTTTCCGGCAGTCCGAGCTTTCGCGGGTCGTGACCTCGGCTGTGTTGCACACAGCGATTTGGGCCATATATTCAACTCTTCTCCCTCTCCTGCTCTTTCGTCTGACCCCTATGACCTCACTCCTTCTAATTTATTCGATTTTTAACACACAAATTGGCAAATTTCCTTGGAGTCCCTGAACCCCTACATTTCAGGGAAATTTACATATCTTTCTTTAAAACAAGTATTTTTGGTTTAGCATAATCTTTACATAAAGGAGAGTCCGGTCTATCCATCTATATAATTTATTCGGCGATACGATAGACCGGGCTCTTGAAAATTGATTCTAAACAATTCAGCTGTGATGAATTTAATTATCAAAAAATACCTATTGCTCTAAAGCAGCGTGCTTATTGGTCCGCCCGGTGCTAGGGTGCGGGGAAGGGTAGGGAAGTGGGGCCCGCCTCGCACCCCGCAGGCAATTCTGCCCCGCGGCGTCAATTTCAGTGGCGTGCGGAGAGAAGTCGAAAACGAGGAAAAGGTGCAGCAAAACCTAATCTCGTCGTCGACCTCTCCGAGCGGGCCATTTTCAGACAAACATAAATTCTTTATTGAGAAAATTATTATTATAATGGATAAACAATATATAAACTTAATATTAATTCTTAAATCTAAATTTTAGTTTCGAAGACGAGGACGGCCTTTGAGGGAACTCATCCTCGTCTTCGTTGGCAAAAAACATGTGGAAACGTATATTAGAGAAAGAAGACGTCCTGAAGGTAAAATCGTCTTCTTCCTCGTTGACCCATCCGGTACACCAAATGTTTAATTTATATGTAAAACAATTATAACCCCCAACAATACATTTTTTTTTCAAGGCAGATCTGTTGACTCAAACTTGGGGCAGTTCACAGATTTTGTTCCTAATTCTACGGACAAAAGGTTTCCACGGGGGGAACCTCAAGGTTCCCATTTAGGGCCCCTGCTCTATACTTCGTATTTCAATGACATCAAACATGTCTTCAGTCATTCTGATTTCTTTCTTTATGCTCACGATATGAAAATATACAAATGCATAAGTTCAGTAGATGATTGCAAAAATTACAAGATATTAATAAAATGGATAAATATTGAAAAAAAAAACAATTACATATTTCTAAACATAATTAAATGTAATAAATAATTTAATTTTCACATAAAAGTCATTAAATCATCCATAATTCCCATCCGAACCATGTTCCTCTTGAAAAAATAAGAAACCTTGGAATATTACTCGACTCTAAATAACAATTTAAAGATCATATTGAATGCATCTTAGAAAAAGCCTACAAACATATGGACTTCATTCTACGCATCTCAAAACCATTCAATAAACCTTTTAAGCTTGAACTACTATAGGGTGAGTTGGGGTAAATCCGGATTTGGGGGAAGACCGAAAAACTCGATTTTCGCGGTATCCGTGCAACCTATAATACGCATCAATACCTCTGGAGGAGCGCTATTTCATTACGCTTCGCATCCCCTTCGGTCGGCTCTAGGAAGCTAAAGTGTTAGGCTGTGGGGCGCATTTTTTGAACAGGTTAAATTTTGCGGAAAATTGTGAGATAATCGATCTTACCCCCATCATAAATATCTCCGGATCCAGGTAAGCTATTGAATTGATTTCAAATACATTTTGTATCATTTATAGATAAAAAATAGTTTAGGAAGGCTCCAGTGCCTAATCTGCTTCGGTTTCGGCTGTAGCTTTCTTTTCGATCTTCCCCCTTGACACATTTCCCGGAGGAAGATCGGAATATGACCCTTCCGGCCTTACCCCTTTTTCGGTTTCCATACAAATAGCCACTTATTCCCAAACTAAGAGGTTCGTGGGGGCGCATTTGTGGCGGTGGTAGTGATTAGTGCAGGAACAGCGCTGTGCCGGGCGGACTATTCCCGGCTTGTTACCACCGTGGCCGGGTCTTCAAATTTAGATATTCAAAGAAAATTCGTAAAAATACCACATATTTCGAGTAAATCGAAATTTTGTGACGAAACCCATCGCGGCCGGCCCTCTAAATTGAGTTACCTATTGGTAATAAATTCATTAAATACGATGTATCTTGTAAATCGAAATTTCGCGGCGGATTTCTATCGCAGCCGGCATTTTCAAATATTCTAAGTAAATTCCTAAAAATACCGATAATTTCCACGTAAATCAAATTTTCGCGGCCAATTACCGCCACGGCCGGCACTTCAAAATTCGAATATTCATTGTAAATTTGTAAAAATACTATAAATTTCCTTGTAAATCGAAATTTTGCAGCCAATTTCCGCTGTAACCCTCCTTTTAAATTAATATTTTGAAGAAAATTCGTAAAAATAGGACATTCCAATGTTAACCAATTCAGGATTTAGAAGATAATAATACGAGTTAGGACGATGTTAACCGCGTAAATCGATATTTTACGTCGTTTTACCACCACTGTCTGTCAGATTCAGAATTACGAAATTATACCCATATATATTTTTAGTATGAGTGATTTATATTTTTCTACTTAATGTGCATTTAAAAAATATATTTTTCTGGATCTTGTTTCCAAAACACTTTGAGAACACTTTGCCGATCTTACCCCGTAAGGGGGAAGACCGGTATACCAAAATTATAAATGGCCTAATTTTTTTGTATAGGTAAACAATTAAAATGTTACACTTGCTAATTTGGTAACAAAAGGTAAGATGAAGAGCCGTTTTTAGTAAATCTTACGGCTAATATGATGATTTGCAATTTTAGAATGAATGCCGGTCTTGCCCCAAAAATTTCCGATATTACCCCACATTGAAAAATAATTTACAGAAAGTTTTGATTTGCAGTTTTTGGGTATTTTACTGTGGATAACTCGATAAATAAAAATTTACTCAAATAGTTAAGAGCTAAAGGTAGTATAATAAAATTAAAAACTTTGCGGAAACATCATGAATTCTTCATTAAAAAATTCCAAAGTGAACCAATGATCAAAAAAATTCATCTCATCAAAAAAGCACACGGTCTCTTACCCCAACTCACCCTACATATATGGCGCATGTAAGATCTCATGTTGATTTTGCATCTGTCATTTGGAATCCTCAACACCAAACTTAAACCTATTAACACTTTGAGCAGTATGGCCGCACGTATGCGGCGGCACTCGAAAGATCCATTTAGACTATTTAGAGCATAGGTTCTCAAAGTGGGCAACAACGACCCCTTGGGGGCATTTCAGACCTTCAGGGGGGCGGTAGAAGATTAAGAGAAAATTGGGGGGCGTTTCAGACTTTCAGGGGGCAGTAGTAGACCCAGAAAAACCCATCCCACCCCACCCCATCGACTGAATATTTTCCCTGTCCCATTTTTTATTTTTTTTAAATTTATATGAGCTCCACATAGGAGGCCCTGAAGAAAACAATTTCCCTCAGGGCCTATGTCATCTCTAAAGATGCTGTGTGGAGGGTTTTTTGGGAAAGGAAGGAGAGGAGAGTTCTGGGAAGGAAAAGGGTTAAAGAGATGGGTAGGAATCTGGGGTTCATTGTATACTGGTCATCCACCTCCAAGACCTAGACAAACCTCACCCAATGAACCGGGCACCCCTGCTAAATCACCAAACGTAGCGAACCACTTGGGGTGACCTATGGCAGAGGTGTGACCGGGGCGGCGGTACCCATTCCCGCCTCCCAAATTCCCGCCACCTCCATTGTGGCAAATGTAACCCTGTCATGGTATCCTATTACGCCCCCTAAATATAATCGTGACGACAATTGCTGTTTCGGATTTTGCCCCTTGGTAACCCTTTTGCTCTTTACAAAAGGAGAAAAAAAATTGACATACCGACCCTATGGAAGAACAAGGTTCCAACTGGGGATTTGAGCTGATTTGAGTTAAAGCCCATTTTCTCAGAATGGGGCCAGCTTCAGATGGTACCTTGTTATTCTATAGGGTCGATACTGTTTCTGTTTAAGATTGTGAACTTCCTTATTGACTCACCAGTCCTATTAGAAAGGATTGCATATCGTTACCTGAATGCAATACCAGATCGAATACCTTTAATATTTTACGTACAGAATTTTCAATCGAAATAAACATAAAACTCTTAGAGAAATGTCGAGGCGTTGGAGCAAAGATGCTACTATAAAAATATTTATTTTTATTTTTAAGTTTACTTGCTTCCAATATCTGTACTGTAATTATAAAAAAAATATTATTAATGGAACTTTACTGGTTTATATTATATTTACAATCAAATGTAAAATTACTCTTTATGTATACTGTATGTTTCCTAAATAAATTTTACTAAAAATATATACATATATATTTTTTTTAAATACTCAAAACTATTCGAAAATTTCTTAACCTACTGAAAAATACAAAAAATTAGACAAATTCAGTGAAATAAATAGTATCAAAACAGGAGTTCCATGGGGGTTATTTTTGACCTTTTGTTGCCTTTACACAATTTTGAAAGCTGCCGAAATGTTTTGTTACAAAGTGGAAACAAATAAGAAGCTCGACGATCCGAAATGAGCTCAACTTCCCTCCCTGTTACTTAACCACTCAGCAACGTAAGCAGATATACACGTTAATATGACGACATCAGTCAAGTACAATAAGCGTGTTTTCACGTCAACGCGTATGTTTTCACAGAAATCGTTATTACTCCGTTATTGTTCTAGTGACATCCCTAAAACAAAAAGTATAAGCTTCATAATAAATCAAGCTACCCATCATGATTCAAGTTGTTCATAGAAAAACATTAAAAAAAACCTTTTCTGCCAGATGCATGATGGATGCATGATAGACCGCCAAATTGCATACCCACTGTTAGACATTGTTATTTTTTTTATTAAATATTCTTGTATGAAATGATAAAAAAGCGTGGTAACACTGGTAACAAAATTGTTTATTATACATTTATCCGATAGAATTAGTATTGTTTTTTTTATATAATCTGTGATTTTAGTACCGTTTTCACATAAAACATCGCGTGAGTCATTTTTACATTTTTTTAATGTTTGCATTCTAAATTTTAATATTTACAAATGTTAATATTTATTTGTAATATAACAATTTAAAATCTTATTTTGAAACCTTTCAAAAACAGTTTTTAGTATTCTGCTATGTTCAGAAATGTTTCATTTATAGAGCTTTAATTGTGAAGTGGAAATAACATAAAGTTTTCGTAAATCTGACATGTCGTTTAAGACATAAAAAGTGCATATTTGCGATATATCGGAGTGGTTAACCAGAAAAAACAAAAACATATATTCATATTAATTGACAAATGCTGATTTTAAATAAATAAGTTTTATTATAATTATATAATTACACCTAGAATTAATAAATCGTCGTTTGAAAATAATTAAAACCAGACATCGCCCCGTGATTGGTATACAAATTATGTATTTGTAAAGAATTTTTTTTTGGGAAATCTTGTTAAATATTTAAATTAGGATTTCATACCGAACCATGTTAACCGACCAAACCGAGGTACGTATGACGTCAAGCGTACCCTCCACCAGATACCGTGAACTTTGAAAAATGCAAACATCAAAAATTATTTTAACTATGAAATGGACTTTCGTAAAAAAACTACTGGTATTTAAGTAAGAAGATTAACATTCATTAACCTGTTGAACGTTGGATTGTATTTCGAAAAAATACCTGCAAATTTCATAGAATTTTTTTTGGGCCTGCCGGCGGGCTCGTGACACATGAAGGTTAAAAACAAATTTTAAATTGACTGGAATTCCTTATTAAAGTGGCTTGGTCATTTATAAAGAATGCCAGAAGATGAAATTCAATTGAAAATTCCGAGTGCTATTCCCGATAGAAGATGTTCAGTGGGTCGCCCCAAACCAAGTTGGGAGAAATACCTCCGTGTTGTGCGAAGAGAGGCTGGATCTGCTAAGGAGATAGGGAGGTGCCTTGTCGATGTGAGGTGTCCGCAACCCGAATAGGACAAGGGGAGGGAGATGTATTGACAAAAGTGTAAAGATAATGTAGTGCTGTACCTTTGCCAGGAAGATCTTGTTGTAGCTGCCCTCCATGAGGTACTGCTCGAGGGCCAGCGGGTGGCGCACATACAGATCCTGCTGGATGCTCTCCGGGGGCAGCAGCTCCAGCTCGGTGTGGAACTCGGCCACGCGATTCAGCGACAGCAGGAACAGCAGGTTGAGGCCTAGCAGCTGGTATGTGTAGGGAGACTCGGGGAGCTGGTTCCTACAATTACAAACCACTTTTGAAACAAACCTTTGAAACCTAAACACTGGACATCATTTAAGGAAATATAAAGGTATATGTCTGATAAGTCTGTTGCAACCTCCACTGCTTTCTTATAAACAATGCACATAACAGAAAGAGAGTTTGCAGGGGAAATCTTGCGGCCCCACCATATAAGAGGTCCGTAAAAGAATATTTCTCTGATGGTTCGTGAATAATGTTATATTTTTATTGTTTTATATTTCTGTTACAATTTGATTTATATGTACAAACTCTCTCCATGGCTACCAATGTATTGATAGATTTTTTGTTTAGTAATGTTTCATTTTATATAAGAAAAAAATTGTTTTATATTTTTTGTTTTTTGGTTTTTGTTTTATATATTTTTGGATTCATATTGCTTTTTTATAAAATTAATTTACACTCTTATTATGCTGTCTGAGTACAAGTAAAGTCACAAGGAGGAAATCCATAATTGGTTTTATTTTGGCTATTTAATATTATGTACAAACTGAAATAAATGTAAACTGTTGATTTCCTGAAAATTAATAAATAAATAAATACATACATGATCCCTTAACCCTTCTTAGACGAGCGTTGTGTATACATGCCAACCTATCACGCGCCTAGAAGACGAGCATCATCTATACATGACGAATATGCATTAGAATTTGAAATTCCAATCCACTGGTATCGCAAATTCTTAACGACCTAGTCTTTAAAAGGTTAAGCATCCATAACCCTATTAATCAAGAAAGGGGAAGAATTAAGTTGCAGCTGGTAAAGATTTTTTAAAATATCTTCATACAATAGTTGACTACCTATGAATTAGGCTTTATTAACAGTATCTGAAAAACTGCAAATAAAGCAGCTTCACAATACAAGTGATTTCCCCTAATGCAGATTTATCAAACAGAACCCTTACTTGTAGTCGTAGTAGTATGTTTTCAACTGTGCCATATATCTTTCAAAGGCAGCAATGTCTTTTACAGCTACCGCCCATTGCACTCCAATCTCCAGTATATCACGAGCCACTAGTAATTCCTTCTGGCTGGCGTCATTGTTACATGTTGGAAGAAATGTAACCCCTATAAGGCTAACCTAAAAAATAACGGAAAACTGATTTTAAGCACAAAAATTATATAATTACATAAAGTTCACATCTAATGCTGCGATAGCGATATTGATGCGGAAATATGTATACGCAAGTTTTACTCGGGCATAAGCCCAAATTGCCCAAAAAATGGAAATTTTGACAGATAATCAGCAAACAGTGAAACAGCAAAAACTTCTAATGATAACCATAAAATTTAAGGTAAAGAAAATAATTAAATATGGATGCTTGCGTAAAGTCACTTTACTAAATATATGTATCTCAAAACAATGAAGAATGATAGTGCAGAATGGATGACAGATCACACAAACACTTCAGCTATAATGATTTGAGAGTTTTACCTTTAGTTTTTCAAGAATTTCACCGCATTTGTCTAATTTCTGGGGTTTCTTATTCCATTCAACTTTTAAGGCTTTGTAAGCTGTTACAATATCATTTAGGGCAGCCATCGAAGAAGCCGTTGCTTTCGGTTCAATTTTTGGACGTTTTGATTTTCGTTTTCCAGTTTCAGTTTCAATCGGCGCACTGGCCTGAAGTTCTATCGGAAGATGGCATTTCGGGCAAGAGACTTTTTGACAGTCACTCTTCTTCTTGATGGTCATTTTGTCTATGCTGTGAATGGGAAATGAAATGGTTCCAATAAATATAGCTTTTGTAAAATTTAAAAAAATGTACAAATAGCACGAATGTAAAAATAGATGTAGATAGATATAGAATTCATGTTATTGAAGTAAAACTTCTTTACGCACGCTTGACTTGGGGAATAAGCTGGTGAATGCGTGACGAGAGCTTTACGAAAAGTGTGATCGGGCGAGGCGAACGGAAGTGGAGAGGGAAATATAAATTATTGAAGTTAGAAAGAGAGAGAGTTACGTTTCGTATTTACCGTAGGGGCAAGAGAGAGAAGTACGAGCGCACATTTTTTTTCTCTCTTTCTCTCATAGCCAGTTACGTTTCGTAGGTATATCTAAGACACAGTGCAGGCATATTGTCTGTATCACACTGAAGGAGCAAGAGAGAGCAGTGCGCGCGCACATTTTCTTTCTCTCTTCTTTTATAAGTTAGTAAAGTTTTACTTCAGTCGTGTGGTTTAAAGCACACTCGTTTTTTTTATTTTATTTCATGCAGTCCTTTTCTGCAGTTCTTCCAATGATGGAAATATAAATATTTACATCCCCTCCTTGTAAACCGTACAGAGAGGCAAGCGAACATTTCAGTTTTTTTTTTCAAGTGTTAGAAATTTTAATTACTTCCTTTGCTTTCTGAGACCTGGAATAATGTTAAATTTGTATCATGTCACAACATCAATGTTCCATGAAAACTCATTATAATCACGACAACATGATATTTCGGAACAAAATTTATCATATATGATAATTCATCAGTCAGTGATAATTCAACAATATTTTTTTAATGTAAGAAGGTAATGTTGGTAAGAAGCGAACAACTTTTATTCGGAATATTTTCCTCAATGGAGTCAATTAATTACTGCACAATTGTTGTACATAAAAATTAAATATTTGCTCACCTTGATTCTACGATATCAGCCATGATAATGTTTATTAAATAATGTATATTATTTGGAAGCTTGACGGCTTTTTTTAAATTTTCGTTTCGCTAAAAAAAATGTCCCAGATATGAAGTCTTTTGTTTTTGTATTTCAATTTTTACTAACTTTATTTTGTTTAGTAATTCGTAATCCGAAAGAATTGAACCATCAATTGAACGATGTAAAGTCAATGGGGTTAGTATATTTATGGTCAATGACAACGTCATTGTGTTAAGTATTTTTAACAATATGTCGATTCAATAATTATCAAAAGGGCAATTATATTATAATAGCACTTAAAAACCCGCTCCGCAGGTTTTTGCTGCTAGGCCCTGTGGGCGGCTTTCGGTTCGCCTTCGCCCAGTTTAAGATTTAAGTTTTGGTGACCATTTTATAAATCCGGTGAGAACGGGGTAAAAAAAATAGCAGTTCCTCGGATCCAGTGACAGCTAGTCACCGGGACAAAGTAACCGCGACAGGCAATGACGTCATATATAATGTATAGACGCGTGGTAAGAATCACAACGTGGTATTATTATTCAAAACTGTCAGTTACAATAATAATCATACCATGCATCCCTCCATACCCGGAGGGACTTGTGACTTGTGATATACTGTCTTTCGGAGCACCGGGCCATATGGCCCCTTTCTCTTTCATCACGAGTTTGTTTTATGGTTGTAGAACTTAGTGATTGTTAGTTGTTTTTTTTTTTATTGGGGACGTTGAAGAGGGGTAGGGAGGGGAAGGGGGTAGTAAGAGAGATGGAAGGGGGGTAGGTAGATAGATGTCGGGGCTTGGGGGAAGGGCAGGAAGGCTTGGGGGGGCGGTGGCATGTCAAGGGGTGAGGGGATTGGTAGACTGAGGGATGGGGCTTGTGTTTGAAGGAGGTTTTGTTGAGGAATCGGTTTACTAGCTTGGGAAGGAACTTCTTGGTATTTTGGAATGAGAACGGGTGGAGGGGTTTCTTTAGACGGACTCGTTTGCGGGATGGTCTGACGCAGACCCAGGCCATTACTTCGGGGCCTGGGTTGTCGGAAGTTGGTTGGATTGGCTTTTTGGTGACGCTGGAGCGCGAGGATGGGGAGTGATGTCTTTGCCCCTTGGTTGGGGGGTTGGGGGGTTGGGGGGGAAGGTAAGGAAACCTAAACCGATAGTGGACCAATCGGTTTGGGGGACGGTTAGAGGGGTGATTGGAGGGCTAACGGGTTGGGAGGCGGTGAGGGGGCGATCGGATAGAGAGGCGATGGGAGGGCAAACGGTTTGGGGGGCGGTAGTCATTAAAACCGTAAACTTTATTAAGTCGAAGGGGTTGAATCACCGTCAGTTCCAAGAGTTCCTCGTATCTTTTGATTCAATGACGTTAAATTTTATGCAGAAGTAAGATCAAAAGTACCTAAGTCAAAAAATATCCCAGAATTTGAAGACAAGGAGTGAATTAGCTGCTTTGCTTTGCATTTCAGGTCTTTATAGTTAGCTACTTAAATGTTGTTAATACTCATCTACAAGGGAAAGATAAAACATATTTGGACATGGAGAAATATCCTGCATTTTACAAACATCCTCTATCGATGATTTCGCTATTTGGAAACATTTACACGTGTGAACAACTTTTTAGTCGAATGAAGCATATTAAATTTCAAATGAGAACACGAATCACTGATGAGTATTTGGAAAACTGTTTGCGTGTAGCAACAACATCAATCGTTATCAACATTGATGCACCTTTTTTTTCTTTTTTTTTATTCCAGTTAAAAGAAAATTACATTTTTACTCATTTAACTAGAAATAATTATACACATTAATATCAATTAAATATTTCAATACAGTGCTATTCTATAAAATTATTTTGTTTATCAAGAATAAATATCAATAATTTTTTTTTAAATTTACCCAACTTATTTTCGTTTTTAATGTCATTTGGGAGGCAATTATATAAATTTCCCCACTCGTTACCAATGGATTGTTTAACATAGTTAGTGTGGATGGTGTTTAAATGTATGTTATCATGTCGTCGTGTAAAGTGTTTATGCACTTAGTTCTGACAAACAAAATTAGACGTCTCACTAAAAGTTATTATATTTTGTTTATTTTTT
This sequence comes from Limnephilus lunatus, assembly GCA_917563855.2. Taxonomy (NCBI): domain Eukaryota; kingdom Metazoa; phylum Arthropoda; class Insecta; order Trichoptera; family Limnephilidae; genus Limnephilus; species Limnephilus lunatus. The sequence continues at coordinate 35,259,509 of OU830594.1, forward strand.
ATTATTTTTTTTTTTGTATTTCCTAACTCTAATCTAATAAATATACTTGATTCTCATTTTTGTTACATCTTCTTAAGAAACCAATATATTCCTTGTTTGCTTTGAATAATAAAAGAATTTTTTTAGTGCGGCCCGGTAGGAAATCTCGTTTCTAAAATTAGGCCCGGCTGCTAAAAAGGTTGGCTACCCATGGTTTAAAGCACACTCGTTTTTTTAAAAAATATTATTAGTACTAACCTACCTAACACATAATAACACCTAAGAAAATATTATACATTCTTTGGTCGTATCGTGATTTGTTTATTTATGGTCGTATCTATCCATTTCCGTGTGCTGTAAACACTCACTTATAACTTTGACAGCCACGATTAAGGTTATGTTCATTTTTATGAAATCTCGATAGGTTTCAATGGTATTGGTTTATTTATTGTTCAATCTTCCACAATAAACGTCCACAATACCGATCAAAATGTTATCCAGAAGTTCTGCCCTTTTAGTAAAATCGATATGTAGATTCAAAGGCTGCCAAGGTAATAAAATGATAATAGTTCTTGATCAAATATATTTTTAAAGTTTGTAATGCAGTAAACTTATTAGAATAATTAGAACTTAGAACACTTAGCACCGATCTGGATACATTTCTGCCAAGCCCATATTGAGAGAATCAAAAGAATTCAACGAAAGTAAATAATTTATAAATTAAATTAATTTATACTTTACAATCCTAATCCCACAACTTCAACTCCCTTCACACAATGTTTAATTTTAGAAGTAAAACTTCTTTACTCACTCTTGACTTGGGGAGTAAGCTGGTGAATGCGTTACGAAAAAATGTGATGTGAACGGTGATCGGGGGAGGCGAACTGTCGGGCCTTTGCACGCTTGACTTGGGGAGTAAGCTGGTGAATGCGTTACGAAAAGTGTGATGCGAACGGTGATCGGGCGAGGCGAACGGACGGCGTACGCTTGACTTGGGGAGTAAGGGGCCATTATATCCCACCTTAAGGGAAGGGGGGAGTAGAGAAATGTGACATTGTGTGACGAGGGGTATAGGGGGGTCATCAGCTTTGTGGCGTCACATATAAAAAAAATTTAAACTGCTGTTTTGATTATTTTTAGATGTAAAATTGCAAAATATGTGATGTCACACTACGGGGAGAGGGGGTCTCACAAATGTGACGATGTGTGACAGGGACGGGGGGAGGGTAAAAAAATCATGGAATTCATGTGACATAATTTATGGATGGCCTCTAAGCTGGTGAATGCATGACGAGAGCGTTATGAAAAGTGTGATCGGGCGAGGCGAACAGAAGTTGAGAGGGAGATAAGTTAGTGAAGTTTTACTTCAGTCGTGTGGTCTAAAGCACACTCGTTTTTTTTTTTATCAAATCATATTTTTTAAATTCAGAATAAATAAATGCCTGGATATGCCTGAGCTCATCAATTTTATAAAAGTTCACATTAAATAATCCATAAGCATTTTTATGCACAGATTATGGATATAAGTAACACTTCATTTCAACAATTACTATAAGAAACTATTTATGTGCACAATTAGTTGTTAGGTTCTGAGTTTGTGTAAACTAAGTCATTCATGCGTATTTAGATTGAAAGGAACCTTCGCAAATGTCAAATCTATACAAAAAAAATTAAAATGGCGGCAAAGGAAACATTTTATAAGGGAAATTTTGAATGTTGATTGACTAAAAATTGAATTTTAATGCATCTTTTACCATGTATCCAAACGTTATTAGTTGTTTCTTGAAGTAATTAAACTGAAACGTTGTGTAATTTAAAAAATCTGTGCCTAATAAAAGTGCGGCGGCTTGTGGAACATTTACTGGATTTATTAATGCGGGTCTTGAAGAGGCCTGTATTAGATGAAGGAGGAAAAACAGATACCGGTAGCTCGTTCCACATACGAGTCAACTTACACAAAAAACTAGTTGAAGAAACGACCCATTCTCATGAAGCCAACATCAACTGTGAACGGGTGTTACGCTCTTGTCTGTTGATTTTCACACATGTGCACCGATTCACCATGGATCAATGCATTTGTTTCTTTAGAGCAGGCTCTATTTGAATAACTGTGGAACAGACTCTGCATGCTTATATTGCGTAAGTGCATTAGCGATGGCAATTGGTCTGTTAACAACGGATTGTCAACTGGATGGACGGCCCTTTACACAGATTCTAGAATTTTTGGGCTCCTCCCGGAGGTGGCTCCCGAAACCAAATGTTGGGCATACTTGTGATGTGTACATGGTCAGCAGCTGGTCACTATTGAAGAATCTGCTAGCACTATACAGGATGCCCAGTTTCTTGAAAGCCAGATTTACTCGTGCTCCTACGGAGCCCCGATACTCGAGCTTGTCTGATATACTTAGTCCGAGCATTTCAATGAAGTCTTTATTGGGGAGGGTGCTCCCATTAAATAGTACCAGACTGACATTGATCTCCCTCTTTGCCGAAATCAGACAGGCTTGGGTTTTTGAGACATTGAAACTGACCAGGTTGGCCTTACCCCAGGCAAGAACCTTCTCGAAGTGGTTTTGTCTCAAAACTTCCTGAGCTCTTCGGACATTATAAGTTGAAGGGGGCATGTCTAAAAGATCCTCTCATGATACTCAAAAAATCAAAAAGATCCTTGCAGTGCTGTCATCAGCGTAGGAATGATATTGGTTCACATTCAATGAGATTGCAACAAAAACAGAATCGGTGACAGCACAGATCCTTGTGGCACCCCAGAATTGATTTGGTACGCAGAGGAAGAAGAGCTGTCAACTACAGTTGCAATTGTTTTTCCCCTGAGAAAGTCCGCTGTGCAGTGTTAGATGAATCTCATACGATGGTAATTTCCCGACAAGAGCCCGGTGCTAGACCCTATCAAGGGCTTTGGAGATATCCAACCCGAAGGTTTGGATTTCTCCAACATGTTCCAGGTACAAATATGTGTCGCGTGTCCAAGCAGATCGCCATACAATTGATTTTGTCAAAATCCATATTGGCGATCACTTGGAATGTTGTTAATCACGAGGTATGTGAGCAATTTGTTATTAACCATTCTCTTCAATGCTTTTGAGAGTATGTATGGAAGTGATGGCTAGCTAGGTAGTGGTTGGAAGGGTTGGAGCGGTCCCTCTTCTTAAGGATTGGGTGGATGATCGCCTTTTTCCAAAGCGTTCGATATACCTTTCTACTTCTGAGTGTCAGTTTAAATAATTTTGAGAGCACTGGAGTTGATTCTGCAGAATACCTCTTAGGGACCACGGCAAGTACATAGTCAGGCCCACTGGCTTTGTCAACTTTCAACTCCTTCAAGACCCGGAGAAACTCCTTGTTCCGAATATTTGGCTTTTTCATTTGAAAAGGGGATGGAGCCTCTCCATTATCTTGAAGAATTGCATTTTCTGCGAAAATTTGGCCTAATAACTCAGGTTTTTCTCGGGTTGAGTTAGCCAGTCGACCATCAGGCTTGGATAGAGGTGGAATAGTAGTTCGGCACAAATGTATCAATTTAAATTTAGCTATCTACTAATCATAAAAAAACACCTAAAGAAATATTTTTTTAATTTTATAAAATTCAGAAAGTAAATATATACCTATTATATATTGAACTTGTTTTTGTAATTTAAATAGATGTAAATATTCAACTACACAGGGTGTAACAGCCCGAAGGGTTTTAATCAGCGATTCTGAGCATATTTGGCGAAAAAAATGCAGACATCATTTTGCTGTCCGATGATATTTTTTTTCAATTAAAAAACAAAAATATTTTTCAATACTGATCTCATCCCATATGTCGCGACGGGATCGACGTTTAGTGTGTTACCGTGCAACAGAACGAGACGGAGTGCTTAACATGCGACCCACCGCTATGCTATACTGTACCACTCAGTTCGACGTGTGATGAAAAAATATTTTTATTGTTTTTAATTGAAAAAATATATATCATCAGATAGCAAAATGATATCTACATTTTTTATTCCAAATATGCTCAGGAATCTCTAGTTAAAATCCTTTGGTTACGTGCTGTTACACCCTGCATAGATAAACTAGTAACTTACAGTATTGTTCTACGAGTTTATTTCAAATTTTTGTCGAGTTATTCGTAACCCAGGATTGTTTCTTTTTAAAGAAAAAAAGTTAATTACCTCTGAGCTCCTGTTGAGTTTATCCGCACAACAGCACACATGCGAAATCTGAGACTGCAAGTCAAATTCTAGGAAGACCTATTTATTTTATCACTGCGTAAATCACACTAAGGAACATGCAGGCAGTCCACCGAGGCAATCTGCGAATGTCCTGAAAGTTCGGCAACGGTTTCAAACTTACAAGCAAACAAATATAGGTGCGAATTCTTGGACCACATGCGTTTGATGAAAGTTAACAAACTGCTCTCAAAAGAGGGAAATATTTACAATGATAATTAAAATTTGTGTCTGTTCTAAATACCCTAAAAACTAATTCACATATCTCAACAATAATTATTATGTTTCCGCAAACCCCTTTAACCCTTGTTACAACTTTAATGTACTTTCATCATAAAATATTCTAGGTATTGCCAGTCAAACAGTCAAATGGGATATTGTAGCAGCAGTTTGTGTTGAAAGACTACCTCTCGTAACTCCCCCGTTAAATAAGTTGGAAAAGGAGTATAAAGAAATGCTCACTACAATAGAATTGGAGAAAAGTATGAAGTCCGATCACGAAATCAGACATGCAAATGATTTGTAAGTAATTTTGTTTATTATTTTTACGGATGGGCACTAAAATAAGGCTCTCACTTTGTTTCTTTCTAGTACAGGCAATACTACAAATAATAATTTTTCTTTAAATTCTTTGTGGGTAGTTGGAGAATTCGAAAGAGTGAAAAAGTTGAAGGTTATTAGTAAATACTTACTTATCCCTTCGGCACCGGTGCATAGTCGGGAAACACGCCAAACGCGTGCCCAACATATGTACACTGTTGATATTTGTCACTTGAGGATGGGTCGCTCCTACGACTTGTTCTTGAGTTCAATAGCTCGGCTGTGGAATGATTTGTCGGTCTCTGTGTTTCCTACCTCCTACAACATGGGTCTCTTTAAGAACCATGTTCCCTCCTTTCCTCAAAAAGACCCTCCACACAGCATCTTCACGGATGACTCGGGCCCTAGGGGAAATTATTTTCCAGCAAGTGTTTTTTAATTTATTATTTGAATAAATAAATTTACATATTTTTTTGTTTTACATGAGCTCCACACAGGAGAAAATGTCCACCTGAGGAAAATATTTTCCCTCAGGGCCTGTCATCTTTGGGGATGCTGTGTGGAGGGTTTTTTTAGGGAAAGGAAGGAGAGGAGAGTTCTGGAAAGGAAAAGGGTTTAAGGGGTGGGTAGGAATCTGGGGTTCAGTGTGTCCTGGTCATCCACCTCCTAGACCTAGACAAACCTCACCCCATGAACCCGGGGACCCCTGCTAAATCACCAAACATAGCGAACCACTTGGGGTGACCTATGGCAGAGGTGTTGGTTATCCAATAAAGGTTCCCAGGGCGGCGGTACCCATTCCCGCCTCCCAAATTTCATAACTTTTCAAAGACAGTTTTTAGTGTTCGGCTACATTCAGAAATGTTTCATTTTTTCTAAATCAAGTTTTTATAAATCTAACAGTTCGTAGACAAAAAACTTGCACAGTCGCAAAATACCTGAGTGGTTAAGACATGCGGGAACTTTTGAAATAATTCCTAAAAATGTTTTAAATTACCTCTTTAAATTGGCCACATTTTGGCCGCAGGTGGTTATGCAAATTGGCCAAAATCTGGCCAAAAATAATAAATAATGTAAAGAAAGAACCACTTAAAGGAATAAAACACTTCAGTGTATCTAATTTTTTTTTTGTAATTAGCTGAAACTTTCTGAATTTTTCAATTCTCTTTCATCATACTAAAAATATACAGAGATATCATTCGCCCCGCGAAATTTATATAAATGTAAGAATTGTTATTGATTATTAAATTGGCATTCCATGAACACAGTCAGTTGCGAGTGGATACTGGTGAGGTGAGAGCACGAATGTCTTGATTTCGATAATGCTCTGCTGCAGTTCCTACCTAAAAATATCTCATTCTAGTACTTTCCTCTTCTTCGTTTATTTAAATATTGGCCATCAAAAAAAATTCCATTCTGCTTCCTCAGTCCCATGTTCTCATCACTGCAGAGATAACCAATAGAAGTGTGGTGTGGGCGTGTCTGACATACTCGAAGTAGAGGTGGGTCTAATATAACGTTAACAGGTATGGATAACATAGTATTTTCAAATAACGGCGTACCTGTTACTGTAGCAACGCATAACAGGGTATGGAATAACTTCGTTATTTTATAAGCCGACCGTAGTTGGTAGGACCTTAGACCTTAGTTCCAGGAATTGCCGATCACCGAAGATTCCCGAAGAGAACTGAAGTATTGTTCGATAATCTGTTATTCCGTTCCGTCCGTTATTGGCATTATTTCGTTATTAGATCAGTTCAGTTATTTTGTATAATTTCGTTATTTGTAACGCTCGGTTATCGGCCCAAAATCATTCTTCGTTATTCCATTTTTTTTTACATTACAAGTAATACAAGTTTATTATTTAAATCGTTTGTGAATAATATTTTATTTTTTATTTTTTTTATTTATTTATTTCAAGACTTGTTTTTACATTAAAAAATGATAACATTTGCAAGGTTAAACAACAATTTTTTTTTTATTCTACTACTCCATAAGTTGAGCTCTGGGAGCTCGTGTTTATGGGAGGTATATATTGTGGTGATATTATAATTATATTGAGAACTAGAGGATTGTGGGGATATAAATACATTATTATAGACTATTTATTTAAGTGTTGATTGTTTCGTTGTTTGTGGAAATTTGCGATAGATATTAGTATTTTTGTTGTGAAAAATTTCGCGTATAAAAGTTTTTAATCAAGATGTCGACAAGAAAATCGAGTGCAGTGTGTGCTTACCATTGTCTCGTTTATACAATGGTGCTTACCTGAATTTTAACGAAGATCCCACCTGAGACAAATTAATTAAAACTTGCATTTAATAGATTTAAAAAATTTGTGTAGTTTAAAGTTCATATTTATGTACACAATCAGGACAAGTACGTAATTAATGCATGTGTTTTTTTTGCATTTGTATTATAAAATGTCATATTATGGCGTGTGTTTATAAATAATTAAATACCTTTCACATATCATAAAAACTAGTAAAATCTCAATTTATATTCTATTTTGGATGAATTTGTTTAATTTTAACCTATCTGAGATACCTAAATATAAAAATATGTAAACATTTTAAATTTGTTTTTTTGGTTCCCGGGGCATTTCATTGAGGTTAAGACAATAATTAAATGACAAAGTGGTGTTATGAATATTGACAATTTAGTTATCTGAGATTTCTTAGAAATTTAGTTTCACTTACCTGTTCTATGTCACTAGTCTATTTTCATAAATTTGGGTATTTTTGGTGATTTAAAAATATTGAACCACAACAATTGAAGAGAAGAAGGTCAATATTTACATTTCTAAAGGAATGTTCAGTCATAACTACCCTACTTTGGGTTTTCCAATTTGCAATGCTAGTTGATAAGCCGATAATGTATTATATATACCTAGTTAACCATTTAATATCATAAATGGCCGCAGGATAAATACGAATTATATCGATGAATTATCATTATATATTATTGTTCGTACTTGCTTTCTTCTACTTTTGTTGAATATTTAATTAAGGCAAATAGTATAATAGTAATAGATGACTGGATTACAGATATAATAGATTTAATCGATGTCTTGGCTGTTAGAAAAGTATTTCATAATATTACTACGATTTATATTATCAAAACCATTTTATTATAATAATTTGTGTCATATATGTTATCAAAACAACCTAAACATTTTTATGTAAATTGTAAGTAGATACTAGGTACGTATGCATATAAGTTAAGAATAATAAATTAACAATTTGATTTGTTTATGAATGCACTTCTGAGCCTAAACAAATATTATATAAACGTAATTGTTAATTAATTAAAATATTATATAAACGTAACACACTTCAATGCGGTCCTTTACCTATTTACCGCGTTACCATGACAAAAAGTAGTGGAGGGAAGACATTAACGACCATTCAAAATATGATTAAGTTTCTAGCCTGGAATGTGGATAAAATATCCATTTAATTTTTTTTTTTTGAAACCTTAATGTATAAAGTGCTAATTGGTAATGTGACGAGAAACGTGAAGTGTGGATCTTTCAATAGCATCTATGCTGCCTATGCACATAAGTATTGCTGAGGATTGTGAGTACCTACATGTACAAATTTCATACAATTAAAAAATATCTCTAGATTTGATCCCATTATTTTTGGTAGCCAAAAAAACAATAAATAAGCATATTATCAGAGGTCTGAATAATGCTTATTTTCCGATAACTAATAGAAGTAAAGATTTAAGATCACAATATGACGTACAACGTGTCATTATCGACTCAGCCCCCTAGCAATGAAAAACGAATAACGATGCCGTCCCGTTCTCCGTTTCGTATCTACATTATTTAGAAGCTGTTATTAAATAACAGGTATGATACTCTGTTATTGAGTTGGGGTGTTATTCGTTATATTAGGTATCGGAAAAGAACCGTTATTCCCACCTCTAACTCGAAGTTCAATTTTCCTTTACTGTGAAATTGATTTACGGTGAAATTGATTTACGGTGAAATTGAGCAACCTTTATCAAATAAATTTTGTGTAGAAATTCTTATTGGCCTATGTAAATTGGTCTTATGTAAATTGGTGACATAATTTTCCCAGGATTTGATGTTCAGTTGCTCTCATTGCAATTAATGTTTTATGACTGATTATTACCAACCTTTTCAGGATTTATTTGGAAAAGCTCAAGAAGAATGCAGCCAATGTTGACATGGAAGAAATAAGCACAATAACGGCACAAGACTTTGAGGATGCTTCCACAGACGAACTGGCCAACTTCAAGGTAGCTTCAATTGTAACAGGTATATAGAAATATAATCTAATATAATAAGTGGAAAAAAGTTCTTTAAGGATGGGAAAGCCTTGTTAGTGCTGTGAGCTTCGAACTGCAGTGTGTTATGTGCTGGAATTTTTAAAATACATATTGTTTTGCCTATTCCATATACAAACTATAAAAAATATGGGTGTTATCAGAAGTGTACTTTCCATACAGGCAAATAATGCGCCTTGCCTTTCGATACAAATTACTAGAGACCGGATTATATGCAAATGCATATTTGCATATGCATTTGCATATTTAGACCTTTTTCAGCGGTAGTTGCATATTTTAGCAAAAAAATTGAGATCTTGCATATTTACGCTCGATCTCATTCATCATTCAGATGCCTCACATAGTGACATCAAGGGTATTATCAATGACTTCGATAGTGCAGAGGCTTTGGCAGTTTTCTAGTGCAAAGAAGCGTTTAAAGATGCTTATTAAAAAAAAAAACTAGCTATGATTAGCACTCATTTCGCCTACATACCTGCAAGTATAAAAACGCTTGAAACTCAGGGAAAGGCTGAATGAATTCAGATTATGAAGAAAATTCACCAAATGAATTCCTCGTTATTAAAGCTATTCCCGGGTAAACTTAAAGAAAAGAAAGCTTATTGAACAATAACCCAGGGTTTGAACCCTTGTTCAAAAATTGATAGTTTCATCAATGGGGCAGGTGAAATTTTTCCCGGCACAATAAGTTGAAAAATCGCACCCAAATTTAAATTCTGTCCAGTCACATCAGTAGACGTAGAACGCTCCTTTCCGCTTACAAAATTATTAAGCGATCGTAGACACAATTTGTCTACAGAAAATTTAGAACAGTAGATACTTAGTCATATATGTTTTTAAAGGTAAATCGTAAATTTTACTGTTAACCCTTCTAATCACAGGAGACCCAAGTTGTCCCAAAACATCATATGCCGTTATAATAACAAGAGACCCAGATTGTCCCAGAGCGACCGTGCATTATTAAAAGTTATATATCTCTCTTCCTGTCATGCGAATATTTGTGATTTCTTTTATGTTAGAGAGCCAAAGAAATAATGCTTTTCATTGTATTAGGATTATATGAGCTATGTTGTTGAGATATTTTACAAACCCGATCATAAGTGACGGTTTTATTTCGAGCCAATTTTTGACGTAACAAACATTTAATTTTAAAATAAAATTGTATGAAAGTGATAAAAAGTGAGGTGACAGTTTTATTACAAATTTTGTTAAAAAAGGGAATCTGTATTTAAAATTTTAAGTTTATTCTATTTTAAGTACTTTAATTCCAATATTCGCAGGTATGCATTTTTTAGCTAATTTACATTTCCAATATCAAAATTTTAATATTTAGAAAAAAAAAAGTTGATTTCTAATAAACACATCAGAAAGATTATTTTATCTAGATTTTAGAACAATTTTTGTTTTTGCAAAAGGGTTAAAAAATAACCCATAAATAGGAAAATTTAAGATGCATGGCAAGAACCAGGAATTTTGCGCGCGAACCTTGACAGGCAAAAGGTTACAGATATTATTTTCTTATTATTCGAAGGGTTAAATACATTTTGTAATTGATATTTTCAAAAATTCGATTGTTATCCTTGAGAACTAAAAGCTTACTAAAATAAAAAATAGTTAAAAATTCGACTTCCTGTATTATTTCATGTTGCATATTTTGGCCCTTTTTATGGATTTTCGTGCATATTTTAGCTACTTTAATTGCATATTGGCATGCATATTTTGGACTGTTTTTGTTGCATATAATCCGGTCTCTACAAATTACAAATAAAAAGGTCTTGCCTTTCAGTACAAATCACAAATAAAAAGGCCTTGCCTTTCGGTACAAATCACAAATAATGTAGCAATGAGTGCCATCTATTTATACCTCTATTAATTAGTACCACTTTACTAATAATGTTGGCTTCCCTTCATGCAATTGTGTAGTCCAGTAATTGCAATCCAGTAATTGGCTTCTAATATGAATACATGGTGAGGTTAATTGGATATTTGAAATGGCAGGTTATCCCAACCAAGATCAGTTAAAGCCAGCAGCTTAGCCATTCTTAACGCAAACTTCCCACGTCTGTGGTAAGTTTTTTTATTATCAATTAATTTGCTGTTTTCCCTACTGGAAATCCTTCCTACTAAATACTCTGCACGCCACTGGAAATTCTGCTTACAGTTCGTACTATCCATGTTTTTTAAATTTCCAACCTTTTTATTTCAGAGGCTGATAAGGATAACAATCAAACTTCCTTAGAAAGAAATCTCCAGAAACATTTGATCTTGCTTGTTGAACAGAAAATTGGCTCTGAAAGCAAATTTATTCTCCCCCAGGGAAAACACAGCGATGGCGAGACCTTAAGACAAGTAAGTCTTCAAGTACCTATCAATAAAAATGGCCTGGCCTTAAATATTATCATGGCCTCTGCGCTCTGCAACTTACCTTATATATCTCAAAATGCAATAAATTAACTTTTACACATAATAAAAATAAAATTTCCTTTGTATAAACATTGAATGGCACACATATCAACGAAGTAGAACATATCAGGGACCTTGGGGTAACACTGAATGTTAAATTAAACTTTGTCAAACACACTGATGAAATCATCAACAAAGCCAATAAAATGCTGGGATTTATAATTTTTTATTTATTTTATTTTCGGAAAATCAACAGTTTACATTTTTCCAGTTTGTACATGTTTGTATAGCCAAAATAAAACCAATTATGGATTTCCTCCTTGTGACTTTGACTTTACCTCTGATTAAACAGCATAATAAAAAAATAGAAATAAAAAATGTTTAATAAAGGAGTATGAGACCAAAAATTTTATGAAACCAAATATTATATAAAACTAAAATTTACATAAAAATATCAATACATTGGCAACCAAAAAAAGCCATGTTGTACATATAAATTAAATAGTAACAGAATTATAAGTATATACGATAGAAACATAAGAAACATAGACACATAACATATTCATGAAACATCAGAGAAATGCTCTTTTACGTACCCCTTATATTTGGTAAGTTCGGAATTGAAAATGTCCACCTTGGATAACATGCTATTGTAACTATCGCATAGTCTGTTCAGGCAAGAATTCTGCTTACAGTTTGTCTTGCATTGATCCACCCTGAACAGGACAGAAGAGTGTGTTGAACGTGCAGGTACATTGAATTGAATTTTATTTAGCAACTCTGGGCATTGAATATTATTGTTGACTAATTTATACAGGAATAGTGCATCCATATGATGCCTTCGTACACTCAATGAATCAATTTTAAAGTATGAAGCTGCCTCTGTATAATTATTAAATCTTACATATGACTTTTAACAAAGATATTTTAGAAATTTGTTTTGAATTGGTTCAATTTTGTTTATGTGGACTTTATAAAATGGAGACCAAACAACTGATGCAAACTCCAGATGACTCCGTAAATAGGCAAAGTAGAGTTGCTTAATGATTTTGATGCTATTAAAAAGTTTTGTGTTTCTTATGATGAAACCTAACATTTTAGCAGCTTTGTTTGTGATTTGTTGTATATGAAGGTTATATTGTAGTTTACTATCAAGAGTTATTCCAAGATCACGAATATCTGAAATTGTTGCAATGTTGTTGTTATTTATAGAATAATTAAATGTTTTATTTTTATTTCTTGAAAAGGTAACGTGATGACATTTTGAGACATTTAGAAATAGTTGATTTTGTTGGCAATAGGTAAATATATTGTTTAAATCATGTTGTAAGTTGACACAATCATTTAGACTTTTTATTGGCTTGTATAGCCTGGCATCATCAGCAAATAATTCTATTTCAGAGTATTTAACAACATTGACCAAATCATTGATATATAAAATGAAAAACAATGGTCCGAGATGAGAACCCTGTTGGATCCCAGAGGAAATTTCACTGAAATCTGATTCAAAGCCGTTTATTGCTACTGCCTGTGATCACTTGAGTATATAAGATGTAACCCAACGAAATAAATTACCACGTGGAATGACCAGTGGCGGTTTTCTCTAAAGTGCGTTTGTGCAGTGAACCCCCATTAAAAAGATGATAAAATAAAACAAACTTGTTTTAGGTATAATAATATATAATATTATTATAAAACAAGTTTGTAATCATTATAAAACAAGTTTATAATCACATTAAAAATAGGGCTCCATTAACCTTTTCCACGCGATCGTAACAACAGTTGATACGGCAAAAAGCCATGCCTCACACGCGCCCGTATCAGCCCTTGTTACGCCAACTTCGACTGCCGATATCACAGCGCTCCTATGTAACAGTTTTTTTTCCCGCTCACTAGGACATTCGTGTAACTATCACGATGCTGACATCTTGAGGCATATTTCGAAAATAAAATTGTATTTCGTAAAGAACATCGATAATCAAGTGAATGTGTCGTCGCGCGTTTGAGTGCCATAGTTCATAATTTAGTCAACAGATGGCGCTAGTAGTCATTCGCTCTTTGCGCATGCGATTCCGATTGATCATATTGGACAAGCGTCGATAACATTTATTGTAGAGATTTCGCGTATTCTAAACGTTTGTTTGTATTGTGAAACTGTGATTTTGACTTTACATAAAAATTTTATTAATTTAAGTGTCATCAGAATTTTATAACATGTCTATTTTGGTTATAAATTAGTTACAAAAGTGCGTGTTTATTTTCGTGTTCTTTTTCGTACTGTTTCAAAGTTATTAGGAAACGTTCACAATAAGTTTTTAGTGTTTGAAATTAACTTTAAGAATAAAAATGGCCCATATTTTGGAAGATGATGAAATTGAAAATATACTGCAGATGTTGGATTCTGATTATGAAATGTCCGAGGATGAATTTGTACCTTCGGAAATTTCAGATGCAGAAACTCAAGCTGATGAGTCTGTACGGGAAGAAGTGCTACACTCCTGGGTGTCAGGACCTCATATTCCAATAGTACACGAATTTGATGATTTTCAATCCGGCATTTCTGTACAATTTAACGAAAACTCAACAGAAAGTGATTTTTTTGAACATTTTTTGAATCGCTCCATTATGAACGAAATTGTAAGAGAAATACACAACTACCATAGCTTTGTTCTCAATACAAAGGAATTTGGTGCGAATTCAAGAATTCATAAATGGAAGGACACAAATATTGAAGAAATGTATTTATTTATTGCAATAACCATGCTAATGACAAGAAACCAACACTTGACTATTGAAGAGTATTGGAGTACAAATATATTTCTTAGCTCGCCTATTTTTGGCCAGATCATGAGTAGAGATCGATATCAACTGTTATTGCAAAATTTACATTTCTGTGACTCAAATTCGCCGTCTACAGATCGTCTTTATAAAATAAGGTTATTTTAAATCACACCCGAACACTATTCAAACAGTCTGTAATACCTTATGGAGATCTATGCATAGATGAAAGCATGATTGTTTTCAAGGGTAGGCTTATTTTTAAACAGTATATTCCATCGAAACGACACCGCTTTGGAATCAAAATGTTTGTTTTGTGTGATGTGAAAACTGGATACATTCTTGATTTTATAATTTACTGTGGAGAAGGCACGGAAATAACGGATGAGCAGAACTTGGGAATAACCGGCGCTGTTGTAACCACACTTATAAATGATTATTTTGGCAAGGGGCACAATTTGTGGTGTGACAATTGGTACACAAGCCCAAAGTTATTCCAGTTTTTGCATTCGGAAAAAACGAATGCCTGTGGGACAGTAAAAAAAAACCGTAAGGAAATGCCCAAATTTAAAAATCTGAAAAAAGGTGAATTTGAGTCAAAAAGCCGCGGTCCCCTTTTAGCATTAAAATGGTGTGATAAAAGGGATGTTCACATGCTAACTACCTTGCACGATGACATATTTAAAGAAACAGGGAAAATAAATCACCGAACTAAACAACCCATTCACAAGCCCGCCTGTATAATCGATTACAATAAATCTATGGGAACTGTTGACAAAGGTGACATGATGCTGAGCAGTTTATCATGTATGCGAAAGACGATAAAGTGGTATAAAAAAGTCTTTTTTCACATAATTGACCTGTATTTATTGAATGCACTTATTTTCCACACCCAAGTGACAGGTATAAAAAAGCCGTTAGCAGATTTTCAATTGGCGGTTATAATGCAACTTGTTGAGAAATATAAACCACAAGTTACACAAATACCACAGCCTACAACATCAGCCCACCTCAGTCCATTTCGGATTCTGCCTAAACATGCCACTAAGCATATGGCAGGATTGATTCCAGCAACCGACAAATCAAATAAACCGCGCAGACGATGTCGTGTATGCCGACTTACAAATAATAAAATGCAGTTAACGAGATACATGTGTAAAGAATGCGGTGTGTCGTTATGTATCGAACCCTGTTTTAAAATATACCATACCTCAAAAAAATTGTGACCGGCGTAAACTCCTCTTAAGTGTTGAGTTTTAGAACTTGTTTATTCGAATTAATAATAATAAGTGATTGAGGTACTTGTGTCTATCAACGCAGTGTCCTGAGTACAAGCACGCGGGGAAATGGCGCCGCCTTTAAGATAACATGGGTATGTTTTTGTATGGAATTTAATGTTTTTGTTTTTATAAACATCTAGGAGTGTTTACAGACGACGATTTGGTTTCAAATTGTAGATAATAATCTCATCTGTTTATATAGTATGATAAATCATGCCTTAATATGCTGTAATTGACATAAAATTGGATGGATAGGTATTTGAAAACATGTACCGCGTATGGGTATTGAACAAACGGAGTAGTTCAACGCGGGGAAAAGGTTAAAATCCGTATTTAAAACTCGCGCCACCGCGTCGAAATTGGTACCTATTTCCATTTTGTGCGAGATTATATTCCGCACAAAATTCTCTTTAAAAAAACATCCTGGCCCATACAGATCCCTCTGACGGTGATTTGAACGAAACTATGCATTTCTTTGCCAAATTCATTCATGCTTGGTGCGCCGCGGCCGATTCCGTGTCATATGATATCACGTGATCTCCGATCTTTCACGAGTATTACCGATTGAGTTCGTCACAGAGTGACCATTGCCTTTGCACTGGATGCAAGTTAAGATGAAGCTATATGTGTAATCCAATTTAGATTAATCTTTGCTACGAATCGGTTTACATTATGAATATCAAAAAATATGCTATGGATAAATTGAAGCTTTTACTTCCTTTTGTATGGATTGGTATTACAATAAAATTATTATTTACCTAACAAAAAATATAAGCGCAAACTACAAAAAAAAAGTTTTTTTCCTGACTTAAGTAACTATGAAGTAATATGAGAAACACTTCTTAAAAAATATCCCTGACTCAGACTATTTTTGACATTTTGCATGTTCCACCTTACCTCTCCCCCCTTCCCCCGTCCCGTGGAGTTCCCCTACTCCCTCCTGCATTCCATACATTCAGTTTTCAAACAGCTCGCGTGCCACCTATTGCAATTTTTTATACAAATTTCATAATGCCAGAGCTCACCAGTAGTTTTATACAAACCTTGTCCTGACAATAATGAACACAAAAAAAAGTATCCTCTGCCATAGGTCACCCCAAGTAGTTTGCTACTTTGGTGACTTAGCGATGGTGCCCTGGTTCATGGGGTGAGGTTTGTCCAGGTCTTGGCGACGGATGTGTCTGCCCACCAGCTGCATGGCAAGTCCCTTCGACTTCTCCATCCGTACTCTCTTGGAAAATCGTCTTGCACCTCAGTGGGAGAGATGAATTCATACGCCCGTCACTCCTGGACCCCCAGATTCCTACCCATCACCCTATTCCTTCTCAGAACTTCCTTTCCTAAAAACACCCTCCACACAGCATCCCCAAAGATGACAAAGGCCCTGAGCTAATGTAAAAAAAGGCAATTCAATATAGTTGTTTTTATCACACCTTTAAATGAACAGAAATTTAATGAACCAGCGCAACTAAACAGAATGCATTAATAACAGCGACTTTATTAATGTTGTGTAATTTTTTCAGACCGCAGAAAGAGTACTAAAAGAATCTTGTGGGGATGAAATCAACACACAGATATATGGCAATGCTCCCATGGGATTCTATAAGTACAAATACCCTACGGAACAAAATGGAAAATCAGGCGCAAAGGTATATAGAAAAAACCCAATGCTAATTTTAATCAAAATAATGAAATACAGTACGTATTTTTTTTTTTTTTCTTTATTTTTTCCCATTGTATCTACATAAATACAAAAGTAATTTTGCATAATTTCTAAATACAGTAAGAGTAAATATAAGGTACAAGTAATGTAAAAGTTACCAATAAGTAAAATATATAGGGAAAAGAGTAGGCAATGGGAACCCACTAAGGCACTGCCTGTGTGTGGGTAATATAAACAAGATTGCTATATATACATCAATAGTATATGTAAAAAATGTAAATTTTAAACTAAAGTAATCTAAGAAATATAGTAATCTGTGAAAACATTATAGTAAAATGAAATAAAATAGTGAAACATAAATTTTGTTGATTTTTTGTTATAGTAAAGAAAGTAAAGTTAGGTTAGAATTGTATTGAAAAGTGAAACATGAAGGTTTACAAATAATTTATAGAAAAAATGTTCCAATATCTGCATCATTCAACCATAATTTTAATTCTTTTACGTAAAGTGATATTTTATCTGCCATTTGAATGTGTTTTGGTAGAAGATTAAATGTATTGAATTGTGATCTGCTTTATTAATTTCTGTATTTGTAATAAAAGTATTTTGTGCACGCCGGGATTTGAACCCGCGACCGTCGCATTGCTAGTCGAGAGCCTTACCCCTCGACCACGGAAGGGTTCAATTAAAAACAGTTGAAAAAAAATTATTCTCTATAACACGTCTCTTTTTCAATTCTTATTATAACTGATCATATCGCCGTTTTCCGTAGGGTTAGGCAGAGAGGACGGTCCGCCAAACAACTCGGTCTTGGCACACACTCTTTGCCTCATTCACATTCGTGTGAAGAGTGTGTATGAGACATATCGTCCATACACACTCTTCTATTATTCTGACTCTTGACATGGCCCGACTCAAGTATCTGATTCACTCTTCGTGCCATGTCTTCCTCGGGCGTCCCCCGACTTCTTCAACCATTCACATTTGCGTCATATTCTTCATACACTTCTTTCTTTGTTCATTCGCTCTACGTGCCCAAACCATATGAGGATCCCTTTCTTAATCTTACTCATTACGCTTAATTGATTTATCTGTTCAGGTGTTCTTCTACTACAGTCGGCACCGAGGGGGCCAGGTAAAGAGCAAGGCTCAGTATAAATGGCTCAACAGGAATGAGCTAGAGACCGCCCTCCCACACTCATACTTCTCCTCCGTCAATAACTTCCTCGTAGAAGAACGGGCCTAAATAGCATAAGTATTATAAAGTAGATAATTCATTTGTAATGTTAGCAATAAAATTTATAAACAAAGAATGATCTTTTAATAACTCAGGTACGCCTCACACTTACATAACATTACTAGAAATACATCATAAGTATATCTAGTAATGTTTCATTGTGTAAACAAGCTTATGGGTCCGAGTGGTAAATCCTTTTAAATCATATTCACATTGGTAGAAGTCACTTGATCAATACATATTTTCATTGACTGCATTTGTTTGTTTGCATCAGGGGCGTGCACTCCATATAGGCACATAAGCACTGCCTTACCCTGCCGTTTTTGTAAAATATACCTAAGCATGTAAATAATATTATAATTTATAAAATTATTACTAAAAATAAATATGTACACACTTTCAAAAATAAGCGCGAAAAAGCTGAGCAACCGAAACTACGCGAGCGACACATCAAACGGCATACTACAAACGCGGCATAAACCGTAACTATGTAGAAACTACACGCGCACCCTCCAACTGCCTCACTAAAATGCGGTCTAAGCAGGAATTATTTCTGACTAGAGCTAACTTCATACAAGACATAATTCAATGTTTACGAAATGCACAAAGCATAGAGTAGAACTGTCGTTTTGAATTTGCTTCTATGAGGTTTTTTTGTTAGTATTAAGCAGTGCTTTCTAGAACAAAATTAGCAAATGGCAATCAGTGACGACAAAAACATCTGTTGTTATGTACTTCTATCAAATAGTTGTCTTTCATAAATACTAATTGTCGGTTCAAAAACGTTTGTCGTACTTTAATTCTGAAATTATCTGATAGAATATGGAAATTTTAATCTGTGAAGCTTGCTGTATTTTCTTACTGCCTACCCTGATCAAAAACTCTGTGCACGCCCCTGGTTTGCATTGACGTCACAAGAGATATACTAATAAAATATATCCCGTACATCCGGGCATCATTTCGATGAGCTGAAGACAAAACATGTGACAATCATTTTGGAACCAGGAGAGTTCTAGCATGCCTTCAATAAACGACGATATCATTTGTACATTGAAATTACGTTTAAATTTGTAAAAGGTTTCCTGAAACAGTTGAATTCATTTATTTACCAGTCATTGAAAGGATCAACTCGTGTTACTTCTTCACTTCTCGCAACATGATTTCTTCCCCTCACCCTTTTCTTCCTATCTATTGTTTCTCATGTCTACGATTAGACCTCTCCATATAAATGGACAGAATTAATTTGCAGCGCAAAAGTAAAATTTCTTTTCAACCTGTAAAACAAATATTTCTGAAGACTTCTTTCTCACACACATTGATTGTTATTCTTATCTATCTTTGGACCCAACTCATTTGCAAACAGACTGTGCCTTTTCACCAAAAGGGAAGTGTAAGAATGTATAAATTTTCTTTTTCCACTCGTGTACAGGGAAATAAAACAGTGGTATTGGCTTTCACAGCATTTTATTTTCATTTTCCTTAACAGTTTCATAAATATGAGAGTTGACAACACAACAGTGTTTAATTTAATTAATTGTCAAAACATTTAGCGATCTCGGCAATCATCAATTTTATTGCAATTAAAACAGCACGATGAAAGGAAGGCATTTCTCATAAAATACGTTATATAATATAATGAACTAATATATAGATAAATTGTCAGAATGCTTCCTAATATATAATATGTATGTTAAAAGTTAAAACATTTTTAAAATTCAATAAGTTGGACAAGGAGACAAATAATGGAGACGGGACGGGGCGGACTGGGACAAGGACTCCAGGGCTGGATTCTATGTCCACCTATGTACCCAGTTAACGTCAGTCACGTCGAGTCCATCCGCACCACCTGTCACCTGTCGTCACAAGCTAAAAGGGCAAGGGGCTGTCTAAGTGACAATATATTACATACTTTATAATAATGAAAATCTGAATTAATATTTTCACTTACATTAAACTCTAAAATCGTTTAGTGAGCAACACTTTGATTTTTTTTGCTTGTTTTTCATTAGTGGAAGTTTGACCTTACCGATTGATTGGCGTGAGAGAAACATCTAAGTGAACCATTTTACAATGCCTGACTATTTTATCAACTTAAATGTTTTATTACGATGGCACGCTTATATGTTAAAGTTGATCTTATATATCTAAAAAAAAGTTCTACGCCGAAATGTCAGCCAATGGCGCTACATTCTCCTAACGACGAATTTTCAACAATAAATAGTAAATATTAAAACCTTAGTCAAGCCTTAACAGAACAGTGGATTAAGTATCAATCGCTTCTTATATAAGACAAATTCGGGAGTAAACACAGTATTGCTTTATGCCTTGAGTTGAGAATAATTTTCATTATTGTCATTTTGTTGTATTTACTTGTTATAATATGATTGTTTAATACCAAACTACCCAACAGCACACAGAGCATGCAGCACACAGTATAGTATAGTCCTTCAGAATGAGAAACAGGTATACCTTATGATACTGCCTCCTTCTCTAAGAATGTCCATTCACTTGTAACGCAATAAACAAAGCACTCCCACATCAGCACACTAAGCCTACAGTAATATCTGTTATTTAACAAACATTATAAATATCATGTAGATGGGTCGCTTTTCTCAAAAGATGTGTGCACTATACAAACTGCGCACAGGTATACCTATATTCTCTGTTGCCAGCCACCACTCTCTATTTCTAGCCAATCAAAGTTATTATTTATTATAATTATTACAGTTGCCGATGTTGCATGAAAAAAAAAATGCAAAAAATGTCAAAACACCCACCGTACACTATATAGACTCGCAATAACAATTGTCGGGGTATTTACAATAAGAGTGATTAAGTATGTGTGAGATTCGGGTGTTGGGGGTGTTGTGGGTGTTGCGGGTGGTGGTGCGGGTGGCGGACGGGTGGACGTGGGAAGGTCCACAGGGGGGAGGGTCACAGGGGCTCCCGCTGCGGCACCCAGATGCTGGGACCGCTCTCGCCAGCGATCACCTCCTTCACCTTGGCGTAGATGTCCTCGGGTGTATCTCCTGTCACCACCGCTGCAAAATAACATCACAGTTCATCAGACTGCAGACACAACACAAGAGCTACAGCACCATTACATATATTAATGCTAACTGCTTTTTCAAATGGGATTTACAAATAAATAAAGTCTGTGAACGACTGAGATCTATTGTAGATTAGGAGACGAGATAGGTTAACCCTACGTCATCGAGTACACGGATGAAACTACTTTGTAGTGATAATGGACACTTAGAAAACCTTAAAAAAAAACTGGTCTGCCGGTGCACCTCTTGGCAGGAGCCGCGCTGCCATGGAGAGTCAGGGATTTTTTTCAAAAAAATTACGTCATCGAGTACACGAACGGGAATGGTTTCATATGGTAAAGGTCGATTAGAAAATGAGAAAAAAGCAGGGCTGCCAACCGGCAGCCTGGCAAGTTCGCAGGCAGCCGGCGTCAAAGTGGGGTAAAAAATAGTAAATTTTACGTCATCGAGTACACAAATGAAACTAATGAATAACTATAGTCCAGATCATTCCGTTTAAGAATTTCTTGGTCTGCCGACCAGTAGCCTGGCAAATTTTTGTGAACTATTTTAAAATTTTTTTTTTTTTTTTTGATTTTTCGTTTATCTTTATTATTATTTTTATTTCATTATATTTTTAAGAACTTTGATTGCCATATTTTAAAAATAAAATCGATAATGATAAAAAAAAAAATTTGAGAGTTCCGAGTGTACCCATCCGTCAGGTGAGCCGGTCAGGTGAGGAAACTGGCCGCGGAGCCTTTCACTGCCATCGCATGCCCATATTATTATTATACAAATTTATAATAATAATAGTCTTTTTAAGATTACCTAATATTCCATATTGGTTGGATGTTCAAACAACCACTGCACTGTAGCCGTAAGTGCTGTGTTCGTCCGGAAAACGACGGAAATTTCAAAACCCAGTCCGTTTCATATCGATTTCGCTTGCCCTGCTGCATCGATTACACTCGGAACACTCAAAATTTTTTTTTATAATACCACTTATTTTATTTAAAATCTGGCATTCTTAGTTTTAAAAACCATATTGAAATAAAAATAATAATAAAGATATTGAAAATAATATTTAAAAATTAAAACAAAAAATGAAAATTGAAAAAATCGTACACAAAAAACTGCCAGGCTGCTGGTCGGCAGACCAAATAAGTCATGAATGAGATAATCTAGACTACAGTTTTTCGTTAGTTTTGATCTTGTATTCGATGTAATCGGTGTGGCGGGGCAAGCGAAACCGATATGAAATGGACGGAGTTTCAGAAATTTCCGTCGTTTTACGGACGAACGCAGCTGTTACAGCGACGGTGCGTTGGTTTTTCGAACTTCCAACTACTATGGACTATTAGGCAATCTTAAAAGGACTATTAATATTATAAATTTGTACTATAATATTGACACGCGACAGCGGTGAGGGGCACCGCGTCAGGTTTCGTAAGTGGTTTGGCGTCGAACGGCTCACCTGACGGATGGGTACACTCGGAACTCTCAAATTTTTTTTTTTATCATTATCAATTTTATTTTTAAAATATGGCAATCAAAGTTTTTAAAAATATAATGAAATAAAAATAATAATAAAGATAAACGAAAATTTTAAATAGTACACAAAAATTTGCCAGGCTGCTGGTCGGCAGATCAAGAAATTCTTTAACGGAATGATCTGGACTATAGTTATTCATTAGTTTCATTTGTGTACTCAATGACGTAAAATTTACTATTTTTTACCCCACTTTGACGCCGGCTGCCTGCGAACTTGCCAGGCTGCCGGTTGGCAGCCCTGCTTTTTTCTCATTTTCATAATTGACCTTTACCACATGAAACCATTCCCGTTCGTGTACTCGATGACGTAATTTTTTAGAAAAAAAATCGCTGACTATTTCCATGGCAGCGCGGCTCCTGCCAAGAGGCGCACCGGCAGACCAGCTTTTTTAAGGTTTTCTAAGTGTCCATTATCACTACAAAGTAGTTTCATCCGTGTACTCGATGACGTAGGGTTCCTACCTCGTCTACTGGTCTATTGTTAGTAGATTATATAAACTTAAATTCTATGTTCCAATATGCACACTTGGAATAATTTATTTATCACTAGCTGAATCTATTATAAGGTACGGAATTACAGCTTGGGGACTTTCCTGTAAAACAAATGTGAATCATGTTCAATCAGTTTAAAATTCATTAGTTAAATTATTAGCTCATAAAAGTTTATACGAACAAAGGCATAATGTTCTTTTACCAGAATCTCAAAATTCTCGCAGTAAGAGCAGTTCTGTTGCATAAAATTATTTTTCAGCATATGAAAAGTCCTATATACATAAATAGACTGGACCACACTTACAATACTCGTTTTACGTTAAATGAAGGACTAATCGTACCTAAGCACTTACTTAAACAAATATGGACAAAGAACGCTGGCGCTTTTTTACGCTCTTGTTTGATTTCAGGTGGAGGTTTTCTGTGGTACTCACTTTTGTAAATCAAACGCTTGTTTTGTGTTTGTTTGTCTGGTCATAATTTATTATTCTTTTATTTACATAATCCTGATTTTTTATAAGATTTATATTGTGATCTGCTTGTTGGAACACATTTTTTTACGTAAGAATGGAAGCTACCTTCCTTTGTTCTTCTATAGAACTATTTGAATAATGGAACAAAAAAGAAAATAATAAAATTAGGTAGGTACTTGCCTAGAAGTAATTGCCCATAGAACAAGTACCTACTCAATAAGCATCAATTTTAACCATAGCTCCCCGACAAAAAGGGCTGAAATTAAATGAAAGTTCTTTTTAGAACCCTATAATAGTTAAAATTGATTATTATTATTTGTGAGGATATTTTTTTTTTTTTAAATTAGAATTATTTTTAAAAAATAAAAAGAGAGCTGAAACTAGCTAATACACATATCGTAATCCATTGATTGTTGTAGTTAGTTTAGAAACAATAATATAATAAATTGAAGTAAATTATTAGAAGATATGCATAAGAAAAAAAAATAACACTAAATTATAAAATGTTCATCTTCTTGATCCTCGATCGATAGCCTCTGCAGTTCTTGTCTTCAAGAAAGATGGCTTCTTTTTGATCCTTGGCCTTAGTAAAGATGACTTATTTTTTATACTGCTCTTCTTAGATGTTAGTAGTTTATTTTGATCCAGTTCTTCTAAGATGTGATAGCATCGTCCATTGGTAGAAGACACAATTTGGTAATGGGCCTTTTCATAGACCCTTGCTGCGTCTTCAAGGTGACTATACGGGTTATCCCATCTTGTCCAGGGTGAGTGGCGATGACACGTCCCATCCTCCATAAATTTGGTGGTGCGTTGTCGTCTTTGATGATAACTAAGTCCCCAATCTTTAGTTGTCGCCGGTTCCCATCCGTCCATTTAGTCCTTTGCTGCAGCTCTCCCAGATATTCAATTCTCCATCTTGACCAGAAGCTCTGTCTTAGTTGGCTTAGTTTTTGGAAATTATTAAGCCTGTTTATGGGAATCTGTTGTAGGTCAGGTTCAGCTACAGCTGACAGGTTATCACCAATAAGAAAGTGACCTGGAGTAAGTGCGAAGAGGTCGAGGGGATCGTTGGATAGTGGAATTAAAGGCATAGAATTTATGCAGGACTCTATTTGGTATAATAACGTACACATCTCTTCATATGTTAATGAAGAGACGTTTGCCACTCTTTTTACGTGATATTTCACACTTTTTATGTTAGATTCCCAAAGACCTCCATGATGAGGACCTTTAGGTGGGATAAAAACCCACTGAATAGACATATTAGTTAAGTAATTAGCTATTTCCTTTTGAGAGACATATAAATTATACATATTTTTCAATTCATTATTCGCTCCAACAAATGTAGTAGCATTATCAGAATACAATTTACTAGGTTTTCCACGTCTGGAAATGAAACGCTTTAAACAATTAAGAAATGCATCTGTAGTCAGAGCGGTGACCAGTTCTAAATGAACTGCCTTAGTAGAGAAGCATATAAATAAACAAATATAAGACTTGACTGAATTGGATCTCCTACTGATTCCAGACTTTATTAAGATTGGCCCTGCGTAATCTAGTCCTGTAACAGAGAACGGTCTACATGGTGACACTCTATCCTCTGGAAGGTCAGACATTATTTGATGACTTGTTTTTGGACTGCATTTAAAGCACACAATGCAATTTTTAAGTATTTTTTTAATAGCATTTTTTGCCATTATAGGCCAATATTTTAGTCTAATAAGTGCTAGTAACGTTTGAGTACCTACATGCAAATTTGTATAATGAAAATGTTTAATGATTAACTTTGTTAGAGGGTGATCGTGAGGTAGTAATATCGGATGTTTTTGTGCTTCATGTATTAGTTTTCCTCTGGACAATCTCCCACCTACATGCAATAAATCCATATGTATAAATGGGTTTAATGATTTGAGATGACTGGTTTTATCTAAGTTTTTTCCCGCCTTTAATGTTTTAATTTCTTTTGAAAATGAATAAGATTGAGTGACCGTTATTAATGAATGTAACGACTTGTTTAATTCTATTATTGAAAGTTGTCCGCTAAATGTATGTTTTTTTCTTGTATTATTAATGAAACGTAGGATATAAGCAGTTACTCTTTGTAAACGCGTGAGAGAAGAAAAACGATAAAACAATTCCCAATCTTTATTCATACTGACGGTTAAATTTATTTTGTTTTTTAATTCCGGTGGATCGATGCAAATTTCCTTATAGTTCGGCCAAGTTACTTCATCTTGAGTTAACCAATTAGGACCTCTCCACCAGATTTCTGAAGAAAATAGACTTTTAGCACTGGTTCCTCTTGATAAAATATCCGCAGCATTATCTTCGGAGTTGACATGCTTCCATTGACTGGTTTCGCTTCTTTCCTGTATTTCTGCAACTCTGTTTGCAACAAATGTATTCCATCGCGCTGGTTGATTTCCTATCCAGCATAGAGTTATAGTGGAATCACACCAATAAAATGTTTTATCCAAAGGTATAAGTAGGGATTCCTTTACTTTTTCAACAAGTTTTGTTAACAGAACAGCACCACATAATTCCAATTTAGGCAAAGAAATCGTTTTTAATGGAGCTACTCTTGATTTAGCTGTGATTAATTGAGAATGCCGTTTTCCTGATTGGTCTGTGGATAGCATATATACGCAAGCAGCGTATGCTTTTTGAGATGCGTCACAAAATCCGTGCAATTGTATATTTACGGTTTGATTACATATAATTTTTCTAGGTATTTGAAAAGAATTTACACCTTTTAAATCTTCTAAATATTTTTTCCAAAGCTTCAGAATTTCTATAGGTATTTCTTCATCCCAAGATATCTTTTCTTGCCATAATTTCTGCATAATAAGTTTAGCATTCACGGTTACTGGTCCAAGCAAACCTAATGGATCGAAAATACTAGCAATCAGTGACAAAATATTCCGTTTATTATAAATAGGATGTGACGGTAGTTCCACGTGATATAAAAAACTATCTTTTTCGCAATTCCAAGCTAAGCCTAGAATTTTCTCTCCTTCTGGTTTGTCCAAAATTACCATATCAGTGGCCTGATCGGCCTCCGATGACAAATCAGAAGAATTAGACCGCCATTTTCTTAAGTTCATACCGGCCGAATTCATTATGGAGATTAACTGTTCTTTTAACAAATTACAGGATTCCACATTGTCTGCACCTGTAATTAGATCATCTATGTAAAAATCTCTCTCTAAAATGAGACTAGTTTCAGGATATAACTGAGCGTTTTCCATACTCAGCTGCTTCAAGCAACGCGTGGCTAAGAAAGATGACGGTCCCATACCATAAGTTATCGTATTTAACTTGAAATGGCCCATTTCCTCTTCTGGAGATGCTCGCCAAAGTATTTTTTGGAAGACGCGGTCCTCCTCTCTAATGTTGACCTGCCTGTACATTTTCTCTATGTCAGCCGTCAATGCCACTTGATATTTTCTAAAATTTAACAAATGGGTATATAAATCATTTTGTATTATTGGACCAACCATTAACGCGTCGTTTATTGATATCCCGCTGGAGGTTTTTGCGGAGCCGTCGAACACCACTCTTAGTTTGGTAGTGCTGCTGGTTTCCTTCTTGATTGCATGATGAGGTAAATAGTAAGATTTTTCTTCATTTGAAACTGGTTCAAATTTTGTCATATGACCTAAGTTTTCATATTCTTCCATGAATTTAATGTATTGAAGTTTCAAATCCATGTTAGAAGATAATTTCTTTTCCAAGTTTAAAAATCTTTTTTCTGCCATAGGCAAGGAAGTACCTATTTGATCTATACAAGGTCGGAATGGTAAGCTTACTTCGAAACGCCCATTTTCATCCCTTTTTTGGGTTGACTTGAAGCTCTCTTCACATGCCTTTTCTTCATAATTTTGGTGCTTGATGGACACCAATTCCTCTTGTTTCCAAAATCTTTCAATTTGATTGTGAATCATATTTAAAGATAAGTGACACGAGGATGATTCTTGCTCTTTTTTTGTAGTGCACATTCTAATTGGCCCGGATAATATCCATCCAAGTTCAGTGCGTTGCAGCGTAGGTCCAGTTGTTCCTAATCTCAATTGATCAGTGGTCAGCATTTCCCAAAATAGTTCGGAGCCGAGTAATATATCCACATGACCGGAAGTGGAAAATTCAGGATCGGCCAATTTCAATCCTGGTGGTATGTTTGCCTCCCTTTTTGGAAAAGAGGTCTGCGGTAACTTGCTGGTGATTTCTTGTAATACCAAGCAAGTAACAAGTTTTTTGTAATTAGAGTTTATTGATGACAATTCAAACGAGAGGCTCTTCTTTACATTTGTTATATTATTATGTAACCCAGAGACCGGCATATTTAATGACTTGTACTTTATGTTTAATTTTTTAGCAAATCGTTCAGTTATGAAATTCACCTGAGAACCATTATCCAACAATACTCTCGCTGAATGAATAATTCCATTACTGTCCTTAACGTTCACCATTGCCGTTGATAACAAAATTGTTTTTTCTGCTTCTCCAAAAGTGGAATGGTTTGAGACTGGTACTTGATCTATGCCATTCTCAGTGTTTTGATCCTCTTTAGGGAAAATATGGAGTAATGTGTTGTGTCCTGCTTTATCGCAAGTTCTACAATTATTCTTACTCCTGCATTCTTTAGTTGAATGACCAACATTTAAACACTTGATGCAAGCTTGTAATTGCTTGATTTTCTCAAACCGTTCATGTTGGTTTAGTTTCAAAAACTGTTTACAGAAATAAATCTTATGATTTTCCTTACAAACAATGCATTTCAACCTTTGCGACAATAATGAAACTGAAGATTCCTTTTTGTAACTTGACGGTTTATGATGCGCGAATATTGGTTTGGCTGTGGAACATGTTGCTTCCGATACTTCCAAGACTATCGCTCGATCTGTTAAACATTTTAAAAATTCTTGCAATGTCGGTATTTTTTCTTTAGTTGGATATTGTTCCCAATAGATCCGGGTATTGGAATCTAATTTGTTGGCCAAAATATAAATTATTATTACATCCCAATACTCCGTGGGTAGACCTATGTTTTTCAATGAATTCAAATGTAATTGTGTTTGATCTAATAAACTTCTCAAGGCGACGTGACTTTCTTGTTTTAATTCCTTGAGCTTAAACAATGAATTTAAATGTTGATTAGCTATTACACGCTTATTTTCAAATCTATTTGATAAAACCTGCCAAGCTATTTCGAAATTGTCTTGGGTAATTTCAAGTGCGTTTAATATTTGTGATGCCTTTCCTTTTAAACAATCACGCAAATAGTAATGTTTCTGAAAATTATTTAATGATTTATTATTACCCACTATCGTGACGAAAGCATCCTTAAAAGATAACCATTTCGAATAATCACCACTAAATTCTGGGAGCGAAAACGTAGGTAATTGGATCTTAATATTGTTAGTATCATCAATTTTTTCAATGCTTTTTATGGATTTTTTTGCTAACGTCACTACTTGATAATATTGCAATTCAAAACACTCAAGTGGGCTATCCTCTTCATCTGAGTTACTATCAAACTCTTCGATCTGAGATTGTATATTCTTAAAGCGATTTAACAGTGTGTTTACCTCCTCCAATCTTGTTTCCGTTTCTATTACATCAACTGAATCACTTAATAGGTAATTCTTAAATCGTGTTAATTGTGCCTTCAATTCACCGCGCTTCTTCACCAGTGATTTTAATGTTTGTGGCATAATGCAGAATTTTTTACACAAACATACACATTAAATTATTTAAAAATAAACTTTTGTTTGTTCCACCTTTGCGGGAGCGAATAATAAATAGATTACAATAAAATAAATTATATTATTTAATAATCAGTGGTAATCATAGAGTAAATTATTTGGAATCTACCTACTGGTTAAATTATATTAGGTTGACAATATTTTATCTTGTTGATTATAATATCACGCAAAAAGAGTGGCTCTTGGTGGCGAATTCTTCGCGTGATTTTACAAGTTATATTATAATGCCTTAATACCTTAGGAATATGTAATGATGAATAAGAATGATGTAGACCGGACGGCTGGCTGGATGGGCTGGTTTTCATCCGGCTCGAAGGACCATATGGCGCTTTTTTACGCTCTTGTTTGATTTCAGGTGGAGGTTTTCTGTGGTACTCACTTTTGTAAATCAAACGCTTGTTTTGTGTTTGTTTGTCTGGTCATAATTTATTATTCTTTTATTTACATAATCCTGATTTTTTATAAGATTTATATTGTGATCTGCTTGTTGGAACACATTTTTTTACGTAAGAATGGAAGCTACCTTCCTTTGTTCTTCTATAGAACTATTTGAATAATGGAACAAAAAAGAAAATAATAAAATTAGGTAGGTACTTGCCTAGAAGTAATTGCCCATAGAACAAGTACCTACTCAATAAGCATCAATTTTAACCAAACGCTGGACTACATGATACCTACTTGCTTAAATATGTTACCTGCTAAAATAAAAAAAATTTACAAATAATGTAAAAACAAGTATTATATTGAAAAATTGGCTCGCCGAAAGAAAGTTTGTATTAGACTTAATTTCTAACTGCATAATAAGTTTTATTTTTTAAACTTCAAAGTAAAAGCACCCATCGACAAACTACTTAAAAGTAGTTTATTGAGACTTCTTTTTTCTGTAACTTTTTCTTTATAATAATAAAAAAAAAATATATATATATATATATATATATATACATCCCGCTACAGATTTGGCAACCTTTCACTTCACATCCTTTTGGCTACCACTGCTTACGGTAGGTTTTTAAATAAAATTGCTGTGAATGTTCACATGTTTTTAGCTTAAGAAAAGAGTGATAGTAAAAGAATTATCCAGAAATTGTGTTTTAAGGGTATTCAAATTTTTGGTAGGTACGTATACTTTAGAGTCTTTTGGAGTTCCTTTCATATTGCCGCCTTATTGGTAACCGCGTATATCGTACGTATGTCACACTTCATTCCATATTTAGGGCGTCCATTCATTACGAACATTTGACGACCTCCGTATATTCCTGTAAGCATTACGTTTATATTACGATGCTTTCAGAATCCTTTTAATTCGGTCGCGATTTTCCGACGGTGTATCATAGGTACATAATGATTGGTTATCATACAAAGGCTAACTTGACGACATAATAAAATTTGGCATTTTTTAAAAATTTACTTGTTTGGTTTGGTGGTGCTGGGGAGTGGGGATAATGCTCGCTTCCTGAATAGAATTCTACCTTCAACATTCTTCTACCACTACGCGCTTAGTTTAGCGAGGAAATTAAAAGAATGCATTCATGTACAATCTTTTATGATTTAAAAAAAAAATAGCGTTCAGAGCCGCTAATATTACAAATATTATTTTGAAGGAAACCAAAACAGAATCCCAATAATTCAAAACGGTATACGATTATTATGATATCATTTTACATATGGGAGGCAATATCAAGCAAATTATAAATTTGGGAGGCGGGTGTGGGTACCGCCGCCCCGGGAACTATTTATTGGATAACTAACAACCCTCCCATAGGTTAGATATGTTTGGTGACTTAGCAGGGGTGCCCGTGTTCACGGGGTGAGGTTTGTCTAGCTCTTGGCGGCCTATGCATTTGCCCACCTACCACATGGCGGGTCGGATCGGGAGAGACTGGTTGAGGGAGATCTTTTCATCTCTCCAGCCAGACCCTCGATCCATCGACTTGTACCACAGTGGGAGGGATGGTCACTCCTGGACACATTGACCCCAGATTCCTAACCACACCTCATACTTTATTCCTTCCCAGAACTTCCTCTCCTTCGTTTCCCTAAAAATACCCTCAACACAACATCTCCAAAGATGACATAGGCCCTGAGGGAAATTGTTTTCCTTAGGCCCTCCTTTGTGGAGCTAATGTAAAAAAAATATAAAGTGTCAAAATTAACTATCGCTTTTGGCTTCTATTTTAAATCTCTGCTTTGATCCAATCGTTATTTTAGTTACCGATTAATCAGAATAAAAGTGGCTACCGTTTTGCGATAGGTAGCAAGGTAATATTTTTATAAAGAAAGACAATCATTCTCGGGTTACGAATTACCTGTCACTTATATAAAACTAGCTGTTACGCGGCATTGCTTTGCTATGGCATTGAATAAATAAATTGTTTCTCCGTGCATGTCCTTTCCCATTCGTCCCGTTTCCCTCCCCGCCTCCCCTTCCTCAACTGCGTCCTCGAAGAAAAAGATGTACCTACCTATATTTCACTTCATTCCTAACTTTTAGTGGCGATCGGGTTTGACGTATCCCACATTTCATTCCTAGCATTTAGTGGCGACCGGGTATGACGTATACCGCATTTCATTCCTAGCATTTAGTGGCGACCGGGTACGACGTATTCCGCATTTCATTCCTAGCCTTTAGTGGCGACCGGTGGCGAAACAACGTTGCCGGTTCAAGTCAAATCCCGTACGAGTGTTGAGGTGCATGCCGCGGCGGCGTGATTTGCGACGTTGCCGCATATATTTCTTCTTTTCGATCGTTTTTACGGTCAAATTTACTTCTATAAAATTCCGTTTTCTTATTTTTAAATTTTTTTTTTTATTATTATTTATTGAGTTAGTTGTACTACATGAATATAAACTAATAAGCACAATGTAACATTTCATTTGATAAATTTAAATATTTTTACAGTTAGCATAAAGCATGTATTTATTTTTAAATACATTCATTCTTTCTTCATTCTTCATACTTTCAGGTATTTCATCGTACATCTTTAGTCCTCTATACATAAGGCAGTTCTGCGATTTTTATGTCTTCATTTGTGGTAATCGAACTCTGTTTATATTTCTTGTTTCGTAATTATGTACGTCTCTATTAAAAACAATTTCATCCTTAAAGTATTTTGGCATTTGGTTTTTCATAATTTTATGCACAAAAATTATCACATTAAATGGTAGTCTCTTTTTTATTGGAATCCAATTGAGCTAATCTCTCATTTGATTAATCCGTGCGTATTTGTCTTTCCCCAGTATACATTTCATAGCTCTGTTCTGAATAACTTCTAGTTTGTTTAAATTTCCTTCATTGGCCAAATATAACATCGTAGAGACGTAATCCAAATGTGGAGTAACGATAGTTTTATAAATGAGCTCCGTAGTGTTTCTATTTAATTTATGTCTTAGTTTTCTAAGAAAATTGACCTTTTTTAGCACATATTCAAAGATTGCCGTGAAAGTCAGTTTTGAATCGAATATTACACCCAGGTATTTGATTTCATTTACTTTTCCAATTTTTTCACCATTAATTGTCATATTTAACCCTGTGTTACGCGTTTTATCGCCTATTTCCATATATTTTGTTTTGTTTACGTTCAGTTTCAGCTTGTTTAATTTCAGCCATTAGCTATATTTTGTAGGCCTTCGTTTATTTTGTTAATTGCATCTATGTAATCTTCACACGAAAAATAGATTAAGGTATCGTCTGCAAATAGTCTAATTTTGCAATGTTAATTTATAATTTACAGGAGTTCACTTACTCTGACGGTGATGGTGGGAGACGACCCAAATCCCAAATTAACACTGATTTCAGGTTTAAGACAGCGGATGTGTGAAACAAAGACGAGCTCACCAGTTAATTTTACTCGAAAAAATATTAAAAAATTCTGATAACGACCTTCGTACATTGTTTCCACAAAACTTCAATGTATTGACCAAATCCAAGAAAATATGAATAAATGATATAGAAATAACAAAATAAATACACTGCGCAGTTCACACGCCATAGAAATGAAACATCAGAAAACTAAAGTAGGCAAAAGTGTGTAGGCTACGAAGCACCGCACAAAGAGGAGACTGATTATTCTCCTCTTTGTGCTTTGTGATTTAAGTTTTTGTCCCTTTTTAGTGTCGCTATTTTTCGTTTCATCGAGGTTAAAATCACAAAGAAAGATAGACTAACATTGCTGGGTTACGAATAACCCAATAATGTTTGAAAATCTCCATCATTATTGGGTTACGAATAACCCAATAATGTTTGAAAATCTCCTACTACCACCACAGAAAGCCGAAAATGTTGTTTGTGTTGGGGTGGGACTTTTTTTACATTAGCTCCACACAGGGACCCTGAGGAAAATAAATTCCAAAAGGGCCTATGTCGTCTTAGGGGATGCTGTGTGGAGGGTTTTTTAGGGAAGGGAAGGATAGGAGGTTCTGAAAAGGAAAAAGGTATGCGAGGTGGGTAGGAATCTGGGGGTCAGTGAGTCCAGGAGGGGACGTATGAACCCATCCCTCCAACTACGGTGCAAGGCGATGGGTAGAGAGAGAGCACTACTGGAAAGGTCAAAAGGCCTCCCACAACCAGTCTCACTCGATCCGGCCCACCACGCAGCAGGTGGGCGCCGTCAAGACCTGCACAAACTTCATCCCATGAACCCGGGTATCTCTGTTAAGTCACCAAACGTAATGAACCACTTGGGGTGACGTATGGCAGAGGTGTTGGTTAACCAATAAATGGTTCCTAGGGCGGCGGTACCCATACCCGCATCCCAAACCTAAACGCGATGCCCATTCAACCACTGACCGGTCAATGATTCTATCTTTAAAATAAATATATAAAACTTGTGTGCAGTTCACCTTCACAAACCTACCTTACACCCAACATAATAAAATTGCCAAATATATTATGTAAAAATGTTAATAATTAGGTAAATACTGTAATACTTATATAGAAATAAATAAATAAAGTTCACTAGAGGGAGAAGTGAAGCCTTCATAAAACTAAACCTAGAAAGAATGAGACGAATCAGGAGTAGGATAATTGTAGAGTTTATTTATTGTAATATTTTTACCGAGTGTAAAAATTATTTTATTCTACGAAACACCGCACAAAGAGGGCACAGATTAGTGTCATTCTTTCGCAGGCTAATTTCTATATATGTATAATCCTAACATCTGGTCTCTGAAAATGCAAATAAATGCACATCCATTGTCAAAGTATGGCTCAATCAAAACCTTATAACTCTGAACTGCGAAAAAACTCTTTTTATTCCATTTAACAATACCAAAAAGGCGACAGACACCCTTAACTCCCTTAAATATAAGGTTTCACAAAAATACTTACAATCCTGTCTAATGCTCTAACTGTACGGAAATGAATACGGGGATTTTTTTTATATGAATACCTCACAAGAGTCCCAGGTGCTCCGTCTGGAGCCAGTAAAACTATGGCATCTTCCATTGAGGTATGTTGTGAGGATGAAGGTGGTGGGGAGGGGAAGGAGATGAGGGAGAGGAAGGTGGGGAAGTACCTGGCTATTCAGATCTGGTCACCAAACACGGCTAAAGTCTTACACCAGGGCGATACTGAGTGTACTTTCCACTCTGGAACGTGCCGCAAATATACCATATATTTACTTCTTCAAACTTCGCCAACTTACTTTGTGGCATCATTAGTTATATAATGAATAACAGATCACTTTCTAGAAACCACTATATTATAAACAATATCTACATGTTTCCATAACAATGTTATCTTCATCAGGATATGTTAATATAAAGAAAAATAAATGACAAACAAGTATAGACAAATTAGAATAAACTAGAACATAGACAAAATATTAAAAAAGTAGAGGTGATTAATTGCTTAAAAATCATAAAAATAGTTATACAAAATTAAATATAAAAATTATTTAAGGAAAAATAAAATTTCATTTAGATAATAAAAAAACTTTTAAGAACAAATAATTCAAATAATTAGTCTAAATCAAAAAATAAATAATTATAATTATTGTAAGTATTAATAAGAAAATAAATTTAAAAGATATAAAATTTAATTTACTATTAATGCTTTTTCTAATTTCTAAAATTTCTAAATTATCCAATTGTATGCCCGTAGTTTCAATTTTAAGACCTGTATTAATATCAAAAGATTGACTTGTTTCCAAAATATGGTTGGCAAATTCAGAATAATTATTATTATTTAAACATCTTATATGTTCCTTAACTCTAATGTTAAAATTTCTAGAAGTTTTTCTAATATAAAAAAAGTTACAATCATTACAAATTAATTTAAAACCTCCAGATTTGTTCAAAAAATCACATTTATCCTTATTATTTAATATATAATTCTTTAATTTGTTATTTGTTTAAAAAGCTGGTTGTACATTATTTGGCATATTTTTAATTATTAAATTTGAAATGCTATTATTTAAAAATAAAAATTTTCTCCAATTATTATCATTTTCAACAACGTGTGGATAAACAAAAGATCTAAAAAACTTTTTATTATATTTTTGGATTAACATATTGTCTATTAATTTTGAAGTATAACCGTTATTAATTGCAATTTGTTTAATAGTATTTAATTCTGTTTTAAAATTACGCAAAGATAAGGGAACGTTAATTAATCTACTTAGCAAGGTATGAAAAGATGCTAATTTTTGTGAAAATGGATGATTAGATGTTTCATGTATAATGATATCTGTATATGTATCTTTACGAAAAATATTAAATTAAAAAAACATGTAGATATTGTTTATAATATAGTGGTTTATACAAAGTGATCTGTTATTCATTATATACCATATATTATTCTAAAATAATAAATTGTGATATATAACAAAATTAACAAAATAAAGTTTATTTGCTAGACCGGGATTCGATCCCGCAACCTTCGGGTTGCGAGCTAAGAGCCTCACAGCTAAACACCGGCCATCGAATACAGGTTAATACTTAGGAATTACATTAGACAGCTAACTCAAATGGACAGATCACATAGAAAAGCTTGTAAATAAATTTATGTATTTAACTTATATTTTTAAACGTTTAAATTAAAGAGTCGACATTAAAATAATGAAATTTATGTAACATGCATTGGTGCAATCATCAGAATCTTATGGAATAATTGGATGGGAGGGGAGGGGGTGTATAATAATAATAATAATGTTGCATAAAGGTATGAACTACCCCTTCCTGCAATTATTCCAAGAAGCTGAATTGTAAGAGATGAGAAAAATTTACTGTGTACAATGTTTAAAATACACATTTTCTAGAAATATAATTTTTTCAAAAAATGAAAAACGATTTAGTAATAGGTTAAATAATGCATTTGAAATTCCACTGTGTAAAACTAGGCTTGCGTAAAGACATGCGAATTTTATTACACCAGAAATTTATAATGCTCTCTATAAGACTGCAGAAATTGAAAGTAAAAATATATCCTCGTACAGCAAATATAAAAATGTATAAAGTCTTGGATAAATACCATTGAAACCGACATTTACTTGCTGTAACATCTGAGCCGATGTAACTTAACAAATTTTATTAATCTTTATTAACATGTCGTGTGAATTATAATTCAGTAATCACGATCACAATGATTTTATTTTTTTATCTCTACGAAGATAGTGCATGCTTATGAGTAAAATTTGAACTGTTTTAAAAACACACAAGTACACCCACGAACTGGCGATGCCTGTGTGGGATTTTTTTGGTTAATCTGCTAATTGTATTATTCTTTACTTTTCAACTGTTTATATAAAAACGATTATATGTATTGTAAATTTATACTAATTTAGGTACCAAAAAAAAATCCTATTTTGTTTTTCTCTTTTTAGTGTCGCGTGTTTCCTTTCGAGTTTTTTTCTAATCACAACGTTGCTAAAGAATGTTTCACTTCAAATAATTGCTTCATCGCAGTTCTCGATCCAAATTGCTACCCAGCGCAAAAATGTGTCCATTTTCATGCATTCAGAATAATTATTGGTAACTAACATAATGTTTGATCGAAAGCGGAGCTTTAAAATAAAAGTCAAAATCGATTGATAATTTTGACACCTGAGAAAAAAGATATTTATAGATTTGTGTTAATTTTCTGTTCAATTATACAACATAAAATGATGTCATGAAAAGATTTTTGTTATTTTTCTGTTCAATTATACAACATAAAATGTTATCATGAAATCGTCTGCCGTTTTAAATTTTCATAATTCTATTCTGATTTTTTTAAAATAATAATATATATATATATTAATGTCTGGTTTTTAAAAAACTCACTTTTTTCCTTGACGCGAAAAACGACAGTACCGCCCCTTACGTTTCACCATCCTCAAGGTTCACTTTCGGATAAATGCATTTTAAGACTTTTGATGGATCCGAAAATGACCTCTCCGCTCTTTGAGTTTCAAAGACCACAGAGACCATTATCCGACTTAGGGTAGCGTGCCCAAATCGTGTCCCGATTACGGAAAAATTTTCATACAAAACACCGATGCACGGTTAGCAGTGCACCCAAACGGCGAAAACTACAATTAAATCTTCCACCGACGGAGAAATTCGGCCTTAGTTCTATTTCCCGCCGTCAGGTTCAGCCGTTGAAACGTCGCGACGTACGCGTAGGCTCGAAAAGGGAAGGAAAAAAGTCTTTTTTGGGTACGAAAGCACACTTTTCAGTACTTGAGAAAACTACGGAAAAATTAAGCATTTTGTTTGCCTACATTTTTGCTAGCGATTTATTCACAGAAAACTGAAGCAAATCAGCGGCAAAAACTGGAACCTCAAATAAAAGTACTCAATTCGGCTCAGTTCTATTTCCTGCCGACAGGTGTACTTCAAAAAAAAGATGTCATTTTGGCCATTAGTTTCAATGCAAAGAAATTGCTACGAATGTTGAGTTAGGTCAGGATTCTTACATGTCAAAACAAAACGGATCTCTCAGCGGTTTGGGTTGTTGTTTTTCGGGAAACGGCATTGCGGCCGGAAAAACGATTCCGGCTTGGATGTTTTTGAAAAATTCGGTACCCGAAAAAATTACGCATCTTTTGATAGCAATATAAGGTGTCTGTCCCATGTAAAAAAGTTCAGGGTCGCCGAAAAACCTATAAAATTTTCCAAAAAAAACAAGAAAATACGTGTCCATAGATTCACTTCTGAAGGGTAGATTTTTACCGGCCAGTAAGTACAAATTGAAATGTTATTAATTTAGGGTAGGTACCTACTTATCTCGGTAGTATTGCAAATATGATAAAAAAGCAAAACCATTGCCGAAATTTTGTAAGGAAAAGCCCCGGTACCTACCGGAATGGGTAGTTAGACAATTATTTAGGTTTTAATGCAATTTAATTTACTAAGGTAATGTTGTTTCACCGATACTGAATAATTTAACAATTTTTTTAAGTTCATTTTCACGTTCTGTGTAAGTTCTATTTTTTTTATCAGTAAATGCCAGTTGCATCATAATACAAAAATATCTATAGAACTTGAATAGAATTCGAACCGAACTTTAACAGAAATTACTCGAAGTTGAACGGGAATTTTTTTTTAAGTATTAAATTCGTATAGCGCTTTTTTTAAGCAGTAAAACTACTGGTGAGTTCTGGCATTATAAAATTTTTATGAAAATGTACGTACGCTCATAACTTCTGAAGGACTGCAACAAATTGAAAAATTCTTTTTTTGTTGTGTTCGTTATTGTTAATACAAGGTTTGTATACAACTACTGGTGAGTTCTGGCTTCACGAAATTTGTATAAAAAAATTTAATAAGTGGCGCACGAGCTGTTTGAAAACTGAATGTACCGGGAATTAGTGTATGTAGTATGGCAGCTTTTTGCTGCTAGGTCCTGCGGGCGGCTTTATACATAATTGTGTGTTTAACCGCTAAGCGTTGCTAAAGCATTCATCCGATTGCGATAAAAAATTGTAGATTTGATGTGTGCATGCCCACGACGGTTTCTGTATACAAAAGTGAGCTCTGGCATCATGAAATTACGCATTGCTAAACCGTTCATGCGATTGCGATGAAACTTTGGGGATTTGATGTGTGCATGCCTACAATGGTGTCTATATACTTACGTATGGCAGATTTTTGCTGCTAGGCCCTGTGGGCGGCTTTATATATATTTGTAGGTTTAACCGTAGGTACCTACCCGCTTACTACGAAATATTTTTTTTTCTGTTAGTAAGTCAAGTTAGTTTTAACCCGTTAGTTGCTTTGCAACGGGCAAACTTCTAGTATATATTAATGTCTGGTTTTTTCAAAAACTCACTTTTTTCTTGACGGGAAAATCGACCGCACCTCCCCTTAAGTTTCACCAACCTCAAGGTTCACTTTCGGGTGAAGAACTTTAAGACGGCCCTTGCACGCCAAAACGACCTCCGGGCTGTTTGAGTTTCACCCACTCTAAGGTTCACTCTCCCTCAAATACCCGTGTCCGGTAAAATGTATGGGAAATTTGTATGAAAAATTCAGCCAAAAAATGTGTCGATCTTCTCAAGCCAGAATGGACCTCGGCGCTCGGTATTTCGGAACAATTTAAAGTTCACAATCCTTTGAATTCGTTTGGCACTAGCAATTGTTTCTGAGAGACCGCTTACTGAGGAGGTGAAATTTTAATCGCGGAAATAGAGTATTTTTGTAGACAAAATTAACGTCGCTAGCGATTTAATCTCTCATACGAATTAACGGCGAAAACTGGAACTTCTCATTAAATCAACCAATTCGGCTCAGTTATAGTTCCCGCCGACAGGTTCGCATTAAAAAAAACAACCACAAATTAGGCCTTAGTTTCAATGCAATGGAAAATACTAGAGAGAATGTTGATACAGGTCAGTTATCAGCTATCCGAGATGTCAAAACAAAACAGATCTCTCAGCGGTTTGGGTTGTTGTTTTTCGGGAAACGGCATTGCGGCCGGAAAAACGATTCCAGCTTGGATGTTTTTAAAAAATACGGTACCCGGCAATATTAGGCAGGTTTTAACACCAAAATTTCGTGTCCGTTCCACGTAAAAAATTTCAGGGTCACCGAAAAACCTATAAAATTTTCCAAAAAAAACAAGAAAATTGGTGTCCATAGATTCACTTCAGTAGGGTGGATATTTACCGGCCAAATTGAAATGTTATTAATTAAGGGTAGGTACCTACTTATCTCGGTAGTATTGCAAATATGATGAGAAAAGCAAAAACATTGCCGGAATTTTGTAAGGAAATGCGCCGGTACCTGCCGGAATGGGTAGTTGGACCATTATTTAGGTTTTTGATGCAATTTAATTTACTAAGGTAATGTTGTTTCCACGATACTGAATAATTTAACAATTTTTTAAAGTTCATTTTCACGTTCTGTGTAAGTTGTGTTTTTTTATCAGTAAATGCCTGTTGCATCATAAAACTGAAATAATTACAGAACTTGAATAGAATTCGAACCGAACTTTTACAGAACGTTAAAATTGACTTGAAAAATTGAAGAATTTTTAATTTCGTTAAACAACCCAGCCTAAATATGAGTTCTTTTTTACGTATGTATGCAAGTACCTATACTCAGAATATAAGTAGGTTCCTACCTGCACATAAACACTCGATATCATCCGACGATATTGCATACGTATTAGTTTTCTAATTTTACAATGAAATTACTCGAAGTTGAACGGAATATTTTTTTTAAAGTATTACATTCATATAGCGCTTTATTTTAAGCAGTAAAACTACTGGTGAGTTCTGGCATTATAAAATTTGTATGAAAATGTACGTACGCTCATAACTTCCGAAGGACTGCAACAAATTGAAAAATTCTTTTTTTGTTGAGTTCGTTATTGTTAGTACAAGGTTTGTATAAAATTACTGGTGAGTTCTGGCATTACGAAATTTGTAAAAAAAAAATTATAGGTGGCGCGCGAGCTGTTTGAAAAATAAATGTACCGGGAATTAGTGTATGTAATGCGGCAGGTGGGGGGGGGATGGAAACAGGAAGGGGGGGAGGGGGACCTGGGAGGGGGGAGGGGAACTCGGGAGGGGGTTTACGATACGGAGAAGCCTAGGAGTGAAGTGGGGTGAGGGAAGGTGAGGGAAGCGGAGTGGAAAGGGGAAGAGGACGCTGGTGAGGAAGGGTGGGGGGGGGGGAAGGGGATCGGAACAAATGAGAAAGGA
The DNA here is from genome assembly GCA_917563855.2 of Limnephilus lunatus. Taxonomy (NCBI): domain Eukaryota; kingdom Metazoa; phylum Arthropoda; class Insecta; order Trichoptera; family Limnephilidae; genus Limnephilus; species Limnephilus lunatus. The sequence goes on from OU830594.1 coordinate 35,301,379, forward strand.
CACGCAGGTAGAAACATTTTCTTTATTAAATGGTATAGCAACGCATGCCGGGTACCAGCTATCTTATATATATATAAAAATCAAAAAAATGTTTGCATGTATGTATGTCCGCTATGCGTTGCTAAACCATTCATCCGATTGCGATGAAACATTGGGAATTTGATGTGCGCATGACTGCTATGGTTCCTGTTTACAATAGTGAGCTCTGGCAACACGAAATTACGCATTGCTCAACCGTTCATCCGATTGTGATGAAACTTTGGGGATTTGATGTGTGCATTTCTACAATGGTGTTTATATACTAACGTATGGCAGGTTTTTGCTGCTAGGTCCTGCGGGCGGCTTTATACATAGTTGTGTGTTTAACCACTAAGCGTTGCTAAACCATTCATCCGATTGCGATAAAAATTTGTAGATTTGATATGTGCATGCCCACGACGGTTTTTGTATACAAAAGTGAGCTCTGGCATCATGAAATTACGCATTGCTAAACCGTTCATGCGATTGCGATGAAACTTTGGGGATTTGATGTGTGCATGCCTACAATGGTTTCTATATACTAACGTATGGCAGATTTTGCTGCTAGGCCCTGTGGGCGGCTTTATATATATATTTGTATGTTAACCGTAGGTACCTACCCGCTTACTACGAAATATTTTTTTTCTGTTAGTAAGTCAAGTTAGTTTTAACCCGTTAGTTGCATTTGCAACAGGCATAAGCTAGTATATATATTAATGTCTGGTTTTTTCAAAAACTCACTTTTTTCTTGACGGGAAAATCGACCGCACCTCCCCTTAAGTTTCACCAACCTCAAGGTTCACTTTCGGGTGAAGAACTTTAAGACGGCCCTTGCACGCCAAAACGACCTCCGGGCTGTTTGAGTTTCACCCACTCTAAGGTTCACTCTCCCTCAAATACCCGTGTCCGGTAAAATGTATGGGAAATTTGTATGAAAAATTCAGCCAAAAAATGTGTCGATCTTCTCAAGCCAGAATGGACCTCGGCGCTCGGTATTTCGGAACAATTTAAAGTTCACAATCCTTTGAATTCGTTTGGCACTAGCAATTGTTTCTGAGAGACCGTTTACTGAGGAGGTGAAATTCAATCGCGGAAATAGAGTATTTTTGTAGACAAAATTAACGTCGCTAGCGATTTATTCTCTCATACGAATTAACGGCAAAAACTGGAACTTCTCATAAAATCAACCAATTCGGCTCAGTTATAGTTCCCGCCGACAGGTTCGCATTAAAAAAAAGAACCACAAATTAGTCCTTAGTTTCAATGCAATGGTAAATACTAGAGAGAATGTTGAGACAGGTCAGTTATCAGTTATCCGAGATGTCAAAACAAAACGGATCTCTCAGCGGTTTGGGTTGTTGTTTTTTGGAAAATGGCATTGCAGCCGAAAAAACGATCCCCGGTTAGATGTTTTTAAAAAATTCGGTACCCGGCAATATAAGGCAACTTTTGATGACGATATAAAGTGTCCGTCCCATGTAAAAAAGTTCAGGGTCGCCGAAAAACCTATAAAATTTTACAAAAAAAACAAGAAAATTGTTGTCCATAGATTCACTTCAGTAGGGTGGATATTTACCGGCCAGTACATTGAAATGTTATTAATTCAGGGTAGGTACCTACTAATCTCGGTAGTATTGCAAATATGATGAGAAAAGCAAAAACATTGCCGGAATTTTGTAAGGAAATGCGCCGGTACCTGCCGGAATGGGTAGTTGGACAATTATTTATGTTTTTGATGCAATTTAATTTACTAAGGTAATGTTGTTTCCACGATACTGAATAATTTAACAATTTTTTAAAGTTCATTTTCACTTTCTGTGTAAGTTCTGTTTTTTTATCAGTAAATGCCAGTTGCATCATAAAACTGAAATAATTACAGAACTTGAATAGAATTCGAACCGAACTTTTACAGAACGTTAAAATTGACTTGAAAAATTGAAGAATTTTTAATTTCGTTAAACAACCCAGCCTAAATATGAGTTCTTTTTTACGTACGTATGCAAGTACCTATACTCAGAATATAAGTAGGTTCCTACCCTACCTGCACATAAACACTCGATATCATCCGACGATATTGCATAAATATGTATTAGTTTTCTAATTTTACAATGAAATTACTCGAAGTTGAACGAGATATTTTTTAAGTATTAAATTAATATAGCGCTTATTTTTAAGCAGTAAAACTACTGGTGAGTTCTGGAATTATAAAATTTGTATGAAAATGTACGTACGCTCATAACTTCTGAAGGACTGCAACAAATTGAAAAATTCTTTTTTTGTTGTGTTCGTTATTGTTAGTTCAAGGTTTGTATAAAACTACTGGTGAGTTCTGGCTTGACGAAATTTGTAAAAAAAAATTGAATAGGTGGCGCGCGAGCTGTTTGAAAACTTAATGTACCGGGAATTAGTGAATGTAATGAGGCAGGGGGGGGTGGAAACAGGAAGGGGGGAACCTGGGAGGGGGGAGGGGAACTCGGGAGGGGGTTTACGAGACGGAGAAGTGTAGGAGTGAAGTGGGGGAAAGGGGAAGCGGACGCTGGTGAGGAAAAGGGGGGGGGGGAGGGAAGGGGATTGGAACAAATGAGAAAAGACACGCAGGTAGAAACATTTTCTTTATTAAATGGTATAGCAACGCATGCCGGATACCAGCTATCTTCTATATATATAAAAATCAAAAAAATATTTGCAAGTAAGTATGTATGTATGTCCGCTATGCGTTGCTAAACCATTTATCCGATTGCGATGAAACTTTGGGGATTTGATGTGCGCATGCCCGCGATGGTTTCTGCATACAATGGTGAGCTCTGGCATAATGAAAGTACACATTGCTGAACCGTTCATCCGATTGCGATGAAAATTTGGGGATTTGATGTGTGCATGCCTAAAATGATGTCTATATACTAACGTATGACATGTTTTTGCTGCTAGGCCCTGCGGCCGGCTTTATATGTATTTGTATGTTTAACCGCTAAGCGTTGCTAAACCTTTCATCCGATTGCGATGAAAATTTGAAGATTTGATGTGTGCATGCCCACGACGGTTTTTGTATACAAAAGTGAGCTCTGGCATCATGAAATTACGCATTGCTAAACCATTCATACGATTGCGATGAAACTTTGGGGATTTGATGTGTGCGTGTCTACAATGGTGTTTATTTACTAACGTATGGCAGGTTTTTGCTGCTAGGTCCTGCGGGCGGCTTTATACATAGTTTTGTGTTTAACCGCTAAGCGTTGCTAAACCATTCATCCAATTGCGATGAAAATTTGTAGATTTAATGTGTGCATGCCCACGACGGTTTCTGTATACAAAAGTGAGCTCTGGCATTTTGAAATTACGCATTGCTAAACCGTTCATCCGATTGCGATAAAACTTTGGGGATTTGATGTGTGCATGCCTACAATGGTGTCTTTATACTAACGTATGGCAGGTTTTTGCTGCTAGGCCCTGTGGGCGGCTTTATGCATATTTGTATGTTTAACCGTAGTTACCTACCCGCTTACTATGAAATTTTTTTTTTCTGTTAGTAAGTCAAGTTAGTTTTAACCCGTTAGTTGCATTTGCAACAGGCATAAGCTAGTATACTATATAGTATTGCTTGGTTTTGAAAAAACTCACTTTTTTTCCGGATGCGAAAATCGACCGCACCCCCCTAGAGTTTCACCCACCTCAAGGTTCACTTTCGGGTGAAGATCGTTTTTTCCCGCACGCGAAAAGGGACCGCACCGCCTTCGCGTTTCGCACACCTCAAGGTTCACTCTCGCTTGAGGAAAAAATTCAGTGCGAAAAATGAAGCCTCGAAAGCTCACTCTTTACGCGAAAATCGACCGCACCGCCCTTCGAGTTTCACACACCTCAAGGTTCATTTTCGCTTGAGGAAAAAATTCAGCCCGAAAATTAAGCCTCGAAAAATTCAGCCTCGGTTTTTTTTTCCGACAAAATTAATGTCGCTAGGGATTTATTCTCTCATACGAATCAACGGCGCAAACTGGAACCTCTGATTAAATCGCCTAATTCGGCTAGGTTATAATTCCCGCCGACAGGTTCGCCCCTTTAAAAACGTCGGATCGAAAATGTAAGTAAAAAAAAGTTAGTTTCCCGTACAAAACTGATTTTGCTAGGAATTTATACTCATTAATTAAACGGCTTCAAGAAAGTTCTTGAGAAAAATTGACACTTTACAGGGGCATTACGGAATTAAAGATTACGTTAAAAAAACACCTTCCGGCGGACATGTTTTTGATTAAACATAAGCAATACAAGTTTTATAAACTTTTAAATCCACGACATGTACCGCATTTCATTCAAAATACTTCACAATATAGCATCAAACATTGTAATAATTCTGACATCTGTTGAAATTGATCTGTCCTCGACAATGAAAAATCTTTGCGGCCAGTTAAAATGAATTCGAGGTAGGTACCTACCGGCGTTGAAAGGCGAATAATTTACATGCAGAAAATAAAAAGTACCTAGGTATATGAAATCAAATTAGATCATTACTACTACGAAGGTACTCAATTCCATAGAAAATTAAATAAAACGATAAAGATTTTTTAATGCTGCATCCACATTTGTAGTCAAAAGCTTTAGGTTGGTGAATTTCTATAAATTCAATTAGAAACGGGCCAGCAGTACCTACTCATGTGGGAACATTATCGTTCAAATATTGAGATAATAATAAAATGAGTTGATTTAAATAACTTACTAAAGATGGTCCATTTTTTGCCAAAAATGATGTACATAGGTACCTACTGGAACATTGTACATCGATATAATAATTTTTTTCCTCAGGAATGACCAAGATTAAATAAACTCGATAAAATTATTTTTTTCCTACGTTGCAATAATTTCTATAGCGCCATTTCTGCAAAAAATCACACCAAGAGCCCAGTGCTCTATACCAGGAACATAGAAATAGGAGGAGTTACAGTATCATAATGTTCTGAATTAAATTAAATATTTATTGAAAAATTATTTTTTTTGTGAAAAGACGAATTGTAAAATATTGTAAACATATTGTTAACATGGTAAAATAAAATAAAGTTTCAAGTATTTTTTTCCATAAATAAAAAAAATTATAGCACAATTTTTGTGAAAAATCACCTAAAGGACGCTGTACTCCCGTTGAAAATGTACCAGGAGCACAGAATTTTGCTGAGGTAATAATATATTGTTAATTACTAAGAATGATCCAATTTTTTTTGCCAAATGGTGTAGATACCTACCTGAATAATACACTGGAACTACATTTGTTCTGTACATTTTTAATTCAATTTTAATGTGAATACCGCACAAGAGTCCCAACTACTGGAGCCAATGAGATTATGGCATCCCCCGTTGGGTTACGTTGTGAGGCTGAAGATAGTAGGGAGGGGAAGGACATGGGAAAGAGGAAGGTGGGGAAGTACTTGGCTATTCAGATCTGGTCACCAAACACGGTTAAAGCCATTTCAAGCTATGTTTCAATTCCTAATGGTGAAAATTGAGCAGGAAGCTCCTTGGCCCCCTTTTACGAGAGCGGGTGTACGAAATTACAAAAGCTGTTTCAAAATAAATTGATGAACTCAGTAAGTAGGTACTGAAAGTAGGAACTATTTTTTCGTTTTATCCACATTCAAACATCGTTTTTTTCTTCATATATTTTATTAAACACCCGCTCCTCGCTTCAACCACGTTCACACGTCAAATCGCATAGTGTTTTAACCCGTTAGTTGCTTTACAACGTGCAAACTGCTGTCTCAAAATAAATTGATGTACTCAGTGAGTAGGTACTGAAAGTAGGAACTGTTTTTCTATAAATATTTTATTCATGGAACCCTTCAGTACCCAAGATGGATATCAAATTACGCGTCTTGACCTGTACAAACCGATGGGCTGAGTTAAAAAGTTGAGCGGTAAACTCCTAGGCCCCCTTTTTCGAGATAAGGCTCTATTGGTTTTCTTAATTTAATTAAATGAAATACTGAACGCTCCGAGTCGGGAGGCTGAATTGCTTCAGTAACTAGATGTACTGAATTGAGCGGTAAGCTCCTTGGGCCGTTTTAAAAATGTCGTCGATTAAAGTAGCTCAGTGGGAAGAGTCTTCTTTGCAACAGGACGGGTATCAAATTACGCGTATCGATCTGCACAACCCAATTGGCGCAATGAAAAATTGAGCAGGAAGCTACTTGGCCCTATTTTACGAGAAAAGGCCCGTACTGAACGCCTAGAACCGGGCGACCAAAGCGGCTCGAGAGCGGGTATACGAAATTGAGCCATCGTCTACCTGTGTCCTATTGTAGGCGCACATTCGCTTTATCCGCATTCAAAAATCGTTTTTTTCTTCATATATTTAATTAAACACCCGCTCTTCGCTTCATCCACGTTCACACATCAAATCTCATGTGTTTTAACCCGTTAGTTGCATTTGCAACAGGCATAAGCTAGTAGTGGAGTATTAACGGCTCTGAAAGCAAATTATGTTTAAAAAAAGAGAAATCTTATAAAATTGTACACTAACACACTATTTCAATTCTATTATTTCCACGCTTAGCTAAAGGCTTGTTCACATTGGTCAAGTAGTAAGTCAAGTAGAGAGTACACTTGCTACCCGACTCGCCGAAAACCGTTCGCCTTAATTTCAAATAGAGTAGATACAATTGTGCCCGCCGCCCATTGTAGGATGACGGCGGATGACGGGCTGCTACAAAGCAAAGTAAATACGCTAATTAAGCTGATTTTAATGCTTATTATAGAAGACGTAGAAGAATAAATTAGTGAGATAATAATAAATAAAATGTCCACAAAAAGAGATTAATAGCAGAAAAATAAATAATTTTAGAGTAGCAACTTCGCTCCAATGCCTCGACATTTCCGCGGGTCTACAAATGAACTCTGCTAAAACGGCATGTCAGTGCACAGGGACGCGAGGGGGGGGGGGGGGGGTCCTTATACGCTCTAAAAATAGAACGAAATTGATTGAATCCACTAAAAAGCTGACTAACCCACTCTAATAAAATGATGGTGTTCGGACGCTTTTAGATACTACTTTACTCCCCACTCGAATAAAATACATAGCGTGTTTGAACGGCTCTTAAGCGCTTGGGTAGTGGAAAATAGGACAAAACCTGCGGACGTGGGTAGGATTCTAACCAGAGGTCTTCTGTTCAGGAAGCGAGCATTATCCCAAGCACCACCAAGACAGACAAGCACATTAAAAATACCAGTTAGTGGTTGAGTGGGCATCGCATTTGGGTCCCACCCGCGGGCGTCGCGTGCCCGATTCCTCGGCTGGCTATGGCTATGTCCTCCATCACAACACAAGCAACATTATCGGCCTTTTGTGGTGGTAATAAGAGATTTTCAAATACTGTTGGGTTATTCGTAACCACAGGGAATGTTTGTCTTTCTTTAAAAAAAGGGCAAAAAAAAAATCTTTGTTTATATGAATGCGTCTTTAAAATGACAATGCATATGCATGACCTGAAGTTCAGCAAAAAGCTGCCTGCAGAGTGCTTGAAAACGCCCTTTATTCAGGGGGACATTTTACGGTGAAAATTTGAATGTGGGATGGAAGGTTACAAATAAACTTCTTTTTTATGTGTAAACCTTAAAAAACCAAATTCATGTACAGGATTTAGCCTGCGAAAAATGGGATAGTGTAATCGGCGTCCTCTTTGTGTGGCGCTTCGTAGCCTTCCCACTCTTGTCTACTTTAGTTTTCTGAAGGTTTCACTTCTACGGCGTGTGAATCGCATACTCAGTTATTTTAAAATATGAAACTACAAAAATCTGAGGTGGCAATAACGTTTAAAATACATTTGTCTAATATAACAAAATATGTGTTTATTGATAAAATCTCGGTATCTATAAGTAGTTTTAGTTAGAAAAAACGTAAGGTGAGCCGTTATTAAAACTTTTTAATGTTTGCATTGAAAAAATTAATGTTTTCAAAATTATATGTCTTTCTAATAATAAAAATCTTTCAAAACCAGTTTTTCGTTTTTGGATACATTCGAAAATGTTCCATTTATTTGGATTTCATCGCGAAGCAGAAAATTATGTGACATTCCGACAAAACATGCCCGAGGACTGGAGGGGTAAATTAATGTAAAAGTTCAAAAAGGTGGCAGATTTTAATTGATAATTTTTTTAATTAGTAAATTTAAAAAAAAAACTAATCAAAATGTACACATCTATGAAAAACAACTTTTCCAAATGTGTTCAGCATTACTAAACTATACTAAAAAATGCAATTTTATCAAATTTAAAGAAAAATATGAGTACCTTGCTGACCAACACACCTACACTACAAGGATGAAATCCTCAAAACTACTAGACATCCCGAAATTAAATAGATCTTTTGGGCAGAGAAACCATAATTTCCATGCTACAAAACTATATAATGCCCTTCCAATTGAAATTAAGAACACCATGCAGAAAAAATAGTTTAAAAAAGACATCAAATTATGGCAAGTAAACATGAAGATGAGGAAATAATTAAAATTATAGAGTAATCCTAACGTAACCTACAGACAACAAACTTAAATACTTTTAATTTTATTTATTGTTTATTTTGTGAAAATCAACAAAAGATGCAAAAGTGATTCGTAAATAATAATAGCTACTGGTTTTTAAAATATTCGAATGGAACCTCGGGGGTGCCCGGAGCTAAGATTTTTAGAAATAAAGATAGCATTTTTGTATTTGATTGATGTACGCTTTTACTCATGCGTTAATGTAAAAAAATATAACGGATTACAATCTTTCAATCATAACTAACAGATTGCATCAATACAAAAGGATTGCAATCTTTAGAGCAATCTTAAGCGTCGGGTGGGAATGCTACCCTTGTTCTACCGGTATTTCAATGGAAGATGCTCCGAGGAACTAGCGTCTTTGATCCCTTCGGCGCCGGTGCATAGTCGGGAAATACGCCAAACGCGCGCCCAACCTGCAGTTTATTCCTAGTTTTTAGTGACGACAAGAAGGGAAGATGCATTCTGCATTTCAAAACTCGTTGTCAGTTCGTTTGAACTTTCCTGTATGAGGGTTGTGGTCAAGGGTCAGGGGGCGGCGCGCGGTGGGTTTATCACGACGCGTGCCGCGTGTATTTTGGAGGTTGAGCGTGTTCACTGTTCACACACAGCTATAATATGCGTGGGACGGCATATTTCAGCATAACGCTCGCCTTATATTCCAATTCCAATTAAGTAACAGAGATTTCCGGGTTTCAGGGGGGGAAGTTTGTCCAGGTCTTGACGGCGGATGCGTCTACCCACCTGCTGCGTGGTGGGCCGGATCGAGTGAGACTGGTTTTGGGAGGCCTTTTGACCTTTCCAGTAGTGCTCTCTCTCTACCCATCGCCTTACACCGTAGTTGGAGGGATGGGTTCATAATATATGTCCCCTCCTGGACTCACTGACCCCCAGATTCCTACCCACCCCGCATGCCTTTTTCCTTTTCAGAACCTCCTATCCTTCCCTTCCCTAAAAGACCCTCCACACGGCATCCCCTAAGACGACATAGGCCCTGAGGGAATTTATTTTCCTCAGGGTCCCTGTGTGGAGCTAATATAAAAAAGTCCCACCTCAACACAAACAACATTTTCAGCTTTCTGTGGTGGTAGTAAGAGATTTTCAAACATTATTGGGTTATTCGTAACCCAACAATGTTAGTCTATCTTTCTTTGTGATTTTAAACTCGATGAAACGAAAAATAGCGACCCTAAAAAGGGACAAAAACATAAATCTATAGGATTTACACTGCGAGAATAATCGGTCTCCTCTTTGTGCAGTGCTTCGTAGTCTACACACTTTTGTCTACTTTAGTTTTCTGAAGTTTCATTTCTATGGCGTGTGAACTGCGCAGTGTATTTGTTTGTTATTTCTATATCATTTATTCATATTTTCTTCTTGGATTTGGTCAATACATTGAAGTTTGGTGGAAACTATGTACGAAGGTCGTTATCAGAATTTTTTAATATTTTTTCGAGTAAAATTAACTGGTGAGCTCGTCTTTGTTTCACACATCCGCTGTCTAAAAACTGAAATCGGTGTCAATTTGGGATTTGGGTCGTATCCCACCATCACCTTCAGAGTAAGTGGAACTCTGAAACTGTAAATTAGAAATTAATATTGCAAAATTAGACTATTTGCAGACGATACCTTAATCTATATTTCGTGTGAAGATTACATTACAAATGGCTGAAATTAAACAAGTTGAAACTGAACGTAAACAAAACAAAATATATGGAAATAGGCAATAAAACGCGTAACACAGGGTTAAATTTGACAATTAATGGTGAAAAAATTGGAAAAGTAAATGAAATCAAATACCTGGGTGTAATATTCGATTCAAAACTGACTTTCACAGCAAACTTTGAATATGTGCTAAAAAAGGTATCAAAAAGGTCATTTTTTTTAGAAGACTAAGACATAAATTAAATAGAAACACTACGGAGCTCATTTATAAAACTATCGTTACTCCACATTTGGATTACTGCTCTAAGATGTTATATTTGGCCAATGAAGAAAATTTGAACAAACTAGAAGTTATACAGAACAGAGCTATGAGATGTAAATGTGATGAGATGTGATGAGCTAAATTGGATTCCAATAAAAAAGAGACTACCATTTAATGTGTTAATTTTTCTGCATAAAATCGTGAAAAACCAAATGCCAAAATACTTTAAGGATGAAATTGTTTTAGTAGAGACGTACATAATTACGAAACAAGAAATATAAACAGAGTTCGATTGCCACAAATGAAGAAATAAAAATCACAGAACTGCCTAATATAGAGGACTAAAGATGTACGATGAAATGCCTGAAAGTATTAAGGATGAAGAAAGAATGAATGTATTTAAAAATAAATGTTATGCTTACTGTAAAAATATTTAAATTTAACAAACGAAATGTTACATTGTGCTTATTAGTTTATATTCATGTAGTATAACTAACTCAATAAATAATAAAAAGGGAATTTTATAGAAGTAAATTTGACCGTAAAAACGATTGAAAAGAAGAAATATTATTTGAAGGCACACATCTCACAGTATCTGAATTCTACATCAGAGGGCTGGTGTGACTCCGAAGAGTAATCTTGGTATGGCTATTCTGTTATTCTTTCAATTATTTTGTTCCATTTCAATGCATCAACAGTAATCAATACTGTATTGTAAATAAGACACTAAAATGATCGGTCGCCAAATACACCCTAAGCCGCACGGACGTCAATGCTCGGTATACGATAATTCGGTTGATCGCGACAAAATTTGAAAAGGCAAAACATTCGCAGCAACCGGCCAAATATGTGCGGCAACGTCGCAAAATCACCTCGCCGGGGCGTGCACCTCAACACTCGTACGGGATTTGACTTGAATGAACATCATGATCAAGAAAGACAACCTTCTAAGTAGCTGTCACTCTCTTGTAAATTTGGTAATATATTGCTTGGATTCAAAAATACCCTGTACAAATCGCAAGTGCGCCCCACGAATGAATTTGGCAGCCACGTAAACAGTATTTCAATGCAAGATAACACACATTTAAACACTATCCACACTAACTATGGTAAACAATCCATTGGTTACGTGGGGGGCAACTTATATAATTGCCTCCCAAACGACATTAAAAACGAAAAGAAGCTGGGTAATTTAAAAAAATATTTATTCTAGATAAACAAAATAATGAAATAGAATAGCGCTGTATTGAAATATTTAGTTTATCTTAATGTGTCCAATCATTTCTAGTTAAAATGTAATTTTCTTTTAACTGGAATAAAAAAATAAAATAAAAGATGCTAGATGATAGGAATTAGCGTCATAGATTCCTTCGGCACTGGTGCACAGTTGGGAAACACACCAAATGCGCATTCAACATTTGTTTCCACAACTCGTTCGGCTGTAGAATGATTTGCAGACCCCTTCCTCTTCTCTAAATGACCCCCCACTCAGCATCCCCAAAGATGGTCCTAAGGGAAAATATTTTCCTCAGGGCACGCGTGGAGTTAATGTAAAAAAAAATTGAAATCAACAAGAATTTATTACCGATTACATATATATTAAAAAACACGGGTTCCCGTTCGCACAGGATGAATACGAGCATACCTAAAGTATGAACAAGAGAGGATCAGAAAAAGAAATAATAAATTCATAAATTGAAAGACTCACCAGTGAAATATTCAGCAAATTCTTGCTCCATTTTGATTGCACGTTCATAAGTCTTACGAGCTTGTTCCTCTGTCATTCTCTTGTTCATTTCCCTGTAAAAATGCAATCAAATAATCACAACTTCCCTAAAAATTAATAAAATAATCTACATAATAAGAACTCATCCAAACGAGAAAACAAGAACAAATTTATTAAGATTTTCAGCGAGTGGGCATTTGAATTGTACTTACATTATGGATTCTACACTCTTTGGTTTGAGGAATATAGCAATTGGATACAACTGCGCCACCTGAAGCCTTTTGATAGCATTTCCGCTGACATCAAGAATGCAGTGTTTACCCTGGAATTAATTCAAACAAACAATATTAATTTATTGTTAAAAATCAACAAGCAAGGCGCATAACCGAAAATAACCCAATTTTAATGTAGACAAGCAAATTAAAACAAAATTATAACAACTAACAAAGAACTGGCTTTTCAAAACATTCAAGGTTTTGTTTGAGTTTCAACACTCTTCTTCAGAAAACAATTGAAACAAAATGGATTATTATTTTTTGAGAGACAGATATTTCAAAGCTCAATAGCTCGTGATGGAAATGATATTGCGAACCGAAAGAAGTTGCATTGACCAACAGAAAGAGCTGTAGAGATTTAATGTTAAATTTTCATTACCAAAAGTATTATAGTAATTTATTTTTGGGGTATTATGCCATGTTGCGCTACCTCATTCTTTAGCCGATGTTTCGGACAGCGTTAGTGTCTCATCACCAGGGCAGGTGTAATGAAATACCCTAAAATAAATCACTGTAACCAAAGATTGCCATTCAAGAGTTGTTGTTCATGAGAGAAACCAACAGATTTTGTGCTTAGGAACTAAGATAATGTATTGAAAATGAGTTACCTTTTCCGCCACCTGTTTGACGGAGGCCACGGAGGTGCCGTACAGGTTCTCGTTGTACTGGCCGGCCTCGATGAAGAGGTGGTTCTGGATGTCCCTCTCCATCTGCTCCCGGCTGGCTACAAAGTGATAGTCCCTGCCATCCACCTCATACTCACGTTTTGGTCTAGTTGTATCTGTAAACAATCAATACCATCTAAATTTGGAATTCTGCATGTTTACGTAAGTGCGTACAGTAGAAGCCCGTTAATTCAAAATACAAGGGGCATCAAAAATCAATTTTCAAATTGACAAATTCCCTCGTTCTAAATTTTATGAAAAAAAAAATCGCCAAAAAATGAGTTCCTCGGCCGCAAATTTAAATTCAGGTAAATTCTTAATAATATGACTTATTCCCATGTAAAAGCAGCCGTTTACCACCGCGGTTTGCCCTACATTCGAAATAAATTGAAAAATATAATATTTTTCCAAGTAAATCAAATATTTGCAGCCGATTAACATCTCAGTCATCGCTTTAAACTCAGATTTTTGTAAAAAAATATAGAAAAATATTACCCCACATCAAAATCAAAATTTCACAGCCGACTTCCGACACAGGCGGCTCTTTGAATTCAGGTATTCGTAAAAATACAATACGTTTCCACATAAATCGAAATTTCGCTGTCGATATCTGTCACAGCCGGCCCATCAAATTCAGATATTCAAAGTAAATTTGTAAACATATGAGATATTTTCCCATAAATCGAAATTTGCTTTTGATTTCCGCCACAGCTGAAGTAAAATTCGTAACAATTTTGCATAATTTTTGTGTAAATTAAATTTTACAGTCGATACCCACTGTGGCCAGCCCCGTTAAACTCAGATAGTAGAAGTACATTCGTAAAAGTAGAAGAAATTTCCGCGTAAATCGAAATTCTACTGCCGATTTTCACCGCCGCCCCCTTCAAATTCAGATATTCTAAGCAAATTTGTTAATGTTTGGTTTTGAAATGATAATATGCGTAGTTCCTACCAGAATGTCATTTATCCAGTTCCTACCTTCCATAACTATATCACCTTGCTGAAGAAAGCATTTGAAAAAAGAACAATAGAAACAACTGAATTGAAGTGCTTTTGTGAAAAACCCAGAAGCTTTTGGGCATTGGAAGGAAGCAACTTGTCGTGTTTTGTTATAATCTTGTTTATGAACATATCGAAAATACAACTGTTTGTGTTGTATTTATGTATTTGTGTTGGCGTTAGTTACCTCGAGGTACTGAGATGAGAGTAAATAAACTATTTGTGATTGTGTTGCGGCTTCTCAGATGTAAGCGTTAGTTTTCCTTCTCCCTTAATCCTTCCCAGTACACATTTTTTTAAATTTTTTTTTTTAAAATTATTTATTAACCAAGATATTGCAGTACATATATACAAAATACAATGTACATTTTTTTTTTTGGTATAAACCACCTCACTAGGCTGAGCCTGTTCCGAGGTGGCAGGAATTTAAACTAATTTTGATATCTTAATCTTGGAAGAAAAATAAGATTAAAAGAATTAAATATTTTAGTTTAGATAGACAAATACAATAAAAGAAAAATAAAATAGTAAAATAGAAAAAAATATGATAGAAACAAATTAGAGTCATAAAAATAATTAAGAGGAAAAGAGGAAAAATACAGGCGTTGAGTGTGTTCTTGTATTGTTCAGGTTATCTGACCGCAGTATATAATGCCTTTGTCGATTATCCACATATGGATTTTGTGTTTTGCATTTTTTATCATGTGGATATCTTTAACATCTTTTTTAATTAAATTAAAAATTTTTGGAGCCAGATTATGATAATGTCTTTGTCCATATGTAGTATTTGTCTTCGGAGTCATGTGTTGATGTCTATGTCTTGTGTCGTAATTGTGTTGTGCAGTATGATGGTTTAAGTTATTAAGTTAGTTACATATAATCACACAATTCCAACAATCACCATTTTTGTTTTCGTTTAGTTTAATTTTAAGTCCATTTCCTGTTGCATTTGAAGCTGTAATTCGAAAACAGTTTCGGATGCTACAGTTAAAATACGACATACTTCCACTTAAATCGAATTTTCTCACTGATTACGCTCAGGCCGGCCCTTCAAACTCGGATATTTTAAAAAATACTACATTCCAGGGTAAACAGATTCAGATTTACAAAATAATAATACGAATTACGATGATGTAAAATGTAAATCGACATCTTGCACCGTTTTACCGCCACGGCAGTCTGTCAGAATCAGATTTACGAAATTGTGATTTTTTTGCGAAATTTGATGTATTTCAAATTATGCAAACAAATTTTTGTGTGCGAAATTAACAAATTTCAAACTAGAAAATCATTTTGTATGAAAAAAAAATTCTGAGGATTATTTTTGGCAAAAATTTTGAATTACACGTTTTTTTGAATTATCGGGGGTTTGAATTAACGGGGTTCTTATGAATGTATATGTTAAATTTACACTTGTAACAAAAAATTATGTATTATCTTTAATGATGAAAATTTTAAAAATCATTTTATCGAATCTTTCTTAGAGCTGAAAAAAAAAGTAAGAACTCTCAGCGTATGAAACAACACCAGTGGTCCCTGCCTACTCTAGCAAATAATATCTAGGGAATATAATATAGTATATAAGTTACGTGGACTTACGTGGGACACAGCTTCCAAACTTCTCGGGGAACTCAGAGATCAGGTCATCGTTCACCCTGTCTTTGAGAGGCCCCAGTATTATCACGGGCCGCGTGTAGCTGATAGTCAGTTGCTGAACGGATTCATACGATAATACGGCTTCTTCTTGACCTGCAAGCATTTGGGAATACATCAACTAAATACTCTAACCAACACCTAATTATAATAAATTACGACATTCAAAACGGTTTGTGGTTATGTTTGTATAGTTAATATTATTAGTATACCTATTTTTTTACATAAGCTCTTGGTTAGGAAGCCTCTCTAAATTTAGAGAGCAAATTCTACATTAAATTTGTTATTCAGAATGGATTCTGTATTGTTATCCTTCTACAGAATATTTACGTGCTTAAAAATTAACTTTTATGTTAAAAGTTGAAGTAGAACTCAAGTTTTAACCAGTTTTATAATAGAAATGCAACAAAATCCAATTTGTATTACATTTTCCTCCTTATAAAGTATGCAATAATTTTGAATTATTTCTTGTACAAAATATACATCATAATGTAGATTTTGATGATTTATGTTGTGTGTTGTGAATAATTTTAGAAATGTAATTCTGTTCTGTTTAATCTCTAAAACTAATTAACAATATGTAACTATAAAAAAGTGATATTTTCGTAAATCTGTTAGTGCTATCATATTGCAATATAATCACAACAATGTTCTACCTAGAATAATTAAATTTAAAAGGAAATAGTAGATATTTCCTGTCATCGGGATCAAACCCTCAGCATTGTGCTTGCCAATGGTGTTGTCTATCGTATTAGGCCAGTCTATATTATTGCATGATCTCAAATTTCATTATGCATTAGAGGTATGAAAGAGAACCGATTAATTAAAATTGTTGTTCTATGGTTGTGTAAACAAAATCTGACAAAAATTGTAAATCTATAAAAAGTACATTGAAAGCTGAAACTACCAGAAAAGCTTCCGAAGAAGTTGGACTACTGAAAATGAGGTAAACGAAATTCAAGAACTGATTTGAAGATTAACAAAAGTGATGAATGATAACCGATAACCAAATGTATGTGATGGAGCATGCACCAACGTTAGGACAAGTGTGAGCAAATGTAGCAACTAACGGCGCTGCTTTCCCCGTCAAGGGAAACACCCAACCAAGCAGATTGCAACTCATTGGAAGACAAAGAGAAAGTGATGTTTGATGAAGTGTTTGTTTGTATGGTGCGGTGCTGGGCGTGCTGTGCGGCACATGCAGATGGCGCTCAAGACTAAACCGGGAGGTGATGATGGCAGATGGCAGATGGCAGCCGATGGCAGATGGCTAGTGGCAGTGGCGAGGTGTGGCGTGGCTGATGGCGTAGCTAGATGAGGACTAAAAGAATGAACTTTGCCTTGCAGTGCTTCCAGTGGCCTCAGTACCTTCAACTCAGTTACACAGTGAGAAACATTCAGTTTAGATTCCAAATAAGATAAGAAAGATATTAACTTTGTAAATGCATATTACATTGTAATACGAATACAGCGTGATAAAAATGAAGAAGATGTTAAGAACATTAGAATGAACAGAGAGAGAGAAGATGGAGAGCCGAGCGCTGGGCGGTCAGGCCGGATGGAAGATGTAGATGCGGAGTAGTGTCTGTTTGGGCAGAAGTTAGTCTGCGCTAGTCCGCTATCGGAAGAGAAGGCCATTGGAGAAGGAAGACGTGACAGTTACGAGGAATGAATAAATTGATTGTATCGAACTGTTATTCAATGAGCATCTACTGGTCTAAGAATAATGACGGGACATGATAACAATGCGGGAGTATTTCTACGGCACGCGCAAACTACACTTTACTCCCTGTCACTTACTGTCTTCTAGATATATGAGCGTAATCTCCTCCATCAACGGAAGTTCCACTCGATACAAGATTTCCCCTACATACAAACAACAGAGTTACATCACTTGCAATAGTGGTCCAATCATTACCCATGGTGGATACACTACAGGCAACTAGAAGCACCGACTGTATGGAGACTACCGTAGTGTCCCTGCTTGTGCATGCACCTCCCCACACACTTTCTTCCTCCACACTCGTCACTCGTCACTTCTCAGGGAGCTCCCCGCTCCCTACTCCCCACTTCCCACTTCCTTCGCCGAGAAACTTTACAGAGGAACGGAAATAAGCAAAAGCCCGCAACAATGCATAATAAGCTGATATGAAGTGTGGACACAAAACCAGTTCATAAATTAATATCTAAGTCCAGCAGAAAATTGGTGGTAGTTTTGTTGAAAATTCTATGAATAGGGTTAGAGCCAAACACTCTTCAACGGTACATGGTAAATACATCAGTACATCTTTAGATTATAGAAACACTGACATTGTTGAGTCAAATGCAATTCATTTATTATTTCAAAAGTCTATCTTTATGCGAATTCACCATGGCGAAAAAAGCATTTAGTTTTTTTAGTTAATTATATTTCTCATAAAAAGAGAGTTGGTTATGGCAATTTTTAAAACAGGTAGACCAAATGATCTGCAGATACCTAAAAACTCGAGAAATACATAGCTACATTATTGAGACACTGAGGTTTCATTATCTGACTATTACGAGATAATGTAGGTGAAAAATGTGTCTATTTTATAATTTGGAATGATTCTAAAACACTAATTCTACAACATATAATATTGATAAGACAATTTGCTACTGTTCTATACCATACGGGTGGCCATTTCTAAATAAATATCATCACAAGAACTAACACATATTTATAAATGTAGATTTTCCTTTTGTTTTGGAACCTCATCCAGGAAAGTGGCGATAAAACAAGATTGGTGAGGAATCTATGTTCTTTCCGTGTCATGGAACATTATTCTTGATATTGAATGTAGAGAGGCTGAAGAATTTATGGTCAATCATCCAACATTCAACATGGAGGAAAATTATGAAAAGGCAAAATAAAAATAGCGGTCTGAGTTCCATTTTGACTATCCAAATATCTTAGACGGTTGTGACTAATATAAATCACAAAATGATGCACCTAATTTTTTTCAAAATAAACTTTACAAAAAAATAAAATCATCAAAATGGCATGATTTTACTATTTTTGTTGTCTAATTGACTGAAATATCAGGTATGTGCTAATAAGTAGAAATCTACAATTTGTTGGGTGAATTTCATTGAAATAAGTAGTACAGTAGTTGTAATATTGTATTAAATATGAAATAAATATGTAGAACATACCTTCGGCATTAGCGTCATCTTGAGTGTAGCATAGCATGAATGCTAAAAATAAATAGAATATATTTGCAAGTGCATAATTTCCCAGATTTGTTTAATAATATTCAAAAAGCACCTAGCGCACCTGAATAAGATGCAATACAATTTATAACACCAAAAAAATTATACTTAAATGCACTTTAATTTACAGTGACTTTTAATTCAATATTCTGCTTTCAATTATAGTTAGCAATCCCAGATATT
Organism: Limnephilus lunatus; assembly: GCA_917563855.2. Taxonomy (NCBI): domain Eukaryota; kingdom Metazoa; phylum Arthropoda; class Insecta; order Trichoptera; family Limnephilidae; genus Limnephilus; species Limnephilus lunatus. Next base: position 35,320,575 of record OU830594.1, read on the forward strand.
TAATAATTTTACAGAAAGGAACTCTTGAAAATTCAAAATTTTAATAATCTCAAAGAGGTAATTTATGGCCAATATGTTCAATTAACGTAGGGTCCTTAGTGCAAATATAATCATAAAAACTAATTCAACTGTCTTTTTTAAGTTATAAAAAAATTACAGCTTTAGTAATATCCACCATGCATTAACAATAAACATATTTGCGGTGCGTATGATATCCCAATAAATTGAATTAGTCACAATAATTAATAGACTTCCAATTTGGTGCAAAAATAATAACATTCCGTGCAAGCATCAAGATGTGAAAATTAAAAAATAAGCCCCATATAGTAATAATGATTTGTGTATTGACAATAGAATTTCCCTGGTATAACCCCAACTTTAGCAAAAACGTTTGCATTAACATATTAAACTGACTGTAGTCTCCATTAATTTATTTATCAATGTTTATTATGAGAGGTACAGGAGCAATTTGTGAAAAATTTCAGGAAAATATATATTGGATTGCGCGGGAATCAAATTCACTACGCTACGGAGGCTTTACTGTACTTTGCAGTCAGTTGAGTTTCTGCAATATTAAATCTGTTCATTGCAGTACACTCAATAATTGTAAGAAAGAACCTAAAACAAATGGTAAACTGATTATTATACATGATGCGCAGATAATCTATGCTTCCAGCGCTAGTTGTGATCAATTCCAGAACACGGTGTAAAAATGATCATGTTACACCAATAGGCGTACCGGCCTGTCACCGGAGTAGGCTGATGAAAATTTTTGCAAGTGCAATATTGAAAATTATGGTGTTGAAATAAAATTTAAACATATTTTGAAGTTAAATTTTAATATTCCATTGTGTATGGACATTATTATTGAAGAACCTCAAAACATCTTGGTAAGCCATAAAATTAAGTAAGTATGTAATTGGAGCAAAGACGGAAGAGTCTGGTAAAGAGTACTTACGTTCTTGGTCGGATCCGTCCTCGGATTTAGCGTCGTCTCGACTCTTCATGAAGGGAAACCGTCTGCTGAACGATAATGTCTTCTTTTTTCTTTCTAATGTTGACTGTGATTGCTAAAAACGATTGAAGAAATCAAAGTTTGTTATTCCAAAAGACAGGATGGAAAGAAACTGGAATCTAGCAACAATGTACAAATTTATAAAATTATCGGAGGAAGCAGTCAAAATAAGCCTTTCATAAAAACCTTCCTTCTCACAAATCTTGTATGAAAACAAAAAAGTCAGAAGATAACAAAATGTCGCATGTCTTTAATCATATTCCTGTGGATATTTTGCAAACGTTGCCAGTTGTAAAAACAAGCAAAAAATTAAATGCTTTTATTCATAAAACGCATACAATGGTAATAAAATTTACAAAGAAAGAGGAAGATATTTAACATTGTGTAAATCACATACTTATTTGTTAATAATTTTATATGACTTGAGTGTTTAGATAAGTTTGTACTTACAAAATATGACAAAAACAATAGGAAACATAACAATATGTGTCAGGTAAGAACTTAATTTTTTTATTACAAAATTTAATATATTAGGGACAGATTTAACCCAGAAATTAGTGGATGATGTAACTAATTTAGGTTAGGCTATTTTGTAAATAAATCAAGATTTGTTGGTTTAGTTTAATAATGTTGTATTCCTTTCACATATTATAATCCCATTGTTTCTGACAGCTCTCACAACTGAGGGTGTATAGCATACAAGCGCTACCCTTTCAAAAGTTGATATTGTCATTTAGTTTAGTACCTGAGTTGGTTGCCCCTGGAACTTGACTTGGCGATCCCTGGCCCTCTGCTTGCGTTCCCACCTCCTCTTGGAGGGGACTATTCCTATCACTTCTGATTCTCCCGTGCCATCTCCCGCAAGCCTTCTGAAACATGTCACAGCTTGGTGTTTAATGTTACGAAGAATTGCTTACAGAGCTACCAAGCTTATTTGAAGAATTTCATAAAAATATTATTTTGTAAATTGGCTGAACATGGAAAGAGACAAGGATTAGTTGTTCATTTCTCGATTTACTAACCACTGGAGCGCTTTTTGCCATTATGGCACTTTTTAAAATACCTCGGATTGCTTTGCTGCCAATTTTGGCAAATTTTCCCTTATTTTGCAAATAATTAAAGGGATGTAATAGCCACGGCCGAATTCGAAAACTGTCAAAATGTATTTATTATTACATCACTAGGTGGTGGTAGTGATGCCTTCGCGAATTTTAAAACTTCAACATCCAACTTGTGTACGTTATGACGAGCACAATATTTTTAAATATCGAAGTAAAAACCAAACCAATAACAAAGTGTGTTTAATTTATGGAACTTATTATTTTGGTAGAATATTTAGTATGATCCTTTTTACAATTTCATTATTTGCTTGTTGATGGTTTTTTCCCATAGTTCATGGTCGTTCCGTATACTCGCACGGCTCCCATTATAAACGATGTTTGGAATCTCATGGTTCATTTATTGTTATTAAGTTTATTTTGTAGAACTCCATTTTAATTTTTTATTTCTTTTATATGCTCAATAATATTATTATTTTATGTATAAAAACAGTTTATTATAAACAAGTTCTGCTTCGTAATTATGTATTTCGTATTTATATATTATACACGGTGTCCGAAAACTCGTAGTACAAGCGGAAAACTGGTGAACCTACATCACATAGGGAACCTAAATAAACATAAAGATTTTCAATTTAAGCATTTTTACATTCAAATTTAAAAAAAAATATATCTAATAAATTTTTTCGGGTTCTTTAGGGTTACCGATACACGGAAATGTTATTTTGACAGTTCGAAGATGCTACTATAAAATTATTTATAAGCTGCAAAATCTTTTTTCGTGTCCATAGTTTATTTATTTTCACTTACTAAGTTATTCTTCCACCTCTTCTAGGCATTAAAATATGGTTAATTAACGTATTTACTTTGTTGTGGAGCAATTTGAATAAGCGGCGGGCAATAATTTACTCCAGTTGAAAGTAATACGAACGATTTTCGGCCAATTCGAATAAGCCTTGTGAGAGAAATTATTAGCATATTTGTGTTCCAACTTACATTATGTAGTAATGTTCCTTTTCAAATCCAAAAACCCTAGGCACATCACAAAAAACACATTAAAATGTCATTGGCACATCACAAACACATAATAACAGGCGTTGGTATTATTCCATTGTAATACACAATAATTAATCACGTTAAACTACGAAAATATCACAAAATAGTACACAAACACACATTGTTTTAAAGTTTAATGAACGAAAGGGTTGTTGATAGAAAAAATGTCAACAAAACGCGTAAATCGCGTGAGCCGTGAACCGAAAACTGCATAAACAATACAACCCGAAAACACGTGATTGTACAGGTCCGAAGATAGCCGCAATCTTCTAGCCTCTTCTCTCGCGTGTATTGAAATGAGCGAATAGAGATAGCTAATTTTGTTTTGGAATGCGATACGTACAAGCTGCGAATGATTCTACTTCTTGAAAACTATCGCGCGTCTCTTATTTCACGTGTTTATTGAAAGGAGCTAATAGACAGAGCGGATTTTGTTATACTACAAGCTGCGAAAATATTACGATGATCTATTTAACCGTCGAATGACCAATTATTTTATTTTTACAGTGAATTAAGTTTTGGGCGATTTCAAAATAATGCTTAAAATCCGGAATTCTTTATTTGTTTTTCTTTTCAATAGTTTTTATTAGTTAGGTACTATGATCGTCAGTAATAATTTATAAGAATTTGACCAAAAAAAAAAACAACTTCTGATTCGATTTACTCGAAAACAAAAGCTCAAATCAAAAAAAGTTATACTACAAAATCAACTCCAAATGTGATGAGGAATCCCCAGTTTCCCGCTTGTACTACGAGTTTTCGGACACCTTGTATAAATATGTTTTCAAGTAAAAATTCTTTACGCACGCTTGACACTTAGGGGTAAACTGGTGAATGCGTTACGAAAAGTGTGATTGTTACGAAAAGTGTGATTGTTACGAAAAGTGTAATGTGAACGGTAATTGATACGAACGGTGATCAATGTCATTAAAAAAGGAAACAGAGCATGTGCAACTTTTGCCCATGCTTCGTTTCCTTTTTTAATGTGTTTCAATGTCATATGTTGTTTTATAAGTTAGTGAAGTTTTACTTCAATCGTGTGGTCGCACTCAACACTCGTTTTTTTTAAGTAAAACTTCTTTACGTACGATCGACACTTGGGGGTAAACTGGTGAATGCGTTACGAAAGGTGTGATGTGTTACGAAAAGTGTGATGCGAACGGTGATCGATGCGAATGGTGATCATCGATGCGAACGATGATCAATGTCATTAAAAAAGGAAACGGAGCATGCAAAAGGAAACGGAGCATGCAAAAGAAAACGGAGCAACTTTTGCCCAGCGAAAAAAAGACGCATGAGTGTGTACTACTGTGTGAAATGCAACAAACCATATTGTCTGGAATTTCAATGTCACCCCAGTGTCATGTATTCTTTTATAAGTTAGTGAAATTTTGCTTCAGTTCAATAATATTATTATTTAATGTATAAAAACAGTTAATTATAAACCAGTTCTGCTTCATAATTATGTATTTCGTAGTTATGTATTGTATAAAAACAGTTTATAACAGGGAAACTACATTATAATGCAAGCGCCTGCCATTACCACTTATTTAATTTAATATCTGGCATTCTAAGTTTTTAAAACCATATTGAAATAAAAATAATAATAAAGATATTGATTTTTTTTTTAAATTAAAACGAATTGTACACAAAAAACTGCCAGGCTGCTGGTCGGCAGACCAAGGAAGTCATGAATGGGATGATCTAGATTACAGTTTTTCGTTAGTTTCGATCTTGTATTCGATGTAATCGATGCAGCAGGGCAAGCGAAACCGATATGAAACGGATGAGATTCGGAAATTTCCGTCGTTTTACGGACGAACGCAGCTCTTACGGCGACGTTGCGTTGGTTGTTCGAACTTCCAACTACACTATGGACTATTTGGCAATCTTAAAATGACTATTATTATTATAAATTTGTACAATAATATGGACATGTGACAGCGGTGAGGGGCACCGCGGCACGTTTCGTAAGTGGTGTGGCGTCGAAAGGCTCGGCCGACGGATGGGTACACTCGGAACTCTCAAATTTTTTTTTTTATCATTATGGCTTATTTTTTTTTAAATATGGCAATCTAATTTAAAACTATAATGAAATAAAAGTAATAATTCAGATAAAAGAAAAATTTAAAAAGTCGTACACTAAAAGCTATCAGGCTGCTGGTCTGAAGACCAAGAAATTCTTAAATGGAATGATCTGGTTTATAGTTATTCAATGGTTTCATTTGTGTACTCGATGACGTAAAATTTACTATTTTTTACCCCACATTGACGCCGGCTGCTTGTGAACGTGCCAGGCTGCCAGTTGGCCGACCTGCTTTTTTCTCATTTTCTAATCCCTCTTTATCATATGAAACCATTCCCGTTCTCGTATTCGATGTCGTAATTTTTTTGAAAAAAATCGCTCACTATTTCCACGACTGCGCGGCTCTTGCCAAGAGGCGCAGCAGCAAACCAGCTTTTTAAAGGTTTTCTAAATGTCCATTATCACTACAAAGTAGTTTCATCCGTGTACTTGATGACGTAGGGTTTACTTATCTTGTCTCCTAGTCCATTATACTTGATACTAATACTAATAATATAAGATAATTTTTGTATCTATTACCAAACACAGCGTACATAATGTACCTACGGCGAGCGAATGCCCACAAAAAATGAACTAATACTGAATAATACTGATATTCCGAAATAAGCCACGCTACATATATTATAGCTGTGTGTGTGTACGCAGCACAATGAATTCTCACACATACTTGCAAAACGTGCGCGTAGCCACACGTGTGAACATCGTCCTAATGAATATGAAATGTTATATTTTCAACGATTTATACAATATGGCCGTTTAAAATTACAGTTTGACAAACTTACACCAAAAAAGAGAATTTTCGAGTACTTTCTGTTTTTGCAGCTTCCTGAGATTATTGCAGTGCTTCAAGTGAGTCGGTATTCTATGTTTACAGCTATTAATGAAACATTTCAACTGTATTTTCAAAATATATACGCTGTCAAACGAGGAGCGTACAGTTTCCCTACCTGCCAACGGGAGATTCCAGCCCGGAATGAGTAGAAGCTAAGAAATGTGTTCGAATTTGGCGAAAAAAGAAGTATTTATTTAATTATCAATATCCACAGATATCATAATGATACTAAGAGGCCGTACTTATACAGATGTATGTATTATGAAGGGGAGAGTAGGGTATATCGTACCACTTTGCTCTTAACTCTCAATACAATAGTATGATGGAATTGGATAAGAGAAGTGGAATTAGGTTCAAATGAAAGCCTGTTTTATTGGGTACCATGTATATTTAAATCATATTTTTCATGGATCTGTAAAGCTTTTAAATTAAAGGTTTTATTAAAAATGATTTTCGGTACGATTTGGCTAACCGGTATGGTAAATCGTACCACCGGTACATAAATCGTACCTAGAAAATTATGTCAATTTACATTAAAGAAAATATGGTCATTTTTAAGGCATGCATGCGTCGCAAATGTCTGGGTTATGTATTGGTGCAAGCTTCATGCACCCATTAATGCCAATGAACACACTGGATCCAGTCTCCTTTGGGTCCGGCCTTCTCCAAATAATTTCCAAAACATAGATGCACACGTTTTCTTCATCATCATCATCAATATCCGTGTCCGAATCATCCAAAACGACAATAGTATCAGCATCTTCACTATCGCTACTACTGCAATTTCTAGGCTTCTTTCGTCGACTACACTTCTTACCCTTATTGGGTTTTTTGTCAGTTTTTTTAATAATCTTTTATTTTCTTTTCTCAATTTTTTTATGAAGTCGTTTCTGGCTGTCGGATGCTCAACTCTTGGTGGCGTTTCATAAAACTGTAAAACCACGATTTACCTGCCATTTTTTTGGTTTTGCTGAAAGTATGTGGAATACAATTCTTATCAGTAACTTGGTAAGCTAATCGACGAATATCACTTATGGTTAAACCAAACAAATGAGCCTCAAGTTTTAACAAATGCTCTACAAGTATATTTTCGAGCTGATTTTGAAAAATCGTTGATCTTCCCCTTTGTAAAACCAAGTTATTTGCAAATACATTCCTGTTTTACATATGTCTTCTTAATGTAGGTTTAGAAACTTTGAACACTCGTGAAGCCTCGTTTGGTCCCATTACGTTGTTCTTGATGGCCGAAATCATTGCTTCCAAATCTGCGTTAGACCACTGATAATAATTTCTTTTCGACGTCATCTAAAATTTAAAAAAAAAAACAGAAAACAACGTAAGGTAAATCGTACCGGTACGATTTATCAAACCACTGGCGGTACGATTTAGCGAACTCTGAGTTTCTATGAAATAATGACTGCAGAACATGTAACAATACACTTGTGAAATGTTATTTTGTAATAGCAAATTATAGAATATAAACATGTTAGCTGGAGATAATTTGAGAAAAAACAAACATACCTTTGAACACGATATCACCTTAGGTAGGACCCAAAAAAATTAGATCAAGATTGTGAAAAAGCAAAAAAAACTGTACTGCAAACAGACGCATGATCCAACACTAATTAAAAATGACGGGACAACTATGACACTTCAAAGGGTTCACGGAGTGTTGTCAGGCCTAATAAAAAGTGACCAGTAGCGGAAATAATCAGGTGGTACGATTTATCGACCGGTACGATATACCCTACTCTCCCCTATATATTTTAAATTAAAAATATTGTGTAAAATCATTATTGATGCGATAATCATAGACTGAAGTTTTTAAAGTGGATTGTATGGTGTATCAATGTTTTTATTTTTCATGGTCGAATGCCTACATCAATTAACCCTAAGTAACCCTGAAAATAATATTCATATATGTGCTTGCCCCCTGTCAAATGCTAATACATGTGATTGCCCCTATCTAGAACGTGTTACAAAAATCAAATACTTGGGTATTATTTTTGACAGTAATTTAAAGTGGAAAGAACATATTATCACTACAGCAAACAAACTTAGAAAATCTATATACTTCTTTAGACAAACTCGTAACTTTCTTAACTTGAACCAACTCAAAACAATTTACTATGCACTATGTCAATCTCTAATCGAGTACGGTATCATAGCCTGGGGGGGAGCAAATGCTGCCGCCATTGATCCGATCTCCAAAGCCCAGAAACTAATTATAAAAATTATTCTAAAACTTCCGATCACAAGCAGTTCGGATGAAATCTTTAGGAAAATCGGTGTTTTGGACATTAGGCAACTTTGTGCAAAAAATATACTAACGTACCTATTCAAACATAGAACTGTTTTTGACAATATCCAAACTGTTCGTGATACGAGAACCAAAGGGCAAAATCTCTTACTTATCCCTTTCGCCAAAACAACGTTTGGTCAAAGAAACTTCAGATACTTTGCAACTAAACTTTATAATACACTTCCACTGACCATTAGACAGCACACTAATTATGTAAAATACAAATCAGATACCAAGTCTTGGATCACTAGCAAAGACAGATCATATATTAACAATATTTTTATAACCTCCTAGTGCATGCTTTCCCTTTGGTACAATGCTGATTGTCCTTGTACCTTTAAATGTATATAACATTGTTGTTGTTATCCTTATTCTTCTTTTTATATTAAATTACTTATGTTAAAATGCGCCTGCTCTCAACACAGGAATTCCTAGTGAGACAGGCACAGTACAATCACCTATGTAACTTGATAAATAAAGATTATAATAAAAAAAAATAAAAAATTACAAAAAAAAATAAGCAGATTGAGAAATAAAAGTCCATTATTTGGTAACAAAAAATATCAAGTCTGAGAATGACACACGAAAGGTAGTATTAAGCCGTTTTAGAGTATTTTATATATTTTTTTATAAATCCTATGAATATGTGATAATCGACAAAAGATAGGTGAATTCATCGGCAATATAAAACTATAATCAGTTTGCAAGTCTCCATATTTTTTTTTATTTATTTTTTTTATTGATCTATATACGTGATGTTTACAATATATTATTCGATGCCTGTCTCGCTAGGGTATACCTGTGTTGAGACAGGCGTAAAAAAATTCGGAGGTATGATTTTTTTAATATGGGCGGAAAATATTCAAAATGATCACCAAAAAATCTCGAGAAATAAGTTTTAAATTGCGCTGTCTAAACTAAAATGTCTGGCTAAACATATATTAGAACACAAATAATTTTTTTGTATCAGAAATTAGATTTTGAAAAACATCATGTAAACATTTCTGTCATTTCATTGTTTGTATAAATTTAATATGTATTTTTGAGCAGATACAACAAGTGAGGAGTAGGAGTACCTGGCCTGCCACCATTCATCGTCCGAAGCGTTAGTCACGTGGAGGATATCTCCGTATCTGAATGGCAGCCCTCGGGATGGTAGTCCGTCGTCTCTAACAGGGTCATAATCAAATAGTGCTCTGCAAACAACAAACAAATAATAATTACAATTATCTACAGAGTATGCATTGCAAATATATATATATAGGTATGTATATCATTGATTGAAATCCACTTTGAAATAATTAATTTAACTGAATTAATAATTGAAATAATGTTTCGAAATGGTCATAGTCATTCATTCAGTGGAAATGTTTCAATCATCTCGAATTTAATATCCTTGCGAAATACCATAACACAGTAATATCCCTTCTATATATTACTTTAAGTGACCAGCTCAGGTACGGGGGCTCAATTGAAGATAAGTTAGCCTCTCAAAAAGTACTGTTCAGGGCCCGTAGATAATTTAATAGTACATAACTGCTAACCCTGTACAAATGGCAAGTGCGCCCCACTTTTGAATTTGGCAGCCACCTTTGGTCTGGAGCCCCAAAATATCTGAAAAAATCCTTAACTCTGTGAAGAAATGGGCGGTCTGTTTGATTGATTTTCCCAACTTAACAAATGGATTGCAATCTTTAGAGCACATGCGTCTTGTTATACCGGTATTTCAATGGAAGAGGAACTAGCGTCATTGATCCCCTCGGCACCGGTGCGTAGCCGGGAAACATGCCAAATGCGTGCCCAACTTACGTACATGGTTGACATTTGTCACATGAGAACGGATCGCTTCTACGACTCGTTTTCGAGTTCAATAGCTCGGCTATGGAACTAGAAAAATTTGCCGGCCTCTGTGTTTCCTCCTTCCTACAACATGGGTCTCTTCAAGACCTATGTTCACCCCTTCCTCTCCTCAAAAAGACCCTCTACACAGAATCTTCAAAGATGACATAGGCCCTGAGGGAAATTATTTTCCACCTGGAGTGATTGTAAAAAAAAACAAAAATCCCTATCATCGTGACTAAACAAAAATATACACCAATCTGGTAGGTGGTGGAAGTATGAGCCGCTGATTGGTGAATGCTAAACTGCATGACGAATCACAGATCAATATCGGCCTTAGTTTGTAGAAAGAGATGCCATCTTAGATGAGAGCGAGAAAGTATTGGCGCTCGTGTGATTTCACAAACTCAGAATATATAGAAACATGTGTAGGGGAGAGATTTATTTAGGAAATAACTGTGGATAAGTGTGTGGACCTTACCTGACATAAAGGGTTTTCTTTTGTGATGTTCTAAGAAGTGTGTTGTGCTGCTTCAATTCATTTATACGTGCTTCGAATCTGTTGTATTCTTGAGGACTATATACTACGGTTAGCTGGACATTCTGACCCGTGCTCTGAAACAAACATGGTACCGTTATTGCATTTGTAACACAAGAAAAATATTACTGCTTTGTTAAAGTCATTGTTCGACTGCAATGGTCGAGGAGTAAGACTCTTACCTCGCAATCCGAAGGTCGCGGGATCGAATCCCAGTTTGGGCAAATAAATGATATTTGATTAATTTGTGGTTTTTCACAATTAATTCATTTAAAAATAATATAAAGTATATTTGTGGTATATTTCAGAATGGAATATACTCTCAGTATCGCCTTGGTGTAAGACCACTATTCAGAATTGAAATATTGCTTGAAATGGCTTTAGCCGTGTTTGGTGACCAGATCTGAAAAGCCAGGTACTTCCCCACCTTCCTCTCCCCCATCTCCTTCCCCTCCCTACTACCTTCAGCCTCACAACTTACCCCAATTGGGGATGCCATAGTCTCACTGGCTCCAGACGGGAGCAGCTGGGACTGAGTCAAACAAATATGAATAATGACAGTCATAGAAGCTGAAGTAAGTAGCGTAAACAGGCATACAGTGAAACCCGAATTTTACATCCCCAGATTTAACGTTTTCCCGCCAATTACGTGTAATTATTTCGGTCCCGATATATTTTAGTACATTTATACCCCCTTTTTACGTTTTTTTTTCCCGCAATTTACGTCGAAAATATTCAAAATATGTGAGTTACGCGCGCTTGACACGGCCGAGCAGTGATTGGTCGGCAAACTGCGCGAAACGTGGTGATTGGCCGACATCTTTCCATTTTTAGCCGGCTGTGATTGGTCGGCGTACTGCTCGCAACGCGGCGATTAGCCGACATCTTATAACTTTAGCCATGTGTAAAATGCTATAGCATCTGTCAGTTTGTTTATTTACGCATCTGTCATTTGGTTTTGACTCGATTCGTGATTTGAGACGCTTTTTTCGGACATTATTCGTGATAATCGTTTACACACAGTTTTTACGTTTCTTGTTTTGTTTTCTTTAAGTTAATTACGTTCGTAATGTCTCAACAAAGAAAAACTGTCAGTTCAGTGCTAGTAAAGGAACACTCTCGAAAAATTTGATAAAACAAGTTGGTTAGTTTTAAATTGAATCGGTTTACACTAGAATGTCGTATTTTTACAAATTTACTTCGTATATATGAATTTAAATGGACGGCTGCGCCGGAAATCGGCTGCAAATATTCGATTTACGAGGAAATTTTTACAAATCAGCCGCGAAAATTTGATTTACGCGGACATTATGCGGAATTTTTACAAAATTTATTTCAAAGAGGTATGTATCTAAATTTAGAGAGTCGGCCGCGAAATTTCGATTTATGCGGAAATATATCGTATTTCGACAAATTTACTTAGAATATCTATACCCCCAGTATTGAAGAAAAGAACATTTTATTTTTTATTAAAAAAATCACATAGATTAGTTTGTTACATTTTTTTCTGTTCTAATTCTTTTTCAATCATGTATACATATTTAAAAGTTTCGTCTTGAAAGCAAACAATGCTGGAAAAATAGATTTTAAGACCCTTGATGTACTTTACATTCTGCTTCTTTTGTTGGAATAACATTTTTCTCTTCATATACATGATTATATTAATAAAAAATAAAATTTAAAGGGTTCTTTTCTTCAATTCACCAATATACATGATTAAATAAATAAAAAACAACATTTAAGATGTTCTTTTCTTCAATACCGCCCATTTACATTTTCCCTCCGTTTAGGTTTTTTTTTTCGGTCCCTTAAAAAACGTAAAATAGGGGTTCTACTGTATATAGCTTACTTTAGCCTCTAGAGCTTTTAATCAATTCCCTCTTAGTCGCCACAATTTAGGGCCACCCTCCGGGCCGCCATAATTAATGCCTCTCGACAAAATGTTTATTTTTATGTAAATAAATTTTTAAAAATTAATTTGTATTAAACAAATACCAAAACGAAAAGTTATACCAATTTTACTACACTAATAAATAAATACAATTTAGTCTCTGTGGTCAATTTCAATAAAACTAACTTCAGATGGGACGGGTTAATAGCCTTGGCAATAACAAATTTGCTGTCTTACAATATATAGTACGCAAAATACAAAATCAAAAATGAGTATAGTTTAGCACGAAAGTGTAAAAATTGTATTAATTTGGAACAAAATTTTTTCATTACTATGGTAACACCGAAATACTCACTTTGTCAATGACGTTTCGTATGGCTCTTGGCTTTACTGACTTAAATCGTGTAGAACACACTGGATCGCTCGTTTAGTAATTATTTTTTCATTGTTTGCCTGTGCATTGTTTGAATTGAATAAAAATGAACAAACCAATACGTAGTGGTGCAAGAGAAGTTATATACTGCGTTTTTCAACGCTGCCTAGCCGATTATCGCGCGAAGAAGCTCCTATGTAATTTGGAAGATGTTTACAAACGAACTACAGAAATTACTGGTACGTAGTATAGTTTTTTAATGAATTTCATTAGTATTACAAGATTTATGCCAATTTTCGAGCGATTATAACCTTTACAACCTGATTTGAGGTTATGCTTAGAAATCCGAATTTGACACTTCCATTTGACAGTTCATAAAAGGCAACAAGAAAAAAGGAATAACTCAATTAACAAAAAAAAAACTCATAGAAAAGTTATTTTTTTCTTAATTTTCTCTTTCTTTCTAAATGAATATTATCTAGTGTTTTTTTTTAAACTCCCTTCCATAGAATAATAATTTTAATGATGTTTTCCACACACAGGTAAATCGGAGTCAACGGTAAGATGAATCGTCATGGAAGGGGAAAAGGCAGATGGAAAATTTGAAAACACCGGGAAAATGGAAAATAGCATAATAATAATAATATGTGGAATATAATAATATGATTGACTGCCGTAATGTACCATATTATGAATATGAACCAAATTCATTTTTAGAAAATGAATTTTATAAAATTTATTATGATAAAACTATTCTAACAGACAGAAAAATTAGTCATAATAGACCCGATATAGTTTTACATGACAAAATTAAGAAAATAACTTATATCATTGATGTCGCTATTCCAAATTCTTGTAATATTCAGAAAACTGTTTCTGAATAAATAAGAAAATATACAGATTTAGGAAATGAGATTAAAAGAATTTGGCATTCTCAGACTAAAAAAATTTTACCATTTGTTATTTTGGCTACTGGCATTATACCTAGCTCTCTCATTCAAAATTTAGGCGTATTAGATTTGTCAAAAAATTTGTACATAAAAATGCAAAAGTCGGTCATTTTAAATACATGTAGGATTACGAAAGATTTTTTAAATCATTAGGATTTTAGATCAGTAGGATTTATCGGACCAGTTAGGATTTCATCAGAGCCGAACCCTCTGATATGAAAATATCTGGAGTCGGTGAAATATTTTCCCATTATGTTTCTGGTGGATTGACGTATTGTTCTTGTATTGTTTTGTATTTATTATACTTATATAGTGCACTTACATTGCGTGAATTTACTAGATATTCATTTGTGGAAAAGTGTGTGGAAGGGTTTAGTCTTTCATTTGGGAAAGATTCAACCCGGACATAAAATCTGGAGCACCGTAAATAATATGACCGGTCAGTGGTTTAGTGGGCATAGCGCTTGGGTCCCATCTGGGCGTCGCATGTTCGATTCCTCTGCTGGCTAAGTCCTCCATCACAACACAAGCAACATTTTCGGCTTTCTGTGGTGGTAGTAGGAGATTTTCAAACATTGTTGGGTTATTCGTAACCCGAGAATGTTTGTCTAATATGATATATTTCACTGATGGGAATAACCTTCAAAAAAGTATAAAAAGAAAGTTTTTCATAGAAAAATTGAATATTCATTTAGACTTTCATAAAAGTCCCCCGTTAATTCGAAATCCACGGGACATCAAAAATAAAATTTCGAATTAACAAATTCCCACGTAATTCGAAATTTCGCAAAAAAAAAAAAAACCGCCGAAAATCTAATTTTTGGCGGCAAATTCAAATTCGGGTAGGTTCTTCGGAATAAATTCGTAATAATACGCTTATTCCCTGGGTAAATCGAGTTTACTCAGCCGTGTACCGCCGCGGACGGCCCTCTATTCGAAGTTTGAATTCACAAAAATACGATATTTTCCGAGTAAATCAAATTTTCGCAGCCGATTACCATTACAGCCATTCCTTTAAACTCAAAAAAATGTGATATATTACCGCGTTAATCGAAATTTCGCAGCCTATTTCCGATGCAGCTGGCCCTTTGAATTCAGGTACCTACTCGAAGTAAATTCGTAAAAATACGATAAATTTAGCGTAAATCGAAATTTCACGACTGAATCCCGTCGCAGCTGGCCCTCTAAATTCAAATACCTATTCCAACTGCACTTATTCAAAATAACAACCAACTAAACGCCTATATCTTTCTCTTTTCCTATCAAATAATAATATTTATTTTTATTTTTTTGTATTTCTTATTAATCGTAAATAATTATTTTATATTTTAATATTTCTTATTTATTATATTTCTCAACACTTCTCTTTTTCTTTTCTTTTAATTTTCCCTTCATTCAATTTATCTTTTCAAATGCAAATAAATTTTTTTTATTTAATTTTATCCTACAAGATAAAGTAATCAAAATTTCATTAAATTCCTGCCACCTCGGAACAGGCTCAGCCTAGTGAGGTGGTATATACCAAAAAAATAATACTAAAATAAATTGTAGGTACTTCAAACTGTAAAAAAAAATGTATTTTTGTGCTTATATTATCTTGGTTAATAAATAATTAAAAAAAAAAAAAAATAAAAAAAAAAAAAAAATAAAATAAAATAAAAAATAAATTGGTAAAAATATCTCATATTTGTGCGTAAATCAAAATTTTGCTGCTTACTGCCTCCAGGGCCGGCTATGAAATTTAGAAATTCGAAGTAAAACTATGATATATGTCGCTAAAATCGAAATTTCACGACCGAATCCCTTCGCAGCCGGCCATAATGCAGATACCTATTCGGAATAAATTCATGAAAATATGATATATTTCGCGTAAATTGAATTTTCACGGCCAAATCCCGTCGCGGCCGGCCATAATGCATATGCAGATACCTATTCGGAATAAATTCATAAAAATACGATATATTTTGCGTAAATCGAATTTTCGCGGCCGAATCCCGTCGCGGCCGGCCCTTGTTCAAATATCTATTCGGAAAAAAATCGTAAAAATTCGGTATATTTCGCATACATCGAAATTTCACGACCGAATACCGTCGCGGCCGGCCATAATGCAGATAATAATAAATAATAAATCCCGTCGCGGCCGGCCCTTGTTCAAATATCTATTCGGAAAAAATTCATAAAAATACGATGTATTTCGCGTAAATCGAATTTTCGCGGCCGATTGCCATCGCGGCCGGCACTTGTTCAGATACCTATTTGGAAAAAAATCGTAAAAATTCGATATATTTCGCACAAATCGAATTTTTGCAGCCGAATCCCGTCACGGCCGGCCATAATGCAGATACCTTTTCGGAATAAATTCATGAAAATACAATGAATGAGATAGTGTGTGTGTAGAGTGGATTTGATATGTGCGAAAATTGACTGACGAAGGACCTTGAATTTTGTGTTACTGTTTACTGCTTGGAACGAGGAAAAACATATGCTGCATATAAAGGAAAGGACTCACCGAAACAGGATAAAGAACTTGTATGCTGGCAATTTTGTCTTCTTTCTCCCCGTCCAATTGGCACTGAAAACAGCAATAGGCGTGCGTTTCGTGTACACGGCGAACACGGCGGAATTAGGTTAACAGATAGCGGGAGCACGGGGGCTATAGTAAGGTATGTTGCGGCGCGGGCTGTTGATTGCAGACTGACGTGGTGAAGGTAGTTATAGGTGCGGATTTTGGGAACAAGGTAGGACAGGATTTGCAACAATATTAATACCAATCCCAAGCAGCAACAGTATGTATGAGTGCTATGTAGGTGTGTGTATGTGTGAGTATATGTATTGGCGTAACCATGCCCCCCGCCTGGAAGGGGATGAAAGAATCCACTTCCATAAACCAAAAGAGTGCCAATACGTTTCAACGCGCAAACCAAAAATTATAATGACACGCGGTAGAATGTAATAAATTATGTAAAAGTTAAGAAATTATTATGTAGGTTATATAAATGCTTTTACCAAATGGTCAAAATGACTGATATAGCAAGGAAATAAAAAAATAAAAAACATTGAAACGAAAAATATGATTTGAAAGGATTCAATAAATAATACTGAACCTGCGGTAGATAAAACTAGAAGTAGGGTTTGGTACCTATTTAACAATGAAACTTATCTAATTGATTTTTAAAAATTAAAGTATTATGAACTAACTTCTAAGATGTCGTTAAATCTATTGTGACGGTAAAGGACAGAGTTTAACGACTGCCCTGCGGTATGTTCCGGAGTTAGTTTTAACTTCCGCAACCCGGATCACCCCATCTGCCCCGGGGTAGACATTGACTATTACCCCAATAGGCCATTGAAGGGGCGCGATGTTGTCACTCTTAATCATTACTACCGTGCCTGTCTTTACCGAATTAGCATTTGTATTCCATTTCTGGCGAGCTTGCAAAGTATTTAAACACTCAATTCGCCATCGGTTCCAGAACGTCTGAACAAGACGATCCACGAGATGTTTGCGTTGTACCAAGTTGACTGGCTCGTCTGACAAATCAGCAGCGGGTAAAGATTTTAAGGGAGTGAGCGTTAAAAAATGCGCGGGGGTTAGCGGCAATGGAGCCGAAACATCGTTAACGCTAAGTACAGATAGCGGGCGTGAATTTAGAATTGCTTCAATTTGAGAAAGCACTGTTTGCATCTCTTCATAAGTCAGTAGAGAGGTGCCTACTATTTTATTTAAATAACCTTTCAGGCATTTAATGTTACTTTCCCAGATCCCACCAAAGTGAGGAGCTTGCGGTGGATTCATCTTCCATTCGATTCGATTCTCCAACAGATTGTCTGAGAATTCCTTTTTGTAATTGGGTGACTCTATAAGTGCAAATAAAGACCTTAAATGGGATTTGGCTCCCACAAAGTTCGTCCCATTGTCGGAGTACATTATACTCACAGGACCTCGACGAGAAAGGAAACGCTTGAAAGCGTTGAGGAAGACTTCGGTGGAAAGATCCGAAGCGAGTTCAATATGAACTGCTCGGGTCACCAAGCAAATAAATAAGCAAATGTATGCCTTTTGACTTCGCACCCCCCGACGTCTATAAGGGATTATTTGAAGCGGGCCAGCGTAGTCAACCCCCGTGTGAAGAAAAGCCTTAGCTTCGCGGACGCGGCATGCGGGTAAATCTCCCATTAATGGGAATTGTGGTTTAGGATTGACTTTGAAGCACGTATTGCACTGATGCACACGTTTCCGAACCAAATTGCGCGAAGAAAGTATCCAAAATCTTTGTCTTAGCAGCGACATCAGTAACGTAGGACCCGTATGTAGGTTCTTAATATGATAGTAGTCTATTATTAAATTGACTACATTATCACGAGCGGGTAATAGAATGGGATGACGACTGTCAAATTCTGTTTCAGCATTACTCAATCTGCCTCCTACCCTTAGAATTCCGTCATGAAGAAACGGATTCAATTTTGCAATCGCTCGCCGAACCTTCTTCCCATCTTTGACTGCCTTTATATCTTCGGAGAAATGTTCTTGCTGTATAGAATTTATAACAGCGATTTCTGCAACTAAGATATGGCTTAATTCGAATGCTCGTGGTAATTTCTTAATGAAACGAAAAACATAAATTACTATTCGAATTAATTTCGGCCATGAACTAACACGAGAAGCTAGTGCACACAATAACGGTGGAGCAATTGTTTTGGGGCGGTTATTGTCTTGAACGGACATCAAAATTTTTGTTTTTAATTCGGGTGGATCAGATATCGATTTCGTATCAAAACGTTGTAAAGGCCAATCACTTTTAGGTAATTGGGCAAATACGGGACCGTTAAACCATAACGGATGGTCTATTAGCTGAGCGGGAGTAAGACCCCGCGATAAGCAGTCGGCGGGATTGTCTTGACCTCTTATATAATGGAAGCATTCAGCCCCAAGATGGTTTTGTATTTGTGAGACACGGTTGGCAACGAAGGTCTGCCGTTTTGCAGGCGGTGAATTTATCCAAGCTAGTGCAACCGTGCTGTCGCAAAAAGCTAAAGTCGTATGAGCTTTTGAATTTGATGTGTAGGTATTACTGACCGTATGCATTAATCGTGCAAGTACTAGCGCTCCACATAGTTCTAATCGCGCAAGTGAAATCGTCTTAGCCGGAGCGACCTTGGATTTAGCGCATAATAAATTAATTGTGGTTTTATCGGTATTCGGACAGTAAACATGTAAGTAAATAACACCTCCATATGCGCGTTCGCTTGCGTCTGAAAACCCGATAAGCGTTAATACACATTGGGGTTCGATTCCTAAAAAACGAGGAATTTTAATAGATTGCAGTAATGGCAATTCCTTTTTAAACTGTCGCCAAAGTGTGACAACTGTTTCAGGAGGAGTATCGTCCCAATTCAGGTTATACTCCCATAGAGATTTAATTATCAGCTTAGCCAATAATACAACTGGTGCGGCGAAATCCATCAAATCCCAAAGACGAGCAATCGTCGAGAGAATATTTCGTTTAGTACACGTTCTTTCGTCGGTGTGTACGACAAATACAAAATGATCAGAAGCGGGTATCCAATGAAGCCCTAGTATTTTTAGGTTTTCATCGGGATTAAATTCCACATGTTCCTTAACACGACGAGCTGTAGGAATCGTGGATAAAAACTTTGGAGAATTAGAAGAGAATTTTACAAGGTCGAATCCTCCGGCAGCGAATAACTGAATTAATTCCGTCGACAACTCGGTAGCTTCCTCGACTGATGAGCAACTGGTGACGAAATCATCCATGTAGAATGAGCCATTTTCCACCAAGTTTGCCGCGAGTGGGAAACGAGGTTTTTCATGCGTTGCGAGTTGACGCAGTGAACGCATGGCCAAAAATGGGCTACAAGACATGCCGAAAGTGACGCGATTAAATTCAAACAATTGTAAAGGGTCACTATTGTCAAATCTATACAGCATGCGCTGATAACGACGGCATTCTTCTTGCACTACGATTTGTAGGTACATTTGTTTTATGTCAGCGGTTATAGCTATTGCGAACAATCTGAAATTGAGGATAATGCGAAACAAATCACCTTGTAAATTCTTTCCGGTATGTAGGATGTCATTAAGCGAATAACCCGAATCGGATTTCATACTCGCATCTAGCACCATGCGAATTTTAGTAGTAAGTTTATCTTCACGAACTACAATATGATGCGGTATAACGTAATGAGGTAAGTCAGAATTGTCGACCGGCGAAATGTACCCTTTCTGTAGGTATTCGCGTAATATTTTGTCATATTCTAACTTTATTGCGGGTTGAGATATCAAGCGGCGTTCGAGAGATCGAAACCTGCGTTCGGCGGCGGGTAACGATTCACCGAGAACAGAGGGACTGTTTCGAAACGGCAACGCGACGATATAACGACCTGCCGTGTCACGAGAGGTAGTGAGTTTAAAAATGTCCTCACACTCTTGTTCATCAGGCGTTAAAAACTTCTCATCTGGAATGTCTTCCAATTCGAAGAAGCGCGACAGGCAAAAATCATTATTTTGCGTGAACGTACAAAATGATTGCGTGGCGTTTATACTTGGGTTTTCAATCATCGTTGGGGCAGTACCCAAGATGAGATATCCCAAAGTGGTTTCAATAGCAAATGGCTGGCCGAGAGAACCTGATATTTTGTTTGCCTTTAGAATGCGAGCAAATATGTCACATCCTAAGATAATATCAATCTCACCGGGCGTACAGAATGTTGTGTCTGCTAAGGGCAAATTGTCAAGATACGACAAAGAGGAACGGTTAATGTTAACAGTAGGCAACTCACTGGTTATAGTTTCTACTACATATGGTTTAATCGTATACGACTGAGTGATGTCATAGCGGGAATGTAACTTTAAGCAAGTTACGCCATTTGTCACATTTCTTACGTCACCTATTCCCGTGACGTAAGTACTTGGAGATGACCGCACCGTAAGATTCAAGCGTGAACAGCATTTGCGCGTAATTATGTCCCTTTGGGAGCCGCTATCTATTAGAGCCCGTATCGTCTGTACCTGGCCCTTAGCGTCTCTGGTAGTGCAAACAGCCGTTCCTAAGAGTGCAGTAGTATTTGCACTAGGGCATGAATTTGTTACACATAGCGAAACCGGATTAAAAGAATTTAAGTTATCATTATCGGCATCTGCTTGTAACGCGGGAGATGGTATTGGGTCTGTTTGTGACTTCCGCCCATCAGTTTGTTTGAAATGCAATAAACTATGATGGTTGAGCGCGCATGTTTTGCATGTACTTTTTGATTTACAAGCTTTCGTGATATGCCTAGTACTGAGGCAGTTCACACAAACACGAATATTCGATGACTTAATAAAGTTAAATCGATCGCGCGGTTCTAGACTTATGAATTTAGAACATTGGTATAAAGGGTGCGATCCCTTTTGACAACAAAAACAAATTTCGATGGAGTGATTATCGATTTTTTCGACATTAATAAATGCCTTTGCGGAATTAGTTTTTTGCGGTTTAGCGGAATAATTAATATTTGAGCCAAGGCGGTTCGAGGTCGGTTGCGTAATTTGCGCGCGGTTGAGAATTCGTTGCTGTTGTCTTACAAAGTCGATTAGTTCCGCGCTGGAAGGTAGATTTTCATTATTTTTAAGAGAAGATTCGAAAGCCTTTACAGTCTCTATGTCAAGCCGTTTAAGACCCAGTTGTAGCAATATGAATTCTGCGAGGTCTTTTATTTTTAATTGCTTCAGCGCGGCGATGTTAGCGGAGTATGCATCTGCGAAATTCTCTAAAGAAGCGGGCGTGGCCGAGTTAACTGGAGGCAATTTCAGCAATCGGTCAAAGTATGATTCAGCAAGAACGCGTTGATCATTATACTTAGTACACAATGCGTCCCAAATAACTTGATAATTTGTACCAGTAGGCGTAATAGTTTTGCAAATATTTAATGCTTTTCCGGTTAATTTAGACATCAGATACTGCATCTTTTCAGCATTATCCAGAGAATCATTCAAATGTATAACCGAACTATATGTTTCATAGAAAAGAGGCCAATTATCTAATTTTCCGTCGAAGCACGCTATTTCCAAAGGCGGTAACTTAATTTGACGGCGAGGTTTCGCAACTGGATTGGACAGCATATTTGCTTCGGTATATTTAATAACCCCGAAGAGTTCTTCAAATGCATTTAATTGAGAGTATTCAGCAATTGCTTCCGGATTCAATTCCAGTTCGCAATCCACCTTTTCATCTAAAATTGTTATAAATTCAGAACGAATTTTTTCAACAGTAGTTGCGCCTGACAAAAAAGATTGGCGATTGCTAATGCTTTCCGAAGCTTTCCTTATCTTGTCATACACCGACTGTAAGCTTGCAAAGCTAGCTGATAGTTTAGCATTTAAACGTTTGAGACGTCTTTCGTCCCGAGACGACCCGGATGACGCGCTTGTAGCCATTTTATTTATTCCGGTTATATTTTACAAAATATGAGACGATAAACAACTAAAACTGCGGTTAAAATAATGTGTCTGTATTATTTATGCGGAATTAATTAATTAATATTTAATAAATATTTAATTACTTCACAGTGATAACCGCACGGGGTTAAATTGACTGGTGAGCTGTGAAAGGTTAACAGATGCGCCGTGCACTACGTCGGTAAATCATTAACAAATTATACATATTACGATCGTATTATTCTATTTGTAATGTAATCCAATAATATACAATACGAATATTAGGAAATAATCGTATTATTTATAAGGTAGGTAATGCGATTTGATTAGCAAGATATAATTACATGAGTTATCAGAAATAAATATCAAAGCAGTGTCTTGTATCTATTTATTCTAATAGCGGGTAAATATGTTATTTCCAACCATAATACGATAGGTATAAAGAAACAAAATTACTCATGTAGGTATATCAAACTGCGGGAATGCGGGTAATTATTTATATGCGGTATTGTAAAAACGTATTCACACTCTGCTGGATTATTATCTACTAATATTATGGTTCAAAAATGTCCGGCTCGTTTGGATCAAGATGAATGAGATAGTGTGTGTGTAGAGTGGATTTGATATGTGCGAAAATTGACTGACGAAGGACCTTGAATTTTGTGTTACTGTTTACTGCTTGGAACGAGGAAAAACATATGCTGCATATAAAGGAAAGGACTCACCGAAACAGGATAAAGAACTTGTATGCTGGCAATTTTGTCTTCTTTCTCCCCGTCCAATTGGCACTGAAAACAGCAATAGGCGTGCGTTTCGTGTACACGGCGAACACGGCGGAATTAGGTTAACAGATAGCGGGAGCACGGGGGCTATAGTAAGGTATGTTGCGGCGCGGGCTGTTGATTGCAGACTGACGTGGTGAAGGTAGTTATAGGTGCGGATTTTGGGAACAAGGTAGGACAGGATTTGCAACAATATTAATACCAATCCCAAGCAGCAACAGTATGTATGAGTGCTATGTAGGTGTGTGTATGTGTGAGTATATGTATTGGCGTAACCATACAATATATTTCGCATAAATCGCATTTTCGCGGCCGAATTCCCTCGCGGCCGGCCCTTGTTCAAATACCTATTCGGAAAAAAATCGTAATAACTCAGAATATTTCGCGTAAATTGAAATTCAGGACCGAATACCGTCGCGGCCGACCATAATGCAGATACTTATTCGGAATAAATTCATAAAAATACGATGTATTTCGCGTAAATCGAATTTTCGCGGCCGATTGCCATCGCGGCCGGTACTTGTTCTTATGGAACAAAATCGTAAAAATTCGATATATTTCGTGCAAATCGAATTTTTGCAGCCAAATCCCGTCGAGGCCGGCCATAATGCAGATACCTTTTCGGAATAAATTCATGAAAATACGATATATATCGCGTAAATCGAATTTTCGCGGCCGAATCCAGTCGCGGCCGGCCCTTGTTCACATACCTATTCGGAAAAAAATCGTAAAAACTCGGTTATATTTCGCACAAACCGAATTTTTGCAACTGAATCCCGTCGCGGCCATTCATAATGCAGATACCTATTCGGAATAAATTCATAAAAATACAATATATTTCGCATAAATTGATTTTCGCGTCCGAATCCCGTTGCGGCCGGCCCTAATTCAGATACATATTCGGGATAAATTCATAAAAATACGAAATATTTCGCGTAAATCGATTCTCGCGGCCGAATCCCGTCGCGGTCTGTCCTTTAAATTACTATATTCTAAGAAAATTCGTTAAAAATACCACAACCAATTCAGATTTTACAAAATAATAATACGAATTAGGACGATGTTAACCGCGTAAATCGACATTTTACGGCATTTTACCACCACGGCTGTCTGCCAGATTCTAATTTACGAAATTATTATTTTTTTTTTTGCTAAAATCCATGTTTTTCGAATTACACAAATGAATTTTCGTGTGCGGGCAAAAATTAATTTCGAATTACGAATTTCGAAAAAATTTTCTGGGGACTTTTTTTTGGCAAAAATTTCGAATTACGCGTTTTTTCAAATTATCGGGGTTCGAATTAACGGGGTTCTACTGTATAAATAAATTCGGATATATCTATCCGAGACGCTATCCAGGTCACAAACCAATTCTTAGAATGATTATTTCCAATAAAAAGGGTAGTTGCCCGTAATATGGAGAAAAATAATTAGTTGATAATAATGTAATTCTAAAATTTGAAAATATGAGATTGACAATTATGACGTTTTGACAGAAGGTGGCAATAGCGAAATTGGTTAACGCACTCGTCCCGGTTAGACGGAGAGGTCTGGGTTCGAGTCCCAGTTGCGACCATTGTCTTTTTCTGTTTTTCTGTGTCTTGTTCTCTTTCATATTTTCGTTTAGATTATTATTGTTAACTTATTCTAATATGAACTGATAATAAGTTTAGATGAAGATGAAGATACGGAGGAAAAAGAATTACATGAGGACAAGACAATAATGTCGGGTGTTGAATTAATTGACTCAAAATTTTAAGTTCCTATGTTTTTATATCGAAATAAGCGCCCACTTAAAACTTGTTTTGTTTTATTTGACTTCTATTAAATTCCAGTTTTTTGTGCAAAATTTTGGGAAATTACAAACACACTCTGAAATATGCATTTTGGCCGAAGTGTTTTTAAAAACATACATTCATTGTCTTATGAGCCATCTTGGTGTTGCCATTTAAAACCTAAAAAACGATCGCAGCGCCATCATTTATTTTCTACACTTTCTTGCCAAACTGTAAATCATGGCATTATAAAATTCCATAATGATAATAAGATATGCAAAAAAAAACAGACAATAAAATCACCTTAAGTGCCTGTGCGGCCTGCTCGTGCGTGGCACCCAGCAGGTCCGTGGCGTTGACCTTGAGCAGCTTGTCACCGCGGCGCAGGGCCCCGCCGCGCTCCGCCGGCCCGCCCCCGAGCAGGAAGGACACGAAGATGCCCTCACCGTCCTCGCCGCCCACGATGTTGAAGCCCAGCCCCGAGGGTCCCTTCTCCAGCTCCACAACGCGAACGGGCTCTTCGCTCCCATCCACCGTGTGCAGGGCCAGGGAAGAGGCGCGTGCCGACTCTGGAATGGTGAGTGGAACAATTTGCAGTAAGGGAAAATAAATCATTTTATTAAAATGATCTACGGTAGCTTTAACGAGACCTGTAAGATACCATCGTTGTAGTGATGTTGGTTTTTGTAAAATCTAACTCTCTGTGTAACGAGTGCGGTTTATGAGAAAGAGCGAGAGGTTACAATAGAGATATCAGCGGTAGTGAAAACATTCATCAATTAGTTTAGAAAGTTTTATTGTAAGTAAAATGCCACCAGAATGTTTGTCTCACTTAAACTGCTTTAGTGGCTGAGTTGACGAATACCTTGGATTACCACCCAAGTGTTGTGAGTTCAAGTCATCTGTTAGCTAAGACCTCCACCATGACAGAAGCAACATTTTCGCTTCGTATGAAGGTAGTAGGAGTTTTTCGAATATTATCAGATTATTCATACACCGGGAATATTTGTCATTCTTCTTTAAAAAAAAAATAAACGTTAGGGGCAAAAATCAATCGTAACATAGCTTGAATTCAATTGAAAAAGGAATAACAAGGACCATACTGAAAGTACCCATAAGAACGCCATCAATTGAAATTATCAGTAGTTTTGATGTACCAAATATACAAAAAATTTGTACATATATACTATATATTATTGTTTGGTTTTGAAAAAACTCACTTTTTTTCCGGATGCGAAAATCGACCGCACCCCCCTCGAGTTTCACCCACCTCAAGGTTCACTTTCGGGTGAAGATCGTTTTTTCCCGCACGCGAAAAGGGACCGCACCGCCTTCGCGTTTCGCACACCTCAAGGTTCACTCTCGCTTGAGGAAAAAATTCAGTGCGAAAAATGAAGCCTCGAAAGCTCACTCTTTACGCGAAAATCGACCGCACCGCCCCTCGAGTTTCACACACCTCAAGGTTCATTTTCGCTTGAGGAAAAAATTCAGCCCGAAAATTAAGCCTCGAAAAATTCAGCCTCGGAAAAAAAGCCTGACAAAATTAATGTCGCTAGGGATCTATTCTCTCATACGAATCGACGGCGCAAACTGGAACCTCTAATTAAATCGCTCAATTCGGCTAGGTTATAATTCCCGCCGACAGGTTCGCCCCTTTAAAAACGTCGGATCGAAAATGTAAGTAAAAAAAAGTAAGTTTCCCGTACAAAACTGATTTTGCTAGGAATTTATACTAATTAATTAAACGGCTTCGAGAAAGTTCTTGAGAAAAATTGACATTTTATAGGGTCATTACGGAATTAAAGATTACGTTAAAAGTACACCTTCCGGCGGAGATGTTTTTTAATAATCATAAACGATACAAGTTTTAGGAACTTTTAAAGCCACGACATGTCCCGCAATTCATTAAAAATGTGTCACAATTTTGCATCAAACATTGTAATAATTCTGACATCTGTTGAAATTGATCTGTCCTCGACAATGAAAAATCTTTGCGGCCAGTTAAAATGAACTCGAGGTAGGTACCTACCGGCGTTGAAAGGCGAACGATTTACATGCATAAAGTAAATAGTACCTAGGTAATGAAGCATTCATAAGAGTCATGAAACCAAATAAGATGAGTTCTTACGTAGGTACCTACTTAATTCCATTGAAAATCAAATTAATTGCTAAGTTTTTTTAATGCTGCATCCACATTTGTAGTCAAAAGCTTTAGGTTGGTGAATTTCTATAAATTCAATTAGAAACGGGCCAGTAGTACCTACTCATGTGGGAACATTATCGTTCAAATATTGAGATAATAATAAAATGAGTTGATTTAAATAACTTACTAAAGATGGTCCATTTTTTTTGTCAAAAATGATGTACATAGGTACCTACTGGAACATTGTACATCGATATAATTATTTTTTTCCTCAGGAATAGCCAAGATTATTGCCATTTTTGCGGTAATTTGTTAAGAAATTAAATAAACTCGATAAAATTATTTTTTTCCTGCGTTGTTGCAATAATTTCTATAGCGCCATTTCTGCAAAAAATCACACCAAGAGCCCAGTGCTCGATACCAGGTGCATAGAAATAGGAGCAGTTACAGTATCATAATGTTCTGAATTAAATTAAATATTTATTGACAAATTATTTTTTTTGTGAAAAGACGATGTGTAAAATATTGTAAAATTTTAAAATATTGTTAACATATTGTTAACATGGTAAAATGAAATAAAGTATCAAGTATTTTTTTCCATAAATAAAAAAAAATTATAGCGCCATTTTTGTGAAAAATCACATAAAGGACGCTCTCTTACCCTACTCCCTTTGAAAATGTACCAGGAGCACAGAATTTTGCTGAGGTAATAATATATTGTTAATTACTAAGAATGATCCAATTTTTTTTTGCCAAATGGTGTAGATACCTACCTGAATAATACACTGGAACTACATTATTTGTACTGTAATTGTGCTGTACATTTTTAATTCAATTTTAATATGAATACCGCACTAGAGTCCCAACTACTGGAGTCAATGATACTATGGCATCCCCAGTAGGAATATGTTGTGAAGCTGAAGATAATAGGGAGGGAAAGGACATGGGAAAGAGGAAAGTTGGGAACATCTGGCTATTCAGATCTGGTCACCAAACACAGTTAAAGCCATTTCAAGCAAATATTCAGTTCCAAATGGTGGTCTTATCACGTATCAATCTGCTCAACCCGAATGGCACGTGAAAAAATTGAGCAGGAAGCTCCTTAGCCCCCTTTTACGAGAAACCGGGCGACCGAAGCGGCCCGAGAGCGGGTGTACGAAATTGAGCGGTCGACTGCCTGTGCCCTTTGTAGGCGTACACTCCTCGCTTTATCCACATTTAAAAAAAAAAATCTAAATTATTTAATTTAACATGCGTTCCTCAGAGTTTTAACCCGTTAGTTGCCTGCAACGGGCAAAAACTGTATCAAAATATATTGATGCACTCATTGGATAGGTACTGAAGCAGGAACAATTTTTTCGCTTTACCCACATACAAACATCGTTTTTTTCTTCAAATATTTAATTTAACACCCGTTCCTTGCTTTGTGTTTTAACCCGTTAGTTGCTTTGCAACGGGCAAACTTCTAGTTATATAGTATTGTCTGGTTTCGATCGACCGCTCACTTTTTCTGGCACGCCAAAATCGACCGCACCGCCCCTTAAGTTTCACCAACCTCGAGGTTCACATTCGGATAAAGTCGATTAAGACTTTTGATGGATCCGAAAGTGACCTCTCCGCTCCTCGAGTTTCAAAGACCGCAGAGACCATTTTCGGACTCAGGGTAGCGTGCTCAAATCGTGTCCCGATTTAGGACCATTTTTCATACAAAAAACCCGTGCACGGTTTACAGCGCACCAAACGGCGAAAACTATAATTAAATCTATCACCTACGAAGAAATTCGGCCTTAGTTCTATTTCCTGCCGCTAGGTTCACCCGTTAAAAACGTCGCATTTTTCCCGGAATGTAATTAAGTTTTTTTTCCATACAAAACTGATTTTGCCAGGAATTTATACTAAATAATTAAACGGCTTCGAGAAAATTCTTGAGAAAAATTAACATTTTACAGGGGCATTACGGAATTAAAGATTACGTTAAAAAAACACCTTCCGGCGGACATGTTTTTGATTAAACATAAGCAATACAAGTTTTATAAACTTTTAAATCCACGACATGTACCGCATTTCATTCAAATACTTCACAATTTTGCATCAAATATTGAAATAATTTCATTTGTTGAAATTAATCTGTCCTCGACAATGCAAATCTTTGCGGCCAGTTAAAATGAATTCTAGGTAGGTACCTACCGGCGTTGAAAGGCGAATAATTTACTTGCAGAAAATAAATCGTAGTAGTACGATGTGGTTTCATATAGGTACCTATGAAACCAAATCGTACTACTACGAAGATACTTAATTCCATAGAAAATCATATAAAACGATAAAGATTTTATAATGCTGCATTCACATTTTGTAAAAAGCTTTAGATTGCTGAATTTTAATAAATTTAATTAGAAACGGGCCAGCAGTACTTACTCATGTGGGAATATTATCGTTCAAATATAGAGAAAATAATAAAATGAGTCGATTTAAATAACTTACTAAAGATGGTCAATTTCTTTGCCACAAATGTTGTACATAGGTACCTACTTGAACATTGTACGTCGATATAAATATTTTTTTCCTTGGGAATAACTAAGATTATTGCCATTTTATGCGTTAATTAAATAAACACGATAAAATTATTTTTTTCTTACATTTTAATAATTTCTATAACGCCATTTCTGCAAAAAATCACACCAAGAGCCCGATGCACGATACCAGGAGCATAGAAATAAGAGCAGTTACAAAATATCATAATGTTCTGAATTAAATTAAATGTTTATTGACAAATTTTTTTTTTTTGTGAAAAGACGAATGGTAAAATATTGTAAAATTGTAAACATTGTAAAATATTGTAAACATATTGTTAACATTGTAAAACAAAATAAAGTTTCAAGTTTTTTTTTTCCATAAATAAATTATAGCGCCGTTTTTGTGAAAAATCACCTAATGGACGCTGTACTCCCGTTGAAAATGTACCAGGAGCACAGAATTTTGCTGAGGTAATAATATATTGTTAATAACTAAGAATGATCCTTTTTTTCCCAAATGGTGTAGATACCTACCTGAATAATACATTGGAACTACATTTGTTTTGTAATTGTTCTGTACATTTTTAATTTAATTTTAATGTGAACACCGCACAAGAGTCCCAACTACTGGAGCCAATGAGACTATGGCATCCCCAGTTGGGGTACGTTGTGAGGCTGAAGATAGTAGGGAGGGAGGGGAAGGACATGGGAAAGAGGAAGGTGGGGAAGTACCTGGCTATTCAGATCTGGTCACCAAACACGGTTAAAGCCATTTTAAGCAAAGTTTCAATTCCTAATGGTGGTCTTATCACGTATCGACCTGCACAACCCGAATGGCACTGTGAAAAAATTGAGCAGGAAGCTCCTTGGCCCCCTTTTACGAGAAAAAGCCCATACTGAACGCCTTGAACCGGGGGACCGAAGCGGCCCGAGAGCGGGTGTACTAAATTGAGCGGTCGACTGCTGGTGCCCTTTGCAGGCGCACACTCGCTTTATCCACATTCAAACATCGTTTTTTTCTAAAAATATTTAATTAAACACGCGTCCCTCAGAGTTTTAATCCGTTAATTGCCTGCAACGGGAAAAGCTGTTTTAAAATAAATTGATACACTCAGTTGGTAGGTACTGAAAGCAGGAATTATATGTTTGCTTCATCCACATACAAACATATTTTTTGTCTTCATACATTTAACTAAAAACCCGCTCCTCGCTTAGTGTTTTCACCCGTTAGTTGCCTGCATTAGGCAAAAACAGTCTCAAAATAAATTCGTGTCTATATACTAACGTATGGCAGGTTTTTGATGCTAGGCCCTGCGGGCGACTTTATATGTGTTTGTATGTTTAACCGCTAAGCGTTGCTAAACCATTCATCCGATTGCGAAGAAACTTTGGGGATTTGATGTGTGCATGTCTACAATAGTGTTTACATACTAACGTATGGCAGATTTTTGCTGCTAGGCCCTGTGGGCGGCTTTATATATATTTGTATGTTTAACCGTAGGTACCTACCCGCTTACTACGAAATATTTTTTTTTTCTGTTAGTAAGTCAAGTTAGTTTTAACCCGTTAGTTGCTTTGCAACGGGCAAACTTCTAGTTATAAATTAAAGTCCTCCGTCACGTCTGTCTGTCTATTTTCATGCGGTTTTCACCAATAGATAGTGATTCATGAGGAAGCTTTAGGTGTATAATTTGTCAAGGTTTTGAGTAAATTGGTTGAAATATATAATATATAGGTACAGGAGAATGTCTGTATGCTGTGAACGAGCAGGCTGGCAAGCAGACGGAGTGGATTTGATTTGTATGCAAATTAACAGATGTCGGTGTGAGTTTAAAGGTTAAGTAACCATCCAGCAGATGGCGTTTCATGTTACGTTAGCCACAGCAATGCGTGGCCGGGTCAGCTAGTGTATGTCAAAAATGTACCGATGGAGGGTTTTAGGCAAGGAAGCCCCCACCCATTTCAATATATACATGGACGAGTCCAATAGTTTGGGCAAGGAAGCCCCCACCCATTTCAATATATACATGGACGAGTCCAATAGTTTGGGCAAGGAAGCCCCCACCCATTTCAATATATACATGGACGAGTCCAATAGTTTGGGCAAGGAAGCCCCCACCCATTTCAATATATACATGGACGAGTCCAATAGTTTGGAAACAAGCCAATTATTTTGATTAAATAGTGGTTAATCTAAAATTTATTATTTAAATTAATTTTAATTCATAAAAATTACTTATCTACATCTACTGCTACCCGAATTTGGGTAGCTATCGCTCAAGTGGTTAAAAGGAAATTTAATGAAAATTATCTTACAAATTTGATGAATTGTTTAAATTCTGTGAAACAACTGGCCCATGCGAGTGCATGCAGTAAAAGAGTGGAGTAACTTACGTGATGGTGAGTGTGCGGCAGAAGAGAGCAAAGCAGGAGGGGCAGTGGTCGGCTGTACCATCAGCAGCACTCTCTCCCTGGTGGCCTTCAGGGCGCTTACTGCCTCCTCGTGAGTTACATTCTCCAGGTACATATCACCATTCTGCAATTAACATCATTTCATTCATAACAAAGCTCTAAAAAATTCATTATTTCCATATAACAAATTCCGTTAAACAAATTTTTGATCATACCCTGAAGTTAATTAATTAATTTTAAAGTTAATGTTTTCCCCATTATTTGTCAATAGATACTGATAATTTGTTTACTAATTGATAGCTTCATCTTAATTGTGTTATAATATGTTTATTACTGTAGTTGAAAATTCACGCTCTTCAAAAGGTACAATCATAAAATCACTAAAAAAAAACTTTATGATTTTATAAAAATTCAAGGCTCTTTTGCCGATATGGGTTAATTTTGTGATTATGTTTGAAAATCACCCTCCCCATCCTTAAGGTGATTTTTTACAAAATGACACAATACAAATCAGCCAAATATATATACATATATTAGGTGCTTCAGATTTTATGTCCAGGTTAAATCTTCCTCACAGGAAAGACTAAACCCTTCCACACACTTTTCCACAAATGTTTATCTAGTCCATAGTTTCTCAACCTTTTTTTGCCCACCGCCCCCTTTGAGAATATTATTTTTTCTAGCGCCCCCTAAATCGTAAAAAAAGCAATTGTCTTGTCGTCGTATATTATAATAACGGGGGGGGGGGGGGGGGCGTAATGGGATGTGGAAAGATGGGATACAATAAATATTTTTATTAATTTCTTACACCATTACAAATTTGAGTTTATCACATATAAGAAATAACGCCATATAAATATTTTACAAAAAAATGTGTACAAATATTTATACAAAAAAGAAATTTCAAGAAAAATTGCAATTTAAAAAAATTTCAGGCGGTGGTGAAAATTTCGTCAATATGTAGAGACTCTTTCAAGAATCAAAATAATTTCCCTTTTGAATCTGTCGTCACTGACGCCAAATGCATCAATCTCGGAGGAGATTTGGTTCAGGAGCAATATACTCCTCCCTACCGGGAGAACCATTGGCTGGTTAGTCCTACAGGTAGGAAGATATAATAATCTATGATGACGCTGTCTAAGATAGTCATCTGGAACATAGAGACTCACGCGCTCCAAAATTGCTGAGTTCTCAATATAGCCTCGCAGCCATTGACGTATGATAATCTTAGAAACTTTTTTGAACCCTCCCAACATGAAGGAGCACCCAACCTGAGGATTCCAGATAAGCGAACCACTCTCCAGCCTACTGCGGACCAGAGAAAAGAATAAAATCTTCGGAGAACGGGTATCCCGAAAAATTCTGATGGTTTGGAGAACAAACCCTAATATTTTTAAGGCCGACTGGCACACTCTTTCGATATGAGGGCGAAATGTCAACCTACTTTCATACACAACCTCAAAATCTTTTTTCCGAAGGGATTTTATGTAGTGCCAAAACATCTTGGGATCTTACATGATGTTTTCCTCGATTTCAAATATTTTCACTTAAGCTCGATAGGCCACTCGAACCTCGCGCTTAACTAACGTTAAAAACATAACAAAACGTATTCATTCTGAAGGCCTCCAGCTTTCCAACGCTTACGCTTATGTTTGATATCTATATTCGAGATGACTTCTCTCGGGGATCACTTCGGGTACTTGCGACCACCACCGCCTGTCGTTAGCAAAAGAAGTGCACTCGTTTCCTCGTTGATATCCATTAGGATAAAAACTTTTAATAATTTTAAAATTATGCGTGCGGCGAAAAAGACGTACGTCCTGCCGGCGAACTATCTGGAGCACTGATGGGGGGGTGGGATGGG
The DNA here is from genome assembly GCA_917563855.2 of Limnephilus lunatus. Lineage (NCBI taxonomy): Eukaryota > Metazoa > Arthropoda > Insecta > Trichoptera > Limnephilidae > Limnephilus > Limnephilus lunatus. The sequence goes on from OU830594.1 coordinate 35,354,441, forward strand.
TTTCTGTGGGTCTCCTACCGCCCCCCTGAAAGTCTGAAACGCCCCCCAATTTTCTCTTGGTCTTCTACCGCCCCCCTGAAGGTCTAAAACGCCCCCAAGGGGGCGTTATCGCCCACGTTGAGAACCTATGATCTAGTCAATCCACGCTATGTAAGTGCACTATATAAGTATAATAAATACAAAACAATACGTCAATCAACCAGAGACCAAGTGGGAAAATATTTATATTTTCATATCAGAGGGTTCGGCTCGGTAGAACACCGAACTGGACCGATAAATCCTACTGATCCCTCCCTAATGAGAGAGCTAGGTATAATGCCAGTAGCCGAAATAACAAATGGTAATATTTTTATATTCTGAGAATGCCAAATTCTTTTAATCTCATTTCCTAAATCTGTATATTTTCTTATTTTTTCAGAAACAGTTTTCTGAATATTACAGGAATTTAATATAATATAATGAATAATTTTATTTATTATTATTATTATCATGAAGTTTTGCATTTTCATTAAATTAAGGTCTTCTCAAATTATTCAAACATAAAATCATTGTCGACTTCCACTCCAAAGTCTCAGAACTGAATATTTTACATCCTTGTGAAAGGATTTTCATTCATGTACAGTGTACACTGTACACACAAAAGATTAACTTAATCATCATCACTGGGTGTGATTTGACATGACACATCTCAGGGTGTGATTGCCTCCCGCACCAAATACTCTTCATTGACTGCAGTTCCTCACCATTCGCTATCCACTCCTTCCTGTCCTGCTCCCACCTCTTACTCGGCCTGCCTCTGGGTCGCTCCCACTGGCTCAAAAGATGTTATAATTACCAGCGTGTTCTTGACGGCGAGCAGCTTGTCCCCGACACGCAACCTTCCATCCTGGTGCGCGGCGCCCCCGGCCATGACCTTGGTTACATAGATGCCGTTGTCGCCGGGAATGTGCTGGTTGCCCACGCCACCGGCGATGCTGAAGCCTAGTCCTGCGCCGCCCTTCACCAGCTCATACTCCAACACGGTCTTGTCGGCCCCTACCAGAGCACCACCCGCCCCGGGAGCCCCATCCGCAGCGTCGGCGCCCATTCGGCGGCAGACGCGCTAAAATTTAAAGAGTATTAGCGCATTGTTGATATTACAAAAACAGTTGATTAAAATAAGTTATAAGCACTAAGATTTATATAAATGTAGTAAAGGGTTGTCCCTAAGCATAACTATCAAAAAGGGATTAACCCATTGTGAGTGTCGAACAAGAGTCTATCCACCGGACTATCGACCACCTCATATCGCACACGGCAGATAGTACAATGGATTTGCGGGAGCTATGCAGATGACTCCGTATCAATAAAATTGCTGTGTAGTAATGTTTTTTTCATGTATTTACGTCAATAATCTGCTAATATGGAATGTAATCTATTATTATTAAAATTAAGTTTTTTACTTCAGCAACACTGAAGGTGTAATACCTGTCATTTTAAAATTTTTATTTACGATCCTTTTGATAACCATGTCAAAACCAAATGTCAACAAATGACAATCAAAATTTGAACTTTTAAATAAAAGGGGAAGGTGGGTGAGTGCTTACCTGCGTAGTATTATTAAAATTTAATTAAATAGTTGCCCTTTCTGCAATTCTTGAAAAGTATGAGAGCTAGTATTACAGATAATTTATTGTAACCTCTTGGATGTGTTTTTGTATCTGCTGTTTTTTGTCAATTTTTATATGAATTTATAAATAACTGATGAATGATTTAGCCGCTTTTTTGTGTGGTTTAGAAGGAATAAAAAATCTGTTGCTTAACCCGTCTGCTTGTTTAGGAATAAATACATCCCAAAACACGTAATCTCATTATACTTTCATAAGACCAAAAACGTCCCAGAGCGACCTTACATTTCGTCTCTCGCATTTTTCTTCCTCTCATGAAAACATGTATTTTTCTTTTAACCAGAAAGAGAACGAAATAATGCTTCTTATTGTCTTTGAAATATTAAAGCTATCTTGCATAGATATTTTACAATCTCGATCCAAAGTGATGGTTTGACGAAACCGAGGCTTCCGGATTGTGAGGTGCGAATATATTGAACCAAGCAGACGGGTTAATGTCGCAACATTTTGTTTAGGAAAGAATTTCCTTGATTTTTTTTGTATGACCCACTAACATGTGGCCCACCAGTGACAGTTATTACCAAACAAACTGACACATAATAATATCATTCATCAACCAGGTTTATGGGTCTGCTATTTTGTAAATTAAAAGTGGGTTCTAAGATCAAATTAATGTCTTAATTATTACGTTTAACTGAATTAAAATACTTTGTGGTTATAGTGGAGAATAAACTAGACCATTTCAATTAATTCATTGTGGAAAGATCAAAGACTTGAGAAGTCATTTAACCTTTTAAAATTGCAAATTAACTAAATTCTTAATGTTCATTGTAAAATGGAATTAAAAAAGCATAGAACTTGTTTAGAGTTAACCAATTTATAGAGTGAATATTTGCATAATTAAACGCATCAAAACATTAAGATAGATTAATTCTATCATTTGGTTTGCCCTCGTAAATTGTTGATTTCTGATGTACATTGTTACGATTCACTGGTTTGCCTAAATATTTATACAAATGCTGTTTTAGTCTGCAGCAAAACATCCGACAGCATCACAATTCAATTCAGTTAATATACCCAGACAAGATAATAAGGGGTAACGTTGAAATAACAATTCAGGAATTTAAAAACATTACTCTATTATTGAAAATTCTATTAAGAGGGATGCAGTTTTACAAACGTCTAATAAAAAGGTAGATGAAGTAATATGGAGATGCAAACATGGGAATTTTATAAAATATTTGAGAATTGGAATTTATGATTGATAAAATAACATGTTTCTAGAATCACCTAAAAACAAAACTATTTCAGTTATCTCACGAATATAATCATATTGTAAATTATTTAATTAATAAAATAAATAAATTGTTTGAACATTCAGCAAAATGACTTGATCAATAAGGTCGCTATTCAGTTTCACGATTCGGACCAGAAAAATAAATAATTGTAAAACACAAAATTTAAAGCACATAACTTGGTAATAACAATAACAATGGTTCTAATAAACAAGAAAACAATACAACTAGCAAGCATCAAATAGATAAACATAAACACAACATCAGATCAAGACATCAAGAACAATATGGCTAATAGATAAACAAAAAAAAATGGTGAAGTAATGGAACAGTTATTGTTTGTGCAGTGCACGGTGAGTGAATGGGGAGGAACGAACGAAGGATGAAGCGCATTCAACAAGCAAATAGTATCAACAGAGGCATGCGGGCAACCATCACCTCATGCGGGCCGGCGCGTCTAACTCTTCACCAAACAACACAATCAACCAACATGGGGAATGGTACAAATGAGAAAGCTTCGCACGAAAGCCAATTTAAGAGGGGGAGCGCCATCCACTAAAAAAACCAGGTAAATAATTAGTACATCATAAAAAAACTATACAACTTTACTACAAACATGACAAATTCCATAATAGTACAAGTCCACCACTCCAAATTGAACAACGCCAACTCACATTAATTTAGACTTAAATGAGTCGTTAATGCAGATCTGTCAATGAATGGAAAATCCATGAGTCAAAACTGTAACCAAACATATTTTTCCTATTCAGCTAACCGAACCTAAGTATATCTTTTTTCTATTATTATTACGTTTCACAACCTTTATTAATAAAAAAAAATTGTTCTACAAAACAATTGTATTTTTTATGAATTCAATAAAAGAATGACCGTTTTTATAATGCTGAACAACGATTATTGAGAGTATACAAATATAGTTCAATTTGAAGCAGTCGAAATATAAACAGATTTATATATTATTTATGTCGATCTTCTAAATTATTTGGTTCATTGTTAATCAGTAATAAATTATGTATCAAAAAGGTTAACTCTACTGGAAATATGAAATATAATAATAATATAATATACAAAAGGGTTGAACGAACGACAACAGCTAAGAGTTTGTCACTAATAAGAACGACAATAACAAGGACAAGTGGGTGTGAGGGGTGTACCAACCAGTTTGACAACGGTGCCGGCGCGTTTGAGGGCGTCAACGGCTTCGGCGTGCGTGACCCCGACGACCTTCACCTGGTTGACCTTGAGGATGACGTCGTTGATCTTGAGGGTGCTGGTGGCGGCCGCCCCACCCGGGATGAGTTTGGTGACGTAGATGCGGGTATCCCCGGCAAGGTGAGGGTTGTCCACGCCGCCCGCAATGCTGAAGCCGAGCCCCGCCCCGCCGCTGCGGCTCAGCGACACGCTCTCGTGCTGCCAGCCCGCCTCTTCCTCCTCCGCCTCGCTGCCCGCATCCGTGTTGCCGTTCACCTGCTCCAACACCACGCACTCAAGGTCAGCTACATCCCAGTACGCATCACGCGCCCGAGCGAGGTATGCCAGAAATGGGAATTCGATGACTAGCTCCAAATATGCGGTGAGCGATATGAACACACCGTTTTAGTTTTCGTATGCAACGTGGACATTTATAATTTCACCCTCTTAACCTCTCAGCTAGACTACAAAAGCCTCATATCATATAAAAGACAATGACGTACGAAACAAAAATAGTCCACGAGAGTAACCTTTTGTTATCTAAATAAATCTATAAACATTGTTATTTTTAAGCTGAAAAATGACTTAAGATCAAAAGGGTTAAAGGAGAACATATATTTAACAAAAATATACATTTTTTTAAATTGACTGTTGTAAATTAACAGACGCCGCATCGATAAACAAAATTAAACAATTAAAAATAATTTTTCTTTAAAAACTTACACTGGGTTTATTTGAGGCTTCTCACAAGACTTGGACTGTAATGTAATTCAAGTGTTAGCAATCTAACATTCAAAATTGAACTGAACCAGTTACGAAATGCCAGAATTTTAATTATAAATTTTCCAGTAACCAATATCAAATTGAGGTTTGTTTGGGTGACATGTTTACTTTTAAAACTCGTTGTTTATCATTAAATTGTTTTTTTTTTTTTTTAATGCAGGCCATTTGTATGCCGTTATCCGATACCTTGAGTATACCTTCATTGTGTGAAACCTTAACATAATGAAAAATTTAAATCGTTGTCATTGAATTCGCAATACATAACATTATTTAATTAAATCTTTCATTCCCATTTCTGTGCATACCTCACATTCTGAATGTTGGTTCATTCATATTGTGATGGAGAAAATTGTTACAGAAAATTGAAAATAAGTCAAGAAAATTCTAAACTATTGTATCTCTAATTTTTCAGCAACGAATCCGTGTTGTATTATGTACGCAACTTATATAACAGGTGACTGAAATTTGATGCAAAATATTAGAATTAGAACCCCAAAGAGAGATCGGCTCTAAATTAAAACACTCTCTGGTGGCAGAAGAAAATGGGATCAAATAAATGGGTTATCAGATCTGATTAATACAGATAGCTAAAACCATTTCAGGCTTCAATTCTTCACATCAGTAGTGGAGTGCAATATATCTATCTTGTATTTATATTTAAAAAAAAAGAATGTTTATGGCATGCGCCGTGGATTTGATATGTTTTGTTTCGAGATTGGTGAAATTTTGCACTCTTGACCTCGAAAACAATGGGAAGGTCATCACTAGACATCGGATTATATGCACTAACAATGTGCCAAAATATGCACTAAAAAAGGCCGAAATATGCACTAAAAACTCTTGATATGCCTAAAATATGCACAATTCAAAATCAAAAAACCATTTTTATTTTTATATATTTTAATTAAAGACGATACAAAAACAGCGAAATATTCTTAAAATTATGCATAGTTTTTGTGACAATATACAGTTAAGTATTTTTCCAAATTTTCGAGTAAAATTTTTTGATGTTTGTCACCCAAAACGCAGAAAACGACTTCTCTACGTCAACTGACGTCATCCAACAAAATTTAAAAAAATTGTCTCCATTTCTGGAGATACCTGTTTATGCAGGGTATGTATGACCTGTGCCGTTGATGTAGGCATTAATGTTCTTTATGTCTTCATGACTCGGATTTTAAACAAAATAGCGTCTAACTTTTCACGAATCTTTTCTGATATTGAATTGGGAAGAGCGTTGGCGAGTTCAATCATTGTTTCCAGTATTTCTATTGATTTAAATAGAGGAAGGTTTTTTGTTTCCAATTTCTCTATGGTATCTGGTAACTTGTGGAAATGTGTTGAGATGAGGGCGATATTCTGTATAATGGATGCGTCTTCAAACGCTAAATATGCACGATTGGGAAAAAAAGGCTAAAATATGCATTAACGCCGTAATTAGAGAGTTATATGCATTTGCATATGCAAATGCATATAATCCGATGTCTAGTCATCACTGTCTATATCTCATTTTGCAAAACTTTTAGAAATCAGATGTAGAGATCGAGGGACTTAAGTTTGTCCAATATAAAACAAAGTGAAAATTTAACTTTTTCATTTATTTCAAATTTATGTGTTTGTTTTTTTTTGTTTTAAATTTTTTTCTCTATTAAATACTTCAATATTTTTTTATCAAATACCAGTCAACCTGTAAAATCAAACTAGCAACTGAAATATTCAAGATAAATAAATGAAATGACGTTTCCAATCTCTTTATGTAACATATTGAACAAAAATACACTTTCCATAAAACTCTAATTAAATATTAGAAGTAAAAATATTATGAAATATGACGAAAAATACACATTCCATAAAAACTGAAATAATTCTACTAAAACTTGATTAAAAATATACTTTCCGTCAAAGCTGAAATAATTCTAATGAAACTTGATTAAAAATATACCTACTTTCCATCAAAGCTAAAATAATTCAAATGAAATTTGATGAACTTTTTTTTAATGTGAAGTGTCGCGCGGTAAAAATAAAATAAATATGATCAAATTGTTGTTGTAGCATACATTTTATGTGTTATTTTATAGTCAGGTGATAATGACTGCATTGAAATAAAAAGAAATATTAAAAATTAGATATTTATTTTCAATGCAAAAGCTTAAAAATCAACAAGGAACATTTTTTTATAATTTTGAATCATACTTTTTTTAATAGTAAAGTTTAAAAAAAAATCTAATCAATTTCTATCAAACTTATAACTATTTGAGATTGATACAGACCAGGGGTGTTACGGATATTCGCATCCGCATCCGCAATTGCAGAACATCCGCATTAATTCAGACATCTGCACCCACATCCGCAGATGTGAACCTCTAATAATCAGCATCCGCAGATGTCAAAATTTTGCATATCAGGGGTGTTACGGATATTCGCATCCGCATCTGCAAATGCGGAATATCCGCATTAATTCTGACATCTGCATCCGCTTCCGCAGATATGAACGTCTAATAATCCGCATCCGCGAATGTCAAAATGTTTGCATCCGCAACAACCCTGATACAGACTGATTATTATTACAACAAAATACAATGAAAAAACATATACACTTTATTTTTCATGGTATTTTGTTGATTTTTTGAGCCTCACGCCGAAACATAAGTCTGTATATCACTATCTAGCGTCAAGTTTAGTCCCTTTTAGGAAGCTACCTAGTGTAAGGAATCAGTGTGAACGTTTAAAATGAACAAAATTAGGATTCTTGTAAAACATGGGCTTTTAAAGACCCCACGCGATGGGTCAAGAGTTAAAAATATACTTCTCATCAAAGCTGAAATAATTCTAATGAAACTTGATTAAAAATATACTTTCCATCAAAGCTAAAATAATTCTAATGAAACTTGATTAAAAAATACTTTCAACCAAAGCTGAAATAATTCTAATAAAACTTGATTAAAAATATACTTTCCATCAAAACTGAAAGAATTATTATCAATTAATCATCCTTATCAACCTGGTCGAATTGCCCAGTTTTAATTAACCTTTATGTAAGCCCGGAATCATTTGTACAGAAAGAAAATGCATTAATTACACTAACGATCTTGACACTTGTTTGCTTCTTCACTTCTTCTTATTATTTGAAATTATTAACGACTTTGAACATAAATGGAACAGAGTTCTTTCAGTTGATCTAATATAAGAAAGGCTCTATTTTACTAAACTGATCAAATCAAAGGGCTCGTCAATTAATTAAAGTTGTTTAGAAAAACATTCAAATTTAAAATAGTGTGAATGAGAGATAAATGGGTTTAAATTTAAAACACAGATATGATAAACAGTATGAATGACATATTAATGATTATAAACGGCAAAATGTGACTCATCGACGAGGCCAAACGGCATATAGATCAAAAGTGGTTCAAAAATCTGGAGACAGAAAGGCGGCAATATTTTTGTTCCGCAATGGTAGAAAGCAGCAGATCTCAAATATATTTTCTCAAGTAGGAACCTACTCCTTGGAAAAATTACCAAGGCCAGATATATCGGTTGATTTTAAGCTCAGCTTAGTTGGAATGTCGAGCTTAGTATGGCTTAGAAAAAAACTAGAAGTCACCAATATTACACATGTGTTGTCTCATGGCTTTAACAGAGGAATATCTTTTTTTTCCTGTAAAAAATAATCTTCAGTCTATGTGAATAGTACTATGCTCTCTACTATCATCGTCATCGGGACACATCTATGCACTGGGAGATCGCGAATTTATGATTGTGATCTTTTAAAAACGACGACAGTATATTTTAGGCGGGTTTAATTTACAATAAAGTTCCCACTCTAATCAGCATGGTGCTATATGCAAGTACACTAGTTTTAAATTGATTTGCTGGAGTAAGTAAACTATTCATAAAATTATAACTACTTAACTAACCGCTGAAAACTGACTGTCCAGATGTTGAGATTTAAAATTCCTTACTAGACTATTTTAGATTGATTATCAATTAATAACTTCAACTATTCTGTGGCTTATCAAGGCTTAAGAAGTCGATTTAGCTCACTTAAATTTGAGCGAGGAATATCGTATATGGCGAGGTTATGGGCTGACTGATATACCGGGCCTATGACGCACATACTCCTATCCAAAACATTATTCTACTAAACATTTGACAAGTCAGGTTTTTTTGTGTACCCATAGGATACTCTCGCCCTACCAATAATTGGGCATTTGGAGTAGGGGTTTTGATAATGACGCAATTCAAAAGAATGTCATTTTATATAAATTAGGTGTTGTGATGCATTTTGCAAATAATTATAAGAACCTTACAAAAATGACTTTGTAGTTATCTTAACCCGTCAGGCCTCGACCGTATTTCGTAAGAGAGCAAAATAAAATCCAAATAAATAGAATATTTCTGAATGTGTCCGAAAAACTAAAACTGTTTTGGAAAGGTGATGAAATATGCTTTCAAATTTTATTATTAAAATAAACATATATAATTTAGAAATATAAAAATTTGCATGCATACATAAAAAAGTTTTAAAAATGGCTCACCTTACGTTTTTTCTAACTAAAATTACTGACAAAAAAAAAAATAAAAACATATATATAATTTATTAGGCATATAATTTATTATAAACGTTGTCATCAACTCACTTTTTTGTCATTTCATGTAAAAATAATTAATAAAAAATTCTCAACGCCACATAATTTTTTTTCAAATTGCGGTCGGAAACTTTAGATTCATAAAGGTATAAAATTTAATTATTTTGCGGTGAATTTTTAGATTTGAATATAAAGCGTGGTATTTTCTCTTTCTAACACTGTTTAGATCATATTTATAACCATTATAGTAAGGGAGACAACGATTTCTATGAGACCTAAATGAGTTGTTCAGAAAACCGAACAAATAGACCTTGCGGGTTAAGAAACATCGACGACTGGCATGACACTGACTCCAAAACATATCCTATATTTTTATTTAAAAGGGTAATGCGGTTTAGCAATGTACAGTACAAATAGAAATAAGTAGTACTGAACTCCAAATAAGGAATGTGTAAAATTACACAATTATTTTAGTGTAATGTTTGAATAGTTTCGAGCGTGTAATGATTGTAATGATAGTAGGCCTCGTAATATATTATCACGATCAAGCAAGTATGTAGGAAGGTAGGTTACCTGGGCTACAAAAATGAGGTGCGTTAATCTGTTGGTAAGAGTCCCCTTATCAGTTTAACTTTTTGTGTCAACTTGTGCAATTTACACATTCAAATTACCTACCACACACTATCAAGATAATATTAACGAGAAAAGTTTTCTTTTTAATGGTTTCCGATAAGAAATATTTATGTATTTTTGAACAATAAGAAACAGACATTAAAATAAAAACAATTTTTTTATCTTTCACTCGACACAGTTACTTCATTTTAAAATATTTACTCATACATTATGCTTCCAAGCTCGAATTTTTTTTTAAATATTTATAGAATGTCAAAGACAGAGACATTTTTTAATAAATGGCCGAGAGATAAAGTACAAATTATAATTTAATTATACATTTGGATGAATTCTATTTAGTTAGTGTAAGCATAGTTGACTCCACTTAATCAGGACCCAAACATTTTGTCCCAAATAAGCGACTTTAAGTGTGTCCCACATAAGCGAGTTTAAGGGAGGCAAAAAAAAAACATTCATTGAGCTTTTTTTATATGTTACATTTATTTTAGTTCTGTCAATTGTGTTTTCGAAATCTATAAATTCCCTGAAAAATAATTATGTATTAACTAAATCAACTAACTAACTAACCATCACGCCCTTTCCGCAGGGGTAGGCAGAGAGGACGGATCGCCAAACAACTCGGTATTGGCACACACTCTTTGCCTCATTCACATTCATACATCGTCTCATACATACTCTTCTATTATTCTGACTCTTAATATGGCCCGTCTCAAGTATCTGATCGTGCCATGTCTTCCTCGGGCGTCCCCGACTTCTTCTTCCATACACATTTGCGTCATATATTCTTCTGTATTAAGTATAAGTACAATATCACCGGGTGTGTAATACCTTCAATGTAAAAAAAATTAAATTTTTTAGGAGATTGTAAAAACACTTCTAAGCAGGAACATGAAGAGAGATATAAAATGAAACTTTCATTTACTTTTATTTATTGTATACATTAGTAATCATTATTAGTTTTGGAATTATGTGGAAGGAGAAAAGGAAGACCCAGACTGAGGTGGGAAGATGAGGTAAAAGGGGATGCAGCACAGCTCCTATAGGTAACAAAATGGAAGTTAGCCGCTGAGGACAGGAGGAGTTGGAGGCGAATGTTCCAGGAGGCCAAAGCTCGATATGGGCTGTAGCGCCATCGAAGAAGAAGTAATCATTATGAATATTAATAAATACTATTTGGAGGTACCTGCATTTTCCTGCTACAGAAATGGTTTTTTCACTCTCCTTTAAAATATTATTTTTTTCCTATCATTAATTTCTTGTATCTCAGTCCCTTAAAATTGATCGACTTCAAATCAGAATTTGTCCCAATTAAACTGTAATGGGGAAGGGTAATGGGTATCGGGGGATGGTATCCCACATAACCAAAGCAAACTAGTCCCAGCGAGAGTTCATACTGGTGTCATCGACGTTCATCCTCTTCCTTCTCATGTGTCTTGTTTGAAAATGAAGAAGATAGAATATACTAGAACGATGACGTCCCATACAATCTCTTGATGGGACTAGTATTGGTTTCTGTTCCTTGGGTTGTACCCCAAATAACCGACCAGAATAACCGTTCAGATAAACAGGTATATTAATTAAGCGGAATCGACTGTACTTCAATTGATTGTAGGTGGTCATAAAATCATAATGTTTACTTTGGGACAGACACACCTTGGGCTTGATATGAATAATAGCTTATCTTCAAACAAGTATACCTACCTAGTTCACAACAGTAGGTAATAATTTGGGAGTAAGAATAATATGTACTTAATACGTTCAAAAAAATACTATCTCTGTGAATACCTCAACAATTATTAGTGAAAAATCATAGGACAGTCTGAATTCTCGACAAATAGATGAAAATGACAATATTTTTTTAGCAGGACTAACCAATGAACATCACAGACAACCAAAATTAGTAGGTTTGATTATACCTAATGGACTTCGACACAGTCAATATCATAATAATTTTAAAAAAACATCCAAATAGATTAACCACATTTCTAAATTAAAATTTGAACAATGTCAAGAATGGTTCCATTGAAAAAAAAAAATCTCATAACATAATCGATTTTCAGTCTTAGTCGTTAATAATATTATCTATGGTTTTTCAAGGAAATCTGAAGATTTCCTTATGTCAAGGATCATAGTGTTATGTGATTGGAAGTTAGCCATTATGCATTATCAAGTAGCAGTTATATAACTTTAACAATACAATAATTTATGAATAATTATTTTGCCAGCTACACACAAAGTTAATATTAAGCTTTTTTTATAAGTTTTTATTCCAGTAAAAAAGAAAATAACATTTTCACTTACTTAACTAGAATATTGAATTTATACATAGTTTTTACATTTCATAACCTTGAATTACATTAGATTGCAGTACTAACATTTACATAACATTATATTACCATACGATATTATTCACTTTCACTACTTTGTTTTTTGTGAATAAACATGAATAATTTTTTTTTGAATTTGCACATACTTTTTTCGTTTTTGATATCATCTGGAAGGCAATTATATAAGTTGGCCCCCTCGTGACTTGGTTGCTTACCGTAGTTAGTATGAATGGTGTTTAAACGTATGTTATCGTGTTGTCGTGTGTTGTCACCAAGTCTGTGGACATCTTCAATTTATCTTTAGACAAATACAAAATGCTGTTATTGAGGCAGTTCAGTTATGTAAAATAAATACTGTATTTTTCTTAGTAAAAGAAATATATACTTTTTATATTTGTTGGTAAAAGAAATATATAGTATTTATATTTTATTTAATCAAAGTGTAATTTTTAAATTGTATATGTAAAAGCCCCGAAAAAGGGCGTAAATAAATAAATAAATAAACAAAATGTTTGTGTACTTGGGACGTTTTAATGAATTCTGTGTTTGTATGTATGAGTTTATTATTTATTTTGTATATAAGGAGACATATATTGTACTCGTATAGTTTTCTTAATGTTAGCAGTTTTGTTTCCAAATATATTTTTTTTGTGGATGTTTTGGATTCGTAGTGAAATAGTTTTTTGATTAGCTTATTTTGAATTACCTGTAATTCATTGATGTATGTTTCATACGCATTTCCCCAGATTTCAATCAGGTAATTTAGGTGTGAGTGTACGAGACTATAATATAAACTTTTTTTTAATTTAATTGGTAATAGAAATGATAACCGGCTAAAAACGCTAATTAAGGGTGTGATTTTATCTTTTACATCTTGTATGTGTTGTTTAAAAGTTAAATGCTTGTCGATGCACAGCCCAAGATATTTTTCCTGTATCAGGATTTGCAAATCGTTATATTAAGCGCATTTGAAGTGAAATATCACAAAACTGCGCTATATAAATACTATGTTATTATTATTATTAACTATGTTCGTAATTTGACACTCACTGGGTCATGGAAAAGCATAGTACCTATTTACTGTATTGTGGAGATGAAAGAGTTATCGGTACACGTACCCCGTTACATAGGTTACAAGGGAAATATAGTATACGAAGGATGTAACCATTCATTTTCTGAAATTTTGTATGTATGGTAAAATTGAAGATTCCAATGGAAAATGAGATGGGAAGAATAATTATTTGTGTTGTATATTGAAATCTCTTCAGTTAAATAATCTAAGAGCCATTGTAATGCAGAGTTATAAACATGCCTTTCAGCGAAGTATGAGGTAGTCATTTATGACAGTATCAAACAATGGGGTCACCTCGTATTTGCAAAACATTCGCGATTAAACAATGAAAGAATAATCCACAGGTATGTGCGTTATTATTGTAAACATCAAAGCAATTTTCAGAAACATACAAATACAAAATGCTTTGGTTAAAGTCAATATCTATCAGGGGCATGCCGTGGATTTTTTATTTGACTTCATTTCTAGAGATAATGGCCCTATACTTAGTCGATACTCGGGCCGACTCTCTTTAGAAAGATTTTTAATTTAAAAAACATAATGGGCGTCTTCTGTAATTTGAAGGAAGTATACAATGTACATACGAATGTCAAATATAAAATTGTTTATGCTTACGACTTATGATTCTGTTTACTTCTGTTTAGACAGCAATAATCTAAATTTTACAAAACAAATAATATGTATCACGTAATAAATAATATGGTAGACCCCTTCTTAACAGATGGAAAGTATAATTCTATAATCAAATCGTTACGTAAAGAGATTGTACTTAAGAATAGCGATGCAATGCTTACAATGCATCTGAACAGCAGATTATTAAAATCTTTAGTGATTGTGATAAACAATTCTTTGCGCAATCATTAAAAAAAGTTGTTTGATCGAAACTAATGGCCAGTACCCACGCTCGTTCATGCTCGATGGTTTTACGCTCATTCGATCATGTCTCAACGTGTGTACCGTATCGCTCGATCCTTTCCTGATCGATGCGAAAAAGATTCAAAGACCGTAATTCTTGCTTTGCCTGGGCATCTGGTGTATATCTATGATGTCTTATGGGCAGCTGCTCAACGTGCTGCTGCAACACGTTCAATTGAGCCAAACCGCCGAGCAAGAATATACGTGTGTACACAGCTTAAGTCTTTGATTTTGATTTCATCAATATGGACTCCCTCAGGATGGGAATCCCGTTTTCCATACCCAATCGCTATATTATCTGTTCAATGGTGTTTGACAGTTTTTTTAAATGAACTCAGAAATTCTTACATTTCTTATTTATGATCATAATAGTCAAAGTAAGAATCGTTAGACTACTAATAATAACATTGTTGATTTTTAAGAAAAGAAAAAAAAAACCTTTAACTAGAAATCATGTTATTATTTACAAATGGCTAGAAAAGATATAATGTTTTCAACTTTGAATTTTGGCTTGACCTCTTTGAGGAACAATATCATATTATTATTTTTAAAGTCATGTGAAAATGAGAATGAGATGCTTTCTCTACAAAAAGATATTCTCTGCTTATTAAATTGATAATTATATGGAGTATCTCATTAGAAACAATCTCTTTAAGGCACACTGCAAGAAGCAATAACAAATTGTTGAAGATTTTAAATTTACAATCATCTTACTACACCTCGTACAACTGTTTCCAAACACATCAAAGGGAAGAAAAAAACCTTTAAAAAAAACTTCATTTGAAATGCTAAAATAATAATAAATAAATACGCCTCCTTCCTAAGATTACCATATGAATGAGAAAGATATTTATTGTTGTATTTTAATCTTAAATTAAATTTTGATGATGTTTTATTTTTCACTCAATATATTAGAATAAAATTATCATTATTAGTAAGATGTCCACATATGCATCAGTGTCTGTTACAATAGAGAAGCTGTAATAATACTACCTTTAGATTAAAAAAAGTTCATTTTAATGAAATGAAAATTTATTAATTGCAGTTATGTTGGTTGCTACAGTATGCCCATGAGATAAATGACTTGTGGATTTTCAAATCCCGCTCTGGAGTTTTTTGGAAATCTGATCTGTGGAAAACTATTTGGAATGCTTTGAATATAAAAACAATATGCCTTTTATGCTAAATATTAACATCATTATATATTTGATATTAGCAAAATCCATTAATAATTTATTTATTTTCAATTTACTTCAATTACTTTTTGTGAATGCATCAATACCAGCAGATATTTCCAGAGCGGGTTTTGCATATCCACGAATCATATACAATATATTATATAAATAATATGTTTCATATCATAAAAGAAAATATCATAATCAGTTGAGAAGAAAAATGAGAATATCACACCTGTTTCATATTATCCCCAGCCGTTGAGAGGTGGGCCTGAAATCCAATACATGCTTTAAAACTTAATATTAAATCATTTAGATAAGTGTCAAATTACCTTCCACTAATATCTTACATATTCTATTTATGTTAATTGTCTACTGACTTGTTAACTTGGCAACTGAGGGTATGTGTGCACAGAATTTCTTTAGGAATGTGAGTCAATTCCATGCCCAAATTTGTATGAACTCTATAAGGTTGCGTTTACCATTTGTGTATGTAAATTCTAGTACAGCAGCATTATTAATTCAGTTAAAAAAATACTAGACAATAATTAGCGAGTCTATATTGAATCCAAATATTATTATTATTCTTAGAAAGTAGAAGCACTATAGAAAATAAATAATACCTACCCAAATTGAATTTAATCTTTAGATTACATTTTGATTTCCATCTGCATAACAATTTGCTAGGTGACATGTTTTGAAAGGCATGAATCAATAAATTTAAAAAAAAAAAACATGTGTCATGCATATTATAACTGTAAAAGGAAATATGTTAAATATTAAACGTTCTTTTCAGGTTAACTAACATCTACCATCTACCACTTGTCACTTATTGCCTCTAGCCCGTAGCCTGGCAAATATGCTAAATTCAGAGGCATAATCAATTTCAATGGCAACTGCTGTCCACCTGTACGCTGTTTTGTAGTTATGACTGTAGATAATTATAATTTAACGTAATGACTATGCAGACAAAACAACAGAAGTTGTTTCAGCCATAATATAACTGATAATTTTGTCTTTTGCGTATTTTCATCAAAACTTTCAACTGCTGTCCACTGTACGCTGTTTTGTAGTTATGACTGTAGATAATTATAATTTAAAGTAATGACTATGCAGGCAAAACAACAGAAGTTGTTTCAGCCATAATATAACTGATAATTTTGTCTTTTGTGTATTTTCATAAAAACTTTTGCTATATATTACATGTTTTTCATATCACAAATAAGTGGAACGTTAGCGCGGCCGGTTTCTGCCTGTTTCATACAAATATTAATTTTGGATTTGAGATCAAAATACCCAAAAAAATATTAAAAAAAATTATTTTATATACTTATTTATTGAAAAATTATTTTAACACTAAAATCTTTAATAGCCTAAATCTTATAATTTAAAGCAAAACTAAATAAAGTAGCTCACATCCGTAGTAGATATTTGATACATCTTTTGATTACTTACAAAAATATTTTTTCAGTTTGGTTGGGTATATTGATCTCAAATCTAAAATTAAGATTTGTATGAAGCAGGTCGAAACCAGCCGCGTAAACGAGGATAAAAAATGGAGTACCACAGGGTACTGTGCTTGGCCCAATCCTGTTTTTAATATATATAAATGATTTATGTAATCTTGTAATCCCTGGTGATATTGTATCTTATGCTGATGATACAGTAATAATTGTAAACGGAAAATCCTGGCTTGAAACTTATTTAAATGCATCAAAATGTATTGCACATGTCTCATCATGGCTAAATAGTAATAGACTCTTCCTAAACAACAATAAAACATTTTACCTACCTTTTTATAAAAACAGTAAAAACAAACCCCCCAATAACCTTAAAATTAGAATTCATAATACTAACTGTAATCAAGTAATATGCTCATCTTGCTCTGAAATTGTAAAAGTTGAAAAGATAAAATATTTGGGTATATGTATTGATACAAATTTAAATTGGCATTCACAAATAAATAATACCGTTTCTAAATTGAGATATCTTACATACATATTTTACAGACTCAAAGAAGTATTGAATATTGACAAATTGAAAATGATTTATTATTCTATGGTGCAATCTTCACTCATGTATGGAATAATAGGATGGGGTGGTGCCCTTGATACTTTTATAAAACCTTTACAAACAACTCAAAATTATATTATCAAAGTTATGTATAATAGAATTAAAACATTTTCGACAGATGCTTTATACAAAGAATCTAAACTATTCAGTCTCCGTAAACTATTTATACTACAAACTATGAAATATATCTTTAAAAACGTAAACAAATTCGAAAAAAATGTAAACAGAACCAACATTAGAAATAATAATGTATTCTATACCCCCCAAACACACACAAAACAAATGCAAACTCACAGTAGTTTTATTGGACCTCGTACCTTCAATAGTTTACCAAAACATATTCAAGTTGCAACAAAACTTCCGCATTTCGTAAAAGAGTTAAAATTATGGCTAAACCATACAGATGTAAAAACTCTATTTATTTAGTTTTATTTCACTTTACGTTTCTAAAAACTCTATTTATTTAGTTTTATATCACTTTTCTCACAAACTTTACACCTATTATTACAATGTATATCATTAATTACACTTACACTTATTTAACCGTACACTATTGTATACACTTTTTGTACAAAATGTTTTAAACAATTTTTGTTTTTGCTTTATATACCCCTGTTTGTTTTTTTCTAGGTACTAAAAAAAAAAACTTTTTTTAAATATATTACCCACGCACAGGCTACGCCTTAGTGGGTTCCCACATTATTGTTATGATTTTCAAATATGTAAATATAAATTGTAAAATATGGGAAAAATAAAGGAATTAAAAAAAAAAAAAAAAAAAAAAAAAACATTCCTCAAGGAACCTTTGAAAAGTAAACTTAATAAACCTTTTATTCATAACAACATATTTATATAAGAATCCAAGTAACCAGAATACACTATTTTTAAGTACGAGAATGCTTAATTCATAATTATTTTTAGGTCTAGGACGAAACAGTAAATAAATGTACAGAGAAGAGAAGAAAGATTCTAACAACTAGGTCAAGTTGCTTCAAATTAGAGATGATTTAATATAAATGGGAAGTGAAGAGATTTGGAAATGATCTAATGAATATACCTAAAATTAGATCTTACTTTAAAAAAGACAGTGGGAGACAATATTACAAAACATATTTGCACAATTTTGCAGAAATACATTGTATACAACGACCACTATCGTTATATAGCACACATTTAATACTATAAATAAAAAATTAAAGATATAAAACATAAGATCTTTTACATGAATTTGGGAATCAAACTCGCAACTTATAATAACTTTCATGAAGAATGTTTTTTTGTGAATGAACTGTTGTGATCATACAAAAGTACAACATTTTTTTAAATATGTATCTTGCAAAAGGAAAGATAAATTTGCACCTATGGAGATAAAACTATTTTAGTTGTTATTGCCCAGTTAGAGATATTGTACGAAAGTAATTTTAATGCGTTAATGAAATCCTTCATTGCCCACCTGCGGTAATAATTGTAATAATTTAAACTGGAAAGGGTAGTACAGGTAGTCATTTTTTTGACTCGGTGAAAGATATTTCAAATTTGTACTAAAACTTTGATGAAAAAATCATAACATTAAAGTTTCCATATTTGTCCGTGGAGCTGAGAGATTTGGACTAGACCACTGGTGCTATATCAGCAAATTATAATTTTAAATTTATATTGTTTTTATAAGATGGAGGACTTGACAAAAAGGAACTCACCGTTTCCAAGTTAAACAATGAGGACACCTTTCTGAGGAAGCCATTGTGCGTGGGCTTCTTCTTGCGTCGCTCCGTCATGTTGCGTGAATAGTGTTACGGGTGATATATTACATAACCCCAGTGGGGCTGAGCTATCAGCTATCCTGGAGTTGGAGTGGCGTTGCGGTCACAGTCAGCATGCGTGTTAGTCACAACCACAACATTGCCTCTTCCTCGGGCCGCACTCTCTACCTCATGCAACCTCCAATCAATCACCACGCACCAACTGATCCATCTCTACTGGAACGCTATCCACGACCAGGGTTAATCCAAATACCATTATTGTTTATGTTAACACTAGGGTGACTTTTAAAGGATGAATGGATAGATTTGTACGCCTACTGAATGTCTGCCTGTCATGCAACGGATGAGATGAACATTTCACATTTTTACACTTATTCTTTACTCGATCAGTTTACCTATTTGACAAAAATAACAATGTTTGGTAAATATACAGAAAATAGGGACACGCATGTTTTATTTTAGAAACATTTTCAATAGGCAATAATGAGAACAATAGGTATTTCAGTTTTCGAAAAGTGAAAATATTGTATTTTAATAGTTATTTCGTTAAAATTAAAATCAATTATTCACTTGGAGGCCATTGTTATTAATGAAAAAGTTTTTAGGTTAGTTTTTCTCTTCTTGTTTAAAATATTAACCTATGATCTTAAAGTAGGTTCTTACGCTCAGCTTATGTAATATTATTATTATGTCAAAACATAGCATGAAGAAATTACATCAAATTATCAGTTTTTTTTTACAAAATAGCAACTAAAATGCATTACTTTCTATTTCCGGAAACTAAATACTTACTTCTCATTATTTTATAACTGAAACAAAGTGTTTTAAAATAAGATGTGCATATTAAGCGTGTCCCAATATTCCAATAACACAAATTAAGAACTTTTCTAAATGACAGAGCTATCTTGATAACTGACTTCAATCATGGCAGGGTTGATGTAACATTGCATTGCACACCATTGACACTTTTTGCTTTTGAAAGAATGTTATTGGAAACTAATTCTCAATAAGCTATTGATAAAGTTCACATTTCAAGAATTTAACTTTCTAATGCAACCAATGTTTTGATAAGGTGTCTTCAACTTTGATTTTGAAAGTAAAATCATTTAGCGCACTAATCAGCTGATAACTTCAAAGATAGATCTATAGCAGATAAAAGGTTGTGGAATGCCGATGACTAGTAAAGAAACTGATAAAGAAACAATAATTATTTAGCAAGTATTACACTTCGAGGGAAGTTTATTTTAAGAAAGGAATGTTGGTTGAGCACAAGAGCAGTGCATGAATGAATGATGTTCTTACATTGATCGTGTTTCCGCTAATCTTTCAAACAATGTGGAAAAGGCCGATAGCTAATAATAAACATCTATTAGAAGCTATGACTAAACACTGCCAGGCTATCAAAATGTTATAAAATCTATTCCTACCGAGTTCTAAAATTGGATATCCGTTAAAAGTTTAAATATCAAGTCACATAGCAATCAATATTTAACCAAAACTGCATATTTTATAGAACAAGCGGTAATTTACAACTTCATGTAACCAGTCCCTTGATGGTACGCCAATGATTCACACCATTTAAAAACTATGTTATTATTTGAAAGAAATAAAATATTAAGCACTTATTTACCGGATGAAAAGTCATTCTGTCGGTTAACTTATGTCAAAACTAGATCAGTATGGAAAGATTCCATAAATAAACTCGTAAACGGACATCGAAAACACCAAACGTCAAACGCGAAAGTATTCGTTTAAAAGTGTATTGACAAACATACCTATCAACAGCGAATTTTAAGTACCTACTAAGTTACTGTCTCTGAAACCGGCGAATGGGTTTCCTAAATTCTTGCACGAATAAAGACTTCGCAGCAAACTGAACTAGAATATTTGACGTACACATTTCCCGAACTTCATCGTATATTTTAGGTTATAAATAGGTCGGTTTGCTTGACGCGGAGGAACGGCCAGCCGCCATTACAAACCACTTGTGGCGTTCACGCGAGTTCACGTCATCTGCCCAAACTGCCTCGGCCGGGGGAGCGAGGGGTTGATTCACTATACTTCGTTAACGCCCATTTCCTTTACATTGGCTAAGTTTGAGATTATCTCGTGATTTTCTGACATAAACTTTTTTATTTTCATCTATTCATATAAGAAATAAAAGAAAATTTAAAAAATGTCTTGAGTTGACAAGGTTGAAGTAATCTTATAAAATGTTTATTGCGAAATATTCCGTTTGATAGTTATTGAAAAGTGAAACGAAAATTCTCCATCTATTTTATCCAAAATTTAAACTATTGCTTTAGTTTGTAAAGTTTAACTATTAATAACGGTAATGTGAATTTAACAAAATTGGATAAAATGAACCTATAATAAAAACTTATTTTCGCAAAAGAATATCCAGTAATAATCCAAATCTTTTTGCCTGATCAGACAAAAACACCTGTGTGGTATATGACCCCCGTCTCCTCACTTTAAGAATGAGATAAATTTTTTGAATAATAGTGCATACAACTGTTCGGTAGATGGCACTAGTCAACAATCTTATGAAAAAACTCAGATCTCGAAAAGCTCCCACAAATGAAGTTTGAGAAATAATAATATATGAAAACCGAAAACATACTGCATTTAGCTACTAAAACAGCGATGTATTGAATTTTAGATTTATAATATAGAAGTGATATTTATTATTTTATTTTTAGATGACCGAGATTCGGTACTTTCATAAACAACGGATAGATAGATAGGTAGGTACAGTTAAAAATGTAAGGAAGATTTAAGGCCTAAGCTACACGAGCGGTTCTCCCGCGCGCCGCGGGAAACCGCTCGGGAAAGCGGGCGGGAGATATCAAACTACACGGGTGGCGGTTTCCCGCGGCGACGTTCAAACTACACGAGCTGTTCTACCGCCGCGGGAAACCGCCTGATCCTTTACGCGCACGACCAAACAACAATGCTCTCTCACATTGGTTTGGTATTGATAACGTAGTGTTCATTATAATATAATCGTCAAAAAATGCGTATTTAGTTTCATACTCATTAACGTATAAAGTCATCAGTCATCCTTTAAAGTTTCTCCAACGTTTTTGAGGTCACCCTGTATACAAATAAAAAAGTATTCTCCTAAAAGTAAGTCCTAAATCATCCCAATGAGCTATCATTTGTTGTCCTATCTCCACCCATAACTTTGCTTTTATTTTTCGATTGGCGTAATCTTTCAACTTTACGTCATATAAAGCGGGCCGATCTGTATTTCTATTATGAATCGCTCCGTATCAAACATATTGTAACATGAATCCTTCACGCGCATGACAGATCAACAACGCTCTCTCTCACGAAATGATGCAATCGCGGGAAACCGCCCGAGTAGTTTGAACGTGGCGGTTTCCCGCGGCGGGAGAATCGCTGCTTGTGGCGGTCGAATTTCTCCCGCCTGTGGCCGTGACCCGGGAGCTCCCGCGGCGGGAGAACCGCTCGTGAAGTTTGCGCCATCTGTAGTCCAAGCAACGAAGACCAAAAAACACCGAATAGCGGGAATAATTCGTGTAGAAGCGAATTTTGGCACAGTTGTACGGGAATTAGGGAATGCAATCTCGACTCGAGATCGCAAATTCGTGATCTCGCGAGTTTAGAAATTACAATCTCGCGAGATCTCGGAATTTTCTAGATCTCGTTAATTAATAAATATTATTTGAAAGAAAACAAAAACCTTTATTCTTTAATATTAGTTTCTAAATAATGAACAGTTTTTTTTTTAATTTAAAATAATCAAAATAAAAAATATAGCTTAAGGAGATTAGAAAGTAATTACGGGTGATTTTGAAAGTAACTTCTTAAAAAAACAAAATGTATTAAGGGTGCTATCTGCTAAACGGCATCTAGTGTCCGTTGCAATGTACCCAGCTGCTGAAAAAAAACAACACTGGTTGGCAGCAGCGTGACTAAGCAATTATATGCAAACTCCCAATTCTTCCGACTCTCCCATTCAATGATTTTGTGTCAATTTTGTGGATTGACATCATATGGACGTGTAAACCTTTTGTAGACCCGGATGTGGTTTTAAGAACAGCTTTACATAACTTGCATTGAGCAGTCAAATTATTAACTGCTTTCTTGAAGTATCTCCATACCGGTAAACGACTGCTAAACTCAACATACACTTGATCTGGATTATTTTTCGACACTTTAAGGTTTTAACAACGTAAGAATCCAAAAATTATGTTTATTTAACTCACAAAAACAATAAAAACTGCATAATTTAAGAAAAAGTAATGACCATAACTGTACAACTAAAACAAACAAATGTCTGCCTGCACGCACGCAAGTATCTCTTTCTCACTCACTCGAACAGTTTTATATTATCTGTCCCACTCGTCATCCGTCGCTAATATTTGTAAATAGTCAGGATAGTCTTCTTTCTTCGATCGACACTCCCGCCCGACCGTCAGTCAGTCAGCGCACCACTCGCGACCCGAGTGGACATGTGTAGCGTCGCTGACTACTGCCGTCCAATCCCGTCGATCTCGAACGGGATCTCATCATATTATGCTTCGGGATTGATCCCGAAAAATGTCTCGAGATTCCGCGAGATCGGGATTGCATTCCCTAACGGGAATGTGTCCTTAACAAAATACTAAAAGTACTGAGGGGTGGGGGTGGAGCTAAGGGTGGGGGGTTTCTAAAGGTCCCTTTTTCCAGTTTTTCGTTAATAACTCGAAAACTACTACCTCTAGTGGAAAAATGTTTATGTACTAAATTATCTATATAAAATGTTATACAAAAAATGTTCTATAAACTTTTTTGTTAGGATCAATACTTGGAGACATGGAGGGGGGAAAATGTCAAATTAAAAAAAAAGAAGTTTTTATTGTTAAAAATCAAAGTTCTATTGTTAAAACATAAATTTTTATTCTTAAAAATGAAATGGAGGAGAAGAGAGAGAGATCTTGACTATGCTGACCAGTATGGAGGAATTTACTCCAGACAAAGTTGGAGAGTTTCCTTGGTGTCAGATTTGACTAAATTTCAAAATCATCTGGAATCCCTCAAGGATAATGGGCCTACCGCTGCTATGTGGGTTCAGTACCTACTTCCACATGGTTACCCGGATGAAGAAGTTAATTGATTCTGAGCGTCGTGGTGTTTGGGACGGCTACTTGGCATTCTTCCATGCAAGTGGGCACTTCCAGTATGAATGTGCCCATCTCTACGTGCAAGATATGATACAACTGAAAACTAGCCATCCGGAGGCGTACAAGAAGTTTTCAGAAAATTCTCACTATTAATCTCACAGTTACACCTTGGGCAAGTATTTGGTCGGATATGGTCATAGAACAAACACTGCTGAGGGATCTGTCTTGGGTGATGCCAGAATTTTATGTAAAGAGCTTAGCGATTCCCACTTGTTCGGATATGGTCATAGAACAAGCACTTATGCGCTCCATAAAGAGTTCAGGTGGCCTGTGCGAGGAAGAGGAATTACTGATTCTGTATTGGCCAAGTGGGTTTGTGGATCACCCGGAGGCACCGCCATCGAGGGCGGAATGCGAAAATTCTATGACCATATCCGAACAAGTGGGAATCGCTAAGCTCTTTACATAAAATTCTGGCATCACCCAAGACAGATCCCTCAGCAGTGTTTGTTCTATGACCATATCCGACCAAATACTTGCCCAAGGTGTAACTGTGAGATTAAAAGTGAGAATTTTCTGAAAACTTCTTGTACGCCTCCGGATGGCTAGTTTTCAGTTGTATCATATCTTGCACGTAGAGATGGGCACATTTTGCATACTGGAAGTGCCCACTTGCATGGAAGAATGCCAAGTAGCCGTCCCAAACACCACGACGCTCAGAATCAATTAACTTCTTCATCCGGGTAACGGGGTAACCATGTGGAAGTACTGAACCCACATAGCAGCGGTAGGCCCATTATTCTTGAGGGATTCCAGATGATTCTGAAATTTAGTCAAAGCTGTCACCAAGGAAACTCTTCAACTTTGTCTGGAGTAAGTTCCTCCATACTGGTCAGCATAGTCAAGATCTCTCCCTTCTCTTCCATTTCATTTTTAACAATTAAAATTTCATTTTTAACAATAAAACTTTCATTTTTATCACTAATTTTTTTAATGTTTTTTTTTTAAATTTGACATTTTCCCCCCTCCATATCTCCATAAGCATTGATCCTAACAAAAAAATTTTCAGGACGTTTTTTGTAGAAAATTTTATGTAGATATTTTAGTACATAAACATTTTTTCGCTAGATGTAGTGGTTTTCAAGTTATTAACAAAAAACTGGAAAAGGGGACCTTTAGAGACCCCCCCCACCCTTAGCTCCACATCCACCCCTCAGTACTTTTAGTATGTTGTTAAGGACACCTTCCCCTACAACTGTGCCAAAATTCGCTTCTACACGAATTATTTCCCCTATATTTCCTTCGTTGCCTGGACTAATGCCGCGGTTTCCCGCGGCGGGAGAACCGCTCGTATAGCTTATACCTAAGTTAATTTTTTCTAATTCTGACTGTCGTTTTAAAAATCTGTAATTTTAATACATTCGTTCATATTGATTTCGACCGAAGGTTCGGTTTCGGTTTCGGCAAGTTTCGACAAAAAAATCTAGTTTCGGGATCAGTTTCGGTTTCGGTAGAAAATCTGCCGAACCTTCGGCCGAACCGAAACTCTGCATTCGTGAATTATCGCGCGTCGTTCTTGGCTTGAGTGTCACCCGCCATCATCAGCTGAGTTCGCCGGCCGGTTGTGTGTTATTTCTCGCGCGTAGTGGTTTTTAATTTTTGTAATGAATATCTCGCAAGAGTCCCAGCTGCCCTGGAATGCCCTGTATGAAACCAGGGAGACTATGGCATCCCCAATTAGGGTATGTTGTGGGACTGAAGGTAGGGGGAGAGGAAGGAGATGGGGAGGTGAAAGGTGGGGAAGTACCTGGCTATTCAGAACTTGTCACCAATCATGGCTAGAGAAATTTCAAGTAACGTTTCAATTCTGAATGGTGGTTTTACACCTGTTCTGAGAGTATCTTCCACAGTGATTAGTTAAGTGTTTGTTTTTGTTATTACTTTTGTCTCATACATTTTATTTAGCATTTATTGAGCATTGAAGTTCTTTCGTTGAGTTATTCACTCGGATTTTTGAATGATTAGACTTGTGCAAAAAAGGAAGTTTTTTTTATTTCATTTAACACGTGTAAAAAGAATGTTGGGATTGTAAACGCAACTAAAATTAAAATGCTTAAGAGCGTATAACCAGAGAAAACCGGAAAAATGATTTTATTTAATTGCGTTTTTTTATCAATAAACTATCTTTCAAAATTTTGTTAGGTAATTCATGTTTCCTTTTAGTGAAATTACCTTCGCCAAAAGTCAGAAATTCAAAATAAAATAATTATTATTCCTAACGCAAAATACATTAAATGAAAAACATAAACCAATAAACATTTTTTGAAAATTTAGTTAGGTAATTAATGTTTAGGTACTTGTAGTCACTTGTAGTGAAATTACCTTCGCCAAAAGTCAGAAATTCAAAATAAAATAATTATTATTCCTAACGCAAAAAAAAATTAAATGAAAAACATAAATCAATATATATTTTTGAAGACATTTCGATATTTCGCAGATTCCTTGCATTTTTAAAAATAAAATCTTGCATTTATTGTCAAATTTCGGTGCATTTAAATGCACAATTTTTTTAATCTTTTCTTTGCATTTTTCCGATCTTTAATTTATTACTCAAGTGGGAACATATTACTTAGAGGTAATTTATTTATGTTATTTGATAAGTAAAAATTAATTAAACACGTTATTTTTTATGTACGTCTTTGTTTCACAATAAAATAAGTAAATACAGTATGTAAAGTGCCAACTCTGTCGTTGGCTTTATGAATGGGTAGATATTTTTCATAACCTTTCAAATAACATATAACACAGGTATTCGGTAAGGGTCCTAGAACATACAGTATTCAGTAGGTAGATAATTAAAACTATTCGAACGAATCAACAGCTTGCAAGTTCCTGTGAAGACCTTGATAATTCTGTTAATATAATTAAATAGTTCACGAACCTTCCTACAAACATCAAACTATAATAATAAACAACGTGGCACCAACACTGAAAAAAACATGTCCACTTCTGTCGTTAGTAAAGGAAATAAGATTAAATTAGTAGCCAAAATTGAAATAAATTGCGGTGTCTGCATTTATCGTGCCAACAACGTGAAATGCCTGTAAGTAAAGTGACGTGAATTAAATAAATTCAGCGAGCCTTTATTAGTCGGTAAGTACTTACTTACTCAGTACCTACCTACCTTTGAGACCTAGAAGAAGACAATGCATAGGTGAGTGCAATGCATAGATTGCATAGTTTTGGCTCGAAGCCCATGTTTGGTGACCGCGTGCCTAGCCGTGAAAAAAATCCAAGTGCAATAAAGTGCGAAGGGGTCGCACAATGTTGCCAACTCTGAAATACACACACCAACGTGTTACAACAATAAAGAAAGCGTGTACTTTTACACACAGTTACTAGTTACACACCAACACCAAAATAAATACTTTTTTTAAATAAACCCATCCGTTAAAATATTGTGTCAAACGGTTGTCCAACCAAATCAAAAGCTGTCATGCAAGTAAATCGCTATGTAGGTACCCTTGGCGTGAAAAGCTGGGAAACTTTTAACAAGATGACAGACTCACCGTTCGTTCTTCTTCCGTTTCCCGCGCCGGCGACAGCCTCTGGCTCGGTGCATTGTTCTGCTACAAAACACAACAATATACAGATTATTTTTCCAGTAGAGATGACATAAAAATACGATCACAATATACCCATTTTGTAAGGCTTCTAGAATTTGGTGCTAACTTTATACAATAATATAAAGGCATTTACGAGATTCTCGTGTAAACTAATAATTATTCTGTTGCAAGATAACTAAGATAAACCACACCAGTAGCCAATGAAGCACTAGCATTATTGCTGCCCGACTTTTAAATACTGACACGTACAATAATTAATATTAATTGTATCGAGTGCCAATTAAGTATAGTTCAGTTACCAACATAGCCAATTATAATCGCAGCTTTATTATACATGCAATACAGATAGGTAACTGCCAAGTAAAACGTGAACAAAAAACAAAAAAGTAAATAAAGGAGTACCTATATACAACCTTCTGTCCAATTTTAAAATAATGCAACATATTTGATAACCTAAATTTTTTGAGAGCGTTACCCTAATTTATGCAGAAAAAAAAAATTCTACACCCGAGGGTTTTATGTTTTAGTTATATCGAGTGGGTCCTGGTACGAACGGTAGATACTTACCAAAAAATATTTCAGAAACCAACCTAGCCAATTTTAAATGCAAATAATTTTAAACAAAGCGGGCGGGTGATATCTACCGAACAGAAAAAGTGTAAAAACCTGTACATTTTTATTAAATTCAAATTCCG
Source organism: Limnephilus lunatus (assembly GCA_917563855.2). Lineage (NCBI taxonomy): Eukaryota > Metazoa > Arthropoda > Insecta > Trichoptera > Limnephilidae > Limnephilus > Limnephilus lunatus. Next base: position 35,383,329 of record OU830594.1, read on the forward strand.
ATTGGTATGAACCATCAATCAATAAAGTCATGAACACATCATTTTGAAAGTAGGTATTCATTATAATATTATGCACGTACGCTTTTATGGTTCTAATTTCAGGTGCCAATTATTTAATTGGCATCTCGACTCTTGACGCTTCGTGTTCCAGGCGCCCACGGTCAATCGGCCAATCTCAAAAATCGTGCATTCAATTCATTTTTAAATAAACAATCAATATTCAGAATTTGCGAGTGAACGCATTGATCGGGAGCTGCCAAAACACGAGCGGTTAGCACCAACAACATTAAACAAAACACTAAATATTGATATAAACGCTAAGCAGAATTTTTAATCAACACTTACCTCTTTTCAGAAAATCGATACTGCCGGGTATTAGTTGGGATGGTTTTAAACTGTGTTAAATGAAACCAGAAAAACATTTTTTCTAAAAAAAAATCACGGTTGTTGAACTAGCCGAGAGGCGCGATTTTTCAATGCTTTTTTGTAGTAGGAACCTAGTTAAGTGGATTACTATTTTTAAATTTTAGCATGACTTAGTATAAAAAACATCAGACATTTGTTGGTGTAGACCTACATATGCAAAAATAGTAATAATCTAACTTTGTTTATTTTATAAAACGGTTTCTTGTTATTGCAAACAGTAAAAACATCAACTACTATGAGAGTAAAAATCAAGTTCTTTCTAAATACGGCCGGGACAATATTTTTCGAAGGTAACGAAAATATTAGGTCCGACAAAAAAAGGAAAAAAGCGTAAAACAAATATTTAGTTCGAAACGTCTCAACATATGTACAGAGTTAACGCTTGTTGAACTAGCCGTTGTTAAGTTAACGGTTGTTGAACTAGAACGGGTCGCTTCTTCGAATCGTTCTTGTGTTCAACAGCTCGGCTGTCGAACGATTTGCCGGCCTTTTGTTTCCTCCTTCCTACAACATGGGTCTCTTCAAGACCAATGTTCATTCCTTCCTTCTACTCAAAAAGACCCTCCACACTCAGACGACATAGGCCCCGAGGGAAATTATTTTCCTCAGGGCCTTCTGGGTGGAGTTAATATAAAAATATTCTGCATCTATAGTTGTTAGAGTTATTAGTTTTATTGTGTTGTTTTATTTCATTTTTATTATTATTAAATCCAATGGCAAAGTTTGTACCTACAAGATGTAGGTATAAAGAATAATATAATTATAAATTCAAATTTGTTCATTGTCCTCGCTAGGGTTTCCTGTTCTGAGGCGGTTTGTAGTTTTTTACTCTTTTGAATTTAGTCATTAAAGACTTTGTTTTTAGTTTCATGTTGCCTTTAGATCGTCTTTATAACGATTGTAAGTTGACTATAACTTTGTTCTCTAGGGCATGTTTTAACTTTTCTTAAATATGTATCTATATTATTATTAAATACGCAGCTGTCAAAAGCGAGTGTTGTATATACCGCTGAATTTCCAAAATTATACCAAAATATCTTCCGCCGGCACTGCAAACGATAGGTATTCTCTGAATTAGTATTTCAGATTTCATGATTTTCCCTGAAATTTTATATTTCATAGGTGACAACTTTCTCAAATTCTAAATTTTCAAATCGAAAACAAACGGTTCCGAAATTTAATACCCATAATTCATAGCTAAAAGTTTAAAAATATCACAACTTCAAAAATACCAACAGTACCTACCTAAACCTTTTGATCGGGAAAACCGCGAAAATCGCTAGCATTAAAATCGCAGCACGCCACTGATAAGTTCTGGACCACATTTCTCCATAGCCGGAAACACTAGTGTAGAGTACAATACTTGATATTACAAAAGCATTCATAAATAAATAATGGAGATAGTTAATATGACGGAGCTTCCGGAAATGTTTTTGTTTATCTCCCGTATCGGAAATGTGACATTAAAACAGTAGGTTAGATTGGTTGGATTAATATCACGCCAACACGGAGTCTGTGTTGTCATTCAATTTTGTGCCTAGGATATCTAAGTTAAGGTTAAGTTGGTAGGTATTCTATATTTTTATGTACCTAGGTAGTTTTTACAAAATACTTCCTTCGTGGGAATATTTTTAACCATAAAGTTGGGTAAAATGTGCTGGTATTATGAATTATTGCCGCTATTGCCAGACAACTCACTTGGCCGCATCGACTTAGCTTGGCCGTCAATATTGTATTGTACCGTCAAGATTGCCGTAATGTATTTGATAAATTCACAACATAGCATAGGTACAAAAACGATATCATACAATAGCTCACCAAACTTCTATCTTGAAAAAAAATTGCGAAATTGTAATTTTTGGTAGCGGGTTGGTGGCGAACAGAGATGCACTCATTTTATATTATTATATCTATTAGTAATACCTACCGGTAATATTGTCATGACTTCTGCGAACTAACAGCCGAGATAGGACAATTCACATCGAATTAATATTGAATAGGCAATATTGCGACAATCTTGCGCAATTTTGATAGGCAATACGAAAATTCTGACGGAAATACCTTGCTAGCAAAATATTGCCGTAAAAAGACGCTCAGTTACCAAGCTCGGAAACAGAAGTTAGGGGGGGGGGGGGGGGAATAGATTGATGAGCATTCAAAACTCTTATGAATTTTTCACAAGATCGAAGCGTAGTGCTTCATCACAATAATCATCTGCTAATCCAACGGGGGCTTGGGAAAGTGATCAATTTACTTGAAGTATATATGTAAAATATACCCAAGTATAGCTATCTTTTTCATTCACCGACAGCCTTGATACATATATTTATGTATTTGGGATATCAGAAATACTCGTAATAGATCGAAATATTTTACTTATTTTAATAACTTATTAGGTACCCGTTTAAATTCTTTTTTATTTATTTGTTAAAGAACCAAACACAAATCCAATTAACTCTTTCAATTTAATTTGTTAAATTCATCATGACCGAAAGCTACCGTGCTATTTTCTATACGTAAGTTAACAACGTGTTAGATAATATTATAATTAACTTTTAATTACAATTAAAGAGTATCGGATCTTTGTCGGCATAAAACGGTCTCTCTGGCATTTCTATGGAGTCTGGAGTTGGCAGGGTCCCGACACACACAACTAGCTTTCATCGTAAATTATTCCAGCAACACTGCCTGGTCCAGCGACTGGGGCAAAAAGAGGTAACTAAGCAAACAAAAACTAACTTGCTGATCGTTTTCTGGGGTCCTACAGCGCTCATCCTCAAAGTTGTTGATGATACTCTGTGCTATGGGCATGAACGCCCCATCCGGGAAGGCCTGCAAACAAAAGGCGGCCCTGGAACTTGCTGGGAGAGGCAGACCCGCATCGGGCCCACAAAGGGAAAATAACAGCCTTTACAAAATAGCGGACGGACATATTTTATCATTCTACTTAGTGATTAAGTCAGATTTTACCTAAAATATTTTGAGAGAATAGCACCATTCTCTAAAGATGGATGTAAAAAAATATTACAAAAACTTATGCTCAGAGCAGATAAAAATTATTGAATAAAAGGGGATACAGAATATTTTTTTTCCCTATTATAACGTATTGGCTTGTATTTTCAACATTCCCAATTACCAGCAGATTCCAGAATAACCTGTACACAAATAAAGCGCCCACAACAGAAATACACCATAAAACATTTAAAACACAAATGATAATAACTAAAGTAAGAAGCAGTGGAAATTGAACAGGAATATTTATATAGTACATAATGTGACTTTTAAACTGATAAATGATTATGGAATGATTTTATATAACGTGTGAAGATAAGGTTTAAGCGGAAATTAAATTTTACGTAATTATTTAGTAATACATTATTGTTAAGTAAATCAATATCTATACACAATATTACAAAGGCAAAAATGGAGTGGAAAATTATATCAATTTTCTTATTTTGCTGCAGTAATAGGAATAGGGAATAAAAAGTTATTTTTCCAGTTATAAAAATTTTTAGAAAAATGTTTCAACATTCAATTATGTACCTATATACTAGGGTCAGTCAAAAACTAAAAAAACTAATGCCTCCTATTTTTTTCTAGTTAAATAAAGTTAGTTAATTGAAAAAGTTGAATTTGGCGCTATTCCTCAAACCTTCATCTACAATCTACTGCAATAGTAACTTTCTGTGATTGAATTCTCGAAAGTAGAAGGTGAAACGCCTATTCGCATTCAGGCAATACTGAAAATGTGTACGGAGATGCAACTACACAAAAATTGTGACCGGAGACGAATCATGGGTTTCATGGAACCCGAATCAAAAAGGTTGTCAATGGATTGGCATCACACATACTCACCGTGGACGAAAAAATTCAAAACTGTACGATCGGCAGGGAAAGTTATGGTGAGTGTTCAGGGATGTAGAGGGTTTGATTAAGGTTGATTTTTTGGAGCAGGGATGCACATTAAATTCTGTCCAATACGTCACAACCCTTAAAAAGCTTAAAGCATGTCTTTCGCCCAACAAATGCTACGGCGGATGGCCTTAGGAAGCAGGACCGTGCTTTTTACCACTCTGGGATACATTCCCTTGTTAAGAGCGTAAAACCAGAGAACACCAAAAATATGTCATTTTTAAATTAGTTTTTAGACGTATTGACTCTTTTCCACAAAAAAATATAAATTGGTATCGAAAGATTTTTCTTTTATCTAGTAAACGTATGTTTTAAATTTTCAGAAAAAAAATGATAATTTTAGTTTAATAAAGTTATACCATAGGTCGTTGGCGGATTTGTTAAATTTTCAAAAAAGTACATTTATTATACAACACCCATTTCAAATCATATAATCATGCAGTAAAATAAATCAATACATTATATGGTAAACGTATGTAACAGAATTTAAATTTTAGTTTAAATAAAATCATTAAAAAATATAAGTACATGTGTTTCTTGACGAAAATTGGTCCGTTTGTGTATTTATTTGCGAACTTACAGACTAATATATTTAAAAAAAAATTACATTCTTATTTTGCTCGGACATTATTGAAAAATGATAAATACTTTTGATCAAAAAATAATTACAAAAAGTACATAATTTTTATAGTTTTATCAACACGCCTTTCAGCATTTTTGGATGTAGGTATAAATTAAAGCAAATTTGGAATGAAATAAAATCGATATTGAGTTATAATTTTTAAAAGCTGGTACGGAGAGTAATTAATCTTTCTCATCGGAACCGCCCTGTACGATCGTAAGAATCTCTTTCGACGAAATGTGGATTTTCGGCCATGGCTGGTTATACGCTCTTAAAGATGGACCAAAACTTTGGAAATGGACGGAGATTATAAAGGAGAACAAAATAGGAGACATTACTTTTCGACTGACTCGTATTATATGTTTTAATGAATAACAGCCATTCAATTAATTGTACATATGTTAAGGATTAATATAATAACATTTATTGTGTGATTATAAATTCACAAATATCATCAACAATTACTAGCTATTTTTAAAACTTGAAAGAAAAGGAAAAATAAAAAAAAATTGTCACTACCTCAATTGAGAATTTTGTAATAAAAATATTTTAACTAAGATAATTGAATTCAACGGTTTACCTGGATAGCATCTAGGACCTGAGACAATACAGAGGATATCATATTGGACTTGTATAATATTCAAAATGAAATAATTTGAATGGGAAATATCAAGCTACATGAATGGTTTAGTTTTACGGTGAGAGGTGACGTTATAATGGAAGGTCCCCCTTTCTGTAACAAGTGTTTGAATCATAGAATGATTAATTATATTCTCATAGATTAAGTTAAGAAATCGCCAATCACTCAATTCAAATTCGACATCTGGAGAAGTTCCAGTCGACATTTGTGAAATTATTAAATTTGGAAAGTCTCCAACAAAAGTATTAGGTAAATAATCACGAACAGCGAGAACAATGTCACAGAAAGATACGTGCTTACACGCAAAATGTCATGGCTTTTCCTTGTCGCCCACAAGATAAATGTACCATGAATAAATAAGTTATTATTATATTCAGGAATTAAATGGTGTTTTCATGGCTCCACATTACTAGAATGGTGTTTGTGTTTAGAGTTTAGTGTTCAGTGTTATTGTAAGAGTAGGAGGTACCCGTAGAAAACTATTTTTAACGCGGAGTGTTTTTGATATCATCTTTTCTAATCATTTCGTAGCGAACCACTGGGGTAACGTATAACAGAGTTGTTATTTATCTAATAAATGATTTCCGGGGTGACGGTACCCAAACCCGGCTCCCAAATTGAAAACCTGTTTTTTTTGTTTTAATCGGGGTTGTTAGTTATAACTTATAACAACCAAAGCAGACAACAATAATATCTATATTTATTAATTATTAATCCTCAGGTATATTGTGTGTTTATATTACAAAACAATCATAATTAAAATCATGATTGAATGTATGAATATAAATAGAAAAACTGAAGAATTCAGGGTAATTTTTAGAGTCCTCCGTCACCCCTGCTATTTTCATGATGGCGCGTCGATATCCAAATCTGCACAATCTTCAAACATATTCGATATAAACACGTTTATTGTTTTGTTTACCTAAAATTTACCTCGTTAATAAACACGAAGATTCAACAATCGATAGCGTTTAAAATATTATATTTACCGACTCATTAAAATGACCAACGTCTTCGACCGGAACCTGAACGTAACAAACAAATTAGGAGGAAATACAAAATGCAAAACGCTCGAGTATTCAGAGTTAAAAATGGTTTTTGCTTCGCTAAGCCCACTATTTATTTGATAATTATTATTTTAAAGCCGTGTATAGTAAGTACTCTGAACAAGATTAGCATCTAGAGTAAAGTACATGTTTTCTAAGAACCTTGACTCCCTTGACTCTGAACTATTTAAATTCAATGGTGTTTTACGGCTCCGCATTTCGAAACGGGAACGGTTTTTTTAGTTTTAATGTAGATGATACCTACGTAGAAAACATTTTTTAATAACGCGGGGCACTTTTGGTCTATTCTATTGTGAGTATTCGCGAATGCCATGTGATTTTAAAAGTATTGATAACGGTCCCGTTCCATCCTTCCCAAGGTAACTTAACAATATTAACATGTTCTTGAGATCTACGGTCTTCACTACTTGATGACGTCATTCGGACAGAAATTCTGACCCGGGAATATTATTGTGAAGGGAAAAGCGCCAGCTGTTTTCTTCCATCGTGACTTCGCGAAAACCCTGGGTTTTAGATAATAATAGGGACAGTTTTAACGTAATTGTGGAAATTTACTATACAATTACATTTAAAAAGTGGCATTGCATCATGTATTCACGGAGATTAAAAATTTATGTGTAGATATTGATACGTGAATGCCATTTTAATACAAGTAAAACTATGTAAAGTTCATTATCGCATGGCGATGGACCCTTGTTAATATTTTGGGCACTTAATACTCCCAGAGTTTGTTATCCGTATTTATTATGAAAACGAAAAAGACAGAATGTACTAGAACATTGACATCACGTACGACATCTCTCTGGGAATACTGTATTTCTTCAATTTCGGACGCGGTTATGGTTACCGCCGACCCAATTATTGGATACCCAAAACCCCTGCCATAGTTCACCCCAAGAGGTTCGCCACGTTTGGTGACTTAGCAGGGGTGCCCAGGTTCATGGGGTGAGGTTTGTCTAGATCTTGGCGGCGAATGCGCTTGTCCACATACTGTATGGCGGACCGGATCGGGAGAGACTGGTTGAGGGAGATCTAATCTAGACCTCTCCAGCCGGACTCTCTCGATCAATCGCCTTTTATATATATAGGTATAAATAGTTATATATAAAAAAGTAGCGTGTGATTCCATGACAACTCAGAATCAACTCAACTCAACACCTCTGAAAATTCATTAAAAGCCATGAATTTTTTTAACGATAATAGCTATTTGGGTATCAGTTACAGCGTGTCAAATTCATGCGTGTTTAGTGGCATATTTTTTATCAGCCATATGTTCATATTATAAATACATATAATCATAGTGATTAGTGATCCTTGAGGGTCGTTCTACAGAATCATTTTTCGCAACAAAAACTATCATTGCGACATGAGCATTTGAGCATCATTGTGAAAATAATTTGGACACTCCTGGACACGTTAACCTCTAGATTTCCACTCCTGTTCTCCTTCCCATAACTTTCTCTCCTTCCTTAAAAAGACCCTGTACACAGAATCCCCAAAGAGGATATGGGTCCTGTAGGATTTTTTTCCTCGCCTAGCTAATGTAAAAAAAAAATTACCATAAACTCAAAAATTACGTTTTTTTAAAATTAGATACCTAATCATTTATTAATATTCTACAAACGAAGATGTTTTAGCCAACAACCACCAAAACGGTTGAAATCTTCGTTTCTGACCGATTCTGCCGTGACAGCAAGCGGAGTAAACGTTCGTTGGTAGGGCGAAACTTGCTACAGTTTTGGTGACTTGATCTTGATCGATTCGACGAACATTCACTGCTGGATTTTGAGTTGCTAGAGTTTCGATTACTCAGTTAAGTAAATATTTTATGTTTATTTTTAATAATTTCAGTTTTGAAGAAAAACTTTTGATATTTTATTTAGGTACATCTGTTTGGCAGAGTCGTTGTTTCATTCTCATTATTGCTTAGTAAAGCATAACAATTGCACTTTGGATGAAGTGTCGTAATGCATTTTTAGAGTTTTTTTTTATTTTTTAATTATTTATTAACCTAGATAATATAAGCACAAAATACATTTTTTTTTTACAGTTTGAAGTACATTTTTTTTGGTATATACCACCTCACTAGGCTGAGCCTGTTCCGCGGTAATAGGAGTTGAAATAGCTATTAGATTACACCTTTGCAAAAACAAACAAATCAATTGTGAGTGACTGATGCGGATCCAAATATTGTATTTCCCACAGAAAAAACAAGACCATCTGAGGTGATATTTCCTTCCCATTCTTCCTCTTCAACCAGCAGCAGATTCAGCAGTTCATCAAGCAACAGCAGCAGTTCTAATTGTGAGACTGAAGATGAAAATTTAACCCACCTTGATATTTATCGACTTCACACTGAAGACGACATACAATAACACTAAAAATCTTACGATTGCTGGAGATTACGAGCAAGAAATTAAGAAAGCCATTGACGTAGAAAACAAAGGTTGCAAAAATTTTACGAAATTCTGGCAAAGCCTACCACTCTTTTTCTAAAGAGAAGTTCTAAAAGAAAGAAACAAGTTCCAGAGAAAAAAACTTCGTCCGGCTTGTGGAGCTAAGAGTCAGCTGAGTTGTGAAAGCGATATTGATGAACCATCAAGGCAGCTACTCTTTTATGCAAACTGGGAATTATAAAAATAGTTGGTCTTCAAAGGCAGAGCGGGTTTATAATATGACACTAACAAAAAATCGAACCAAAGTTCAGGTACCTACTCAAGCAAACAACATTTGAGAGCTCTAAATACAACATTTTTGAAATTAAAGAGAGGAGGATTATTAAAACCGCACTTTCTAAGAAATAATATTCAGGTATGATAGAAGGTAAATTGACAAAAAATCCTAAGAAACAACCAACTGCTGATCTACAAGTTAAGAATAGCATTAAAGATATTGTTAATTATATTCCGAAAATTGAATCACCTAAGCGCTCAAACAAAAAGAGAATTTATTTGCAGTGATAAACTTATTGCCGGTCACACAGGGATTACAAAGCAAATATTTCATACTTAACCCCAGGCCTCAGCTTATTTTTTCGGAAGGTCAAAATATTTCAGCTTTGCAATAAAATGCAAATAAATTGAATATTTCTTAAAGCATCCAAAAACTAAAAACTGTTTTTAAACGGTGATGAAGTTCGCTTTCAAATTTTAGAAGTAATTTAAAATAAACACATAATTTTAAAAAATAGCCCACCTTACGTTTTTTCTAACTAAAATTACTGATAACGAAAATAAATAAACACCAACATATATTTTATTAGGTATTATAAACATTATCGTCAACTCACTTTTTCGTCGTTTTGTGTAAAAATAATAATTCATAAAAAATTGAAACACTTCATTTTTTTTATACGTCTGTAGAAAACAATTAAACACATATAAATTTGTTGTAGACCACTTTTATTTTTTAAAACACTACCGGTTTCGGAAGCACCCTTCCTTCGTCAGGAGAATATTATAACTGAGTACTTATAATATTCTCCTGACGAAGGAAGGGTGCTTCCGAAACCGGTAGAGTGTTTTAAAAAATAAAAGTGGTCTACAACAAATTTATATGTGTTTAAATTGTAAATTATGGCGAGCCACAAAGTTAATGCTTTTTACAAATATGGCTGTAGAAAACTTTGTTTTCAAAAAGGTGTGCATATTAATTATTTTTTGGTTGACTTTTAGAATTTAATAAAAAGCATGGTTTTTTTCTCTTTTTCTTCGGAATCGGAACTTTCTTTAATAAGCATAAAATAAAATGGTAACCTTCTATTACATATAGCGACATGACAATACGTTTTTCGACATTAACGAAAAATATGTTTTTTTGGAGTTAATACTGTTTTGACCTACGTGTGCGAAATGTCATTTGGCAAATCAACATAAAGCACCTTTTTAGGGTGAACTGCCTAATTTAAAAAAAATGTTCTTTTATATTAACTATTTAAAAAATTATCTGTGCAACAAAGGCGGGATTTTGAATATTTAACACAAAACTCGTTTTCATTCATCCCTCTTTCTTCTTTACCACGAAGATTTCATTCCGTAGAATAACGCCAAAATTAACTTATGTTCTGTGTAGGTATAATAATGGTCGATCAACTCACCTACCTGGGCTCCAGTCTAACAGAGAACAATGAGGACCCAGCAGAAATCAGAAGGAGAATCACAGCAGCCAACAAAACATACTTTTCTTTGCTGCCAGTGTTTAAGTCACGTAGTGTCCACAGAAAAACCAAAATAACCATATATAAGACGATATTGGCATATGGATGTGAGGCGCGGACACTGACGGTAAAGATGGCTGAAATGCTGGATACTTTTGAAAGAAAAGTGCTGAGAAGAATACGCGGACCCGTGAAAGAGGGCGAACAGTGGCGCATCCGGCACAATACAGAATTGTATGACATATATAAGGCCCCTAGCATCTCAGCACATATGAGACTCCTCAGGCTGAGATGGGCTGGGCATGTACAGAGAATGCCGGATACACGCGTCCCAAAAAGAATTTTGACTGGACACCCAGGTGGAAAGAGAAAAGTGGGAAGCCCAGACTGAGGTGGGAAGACGAGGTAAGAGGGGATGCAGCACATCTTCTCCAGGTACCAAACTGGAAGTCAGCCGCTGAGGACAGGAGGAGTTGGAGGCGACTGTTGCAGGAGGCCAAGGCTCGATATGGGCTGTAGCGCCATCGAAGAAGAAGAAGAATATAATAGGTAATATGTAGGTTCGGTGTAATATTATATAGCGTAAGTTATACGAAAAAATATTCAGAAGAGAGAAAAAAACCAACATGTATGCCGCGTACGCAATATAATATATTGTTCTCGTAAATCTCTCGTAAACGTTATTAAACATACTAATTTCGATTGTTGGTGCGTGGGTACGTAATGTGAAATATTCCTGCGTAATGCGTAACATTATTCAACTTCAATGAACTTTTTTATTAACATTGGAACAACTTTTCATACCAGATGATAGATTAGGTAGGTGCTAACATTATTTTGTAAATTAATAATTCTTTATTCGAAATATGTATTTATTTTGCAAAAAATTTTGATAGATAGATAAATGCAATTATGAATATAACGTGTCTAGTATTTTTATGAAGTCATTGGAGAGATGTCGAAAATTTTCAAGTTTACTAACATTCGACATGTAAATGTCTTATTTTTAAAGGCAATGACCACAAGCAAATGAATGTTTTTTTATAAATACTTTAAGCTTCACGAATCAATCCTACAGGTATAAATTCCGTGATTTTTCACGGGTCTGCGCCAATGACATTAGTCTGCGCCAAGGGCGGATTTAGGGGGGGGGGGGGCACGGGGGCACGTGCCCCCCGCAGGATGATATTTTTGTGTACTGTGGAGATTCCATCACAGTACATACTTAGAAGCAAATCAAATTATCAGAGTTGTTAAAATAACAGAAAGAACATGAGTCAAACTTTTGTCTATTTCACTGGAATTGCGAATTTTGTTTGTTGCATCCAATTCATGCACTTGCAAATGAAAGATGGTAATCAGCGTTTGCGAGAGCGGTACGGTCGGGGGAAAGCGCAGTCTGAAATGCCCCCCCCCCCCCCCCCCATTAAAGTCGACAAACTCAAATTTAGACTTCATAAAAAATTGGTCCGTCCTGGGGGGGGGGGGGGGAATTGTGCTCTTGAGGGGTACCCCCCATCCGCCCCTTGTGCCCCCCCCCAGAAAAAAATCCTGGATCCGCCCATGGTCTGCGCTAGTATTCCATACAAACGACCAGTAAAAATATTTCTAAATCGAATAACATTATTATATAGGTATATACCTATAAATGTCACTTTTGTATATGTCGCATACGCGGTATACATACACAGTATGCCGAACAGCGATATTTGTGTACAACTTACGTCATGTTATTTGTAGATATGTAATATGTAATTAGATGTGGACGACATTGAATGTAAGGTTGGAATCCATTGACAGTTTGCGCGCAGTGCGGGAGCGTACTCCCTACTCACATGAGACAGGGCGGCCACCTCTGCGCTCACCTCCCATTTGTTCGCTATCCGGATTGTCTCTACCGTCTTCTGCTGGACCGACTTGGATTCGTCGAGTAGGGTCAGTTCGTAGAACTCTTGAATATCTGGAAACAAACAAAAAACAGTCTGATTAGAAATAGAAAACAGAATTTAAACTCTTATAGTGTAAATATCTACTACCGACTAAAAAAAATAACGATGAACTTTAAAAAATTACTGAGTTGCCAGATGAAAAGATACCGAAAGTGATGATCAAGTGACTCAAGACTCAAGTGACAACAGTCACCACCGTGAATGAAACTGTATAAATTTTGTAAGCGATTTTGCACAAACTCTACTCAATTTCAGTCGTCACTGTTACTGGCTTCATAAATACACATTCCGAAATTAAAAACAATCGAAATTCTTCGACCTTCAAACACGATTATATAGGTAATATTTTTAATTCTAAACCCAAAATTTCTCGGTCTTATATATAAATTTCAAGGTCCGAAATATTAAACTTGTAATCACAAAAGTTTGAAGGAAACTCGTAAATCACATCAAGAAACCGGATAAATCATGACTTATAAACTTTTTGGGCTTAATTTACTGGAAAGTGGAACATATAGGTAAGCGTGAGCCTACGTAGTGTTATATAAATTTTATATGCTAGTTTTTACACACTAGCCATTAAATTAATTTCGTTATTTAACACGAACACTGAGAGGATCGATGGATAAAAACCTATTTATAAGCAACGTTAAAAATATTAGCACATTTGTTAAAAAAAAAAAACAGTTTTTCGATTTGACCGGTGATAGACAACCTCCGACCTCCGATAGATGAGGACATGTTTGCCGCACAAAATGATTCCGTCCCCAACGCGTTTTTAATGTTGTATGCACACCTGCAATCGGTGGCTTTAACTCAGATTGGGTAACTGTTCCGTCGGAGTTCACCAAGGATCTTTCTTGGGACCATTATTATTTAAATAAATGATTAATACTTCTTTCAATACTTGATACAGGAGATGCACACATTTTATACCCTGTCAGAAACATTTATAATGATTCTTGTTTTTATTTTTTTCCTAATTTTACCTGTAAATTATTAGTTTAGCTCTCCTTGACCACCATACTAGGCTATGCCCGTATCACGTTAGTCGATAATCAACGCAAAACCTACATTTAGATTAATAAAATATCTATATATATATAATCTATCTAATGTATAAAGAAGAGTGCTTGGGTTTGTAACGGGCGGACGGGCGAATGGGCGGCACGGTTTAAATCTACAGTTTTATTCCGAGGATGATGAAATTTTGCACACTTGACCTTTTCCCACCCCTTAAAGCAGTGTTTTGATACCTTTTCTGAAATTTTGCACACTTGGCCTCGAAAACTCTGCATAAAGCGTGGACTTAGTAGTGGAAGCTAGTACTATTATAAATGAACAAAAAACAGTACCTAAAATAGAGAAATAAAATTATGAAAATAAATGCATTATAAAAAATATATATTGGATTCGCAGCCACAGTTGTCTCGAATATGGTACTCACATAAAACATATTACGTATACATATAATATTATATAATGTTGGCATTGCTTGCATACGGCACGTTTTAAACTCTTTTATTCGACTTCAGAAAGGAAAATTCCTGTAAAATCGAAAAAAACTTATTACGAATGACATAAAGAACACCTTGCAAAACTTTTAGAATAAGTAGGTATACACATGCACCGATAAACACAACCTTATTATTGCAACAACCAATCATATAATTAGTATTGACAGGATTAACTGTAGGTAATCGCGCGTCTTATAAGAAAGTCTTCAATGGTCACGCAAATATCACTTTGTCCTCGAAAGTTTTATAATCTAGTAAAGCTTTTTAACAGTTCACAGAAATAGGGAGGTTAATTTAAATTATAAGTTAGATACCATTTCAAGGAACGCCGTGAGGAATTTCAAGAAGAATTTAAATTAAAGCCGTTCAGCGGAAACCAAAATTAATGTAAACCAGTTGAATCTGAATAAATAATGCAATTTTACTTCAGTATTTCACATAACATGCCGCTTCACTTCCCTCGCAAAGATAATATTATTATAACCTACTAGGTAGGTACAGTAAGGGCGTAAAAATACTAATAAGGGCGTTTTACGATAAGTTTTATTTTAATTCTTTGTTTTACACGATCATCATTTTCATACTTACGATTTCTTACGGATTGTTGCCATTAGATAAGAAATAATAGTTTAAGACAGTACCTACTAAATCGTAAAAAATGGCAACACCTTGAGCATAAAACCTTGATACATGAAAGCATATGAAAGTATCTGCCATTTAGTAAAAATGAATGAAATGTTACATTGTCGAACCAGAAGATATAGCTTAATTTCCAATGACAATCCTGGTGAACTTTATAAAAGGGACTGGGTGATTGTCAAAGGAATAAGGTAAAATGGGAGATAGCACATGGGCCTATGGCCTAAGTATTCACGGGAACTATACATATGTAAACCGTCTCCGCATTTAAAAAATAACTGTCATTTGCCTTTACAGTTTGCAGTCAACAAATAAAACACTTTCACAATCAGTAATAAACAAAGGTAGGTACCTTAGACTTTTTATCAGTGTTTTAAATATAAAACGAAATATAAGTGCAACATTTTCACATAATATAGTTACTCACACGTACGTAAAACAAGGACAGACGACAGACGTCAAAAAATGTTCGCCATATGAAACTTTTCTAAAACCGACAACAAAAATTTTTGCCATCCCAAATTCATATGAAAAGACGACCTTTATGGAAACGGGGCAAAAAAAGCTTCGTGTAAAATATCCATTAGGAGTTAAGAGAGACCATTTAACGCAGACTACACACTAGGAACCAGGAATATGTGAAAAACAACTCATGTAAATAATATTAGATTATATAGTCCTACCGCTTTAGGGGTTCTCAACAATTGCAAATACAATCGTTTATCGCAATCATTTAACTTTAAAGTTTAATGGTTTTTAGGTTGTATTTTAATCTGTTGTGCTACAAAATGTCTATGAAAGCTAATTTTAATTTTAATTATGCTTTATCGTAAATTTGGGACTTATACCAAAAAGTGCGTACTTATAATGGAATTCGTACTTCCAGTGAAGCTTTATTGAAATTAATGAGATTCATTTTACAAATTTGTTTGAAAAGATAGTGATCGACACATGTCATAACGCTGAAAAACGTAATTTAAATTGGTTATTTTATTCATATCAAAAGATTAGGTACATATTATTTTAATATTATTTAACACTGCGCAAAATTTTATAATACATAGGTACATTTATTTAGCCAAAATAAAGGTTTTCATTCTAACACTATAATAAAGAATAATAATGCGTAAATCGAAACCTAAGATAGGGTTTTCTCTCTGAAAAAATGCTCAAGAGTAATTTATAATTTTTCAGTTAAAATTCTACATATTAGGCGTCGAATGTAATCTCACGTAACAGCTTAAGTTAGATATATTTTTAAAGTTTTGAGGTTATATAAAAAGATTAATTTTTCTTCCCGTGCTCTAAATATTTTCATCTACACCACTAGGATTGCGATTTCAATTGTTTAACAGAAATTCGGAAAAATGTATTTTATTGCGATATACTATCATACTAGCTTTTGCCCCCGGCTTCGCTCGCATATTCGCCCCCCCCCCCCCCACTCCCCTCCTATGTCACCAACCTATTAAAATTTAACAATCAAATACGCGCAGTATCGCATTCATAATATTAGTATCTATAGCTGTTGGCTTAGGTCAAAATATAGATTAGTAGGTACCTATTTTATATTTGTACAATAAATATTCATATTTGAATTTTTGCTATCAAAGGAATCTCCATAGTAACCAAAACAAATAACAAAATGACAGCCCACATCAAACAATTACTTACGGACAATAAACGTATAATAAATAATTTAATTACGCCACAGCTTATTCATCACGTCAGAGCTTACCAATATATATCTATTGCCTATTTTACTCGCAAATAATGTAGCTTTCTATTAGTGAAAGAATTTTTAAAATCCATTCAGTATTTTTTGAGTGAAAGAGTTACAAACACACATCCATACAAACATTCGCCTTTATAATATCTATAAGAAAGATAATAAATATATTATCATATAAGTTTCTTCAAACTCGATTATTATTTAACGCTACTGGAAATCGATCGATTTTTCGTAGAGTTCGTAAGGGTTCCTCGTTGCCACCAACAGGATCGCTGTTTTAATCGCCATTTATTTCTAATGCAGCACACGTTGAGGAGATCTGCCCGATGTATTCGCGGCCCGAGTCCGGTTCGATAGAGCGTAAACCTTGCTCCACATATTCTATAAATAGCCCTCGGGTGACGTTTGGGCGGCAGCCCTCCCAGCAAGCCATTGTTCGCCCATAATCAATCCACACTTCCCGAGCAAGATGTGCAGCACCGCTGGAATTTCACGTCAACGCCGGCTTTATTGAGTTTTCCCGCCGTCGCGCGTCGACCAAGTTTCCCGCCCTTTGCTAATATAGCAGAGAAAAAACTTTAAATAGATTGGTTATTCAGTTTTGGCAGATTCAAGCGCGACACCTACCCACGATTTTAAGATGAGCATCACGGATTTCCAATGATAATAAAGTACCTATTACAAAATCTTACAATGACACGGCATTACAGAAAAAAACATTGCGAAGTCGTTATCCATTTCTTTGTTCAATGCTAGTAGTAAATGGCTTTATTCAATTAAACATTTACAGCTTTACTAAAAAACCCTGGTAGGTAGTAGAGATACATGTTTCGACAATTTTTTACTCGTCGTATATAGATTATATTATAATGTAATAACTAGAATAATAATATTTAAGATCAATAGCCAAAAAAAATATATTCAATATAAAATAAAAAATACATGAACCACAATAAAAATTAAAATGTTAGAAAATAGGAAATTTTTAAATTATATTAAAAAGTAAGACTAAAATACATGCCATAGGTAGCCTACCTACAGGTAAGATACCTATTATATTATGAAAAGTAAAAATGAAAAAAAAAGACAAATTTTAAATTACAGCGCAGGTTAATCATTGTAGGTACTCGTACCTAGAAGAGTTCAATACATGTTTACGGTCTAATTGAATTTATAAATATAGAGACACTTGGTAAAAAAGTATAATGGGATTTGACTTTTTTTGAACTCATGCATGTAATTTTGAAAAAAGCTCGTACCTTTTCACCCATTCAATGTTGATCATGAATAGTTAAAAGGGATACAGAATTATTAAACTTCTTTCTTTGATCAATTAGGAGATAACACAGATATAGAGCCAGTAATAAAAAAAATAAAAACATTAACTGGAAATTTCATCATTTGCACACTGACTCTTTCTAATGGATTAACTTTAACAGCAAATAAATAAACAGCTACAAATATTTTTTACATATTAAATTAAAAGGGGAGAAATTAAAAGAACTATTACACGCAGAAAAATGAGATCTATAGGATAAATAAAAGTTTACAATAATAATAAATTTAAGTTTAGTTTTTTTAAATTAGGAGAAAACACAGATATAGAGCAAGTAATAAAAAATAAAACAAAACATTAACTGGAAATTTCATCATTTGCACCCTGACTCTTTCTCATGGATAAACTTTAACAGCAAATAAATAAACAGCTACATATATTTTCTACATATTAAATTAAAAGGGGAGAAATTAAAAGAATATTACACGCAGAAAAATGAGATCTATATAAATAAAAGTTTACAAATAATTTTTAGAAAAGTTTGAAGCATAAAAAAAAACAAAAATTGTGTCATACGGATATTTTTTTAAAAGTACAGAAAAAGCTTTAACAAACTATGTTTGAGTTGTTTTTTTTGTTTGTTAAAGGATAGCAGCCTTCAATTTTCTACCAAAAGTACTACATGCATATATGTATATGTTCGGAATATTTAGGGAACACGCATCCCAGGTTTGAAGAAAATCGGTGGTGTGCTTGATGTTGTAGAGACACCAGTAGCTTATTTTTCCATATGAGCATATGCTTATCTTAGTAAACAACTGGGGAATATACATATATGTAAAGTGGGTGATAGACGCAGGAGCTATAAAATCACGATTTTGAAGTTCGCGAACTTACTCTGCTCGACGTAGGTGACACACGACAGCTTTGTTGATACTCGTCGACTAGGAAAGCTTTGTGTTATTTAGGAATTATATCATATTCCCTAATATATGGAAACATAGTTTTCTTACACCTATTTTTAAAAAGGGAGACAAAACGGATGTTACAAATTACAGACCAATATGTATCCAGTCATCGATACCTAAACTTTTTGAAAAAATAGTACTCGATAAAATATCTACATACATAAACAAAATTATAACTCCCCACCAACATGGCTTTTGTTCAAATAAATCAACATTAACTAATTTACTAATATATGAAAACTTTATATCTAAATCCTTAGCAAACAGATGCCAGGTAGACTCAGTATACACTGACTTCAGCAAGGCATTTGACAAGGTGTGTCTCAAAATATTAATGAATAAATTAGAAAAACTTGGAATTTACGGTAATTTACTAAATTGGTTTGCTAGTTATTTGTTCAAAAGAAGTATTAGTGTAAAAATAAATGGCACAAATTCATACGAATTTATGGCGATAAGTGGAGTGCCACAAGGCTCTCATTTAGGGCCCATTTTGTTTTTAATATTCATAAATGATATTGTTGATGTATTTACTGATATAAACGTTCTACTGTTTGCAGATGACATGAAACTATATAAAGAGATTAACCACATTAATGATTGCATTACACTACAAACTAACTTGAGATATCTTTTTGAATGGTGCACTGTCAACAAACTAGCATTGAACTTAAATAAATGTCAGTTCATTTGTTTTTCCAAAATAAATAATCCAATATTATTTCAGTATTCATTAAATGATGAAAATTTAAATTGTGTAAGTGAAATTATTGATCTAGGCATTATATATTTGACAGTAAACTCACCTTTGTATGTCATATTAATAATATTATCAATAAGGCTCTTAATACTCTTGGTTTTGTGTTGAGAGCTGCAAAAGATTTCAATTATTTGGGTACATTTATCATGTTATGTAAAACCTTTGTCAGATGCCAACTTGAGTACAACTCTACGTTATGGTCTCCCTTTTACAATATTCATTCAGATAACATTGAAAAGGTTCAACGTAGGTTTCTTAGGTTTATAAACTTTAAATTGCATATTCCTATACAAAACATTGATTATAATTACCTCCTGGATAAAATTTCACTATTGAAACTTTCAGAAAGAAGAATAAGCACAGATTTAATACTATTACATAAAATACTGCATTACAAAATTGACTGTCCTGAATTACTTCAATTTATCAATATCCATGTTCCCAAAAAATCATGCCGACATTTATTACCCTTTTACTTCAATAACACCAGGACACTAGATTATCAAAATTCTCCGATTCCGAGACTTCACAGTCTCGGAAATAAATATTCTGATCTGGGCGATATATTTCATCTCAAAACTAATCAGTATAAATGTTGTTTATTTTATCACTTTTATTCTTTAAGACACAAGTAGACCATAGCATAGAAGTTATTTGGTAGGTACATACTCGTACTACCAAATAACTTCTATGCTGCTACTATTTTGTTTTGTAGAATCTTTTAAATTCAATTATGAGGATTATTAGTTTCTGTTTACATTTTTATCTATGTATTTTGTTTTGTGTTTTGTTTCAACGTTCTTTGTCATTATCTTTACATTTTTCTTTATTGTTTAAATTTTTACTTTGATACAAATATTTTGTAAAAAATTTATGATAAAAGCCCACTAGGGCGTGTAATAAATAAATAAATAAATATTACATTTTAAAAACCAACGAAAGAAGGCGAAATCGGCGAGTCTGGCTTACGAAAATAGAGCTTGTGAAAATGGTAAGAGAATTACGTGAATAGAAGAAAGATGCCTGAGCCGCTGTATGAAGAACTCTTGCATTTAGTTACACTTATTATAGCTAAACAGGATACTCATAATATGCACACAAAACTTCGTGCGTTCAGAACAAGAATGGAAAGCAATAGGCCACTTGCATCACAATTTTTTTTAAATTTTCCGGTTTAGGCAAATATTATAAGACATTCTGTATTTTTTTTAATGGTATTTTTGAAACCCTGGCGATTTTTTTTGAAAATTTCAATCCGAAAAATCCGACCATTTTTTATAAACCGGAAAGACGGGACATAATTTTATGGGTGCGAAAAAACGATAATTACATAGCCGAAAATCATTTAAAAAAGAACGTTTTCCACACGAATAGCAATAAATTGTACGGGGTTCTCTTCGTAACATCTGTAAAAACACCGCCATCTTTATCAAAAAATCAAACCAAAGGATAAGTTCGTATAGAACAAACAATAAATCTAGTGAACGTTAAACGCAAATTCAAAAATTCGCCGGAAATCAAAGTGTTGCCATATAAAAAAAAATTAATCAGTGTGGAATTTTACAAAATTAAGGGAACATAATCGGAGACGGGACATTTTCATGTAGTGACGTCACGAGCTCAAATAATGGATTTATTTATTTAAAAAAAAAAAAACTATACATTTATAAAAAAATTTAATTAACATTTTCGTAATCTTAGTAAAAAAATCTATCCACACGATTTTTTCCAAGTCGTTATGAAATCCATACAAGTGGCCTATTGCTGACGAGTTTGCGCGTATATAGAAATTTACAAATTACTTAGGAGCTATTGACAGGTAACATGTTGCTATTACGCCTCCATTCTGACTATTGTCTCGCATTTATTTAATTATAAAATATTATAAAATTTGAAATCGGTTGAATCGCCGACGAACATGCTCGGCGGATTTAAAGTTCACGTTCATAGGCTGACACATGTGCGAAAAAGGTCGTTGAGCCATAAGTACGCCTACTTGCTCGTGCGTCTATCACCCATATTTTAGCGTTCCTAAAATTTTATTTTAAGAGTTCTTTTGGGGGATGGCATTTAAATATCGTTCGCTAAATTAGTTTTTGTATTATAATAATTAAATTGATAATGAATTCAGAACAACCACCCAGTGGCGTAGCCATTAGGTGGCAGCCCGTCCCGAGTGCCACCCGATGGGGGGTGACACCCGACTGAGTGTCACCCCCAAGAGCACGGTCTCTAGCTCACCGTGGAGTACCCGAAATTGGAGTGGGAGAATTTTGTGTTAAGCGGTCTTTTACAGGCGAAAGTAGCCTATAGGTATTTATGGAGAATTTTTTCAACTGGTCGATCGATATGTATATATATATATATATATATATATATACCTAAGCACAAGCAACTGCTTTATTAGGAGTGTTTTTTTAAATATTTATGTTATTTTATGTTGTATTCACAAAAAATATATATATATATAGGTATATAGATATATTGATCGATCGGAGATCTCCAAATACTAAGTTTTGAGATAACGAGGAAAGCAATATTTGAATATTCACCATAAATCAAATATTATTTACACGTGCCAATGTTTAAAATATTAAATATGATATAAAATAGCACCGGGAGGCATGACGGTTCGGTACATTGTGTGACGTTTTGAAATATCCCACTAGTGACCCTAAAAACATGAACATTTTGTTTAATTCACTACAAGTTTTTCTGCATTATAATTGTTTGGCGGTGTTAATGAGTAAACTGAGTTTTGCACCAGATATAGGGTACACTTTAACATACAACTGAATACTCGCCTCAAATTTCGATTTTTAGGAGATGTCCGACTAAACAACTGGACGATCGATACGGCAGAGCTCACAAAGTGTTTTTACTGTGCCAGTGATTTGTCATTGAACTCTTAACAATATTATCAAATTGCCTTCACATATATTTGTTCCAATAAATCCTCCACTTTATCAGAATTGAACATTCAAGAGTAAACATATCATAAAACAAATTTACATAATGATATTACATTATAACTCGATGTTGAGTTTGCAAACAGGAACATATTATATTAAAAGTTAAGAGTATAATATTCCTTATTGCAAACTCAACATCGGTTCGGTTTATTTCAGGTATTTGATTGAAACATGAAATACGGTGTTCAGGTACCAATTTCTATAAACAAACTCGGAATGGTTAAAGGTTAAAGGTTGTGTTAACCCCTTAGGCTAATTTGTTCGCTTTTCGGAACAACTCATACAGGTCTCATAGAAATCGTTGTGTCTCCCTTACTATCATGGTGAGAAAAATGATCTTAAACGGTGTTAAAGAGAAAACATCACGCTTTATATTCAAATTAAAAAGTAAACTAGAAAATATCTTTTTTTAATTAAAAAAAAGACAAACATTCCCGGGTTACGAATAACCTAACAATAATTTAAAATCTCCTAAAACCATCCCAGTAAACGGATAATGTTGCTTGTATCGTGATGGAGGAGGACTCAGCCAACCGAGGAGTTAAACTTTTACACCCGGGTAGGACCCAAACACTAAGTCATCTCGGCCACTGGCCGATACTCTTTCATGAAACCCATAGACATACAATATTTTGTACGTCCGTGATGAAACCAAAGTTTCCGACCGTAATGCGAAAAAAAAATCATGCAACTTTGGAAATTTTTTAAAAATGATTTTTTGATTTCAAGATTTACTTGAGATGACCTCGACTAAGGTCGAGTGGAGGAGGTCTCGAGGAACCGACTATGCATATGTGATAATGTTTGATAGCACACTAACCTTTGTTTGCTATATTAATAATATTATCAATAAGGCCCTTAAAACTCGTGGATTTGTTTTGAGAGCTGCAAAAGACTTCAATAATTTAGGCACATTTATCATATAATATAAAACCCTTGTCAGATGCCAACTAGAGTATACCTCTATGTTATGGTCTCCATTTTACAATATTCATTCCGACAGCATTGAAAAGATTCACCATAAGTTTCTGAGGTTTATAAACTATAAATTGCATATTCCTGTACAAAATATTGATTATAATTACCTACTGGATAAAATTTCCTTATTAAAACTTTCAGAAAGAAGAATTAACATAGATTTAATACTATTACATAAAATACTGCAAAATTGACTGTCCTGAAATACTTCCATTAATCAACAATCAACACCCATATTCCCAAAAGATCTTGCCAACATTTACTACCCTTTTACTATAACACCAGGACAGTCTCTTACCAAAATTCCCTAATTCCGAGATTTCATAAACTCGGAAATAAATATTCTGATCTAGGATATGTATTTCACCTTAAGAATAACCAGTATAAACATTGTTTATTCCAATTATTTTATACATCTATTCAAAAAGAGACGTGGATAATTTCTGCAGTTTTTCTTTTTATCGAATATCTTTTTATGTGAGACTTCTTAACATTTTTACCAATGTTTTTATTTTTTATATTATGTATATTGTATATGCTTTTGTTATAACATTTTTTTTTCATAACATTATATTTTCTTTATTGTTTTAGATTTAAAGTAGGTATTTAAAATAACTGTTGATACTTAACTGATGAACAAAGATTGTAAAAGCCCATTAGGGCGTGTAATAAATAAATAAATACATCCTGACTACATACTGTAGATCTTCAATACTCTTTGAAACTGTACTGCATGGTCAGCATACAACAGATAACTTACTTTCAGATTGCTCATTTTCGCGCCCAATCCCACTTCTTTATATTCTTGAAATTCATGTAATATATTATATTACTACTCATAAATTCACTCAAAAAAGCTGCAACAGCCCCTCCTATAATACAAAAATTGTAACTCCTTAATATATTGTGCTATTTTGACATAATTAAATATGTAGCAACCATATTGTGTTTTATTAACTTCGCTAGAATACCTGGAAAATATTTGGTAACCTTTCCGCTAAAAATAATATCAAAATATGGGCATTCTCATGAAGCTAATGAATTGTTGTCCCGAAAAGGTTTTAAGGAAAAGGTTACGAGTTTTCGGGTACCTTCGTTTAAGCAAAGGTACGGTCGGGCCAGTACTTGAACATTGTAAAATTTTTCAGGTTAAGAGTTTCGAATTAAATAATTTACGCCTCGTGAAATAGAAAACTGATTCACCGACGAAGCTGATTATTTTGCGTTGTCCCGTATTTATTGAAGTGAAACTTCTTTAGCACCGTTGTACCATTTAAATCTCGCTGAAATGGAAACGACACTAAAAAGAGACAAACACATTCACACACCCATATGATTTAGCCTGCGAGATAATGAGATAGAATGAAACCTTAACGCATTGGCCGCTTTGATTATGAGCTCACTTTTCAAGGCTCCTATTGGTTGAAATTGTGTGGTGAAAGTTTCACTTCTACCGTGTGTGAACTTCATTTGATTTTTCTTCTTCATGTATTTCGTTTACTTTGTAATAAATTGTATGTAATGTTTTTTCTTTTGTTTACCTACATATATTAAATCATCTTTTTTTTCACATTTTCCTTCTTATAATTTTTTAACCAAATTTACAAGCATTTAAATATTGCGAGCAACACAAACGAAAACACAATGTACCTACATTACATACACCACAACCGAAGAGAGATATGAAGATTTTAAAAATATATGAATAACATGGAACAAAAAAATTAAACAAATTAAAAAAAAATTATTATCTGTTTTTTTATTAAACTGTCATAGATGTAATATAATTGGTAAATGTTCCGCTATTGAGTCCACGCTCAAAACACACTTTAAAAAATTAAAATAAATTGTACTAGGTAGATAATAGTTAGTAATAAGTAATTCAGTAACCGAAATTTAAAAATATTGCGTTTTAATGATTATTTTGTTAACTTTAAAAATGTGAAATGTTATTTTTCAAGGACCGCCATGTTATTAATTACGACGATGAAATATGCACTTTTAAAAGGAAAAATCACTCTCTGTCAGTTACACAATAATAAGTACGAATTTCAATCTCCGAAAATGATAAATAATGCGTATTAATCATTATTTTGTTAGTTTTCGTAAATTCAACAAATCATCACTGAGACGCAAGCCTACCTATATGAAATGTGAAACTGTTCCTTAAATATACCAAACCACCCACAACTGTTCCATGTGAAACATGTTTTACATGCAATTTGCAAATAAGCCAACCTAAAAATAAAAAAAAGCATTCATGAAACGAGTAGCTAAAAGCGATACATAGACGATATTATTACGAAAGTACCTGATTTGCCAAATTACGTATGTAATTATTTTAATACCTAAAACGAAAATAAATAAAAGAACACGCACGCGTTTTTCTTTTCAATAACACCCAAGTTTTGAAAGGTTTGTACTGCAAGTAGGATTAGTATTATAGACAAGTTTGTACCTGTATTTTATAACAGAAGAACATGGCAAGAAATATATTAGATTTATAACACATACCCGCTAGACAAACCCTGCTTTGCCACACAAATCATTCAAAACCTGGGATGTTTTTTAAATTATGATGACATGCGAGTTTGTTTTAGATAATTTATTTTATAAGCACTATATTATAAAGTACTTATAAAATAAATTCTCTAAAATAAACTCTAAACAATTTCGGTAATTATTTTTTATAAAAAATACACTCACTTTTGTATCAAAAAACCGTGTTACACAAACCTAGCGTAGCCGCTAAACTACTTGAAAACTGGGATGTTTTTCTTGCCTTGACGCGAGCAGGCGGTATAAAGGGGCACTTTTTTTGTATCACAAACCATGTTACACAAACCTAGCGTAGCCGCTAAACTACTTGAAAACTGGGATGTTTTTCTTGCCTTGACGCGAGCAGGCGGTATAAAGGGGCACTTTTTTGTATCACAAACCATGTTACACAAACCTAGCGTAGCCGCTAAACTACTTGAAAACTGGGATGTTTTTCTTGCCTTGACGCGAGCAGGCGCTATAAAGGGGCACTTTCTTTTGTATCACAAACCATGTTACACAAAGCCGCTAAACTACTTGAAAACTGGGATGTTTTTCTTTGTAGGTTATTTTACAACAATTAATTGTTATTATATCATTTGAAACAACTGGTTACGTAAATGTTTTTGAATTTTTAGGTTGGTAAGTAGTGTGTATTTACAATTTGCGTATTGCAGTTTCACACGGCACAAGAATGGCCTTCTTATTTTAAAAGATAGCGGTCCTTGAAAAATGACATTTCACATTTTTTAAGTTAACAAAATAATCATTAAAACGCAATATTTTTAAATTCCGGTTACTGAATTACTTATTACTAACTATTATCTACCTAGTACAACTTATTTTAATTTTTTAAATTGTGTTTTGAGCGTGGACTCAATAGCGGAACATTTACCATATAATTTAATACCAATCATTTCAGATTTCTTAAGATTTGCACCTTTTTTACATTAGCTCCTTGCAGGAGGCCCTGAAGATAGTAATTTCCCTCGGGGCCTATGTCATCATAGGGGATGCTCTCTGTGGAGGGTTTTTTTAGGGAAAAGAAGAAGAGGATGTTCTGGGGAGAAAAAGGGTATGCGGGTGTGTATCTAGGAGTGACGGACGTATGAATCCATCACTCCCACCGCGGTGCACGATGAAAGAATAAATATTATGTACATAGAACAACAAGTCATTATAAATGTATTTTAATTAACAAGTAATGTAGTTTCTGATGTAACATACGAAATTAGTCGCGTGTGATAATATTATAGTCGATTTAGTGCTAAGAATTAGCGAAAAATAGCTTTTTATTACCGCTGAAGTGTTTTCCCTATAGTTTTTCAAACGTCTAAAGTCTAGACTACATTGTAGAGACAAAACCCAACACAATCGCTTCTGAAGCAGTAGCGTAACGTAAAATGGGTACAACATAAAACCAGTGGCGTGTCTCTGCGTATATATAAATGGCAGAAAATGAGCAAAAGAAACCCATTTTCCGGTACATTTAATCCGAATAAAGGACATATTACTTAGGATGGGTTGCCTCAAAAAATTTGACGGATTGGCCAGTTGCTTCATAAAACTGAAATAATCACAGAACTAAATTAACTTGAAATATTTGATGAATCCGTAAAATTTTTTGAAACAACCCGTCCTGAATCTTTGTATTTATAGAAACTCTATCCTGCCTCAATCATTATTGTTTAATATAAAGCTTTTGTTTTTCTTGTGTTTAATTGTTTTTCCAGAAAAACCGTCATTACTATTTACAATTCAATTATTGCTCCACATTTCAACTACTGTTCAAGTATCCTTTTCCTGTGTAATGAATGAAAGAGAACAGAATAAGTTTCAAATTCTCCAAAACAGAGCAATGAGAATAATACTCCGAAGAAATAGATTTACAAAAATAACTAAAATGTTAAAGGAACTTAATTGGTTAACAGTGAAACAAATGCTGACCTTGAACACGTCGATATTTATTTACAAAATATTAAACAACATGTTACCAAAATACTTCTCAAATAAAATCGTATACAATAAGGACATTCACAGACATTACACAAGCACGTGAAAGGAAATAAGATTAAATAAAAAGGACAAAACGTACACGCAAAACAGTTTGCTGTACAAAGGAATTAAGTTATATAACACACTACCAGAAACAAATGTATTGTAGGAGCTACATAAAACAAAAAAAAATATATAGTGAATTTGAAATATTATAATTAATTAGCTGCAATATGAAAAATTATAATTAATTAGAAATTTGTAACATTAAATGTACAAATTACTAAAATAAAATAATAAAAAATAAATTGTAATGATTGTAAAAAGGGGTTGTATTGAAAGAAATTTTTTGGACTTTTTTTACATTAGCTCTACAAAGAAGCCCTTGAATACAAATAATTTCCCTCAGAGTCTACCTCACATTTGCGGATGCTGTGGGAAGGGTTAAGAAAAGGTTGGAGAGAAATATTTGGGTAGAAACAAGGTATGAGGAGTGGGAAGGAATCTGGGGGTCAGTGTATGAAGTCATCAGTGTACGTATGAAGCCATCCTCCCACTGAGTGAGAGGATTTCATCCGCTGCCAAGACCTAGACAATCTTCACACCTACAGCATATTGGGCCAGAATGGGAGAAGACGGTTGAGGTAGACCTATTAATCTCTCCTGCCGGTCTCTCTCGACCCATCACTTTGCACCGCATCACATCACATTGTTCCGTTTTATTGCTGGAACCCATTAGAAAAAGGAATTATAGCTTACATTAGAAAGAGAAATCATCTTTTTAATAATAATGAAATGTATTATTTATTCTTCACGAATAAAGTCGTTTTGTTGATGTTAGTGTAATTTCAATATTCCACGTAATTCCAATACGCGTTTATTTTAAATTGTCAAATCGCCCAAGGTTCTGAAACAATGCAACATCAAATTTTAAATATGTCATAATTAACGTACAAACAAATTTACTCAAAAAATGGAACATTAGGTGCCATGATAATGAAAACCTTCATTATTTTGACAGATGCCTTCAAGTTTTATTAACAGAATCAGAAAATCTATATCTGTTTACTATTAATTAAATAATACATACCCGACAAAAGTATGGCCAAAAGCTGTAGTACGGTAGGTTGGTACCAGTAATGAAAGCTTGCTTAGGGAATTAAGCGCTTTTACTCACGTTTTCCTGAAACCGGGTCTCCTCAGACCGAAAACACAAACACTGCCTCAAACTTTTCGAAAACATTGGTTCATACATTATTGAAACATTGGGGCGCGGTAGGTGTGAATACACACATTTTGTTTAATGGTCTGTGGTGAAGATGTGTCTACGCACCGCACACTTGACGTTTGACGTGTAGACGTCAAAAAATGTCAAGTTCTGATGGGAAATATTCTGTTTTAGCATTAGGATTGTAGGTATCACAGATTACAAGTCAGACCGTACCACCTCGAAATTTTAATCTGTATTTCTTTATCAGTTAAAATTTCAGGCTAATATCGATTCGTACACGTCCTAAATATGTCTACCATTTAAGAATTTCAAAACAAAAGTTATTATCATAAATTGTAATATAGGCAGGGCTGGGTAGTATTTGAATTACTTGTATTTGAAATACGTATTTGAAATACAAATACTTATTTTGTATTTGTATTTCAATTACTTCCTAAAAATGTATTTTATAATTGGTATTTCAATTACCTAATGCTGTGGTATTTTGAAATTTGTATTTCAAATATTTAAGGATTCAAAATACATTTTCAAATACATTTAGCGATCTTAATAGTGATAATGAAAAATAAACTGATAAAGATAATACATATACTAAAAACGCTAGAATCTAGAACAATATACTCGTATGTTAATATTTAGATATTTAATTAAATGAAGACAATATTAGCGAAACTCAATCGAAAATCTGGATACAGAAAAATCAGAAAAAGATATTGGTTCCACTGGGACTCGAACACTCCAATACTCGAATACTCCAATTTCTGTCTTCGTGTCTAAGAACAGTTGAGGTATAACACCGTTGTATTTAGTAACTTTTTCCGCTTTCTCACATCACATACGACGTGTGTGACAGAAATAGAGGTTACGATCATGTTTAAAAACAAAGCACGTTGTCAATCACACAGATCAACCAAGATATCCAATGCGAAATGATCGATTGTTGATTGTTCGTACGTCAAAATACTTCGATTTTGAAAGAACTAGGTAATATTTTTTATTTAATTAAATGAAGACAATATTAGCGAAACTCAATCAAAATCTGAAGACAGAAAAATCAGAAAAAGATATTGGTTCCAATGGGACTCGAACCCAGATACCTTAGCATTCATGGCCAATGCTCTACCGATTGAGCTACGGAACCCATTTCCAATTCGGTCACTTTTAACTGTATCTTACTTCGACTAAGAACAACCAACACTATCTTCATTTTCTTAACGCACATATTATCCCCTGCTATCTTTATATATGATATCAAGGTTCAACCCGAACTAAATGCTATCTAGATAGTGTCTGGATAAATATTTATCCATTTTATTTTAATACGCGACATCTATTGACTTTTTCTGCAAGTCTAGGATGAATATTTTTAATTTTAACTTTATGAGTAAAATCTCAAATTATAATATTTAATTAAATGAAGACAATATTAGCGAAACTCTTTTAGTCTCAGTTTAGTATCACGTTTAGATTAATTATTAGATTATGATTTAGATTAATTAGATATCAAGAATAATATTAAGAGTTGGCAACACTGTAGGTACGTCAAAGCAAGTATCTTGTCAATGGGGTACTTCCACAAACGAGGGATTCTGTTGAAAATGTACGGAATATTTAAAGATCATTTTTCTGATTTTAATCATCCTACTAAAAATGTTTGTTTTTTATGTTTTCATTCAATGTTATTGATTTAAAAAACGATCTAAAACTGATAAAATCAAAACTGTCCGTGGTTGGCTAATCGGATTGAGACGTCACAAGCGTTGCTCAGCTGGGCCAATATAAATAAACACTGTCAGTGTGCGTCCACGCTCATGACGTCACACGATAGCCCCGTCCCAAAATATCGTTTTAGCAGTAATTCAAAAATGGGAAACTTTGACTCGCTGTAGAAAATTTATTCGTCAACATAAAAATAAAATAAAAATGCTATACTCATTTTAATTTTTGCCTTATTTTTTAAGCAATAAAAAACAAGGAAATACCCCATTGTCGTTTTCATAGTTTCGCGGTATTTATTCATAAAGACGTGAATCGGTTGATATAATTGATAATGGATGATAAAATTTCGTCAATGCTTTGTATTGTACATTTTTGTCATAGTATTAGATCAAGCACTATAGGAATAATTTTACTGAATACTCAATTATTTTTTAGTTAATTACAGTAAAGCGCACTTGAAGTGAAATGACTCAAAACTGCGCTATACAAATGTCATGTTATTATAATAATAATTTTTATTCTAACACCTGGGTCCTATACCACAAAACTTTACAAGTGGAGCGGAAATGAGAAGTGTCTTCTAAGCAATATGATTGGTCAATTTTTGCACGTCTCTGTTTCACTCTGCTCAGCTTTGCTTCTATGGAAACGCACCCTTAGATAAGGGCACTTACGACAATTTATCGCAACCAAAGGTTCTACTAAAACCAAATGTATTTTGTATTTTGTAATTTTGTATTTGAAATAAAAAAAATGTTAAAATACTGTATTTTGTATTTCAAATACACGATTTGAAAGTATTTTGTATTTCGTATTTTAAATACATGCGAAAAAGTATTTTGTAATTTGTATTTTATTACAGCAAAGCGTGTATTTTGCTCAGCCCTGAATATAGGTAGGTATATTGGTTTGGTACAATACATTAATATACGGGACTTTATTTAAAGGTGAGTTCGTGATAGAGACATTCTAATACGACATTATTTATTTAACTCATATTTACACTCAATGCACATAACCTCAAAAAGTCATTTATTCGTGATTTATTCACCATAACTGACCGCATCGCGAGGCTGTTGTCAAAAATTAAACAATTCTCTCCCCTGCTCATTCATTAGTATCACCGGTATTAGGTGCCATCCCTTCTCTCTAGGAAGCTAAGCGCCGCTTCTGTGGAGCTATTCTAGATTGGAGCATAATGGGAACTGTTTGGAACAGTTCCAAGGAGCTATAATAAATGTCATGGATAGGTCCGAATCTATCACGCTCTCTGGGCATTATACGTCATACGATGTACAACTGCTACGTGTATATTGTAAACACAAGAGTTCAAAGTGAACATGCATTGATAATGCATAAGAGGACCGTTTTGGTGTTATGGGTATTGGAACATGTCATGGCTACCGATTATTCGCGTTGGACTGGTAAAGTTGGGATATTCAGGTATAGTTTGAGTTAATTTAGTTTACTTCTTCAAACTTTGCAAAATAACTTTGTGGCATTATTGATTTTTTAATTAATAACAAATCACTTTGTTTAAACCACTTTTTAACATTAACATATCCTGAAGAAGATAATATTGTTATTGAAACATGTCGATATTGTTAATTAAAAAAGTGGTTTAAACAAAGTGATTTGTTATTAATTAAATAATTTAGTTTAGTTGAGAACATCTCCGGCCTATTTAGGTACCCTAATGATATTTGCATTTGACTTAACTGGTGGATTCGATTTCTGTTTTAACACATGCAATTAATATTTATGGTCTTTGATTTTTCATTTTATTATATTCATGTGAATAGATTTCCTAAGATACTTCAATAAATGTATGACTTTTATTTTGCTTCCTTTATTATGTATTATTTGTTATGACTGTGTTAAATGTTCCCAATAAACAATAAATAAATGAAATAATGAACTTATGATGTTACATTTTTTTTTATTATTGCTATTTCCATTATTAAAATTGAATATTATACATGTCAGGGAAAATTTCTCTAGTCATTTGAAATAATATTTCAGGAATATCATTATCAAGTGCCCTCGAGGTGGTTTTCTCACGAAAATGACGCTATAAAAATTATCCAAAAATTATTATTATTATTTATATTGATATATCTCCTGGGCTTTGTTGAGATCCAGGGGGCAGTAGCAGCCTTGCTTTCAAATGGGGGGAGGTGAAGTGCTAAAATGGGGGTTAAAGAAAATATTACAAGTGTGGTTCACACCCGGTAGAGGTGAAACCTTCAGAAAACTAGAGTAAAAGAGTAGACAAGAGTGGGGCGCATAAAGAGGAGAACGATAGGCTACGAAACACCGCATAAAGAGGAGATCGATTAGTCCAACGACCGATTCTCTCGCAGGCTAAATCCGATAATGTATGTGTTTGTCTCTTTTCAGTGTCTCTTTTTTTCATTTCATCGGGTTTTAAATCAAAACGGTGCTAAAAAAGTTTTCACTTAAAAAAATTGTTAAGTTTTTTCCACTATATTATAGTTACCCTCGAAAAAAAACGTGATACACGTATGGTGACCTTTCCACCGCCTTGTATGCGGCTCACTAAACCTTCTTATCCTTAAAAATATTGCCCAAAATTGTAAAACAGAAAATTAAAGTAAAACAGATTTTCATAGTTTTCTGTTATTATTATTTAAGTTTTTTTAAAGGATAAAAATTATCTTTGCACACAAATTTAAAAGGTTTTTTCCATTGACAAGAAAATGTCAAGATATGGCTCTAAAGCCCAGTAAAACATGAAACATGCTTCAATTCATTTTATTTTTTTCTACAAAAAACTAATCGCAGTTTAATTGGAGAAGAAACCTGATAAACAAAAAGTCCGCATTCGGAAGGTAATGTCTCAATGTATACATATAGACTAGGAGACGAGATAGGTAAACACTACGTCATCGAGTACTCAGTACACGGATGAATCTGCTTTGTAGTGATACTGGACATTTAGAAAACCTTACAAAAGCTGGTCTGCCGGTGCGCCTCTTGGCAGGAGCTACGCAGTAATGGAAATAGTGAGCGATTTTTTTCGAAAAAATTACGTCACCGAGCACATGAACGGGAATGGTTTCATATGATAAAGGTCGATTAAAAAATGAGAAAAAATTAGGTCTGCCAACCGGCATGGCAGCCTGGCACGTTCGCAGGCAGCCGGCGCCAAAGTAGGGTAAAAATTGTAAATTTTACGTCATCGAGTACACGAATGAAACCAATGAATAACTATAGTCCAGATCATTCCATAAGAATTTCTTGGTCTGCCGACCAGCAGCCTGGCAAATTTTTGTGTACGAATTTTTTAAAGTTTTTTTTTCTTAATTTATCTTTATTATCATTTTTATTTCATTATAGTTTTAAAAACTTAGATTGCCATAGTTGATCAAGATTGACTACAGTTTTTCGTTAGTTTTGATCTTGTATTCGATGTAATCGATGCAGCAGGGGAAGCGAAACCGATATGAAATGGACGGGGTTCGGAAATTTCCGTTATTTTACGGACGAACGCAGCTCCTACAGCGACAGTGTGTTGGTTGTTCGAACTTCCAACTAATATGGACTATTAGGCACTCTTAAAAGAACTATTATTATTATAAATTTGTACAATAATATTGACACGCGACAGCAGGGGGGCACCGCGGCAGGTTTCGTAAGTGGTTTAGCGTCGAAAGGCTCTCCCGACGTTTGGGTACACTCGGAACTCTCAAATTTTTATTTTTTTATCATTATTATTATTAGGGTTTACCTATCTCGTCACCTAGTCTAATAGGTACGTTAAATGTTCGTACATACATATATAACTAAAAGCATTTTACTGCAGTAGAATTTTAATCGGCTTTCATTTGCTCTTACCCTGCAAATTTACTTTTTCTTACCAGAAATTTGTTTACTAAAGTTTTTGGGATTAGTAGCAATACTAGCTGAAGTAACTATCATTTTCCAAACCAACTGTTGTGATAAAGTAATCAGCTTTGCCTAATCTGTTGTAACAGTTACAGTGGGCCAATGGAAACAGCCCAAAATTTATCTGATTTTACCTGGGACCCTTACAAACAGTCATAATTAAACTTTTGTAACACAAACCCATTCATTTACAATGTTACATGTACTCGTAATTTAAACAGGTTCATAATAATATACTTAGCCTATTTCTCGCATAGGTATATACACATACAGGTCGCACAATTAGAGGTGACCAGAACAACGCATTCAACATATTGAGATTTATTGTTTTTTTAGTGAAAAGGGACAGCAAGTGTAAACGTTAAATCGTTTTTTAATAAATATTCTGAATTTTTTACAATAATTTTAAAAGTTTTACAGGATGTTTTATTAATTAAATAAAACATTTTCTTCCTCAATAATCGCAAATTGACTTTGTGACGTCATTTCAATGAATAAAAACAAATCACTTTGTATTCACGACTTATTCAAAAACTCATGGTTTCTTCGTCAGGATAAAATAAAAATTTTAATTTTTAATTAAAGAAGTTATGTATACAAAGTAACTTGTTTTAATTTTGAAAAAAAAAAATTTTTTTTCAATTTCAGAGAATTTTTCTTAACCTTTAACTGCTGACATGGGGGTCGCTCCGTCCTAGCAATAGTAATTAAATCGAAATACTCCCCTCCCCCGCGCGCAACGCATGCGCCACCTCCAATAGCTTCGAATTTAGTGACGCCAGAGCCGTAAGTTTTAAATTTTTAATTTTCAAAGTTAAATTTCGTAAGTAAATTCATTTCAATTTTTTTGCGGGCCTCTCTGACCCATTGGCATTACTTACGTGACTTTTTTAAAGGTTGATTTTTAATATATAAAAATAAACATAAACAACTTTACTAAAGTTTTGTCTGTATAGTTTATTCGAGACACTATTGAAATATTATAATAAAAGTGAGTTCATGATATTTATTCAGTTTAATAGATAATACAAACTGATTTCTGATCTCAAGTGATTTTTGAAAATAATTATTACATAACATCCAAATCGTCAAACATAAGTTACTTAACAATAAAAAAAAAAGTTAATTAAATACTAGCAGACCCAGACACACGTTGCTGTGGCTAACGAAATACATTACGCCAAAATTACAACGCCACGCCATTACCCAACCTTTATAACGCCATCTGTTAAATCAAATCCACACTGCCCGCTTGCCAGCCCGCTGCCCGCGACCCGCTGTCTTGGAAAGATATATTATATATTTCAATCAATTTACACAAAACCTTGACAAATTATGTACCTGAAAACCTTCCTTACGAATCACTCTATTGGCTGAAAACCTCATTATTATCCGTTGCGTAGTTTACAAGATCTAAGCACACAGACAGCGGGAGAGTCTTAATTTTATACTATGAAAAGATATTTAAATTGTCCAATAAATAATAATTTGGAAATCAAAATTTTCATGGATCTCTAATATATAAACATTTAAAGTAACAGGCCGCCCAGGCCTCCACGTCAGAGTATACGTAAAAAAAATCACGTCAGAAATTAAAGGTTACGGTTCGCTCAGTTTTGATGAAAGTTATGGTGAAAGCGTTTGTGAGCCATCAAAAATAACGAGAAAAATGACAATTATGCTTATTCGAATAATTATGCCGGTAAACTTTAAAAACCTTGATTCGATTTATTATAAAAGCTCTTCCAATCTTTTCTACGCACTTTTTTTATAAATAAAATTTGTGTAGCCCACACTTCAATACATGGGTATATATTATGTATTCTCGTTTTCGTTAAAATATTGTTATAAAATCTTACTTCCAGCAATAAAACTTCGTTTGTTGTGCCTTTAAACATAAATCATATTCATCAACCCGTATGAACCAGGTTGATAGACCGAGCTTTAAAAAACTCTTGTAAATAATGTGCAGTCCGGTGGAAAGGGAGAATGTTATTTTTACCAGAAAAATAGTTTCATTCAATATTTGAAAAAAGCGTGCACTGCTCATAATGTTCTATGTTCACCAACCATTATTAAAATTGGGATAAAGGTCCAGCATTCGACAAAGGATATTTTTATAGTTGGTTGAAGAATAAAATTTACGAGGATGTAATAATATTATTTCTCGGCAGTTCTCTTTTCATCCTTTTCAGAGCTAATGTAAATCATGACCCAGAAGCAAAAGGATTCTTGTGCGAAAACAGAGTTAAACAATAAGTTAATTTAAAGGTAGGTAAACTTTTCAAGTGCAAAAATTGTGTAAATATGTATTATCATTTTGTTGGCAGGCAATCTGGAACGCTTGAATCAGCCGTTGGCGCTAGTGAACTGGTGGTCATGATAGCTGTCAATCTTGGTTTATTTCCATGCAATGGAGAAAGTTTGTTTCAAGATAGAAAGAGAAACGGTCTGGATGAAGGCGATACTCAGAACCGAAGAAGCTACAACTTGAGAACGAGAAGAGCCGACCCCAACAGCCTACCTAGGCAATGAGTTGGGACAGCGCAAGGAGGAAGAAGAATGAAGAAAGTAATATACCTGGGATCCGGAACTAGTACAACTCCGTACAAATCAGTACAACTGGTGAACCTTTATCGTATAGAGAACATAAATAACTCGTTTTTTTCGTTCTGAGCATAATAATTTTTTTAAACTTTCTAAATTTACAGTATTAAAATAACTGGGACTGTATATTGAAGAAAAAGAAGGTGCGAATCTTGATCCTGTGAATGAAGAGCCGAGTGTATCATGTGTAGGAGGAAGGAAATATAAAATCTTCCACGGCCTTGCCATAGGACGTAAGAACGAGACGTTAAAACGAGCTGTTTTCGATGTCATTTTGATGAAAATGTACCTACTTAGTTAAAAATAATACCAAAACGGCTTTCACAGCGCAATTGCTAATATTAGAGAGCTCGAAATATAGTTAGTTGGTAGGTAAATCAACGTCCTATGTTTATGAATAATATTTGTTCATTCGTTTATTTTCTAATATTTACTTGTAATGTTAAAATGTTTATAAACCTTATGCACTTTGGGGCTACTTCAGAAGGGTGGTATATGAAGTATGGTGTAGTGTCCGCGGAATTTTTCGATTTCCACAAATTGTGTAAATTTATTTCATTTGCATTGGAAACCTCGAATTTACGAATTTTCGAGAATAAAGGCTACACGTGTAAACTGCAAAAAACTGGTATAGTTTTACAAACGAGTATAGTATAAGAGTTGTCCTAAAACGATCGGACAACTGCGAAGCGTGACGTTAATATTGGAAACTTTTTCAATATATAAGGCACAAAACAATGTTCAACACACGTATAATAAAATTTTATTAGGGAATTAGAAAAAATCGCGTTTTCAAAATGGTTATTATACAAAAATAAATTAAATCTACCTGAATCAATTTGCACCGTATTAGATAAAATTTTTCAAGAAGGTACCTACTTATTTTTCGGTAAAAATGCTATACTAATAATATATTAAAAAATCTTTAAACTTAAGAAAAACATATTTTATGTTTTTCAAATGGTTATAA
The DNA here is from genome assembly GCA_917563855.2 of Limnephilus lunatus. Taxonomy (NCBI): domain Eukaryota; kingdom Metazoa; phylum Arthropoda; class Insecta; order Trichoptera; family Limnephilidae; genus Limnephilus; species Limnephilus lunatus. Next base: position 35,421,912 of record OU830594.1, read on the forward strand.
AACCAAAATGAAAACCTGTGTGAATCAATAAATTTGCACTGTACCTATTACATAAAATATTGCAAGTTTTATTTTTCAGTAAAAACGCTGTACTAATAACATCCAACCATCCAATACCAATGCAGTAAACCCAGAGGGGACTGTAATCTCATTTTCTAAGGGCATAATATAAGTAATTAAATTTTCTCGAGGGCGCTCATTAGGTTTGTCCCAACCCTGAATCCAACACAAAATAACATGAATACAAAATTATGTCCCATCAGTAGGTATGTATTACAAATAATACGATCATCGATCATTTCTCTATGAGTCGGTACTAAAATATTCAATGTGAACTCTTTTTAAACGACTTCGAAAAGGAGGAGATTATCAATTCGACGGTATTTTAAAAAAACATTTTATGTTTGTTACCTCAGAACTTTTGATTGGGTGAACCGATATTGATGATTCTTTTTTTATTAGAAAGCTGGTGCTTCCCGTGTGGTCCCATTTTAACTTGGTGCAGTTCTCCCAATTCTGAGAAAACCATGTATGTCTTAAATTTGCAATAAGCATGTGCGCGACAAATGGACGAATAACTCAATATTACGCCAACAGATTTCGATGTTTCTTTTTTTAAAGTAAAACTTCTTTACGCACGCTCGTCACTAAAAATAAAAAAAATAAACAAAAAATTTAACAAAACAAAAAACGACTTCAAAAAATGCACTAAAAAGTAAAAAAATAATTTCGAACGATTGTTATTTTTGGAGTCGGTGTCAGCCAAGATCTCCACATCTCACCTATAACTACCTATGTATGCAGTTACCTTGGCTGACACCGACTCCAAAAATAACAATCGAACGAAATTATTTTTTTTACTTTTTAGTGCATTTTTTGAAGTCGTTTTTTGTTTTGTTAAATTTTTTGTTTATTGTAGGAAATAGTTACAGGGACCATTCATCAATAAAGAGCAATGACCTGTTTTAAAATCTGGCTGTGTAATTTATAGTCATAACTATTTGCGCATTACATCTATGTTTAAAATATATAAACGAGACAAGTTTTGTAGGTACATATTATGTATCTACAACTATTACATGTAAATACGTATTATATAAACTAGGTACTACATGTAAATACATATTTTATAAATACACTGTTTAGTTAAGTTAATTAGAACTGCTTTAAAAAAACCATGAACATAAATAAATACAGGGTGTCCGGGGGTAAAGTGCATTAACTTCGGGAGGTTATTCTACATGATATTATAAGCAAAAAAGACAAAAAACTTTTTTCGAAATTCCAACTTTTAGGGGTTGTTTTGTGGTAAAAAGATAAAAATAGATCGGCGTGTGCCGCCAGCTTTATTATTTTCCGCTGTTACAATACGGGCCAGTCACAACCATGCAATGTTGCTACAATCGTGCCCGGCGGGCGCTCAGCAAGTAAGATCGTACCTCACACTAAGGATTTTTAGTAGGTACGTCTTTTTGTATGGGAAAAAAGTGTTGGAATTTCGGAAAAAGTTGTTAATCTTTTTTACTCCTACCATCAATGTAAAATTACCTCCCGAAGTTAATGCATTTTACCCCCGGACATCCTGTTAGAACGATATGATATACTCTTTGTAGTTTGCAGTACGGACTTCCATTATCTGAGTGGGTCTCACACTCCTTGAAAGCAAATATTAAATTTACAATATTAATACCGCTGCACCGGGAACCATTTATCGGATGACCAACACTTCTGCCATAGGATAGGCCACCCCAAGTAGTTCGCTACGTTTGGTGACTTAACAGGGTGCCCGGGTTCATGGGGTGAGGTTTTTCGGATCTTGGCGGCAGATGCGTCTGCCCACCAACTGCGCGGCAGGCCAGATCGGGAGAAAATGGTTGAGGAAGACTTTTCGACCCCTCTAACAGGACTCTCTCGGAATATCGCCTTGCACCGCAGTAGGAGGGATAGATTCATATATCCGTCACTGGACCAATTGACTTCCAGATTCTTACGTACCCATCATACCTTTTTCCTTCCCAGTAATTCCTCTCCTTCCTTTCCTAAAAATACCCTCCACACAGCATCTCCAAAGGTGACATAGGCCCTGATGGAAATTATTTTCCTCAGGACCTCCTGTTTAAAAAAATTAATGTCTCCAAAAGATGAATTTATGTTAAGGGACGTACATAACTTACTTTATCCAGTGATTCCTGGCATTATTTAGTGTAAAAAATGTAAATGAAATTTTAATTTGTATTTAAACATTTCCCGGAAGCAAACTGCTGCTCGGATGAAATAACTAAGTCCTATTAAGGCTTTAACAAGATGTTTTATCCGTTTTTACATTACTTTAATGACATTTGTGTTGTCACTTCTTTACGGACAAATTCAATTTGAATATAAAAAATCCCGAATTTTGTATTCTAGTTTTTGTACATTTTGCATGCATTATACCCACTCGTATTTATTTTTTGATGTCGTCAAAAAGCATAGATAAATATACGACATCAAAGCCATAGAAGATGGTACATGGACAAGAGTAGCTAATGATAGAGAGAAATGGCGACAGTTGGAGGAGGCCTTTGTCAACTAGTGACATACAGACAGGGAGTCGATGCATGATAAGTGTTATAAATAATGTAATGTAATTTACTGTCTGAATAAAGGCTATTATTATTATTATATATGCTTTAAGCCACCTATAAGTACATATTTTAAGGTAATTCACATTGTTGACGATTGATTGTATGAAATCTCTTGGTGGCCATACAACAGCTGCAATGCGCCTAAAAAATATCCCCTGGTTATACAGTAAAGTTCCTCTTCTGCTCTCGTTTAAACTTACTCGAATGTTTTAATTCAACATGCAAGCCACATTTGTCTCGTTTCTTTATTTTATCACGTTGAAATGTTGTTTGTTAAAACATTTTAGACGTTTCAAAAAACTTAAAATAGGAATGTTTCATTAATATCTTAACGTGAACATTTTTCGGTGTGGTGTGAAAAGTTGATAACGTTACCCACACTTGATTTTGGTTTTATGGATTTTTTTTAGCATTCAAAAACCTGCTAAACTATTTATGTACTTTGTCAGCAGGTACATAATGAGAACATTTTACGCAATAACATGGTACATTTATATTTATACAAACGGTATATATGTATAATGTTGATGATAAATTAAAAATTAGGTATATATGTTGGATAATTTAAGAATAGTATAAATATGTAAATAGCAGTAGAAGTCTTATATAATAAACAAGTACATCGTGAGCTATTACAAAATTATAATGATTATTCTTATTTTCAGTTTACATAATATGAATCTTAATCTGTTTAACACATATGTACTGATAATATATCTTTTTTAGGTTGGAGGTTGTTTTAATTGTTATAATTTGAAGGAGATATTTTAATAGCAAGAGCTATTAAATATTTTAAGAGCATTTTTTTAGTTTAAATACCTAACTTAGTTTTTTAATTAGTAAATACATAATTTTTTCCAATACAACACTTAATGTTAGTGTGGTTTAATTTCATATCTCATAAGAGTCGTTCAATATAAGATCGAGTCATAAAAACTACCCTTACGTTATGTTGCAACAAATAAAAACAGTGCACTCATGATGGACTTGCATTTGGCGTATCTCCCAGCTTTTCGATGGAATCTGAAAGACTAACATTAAAGAGCATCCTCATTTAAAATAAGTGTAAAATAAATACAGTATTACCACCTCACGACGCCTGTGTAAAATAGACTGCAATCCGTCCGCTGAGATAAAAATCCGCTCATTTATACACAGTCAGTTGATTTTATATCTGTTATTTAGGAGCTCCAGATTAGAGGTGGCTGTGAATCTCAAAAATGACAAAAGTACGATTTATACAGGGGTCAGCAGTTGTGTAAACAACCAATAGCTTCAATCCCTCTATAACACACTGAACAAAAGTATAAAAAGAAGAAATCTATTAAATTCATAAAAGAATCCTTTTGTCTTTCAAAATAAATAATGCTCACATCCGGAAGCAAACTGCTGCTCGGATGAAACAACTAAGCCCAATTAAGGCTTTAACAAGATGTTTTATTCGTTTTTCCATTACTCTAATGACATTTTAATGTGCTTTGCAGTGTTTTCTTTATGGGTTCATAGCACGAACAAAGAAAATACAAATGGTGCGTAGAAATTTATAGGAAAAACCATTGAACCATTGAAAAAAACGTAATAACGTTGAAAATAACCCGCAACGGTGCTCATACGCGAAAAGCGTAATTTTATCGTAAGTGGAATTTGTTAGGAAACTTTGAAATTATTTAGCAAACTTCAAAAGGGTTCTTTCTTTGAATGCTTTGATTTGTTTTCGGTCGTACTCTAAATATCAGGTCGATTATACTCAAGACTTCAACCCTTCCAAAATATGTAAATATTTTTATTTAAAAAAATATTAAACAGAATCAAAAATCGTTAATGTACGGAGCAATTAAGATATTTGGCGAATTAATTACCAAAGGAAATAAAATTAGAAAATAAATGTAAACAAAATTAAACTTAAAGTACAAAAATATGTAAATAATTAATCCTAAAAAGAATCATTTTTAAAAATAATATACATATATACAAGGATTTTATTTGGACTGTGTATGTACCTATTTAAAAAAAGAAAAACACAAATAAATAAATAAATATATTTCTTTAAAATTGGATTAACAGTAGCAAACATTGATTTAACATAACTTTATTTCAAATATTTTAGACACCGCCTAGGTTTAGGTTATTCCCAATCTAATCAGGGAACAACACAAGGAGTTTTCTTTCTAAAAAACACACAAAAATATTTCGACTTAATTTTTATTTAAGAATTCGTCAACCGCAGACGATTTCTTGATTTTTTTTTTATTACGACTGTATAATAGAAGAAACATACATATTACAGGAAAATTTGTAAAAAAAAGTTTTAATATTTATTCACTCAAAAAACATATATGACGAATGGGCAGTCTGAACACAAAAAGAAGAAAATGCGGTTCTGAACAAATGATGCATTTTTGGCCTCGTGTAATTTTTTTTCACCCAAAATCAGTAAAAAAACAGTAGTTATTGAATAGTAAAGGATGGGGTGGGGTTGGGCGGTTACTCGGCTGAGTGACCAGTGATGACTTGTCAAAGATTTTTTTTAAATCTCCGTAAACCAAACTTGCATTTGCAGTTTTTAATCAAAGTAAGGTCAGGAATCATTGGTTAAAGTTTGTCAAATACTTGCTGACACACCCCGTGTAATGTTAGTTTACCTTACACTTAATGTTAGGTTAGGTAGCGCCGGTAGCGATAGGTTATATATATTTCTTCACTGTTCCGTTTTATCATGAAACCGTGTATCACCTCAAAGCATACTAAAAGCTCATGCCACTGCATTTCATTATAGCAGTTTGTTGGAGCCAGCGGAAACAAGATGTCTGACAAGGGGAAATTCGATTTTATAATTGAATTCAGCGGACGACGGAAGGTGAACAAATTTCACATCAACCGTTTTTAAATGTGAAGCTTGTTCCATTAAATCCCAGTCGATGGCCCATTACAAAGCTGAAATTTCTTACTGCTGGCAGAGCATCAATTTGTCACAAAGCGTAACGGAGCTTTTTCACAAAATGTTCAAATGGGTTTCCCAACAGACCTAACAAATGGGTCGGATAGGAGACAAAGTTAATATTTCCAGAGGGTCAACGGGTATCGCGTCTCCGTCAGGGAGAGCAGAGAAGAAACGGTGCCTTTAATACTCATATTTCACGTTTATTTCATTTGATGCTACTTTTCCCAGGCACTGCAGTACTTCCACCGTGCTAACGGAGGGACGACTTCCTGGTGTTACAGCCCTCATAAGAACCGGGGTAGCAGGATTATGGGATGGGATACACAACTCCTGAAATATCCTCTTATAGAATCCCTCCAGAGTCCAAACTCCAACATCGAAGAGCACTGGAGAAAGTTTTTTTTTTTTTTTTACATGAGCTCCACACAGGAGGCCCTGAAGAAAATAATTTCCCTCAGGGCATATTTCATCTTTGGGTATGCTGTATGGAAGGTTTTTTTAAGGGAAAGGAAGGAGAGGAGAGTTCTGGGAAAGAAGAGGGTTTAAGGGGTGGGTAGGAATCTGGGGTTCAGTGTGTCCTGGTCATCCGCCTCCAAGACCTAGACAAACCTCACCCCATGAACCCGTTATTGGTCCAATCAATCTCGAATAATGCTGCAGACCATTAACGTCTTTTTTTGTTCCTTAAATGTGTAAATTTTTGTTATTGTTTTTGTTTTTCCTTTCTTATTTTTGTTATTTTCTCACCAGTATGTTACATACTTTATGAGATGTGTGGGATCGCACCACCCTTCCCACATTTTGGAATAAAATAAAATAATAATTTATTTTATCAAAAAAGTTTATTCTCAAAAGTTTGTTCAACTTACTGCAAGATTTAGCATCTAAAACGCAATAAGGTAGGCAAGAAAAAAATGTTGTATTATTATTTTTTTCTTTTTATGTAAATATCGGACAAGATTCCCATCTACTCTCGACTGCCTGGTGCCAGTGGGACTATTGCATCACGAATTTAGGTATGATTTAAGGCAGAAGGAAGTTGGGAATGGAAGGAGATAGGGGAAGAGGAAGAACCTTGCTATTCAGATTTGGTCACCAAAAGCCGTATCACGCAACTTTTAGCATTTTGATGGTGGTCTTTCACCAGGACGATACTGAAAGTACCTACTTATCTGGATTGCGCGACATGATTTCTGGCTTTTTAGAACAATAGTAATTTCCTCCGCCCCTCGCGCTAAAGCACGTCATTTAAATAATTTAAATATTTATCAATGTCTTAACAATAAGGAAGAAATCTATTTTTTGCTAAACTGAAAGAAAGTGTGATCGATGAGCTCAGGAGTCATAAAATCTGCGCAGTTTTGTTTGCGCTGTTTGCAGTTGCGAACTTTTCTTTTCAGTCCATTGCTTTATTATATAGGTACCTATAAAATACGTTGTGGGTTATATTATTTGCCACAAGATATAAGTCAAAGAAGTTCCAGGAATTATAATATTTTATGGGTATATCAGATTTATCAATCTTACCACAATAATACAGATTAAACAATTTACATAACTTAAGAAAATGCAAATATGAAATCACAATATATTTTGCAGTTTCTGCCTAATAAATAACGACTCTTGAAACCTTCAAGGATGTTAAAAATGTCTAGATACTTAGAGATGTCATTTAGCAGCACAATACTTCTTATCATGGTATGCTGCGCCGCATGTCCGTTCTTCCGTATAGAATACATGGCAGTTCGTGGTGTCGACCTTGACGATAGTTGTTCGGTATAATGTTGAAGTTCAAAAAAATATTATTCGTGCCAGTTGAGAATATCATTAATGCCTATTCTTGTTTTATTAAAATCTAAAATCTAAAGCGCTTCTTTCTTATAAGATATTTTTTGCAAAAATTTAAAAGCACAAAAGACTTTAGTGTTTTATAAATTCAATGTATTTTAACTGCAAACATTTCTTAGGGCTGACATTTAGAAAAACAGAGCGCCTTATCGGCCTGGAAAATCAATAGTTGTTAAGTGGCACGCACTACCAAATAATAATAAACCATACCATTATATTCTTTGTATGACGAATTTGTACGTTATTAATCACAGCGGTTTCACTAGAATTTCGCAAAATTAGATTTGGGAAAAAAATATTATCGTAAAAAATTTATAATGCTGCCCTGAATTTAAAAAAAATATTAATATGTCTTTTGGAAGCAGGTATTTTTAAACATAATTGATCGCATAGGCCAGTGGTCATAAACTCGCGGTTATCTGACATTAACTCACTCATCTATATGTATCGCAGTAAGGGCATTGAAGCTTTCACCCACCTATTCCCACCCACCTATTCCCACCCCGGTATAGGCGACTTATGGTCGCCCCTTCGGAGTTCTCGCAAGACTCTAATTTTTTTGAAAAAAACGACTCTACATTTAAAATATGGAACGATTCTAGAACTTCAATGTCCCCGCATACGTTGTTAGTGGGCGGTATGCAGGCGCGCCTACAGAAATGCACTGTTATGGTCAGTTCTACAATTCTAAAGCCCATGAGTAACTCACCGCAAAGCGGTAAGCCTCATGGACGGTCAAACAGGGTGTTAGTGACTAGGCTAGGGCTGTAAAAAATACATAAGAAAACAAGAAAAGAAAGTAAGTAAAACCGTCATGAGTGGGAAGTTCATGACGGCGAGGGGGCCACACAACAGTCCTGCAGGCAACACCGTGCTCTGTCCATGTAAAAGAAAAACAAAAAAGTAAAGAAGTATATACAATGAGGAGCTGGTGAAACCAAAATTCAGCCACCGGCAGTCCCCTTAACAGTGAAGGGGGCTGATTGTTAGGCCTCCCGACAACCGGCAGCGTCGTCCGTAAGCCAGCTACCCGGTGGTGCCTAGACGATAAGTAAATGGAAATCCAAAGAAGACCCTAGGGAGAGAAGCGTCGGGTCGCTGGAGGCGGGACGGACAGCTTTCGGATGGCGTTTAGCCCTCTCCTCAGCCTCTTCATGTCATGGGGGGTGGCACGGGGCCAAAAGCAGCCCCACCAGAACCATAAGATCGACAAGTTACGTACACAGGGACATGTTCTAGTCCAACCCCTTAAATGGGGAGAAGGACAATACAACACAAGCAACGGAGTTCAGTACTCGCACGTTGTCACAGACTGAAAAGAAAAATATATAAAAAAACACAGAAGTTGAACGAATATATAGAAAAAAAAGAAGAAAACCAAAGGCGTGAAAAAAAAATAGAACTAAATATTATACAGTCGACATAAGCGCTTATGTACGCCTATGTAACTGGACCCAAAGTCTAAATTGGAAAAGAATATACGAACAAAGAAATACATATATACAGTAGTAGATGATAATACAAAAGATGTAAAAAGAGAAGTAATCAATGTAAAATATAAAAAGTACAACATAAAATTTAGTTGCATAGGAAATAAAAAAAAAGAGAACCAACTTATTAGCCATAAGACAAAAAAAGTATAAATAAAAACAAGAAAACAAAATAAAATAAAACTGTACATCCTGGGCAAATAATAAAGTAAAAATCATAGAGTAAACCGTGGTAATCAGGAACAAGAAAACCTGGTTTCAAAAAAATTCAACTAATCAGCGACTCTAAGCTCAGGCCATCTCTCAACCCAGACCCTTGCAAATTTCTTGAAACACTCGAAATTCCTCTTGTTCGACACCAGGTCAGTATTCCATACTGGTCTGATAGGTACGTCCAAACCATCGAGCAGTTCCTCTCTCGCATCCGTCAAAATCTCGCAATGCCACAGAATGTGCTCGGCTGACTGGTTTGCAGATCCGCATGCGCAGTTGGGGTGGGGTGACAGGGCGAGGGTGTGAAGCCTCCCCCTGAATTCCCCATGCCCGGACAGGAGCTGGGTGATGTGGTGGTCCAGTTGTAGATAAGCCCCTTCCATTCTGACTTTAACTGATGGGAAGATGGACTTTCTCCTTCTTGATAACTGATGGGAAGAAGGAGAAAGTCCATCTTCCCATATTCGATCTATCCCACCGGAGCTGCCACTCTTGGAGCGACAGATCCCTCATTTGCCGGAGCAGTCCAGGGAGAGTCCCCGGCCCGCCTGGAGTGAGAACAACGCCTAGGTGAGTGGCCGGGGTTCCTCTGGTTAATCTCTGCTTAGTGAGCACTTCCCTGATTTCCAGATCGATTGGCAAAATGCCAGCCAAAAAAGGCAAAGCGTCCGAAGCAACGGTTCTATACGCCCCGGATAGTGCCAGCAAGGGAGTTCGTTGGCCCCGCTTGAGAGCCAGGAGTATAAGCGAGCTATCCAGGCGGTGCTCCCATACAGACGCAGCATACGAAACTTGCGCCACGTATACGCATCTGTACAGAATACGCAAAGCCGGACTCCGCAATCCCCACTCAGCTGTGGAGAGTCTCCTAAGCTTAAAGAAGAGGGCCTGAGCCTTGCTGGATACATCCTTGACGTGAGCCAGAAAGGAGGACGATCGATCTAGTGTGACGCCTAAATATTTTACAATTTCACGAAATTGAACAGTAGAGTCCCCCATTTTGATGACGGGATTTCTTTTTCTACTGAGAAAGCCCTTCATCAGGAGGCCCTGGGTCTTCTGGGGAGCGAATGTCAACTTGTTTCTTTTTCCCCAACCGAGGAACATGTTCAAACCTTCACTGCCTTTGATCTCAACTTCCTTTCTGCTGTCCCCAGCGACCAGATACGTCTTATCATCCGCGTAGTCGACAGAGATACATCCTTCAGGCAAGGGTAACCTGGAGGAGTCGTCAAAGTGAATCTTCCACAGGTCAGGTCCAAGGATGGAGCCCTGCGGGCATCCCATAGTTGCTTCCCTCTCGAGTAGAAAATCGCCAAAACAAATTGTTATGGTGCGATCCGAAAGGTAGTCATCGATGGCCTGGAACAGAAGTTTGGAACACTGCCTGTTTTTCACCTTTGTACGTATCATGTCCCACCACGCGAAGTCGAAGGCACCAGTTATATCGAGGAAGATTGCAACTACATACCTCTTTGGACAAGCCTTCACCCAATCAAGCACATACGACAGGGCGTGTACCGTGGATCTACCGGGGACGAAGCCGAACTGAAGGTCACTTGCCGGTGACAGGGTTCGCCGAAGTCGCTCTCGTATCAGTTTTTCCAGGATTTTGCCAAGTACAGGGAGGAGGGTAATTGGCCGGTGCGCCTTGATGTCGGTCAGTAGTTTTCCGTTCCCCTTTGGTATGATCCGGAGCACGCCGCGCTTCCACTCGGAGGGGAAAACTCCTCTCCTCAGGCACGTGTCCATCACTTGGAAGAGCTCTTCCGTAGCGTGGACCCAGACTTGCTTCGCAATCGCGCCATTGAGCCTATCATGCCCTGGTGCCTTCTTAGGACCCAATCCCTTAATTATCACTTCAATTTCCGCTTTAGTGACTCTAGTGGAGTTATCCTCTTGGGCAAGGTCCCTAGGTGGTAGCCGCGACAGATTCCTTATCTGTTTATGGTGGTCACTTTCCCCAACTACTGAGTCTAAAGGAACTAACTCACCCAGAAGTGTCTTGAGAGTGGAGGCCACTTCCACAGTCTCAGCGTTCCTCTCATCTGTTTTCCCAATTACTGTTGACAAAAACCGGTCAGATCCTTTTCCGGATTTTTCGAGTGCGCTGTGGATATCCCACGGGTTGGCGTTACCCACGTCTTTAACCCAATTATGCCAAGCAGCTCGTTTCGCTCGAAGGACGGCCCGTTTGAAGGCCGACCTGGCAGACCTCAGGTTCGCCTGAAGCGCAACTGTCTCCTCCTCCGTGCAGTTGCCACTCCTGGACAACCCAAGCGCCCTGTAGGCCCTCTTGAAGGCCCCCTTAAGCGAAGTCAGCTCAGGTGACCACCACGGCGTTCTAATACTCGTCTTCGGGTTTGATCTTCCCAAAGACGAGTTGGCAGCAGATACAACTGCCCTATTGAAGAAGTTCCCCAAATTATCCGGATCAGTAGCAGCTACGTGCTGAAAATCCCTTAACGTATCTCGTAGCGCTTCCCCAAAGTTATCCCAATTCGCCCTTGTGGTGTTGAAGTTCCAGGAGGATCTTGGAGCCTCAGTTTTCTTTACACCAACCGTATAAGTTAATAATCTATGATCCGAATTTATAGCGCACTCATGGACTGTCCACTTTGAAATCCTGGTCGCAACCGATCCAGAGCAAAGAGTTAGATCAATGTTGATCTCACCATGTATGTTCGAGAAGGTACAAAAGGAACTCTGTTCATTAATGATACTAAGACCTTGCGCAGCAATCAGGTCCTCTACGGCGTCTGATCGCTCCGTCCTACAATCACTACTGTCGAACCATAATGGTGAGCGTGCATTAAAGTCACCTCCGATAACTATGTTACGGCCTTTAAGCGCGTTGAGCGCGCGCGTCAGACTCAGGATGTGGGGTCCTACCGGGTTCCCATATTTAAAATAAACTGAGATCAAAAAGATCTCAGTATCGCCAAATCTAATACATACACAGGTTTGGTACTCATCAGAAAAGCCGGCCAGAAGGAGGGGACTGATCAACGAGGTGTTGACCAGGGCACCCGCCCCCGGTGAGCGGCCAACCTCAAGTACCGCACCCGGAAAACTAATGGGAGTCTTACCTTCCCAGGTGTACTGTTTCTGAATGAGCATTATGTCGATGTTGAGGTCAGTCATGACCCTCAGGACTTCCAGCGTGGCCATCCGGGATCGCTGAAGGTTAACCTGACCTAGGGAAAGGGGATTATGATGAGCCATAATCCGTCATGCGGAAGGCTGCTTCCACCGCTGCTTTTTGGGCCGGACAGTCCCTATAACCCGTGGGGTGATCCGCCGGCTTCTTAAAGCGCGTGCAGGTGGCGCAGACAGCGGGTAGTGCCTTCTTGGGGCAATCTTCGTATCCATGACCCACAGCGGCGCAGTGGCGGCAAGATTCCTTATCTTGGGAGCAAGACTTGGATATGTGTCCATACTGTTAAGGGCAGGTACGCACTTACCGGTTTGCCGCAATGCGGCTGCCCGTCCGGTTGACCGCAGTCAAAAATATGTATGAAAAACGTATAGCGGCAGCCGCATGACAGTGCGCATAAAAACTCATTTTTCATACATATTTTTGACTGCGGTCAACCGGACGGCTGACCGCATTCCGGCAAACCGGTAAGTGCGTACCTGCCCTAACTCGGGCAGCTCGCGAGCCTCTGTACGTGAGGTATTGGCCTCATGGGGTTCTTTGCTACTTGAGCGTGGCTCTTCCACGAACAACGTGTTTAAAACGTATGTAATTTTAATATTTTTTAATAATATTTGACAAATAAAAAAAATTTCTATCTAAAATATTAATTTCAATAGTTAGGTACTAAATAAGTCAAAACATTCCTGTGAGAACGGTACTGTTCTCGTCCACCAGGATGCTCTATTGTCGCGGCGGTTACTCTGATTCAGTGTTGCCAAGACCCAAAAGTGAAAAACCACGTATCAGGGGAAAAAACGTTTTACTATGTTTTGAAGAATAAAAAACCACGTTTTTAGTAAGATTTTAATCGAGTAAATAAATAATAAAATCACGGGGCGCCACTCTCAAGTTTCTGCCCCGGTTTGAAAAAGTCGTAGATCCGGGGATGGGCGTTTGAAATTTGATATTAATTTCTTTACAATCGAGAAAGAAAAGTTTCTTTACAATGGGAATCGTTTGTATTTGTGAACAATTAATACTGTTTCTCTCATATTTGCTAGTCGGACATTTTTAAACGACATCGAAAAGGAGGAGGTTATCAATTCGACGGTTTTTTTTTTGTTACCTCAGAACTTTGGATTGGGTGAACCGATATTGATGATTATTTTTTTATTAGAAAGCTAGTACTTCCGTGGTGGTCCCATTTTAATTTGGTCCAGTTATGACCATAGGATCCATGAGAAAACCATATATGTCTTAAATTTGCAATAAGTATGTGCGCGACAAATGGACGAATAACTCAATATTACGCCAACAGATTTCGATGATTCTTTTTTTGAAGTAAAACTTCTTTACGCACGCTCGTCACTAAAAATCAAAAAATAAAGAAAATTTTTAACAAAACAAAAAACGACTTAAAAAAATGCACTAAAAAGTAAAAAAATAATTTCGTACGATTGTTATTTTTGGAGTCGGTGTCATCTCACCTATAACTACCTATGTATTTAGTTACCTTGGCTGACACCGACTCCAAAAATAACAATCGTACGAATTTATTTTTTTACTTTTTAGCGCATTTTTTGAAGTCGTTTTTTGTTTTGTTAAAAATTTTGATTTTATATTAGCGAGTGTATAGTTATAGTTTTGGCGGTATTTTGGCAAATTGTTGTTATTTTTTAAATTATCGGTTCTTCTTCTTCTTTCGTATGGTGGGGGTCAGAGGGGGACATCTAGGTCTGCGAGCCAGTCTAGGGCCTCAGACGTTGCCCTGTGGACCACATCAATTTTTTGAATTATCGGTAAAAGCTTTCTAAAGTACTTCGATCATCAACAAAACGTCAGTTATTGAAAAAAAATTTTTACAAAAAAAGTATTTAATTATTATTTTTTTTATCCGAATGACTCACAGTGAGACTCGGGGTATGCCATGAGACTGAAGGTTGTGGGGAGAGGAAGTAGATGGGAAGACGAATGGGGAAAGTACTTTGCTATTCAGATCTGGTCACCAAACACGGCTAAAGCCATTTCAAGCAACGTTTCAATTCTGAATGGTGGTCTTACACCGAAGCGATACTGAGAGTATCTTCCACTCTGGAACGTGCCGCAAATATATTATATATTATTTTTAATTAATTAATTGTGTAATAAGAAATATTACAAATAAAGCATTTATTTTTATTTTTAACTTTATGAGTTAAACCTCAAATTATAATATTTAATTAAATAACGACAATATTAGAGCGAAACTCAATCGATAATTTCTGGGACTCGAACCCAGGACCCTTTGCTTACATAGCAAATGCTCTACCAACTGAGCTAAGGTATCTCGGTCACTTTTAACTGTATCATACTTCGATTAAGAACTTCCAACATTATCTTAATTTTTCGTAACGCACATATTATTGGCTGCTATCTTTTTATATGATTGCAAGATTCAACTCGAACTAAATGATATCTAGATAGATTTTTAAAACGCGACATTTAGAGAATTGCCATGTAAGTAGAGTGTCTTGGGTTCGGGTCCCAGAGGTGCCAATATCTTTTTCTAATTTTTCTATCTCCAGATTTTCGATTGAGTTTCGCTAATATTGTTTTTTTTTTTATTAAAAAAAATAAATTAATCAAATTTATTTGCGCAAGCCGGGATTAGATCCCGCGACCTTCGGATTGCGAGACAAGAGCCTTACCCCCCGACTACGAAAGCCGTTATTATAAAGAATGATTCCCATACATATTTTTATTTTGAATTCTTGGAGGGACTTATAAAAACTTGTAAAGAAATTTGGTTCTTGTAAAGAAATTCGGCTCAAAAGAAATATAAATCATTAAACAGCTGATATTCGGCTCTTTTGACTAATAAGTTTGCCGACCACTGGCTTAGGGTCTTGAGAATTTTGCTGCAAAACGTTGATATCGAAATAGAAATCCTTGAAATTAAGGTAATTGAGACCCGTTCGGATTTGAATGGCTTTGATTTCACAGTGGAGTTGTTCGATTCAAAGGATCCAATTGAGTTATGCTTATTTCAGGAACATTCCACAATGATCCTAATAATACCAGAAAACAAACAACCCACAAACACCCACAGATACCAGATTGAAGGCTATAAACCAAATTATACTTTTAAGTGAATATCAATCAATTCAACCTTTGGAGAACTAATATAATATCTTCAAGGTAAAAAAGTACATGTCATTCGCTTGATAATAATTATCAGAGTTTTAACTTTCTTATGCAGTGTTAATTTGAATTAACATGAATTATTATGTCTTAAAAGGTTATGCTTCTTTGATTTAGATCTTCAAGTTCTGATTACTAGATACGGCAAGTTTTTAGGAACAACAAACTAACTAACCATCACGTCGTTTCCCCGTAGATGTGGGCAGAGAGAACTCGGTCTTGGCACAGTCTCCTTGCTTCATTCATATTCATATATCGTGTTATACATACCCTTCTGTTATTGAGTCTTAACAGGGCCCAACACAAGTATTTGTAACTATGTCTTCTTCAGGCATCTCCGACATTTTCTACCATTGACACTTGTATGACCAATTTTTACACGCCTTTCTTCGTACATTCGCTCCACATGCCGAAACCATCTTAGCATCCCTTTCTTTCGAATCTCCACATTTCTCACACGATCATACATGGTTTAGCCAGGATCTAATTTTCTTCAGGAACATGAACATTTTATTTAATGGTAATTAATATTGGTTTATGGAAATAACTATTTTGTTTTCGGAGAGAGCCATTTTTACGTAGGAACTACAGTTAAGGTAAATTAATTTAACACCACTTTCAGGGAACTAACAAAAAGCAAGCACATCTGAATACATACGAGTACCTACGTAGGTAGTTATTGAAATGTGTAATTTTATGATCGTGTTATTTACCTAGATAGGAAAACATGTCCAAAAAATGTGTATTTATTTAATTACTTACAATTTAATGATAGAAAATATTAGTTCATCGTTATTATTTTTACCTATCCAATAAACAAATTATAAATTATTTAAGTATGTCATCAATCGTTACAATCCCTTATACCATTTCTCTAGGATCACCCACAAAACAATATTAAAGACTTTATAATTGACTAGTTCCAGAAAATAAATGCACTCGCGCTATAGCATTTTCAATATTAATAATGCATGTTTTCTGTAATATTTCGACAATAATATGCAAGCAAACAAATAAATATTTAATTTGTGACAATGTAAAGTACCTAAATTACTAAACATTCCGTGATAAGTGCATAAAACAAATAACAGATTCCACTTGTACCGCCCTCTTTCACTCGGTTAATATCCATATTAAATTTCAACTAATGCTTGGTTATAAATTATACATCAAATACTTAGTAACGTAATAAAATAACAAATCAGCCTGGACACTGGTTCTCAAAACAAGATAAAAGAGAATCTCGAACAAAATATTTAATTTAGCAAAACGCTGCAAATACGTGATTCTTGAACAATTCCTATTTTTGCCAAAAAAATATTACTGAGCTTAGGTGAGTCACTTAGGGGGAGGGGGGTAGATCCGTCGAATAGAATAAATACCGATATTGTGAAACGGCGACTTTCATTGCTAGAATGCATAAACTGACTAAACCTTTGCACTCACCCTTCACTTATTAAAATCCGGTCAATTTGCATTCGACCTTCTGAGAAATGTGCGGAAAAAATATACTGGTTGGAATTGATTGCGATAATAAATTCTTAGTGCGCCATGCGCAAGGCACTTTTCAAGCAATTAACAAAAACCCATTTGTATTAAATTTCACAAAATATAATACAAATGTGATAGATTTAAAATAACGATTTTTTCTTTTTTTGTTTGAATACCAAAATCCAAAAAACAGAAAGATAAAAACTTAATTACTTAATTAAAAAATCTTCAAGTGGGCTTGCCTGGTTTAGTGAAGATTACGATTTTTCAGTCATTAATCCTAAAAATACCAGTGTTTCTGAATTCATCCTTCTCCACTGATTGTATGTAATGCGATTGAATTTACTAGGTATTATGAATCTACAATCCAGTGAAACAAATCTTTTGTTATCCGATGCGAAAATTAACAAACTATGTCGAAATGGCCGAAATAAAAGCACCTCTTAAATGTATTACAAAGATATTAATTTCGACTTTTATGTAACAATTTCAAATAAATTTCTTCAAATTAAATCTGGACTATGCACCTAACCTGTTTAGTAGCATTCACTAATAATATTAAAATTAATATCACAGACCTCGATTCCAAACAAGATTTTAAAATGTTGGATGTTATGGCGTTAAACCATCGTTTACGAGATATCATAATTTTTTTTTTTTTTTTTTTTTTTTTTTTATACAAAAATTGAGGTAACATTAGTGGATTTTTCGACCACCATGCTAGGCTGGTGCCCGTGTTATGGTGGTCGATTTAACATAATTAAGTGCAATAACAATCAGACGTTCGTGTAATATAATGTAACATAATTATAAAAAAATAAATATAAATATAAAAACTCCGTCAAAGTAGTAGCCCACTACTAGTAACACCAATGAAAATTCAAAATAAATATCTATCTTTGTGGATGATTTCGTCCAAAGCTGTTGTTATTAAAGTAGGCTAATGAAATTAGCGATCCGCGATCGGAATTTTTGTGTGCTATGTTTTATATGCGCATCTCCTGATGTAAAATCTGAGTTTTCGACCTTGGCGCACTTGAGCTTTCGCCGCCAATTTGAAAAAACCAGCCAAAATCGGACCAAAATCTAGTTTTTACCACATTTATGTACCATAATTAATAATTTTATTTATATGTTGTGATAACATTGGTGATTTATGAAGCTGTTATGTATGTTACATATTATTTCAACAATAATTGTTAAAAAAGAAAGAATAATCAAGGTATGTCAAGTGCCAAAATTAAAACACTATACTTCTGATTCAACTTTTGACCTAATTTTTTAATTAGAACCTGGATACCTAATTGAGATAAAAACATTTAACATATACCTACATCTTTTATGAAATTTTATTCTCTACATAATTGTACTGGAAAAGAGATACGCACAAAAGACCAAACAGAGTCGTGCAATTTACCCGTTTTTGTAGACTTTAACACATTTTTACGACTGAATACTTATTAGAGATAGAAGAAAATCATGTATAAAAATTGTAGGTACTTTTATCCTCTACTAAACTCAGTGGCGTAGCGTGGGTGTCGGCCGCCGGGGCGGAGGAAAATTTCGCCGCCCCCTTATTTGAGTACTTCAAGCGCGTGCCGGGGGGGGGGGGGGGGGGGGGGCGAGGGTATATGTGAAAATCCGGTTGTTTAATAACGACCTCATTTTAAGCCGATTTTTTAAATCAAATTTGACGAGTTTTCTTCTAAAGAAAATCATGTTTATAAATTCTACTACAAATTTATAAGTGCTGTCGGAAATCGAGAATGGTATCCATGTAAGAGGATTTCGCATCTCGAACTTTAACCCTGTGTTTTTCACATTTTAGAACGCAGGAAAGGTTTTAAGTTACGATTGATTCTGCGTAATAGTCTCCAAATAATAGTTACCCGCGAAACAATCACTTTCTTAGAAGTTTGCAGCATGTGGTAAGCATCTCAAATTTAAAGCTTCACTCGGTACACGATGAATCTGCAATTTGTTATTTAATTTATCGTTGTTTTCTGAACACAAAACGGGTTTAAATTAAATCTGTTTGCGGTGAATTATTACTACCCTCAGAACATGAAAATGGTTTTTCTTCGATTCTGGCATTATGTAAATAGTCTGCAACTAGAATTTTATATCTCTACTTCGAATAAGAGAATGTTTTCCTTCAAAATGCGTCAGCAGATTAATACAACTGGAAATTTACATTCTGAACACAAAACTGGTTTAAATTATATCTGTACCTGGCGAATTAAAACTACACTCAGAACATGAAAATGGTTTTTCTTTGATTCTAGCAGTACATACACAGTCTGCAACTAGAATATCATAACTGCACTTGAAATAAGATAATGTTTTCCTTCGAAATGTGCTGGCAAATGTAACCACAACAGAAATTTTGCATTCTGAACATAAAACTGGTTTAATTAAAACTACTACTAGAATTTTAAATCTGCAACTAGAATTTTACAACTGTACTTCGAATTAGGGAATGTTTTCCTTCGAAATGTGTCAGCAAATGAATCCACAACTGGAGTTTTACATTCTCAACACAAAATTGTTTTAAATTAAGTCTATATGTGGTGAATTAAAAGTAAACTCTGAACATGAAAATGTTTTTTTTCTGGCAGCACATACACAGTCTGCGACTAAAATTTTATAACTGCATTTCGAATAAGATAATGTTTTTTTTTCGAATTGTGTCAGCAGATGAATCCACAACTGGAATTTCATATTCTGGAAACTGGTTTAACCTTCGAATAATAAGAAAATAATATATTTAAGCTGTTGACTGTTAAGGTTTGCGTACAAAATTCCCAGTTCTTCCCATGTATTTTGAATGTTAATTTTTAGTGGTTATTTCTTTTCACCTTTTGCAAAAACCAAAATAATAATCTTGATAAAATAATATTTCCGGCTTGATCATTAGAACATTTTTGTTTCTAAATATTAAAATTTTGATATTGGAAATGTATATTTGGTTCAAAAATTCATACTTGTGAATATTCGAATTTAACATAAACATAATAAACATAAAATTTTTAATACAGGCTCCTTTTCATAAGAAAATCAATACATAGTATAAAATTAAGTCGCTCAAAATGCGCTTAAATCTTTTAAATTACGCCACGGATTTTCATGCGGTTTTCACCAATAGATAGAGTGGTTCAAGAGGAAGGTTTATTTGTATAATACCTGCTTATTATAGTAGAGAAAAACGATAAATTCAAATATTCAATTCAGGCAGCGAGCAGAGGGCAGCGGGCAGCTGGCAAGCGGGTGGTGTGGATTTTATAAAGGTTGGGTAATGGTGTTGTGTTTCGTTAGCCACAGCAACGTGTGGCCGGGTCTGCTAGTTTGTAATAAAACTGTATCTTCACTTTTTATCGCAATCATACAATTTTATTTGAAAATTTAACGTGTGGGACAATTTGCGTCTACTGTGATTAAACAATCGTTACATTCTAAACAAAATTCTCGTTTTAATTAAGAGTGAATCTGTTTGCGAGAGTTTTAATTAGTATTACTCTCATTATAAGCGTCCGGTTTTCCAACGAATAACGAAATTTGCAGCTTAAAAAATATCATTATTGACATTTATAATAAATAATAAAAGAAAGAGTTGGATTCGTAAACGAAATTATCGTAGGACATTTTCAAATAATTAATATACATTCAAAAAAAAGAACACTAACAGATTTTTTTTCTGATTTCCTTTATTAATAAATAAAAGCTTGAACAACGAATCAGAATAAATATAAGTATTTTTTATTGTGAAAATTTGCCGCCCCCCTTAAAAGTGCCGCCCGGGGCGGGCCGACCCCCCCCCCCCCCCTCACGCTACGCCACTGACTAAACTTATTAAGCTACTTTAGTCGAAATTTTCATTGGGATGAGATATTTGAGATAAACTATATTTTGGAGTGATTTCGGCTGTTTTTTCCAAAATGGCGGCGGAAGCTAAAGTGCGCCAAATTCAAAAACTCAGATTTTACATCAGGAGATGAGTGAGACATTGGGACTACCGGAATAATTCAGATCGCGACCCCCTTTTTGCGCTAATTGCACTGGCCTAAAGCGGAGAAGCAGAGATTGAAAGCATTCCAAGCAAAGCTATATTTTCTTATCTGAGTTTACAGGCGGTTAACAAACTTCCACACTAAACCTATAAAAAAGTAAGAAAATATATAAATTTCTATGTTTATTACTGCCATAAATAGATAATTGTTTTGATACTATATTGCGGTGAATTCAATATATTTATCAATGCCATCCAATGAGCAAAAGCATAAAAGGTCGTAACATGGAATACCAACAAATGACATGTAATTTGTTTGAACCTTTGCTTAAAGATGATCACGAAGACGTTATCATTAATTATTTTTGTGTTTAATTCGTAGAACTCCATTTTAATCTTTAGAAAATTATATTTGATAATGTTATTATCGAGTTCTGCAAGTATTTTAGTATGTATTTATGTTACATCTGTTTCGACTTGTAAGGTCATTTTCTAAGTGTTTGAAATTAAACTTACAAGTCGAAACAGCTGTAACAAAAATACCTACTAAAATACTTGCAGAATTCGATAGTAGCATTATCAAATTTAATTTTCTAAAAATTAAGACGATATCAAGTCACAAATGGGTTTGAAATTTTCCAAATGCAGGGAAGTGTGGGAGATTTGAAACATGCACAGAACAACATAAGTGAAGAAACGTAAATAATTTATGATACTAATTTTTCAATTATTTGATCATTAAAAAATCAGAGTGTGCAATTCACACGCGGTAGAAATGAAACCTTCAGAAAACTAAAGTAGACAAGAGTGGGGAGGCTACGAAGCACCGCACAAAGAGGAGGAGAGGAGACCGATTATTCTTTCTCATTCTCTCTCAGGCTAAATCCTATAGATATATGAGTTCGTGTCTTTTTTAGAGTCGCTATTTTTCGTTTCATCGAGTTTCAAATCACAACGGTGCTAACGAAGTTTTTACTTCAAAAAAATTTGAGTGTGCAATTCAAATGCGATAGAAGTGAAACCTCCAGGCAACTAAAGTAGACAAGAGTACGAAAGAGTAGACCGATAGGCTACGAAGCACCTCATAAAGAGGGGACCGATTATAGATACTATCTCATCCTTCCGCAGGCTAAATCGTATAGATGTATCTAAGTGTTTGTCTCTTTTTAGTTTCGCTATTTTTCGTTTCATCGAGTTTCAAAAAGCGGTGCTAAAGAAGTTTTTACTTCAAAAAGATATCGAAAGATAATGTTGGAACTATGGTTGATACTAAAACTATTTAAATAAAAACATAAAAAATTTCCAAAACAAACCATTTGAGAAACCCAATTTGTTGAATTAAATATGAAGTTGTTCCACCTTTTGGTATAAAAACAACACATCGTAGTTCAGAATCAATTTTACCTGAAGAAGCATTTCACAACTTTTCCAAGATGGACTTTGACATAGACAAGTTTAAATTTCTCCGTTGTCTTGATATGAATTTCTTGACACTGTCTATAGCTGGTCTGTGGTGTCCCAGTTCGGTGTATGGCACCGTTAAGGGGGACCTCTACCACGTATATTCACTCTTTGTTCTGGGATGTGGATTCTTCATGTATCTTACCTCTGAAATCATCTATGTGGCCACGGTAATAATGTTTTCCACCTTCATATTACAAAAATATTTATATCTCTTTGAGAATTTCGCTTTTGAGTCTGTAGGTAATATACCCACGGATCAATGATAGAAAATAGAAACAAACAAATTAACTTAGACAGGACGTAAATAAAATCGATCACCATAACACGGGAATCAGCCTAGTATGATGGTCGAAAAATCCACTAATGATGTAACCCTATTTTTGTATTGTATCGAATAAAGAAAAAAAAAAAGAAAAACATTATTTGACTCGCTGGCAGAAAGGCTACACATAATATGACGACATCTATGAAAGGCTTACAACAGAATTTTATCAGCGTGTCCGGCTGATGGTTCTGCAGCAATACCATCCTTCATCCCATATTTGGTTACAGTTAGTTGTAGGGGTGTTTTCCTAAATAGTATAAATCATGTGTTTTTTTAAAGCCTTGTTTGAGAGTAATTAAGACACAGAAACTGGCATCAAAATAATATTTCAACTGAATTTATTTTTCTCCTATTGTGGGTTCACAAAATAGCCTTCTAAAGTGTACATATACTACAAAAATTGATTTTTTTAAGCGATGGGGAAGGGGACGCGGGAGGGGATCGGGGACACACAGGGATTTATTTTTGGGGTATTAGGTATATCTTTTTTTTAATGATTTTATTTAAACTAAAATTCTGAAGGTTTCACTTGTACCGTACTGGATAATTCATCATTTCTACATACGTAAGCACACACTTCACCACAATCTACACATCTAACACGATGAGCAACATTGTAACACTGTCCGAAACATTAGCTAAAGAAGGAGGAAGCGCAACACGGTATGACGGAATAATAACGTAAAAAATAAACGCGATAACACTTTTGGCCGTGAAAACTTCAAATCAACTCGTAACAGTTTTCTGCTACGAGTACATAAGTAATTTTGTAAAAGCATTTCAGCACTACACTGAAAATATTTTAACAATCGTTATTATAGTAAGATACACAAACAAATAGGTACCTACTGTATAATCTACCCGCCTACAGCGTTTTGACCTAATTCTGCTCTAAACCCTAATAAACCATAAATTTGTTGTTTTCGGAACCGTATAAACAACACCAGTTCGATAACTTTCGCATCTGCTAAGTCCTAACCACAACACGTCTGTTATTTCAGGTGCTCGGGGAGCTGGAGAAGGTGGTGGAGGTGTCCTTCCTATTGGTGACCCACATGGGACAACTCTTCAAGATCATTGAGTTTCTGAGGAAAAGGTGCAAAATAAGGGAACTGGTGAACAAACTGGATGGTAAAATTTCATTTCTTGTCTTCATTATCTTAATAATATTACCTAATCTTTGAAGAGTTCTCGTGAGATATTTAATATATAATTCCTTATTTCAAAAACGGCACGATGAAACTAGAGTCATGTATACATTGTACTAAACATTATATACAGTTTAAAATTCACTGTAAGCGGTAAAACTATTACGTTGCAACATGTTTATGCGGAACTATCGGGGAAGCTGTACAAAATAGTCCGAACTACATCTCCTTCTGTTGAACTTCATAATTTCGTCGTTCGATTTTGGGAAATTCCTTCATCCAGATGATAGGTCAGTATCAGCCCCGGATCTACGACTTTTGAGCCAGCGATTGAGGGGGGGGGGGGGGCAAGAGGGGGGGTATCAACTGTCACGGAATCAATAATTTGATTAAAAATAAATTATTTGTTATACCTTTTTGCTACCTCCTTCTTTCTTATATTCATGATATAGTGTCAACTCAACTATATATCAACTCAAGTATATCAACATTAAAAAATCTGTATTGCTCGTTAGAACGAAGCAGATTAGAGTAAAATTCCACCATATGGTCACCATATTACAAAGTCCATTCTCAATCATTGGAAAAGGTACAAAACAAATTCCTTCGGTACATTAATTTTAAATGAAAATTCCAATCGAACTTATAAATTATAATAACTTACGCACAGAAACCAGACTCATCGGTGTAATACATTTTTAATATGGTTAGAGACATATTTGTAGGTCGTGGCGTGTCGGGGTAATGTATGAAACCGATGTGCTTCTGGCGCGTCACGACACGCAAGTGTGTTTCTGCCTTAAATTGATTTGTTACTTTTATACAATATTATCAAATCTTTACTAAACTACCCTAATTTGTTGGAACTAATTTGCATTAATATACCTATCAGACAAACTCGAAGTACAGATATTTTCAAATGTAACAATAACCTCAATACTAACTAATCTATTTATTCACCAATTCCAAGAATTCATAGCCTTGCGAATAAACATTGCGATTAATTTGGTGTCGATTTTATCTGCTAATAATTAACTTTTATTATTTTTGTTCTTTTCGTAAAACCTTCTCTCATCTTAAACCTTACCAGTAATTTATAACCTTATTTAATTTCATTTTTCTGTTCTACATAGTTCTGTTTTATCATCCTACAGTAATATAAAAATACAATTGTTTGTTTCTATCTACTAACTCGCTCTTACACATTGCACTTTATTTTATTTCAGGTCTTATTACTGATTTTATATGTATACATATCTTAAGCTAAATTGTATTAGTTTTTTATAAGTAGGTACTACTCATACTATTTCATTTCTTTTAATCTCTGTTATGATGTTCTATACCTTGTGATGATGATTGCTTTCTTATTTATTCTGTTTTATTGGTTTAGTAACTGTTCGTTCCAGAATGCGATTTGTTCTATTTAATCATAATTAGTTCGTAATATTCATATTATTTTAGTTACACGCAGTTTCTCTTTTTCAAATATGCAAACAAAATATTATCCCACGGTTTCTTCAAGTAAGGTCCCAACCTTGAGAAATAATATGTATTCTGCCTGGTATCATATGAGTGCATTGCTTTGCAAAGATTTGGAAGAAAGTGTTTAATATTTAAATTGTTTTATTTTTAAGTAGGTATTAGTACGTTTCAAATAGGACCCTCAAATAGCACCTATAAATATTTATGGCAGCCCCAAGGGAAAGTGTTTGCTGTCGGCCTTTTATGGCCCAACCTAGGAGGATCTTTTATAATAGTAAAATTTGCAATATTTGTCTGTCCTTAAGTGTTTTAGATTTAGTTTTATTGGTGGCCCTTTTCGGCGACTTTTGAGCAATTGTTTTATTGCTAGATTTTAAAATCCAGTTGTGGGAACCGCTGTAATATTCTGTTCCCACAGTTAATTTACCATATTAATTATTTATATTTGTATGTTTTTCTTTAAATATGGTGACGTGTTCAAGAGAGAGTTAGTATTGTAATTACGGTGGAACTGGAAGGTACACGAGGTGTATCTTCAATTGAGCAAAGGGAAAATAGGCCCTTTGCGTCAGTATCGTTGTTAAGATTGAACTGGGAGGTACATGTTGTACCTACAGTTCAGTATTGTAAAAAACTGATAAAGATATCGAAGTAGAGACTTCGATATTTGTCAGTGTGGTGTGATCGTGAAGATCAACCGATCAAAGGGTAAATAGACCCTTTTGTAATAATTGTACTCTTATTGCATTTAATAAATTGTGTTCAAGAAGAAGAAGTGTTTTCCTGAAAACTCCATTCTGTTGTGCTCTCGTACCAAGATAGATAAGAAACAGTAACAGAAATAATTATTATTGTGAGTATAATTTTCCTTATATGCATGTAAAAGCCCACTAGGGCGTAAATAAATATAAATAAATAAACTCGTAATAATAATACACGTAACATGATAATATTATATAATAAAAAATATCATACCATCCAATTTAATTTTCATTTTCAAATAAAAATAAAAATGATAACAATACATACAAAAACAAAAATTAACCAATTTTAATGTTTACTTTGCTGTATTAGTAGTACGTGATAAGCTTTTTTTTTTGGTCTTTTTTAAGCTATATTTATTTTACCTGCCCACGGCCTCACTGTGCCTTTTCATTAGTCCCTAATTTTCTCTGGCCCCCCTGAAGGTCTCAAACGCCCACAAGGCGGCGTTATCACCCACTTTGAGAACCTATGACGTACATTATGCACGCAATCAAAGTCGACTTAGGATAAGTTCATAAATCAACTAAGGATTCATAAACCAACTGAGCGTTTTAAAATCAAATGAATAATCGATAGAACAACGTGCACTGGATACCAGGCGCATTGTGAATGAAGTTTTTTATTCTAACATATAAATTACGATTTTGGCGCCCTCTAAAACTGCCGCCCGGGACAGGCGCCCAGACATCGGCTTCTTGCCTTCGATTAATTATGTACGGCTCTTTCTAAATTTTTAAAATTTATTTTATTTGATGCAAGAAATTTACATATTTATAACATTATTTCATAATGTGGCCGTCACTGGGTGCTGGGGACCCATTTTACAAATTAATCATCATCATCATTTCTCTTGGCTCTACAACTCCTGGTGGGTCTTGGCCTCCTCAACAGTATTCCTCCATTCATTTCGGTTTTGTGCTAGCTCTCTCCAGTTAAGAAGCACAATTTAATAAATTTCATTAAATGAAAAAATGAGATTAACAAATTGAAATAAATTAAGATAAAAATGAGAGGAAATAAAATACTATTGTAAAGACGGTAATGAAAAAAAGTACAAAAAATAAACAAATCGGCAAATGTTATGAATACAATGAATACAAACGGTAGACTACAATGATGTATGTATTGTAATGGTATTGTGTATTACGTTTGAACTGTATGTGCACCAATACTTGTTTACTCCTCAAATGCACTGAAAGTAAAATGTGACGATCAATTCAGACAACAACATGAATACAGCACGGAAAATGCCCCGTTCGTATTATGAGATATTGAATCGTATATGAAAAAACTCACTCTTTATAACCGATGACTGCTTCGTTTCCTCGTATTATCGAGTTCAATACCTATCTTGTACTTACTTACTACCTTCTCATAACGAGTTAGAATAGGATATATGATGTTTTTTTAAAATAAAAAGGTTATTTTTATATTGCAGACGATATTTTCAACCGTAAGAACCCTTCGCACACGGGGATAAAGCTGCGCACCACATACGTGGCGGAGCGCGACACCAAGTTCTTCTTCTACCTGACGCTGGCCACAGTGGGCATGTGGGGCCTCCTGCCCATGCTGGATCGCAGCGGACAGCGCTTCCTGCCGCTCAAGGCCTGGTACCCCTTCGACATACAAACCTCGCCCAAGTAACTACTACTATTTAATAATGACTAATGACCCCTATAAATAACGTTCAATACCGCAAAATCGACCAAACGATCGATAGAATTTTTTAGATATAATTTTTCATACGAACGTAATATTATTCTAAGTTACTCGTACCAATGCATATAACCTAATCCATTTTGTTAACTCCAGCCAGATCAGGTCCTTAATTTTTTTGGTGCCAATCTAAATAATTTTATTGGTCATCGCAGGGCAATTTTCATCAAAGATTTTTATCATATTTGTTTAAAGTTTAAATTATCAATATCAAGGACTCTATCCGAACCTTGTTCAGGCTTTGGCATAATGTATGCCCTATTTTGTCTTTGCTTTATCATATAATATTATGAATGTGCTGTTTCGATTGTGTAACTCTTATTTTTCTCATTTCGTGTTATATCTATGTTTTTATTAAAAAGAAAGTCAAACATTCCCGGATTACGAATAACCCGACAATATTTTAAAATCTACTACCACCACAGTAAACCGAAAATGTTGCTTGAGTCGTGATGGACGACTTAGCCAGCCGAGGAATCGAACACGCGACGCCTGGGGGAACTCAAACGCGATACCAACTCAGTCACTGATCGGTTTTATATCATTGAACATTACAGTCTGTTAGTATAAAATAAATAAATAACACAAAATCATTTTCTTGTATTACAGATAAGAGTTTTTTTTCCGGTGTTTACGATTTTTCAGAATAATTTCACGACAAGCACTTTTGCTGCTGAAGACTTTTGTTCACTATTTTCTTTTTCATTCTGCAAATGCACGTGTCCACCGTCTTGTATACGAATTAAATGGGCTAATAAAATGTGTAGAACCTTCTGTGTTTTCAACCCACCTCCCTCTCTCTTTTCCCTTCTTTTGTATTATGTACATAAACATGCAACATATATTTAGATGATATCACACTGAAACCATTGTTTATAAATATGAACTTTTTTGTGACCTACAACTATTTAATATTTTGTATAGCTATTTAATATATTTTAAGTATTGTGATTTAAAAGCTGGAGAGCTTATGAATAAAAAAAAAAAACTACTATCATTGGTTAAAAATTTCACTTGAGAATTTAAAAAAAACGGAAAAATGTATGCCACTGCCAAATGTATTTTACTAGAGTTGCTTTTACGACAATAACTCCTAATTTCACGGAATACCTTTTCAATGTACCTACTTCTTTTGTGTATGTATAACACAAAAGAAGTAGGTACATTAAATAATTTTTTTTTTTTAATGTTCTTTATTCAGTAAAGTTTATATATTACAGGAAATGGGTAATTTTTTGGCCATCACACTAGGCACATGCCCGTGTTGTAGTGGCCAATTTTAGGATAAGTATAAAATAAGTTGAATGAAAAACAAAATAATATAAAAATAAAATAAAATAATTTATACATCTAAAACAAGTATGAATAATAAAGGAATTAAAAATAATACAAAATATCTACCTACGTTTAAGATATATGAATATAAAAATAAGTATGGAAAACAGAAAAATTAAAATAATATGAAAAGTATATGAAAGAAGATAATGCCTCCATTATTACAACGGTGTTCAAAATTGTTTTTTTTTTTGTTGTATTTCTTTCAGTTTATTGAATTCATTTATTATCATCTGTTGGATCTTAGTTGGATCATATTTTAACGCTAATTTCAGTGGAATTCGTACTTTAAATAATATATTTGGGATCGTCATTTAAAAAGCTTTACAACACAACAATGACCAATGAAACAATAAAAAATATGATATAAGTAGATACATAGGCACGTAGAAACTTCATCTGCTTCTAATATATAAAGATCATTGTGACTGGCGGCGTGGATTTTATTTAGTACCAAATAGCGAGTTTCCGGCATGCGTTGCTATGCCACTTAATAAACATTTTGTTTTTCTCTGCGTGTCCTTTCCCATTCGCCCCGTTCTCCTTCCAACTCCCCTTCCTCTCCCGCATCCACTTCTCCTCACGCGTTCCCACTCCGCCTTCCCTCTCCCCACTCCCCTCTCCCGCTCCCCCGCCCCGCGAACCCTCCTCTCGAGATCCCCTCCCCCTTCCCGCATTCCATATTCAGTTTTCAAACAGCTCTTGTGCCACCTATTGCAATTTTTTATAAAATTTCATTATGCCAGAGCTCACCGCTTCTTTTATACAAATCTTGTCCTGACAATAACGAACACAAAAAAAAAGAATTATTCAATTTGGTGCAGTCGTTCGGAAGTTATGCGCGCACATACATTTCGGCGATTAATTTTTATTTATAAACAGATAGATTAACAGTTTTTTAGGGGTTGATAAAATTTTGCACACTTGACCTTTAAAGCAAGGGGAATATCACTGTCCACGTGACATTTCGAAAAATAACCCCCATCCCGATTCTTCACCTCGTATTTTGATTTTTTGATGAAATTTTGGGTACTTGACGTTAAAAATAAAACGAAAATTACTGTCTACATTTGATTTCATAAAACACCGCATAAAGCCCAGGTAACGCCGGGGACATAATCCATGCATGATCTATTTATCTATTAATATCTGCAGTTGTTCCCCGGTGTGGCTTTGTTTTTTTTTAATCTACAGTATTATTTTGTGATTGATGAAATTCTAGAAAATTAGAATAAGGTCACTGTGTAAATGAGATTTCGAAACACTACTCCCCATTCCCTTTCCTACCCCTTGAAACTAGATTTGGATACTAGGTACTCGATGAATTTTTGAACATTTGACGTTCAAAATTAAGAGAAAATTTACGGTCTACCTCTGCTTTCGAAAAATTCGAAAATCTAGCTGACAAGGATATTGAATTATTAAGTGGAAGTGGACTGTAGAAAAAGTTGAGGTCACCGAGGAAGACATGGCACAATCAAGTGAGACAAACAATTATGTGTGGTAAAACGAGGTGCATGTGAATTAAAAAAGGTGTGTAAGCAGAATTTATGACGTGGAAATGAATGGTAGAGTAAGTCGGGGACGCCCGAGAAATACAAAGAACGATGAAGTGAATCAATTATCTACAAACATTTTTTTTTCAATTGTTGACAATATTATTATATCCACTTTTAAAGTACACCCGGTTTACTAGAATTCACAACGCCAATTACTCCAAACCATTCGTAACCCTGAGCAACCCCTGGATCACTTCAGCAATTTATATAAATAATATTGTCTGAGGCGGCCGGAGATCGTTTGATTTGTATAAAAATCTACAGTTTTATTACGAGATGGATAAAATTTTTCGCACTAAAACTTCAAAATAAAGCGAGAATGTAAACCAGTTACTGAATAACCAAAACCTCAGCCGTAGGTCACCCCAAGCGGTTCGCTACGTTTGTTGACGCCTGGGTTCACGGGGTGAGGTTTATCTAGGTCTTGGCGGCGGATGTGCGTGGCGGGCCGGATCGGGAGAGACTGATTGAGGTAGATCTTCCAACCTCTCCAGTACTCTCAGTGGGAGGGTTGGATGGATACGTCCATCTCTCCTGGACACATCGAACCCCAGATTCCTACCACCGCGAATTTTGTTTTTGTAAAAGTTATTATTTTCTCTGGTACAACCTCAAAAATTAATTAATTCTTATGTTTTAGGTATCAAATTAATAAGGAAATTATGTTTATACAATCTTGATAATATAATATACATAAATATTAAATTATGTAAAATAACAACTGACTGCGTCAAACAGTATTCACTTATGTATGATGATATTTGTTAGTATTTTACACAAAACATATAAACTTTTTATACTAATAGACGTGGAAAAGAATAAGTAACGATTTAACATACAATGTTAATATAAAAAAAATATAGAAATATGTTTTTGTTATAAATTCACAAGCCACACCAAAAATAACTTAAAAACGTCTGTAAATTTTAACACCCACAAAGTCACAAATATCAAAAGTTGCCAATGTAATATATTTTGTAAAAGAAAGCACAATTCAGTGACTATTGACAGTGGGGCAACAATTTTTTATTTGTTTCCAAAGCTGTATACTGTATAGTATACATACAACGCTAAAAAATAAATAGAGGAGTTAACTCAAGACGGATTTCACGCGCGATTTTAAGTTCACTAATGTGGACCATGCTCCGTATTTTCACCAATGCCAGTATTGTGGTCCCGGGAAAGCGAGTGGTTACATAATAGATAATAATACAGGCGTTCATCGAATTTTTAGAGTTTCTGATAATTCAAAATAAATTACGCCTTCCTTGAATTTGAGACTGAAACATTAGATACACAAATCCTCATCTGTATCGTTTGAAATAATTTTCAACATTGAGGCTTAAATCAGAGGACAGTTTTAAAATGTACAGAATCCATAACATCCTAAAACTCTACTGCATAAAGCATGGTTCAATAATTTATTTATTTATTGACGCCCTTTTTCGGGGCTTTCTAGTTATAACATTACAAATGAATAGTAAGAAATATACAGCATTTATTGTACATCACTGAACTGCCTCAGTAACAATATTTTATACTTATTTAAAGATAAATTGAAGATGTCCACTGACTTGGTATAATTGTTTCCCTCCATCAGTATTCTGGGCAAAGAGGAATACATATGGTAGTTTCCCAGAATTTCTGCACTGAAATAATCTAGTATTACGCAGTGGAATCTGGAAGCTTATCAATCAAAGCAATACCGGACTATCAACTAAATCATTCAGAATTTTATATAGAAATACCAAGTTAGTGAAAATTCGCCTGTCTGATAATTTGAGCATACTCATATCATTTAAAATACTGTTGTAGTTCAATTACTGGAATACCCATTTTAAAATTTAGAAAACGTAAGAATTTGTTTTGAATTCTTTCAATAGCTTGTACATGTATATTATAATGTGGGTTCCAGACGGGAGAATTGTACTCAAGTTGACTTGTAACATGGGCAATATTTAACAGTTTAATATACTTTATATTGTTAAAATTTATAGTTATTACAATTATCTATTGTAAAATATATTATATATAGATAGATTATCAATTTTAGAACATTAACATTATAAAATAACGAAAATGAATGCATAATGTATCTGGCGATTACTTAGCAACTGGAAAAATGAATTAAATTTGACAAAACAATTATTATCAATTCATGCGATTTATAACCAACACCTCTGCTATAGGTCATCTCAAATGGTTCGCTACGCTTGATGATTTAGCAGGGGTGCCCGGGTTCATGGGGTGATGTTAGTCTAGGTCTTGGAGGCGGATGACCAGGACACACTGAACCCCAGATTCCTACCCACCCCTTAAACCCTTTTCCTTCCCAGAACTCTCCTCTCCTTCTTTTCCTTAAAAAATCCTCCAAACAGCATCCCCAAAGATGGCATAGGCCCTGAGGGAAATTATTTTCCTCAGGGTCTCCTGTGTGGAGCTCATGTAAAAAAAATGCAACACAAAAAAGTAAAATCAATCTACCTTCTTCAAAAATCGATAGAAATTAATCTAAGTGGATTCAGTTCACTCTTTAAGCTTTAAGCAGTAGACAGTTCGCTGTATGTGCCCTATTTGCAGCACACAAGTGTATGCACTGGCGACGCGATGTACCAAGGAATATATGACATGGAGCACAATTTATCGATTTGTGAAAACGGGGTTAATATAACACGAAACGTTTCAGGGGGGCCGTGGGGTGTTTACACGAATGAATGAAATTTCAGTAAAATCGATTATTAACCGTTTTTCTGCTAGTTATTACTTATAAGTATATAATTTTAACACAGTGCTGCTTAAAAGTTCGACAGGTCAAGTATTTTAAATTTTAAAATGCTAAAGTACATAAGTAAAGTACATATCAAAATGCTTGATGAATTTGACTAATCGCTGAAACTTTTAGACAAATAGCTAATTTTAGATAAATTAACACTTATTCATTAAAGTTAAATAGCCCACGTATTTGAGTATTGAGTTTAGGGTAGGTACAATATTAACTTTATGCTTTTAAAGTTAGGCACGCAAATAGTCGAATATATCACTTTTTGAATTAATTCCGCAAGTGTTTGCGTGTCAATGTTGAAGCTAATAAAAACTTTGATTGCTGATTTTCCAAGGTTTTCGTTTGGTGTACATACACATACCTACTTGTGGTATTTTAAGAACTTATTAATTTTCAATTGCGGTGTAGTTTTTTTTCCATTGACGGTTTTCCTGAGATATTTGGTACTTTTTTTGGCTTTGGTTCATGATTCATTGGGTTTTCTCTTATTTCTTATGATTTCTCGGATTTTCCGCTTAATTATGTTCATGTTGATTTGATTTGGTTGACATGTTGAAGAGCAATATAATACTGAGATTAAACAATATTATCTTAAACTAATTTTTCCCATATTTTTGGTTGCTTTCTTTTTAAATGATTACAAAGTTGAAACGAATTTTTTGTAACCTAGATGGTGTGTCTTAGTACCCGTTAACTTTTTTTATTTTTCCGTTCCATGTCTGATTTAGGTTTATTAGTATTATCTTCTTCTTCAATGCTATTTTAATAACTTTTAGTCAAGTCTAAGGTAGATTTATTTAAATTTTTATTAACTCTTTTAAATAATTGACTCTGGTAATAAACCCACTTTAAAAAAATACCTAAATAGTAATTTTAAATGATTTTTTTAAATAATTTCTTGGAGTTAACGCAAAACTCTAAATATAAGATTTTTGGGATTTTAAAATTTTTTATTCACATACTAAAATTTTAAGAAAATCTGACAACTGGTAGTGGCGAAATATGGGATAACCAAATATCGTATACTCTCGTTATTTATGTGGGCTTGACTTATTTCACCATCTCACAAGCCTTACATTCCGAAAGATTAATTTTGTTTTCATTTTCAATGTTTGTAAAATATATATATATATATATATACATAATGTATTGTTTTCCTTCAAAGTTACCAGCTGGTGTACCTGTACCAGATGGTGACGGTGATGGTGAGCGCTAACTGCAACCTGAGCCTGGACTGCCTGACGTCCGGCATGATGGGCTTCATCGGGGGCCAGCTAAACATCCTTAAACTGGACCTCGTCAGCATTTGGCGGAAGAAAGTCACCCCAAAAGACACAGGTAAATATTGTATCTATCGAAATTATCAAACCCTTTCTATGTTATTCAAACTGTCCATCGATTTCGAAACCTTTATTTGTCAAGAAAATCCTCGAAGAAGCTAGCGTCCTCCCCGTACAGTGTGCACCTGTTCAAGTACCCGAAACACACACAAATGCGAGGTGTAAAAAAAAGGCAAAAGTCAAACACCAGCCAAAACAACATTTGTACTTTCTAATTTTCAAGTTTTTTTTTTCGGAATAAATTGAAAGACAATCAATCAATCAATCATTGCAGAAGTTAATAAATACCGAGGAGGGTTCGTGTATTTTTTATCTTCAGAGTTTTTTTTAAATTCACTTATAGTATGATTAGTACCTACTGTCTCAGTTTCGATCAAAACCGAAACTTTTTTAGACATGTTAAAAATCTATTGCTGTAAAACATACAAAAATTAACGAAATTAACAAAACATGACGACCGGTCAGTGGTTGAGTGGGCATCGCGTTTGGGTCCCACCCAGGCGTTCCGTGTTCGATTCCTCGGCTGACTAAGTCGTCCATCACGACTCAAGCAACATTTCCGGCTTACTGTGGTGGTAGTAGAAGATTTTAAAATATTGTCGGGTTATTACCAACCCGGGAATGTGTGTCTTTCTTTAAAAAATATATATATATATTTTCAAAATATGTTAACCACTTCTTGGAACAAAAAATTGTCATTAATCAACACTTACATTTTTAAGGAAGGACCTCATTAATTGCGTATTTTAATTTTAATTGCGTTTCAATCACAACATTATTATTACACGTGTTAAATGAAATAAAATAAAAACAATAATTTAAGTACGCGAAAAAATCATTATGTACTTTTTTGATATTACTGCTATAAAACATAACTACTTCTTGGAACAAAAAATTGTCACACGAGCCACGAACTCATCTGAAGTCTGCCGAACGACGCACGATAATTCACGAACGCAGGTTTCGGTGCGGCCGAAGGTTCGGCAGATTTTTTGCCGAAACTTGCCGAAACCGAAACCGAACCTTCGGTCAGTCACTAATTATTATTAGGGAACTCGGGAGAAATTTACTTTTTTTATGACTATACACCTAGTTTCGCTAGTTATCCAAGGTTTATCAAGATTTTTTTTTTAAATAGGCAAAGATTAACAATTAACACCATTCTCTATGCGCCCGCGCAGAAATCGAAGACTAAATTCCAAATGCCATTAAGTTAGTCACGCTTACTGCCTGCACAAAATAGTACACAAGTAAAAGATGTGAGGAATGCACTAATTAAAAATCTGTGGATATTCCTTGTATCACATCGAATATAGGTAATGGGCATAAAAAATCGCTTGGCAAACAGAATCTGTAAACGGTCGCTTTTAGCATGAAAGTGATTTTGATTTATTATGCGAATAATTTTATTAGAAAAAAAAAACAATTAATCAAGCTAAACTGTTACAGATAATCTCAGTCATAAAATTATACTTTTTGAAAGTTGTTTCTTAAATGCTTTCATACATATCTAATTAAAAATATATATATATATATATTTTTTTAGTAGTTTAGACACATTATATTTATTTTAATACTTCGCAAACGAAACTAGAGTTAAATTCTCAATTTATATAAAGCTTTTTTTTATATTCGTAATATTAACCGATTCGAAGCAAGATTGATTAAAAATGGTGAAATTTCATTTAAAAGACTTCGTAATCTGTTCTTCTATGAATGGCGCTAATTTAATAATCTTGGAAAAAAATCACTTTTTGCTAGTTATGCTTTAAAATATTAAAATCAATTATTTGATTGAGCCCGTACGTACATAATATGAATTTATAAATAGTTTTCCTTTTAAAAATTCAATTATTCTAGAAAGAATTTCTAGAGAAAGTTCATTTTTTCTTTTCTAAAAAACACACTTATTTTATCATAAAAATGAATTATAAACCTCACTTTTTGTCTTTTCATGTAAAAACATTTCTTACAAAATTCAAAAAGTTTCCTAATTTTTTTTCAAATTGCGGTCGTAAACTTTGGTTTCATAAATGTGTGCATTTGAATTATTTTGTGGTTAACTTTTGTATATGAATATGTGGCGTGTTGTTTTCTCTTTCCAATGTCGCGTAGATAATATTTCTCACTATAGGGAGACACAACTCACGTAAGGGAGACACAACGATTTCTATGAGACCTATGGTCACCTGTGATTGAACGGGTTAAAGGGTGGATTGATTTCTTGGAATAGTCCAATAAATTTTTATATTGTTTATGCGACAAAGTATAGTAAGCAGTGTTGATTATGGGTTAAACGTTACACAAAGAAATGGCTGGAATATAAGTGATCTACATGGAAAACTTGCTTATTATTATTATTACTATAAATGTATTAAATAGTCTTCAATAGATACAAGTATTGCTGGTTTCAAATATATATATATATATATATATATATATAGAGAGGTGGATTAAATTATTATCAGCTTAATTTAAACAGAGAATAGCTATTGTTAAGAAAGTAAAATTAAAATGCGAATGTGCTAAATAAGGTATGTAGGTAGGAACTGACAACTGACCTCAATCGGCAGTGTGAAGTTTTATGAATTCATATTTATTTTATAATATTCCCAGCTTTCGAATCTAACTTTACACTGTTCTAAACCCAATTATCTATATTATATTTTAAACCGCATACTATGATAATGCTTGTGTAGAATAAATTAATGAAACATTATCTAAAATCACCGTCGAATAACAAAACGTCAGGTAATACAATTTCTTCCGTTTTAAGATAAAATTAAATGAAAATTATTCTCTTCCTCA
This sequence comes from Limnephilus lunatus, assembly GCA_917563855.2. Classification (NCBI taxonomy): domain Eukaryota; kingdom Metazoa; phylum Arthropoda; class Insecta; order Trichoptera; family Limnephilidae; genus Limnephilus; species Limnephilus lunatus. The sequence continues at coordinate 35,459,571 of OU830594.1, forward strand.
AATTATTTGATTCTTAAACTCACTGAATTAATCCATAAATTAATCTTTATTATCTTAATAAATGTTTACATTATAATATATTAGCTTCCTTCAGCTAAGTAGATACTAGATACCCGTTTTCTGTAAGAAACATTAAAAACAATATATTATTCGTTAAATACTTTCATTATTTTGTGTTATTTTTATTACTAGGGTAGGCTGAAAAGTAATGCACAGATGCTTGTAAAACACGAAAAAAAACAAATAGCAAGATCTGGTAAAAAGGATGTTAAAGTACGCTTCTTAAGCTTCAAAACCATATATTTATTTTTTAATATAGTCACCGTTAGGGCTCGAAGTCCAGGACTTGACGATTGCCTTCACCTCATCGTCCGAGGTGTAATGATTATCCTTGAGGTGTCTCTTGAGTAGAAGAAAAAAATAAAAATCGCCAAGCGAAAGATCGGGGGAGTGAGAAAGGTGTAGAATCGGTTCAAACTTCAGGTTTTGCAGAGGCTCTAATCGACGCTGTTTGTTCTCGTCAGTGAAATGGCGTAGTACCCATCGTCCACAGATTTTAAGGTATCCTAATTGTTCAATAATGAAGCCGACATGTTCCTTGAATATTCCAAAATGGTTTGTGGTACGCTTTTGAGTGATTTGCCGGTCATTTTTAATCAAATCGTTGACGAGTTTGAATTGTTTATCGTCTGTTCCAATGATCGGACGTCCGCTGTGTGTTTCATCAACAATTATTGCTTTTCCAGACTCACAATCATGAAATTTTATTACTTATCGATTTACAGTAGACCTTACAACAGCATCGTCACCATAAACATATTTTAAATGACGATGAATCTCAGTAGGAGTCACTTTTTCAGCAGTTAAAAATTCAATATCAGCAAGCTGTAAACCTTGCATTTACATAACACTAAAACACGTCTCCATACTTCCGCTTCTCAAAATACACTGGATAAATTCAACAATCTCAAACTTGTGCGTACGTGTAGAGGAGAAATGTCACTTCTATATTCCACCTGGAGCACTTCTGAAGGTCATTTCGCACTGTACGAGCATTTGTGCATTACTTTTCAGCCTACCCACGTACTTTACAAAATTATTAATCTCAACACAGGCTTGTCCTATTGAGGTTGAAATTTGAATTGTAAACAAAATACCTACAATGTGAGGAAACAATAAATGAAATAAATAATTAAATTATTTTATTTTCAGCCTCAACCAAATCTGGGGGGTTAGAAATAGAAGATTTTCCAGTTAAATCGAATACTGATAAGTTAAGAGATTGCATCAAACATCATCAGGCAATCATCAAGTAAGTCATTTCAATGATTATTAATTAAAATGACCAACAGATAGATAAATCTCGACATTCAGCTTATGGGGATCAAGAGGTCTCAAAACTGACCTAAACCATGCTAGATCGTCGATATAAAAAAGAAAATGTAAAAACAGCTTTGGAAAAACTTTACCTAGAAGCAATAACTACTCATGCTAATTACAAGCAACATTTGTCAATCCACAAAGCAACAGACTAAGATGCAACATACAAATTAGCGACAACTCTCCGCCACAAATTATGGGTAGGCAGAGAGGATGGATCGGTTAACAACTCGATCTTGACACACACTCTTATTTCCTTTCACGTGCATACATCGCCTCATATATCCTTCTGTTATTCTAACTCTTGACATGGCCCGACTCATTATATGGTTCACTCGATCGTGTTCACGTCTACCTCGGACGTCCCCGACTTCTTCTACCTTTTCTTCGTTCATTCGCTCTATACAACCATCTAAACGCACATTTCTTAATCTTTTTCATTACGCTTACAGCAGGCTTGCATTATTTGCGAATGACCGCATACATCTTAGGAATTTCGTTTCTACAGCATTCAATCTACTATCACCATTGACCAATAACATAATATTTACGATTTTCAACCTTTCTCTGCCAGTTCCGTGCCAAACTGTTGAACGTCAAGGTAAGAAGACCAGCACTCCATCGTGAACTGCTGTCTTCGCTTCTTTGGACAATTGTTTGTTAGCGACAACCGCACATAGTCACAATATCGTAGCGTGATTTTCGATAATTATTATATCCTATAACATTAATCCGATTGCAATTAAACTTCGGTGATTTGTTGTGCGCATACCCGCGAGTTGTTTGAAAAATGTATGTATTTCATTCAGTTTAGCGGCAGAGAAGAAAGGCGGGTGGGAGAGTGAAATTTGAGAGGAGAGAGGGGTCCAAGAGAGTGGGGAAGGCGGGGCAAGTGAAACGGGAACCTGGGAGGGGAGCGGGAGGCGGGGACGGACTCATGAAAAGACGGGTAGAGTGGGGACGAGGAAAAAGCGCCTACTGAAATGGGTTCCGAAGAGGGCATTTGTAGTAAGTAAATATAATTTGGTTTGTTTATTCCAGAAAAAGTATAATTTCACTACATAAATAAAACATTACAATATTATGTACATGGATGGGATGGTCCGATGCTCCGTAGGGAACCCGCTTGCACAGCGCGGGTGTAAACTGTGCCACCTAAAGTTTAAATTTAGACTTACGGAATTTTTTTTTATTCCAGTTAAAAGAAAATTACATTTTCACTCATTTAACTAAAAATAATTATACACATTTCATTATTTTGTTTATCAAGAATATAATTAATGCACCCATGTAATATGTAATTACCTTATAATATGTACAACTGTTTGTTTCCCTAATAAACAAAAACAAAAACAAAAACAAAACAAAATATTGTCTGGAAGGCAATTATATAAACTTCCCCCCTCGTATCGATTCGATTGTGGATTGCTTGCCGTATCATGTATATATGGTGTTTAAATGTAGGTGTGTTATCATGCTGCATAAAGTGTGTATGTACCTACTTCTGATGAATCCTTTGTTTGCGTGCTTTGGTGGGCGAATATGCGAGCGAAGCCGGGGCAAAAGCTAGTAGGTATCTCTTTTTAATATATAAAACAAAGTCGGGTTAGTTACACTATTTAGATATAACTCGAGAACGGCTGGACCGATTTTGATGATCTTTGATTTGTTAGATTTGTCTCCGCCCCGGATAACATAATAACTATTAAAACATCGAAAAAATTCATGAAAAAGAAAGTATCTAATGAACAAAAAAAATCATACATTTTGTTGGGAACGAATTCTCATATTTTGAAAGCAACTGCAGCAATATTGAGATAGGTATAGTATTGAACTTTGCGTGAATTCCAAAAATTTAAAAACTTCAAATGTCAATGCGCTGATTGTTTTGCATTTGTTCTTAATCATATAATGCTGCCCCTCTTTCTTACACACTAAATGTCAATCGTCGAAAATGAGACAAACGGTGAACGTATGTCTGCACTCCTCCAAAGGAAATTTCAATTTGGGAGGTGGGTACGGAACTTAATTTTTTATGCCGTTTATACAATAAAAAATCCTGTCAAATTGTAATCATGACATACTTTGACAATTTTTAGGATTTTATCCTTGAAATAGAGTAGACATGTTTGAAACAATCTGAGAAGAATAATTATTTCTCTTTCGAACGGTGAACAAAGATACATTAGGGAGGCGGGTACAGGTACCGCCGCTCCGGGAGCCATTTATTGGATTACCAACAGATCTGCCATAAGTCACCCCAAGTGGTTCGCTACGTTTGATGAGCAGGGGTGCCCGGGTTTATGGGGTGAAGAATGTCCAAGTCTTGACGGCGGATGCGTGTGCTCACCTGCTGCGTGGCTGGCCGGATCGAGAGAGACTGGTTTAGGGAGGCCATTTGACCTTTCCAGCCGGACTCTCTCGACCCATCGCCTTGCACCGCAGTTGGAGGGATGGATTCATACCCCTCATACCTTTTTCCTTCCCAGAACTTCCTATCCTTCCCTTCCTTAAAAAGACTCCCCACACAGCATCCCCTAGATCACATAGCTCCTCCTGCGTGGAGCTAAATAAAAAGAAGGAAAAATACAATAATTATATTAAATCTCCCTCACACGTATAAAGTAAGAAAAGTAAGAAAAAAATATATTTAAATTCGTGCACAACGCCATCTCTGATACTAACAAAAACAAAACACGGACAGTTGTGCATCGATAATTGCTTCATTGTGTAATTTTTAACTTAATAAAGTAAGAAAATTGACACAAAAATCTGTACACAACGCCATCTCTGATCCTGACAAAAACAGAACACGGACAGCTGTGCATCGATATTTGCTTCATTGTGTAATTTTTAACTCAATAAAAAAACTGATTAATTCGGCTAATAAGACAATAAAAAAAAATTAAAAAGACAACAGTTATTGATTCTGAGGCGGTACGAAGTTCGCCGGTCAGCTAGTTTTAATATATAATACGTACTTTCCTACGAATATGTGGACCACACGACAATTCGTGATGTTTTAAAATCTACATGAACGGTCTATTTTATTTCTGACAATTTGTATGTGATGACTGATGACAATACCGAAGTCCCAACTGCCGGGGCGCCCGCGCCAGTAGAACTATCATATTGCCGTAGAGACGTAGAGCCTTCGACCAAGTGCGTAGAGCTATACAATGGAGTATTAAATTAAATTAAAGTAAAATTACGATGATTACCTAAAGCATTTTTATTTTATTTTTATGTTGACGAATACATTTTCTACAGATAGTCAAAGTTTATCATTTTTGAATTACCGCTAAAACGATATTTTGGGGCGGGGCTATCGTGTGTCGTCATGAGCGTGGACGCTCACTGACAGTGTTTATTTATGCTGGCCCAGCTGAGTGACGCTTGTGACGTCACAATCCCATTTGCCAACCCGGGCCGTTTTGATTTTGTCAGTTTATTTCGTTTTTAAAATCAATAATATTGAATGAAAACATAAAAACGCACATTTTGGTAGTATGATTAAAATCAGAAAAATGATCTTTAAACATTCCGTACGTTTTCATCAGAATCCCTCGTTTGTGAAAAACCCCATTAGAGGTGCTATTGCCTACTAATATCTCGTTTAAACGTTATTAGAAAAAATTAAAACTATTAGAAAGCGATAAGTGGTGACGTAGACGGGGAGCGTTTAAGGACAATTAGAGGAATATAATACATCAATGCATATTCCCAATATTGAGTAGTTGAAGGTAATTAGGAGAATGATTGGGTCGGGGGGGGGGGGGGGGGGGGGGGGGTCAGAAAGGGTCAGAGAAAGTTTGGGAGGGGTTTTTTGAAGTTGTTTAGATTAGAATCTTGAATATTCAGGAACATTTCAAAGTGGGTTTTGGGAATGTCACATGCTAAGCTGAATAGTGAAATTTTGGAATATTATCATAGGGTTTGTTTACCATTATTAGGTTAGGACATGATGGATTAACTTCGGTATCTCTTTGGATTATGCTTGTGTCGCACACAGCTATAAAAGATAAAAAGATTATTTGGCTTGGCCTATTTCAGCGTATCGCTCGCCATATATTCCTATTGGGAATGTTCGGATATGCCGAAATACGCCAATCCAACTGATCTTTTATAGCGGTGTGTGACACAGGTCTTACTTAGCTCTAAACAATCCTCTTACATTATGCAGAGGGGCGATAAACATTGTAAACCAAATAGAATCGATTGGTCAATGTTCAGTAAGCCATTTTACAGAATTTTTCTAAAACACATCATCGAAAATGGAATATTTGAAACAGAACTTTCGACATTGGACAATGGACAAGAGCTAGATTGATAGAGATAATAAAAAAATACTGTATGAACTGTTGAAAATGCATACATATTTACTTGAAATATTATTTTTACAAAAAATTAAAATTGATTTAGTGATAGGGTAAATAAAGTATCTAGTAAACTGGGCGCACATGTATGCTTTTTTATTTCACCAAAAAATTATAATGCACTCTGTGAGACTACAGAAATGTGAAAATATCAGCTTACAGCAAATGTAAAAATGTACTAAAGTCATGGATAAATACAATTGATACAAATATTTACCTGCTGCAACATCTGACCTTGATCTTTATTAACTTTTAACAAATTCTTAATCTTTATTATCTTGTTTTTTGAATTGTAATTCCGTGAATACTGTTTTTTTCTTTCTTTTTAATTTTCTTCAAAGATAATATATACAGGAGGAAATTTAAACTAGCTTAAAAACACAAGTATACCCACGTACTAGAGATGCCCATCTGAGTTTTTTTTACCATTACACATGCATTCTATTAAATTATATTTATATAGAGCGGTTTTTTTTATATAAACTATAATATTTAAGTATATAATAATTTTTAAGTATTTATATATGTATATATAAAAAATAATTAAAAACTACTGTTTGTAAAAAAAAACGCTTATATTGTAATTTATTTAATCTATGTATGTAACAAAAAAATTATTAATAATATATTTTTTTGAATAAATAAAAAATGGAACATTCGTCAATGAACGTGAAGGCTGGGACCTCGCAACAAATCATCATAAGGGTACATCATCGGGTACACATATGAAACTATTTTGTAGTAAGAATGGACGTTTAGAAAGCCTCACAAGGTCGGCAGACCTATTTTTTCTCATCTACTAATCAACCCCTATAGTAAGAAACTACTCCCGTTCATTTATCTTATGATGTAATTTTGTCGAAAAAAATCGTTCACTATTTGCCATTACAAAGTGAAAACCTTTTGAAATTGACTGCGCGGAACCCTTCAAGAGGCGCACTGGCAGACCACATTTTTAATTATTAAGGCTTACTAAACTCCATTCTCACTTCAAAGTAGTTTCATCTTTGTACCGACCCGATGACGTAGTATAGGGTTTGATGTAGCGGGATCCCAGTCTAATACTTGAACATACATAGCGATGAAGTTAATTCAAAAATAGAACATTAATAAAAAAGAAGAAAACTTTTTCTGAAAGGTTTTCACTTTGTAATGGCATTATTTATTTTTTTAAAAGATAAATAACTTTGTTTATATCACAAATGATCATGAATTTGACTGTCCTAAAACGGGAATTCTCCTAGTTGGGCAGTCAAAACATTTCTTAAATAATGTATACAAATGTATAATCTTTTACTATATAAATAAAAAAAAAATTTAAAAAATTTATTAAAAATCAAAATCATTAAAAATTATCATATATTTGATATAAACTTAGGACTTATAAGGCATTGCAGATAAATAGTTTTGAAATCTTAAAAAAAAAAGTAAAAAATTTAATACCAAAACAGATATAATTAATAAGCAACAAAAAAACTATGAACCCTCTTTTGACTATTTTCCCACTTAACCGGTCTTTCCCTGCTAATGATATTGTAATCCCTAATTTCAATAAAATTCCCCCACTCTTACCCCTCCCCCTTATTTCTACCCCGTCCCCTGTTATCTAATCTGTAATCCGTATTTAATTTATGACTTCAGTGTACATTTGCTCCTGATGATGTGAACATTGTTCACGTAACATCAGATTGTGTATAAAATAAAGTGATGTAAACAAAGTTATTTGTCTTTTTATATAAAAAAGAACATTAATGTTTGGATCATTTCTATTGCGCCGTTTTCGTAAGAAAATCACCTCAGGGGCGCTTTAAATTATTGCGCCGAATCAGTCAATTTTGCTTAAAATTCAATTTTCGGTTGTGATTGTGTTTATTGTAACTCGTATCTAATGAATTCTAGAACTTTGTTTTACTTTGAATTTATGGTGTTATTTAAAAAATTGGAACTGATTGTGGGAATGATTCCAGCTGCCGTTAGAGTACACAGGCACCAATATTATTTTATTTAATTAATAAATTAATAATTAGATTTTTGTGAGGTGTATTTCTTTTGTTTAGAGTCTTTTTTTAAAATTTACTAACGGTGTTCTTTCGAAGGGTGCATATTTGATCATCTCTAAAATTGACAATAATTGTTTTTGAAATGCGATGATCCTGAGACTAATATTTTTTATACAATATTTTCAGTCAGTCAGTCAGTAAGGTACGCCTTCATTTGGCGCGTTAGTAACCAGTCTTTATAAATATGTTCCATCCCAAACCATTGGTTTTATTAGATACTGCACCATTTCTAAGGAAAATTCCAACGAATTCAAGTTTTCTACTTGTATACGAAGAAAATTTATTACCGGTCCAAAACGTTGGATAAGATTTACTTCAATCGGAAGTTAGCCACGAGCAGAACCGTTTCAAACCATTCCCTAGTAATGGGATACTAAAATATTTTGTTTACAGCGGGAAACGTACTGCGGGCGCGGATTGAGTAATTATTGTTAGCCAGAACACGGCGCAATCATAATCGGCCAAATAAATTGGGAAATTCAGTGCCTTTTCAAACCTGGTCAGGAAAATGTTTGTAAACAGGTGAATTAAAACATGAATTGAAAGCCTCGAAACGAAACGTATTGTGAATGAATAAGCAATTTTTGAAAGCTTAAAGTAAGTCTTATATGAAATTAATATGAAAAAGGAATGATAATTAAAAGATTATTCACTAAATTACAAAATTACTACACCATTTACAATTTACATTATTGATAAAACACAAGATTGTAAGAAACCAGGATAACCGATACCGTATAATCGGAGCCGAGCGATGAAGAAATGTCACCAAATGTACAGTGCTACACGTATAAGTTGGCGAAAATGGAGGACGCTGTCGTCTATTTATGACGTAACGATAGTGGGTATGGTTACTGTTGTTGCCAGATTAAAATTGTTCCATGAAAGTTGATCCGCCGACAGCTGGCCCCCGGCATACTTATATACTATATGCAGTCGGTTTAGGAAAAATACGGTATACTTACTTACACAAAATATAACTAAGTGACCCTGACGGGGTGTGCAGAGAGAACATATCGCCGAATTACAAAAGTATAAAACATATTTTCATTCAAATGCATCAAGAATAAAACTACTTGTCTGTATACTGTATAGTATACCAGCAAAATCGACACTATATAAATTCGTTCGATATTCATACCAACTTATTATTAAAGGCATTTTAGAAGTCGATTTTACGTTTGAAATTGGTAAAAAATGCACAAAAAATAGAAATTTTATAGTAAATATTATTTCGGGGGGGCAATTTTCGGCGAATTAACTGTCGGGTTACCGATTAAAATATAAGGAAACTTTAGTTCATGTTTACGCCACCGCTAACTTAAACGCTCGAGGCCGTGAGGCTGATCGTGAGTGTTGCTAGCGTCGAGAGAATAATATGACTAGTGAATAAAAGAATCATTACAATTGGTACCTACTCACTACATATTTATTAAGTCCTAAACAATAATTGGCAAAATTAGGTAGGTTTCTGATTCCGTTATACAAATCTGTACCATAATTGATAATTCTATACATAGGACCATTATTAACCCTTCGGGAAGTAGCATAATGCGGATGTTAGACGCGAAGGCGGGGATTCGAGTAAACGACAAAAATCTCATAAACGGAAGGCAAATTCGATTCCAAGTGATCACAGCAGCTTTGTGTATGAACACGCCTAGGGTAATTAATGTTATCATTTATCTAAATACTATTATATCGTAATATACTGAGTGTTTTGCTTCATGCTATTGTCATAGTTCGACAATTTAATAGAGTTGATACTTAAGTTTGTATGAATTTGTGCATAAATATGAGCACACTTCCGAAAGTCGACACTGATCACTGATAAACAGCATCTTGTCTTGTTCAAGCCTACTTTTGTTTTATAGAAAATTTTAAACTAATGAGACCTTTACATTTACGGAAATAGGTTTATCAAACACCTATAATATTTCATTGAAATAATGAAAGAAAACCCTTTCCTCGTGTAAAATTTTCTACTGGTCCACTGGACAAATACGAACTAAGGTGACGAATTGTGTTCTTTGTTCGAATTTAAATAATGTGTTATTTTCATTGTAGCTAGGTACCTACTCAAAATGAACTTTTTTTTAATGTCACTGATATTTTCTGAAGTCGATTAACAAATTTGAAACATGCTGTATGTCTACAATGCCCTTGTTTGAGTACTGTGTTAATGTCAACTCTGGCTACGATGCCTTTCTTACTATACATTTAGTTTATTGTTAACGCTCTTTTTAGGGGATTTTACGAAGGCTAATTAAATATACAGTTTTTTGCCCCTCGCTGCTCTCGACTAGCTATTAGGAGGTCGTGGGTTCAAATCCTGGTGTGTGCAAGTTAATTTTAATTGGTTAATACGTGTTACATCAGAATTTATTCTTTCAAAATAATGAATAGTATATTTGCCGCACGTTCTAAACTTGAAGATACTGTCAATATCGCATTGGTGTAAAACCATCATTCAGAATTGAAACGTTGCTTGAAATAGCTTTAGCCGTGTTTGGTGTCCAGATCGCATTAGCCAGGTACTTCCCTACCTTACTATTTTCAATCTCCTTCCCGTCCCCACTACCTTCAGCCTCACAACATAACTTACTTGGGGGATGCCATAGTCTCACTAGCTCCAGAAGGTTGGGAGCAGTTGGCAATGACGAGTACATATTTATTATGATAGTTAATCCCTGAATTTCTACACTGAAATAAATCCGGATTACGTTGTGGAATCCAAAAGTTTATCATTGCAAGCAATTCTAGTCTATGAAATGCATTATTCAGAATTTTATAAAGAATTATATTACGAAGTCAGTGAAAATCCTTCTGTCTGACAGTTTAATAGTAATCAGATAATTTTAATCAGTGTTGTAGTTCTAGAAAATAGCTGGAAAACGACAACCTGCTCGCCGAAATCAACGGTAATAATAATAAATTACTTTTTCATCTCGGTCAGTTATTCCCCAAATTTAGTGAGCTAATATCATAGTTCGTGAGTAATTCCCTAAATTTAGTGATACCATATGTTGTAAGTTATTCCCTAAATATAGTGAGCTACATAATAGGTCGTGAGTTATTCCCTAAATTTAGTGATACCATAGGTCGTAAGTTATTCCTTAAATATAGTGAGCTAATATCATAGATCGTGAGTTATTCCCTAAATTTAGTGATATCATAGGTCATAAGTTATTCCCTAAATATAGTCAGCTAATATCCATAGGTCGTAAATTATTTTGATCGCATGTTTAAAATAGTAAAATATTCCCGTGTGCCAACTTTCAATCGATCAGAATAACAATCTCAGCAATTGTTTAGCATTTGGCACCATGGGTAACACAAGCTATTTATTATTTACGGTAAATGTTTATATCCGCAGCAAATGAACACGAGCAGACCTCAATTTTCAAACAGCCGATTTTCGTATGACTCAATATTTTGTATATTCATTTTCGATTGACTGATAATTATTTTCGTACATTTAATCGACTATGAATGGTATCCTGAAGCTAATGATACAAGCGGGAAATAGGTGCATCTACATCACATTTGGAGTCGATCTGTGGAATAACTTTTTAGATTAGAATTTTCGATTTTCATAAAATCGAGTTGAAAGATGCAATTATTTAAAACCAATTTGAAAAAAAAACAGATCAAATCAGGGTAAATGTCAGATGCTTACTTTCTTAAAGTGCTCCACCGGAATCCTAACCCAAAATCTATCAGATATCGGTTATATCTAAATCGCACAGAAAGGAATCTTAACCACTCAGACCCATAAGCTTTTTTTCACGATAATATAACATTACCAGACATATGTATAACGTATGAGTCGTAACTGACTTGACTGAAAGGCAATATTTAAAAAATATTTAATGACTGACAGAGACCAAATATTATACATGTTTGACGTACAAGATATACGCCATTTGACAATAATAATAACTAGCAGTTAGGGGCATCTCACGATAGTTGAAAAAAATATACGAATTGGCCCAAATTTTAATCTCACCGAGGGGGGGGGGGTGTAGATTGGAAGAAAAACTGCTCACGTAATTAATAGATGCCTCCTTAAAAACCCGCTCCGCCGATTTTTGCTGCTAGGCGGCACACCAGTATCTTAGTAACAAACTGTCATTCTTATCCAGACTCGAGAGATTAATGAAAATTCAAAACCAAGAGTACTTACGCCTGCCAGCCGATGTTCCTCATGCTAGCTGTTAACTTAAGTTGCGCTATCTTTTGGCATTATTAGCTACTTGCTTTAATTCGGTTCTATTACGAAAGTAGCTTAAGTCACAAACTTCACGTTCGTAGATGGTTTCATTTGATACATAACTAAACTACATTAAAAAAAAAACAAATTTCAACAAATACAAACTATCATTAATCGATCAGTTAGACTAGGATTAAAAAGATCAACATAAAAATTCCGACGGTAAACACAAGCTTTGGACAAAGACACCACGAATTTCAGTCAATAAAAGCATTCAACAATCTTTCACTTGATACCAAAAATGATGGAAACAAAAATTTTCAGATACTAAACGAAAAGATGGATTAAAGAATAAAAAAGGCAATATTACAAATAATTTATAACATGAAAGAATAGAACATGCATTTTGTATATACGTGATACACTCATTATAGTCATTATACAACAAAAGTCATTACATAAAACCGTACCTCAAAATTGGATGAATTTCATTAAAATTTATTGTTTTAGGTATCTTATTGAACTTTTAATTGCAAAATGGGGACCTTAACACAAGAAAGGCACCCAGTGAGACCCACATTATGAAATAATGTTTTAAAATATAATTTAACGTACCAAATAAAATGAAAAGTTACGTAAAAAAATTAAATACAGAAAAAAATCTAAACTTAAAAAAAAGGAAAAACTTATAGTATTTTCTAAGTAATAAAAAAAAAAAAAAAAAAAAAAGTAGGTAATGTAGATTCCACCGTTTCCGCTTATACCAAAACTTTTCACTCACCGTGTATTTTTCTTTCGATAAGGTTAAGTTGGTATTAAAATTTAATATAGGTTCCGAAAGGTACGCGAAAATTACATCTTTTCATAAAACGCAGTGGCATTTTTTTTAAATAACAAAAAATATTTCTGGTCAAAATACTAGGGTCAGTCAAAAACTAATTCCTCCTATTTTTTTCTAATTAAATAAAGTTAGTTAAATAAAAAAATAATGGTAAATATTTACCTAGCCGCCGCAAGCCGCTTCACTTTTAATAGGCATACATTTAAAGAAATAAACTACCCATTAACTTAATTACCACAAGAACCATCGGTTTCAGTCGAAAAAGGCGGAAAAATATACATTTAAATATGCTTTTTTGTACGTAATTTTTCCTTTACGAATGACATTTCATGATGTATTCTTTCCATTTTGAAGGGGTACCAATTTTTAAATATTAATAAAGGTTGCCATACCCGAAAAATTATTACCTCAAGAAAAACATCCCAGTTTTCTAGTAGTTTAGCGGCTACGCTAGGTTTGTGTAACATGGTTTGTGATACAAAAGAAAGTGCCTCTTTATAACGCCTACTCGCGTCAAGGCAAGAAAAACATCCCAGTTTTCAAGTAGTTTAGCGGCTACGCTAGGTTTGTGTAACATGGTTTGTGATTTAAAAGAATATACTCCAATTATGTATTTGTTCAGAACATGAAAATTTGTATGGTGCAACCTTTAGTACCTTCCTCGAATATGTGTGATTTTTTGCGATATGGCAATCTTTTTTAATATTTATCAATTGGTACCCTGGAAATCGGTCAGTATGCATAATAATATAATAAGAAATGTCAGCCGTAACGAGAAATTACGTAAAGTTTTTTTTTTTATGAAATATAAATTTAAATGAATATTTTTCCACCGGTTCCGACTGAAACCGATGGTTTTTATGGTAACTAAGTTTAAAAGTAGTGTACTTTTCAAAATCTGTGCCTAATAAAAGTGCGGCGGCTTACGGAACAATTAATAAAATAATAATTTGACGCAATTCCTCATACCTTAATCTACAAACCTACTGCAACAGTAACTTTCTGCGTCAACAGGTGGCAGCACTGCAGTCGCTTGCAAAATGGCCGGTATCAATATTCGTCAGGATTCTGTGATTGAATTCTTGAATGCAGAAGGTGAAACGCATATCCGCATTCATTAAAGACTGAAAAATGTGTACGGTGATGCAACTGCACAAAAATTGTGACCAGAGACGAAATATGGATTCCTTTTTTTTATATTCCTAGGCAATTAGGCCTTTTGTGTGCCGCATTCGCCAGGCCGATTGGAAAAAAAGCGGGCGCAAACTACCTTCCTGACTTTTGCTTAAATATCCATATAAATACGAAAATGAACTGATGTTGTTATTTTCACACAAACCTGAATACACAACCTACATGAAAAACACATTTCAAAGGTGATTGCTAATAAATAAATACCTTTAAATGCATTTGAAAAAGGAACAAAAAGTCCGCTTTCTCCCTACTTTCCAGTTTTGACAGCCTTTCGAAGTCATAGATAATTCAATTACAAATCGTGTAGTGATGCCACATGCATGAAATCTTTAAAGCTACAAAGAGAGATATTGGCACAATCGATTGTGTCCTTATCTTTCATACAGTTTCTTTATATATAAGGGTCAAAATTGCATGCTATTTTTTATTATTTTAAATACAGCCGTGGCCACCGGGTGACCAACGGCACAGGACCGGGAGTTCTTCGTAAAACATGGATTTCATGGAACCTGAATCAAAGAGGCAGTCAATGGAATGGCATACGAAAATGAACTGATGTTGTTATTTTCACACAAACCTGAATACACAACCTACATGAAAAACACATTTCAAAGGTGATTGCTAATAAATAAATACCTTTAAATGCATTTGAAAAAGGAACAAAAAGTCCGCTTTCTCCCTACTTTCCAGTTTTGACAGCCTTTCGAAGTCATAGATAATTCAATTACAAATCGTGTAGTGATGCCACATGCATGAAATCTTTAAAGCTACAAAGAGAGATATTGGCACAATCGATTGTGTCCTTATCTTTCATACAGTTTCTTTATATATAAGGGTCAAAATTGCATGCTATTTTTTATTATTTTAAATACAGCCGTGGCCACCGGGTGACCAACGGCACAGGACCGGGAGTTCTTCGTAAAACATGGATTTCATGGAACCTGAATCAAAGAGGCAGTCAATGGAATGGCATCACATAAACTCACCGAGGACGCTTTGCGATCGGCAGGGAAAGTTATGGCGACAGTGTTGACGGCCGGCATGGTCTAGCGGTAAGGCTCTTGACTCGCAATCCGAAGGTCGGGAAATCGAATCCCGGCGTGGCAAATAAATTTTATTTGACTGATTTGTGTTATTTTACAATTAATTCATTTAAAAAAATATACATATAGTATATTTGCGGCACGTTCCAAAGCGGAAGATACTCTTAGTATCGCCCTGGTGTAAGACCATCGTTCAGAATTGAAACGTTGCTTGAAATGGCTTTAGCCATGTTTGGTGACCAGATCTGAATAGCCAGGTACTTCCCCACCTTCCTCTCCCCCATCTCCTTCCTCTCCCCCATCTCCTTCCCCGCCCCACTACCTTCAGCCTCACAACATACCTTAATTGGGATATGTTGTAGTCTCACTGGCTCCAGACGGGAGCAGATTGGGACTCTTGTGCGGTGTCCATATAAAAAAATAAAAAAGGAATGAAGAGGGTTTGATTATTGTTGATTTTTTGGAACAAGGATGCACAATAAATTCTGTCCAATACGTGACATCCCTCCAAAAGCTTAAAGCAAGTATTTTGCACAACAAAAGCTATGGCGGATGGCCTTAGGAAGCACGACCGTGCTTTTTACCACTCTGGGATACATTCCATTGAAAGATGGACCAAAATTTTGTAAATAGTCGGAGATTATATCGAAAAGTGGCAAATTAATCGTCAATGGTGTGGTTTTCGAATTTGGTATTTGTATTTTTTTTTATTTCTTGAGAATTAAAGGAGAAAAAATAGGAGGCGTTTCTTTTTTAATGACCCTCGTATACATTATTTATAAAAAGTATGATCGAATGCATTGATACAACAACTTTATATTTATAATTATGTATCATGAAATAGCAAATTTACAGATTAGCAAATACTTACTTTGTTTGCAGATTTTTGGAAGAGATAGAGCTTACGTTCATGAACTTGGCGCTTATACAGTTTGCCACAGGCTGTCTGGTTGTTTGTATAACTGCGTTCCAGCTAACGTTGGTAACTAATAACTAATTTCTATTTATATATTTATTAACAGTTGATGGCTGAGTTGGTATCGCATTTGGGACCCCACACAGGCGTTGTTAATTCAATTCATCGGCTGGTAAAGACTTCTATCTCTACGCAAGCAACATTTTCCACTTAGTGTGGTGGTAGTAGGAGAATTTCAAATATTGTCAGGTTCTTACTTTAAAAGAAAAAGAAATTGAAGATACACGTTTACATTTAATAACAGAAAAAAACGATAAGATAATGTAAGATAAAAGCGGTGAAAAAGTGCAAACAAAAGAAAATGTGTTTTAATTATTGTTATAATATACCAGATTCAGGCATTACACCGTTCTCTTGGTAGCTTATCTACAGGATTACGTATATTAATAAATAAATAAATAAATAAATCCTCGAAATAGTTATAAAAAAAAGGCTAACTTATCCGATATATAGCCACTATTCATAGACAGTAAACTCGGAATTTAAAAATAAATAAATCGAAAATATGTCTACGTTATACTATGGATTAGCTATAACAACAGTATTTTAGAGTGACCCGACAGTTGATCCCCCGACAGTTGGCCTCCCAAAATAATGATTATTTAAAAGTATTAATTTTTATGAATTATTTAACAATTTCAAACTTAAATCGACTACAATAATACCTTTAATAATTCTTATTAAAAATTTGGGCTTATTAGATTTATCAAAGAATTTATGTACAAAAACGCAAAAACCAGTCATTTTAAATACATGTAGGATTACGAAAGATTTTTTAAATATTTTTATTTTTATATTTATTCTTATATATTAATTAATATATTAATATTTTTATTCTTAAAATTAGCGCAATATAAACATGCACTCAAAAATTATTTTTCCAAAATGTAACTTTATATACGCAATATGGACATGTTGAAATGAAATGATGATATTTCTCATTGTTCTTTTTTGTTGTGATACACAAAATGATTTATGTTATTTTAAAATTTAAAACTACTATTATGAAATGATATTATTTTTCTTACTGTTATACTCTATTATATGTTTATTTATAAAAGGCAGTATAGCCGTTTATGTATTTAAAATAAAAATAAAATAAAAATATTGAGGGATCAGTAAGATTTATCGCTTCAGTTAGGAGTTCTACCGAGCCGAACCCTCTGATATGAAAATATCTGGAATCGGTGAATTATTTTCCCATTTGGTCTCTGGTAGATTGACATGTTGTTCTTGAATTGTTTTGTATTTATTATATACTAGATGATCATTTATGGAAAAGTGTGTGGAAGGGTTTAGTTTTTCCTGCGGGGAAGATTTAACCCGGACAGTAAAATCGGAAGCGTAATAAGTTGGTATGGATATCAAACGAATTTGTTTTTTGTACTGATACGCTTATACATTTGAACACAAGGACAGTATATAGACAAATAGTTTTTTCCTTGATACGTATATATGAGTACCTTAAGAGGCCGGTATTCGAATTTCTACCGATTTCTTGCAAACCTCCCTTAAACATTTGAAGTTTTTAAGCTCTTAAAAAAATATATGTTATTCTTGAAGATAATATCTAGACATTAGTCGTGCCCAAACGCAAATTATATAAAATTCCCTTAGTAGAAAAAAATCGCAAAGTATGCTCCAAAAATTATTATAAACACGTTTGTTTCAGTTATTTTACAAGTTATATGTATGAAAAAATTCACAGAGTTTCTTTAAATGCTGTTTAAGACAATTATTGCGAGATTTTTGCTCTATTTTAAATGAGTCGTGTTTTATTAAAGATTTTCATGGTTTTTGCATCGATTTCATCGTTGTAAATGTTAGCGCGCTCTTCTAACATTCGTAATATCTCTCCGTCTTCTTTTTGGGGCCGGGAACTGAGCCTTAAAGGATAAACCACACATAGCTATAGACTAAGCTATGAACTGGCGTGGTTTATCCTTTATGATACAGATATGTTTTATACTTTAGTTATTTACCGTTACATCCTTTCTGCACACCCTTTCGGTGTACTTAGATGTATTGTATTTTGTGTAAGTAGGTAAACCGTGTTTTCTTTAAACCGATTGCACATTGTGTATAAGTATGCCGGGGGACCAACTGTCAGGGGATCAACCATCCATCTTATAGATATATACTATTCGTTTGTATCTTGATCAAGTGTTGCTGGTAATTCATAAGTGAACAGAATGTAGAAGAAGGATGCAAATAAATAAATAATTTGTATGACTTTATAGAAAAGATTATATTTAAATAATACCTACGATGTGTTATTTTATTGTTATGTTATGTTATTGCAGCTAAGTGTGACATCATTCCCGTTCTTCTCTATTGTTCTCTACCAGTTCTGCATGTTGATAGAAATAGCCCTGTACTGTTTCCATGGAAACGAGGTCATGTTAAGGGTGAGTTACCATACTAAAAAATAATTTAAAAAAACATATACGTAAATATACGTTTACATAATACCTATACATACATATTTCTTAAATCGTTTGCTTTTTTTCAATGAAAATCTATGTATATAAAAATTAAAATATGCCTGCTTATGTAAATATGTGAGAATATGATATGTCTATGCGTCTACTGTTCATCCGATTGCGATGAAACTTTGATGTATTTGATGTGCGCATGCCCGCGATGGTTTCTATGTACAATAATGAGTTCTGATATCATGAAATTATGCATTGTTAACCGTTCATCCGATTGCGATGAAACTTTGGGGAATTGATGTGTGTATGCCCACGATGGTTTTTTATGTAATAGTGAGCTCTGGCATCATGAAAATGCATTGATAAACCGTTTAACCGATTGCGAGTATACTTTGGTAAGTTGTTGTGCTCACGACATACTGGTACTCTACTACTATTTCTACACATACTGGTGAGCTCTGGCATTATGTAGTAATTTGTATAAAAAATTGGTACGGGGACTGAATGTACGGAATGCGGGAGGGGGGAGGGGAACCCGGGAGGGTAGAGGGGAACCCGGGAGGGGAGAGGGGAACCCGGGAGGGGAGAGGGGAACCCGGGAGGGGAGAGGGGAACTCGGTAGGGGGAAGGGAACTCGGGAAAGGGGTCGAGGGGAGTGGGGAGAGGGAAGGCGGAGAAGGCGGAGAAGGAACGCGAGAGGGGAAGAGGATGCGGGAGAGGAACGGGACGAATTGGAAAGGACACGCAGGGAATAACAATTTCTTTATTGAGTGGCATAGCAACGCATGCCGGAAACTCGCTAGTAATTTATAAAATTCATCGAAATTATTGATTTTTTAATTATTTGTAATTTTTTAATTCATTGCTATGTAGTGTTGGGTAGGACACGACATCAGAATGAGTTTGTAAGGGGTACTCAAATACTGAAATGAGGTGTTGAGGTGAGGTGTGACAATATTTTAGCTTACGGGTGAGAATGGAGGAGGGGGGGGGGGAGCGTGGCTTTTAACGTGAACGTGATTTTTACATTAGCTCAGGAGGCCCTAAGTAAAATAATTCCCCTTAGACGCATCCGCCACCAAGCCCTGTATAAACCTAATAATTAACAATAATTAACAATAATAAAAAAAAAATATTCAAAAAATAATAATTTGGAGCAGTTGGGAAATGCTATGGATCATTATATTTTTGCTTTGTATAGCTGAGTTTCAAAACAATAGTCCTTTTTCGAAAAACTTGTAAAGAGCTTTTACGATTTGGTGTATAACAAAAAAAATCCGGTCAGTGGCTGAATTGGCATCGCGTTTAGATCTCATCGTGGTATCGCGTGTTCAATTCCTCGACAAGCAACCCTTTTCGCTTACTGTGGTGGTTATAGGATATTTTCAAACATTATCAGGTTATTAGTAATCGGGTAATGTTTTTCTATCTTTCTTTAAAAAAAGAATTATTGTAGGCAACGTAGGAAACAAGAAAAGAACCGTACAAAAAAAACTGAAAAACGGTACTATTTCGGGTAATAACGGATATAAATCATGAAACGAGGTTAGGTTTTTAAATGACTTACACTTATGGTTATGGCTTTTACAAAAAACAAACCTGAATAGATAACACTAGTGCTTTAAAATTAACATAATAATAATAATTGGCTTCTGTTCTGGTATTGGGGAGAGCTGAATTCGGAAATATGCTAAACAGTCATTAAATTTTCTTTTTTTATTTAACCTTTCATATATTATGTTGGTATTACCCTAGTATTATTTTTATACAATGTAAGTTCAAAAACTGCTTAGATTTTTTTTTCTCAGCTTTTTTTTTTTAATATATTTTTTGATTCCTTTAATTTGTTCTATTCGTTTATTCCTTTGATTCGTTCAATTATTCATCAAAATCAAAACTGAAATTTCATGGAATGGTTGAAAAGCATAAACGTTTACTATTTTATTTTTTTTGAATTTTCTTTTTATTTCTCTTCTCAACATTTATTTTATTGTTAAACATATAATTTACACTCATAAGCAACTTCTTGTATCTAGCATCAAAACTTTAATATATTGTTTATCAAGTGTTATATTTAAGTAAAAGGCAGAGGAGGGAGAGGGGAGGGGAACTTGGGTGAGGGGTTCGCGGAAGGGGGAAGGGGACCCGGGAGGGGAAGGGGAACTCGGGATGGGGTTTCGCGGGACGGGGGAAGGGGGAGTGGAGTGGGGAGAAGGAAGGTGGAGGATGGTGTGGGAACTAGAGAGGGGAAGGGGACGCGGGAGAGGAAGGGGAGGCGGAAGGGGAACGGGAAGAATAGGAAAGGACATGCAGGGAGAAACAATTTCTTTATTAAATTTAGGAATTACTGATTTAAATTTTAGTATGGAATAATGAAAATATTAACGGAACTGAATTTATTTCCATGCCATTGTAGCCTTTGGACTGGGGAATGAGTGAAATAGTGTGTTTTCAACGAATAAATAAATAATAACAACCCTGGAACTCTCGTAACACCATTTGATACTCAGAACAGAGGTGCATCGATCGAGCCATTAACTTATTTGTATGAATGTACCAAATCGCTCATAATAATATAACTTTAGCTTTTACCTAAATACAAACAAAACCAACTAAATTCAGTCCATAGATTGGGAAACCCCAGGGAGAAGAACTGTGAAAAACTTTATTTTTTGTTTTGAGTTGAGTATTATGTAGATTGTAGATTGTAGACAATGATTACATTGAAATGAAATAAAACAATATATAAAACGAAATGCAGCTCTCTGGAAAGAGCATACTACTCGTATGTACTTAACTAACTTAACGATGCATCTAAGTTTCGTGAACACTATCATACAACAAATCCCGCCGAATCTCCAAATTTTTCTATAACAGGTGCCGCGGACGGAAAAGTCACAGCAAAGAACAATAATATAATTCTAGAAAACAGACAGAAATTGGAACAAAGCCAGTTCCTGTAATTCTGTGAGGCAATAAATTCAGACATATCTCCGTTGGCGGATTCAAGTTTCGCAAAATGACCCGATGGACTCACACTCCGATCTGAAATCTATTTTAAATGTCCTATTGTTTGCGTGTTATTGGTTTTACAGAAATCAATATCAGAGTTATACCCGGCACGGATTGGGGATATGTTGGTGAGGTTAGATTATTTTTCATCTTTATTTTCTTATAATGTCTTTAAACCACAACATACCAACTAAATGATTTTTTTTTTTCTTACGTAAATTTCGGCGACTTGGAATCATATCGGCCCAAGTGATATTTAAGGTTTTTTTAAAAATGTATGGTTATTATCTCCTTGGAGCAAAATCATTGTACTTTTATTTTTAATTGTGTAAACGGCTCAAATTCCTATCACAGTATTGTATAATATGCCTTAAGATCAAACTTGTCTTGGTGAACATTAGTTGAACAAAATAGAAAAACTGAGTTTTTTTATTTAATTAAATGAAGACAATATTAGCGAAACTCAATCAAAATCTGAAGACTGAAAAATCAGAAAAAGATATTGGTTCCACTGGGACTCTAACCCAGATACTTTATGTTTAAGTTTTTACTCATAAAATTAAAAAAAAAAAAAAAAATGAGATTTTTTATTGTAATTTCTATAGCCCCGCTGTGATTTGGATTTTGGATAAAACGGAAATGGCGATAACTGCACCTGCGACGCATCAACTGCGCTCATTAGCCGCTTTGATTATGATATCACTTTTAAAGGCTCCTATTGGTTGAGATATGAAACGGAAATTAAGCTAGGTCTGCGCTTATTGGTCGCTTTGATTATGACCTCACTTTTCAAGTATTGGTTGAGATTATTTCGGTAAAGTTTCGCTTCTACCGCGTGAAAACTGCCCTCTACTTTTTTTAAATAATCGGTTTCAATAAGTTAATACATTTAAACCATTTCCTTCCATTTTTCACAATCACGATTATGAGATAATGCATTTTCTAAAAAATATCATAAAATTATTGATATTGTAAACAGTAGGTACTAACACAGATTGGTGAAAAATCACGGGATAGTGTGAATTATTGAAAATTAGTCCAGATGGTGAAAAAAAATAATGATATAATACTACGGTGCTGGTCAACATAGTTACCTTCCAAGCAGTTGATCGGGGTTCGATTCTCAGCGGTGAAAGGATTTTGTTTTTTTACATCCTGGAAGACGGTGTAATAATCCATTTATCTCCGTGATTTTTCACTAGTCGGCACTAGTAAAACTTTAATAATAAACGACGTTCCTCGTCTGTAGGAGCATTTATCTCCGTGATTTTTCACTAGTCGACTCTAGTAAAACTTTAATAATAAACGACGTTTCTCGTGTGTATGAGAGACTGACCGCATGCTAAAAGGTAAATCAGTGGCACATTAAGGGTAGGGTTTGGAAAACATCGCTCCGCATTATCAGTAGCATCCGCATCTAGTAGCAGCAATACTAGAAAATTATATAGGGGTAGTTAGAAAAATGTGTAAAGTTACTAGTGATTAAACTTTTTTTACTGTAATCTTACAAATTCTATAAGTTATACATGCTGCAACTTTAGTTAAAACGTTGAAAAAGGCCTTCGCGATTATCTCTCCTGAACCTGTTGTAAACGTTTTTAACAAAAATCCTTCCGTAATCTCAGAGTAAACATTATGTTAAAACACGCTATTAAATTTAAAGCACTTCAGTGTATCTAGATTTTTATTGTAATTCGCCTAAACTTTCTGAATTTTTCAACTATCCTCCGCCATACAAAAATGTATGGCGGAATAATATTCGCCGCGCGATGTCTAAATGTCTGTTGAATTTCACAGAATTCATTCAGTTGTGAGAAAGCGGTCACGGCGGGAGCACGCATATTTTTTTCGCGGCAATTTTGTTCGCTGTGTCTTTGATTTTTGAAGAAATCATTGAGGAGATAGGTGTTACAGAAACCGGGTAAGTAGAAATAAAATATATTTATTATTATCTAATAAATTATTTTTAACTTGATTTACAGTTTTACAGATTTTATTTATTTATTTATTTTTAAACTTCATGTACCTTCAAAATGGGTAAAAATAAAGGAAGCCTTGCTTACCGTGCCATAAAAATAGACCCACCCAATGGAAGAAAAGGAGAATAAGGTAATAATGTCAACATTTAAATTTTTTACTGATTTCTATCAAAGGTAGTTTGAAGGTGGACTGAAGTCATTTTGCATTTTGACATCTAAAAATTTCGGCATCCATCTTGAATTTCTCTAGTTATCTACCGATTTGGTTCAATATCAGGATTCGGGCGTTTGGAAGTGCACTGAACTCGGATCTAATGTCAAAATGCAAAATTTCGGCATCCATCTTGAATATCTTAAGTACTTTGACGATTTGGTTCAAAATCAGGTTTAAGGAGTTTGAGGTTCACCGAACTCGAATTTAATGTCAAAATGCATAATTTCGACAACAATTTTGAGTTCTCTACCGATTCCGTTCAAATAGTCACTAAGTTTTATTGAAAACAACGGCTGTCAGATCCATTGATAAATCGAATGAATTTCGATGTTGGGTAAATTCTGGGTTGTATTATTACAAATAAATTTAATGTTTTTTTAGGAAAGTGTTGGCTGCAATTGAAAACAAACCATATATGAACCAGAAATTTTTTCCACATCAAAACACCATGAGATTCTATGTCACATTGAGTCAAAAACTAAGACGTCTGTAAAGGTCCAGGGGCTAAAAAAAGTCTATGTATCCTTGCCCTTGCATAATATGATTTATAGTCTGTCGATCTGTATCAATTATGTTGCAAATAAATTAATTTTTTTATAAAGCAAGTGTATTTTTATTCCGTATTTTATCTAAATGCTGACCAGTTGTGCCTGAATCTAACCGAAATACACAGTAGATCGAGCGGCTGGCTCGCGGCCCCTCGGCGACCGAGCTTGTTTGCAACTACCAAAAATACCTAACTGCAGTGAATGGGCAGTTTGACCCAGGCGCAAATGTCTCTATGAGCTATCCACGCTATTCCACAATATGATTCTTAGTATGTTAAGCTGTATCCATTATAGTAGAAACTAAATTTTAATTTTATAAAGCAAGTATATTTTTATTTCGTAAGTCCGTAGTGTCTAGTATACCCACATCTCCTCTAGTCAGACGCAGGCGGGCAGCTGCCGCCGTGTTTGTCTACAAGTACAAGAAATACCTAACTGCAGCGTTAGCGCGGTTTGATACCTGGCCCTTAATTGGTTTCCATTAAAATTTGTACGGACGGAACTTCTAGCCATTTATTCTTTATTCTACGATCATAAAGGACTGCTAAAGCAAACAGATCCGCAATGAATTCGTCTCCCAATGAACCACCCGTCTCCTCAAAATATTCGAGATTTCTCAAATAATCCTTGAATCCTCCAATTGTCTCTTGGGCATATCCACCTTTTCCCCAAATCCGTCTATACAATTAATCGTACTTTCTTAATTCCGCACAGAGTATCTCCGTAATGGACGCGGCCTACGAGACGGGCTGGTACGAGGAGGATACCAACTTCAAGCAGATGCTAGCCATACTCATGGAGAGATGCAAGAGACCACTCTCTCCCAGGGCCGGTATGATCTTCCCACTTTCACTGGCCACCTTCGTGGGAGTAAGTTCCCTACACATACATTAAATCTGGTTATCATTTCGATGAGAAGGGGGCAAAGCACCAGACAATATTTTTGGCACCAGGAGGGTTCGAGAGTGCTTTGAATAAACTACGTCATCAGTCGTAACTTGAGCGCCGAAGAACGAGTATTGAAATAACCAGAAAAGTTAAGTTCGCTAAAGCACGGCAACGATTTGCAAAGAACATTTTTATCTGTGCAGGATCTGAATATACCTTTGTTTTAATCAAAACGCCTGGTATAGCGACGCTAAAATGGTTGGGTAAATTGCGCAATTGTAAAAGTGTTTAACTAAATATTCAATTTTGGAAACAAGCTCGAACTTTTGTTTACCCGATTTAGAAAACGTAGATAAGTTTCACGCAGCCAGTAATTTGCGCACCTTTTTGAAA
This sequence comes from Limnephilus lunatus, assembly GCA_917563855.2. Classification (NCBI taxonomy): domain Eukaryota; kingdom Metazoa; phylum Arthropoda; class Insecta; order Trichoptera; family Limnephilidae; genus Limnephilus; species Limnephilus lunatus. The sequence goes on from OU830594.1 coordinate 35,485,123, forward strand.
AAGACTAGTAATTGCGAGTTGTCTGTATAGGTAGTATAGGTACTCTTGAGTTACGGAAAGGGAGAACGCGACGTGCGAAGGTGCGAGCGACGTGGTTGTTCCCCCTTGGTCTATTAATTTGAATGTCTCTTCTTTTACTAAAATCATTTTAGTAAGAGAAGAGAACGTATTTATAATATTACTAGCCAATCGTTAAAATCAAATATTTATTTTTATTTTTATAAACAATTAAATAAAAATGCGGAATAGCGGAAATTTGAAATGCTGTAAAGGACGAGAAATCCAAAAAAGAGTTAAATGTGTCATTTTTCTCCGGTTTTTTCTCTTTCGATCTGGGTCCTTGAAATATTTTATGGAAAATAAGTGTGTCCTGTACGACGTGCATTTTAAGAGGATTTTTTAATCTGAAAAACAAAAAATAAATTTAATTAAGTTAAATTTTAAAAAAAGTATTCGGAAAGATCTGTGGCGACCAGAACAAATCTTCGCCATGCCACAATTGTCTCCCTATTGTAAAATTCATTGCGCCGCAACTGGTTCTGTAAGAATTTACTAGACGACATACCTACCTAGTGTGTGCGCCGCGCCGTCAAGTAGCCGTCAGGTACATCTCGCCGGCCACCGGGCTTACTATTATTGGCACCTGCTAGAAAAGTCTCGTGCTCGTACCCATAGGCCGCTGTACAGCGCCGATTCTTCGAGAACTGCCGAGTGGCACGTATTGCTTGCCGTGAGAGTAATTACTCTACCGCTCGGCTATATAAGGGCAAGACTCAACGCAGCTAGTCTAGTCTAATCCATTTAACTGACAAAAATTTAAACATAGCTCCATATTTTAATTTATTTTCAAAGAGGAAAAGGGGTTGAAACTCTTCGTCAGAGTTTTTTTAAATTTTTTTTTAAAGAAAGACAAACATTCCCTGGTTATGAATAACCCAATAATGTTTGCAAATCTCTTACTGCCACCACAGTAAGCAGAAAATTTTGCTTGTTTCGCGATGGAGGACTAAGCCAGCCGATGAATCGAATACGCGACGCCCAGATAGGACCCAAACGCGATACCAACTCAGCCACCTGAGTTGGTATCGCGTCAAAAGCAATAAATAAAATACGTTTTTATTTTTTTATTTTTAACTTTATAAGTATTATCTCAAATAATAATATTTAATTTATTAAATGAAGACAATATTAGCGAAACTCAATCAAAGTCTGGAGACAGAAAAATCAGAAAAAGCTATTGGTTCCACTAGGACACGCACCCAGGTTCCTTAGCTTACATGGCAAGTGCTCTACCGATTGAGCTATGGAACCCATTTTGAACAAATGGAAAGTTATTTTATTTACCATATTGAACAAATGGGTTTCATAGCTCAATCGGTAGAGCACTTGCCGTGTAAGCTAAGGGACCTGGGTTCGTGTCCCAGTGGAACCAATATCTTTTCTGATTTTTCTGTCTCCAGATTTTGATTGAGTTTCGCTAATGTTGTCTTCATTTAATTAAATAAATAAAACACGTATTCAATTAAATATTTCATACATATTTTTGATGGTAACATGGAAATGTTATTTTTTAAAGGTACTAAAACCATCTGAATATTGGTGACCGGACAACTCAGAATCATGCAACTTCAACAACTCCTTTGAAAAGTCATTTAAAGTAATTAAAAAAAAAATGGTTAAATAGGTTACGTTAAGTTAGGTCATGGGCGATTTTTCAATTTTTATTCATAATTTTTCAAAGGGGTGTTGAAATTGCATGATTCTGAGTTGTCATAGAAACCCTGAAAAATACTCTTTGATGCAGTTTTAACTCATCTACAAAAACCGCATAATTATCAGAATTCCAGTTCAATTGTGAAACCCATCTACCTGAATTTCATTAATTCTAATTTAAAATGTTCCACCTTTACTTCAATCAGCCAATTATTAAAAATAGATATTCCAAAGCTCCACACGTAAAACGAATTAATCAAGGGCTTTTATTGGAAAAAAATATATTATTTGGATCCTGCGCCCAAATTGGAGGAAATGTATGAGGAAATTAAAGAAGATTTCACGCATTTTATTTTCTCCTCGACTCTGGAATTCAGCACGCGAAATAAAATACTTTCGACAAAAAGTGATTCGGTAAAAGCACTCTTTGTGTCAAGCTTTCAATCAGAGAGAAGAGTAAAAAAATAGTACCTAATTTTCTTTTTTTTAAATTCGAGTTCGCTAGAATTACAGTCGACTCAATTTCTTTCTACTTTTCTGACCTTTGTTCAGAATCGAGTACAGATTACATTTATTTGATAGATTCCTTACACTACTTTACAGCGTGAATCTATTCGTTTTTAGCCACGTCAAGTTAAGTGTTTGACCTTTGTTAATATTGAGTTTCCCCAGAAAGGGTTTGGGTTATATTTCACAGAAAATAGAGTTCTACAAATTACCAGAGCACTCTTATTATGTAAGTTGGAATGCTGCACAACTCTGTCTCGGTGAACACCTTCGCTTTACCCGCATTCCTTCATATTATTCTTCCGGTATTCTGACTCTCGGCTCTCGGTTGACTCAAGAATGTGATTCAGTTGAATATGCCATGTCTTTCAGAGGGCGTACTTTTGTAATGTTGTTCATTGCGCTTACATAAGTCTTCCATTCTTCGCTTCAGAGATCTAATTCCTATTGCATGAAATCTCAGCTCGTCTTTACTCTTTATTTTTTCTGGTGATGAGAGTGCATCGTGTTATAGAGTTTACTGCGTGCGTTTATAATTCAAGATGTTAGAACAAAACAAACAAAGACCGGTCAGTAGCTGAGTCGGCGTCGCATTTAAGCCTCATCCAGGCGTCGGAAGTTCAGATCCTCGACTGGGTAAGTTCTCCATCAGGTCATAGGCAAAACTTTGCGCTTAATGCGGTGGTATTAGGAGATTTTCAAATAATGTCAGCTTATTCGTAACCAGGGAATGTGTTTTTCTTAAAAAAAAAATTAAACTAAATAACTTTTACAATTAAAACACATATAAATTTGTTGTAGACCACTTTTATTAAATTTAATAAAAGTGGTCTACAACAAATTTATATGTGTTTTAATTGTAAATTATGGCGAGCCACAAAGTTAATGCTTTTTACAAATATGTAAATAACTTTTGGTTATTTAGTTTCAGTTTCCTCTCCCTCTTTACTCCCTCCCTCAGCACTTTAGGTAGGTGATCTTTCCACGTTGCACTTGTAATCACAGGGAAGGGAATGTTACATGTTAGTATTGGAATAATCCGATATGGAAGGAATGTGATGAATTTGGCGGTTTACAACAGATATATATTTTATTTTTATTTTATTTTATTTGGAAAACCAACAGTTTATAACAATAATGTTTGATGAAATACATATGTATAAACATTTAACCAATAACAGGTTTTCACTGATGTAATGTATATATATGTGATGATTATACACTTGACTCTGGCTTCGATGGATTTATTGAGATAACAGGGCGGATTGCGAGATCGATTGATAACAGCGAACAAGGGCGGAGCGGTGCATTTCCATTCCATGTAGAGAGCAAGATGGACGTTTTCATTCAGCGGTTCAGGTGAACTGTCGTTCGGTGCAGCACGAACGCAGCGGTTTCTAAGGAACTTGTTGTAATTAGGTCAAAGAAAAACGGGAACGGGAGACTTATTGACGTACTATATAGGCCGTAAGTTGACAAACTTGTTAGGAACTGGCGTGAACACATTCATTCGTTTATTCATTAAATATTTCATTAATTTATTAACGCCGTTTTTAGGCTCTTACATGGGAATAAGTATCTATTTATTTAACTTGTGGGTTTTTTAAAAATGGTTCATAGTTACCTACTTTTTAATACAATTCTTACCTTATAAGTACATAAGATATTATTTATTTTTAGAATTAATAAATTAATCAATCACACATTTTCGTAATTTAAGTTTTTTTATTGACCTGCTGACAAACTGCTTAGGCAGTTTAGCGAGTGCTCATAATGAAGAATAATAAAAAATAAAGTAAGTAATCAAATTAGATATATTTTCTTTCTCTTTGTAATTCGCCAAATACCTTAATCGCTCCGTGCATCAAAGACTTTTAATTCTGTGATATTTTTTCTAAGGGGGATCTTATTTAATTTATTTTCCTCCTGTGTATGTTTGTGCTGCAGCCTTTTAATTTTTCTTAGAAATTTAATTGACTTATGGCCATTAATTATTTTGTGAATTAAAAATAAAGTAGTGAAGTAAATAATTTGTTTAAATAAAAAGATATTTAACTATTTCAACAATTCCTTACTATTTGTCTAGCTATTTTTCTTCAGTATAATTCACATAGCTTTATTTTGTAGCATTGACGTTTGTTTCATTAATCCATCGTTGGCTAGAAGTAGAATGCTGCTAAGCCAACGAAGGCTAAGAATAAAATAGCGATAAAATAGAGTTCTGCTACGGACAGTGAGGCATAAAATGTGTAATTAAATATAATTGTTATTTAAATCCATTATTATTACACGCTCTTATTGCAACTCTAGTAAAACCTGTAAGTTTGCTCGTTTTGTTGTTTTCAATAACTTTAATGTAATTTTAAAACATTCAACTATAAAACTCTGAAAACTGAACACGTCGGGAGTTCCCCATCACTCGAGAGACCAAAGTTCATACAAAATTAATAGCAAAGTAAATTCTAATGCGAACATTAATCTCCTCAACTGGTTGAAACTCAGTCCTAGCATTAAACATTTAAACTTACGGCTACTGGGTAATCCGAAACTCGAACGAAATTATGGCTACCATAAAAGCTCAACTAGCTACAACTTTGTCAGTAATAAGTAATAAATAATACTTTTTAAATTTAATCTAATTTCGTAATACATTTTACGTAATAGATGAAATGCATGACTTATTTGTTCGTTGCTTTCATTGTTTTCATCAACCCTTAATTTGGACCGAAATTATTTTAAGCGAATTATAAGAAAAGAAAAAGATTTTTTTAAATTAGTAACTTGGTACTGAAAAATTATTAATTGAATCACTGTAGCTCTTTTATAAGAACAGTCCAGTCGGTTTAGTGAGTGCTGCAATCTCCTATCTTATCGAAAGTATTGCTATCTTTAGAGAATAGGCGTCGGGTGGGGATGATGCTGTCCTTGTTCTACCGGTATTTCGATGCGAGGCACCGGTAAATAGTAGGGAAACACGCCAAACGCGCGCCCAACACCGTACACGCCCAATACACTTGATATTTGTCACGCGAGAACGGGTCGTTCCAACGGTCGTTTCCTTCATCCCACAACATGGGATTCTTCAAGACCCAGGTTTACTCCTTTCTTTCCACGAGAAACCATTCACACAGTATCCTCATAGATGACGTAGGCCCTGAGAGAAATTATTTTCCTCAGGGCCTCCTGCGTGGAGTCAATGTAAAAAAATGGCCTTAGACGTGTTTGGTGACCAGATCTGAATAGCAAGGGACTTTCCCACCTTCCTCTTTCCTATCTCCTCTGCCCACACTACTTTCACCATAACAACATACCCCAATTGGGGATGCCATAGTTCGTGATTCCAGTATACATATTTATTATTGTTCATTTATTTTATTCGTTAATTTCTTCTTTTTAAACGTTTGTCGTCTTTATCAAATATCCGCGAGATGTAAAAAAGAGTATCATAATTAATAACATCATCACGTAAAACAAAAATTTTCTGAATCCCGTCCTAACATTCTTGAAACGTCATATTGAACGAAATGTGAAATATCTCTCAGGGATTGGGTACCATGAATAGCAAAAGGTTACTCAGAAATTAAGTAAACAACCTTTCAGGAAATCTCATCGATAAAATACCGAGGTTGGTAAAGTCAAAGAAAATAAAATCATCCACTTACAAAGCGTGAACGGGCGATAGAAATAAGTCAATATAAAGTATAATGGTTTGAGAATTGGGTTTTGCAACTAGACAAAGTGAGCGGGAATCTAAACTATTCATGGTTTAGGACTGTCAAACTCGTCACGCATATTACTTTGCCGAAGGAAACAAGCCGCAATTCTCGAGCAGTAGCCTAACTACGATTGCATGCCAACTTAGAATCAAGTCAACTCAACACCTCTTTGAAAAGTAATTAAAATCAATGAAAAAAATTTATTAAATAGCCCATGACCTAACCTAACCTAAACATTTTTTTCATTACTTTTTGACTTTTTAAAGGAGGTGTTGAATTGAATTCATTCTAAGTTGTCCTTTCAAATTACAGGCGAAATATACGTATGTTTAATATTTCTTAATTTCCTCGTAATTCCATTCTGTGAGAGTTTTTTTAAACATTTCAATTAATAAAAAATAATTAATTTTAAAAAAAAACAGTCGTCTTAGACGGCCTCCGTGTTTTAGTGGTTAAACGAGTGGTCGCGGTTGAAAAATAAATTCCCGACGTATGCAAAATAAATTTTATTCAATCAGTCATATTTTTCATAAATTATGCATTTAAAATGATATACTTAATACTTATTGCCTCAAATTTAGGAGCCGGGAATGCGAGAATCCGGGAACCATTTATTGGATAACAAAGACCTCTGCCATAGGTCACCTCAAGGGGTTCGCTATGTTTGGTCACTTAGCAAGGGTGCCCAGGTTCTTGGGGTGAGGTTTGTCCACTTACTGCTTGGCGAGCCGGATCGGGAGAGACTGGTTGAGCGGGACCATTGACTTCTTGTACATGACTCTCGACCCGTCGCCTTGCACCGCAGTGGGAGGGAGGGATGCATATGTCCGTCTCTCTTGGACCACCTGACCACCAGATTCCTATTCATCCATCTTACCTTTTCCTTCCCTAAACTTCCTCTCATTCGTTTCCGAAAAAAGACCCTTAACAGAGCATCCCCAATGAGGGAAATTGTTTTCCTCAGGGCCTCAAATGTGAAACTAACGCAAAAAAACATTCAGAATCGAAATGAGCTTGAAATGGCTTTAGGCATGTTTGTTGATCAGATCTGAAAAGCTCAGATTAGATCTGAATTCTTCCCCACCTTCCTCCTCATTTTTTCCCCACCCCGCTACCTTCAGCCTCACTACATAACTCGCGTAGAGGGTGACAGTATCACTGTCTTCTTCTTGCTGTCTTGGAATATCTGTGGATTTCACCTATTCGACCGATTTGACTGGGGAAAACACAATAAAAAATGCGTCAATTTTTTGTACCTCGTGGTGGTATGAAAAAGAGTTTACTTAATTTTTTCAAAATTATTGACATTTTGCAAGGCAAAGACCTTATTTGCCCCCCCCCCCCCCCTCCCCTTCCCTGGCTTAAGTTCAGCATTGAAATAAATTTTTAAAAGTAATTACGACCGTTTTCCAAAGGGGAGTATTATTTCTTGATATACCTACATCCAGAAGTAATCGTCGGAAAAAATCTACTTTCGAAGTACAATTTTATTAAGAAAGAATTTTACTCTACCCGGCTTCGCCCGAGGATAAGCACCCTTTTTCAGAAACATTTTTCCTATAATTGTACAAATTGGAAAATATTTTTTAAAGATTCAATGGAAATTGCATACATCCACAGCTTATAGTGAAAATAACGCTGCGAGTTAACAGTAGTGTTGACCTATTTCATTACTTCAGAACTCACCGTTGGAGATATTTCGCTACTTCAGCTCACTCATGAGCGTGCATGATGAATGTAAACAAAAGTATGCTGCTGTCCTTCAAGTAAAGCGAGAATCACTATATTCCTTATGGTTTCTTAGGGATTTTCTCCCCTCTTCTTCAATTCGGATCTCTTTTAACAAAACTCGATGAACTGCTTTTAGGGGTTAAGGCATAGGGAAGAGGGTTAAGCGTTTTATTTGTTTTCTACCAGGCCAATAATAAAGCATTTTCATGCCCTGTTAATTGTCTGAGGTAAACTGCCCGGTTAATATGTTTAAAATGTGCATTTAAATTTTATTCGAAACTTCTTATTATTATTTTGTTTCTCTTTTTTTATCTAGGTACCGTATATTTGTTTTTTTAGTGTAAATATGTAAATTAACAAAAGCTGTACGCTTGAGCGTCTTTTTTTATTTTGATGCATTATTTTACATTTCATAGTACAATCCAGTAATGTTGACCTCACTGGGTGGCTTACCCGTGCTGAGGCCCGCATTTTACAATATAAGAATTTATACAATTCTACATTTTGAAAAAAAAAAAGAGTGTAATGTTGGTGTCAAAAAAACACATAAAATTAGGATAAAATTTAAACAAAAAATAAAGATTAAAAATTAAAGTGAAATTAAAAAAAAATCATTTAATGAAAATTAAATGAAAATCGGCATATATTATGATTGTGAGTGATGCGTGTTTTATATTGGTTGTGTGTGTTGCGTGTACATGTTTTATTTCTTTATGTTATAAAAGTTTGGTAATATTGTCTTTTTTGTTCTTCAATTCATTTTTTAATCTATAGTCTTTCATAATCATATTTAGCTTTGTTTAATTAAAAAAAAAAAATCTTGACGTATACGACGAAGGAGGTAAATAATTATTTAACTTGCTTCAGCACGCTACGTGCTTTATAGTCAAGATTCTCAAATAGCGCTTGAAATTAAGAAATACTTAAAATACCTAACACTTAAGATTTAAGGAGTACATAAGACCTAAGATATTCGGGTAAAATACCTTATCTGGCACTCTGTGCACATTCACCGGTAAAATGGGGCATCTTTAGAGGGAGACGTTCCAGGGGAAGTATCTAAACTCACCTCCAAAACACATCCGACTTGCCCACCGTTTTTAAGAAAACGTGTCGGAAGGGATCGAATAATGGGCTTGACTTAATAAAAGAACGGTCGGACGGCCGAGCCTTTCGACGCGGTGACTTCATTTAGTACTGGGCAAACCAGTCGAGTAATAAGTAATACCTACTTGACCCACACTGGATCATTCAGTAGATCTCCGATAAGATTATACGCCTTTAGAAAGTAAACGGGGGTTGGAGATTATACATTTTTAAACGAAAAGCAAAATGGACAGATGCTATAATTAGGTTTTTTGGGCCATTTCTCTTTCTTACTCAGATCACTGTCGATCAAAGTTACTTAAACCACTTAACGTTTATTACCTAAACCGGATCACTGTCGATATCAGAAATCAGAAGCATTAATGATAAAATACTAGTACAATTATTGAAATCTATCAAAAAATATTTCAGAGAAATCATTAACGAGAAAACTGCTTACCATATTTCCACTTGAAAATAATACTAATAATCCTATAATGCTCAATTTTTATCCTACTCGATATCATAAATATCGATGATATTTTTTATCATGCAACCCGCCACCATACTGCATAGGACCACTCAGTTGCGACGTGTGATGAAAAAAATATTTTTAATGTTTTAATTGAAAACAAAATCATCGGATAGCATAATGACACCTATGTACATTTTTATTCGAAATATGCTCAGGAATCGCAGGTTAAAATCCTTCGGGTACATGCTATTACATCCTGTATAATATGATGTACCACCATAATAATGCCAGGCCTGTGTTCAAAATAAAATTAAACACGATTTTTGACGATGTTTTTTGCATAAATCGAAATAGGCTGGCGGGTTTCAACCTTATCTTCATCTGCGAAGAAGGGCTGGATTTCGCCGTTTCCGAATGTAACATGCAGAGGTGGATCGCCCTAATCTGAATTATTTTGAGTCGATTATCATAAGAATCTAAATAAGCAATTATTTCTTCACGGACTTATGCCAATTTGTAAGACTTGATACAATTTATTACTGTTTAAATTTGAATTTAGTTACTGTATGTATATCACACCGCGACGCGACGGATCACTCGAAATCCAAAATCACAGTAATTTTCCGTTCAATCGCGCTTCCCCCTTGTAAGGGGGTAATATATCCTTTTAATATGCCCGTTTCTCATCCCTATCGTGCGGGTGATTGAGGGGTGAGGGTGGGTACCCGAGCAGGTGGGAGTAGGTACCCACGCCCGACGCGGAAACGGCATGAAGCGTTCACTATAATCTCATTAAGCGGCACGCGAGGCGCTTGGAAAAGTCAATAAAATATAGCGGCTTTGGCTCCTCCACTGCCACTGCTAGTCAACTGGCCGCGTTCCGAGTCTACTTTCAAGGATCGCGGATCGCCTGCTCGGAGACCGTTGAGCTTTTACGCTTTCTGTTCCCTGAACGCCTATTTCCACATCGGATTAGATAGGAATCAAGTTCACGCAACACATGAAATATTAGTTGATAATGATTTTTCGTCCATTAGCACGTTTTCTTTTTTTTCTATAAATATATCTCAAATTTCTGAATGCCACTTTGAGGTTAAAAGCAAAGGTTTACCCTCGCAGTAATTTTCTCGCTCTCCTGAATCTTAACTAACCATCACGCCGTTTCCCCACAGAGGTGGGCTAGGAGAATGGCCCGCTCGGTTGCACACATCTTACCTTATTGTATACTCTTCTGTTTTTCTGCGTCTTGACATGGCTCGACTCAAGTATTTGGTTCACTTCAACGTGTCATGCCTTCCTTGGAAGTCCCCGACTACTTCTACTATTCACATGGATACAAAACAATACATTCCCCTTAAACTGTGTTCAAAGGCGTTTTTTTATCATATTTTATTTAATGTGTAAAAATATATATGATTTAATGTGTAAAAACCCTAAATTTATAAGCGTGTGTTTATACCAGCTTTTCCGGTATTATGAAAACTGTTAAAAGGTGGTAATAAAAATAAATTCGTACTTCTTTTTCAGATTCTACGTTCTTCATACTCGTACTTCGCCGTACTGCAGCAAATGAACAATGACGAAGGTTGAGCACGGATGTCAGACAGAAATAACATGAATAATTTATTGTAAACTGAAGTATTACTAATTTATTGTATTTCACCAGTGGGGTGCAGTCCATAAAGGCTTAAGTGATGTGATTACGTCTACTAGTAATTTTTGAAGTAATTAATTTTAAATAAATGAAACAATATTACTTTGTTCGAAACATTACACATATTTTTTTATATACGCCGACCGGTTTCGGAACAACCGTTCCTTCCTCAGGGAAAAATGTACACTTACTTAACATTAAAAAACAATGAATACATTATTAAGTGTTGAACTGAGGGTGAAGGCGTGAGTGGGATTTAGTAGAGTGTCGGGGGGGGGGGGGAGACCTGTGTCTAAGATGGGACTGAAAGATAATGTTTTTTATTTATTAAGTATTTATTTACTAACTCCTTTTTTATGGGCTTATACATACGAATAGTACACAGAATCACATTTTGAATTTGTTTAGTGATAAATTGAAGATGTCCACCGACTCGGTATAATTATTTCTTTCCATTAGTACCTATTCTATGTAAAGAGGAAAACTACTTAATGGTAGTTAGTAAATAAAACCCGACTTCTTGTATTATGTAGTGAAATCCGAAAGTTTATCAATACAAGCAATTCATGCAAGCAATACCCATTTTAAAACTCTGAAAACGTAATAATTTATTTTGTATTATATCAATAGCTTGTACATGAACATTATAATGTGGGTTCCGACGGGAGAATCGTACTCAAGTTAACTTCTAACAGAGACAAAGTATAGGAGACAAAATGTTGAGATTTATAATTATGATATCTAGAAATTTCAACAATATTGAATGTATTAAAGTTTTTTAAATACACTCAATTTTGATAAAATTTCTTAATAAAATAATTCTAAAACCCAACATTTGTAAGCCATTGTTAGAGTTTAAACCCTTGAAATAGAAAAATCTAACAACTTTCTTACAAAATTGTAGTGTTTTCCATGAATTCAGCAAGAAACTGGTAAACTCATTTATTCAGTTGGCCAGAACAGTCAGCGAAAGATGATTATAAAGTGACCAATTTTAAATCTTAGATGCACAATTCACACGCGAACTTGATAAACTATACACAGCCTACATTTGGTAAAAGAGAAACGCACCATACTGGTAGGCCATACCGTGGGTTAATTTTGGCAAGTGAAGACATTTTAGCTTAAAAGTTCTACTCGACTAAAGTATTTGCCCAATCAGAACGGGGCATAAGAGATATTGATATTTTCCATTGTGCCCTTAAATCGTTTAAAATCAAACTAACCTTACAATGTACTTAAATCAAAACTATTATTTTTAATTATTTTCTTTTTAATAACTTATCATTGTGTACTATTATAACTTTTAAAAAACGCTAGAAACCAGTGGCGTAGCTAGCATGGGTGGCACTCGGGGCGGATATCGTGGTTTCACCCCCCCCCCCCCCCTCCATTAAACATTAAAGTTGCCAACCGCAAATTTTGACTTCATAAAAAAATTGATCCGTCCTCGGTCGGGTGTCTAACTATTATTTCTATTAAGGGGAACGTATGCGCGGCCCATTTCGGCGCGTTTCATACAAATCTTAGATTTGAATTTGGAATCAAAATACCCACCAAACTGAAAAATTGCAAGGATGTGAGCTACTTTATTTATTTTTACTTTAAATTATAAGATGTGGGCCATTACAGATTTTTGTGTTTCATGATTTTGGAGGCAACTTAGGCAATTATTTGTGAGTAAATGAAAAAGATTAAAAAAATAATTTTACTATATTTATTTTAAATATACAATGAAAAATAATACAAAAAATTCTTAAAAATGCAATTTTTGGGTAGTCATTTTAATATACATATAAACGACTATTTTTTTTATTTATACCGTAAATAGGTAATTTGTACTTTTAATTTACACCCATCAAAATGTTTTTTTTGTATAAAGTGTAATTTTTTATTTTATATTTCATCATATTTATATTATAAATAGAGTAAAATATTTTTTTTTATTGTTTTTGATTTACTCACAAATAATTTCCCAAATCTCCTCTAAAGTCCATAAACATTAAAATCTTTAATAGCCTGCATCTTATAATTTAAAGCAAAAATAAATAAACGTAGCTCACATCCGTACTAGATATTTGAAATACCTTTTGATTACAAAAATAATTTTTCAGTTTGGTTGGGTATTTTGATCTCAAATCCAAATCTAAGATTTTTATGAAACGCGCCGAAATGGGCCGCGCATACGTTCCCCTTAAACTATTATTTCTGTATTGATTATTATCTTATTTTTAATATTTTTTTACAACTGGCTTACACCATATACCTACTATAATTGTTCAATAACCACTTGAGTCAAAATCACATATCAGAACTTAAATGGTTTATACTCGTATTATATTCACTATTTAATGTACAATTACTTTACATACAACCTAATGTTTCCTAGATAATCTTAAATAAAAATAAAATGTTTACTTGTCTTTTTTAAATGTTCCCCGAATACAAAATCCAATAATAATTTATTTCCTAACACTACTAAACAAAATAATGAGTCATTTTCTTACAGATCCGCTTTATTTAAATGCTATGTGTAAATCACTAATAAATAGGTACTGGAATAAGCACAAGCAGGCACAATAGCCAGTGTGGTGTGCGGCGAATATTCGACTACAAACGAAAGTCACTGTCATGTACGTGTCCGTTTTCAGACAATAGTTGTACTGGCGCCAGTGGCAGCTTCCGTTAGATTAATCCGGTGTTGCTCGACGTAAATGCACTTAACTTCGCTAAACATGGCAACACTTCAGTAAAGGCAGTCACCCATATTAACGTGCTTGACACGGATAGCTTTGCAGTCTAACTATATCATCGAACATTCTAATTTCGGTGACTGGACAACTCAGAATCATGCAACTTCAACACCTGCTTTGAAAAGTCATTAAAAGTGATATTTTTTTGTTTGTTTAATAGGTTACGTTAGGTTAGGTCCATGGTCGTCAAACTGCGGCCCGTGGCAGATATTTGTGCGGCCCACACAAATTTTTTTCAATATATTTTTTTCATGTACAATTATATATTTTTAGTTTTTATTTATTTTTTGTTTATTTAATATTAACCTGCTATTTCTTTTTTTCAAATATTTTGTGTATATTATGTCATTATAATTTTAAAAATTGTTTTTAAAATGCCCAGTTGGTTTTTGAACACGTCTTAAGTCGATTTTGAATTCGCGCGTAGTGTACGCCATAGGTTCTCAACGTGGGCGACAACGACCCGTAGTGGGCGTTTGAGACCTTCAGGGGGGGCAGTAAAAGACCCAGAGAAAATTAGGGGGCGTTGAGATAGCACAGTGAAGGACTGGGCAGGTAAAAAAATATGGTCTAAAAAAGACAAAAAAAACACGCTAATCACGTACTTATAAAGCAAAGTGAACTTTAATATTTGGTTAATTTTTGTTCTGGTATGTATTGTAATCATTTTTACCACGTGTGCAAAAATTCACATATTTCGGTAGTTCGGCCAGTGGATGAAAATTAACCGAAATTTTTCATTATATTTAAAGTGGGTGATATGAACTTTTTTTTTTATTACATATATAATGTATACATCATCTTACGTGTATTATTATAAAGAATATATCATGAATATAAGAAGGAAGGAGAAGATCCTCGGGGTATGGTTGGATTACAGACTCGCTTGGAATAAACATATAAACAACACCTGTTTAAAAATGAATCAGCCAATGAATATTTTGAAAAAAAGAAGGACGTAGCAACCCGGTACTTTAAATACAAAAGAATTGCTTTTTTTTACTTGCTGAACAAAAAGGTATAAAAAATATTTTTTAATCGAATTATTGATTTCGTGACAGTTCCCCCCCCCCCATGAAAATCTCCCAATACCATAACAGTACGCGGAAAATGTTGCATGATGTTGGAGGACTTAGCCAACCGAAGAATTGAACTCACGATGCCTGAGTGGATTCCAAAGGCGATGCACACTCAGCCACTGACCGGTCAATAATCAAAACTTTGAAGAACCCCAAATGAAGAAATTTGGCAGTCGAATAACAAAAATATGGCGACTTAAGTTCATCTTCTGGTCATCTGCAATGTTATTTTTGTCAGGCTGTACGCATCCATTAAAGTTTTATAAGCATTTTTAAAGTAGGTACCTTCCTATCTAAATCGTGTTCAATTAATAAATATAAAATAATTTTATTTTATTATATTTTTTCATCGCTATGAAGTATTGTACACTCTTTTTAGGGTGAATTGCCTTAAACAACAAAAAAAAGTATTATTACTTTTTCGGTGAAGTGTTTACATTTTTTTTTTAAAAGAGCTGCATTTTGATCGATACACCGGATACAACCCATTCATTGAACCGTTATGATTTATTTAACAAATTAATTAGTGAAATTCTCTTTCGTAAGCCGATGAAAGGTAATTAGTAAATGACACCTACTCAACTCAACACGCATGAAAAATAGTTTATTCATCAGGTGATAACGAACTTTCTGAATTTTTCATGTTTTATTTTACCTCCTACTTTTACTAGACAAACAATCAAAATCCTCAATAGGTACATGTACCCAGGTATCTAGCTAGCATAAAATGATTTATAATAATAATAATAAATGTTTATTCCGGTATGTGGGGAGAATAGTGCAATCCCACACATTCCATAAGGGTTATAATACATACAGAAAATATTTTAAAAATAAAATCAGGTGAATATGATTGTACATGAAACAAAGGTAATAACAAAAGAAAATCATAATAATTAGCTTTTAGGATTCTGTGACCACATTAGGAGCCAGTATTTTTCTCCAGTGTGCATCAATGCTGGATGATGGACTGAGGCGGGCTTCCATGACGAGGATATTTCTAGAGCTGCTTATCCTTTCCTTTATTCCTGCCATTCTGGATCTAATAAGGGCTGCATAGCCGGGAACTCGTCCCTCCGTGAACATCCGGGAAGCGCTGCAATATCTGGGGAGACCAAACATTATGCGGAAGGCGTTGTTGTACTGAACCCGAAGTCTTTCTATAATACTCTTCTTGTAGTTTGCCCAGAGTTCGCACGTGTACAGCGTTGCGCAGAAGGAAAGGAATAGCGTCCTTTTTACAGCGGTACTGCAAACGCGGAATCTTCTGCTGAGCATGTTTGCTTTTACGTTGAGAGCTCTTCTTTGCCTATCGATGTCATCATCGTCCATCCGATTACTGGTGATTATGTGTCCAAGGTATTTAGTTACTTCAGTCAACTGCACGTTCACACCGTTCAGGGTAGCTGGAGGAATATTCTTTCGTTCTCGTCCATGTCTTATGACCAGTAGAGCCGTTTTAGTGGGGTTATATAGCGTGTTTGTTTCTTTAGCAAACTCTTCGCAGATCTTCAGAAAAATACGTAGGCCCCTTATAGTCTATAAGGGGCCTACGTATTTTTCTGAAGATCTGCGAAGAGTTTGATGGCACCATCTATAAGTTATAGATGGTGCCATCAAGACCATGTCGTCCGCATAACTGATGTTGTTCAAACACAGTCCTCCGATTTGGCAACCTACCCTTGCGTTGTTTAACCTGTCGGTGAGTTCGTCCATATCGGCGACATGCATCCTCCCTGTCTGACGCCACTCTTTAGGAAATAAGGTTCTGAAAATCCATCTTTCCACTTTACAAGGTTTTCCTGTTGACGGTGCCAAATTTCGAGAATTTAGACCGCTTTCCAAGGTATACCTCTTTCCTTTAGAATTTTCCACAATAAGGGGTGGGAAACTCGGTCAAAAGCCTTACTAAGATCCAAAAGGCATGCATAAGTTGAGTAGAAAATATTTTATGAGTAGAAAATATTTTAGCTTTTCCGTCATAAAGTATTATTATGTTTTATCATTGGAGACAATATTAGCAAATCCCAATCGAAAATTTGAAACAGAAAATCAGAAAAAGATAGAATCTCTTTTCGTTTGAATTTTCGATTGAGAGTCGCTAATATTATCTTAGGTGATTAAATATTACAATTTGAGGTTTTACTCATTAAGTTAATATAAAAAGATTATGGAATATGTTGTGAGTGTGTTGCTATTCAAATCTAGTCATTAAACAAGAATAAAGCCATTTCAAACCACGTTTGGATTATGAATGGTGGTCTTTCACCAGGGCAACACTTTTGATCAGGTATCTACCGCCACGCCGTATGTATATTTATATAAAAATGATATTCATATTTAGTGGAAAAATAAATTTGAAAGGGGAAATTTGATACATTTTTCTATGAATAGTAAATACCCGCGTCTCCACGAGTAAAATATTATAAAACTAGCTGGTTCCCGGCATGCGTTGGAATGCCATATTCAAAGAAATAAATTATTTCTCCCTGCATGTCTTTTCCCATGCGTCCCCGTTCCCCTCACGCATCCCCTTACCCTCCCGCGTTCCCCTTCCACCTTCCCCGCCTTCCCTTCCGTCCCGCCAACCCTCCTCCCGCTTTCAATTTTTAAATTTTTCATATATGTATTACAAATATTCATTTTTGTATAATGTAACCAATGTACTGTTTTTATATCCTACTAATATTATAAAGGCGAAAGTGTGTATGGATGGATGATGGATGGATGGATGTTTGTTACTCTTTCGCGCAATAAATACTGAACGGATTTAATTGAAACTTTACAGTAATATAGCTCATACATCAGAATAGTCTATAGGCTATAAATAAGAGCTCTGGCATTATGAAATTTGTATACAATTATACGTTTATTGTCCAGACGAAAAGTGAAGCGTTGCTACGTAATTTTTTGACATGCGCTGTCATGTTGTTATTTGTTTAGGTTACTGAGGGTAGAGGAGGGTAAGGGGGGAGGGGGGGGTATTGGGGGGAGGGTGGGCGCGTGCGAAGCCGCGGGCAAAAGCTATTAAATAAATAAATAAGAACAATCAATCAAGTTTGGTACCTAACATAAGTACCTATTTAAAATATCCATAATTGTTGTTTCGATTATAAGTACCTATTAGGCGACTACTTCAAAGTGAGTTTCGAATTGAATTTTGATTTAACAATTTGTTTTGCAAAATGTCATTCTCAAATTTTGACATTTATGCAAGAGTTTTTGGTAATTTTTCGTAAGTGGTGTCCACGCGTATTATTAATAATTGGGTAAAGTTCGGATTATGGGCGAAATTCCTAAAAAATAAAACTAGTTATCTTTATACTAACTTTGGGCCGGGGAATCCGAATCTGAAAGAATTAGGTTGGGGCAAGCAAATATAAACT
Source organism: Limnephilus lunatus (assembly GCA_917563855.2). Taxonomy (NCBI): domain Eukaryota; kingdom Metazoa; phylum Arthropoda; class Insecta; order Trichoptera; family Limnephilidae; genus Limnephilus; species Limnephilus lunatus. The sequence goes on from OU830594.1 coordinate 35,503,223, forward strand.
GATTTACATGACTAAAAATTTTCGATACACAAACAATCTGCAATAAATTAATGACACATATTTTTATGGGCGATACTCCGAAAGAAGAAATTTAATTATCTTTATATTAACTTTGGGCTGGGAAATCCGAATCTGAAAGAATTAGGTTACACTCGGCAATATCAACTGAGTTAAACGACTGTACAATTAATAATGAAAACGAAAATCATGCATTTTATTTTTCGATTGCGTAAAACCAAAATTCACTTCACGAACCGATCGGCGAATGTCAGCGGACATTAGGTACGTCACTGTTATGTTGGTATCCCTGATACGATACGTTGCAAAGAACTAAATACTACTGTGGCCAACTTCGTGGGGTACATGAAAACACGGAAACTACGAAAGCTGCATGTCATCATAATTTTAAAATTTGTTTGTGTAATTATGATTTAATTGTGTTTTTCATAATAATGCGCGTCTTTTTGTATCCCACGAAGATGGCTACGGTCGTATTTAGCTCTTGTTAATGCATCAGGGATACCAAAATAACAGTGACGTACCTAATGGCCGCTGACAGTCGCCGATCGGTTCGCGAAGTGAATTTTAATTTACGCAATTGAAAATTAAAATGCATAATTTTCCGCCGCCCGAAATGCAAAAAGTTTCCTGTTATAGTAATTAAGACGAATCTAAAGTTTCTTTCTAAAAAATATTAATAATACGCGTGGACACCACTTACAAAAAATTACCGAGTTTTTATAATGATTAAAAAACTCTGCAGATGTATTGTCATGTGGTTGTAACAATACAGAAACCTTCGCGTGAGTTTAAAGATGATATTTTGAAAGTTTCAAACATTTCCTGTGCTCAATGCTCAATATATAGCAATACATAGATTGATATCTCATATACTCATATATAGCAATACATAGACTGATATCTCATATACACCCAAACAAGCATATTTAGATTTTTATATATATATTGATATTTCGAAGGGAAATGTTGGCCAATGTTAATAATATGCCATGATATTATTTCGGATTGTAACACTATGTTTTTCCGCATTTTAGAAGGCACCTACCTACCTACTAAACTACCTAGCTAACCTTCCTACCCTATTGCCTGAATGGCCCTTTCCGCCCTGGCATGCCTTTGTAGCAGGATAGGTACTAGCCTAATACATAATATTATATATTATGGATACGGCAAGGTACTGGCAACATAGAAAAACAATAAACCCTTCGCGCTTCAAGGTTTATTACCCTGGCGCGCAGGCCAAACGTAATTCAATTCTTCGGATTGATTCGTCGAGTTATAATTCAATATTCGTATCACAAACAATACATCTTCTTATTTTACCTTGAGCCATAAAACACATGTTAGGTAAATAATAAAAAATTGGGAAAACATTCGAAAATTATATGAGGAATTATAAAAATATTATGTTTAAAAGCACGGACATTCGATAATTTTTTTTAATATGTGAAAAAAATAAATACAGAGGAACGGATTTATGCCCATGCAAAATATGAAATAATGAACTAAATTGAATTATTGGGGTACGTTGTGAGTTCGTTAAATTTTATTTTTCTGAACTAACGAAATGTAAATTTAGTGCCCGTTTCAATTCTATTATTTCTCCATACTAGCCATACAAACTAAAATGGGATGGCTCTATTTGCCTGTTAATTAACTGTCAGATTAACTAACGTCTTCCCTTAATTAGGTGAATGGCTAATTTAGGAGGCGGACGACAGAAAAACGTTTCGCCTGTGACGCAGTCATCATCGCCTGAAGAAAATATACGTTTTCGAGTTCATTGTTCAACTGAATTCATCCAGGGTGACAGAAGTTGTCGACATGCACAAAAGCATACCACTGAAAAATGCTTCACACAGAACTGCCAACTTCCTGGATTTGTTGTTAGTTTTTACAAAATGAGAAATGGTAAAAAATATATTATTAACTATCACGGACCCGTGAAAAATCATAAGGTATTATAATTGTAGAATTTGCGAAGCCGAAAGTATTTATAAAAAAATATTTGCCTCAGGACCATTGCCTTTCAAAAGAACCTATCGAATGTTGGTAAACTTAAAAAAAAATACGATATTTATATTTATTTACTTATTAACGTAAAACGGTTATACATCAATAAAAAATATCATGAAGAAGGTTAACAATTAAAAAGTGCATGGGGGCAGTTTTACTATTTTGTGACATGTAACAAAAGATGGTTGCTGAACTAAGTGACATTGAAAATGTTGATAGTCAATGCAGAATCGTTAAGCAGTTGAGTCGCTCGGTTTATTGTGGCGCGTTTTGATAGGCAGAAGTTCTCCCTTTCGGAGCATAAAAAAGTACATGATATCTCCCACGAGTATACGTGTTAGGGACACATAAGTTAATGTCTTTCAACACAGGCGGATTGAGTATAGTACCAGAAATTGGCTTAAAAGAAAGTTTACCTAAAAATATTTTTCGGCGGGCTTCTAAGGTATTGAAATCGAGAATTCCCAAGTTATTGAAATCCTTCATTCATGTTCAGAGGAATATAAACGCTAGAAATATTTCGATTCTCATTCCTTCAAAAATTTAAAATCGAGGGTCTTATTTGCAAGTGGTATTTTTCGCTTACTTGCAAGTGGTATTTATTTATTTTGTGCATAATTTTATAAAAAATAAAAAAGTTAGAACATACAAAACCTCAAAATACTTTTAGCCGTAAAGGGGTATTTTTATGAATGGTTTCTTATATTTCTTCATAGTTAAGTCATGAAAAAATAAAAAAATTAAGTGGTTTTCGCTTATACTTTTTGTTACTTAAATAATGATTTTATTGTAATTCCAATTCTTAGAGAAGCTAGTAAAAGCTTCAATTTATCTGTAGCATATTTTTTGATGTTTATGATATAAACCGATTCGTCGTAAAGATTAATCTAAATAGTATCTACATTGGATTTCACGTATAGCTTTATCTTCAGAACAAGGATGGATATGGGAATGGATAGTATGGATATTCCCTCATATACAGGTAACGCATAAACATTTTTTGTACTTTTTCTGTTTCTAGGATACGGTTTTGTTCAGAAGGGGCTCTAATAATGGAGCTATATTCCAGGATGCTGCGAACAAGTTCTATCCAATATCTCTCCAATGACACCATAAAAATATAAGACACGTTATGCTGCGTATACATGTGTGTAACTACAAAATGATGATTAAGATAAAAATAGAAGTACTGAAAAAGAGCAGGGGGGCAGTTTAATTCGGCTTTATTTCTAATGTACTCCGCCAAGCGTAAACCTTACTCACATTAACATTAGCTTATCTTTGATTGGTAAAATCGAACGCAAATATTCTAAAGACTTTGTGTTCAATATTTTAATAACGATCAGGTTTAAATCAGCATTAATACGAATATCCCGTAGTCGTGGACTATTACGGGGTGGTTTAACGGGGCAGGTTGTAAATATATAAAATATCTTCACTCTTTTGAGAGGACGGGCTAAATATGGGATGTATCGATTTCCATACACCCCTCGTGTTAACGAGTTCAACGTTGATGAGTGCAGAATAGAGGGGCAATTCAGACATCACCAACCTTTTCAATGTCCTACAAAGTCTACAATGAAAAAAATAACTACTACTACAACATCAAGCACACAACCACTTTTCTTCAAACATGGAAGGTGTGGTCCCTAAAACTAGAACTATATTTGCTCAACGACAATTTCGTCACCTAAAGTATACAATGCATTAAGTGCCGATATAAAATCAAATAATCTGTATCCTTTTTTCAATCCGTATACAACACCGGATTTTTGAAAGGTGACGCGGATTTTTTAAAGATCATTTGAGTTACTAACACTATTTACAAAATCATTCTCTTTAATTAATTTTCTTTGTCGTTTTAATTTTCTTTCATATAAAAACATCTAGATACTATAGACAGGTACCATGATTAACTCGCGTTATAATTTTACAAGTTGTAGTGTTTTTTTTAATCTTATATACGCATGTATGTATTAATCTTTCTTTAAAAACATTATTAAAAATATTTTGTATTTCTATTTTCAATAAACAATCTTTTTAATCATTCAGTTTACATAAGTTGGCAAAAAATGAGGGCGTTTTCGACTATGGCGTAAGGATAGTATTAGCATAGGTGTTGCCAGATTAAAATATACCTAAAGATATAGCGTTACTTCATACTTCCGCAACCGCCAAATAGCACTGCAGGATAGTAATGAAAAAAATTAGTACCAATTGAATAAATTTCTAGAATATTCTATTATTAACACCGAATAATTTATTATGCTTATTAATTTACCACCATGATTGAAAGAAAGCTAGTTGTATTCCACGAACCAGGAGACATTGCCAAACATCCAATGAAGTCTAGTGAACTTCGTCCAAGTGACTGGGCTAAATGTTATCAAAGGAATAAAACGAAATAACTGGAATAGCTCAATGGACCTATGCAGACCATATAAGAAACATGCATTAATTAATAATAATGGCTTGATACTCGTGAAGTAGCCAACTTTCCATCTCGCGCTGTCTTGTCCCAACTTCGACACAGACAGATTTAAACTAGATGCAAAAGGCGACAAAGTGACGCGCGACGCCGCGGCGTCGACGCTTCGGACGATGTCTATGGCGATAAGTCACTTCATTACCAAAATTAATCAGGCATAATTAGGCAGAGATAAATAATTAGTCTAAAAGAAAGCCATGTTATTAACAAGCTAAACAAGATAAATAATCACCAAATCTGTCTAAAAGAAAGCCATGTTATTAACAAGATAAATAATCACCAAATCTGTCTAAAAGAAAGCCATGTTATTAACAAGCGAAACAAGATAAATAATCACCAAATTTGTCTAAAAGAAAGCCACGTTATTAACAAGCAAGGCGTATCACTTGAGATACTTTAAACCGGTCACTGGAAAATAAAGCATTTTATTTGGAGATACTTTTTGAAAGATTTCCCGTTTCGCGTAATAAAGATACGTAGTAAGCGTTCGAAAAGAAGAAGACGATGGTTTGAAAGGGATATATGTTAATACGGATTTAGAGGGAGAGCGCTAATATTAAATAAATCAACCCGTAAACAATATTATTTTTAACTACAATATATCTATTTTCATACACCTTTTAAAACTTTATATATTAGGTGTAACTGAGAATTGAACCTTCCTATCCAGGAACTGCAGTGAACCACGCTCCTAACTAATTGGATCGATATTTATATCGTACAAATGTCATCGAATTTCAGAGAAATGCGTATATATCATTCACCAAAAGTTGATTGAATGCATTGCAATCGACAACGATTCTATCTGCCGAGTTTCTGGTCGAGTGGATGTCGGAAAGTGGGTTAATTTCCACTTTCAAGATTCCATTTTATTAATGCATTTATTCAATCAGGAAAACAAAAGTGAAATGCAAGTAGATGTATTTAAAAACGATAATAATTAAGCGAAAATCGTGAAAATATTTAATAAAACACGACTCGTTTTAGATAGATCAAAAACCTCTCGACAAATAGCTAAGTCGCATTTAAAACTACGCTATGAATTTTTTCATACCTACAACGTGTAAAATAACAGTTCGAAATGTGTTTTTATTAATTTTCGGAGCATTCGTGGCGATTTTTTTCTATCGAGGAAATTTCGTGTAATTAACCTTTCAGCTTTACAAATGTAAAGATATTGTCTTCAAAGTAACCAATTTGAAGGGCTTAAAAACCTTAAGTGTTAAAGAGAAATATGTTATAAATCGGTAGAAGTTCGGAATGCGAGGGCGAAAGCCCGCAGGCCACTGATTACTTAACCGTATACCTACTGGTATAGGCTGTATCTGTATAATCATGTAGTGGTAGGCAGGGGTGGACAGGGGTGGGTAGGGGTGGCTCGCAAGCTGTAGTACGTAGCACCTACGTGGTGCTGTGATTATGATTGAATGGCAGCCTTTAGCATGGAGCGGTCCAAATTAAAACGTTGGGTACCTACCAAAGCTTTAAGTTTTTACACATTTTTATTTTTACTTTAACTCTGCAATTTATGCTAAAATGATTTCTCTCACGACCTATGTCATATTTGGGCATTCTGTTTGGATTGTTTTTCGAGGAAAGGAAGTAGTGAACCTGGGTCTTGAAGAGACACATGTTGTAGGAGCAATATATCAATATCGTGGTAATATCATTTTGTTTAGCGTTATTTTCACTCAAAAGTACCTAATGCTTGCAATCAGACAAATTTATCTTCAACCTTTTTAAATGGAGTTAATAGCGTATAATTTTTAATATAACATGTTCGTTTGAAATTTGTAAATTTACTGTTTATAATTCGTTAATGTTCCAGAAAATAAAGGGATAAAACCAATTTTAAAATAGCTACTATAAAGAAACGTATTATAATAAAAGTACCGTTTCGTTTGGGACTATCGCGAAAATTGGAAAAAACCAAGAAAGCCGATAGGGAATGCTAATTAATCAATCATAAAATAAGACTGTCATAATTGTGAATGATCGCTTGCTTGTTGGGTAAAATATTTTCAAGAATCAATCAATAATGGCTTTTCTTATTAAACAATCCCTAGATTCAAACAGAATCTGTTATTTTTTTCCATAAATGAAATCTGTGAAAATCACACTGTACGGATATGTAAACTTACGTCTTACTAATAAATGTGTTTTAAATTTTAAACTTACTAATAAATGTTGCATGAAATAAATTAATGTTGCGTGAAATAAATTAATGATTTGAAATCGAATACAAGAAATACAAAAATAAATTAAATTAAAAAATATTAAACACAAAAAAAAATTATAATAATAAATTTAACAATTGCTTCAAGGACATTAAAATACCTGCCAAGAGCTAGCGCAAAACAAACTGAATGCATTATCGGAAGAATGAAAAATTCCAAGACACCGGGCGTGGATCTAATTTGCATGTATGACCTAAAAAACAGGTAAAATTACTTAGTCCTATGATTACCCACCTAATTAACAGAATTATTGACACAAGCATCATTCCAGCTGAACTAAAATGCAGCATCATAAGGCCCATTTATAAAAATGGAGATCACACCGTAATAAATAATAATAAGCCTATTTCATTATTACCCGCATTAGAAAAATCTTAGAAAAATATATATCGATAAATTTGGATAAAAATTTAAATAAATTGGGCATTATTGATGAATGTCGGTACGGCTTCCAAAAAAAACTGTCATAAACCGCTCGAAAAATTTTCAAATTATATAAATTCACAGCTGAACTCTAGAAAACATGTACTGGTATTATTTATTGATTTCTCAAAAGCTTTCGATGCACTTAGCCACACACAATTAATCAAGGTACTTGAAAGCATAGGAATACGTGGTAAACTCCTATCATTTTTCAAAAACTATTTAACAAATAGAAAAATGTATGTAAAGATTTTGAATGAAATGAGTCATTTCAGATTTATCAAATCAGGAGTACCACAAGAGTCAATTTTAGGGCCTAAATTATACATTATATATGTTATTGTTTTGCCTAAACTTTTTAAAATAGCCCGTAGATTCATTTTTGCAGATGATACTGCACTAGTTGTATCAAACGAAAATCCGGAAATAGCTATTAAAGAATTACAAAGATACTTTAACGAGTTACTCAAATGGTCTCATGATGTAGGACCAATTATTAATGTCAAAAAAACTAAGTGTATGTATATAAGATCACCGAGCTTCAAAATGTGGAATTTACCTAAAATAACTGCACATAGTTTTGAATGTATTCATAGAAAAATTGCTAATATATGCTACTGTGAAAAAAATGATTTTACAAATGAATATACTTACCTTGGCATAATTATGGACAATAAATTCAAATGGGATAAACAAGTGATCAAAATTTGTAACCAACTCCGATGTTTGGCGAGTAATTTTTATAAATTAAAATTTGTGTTGCCTCGATGCACTCTTAAACTTATATATCATTCTATGGTCGAATCCATACTAAGATATGGAATTAGAACTTGGTGACACTCGAGCATAATTTATATTAAATACATTCAAAATTTACAAACTGCTATAATTAAAAAAAATGTTAAACCTAGCATTTACAAACGAAGAAACAACTTAAAATTATTGTATGGGTTTGAGGGCCTACTTCCAATTAAAGGGCTTCTCTGGTACATTATAATTATGGATAATTCGGGAGAAAGCTCATATAAATAGTTATTGGTGCATAGTCACACAACAAGATTTACCGAAAACAAAGGCCTAAAAATACCACGAATATCAAATAAGTATGGTAGCAGAACGCTCGAACATATGATACCTTTGATTTATAACATATTGAATCAAAACATTAATTAAAAAAATAATGAAGAACCCTGCCCTAAACTGACAAAAAAGTGGTTAATAAATTAATAACATATTTATCTATTCTAAATCTTATATTATGTATTAATATTGTAACTTAAGCTAATTTGTGTTATGTAATAATATTAAATGGTAGAACCTACAGGCAAGCTGATCTGTCACAGCTTTGTGGGACTACCCATATCTTATATGTATTAGATTAATTATATTCAAATTAATAAATTAATAAATTAAATAAAAAAAAATACTGCCGTACATAATTCTTGGACAATTACACATTGCTTACAAAGCGGAAGTGCCTTGTTTGGCTGTGTTTTAGCGTTGATTCTCGAATTATTTTTGTGACTTATTTTCGTGCTTGTTATTAAAATTTATGCAAACTTGAAAAAAGATGACTATGACTGTATAACTACATATTTCTCATGTAATGTATTTTTCCCTCAGCATACTGAATGACTTTTAACTTAACGAATTTTTGCTTCGAGTAATAGCAAAACATTATTGTTTTTAACGATAACTAATTTCAAGTCATGTTTCAGAAAGCGAATGATTTTTTTGACGTTAAAAAGGTGCATGAATCTATTCGATCTCCGTGAAGGGATTTTAACAAAACATAAATTTTATAATTTTAAAACAAAAATGTCGTCAAAACCGTAATGTATTTGAATAAAATAAATGCATGGGTAGATTAGGAAGTAAGTTTAGAGGACTCACCAAGTAGTGCCTGAAACAGCCTGGACTTGAATATCCTAATGACCCTCTCGATGGCTATCCTCAGCTGGCGGTCCTGTGTCTTGGTCAGCTTGGAGTGATAGTCCTCCAGCAATTCTAGCGCACGATGCGCTTCTGAAACCAAAACATAAATTTCTGAGTTACTGTTTGTAAAGTCATACCTTACTCTGAAAACAAAACATTTTCCCGATGATCTACAGGATAAAGTCACACATGACTCCATAACCAAAACATCTGAGTATCTGTTGGACCAAATAAACCATACTCTGAAAACAAAACTTGTTCCCAATGAGATCTACAGGACAAAGTCACAGGTAACTCCACAATCAAAACATCTGAGTATCCGTGGTCGAGGGGTAAGACTCTTGAATCGCAATACGAAGGTCACGGGATCGAATCCCGGCGCCGGCGTGGGCAAATAAATTTTATTTGATTAATTTGTGTTATTTCACAATTAATTCATTTATTTGTTTATTTATTTATTGCTTCTTCATAATTTAAATACATTTTTAAAATGTTATTCTTAACCTCACTAGGGTTCGCCTGTATCATCAAAAATAATAAATATTATATTTGCGGCACGTTCCAGAATGGAAGATACTCTCACGGCCGTTGTTCCCAACGTTTCGATCGACCAATCTGAGTCTGCAATCAGCTAAGCGATTTGTAAGTATTTTAAAGTTAACGCTTGATTCGCGTTGTTTCCAAATATTTTATCGTTGTATGTCTTACGTGACCCTGCCCACTCTCATAGACAATAAAATGGCATCCAAATAAAAACTTTCGGTGTTAAATTTTTGTATGGTGCTCCAGATTTTATGTCCGGGTTAAATCTTCCCCACAGGAAAAACTAAACCCTTTCACACACTTCTCTACAAATTTTTATCTAGTCAATCCACGCTATGTAAATACAAAACAATACAAGAACAATGCGTCAATCTACCAGAGACCAAATGGGAAAAAATATTCATTGACTACATTTTCATATCAGAGGGTTCGGCTCGGTGGAACTCCTAACTGGACAGATAAATCCTACTGATCCCTCAATATAAATATTTCAAAAATCTTTCGTAATCCTACATGTATTTAAAATGACTGACTTTTTCATATTAAAGAGTTAATTATTGTATAATTTATTATTAACACCCATAATTTCTTTTAAATACTGTTATCCATAAACTGGCATTGCATATTTTTTAAACAAACATATAAAATAAATAAAAAAATAAAGTTGACCTTTGCCGACGTCGCGGCGTCGCGTCGTGTGCATCGGTGCATAGTGGCGTCGGCGCCATTCTGTTGACACTTTTTATAACTTTGCTTTGCTCAGTCGAGCTTAATCTACGTGTCCGACCTCCTTAGATTGAGCGACGCTTGTGTGTTGGAAAGAGCGCAGTTATAAATTTAAGCAGTGTTGAGCCTTAGTTTCGGCTTAGCAGTTGCTTAGTAGGATTAGGAACAAAGGCCGTCAGTATCCCCTGGTGTAAGACCACCATTCAGAATTGAAACTTTGCTTGAAATGGCTTTAGCCCTGTTCCCCATCTCCTTCCCCTCCAAATTACTTTCAGCCTCATAACACACCCTAATTGGGGATACCTTAGATTATTCACATTTAAAAAAATCTGTTGGACCAAGTAAACCTTACACATAAAACGAACCCTATGATCCTGAGAATCTGATGGGACAAGTCAGTCCTTGGTTTACTAATGATAATAAAACCTCAGCTATCGCAGAAGCTGAGAACTAATCGAGAATCCAGGTGGAAAAGCGGCACAACTGCCTTACTCGTAAATTGTGTTCGGAGTAGTAAAGGGTGTCCGGTGGCAGAATTAGGTTTTAAATTTAGAATTTCTCTGTAATAAGGAACTCCAGTGAAAAATATTATGGCTTTAAAAAAATATGTTCATATAGACCAATAAACGCTGATTCTGAATATATAACTTTTATTCAATAATATTAAAAGTACAGTTTTTAAAAAAATATTAAAAAGTGCATTTTTAATATTCTCGTTAAAACACAGCGTCAGGTTGGTATGCTGTGTAATGCTGTTATGGTGACGTCACAGTAGTAATCACGGTAATGACTGGTTTATTTATGCTATACGTCATTTATATGGGAATTTAGGTATGACACAAGCGAATGTTCTATATATTTCTTATTTTTGAAGATGTCGTAAAAGCATATACCTTTATAGAAAGTTAATAGAATTGCCTTTTAGATTTTTGTATCTGACATATACGATTGTGTTTGAAAAATGCAGTATTTTAAGTTTCAAAATGAAAAAATTTAAAAAAAACAGCCGACTGTAAACATATTCTATTAAATGGTCGAAAAAATTAGGAAAATTCAAAATTTAAAAAATACAGTCCTCTTACTTTATGAATTTGGAATAAAACTGTCACTTCACTTTTTATCTCGTTCATACAATTAAAAAGGATAAAAAAATATTATAATAATTCCGAAAAAATAACTGAAAAAATCCGACATCTTGGACTCGGTTTTACGCAATTAATGCGTTGATTTCTCGAATTTGTATTTATTTACACATGCATAAGGCTTTTACATTATCAAATAATATAACTTTTATGGAAGTTTTATTAAATTCACGCGGAAAAGTCATAAAAATTATAGAGAAGTAACCTTTGATTATGTAATGTCAGTAACCTAAAAACCGAACGAAACTAAATCACTAACAAAACATTATTTAAGGACTAAAACTGAAAAAAAGTAAAGGCAGCATTGGTACTTATGTTGAATTACACTAATATCACAGTGAATTAATCATTTAAACGAAAATTATCATCAAAAACATTTAACTGTAAGTAAAATTCATCAACGTCATTCATTGTTTTGCAAAGAATTTGATTTCGCCATTTGCAATAAATAAGCCATTAGCCAATCAACGCGTTATAATAAACAAGATGGCCGCGCGCCTGCGCAAATCTATGTGAGATTCAAGAAAACCAACATAACAATCATAAAATAGTGAATCGTTATTTTAGTAGATGACGTCACAAAATTCACCATAGATATGGGTGTTTTCGAGGGATCTCCAAAAATTAAAACTTTGAAAATTATTTTAACTATTAAAACTAACTCTAAAAAAAAAAAAAAATATGCAGTAATTTAAGTTAGAAGGTCATTTATCATAAAAAAAAATAAAAAAAATGGATTGGACTTCTCTATTGTTAAGCGGAGGAGCGAGGAGGGGGCCGCGTTAGCTTCTTCATTCGTGCGGATTATTTAGTCACAATAGTCACGATCAGTCAATAGATGTCGCAGTGGACGGGAGAGCAGTTCACACTGCTTCGATTCAAATACGCTTCGATTGCGAACTCACGTTCGCAATCGAAGCGTATTTCAAGGCTAATGATTCGCGTCACAATATTCGACGTTTACGTGATGCCCCAAGTGAAGATTTGATTCGATCATGAGTGCGGAGATTCCGGGCAACAAGTCCGGCAGCAAACGACCCACGGCCGGGGCCCAGCAGGACATCGAGAACAAATCGAAACATCGAACTCGTCACGAACAGTTTGAGCGATAATCCGTGTCAGTCCGTGCGCAAGAGAGCGGCTACCCTAGGGCTTCCAAAAACTATTGTTCACGAAATATTGAAGCAGGACCTTAAATTTCACCCTTTTAAGATTCAAATTGTACAAGCGCTTGAACCTAATGATTACAATTTAAGTAAAAAATTTGCGAGAAAATGTTAGAGCGATTTCGTACGGTAAACACTATCTTTTCGAGTGAAGAAGCCCATTTTCATTTAAATGGAAGTGTAAATAAGCAGAATTGTTGTTATTGGTCACCTAAAGGACAGAACCCACGTTTAAAACATCAACAGCCACTTCACAGTCCCAAAGTGACGGTTTGGTGTGCATTGTCAAGCAGTGGAATAATCGTACCCTATTTTTTTGAAAAATCGTCGAGGGCAAGCCATTACTGTGAACGGGGTTTCTTATCGGCGCATGCTTAACGATTATTTTTTGCCAAAAATGAGAGAACATCCTGCCTCCACTTCACACTGCTAGAGAGACGATGGCGCTTCTTCGTGATTTCTTCCCTAAAAAATTGATTAGCCGTTTCGGTGACATCACCTGGCCACCCAGGTCACCAGATCGCACTCCTTTGGACTTTTTTTTCTATGGGAGTACCTTAAAAGTAAAGTGTATGAAACTGACTCCGTGACCATCTCTGCACTAAAAGAAAATATCGTTCGCGAAGTTAATGGCATCCCGACGTCACTTTTCCAGCGAGTGGCACGAAATACTGAGGCCAGATTCCAAGAGTGTGTCCGACGTGATGGTCTACATTTAGACAAAATAATTTTTAAGAAATAAAATCCGCACTTCTCTTCTTTGTAATAGGTATTGAAATAAATGCATATCCTTAGCAGTTTATCTTTTATTTATATTTTAAATCCTAATTCTGCGACCGGACACCTTTACCTTGCTAAAGTTTGTTAAATTGTTAAGTCATCCATAGATCAAGCAACCAAATTAAAATATTGCATATAAAATGGCTGAGAATCGTATAGAAAATATACTAAATTATAGTCGAAAGTAAAAAACATTTTCAAACAAATACAAATTAGATAAAGGATATTAAAACTAAGTGATTATTATTTTTACTTTGTGAACTAAACTAACCGACAAAAACATACATTTGGTGTGAAAATAGTTCAGGCGCAAATTGTAATACACTATACTCGTATTATAATACTAATAATTATCGAATAGGAAAAACGGAATAAGGGCATATTTACAAAGTTTTACTGGACGTGAAAACAAGTGTTTACGTTTTGCAAGGTTCTGATATTTTGTGTTCAGACGTTAGACCATCATAAATCACTCCAAAAAGGCGGCCCCCAAATTAGGTGAACTTTTTCTGATCACGGGAGAGGGTACCAGGATTTTTTTTTCTTATTTGGAAAAATTATGAAATGTTTTACTTTTTTCTAACATGAAAATCACTTCACGGACGTTTTCAGAAATTGTTTTCATATTGTGAACTTATGTGTGTCACTTAAAAATCTGGAGTTTCCGTCAAAGGAACAGGCAGAAATTGTTTTAATATTATGAACTTTTGTGTCACTTAAAAATCTAAAGTTTCCGTCAAAGGAACAGAGAGATACCTCATTGATTTATGAGATACAAGTCGACAAAATAATATAGACCAAATTGAGGGCGCTGCGATCGTTAAAAAATTTTCACACGGCATCACCAAAACGGCTCATAGGAAATTGAATTTATACGATCCAAGTGCACAAAGTGAGTTAAACCAAACTGGGTTTATAAATTAGTGTCGGGTACTTTCCGATTCTACACCATATTTTACGAAAATTATAGGTACGTTTAAACTTTTTATTATTATTATTATTCGGTTTGCTAGAAAGATAATTGGAACGCCGTTTTTTTTTAAAACATGTATTTGAATTTCACTTTTGTTTTCTTGCTTGAATGAATGAACGCCGCGGAATCTTGGAAGTGGAAATTAATTCACTTTCTAACATCCGATCGAGCTGAAACTCGGCAGAAAGACTCGTTGTCGATGACAATGCACTAAATCAACTTTTGATGATAATCACTCACAAACACAAAGAGACATTCGCATTTTTATGAAAATAAAATAAAATAAAGAACTTAATTCACCAAGGTTGGTAGCGCGGATGATTCCTCGGATCACTCGGAAGTTAGGTTTAAACCTCAGTTAAACCAAATAAATACATAGTTTTAAAAGACATTTAAACTTAGATGTATTTTTTTGTATTTCTGAAAGATATGTATTAAAAATGCCATTTTTTTATTTTTTTATTTTTTTTTTTATTTTTTTTTTTTTTATTGAGTAAATTTTTTTACAATAAGTTTATTTCATTCTAATATTACATATTTTATATACTCTCCTAATAAAGCAAGTGCTTGTGTTTAGGAGAGGACAACTTGATAATAACTTTTCTTTTTTTTTTTTTTCAAATCCTTATAACAAACTTAAAAACTTAACTTATTAATAGATTTATAATATGACAAACTTAAGAACTTAACTTATGAATAGATTTAGACTTAATAACATATTTTTTAAAGATTAATAAGGGTAATTAAACAAAATATATATATAGGATGTACATAAAACCTTTGGAATAACAAACAGTCAAAAACATATCTAATAAAAGTTAAAATTATATGGTGGGACTACCAAAATATGATTTCATTTTTTTTTTATATTTGTCGTAATTTTTTTCTGTTCGCATATCGGCGGGTAATTGATTAAATAATTTTATTCCTTTATATACATAGTGATTCTGTGCTGTTGTGGTTCGTATGGGTGGTATAGTTAGTCCACCAATAGAAGTATTCCTTATGCTAATATTTAGCAGTGGGGTAATATTTTTTTTAAATATATCTTTGTGTAGCTGAAGTAGTGCTATTTTTTCGTAAATTTTTGTAAGTGGGGGAACAGGGAATTCTTGGAATACGTTTATTGTTGGGTAGTAATACGGTTTTTTTAGGATAATTTTTATAAGAATTTTTTGAATTGTTTCGAGTGGGATAAGGGATGATTTATATGCACCCCCCCAAGCTATGATTCCATATTGTAATACCGAGTGCGCAAGTGCAAAGTAAATTTCTTTTAATATTTTTAATGTGATAGTATTTCTAAGTCTGAAAAAAATTAGATGTTAAGCATATATTAAAATTCACAGATCAAAATTAAAAAATAAATAAAAAGAGAATAATTGTTAGTTACACTTCCCCACTCTAATATACTGTCTCTTTCTTTCTTAATAATTAGTATTTGTATATATATAGGTAATATGTGTATTCTTCTATATTTGTTAGTATTTTTATAACAATCCTGATGATGGTACGGAGATACCGAAACCGGTAGACTATAAAATATTAATAAAGTGACTTAAAACAAAAATTTTATTTGTATGTTCGATACGTTTGGTGATTTAGCTGGGATGCCCGGGTTCATGGGGTGAGGTTTGTCCGGCTCTTGGCGGCGGATGCGTCTGCCCACCAGCTGCATGGCAGGCCGGATCGAGAATGGTTGAGGGAGTCCCTTTGACTTCTCCAGCCGCACTCTCTCAGAATATCGCCTTCCACTCTCTCTCTCTCCTGGACACACTGACCCCCAGATTCCTATCCACACCTTATACCCTTTTCCTTCCCAGAACTTCCTCTCCTTCCTTTCCTCACAAAAAATACCCTAAACACAGCCTCCCCAAAAATGACATGGGCCCTGAGGGGAATTATTTTGTGTGGAGCTAATGTAAAAAAAGACGCAAGGGAGAGGACGATCTGCGATGACGAGTGTACGAGCTCTTTCTGGGAGTAGGTACTTTAGGTGCCTACTAATCGGATAATTTTTTGAGTAATCTGCCAAGCCGATCATTATTTAGTAGCTATTTATATACTTTTCTTGAGAGTTTTAATATTGAAAAACTCACAAAACAATTACGTATTGCTTTAAAATGCACTTAGAAGACAATTTAGAATTGATGCTCTGCATCCGGGGAAGGTAAATTTAATAATTTTATTGTCGGCCGATTTTTCCCCGTCCAAATACGTTGCTTGGGGTCACACGAGTCCCCAGGTTGACCTCTTGCCCCGGATATGCTCATAGATAGAAATAAGAATGAATGTCTGGAATGTATGCAGGCCACGTAGTGCAACCGTGCGCCTAGCGCTGCCGCCTGTCCTGTAAAAGCGTGCCTGAAAAACGTGCTCCGGTGATTTTATGTATTCTGGAGAATTATTAGTAAACCACTCGGATGAAATAATGCATTTTTCGGGAGCAAACAGAAAAAGTAATTTTAAAATTGAATACACATTGTAAATATATACCTACATGTGCTTGTTACAAAATAATGGAAAGCGTAAAAACTATTATTTTCCGGTATTTGGGTATGATTATTTTTGTTGTTAGGGTTCAGTCCCACTAAGGCGTAAAATTATATTTATTTTTTATTAAATAAATTTATTTGTACAACATGTAAACCTAATTGATAACAGACTAATAATTTACTATATTTCAATAAACATTTATCTTCCTAATTTTGTATCTACATATAATACTTATACATATATATATATTTTAAAGATGTACTCCCATAAAAAGCTGTACTTGTGTGTATGGTAGGAAAGTGTTCATTATTTATTTATTCGGATTTATTACTTACTGTTGTTGTTTGCATTGTGTTGCTCTAATTTTTAATTTAAAAAAAAAAAATTTGCTTTTATTATTTTATTTTTTTTAGTTGAAGTTTTCGGTATATTTTTTTAAGTGTGTTTGGTATTCTTTGAGACTATTTTTAAGTGATCTTCTATTTTCTGACCATGTATTAATGAAATTTGTTCCTAGGTATTTGTAGTTCTGTTGACCCAAAGTTTTTTTTACATATCGGAATCAGTAACATGCATTTTTGCCATTGTTTCTGAATGATACGGCTTTGTTTAAAACATCTTCTTCATGCACTTTACCGCTCTCCTTCTAAACCTAACATCTCCTCATTTTTGCAGGACATAAACTGCTATCTCACGGATCTACACAAAATAAAGAACGTAATTTTAATGGGGGATCTTAACATTAACATTTTAAAAAACAACGAACATCCCCAGTGCCAAGACTATCTAAACACACTAATGTTCCACGGAATGGAAAGCACAATCAATTCAGCAACACGATGTACACCAAACTCCTTCTCCTGCATCGACCATATTATGGTTAAATCAAACAACCAATACACCTCCGAAATCCACATGTCATCAATTACAGATCACTACGCCACCTCTTTCACAATGAGTTCCAAACACAACGTACAAAGCTAACCTTCAACTAAAATAACGAAGAAAACAATTAACTATGACAATCTTAACAAAACGATTAACTCCAAATCGTGGGACACACTCTATAACAAAACTAATATAGACGAGGCCTGGAACTACTTATCTACCTACCTACAAGACATCCTTATCCAAAACACCAAAATCACCACAAACACCATTCCTAAAGCGATCAAACCTCTCAAACCTTGAATAAACCATACTATAATCAACTGCATTCGGAAACGCAATTCCATACATAAAAAATGTGCCACAAACCCATACGATATCACACTCCATAATTTCTATAAAAGATACCGTAATATCTGCACACAAGTCATTAGAAAAGCCAAAAATCTATATTACAACAAAAAAATTTCCGAATGCAACAATGACCCTAAAAAAATATGGAAAGTCCTCAAGGAAGCTACCAATTCAAGTAAAGCCACCGACACCTTAAACTCTCTCAATATCAAAGATATCACTGTAGACTTTACATCGAACCCCAACACAATTGTCAATTACATAAACCATTACTTTACAAACATAGGTCCGGAACTAGCAAAAAAAATCCAAATAAATAACGATGCGCTTGGTCCAAGTGACCACGCGACCAATAATGATTTCCCAACCCGCTTTGTTCTTAAAACGATCACAGAGAAGGAAGTTTCTATAGTAATAAACTCGCTCAAAAACTCTTCATCGACCGGCATTGATGAAATACCCAACAATATTCTTAAAAAAATTGCCCCTGGTATACTTCAACCATTAACGCATCTACTTAATATTAGCATCCGCCAAGGGCTATTTCCCACCATTCTAAAACAAGGCCTCGTTATCGCTATTTTTAAAACTGGCTCCAAACTTGATATTAGTAATTATCGTCCTATTACGTTGCTAAATTCCCCCTCAAAAGTATTCGAAAAGATCGTCAATAATAGTCTCATGGAATATCTCGAAACCAATAACTTAATATCGCCGCGGCAATTTGGATTCAGAAAACATAAAAGCACCAACGATGCTATAGCCACAGTCACTGACCATATTTCTGGCCACCTGGATAAGGGCTTGAAATGTCTATCGGTATTTCTCGACCTATATAAAGCATTTAATACAATCTCACACAGCAAATTAAAACGCAAAATGTTTAATATAGGTATTAGGAACAAAGAATTAGGCCTCCTCTCCAGCTTCTTATCTGACAGATCCCAATGCGTTAAACTCAGTACCACAAAGAGCCAGAATTTGCCCATTAGTTACGGAGTCCCTCAAGGCAGTGTTATAGGTCCAACCCTCTCTCTAATATATATTAACGAGTTATGCAACCTAGATATCGATGCCACTATTATCAGTTTCGCCGATGACACTGTCCTACTCTTCCAAGCAAAAGATTGGCTTACCGCTTATTCCAAAGCGGAGGAAGGAATTCAACAGGTAAAATATTGGCTTGGCTCGAACATATTAACTCTAAATGTACAGAAAACTAAATACTTACTGTCTAGTCTCACCAATATCCCAAAGTCAAACCTACCCCCGCCATTAAAAATACACGTATGTAAAAATTCATCTCTAAACCGGAACTGTGACTGCCCATGCCTAGAGCAAATAAACATTATCAAATATTTAGGAGTAACCTTCGATACACACTTAAATTGGAAGCAACATATACATAATACTACAAACAAAATCCGCAAATCTATATACTTTTTCAAACAAACACGCAATTTCCTTAACCTAAAACTTTTAAAAACAGTATATTACTCACTGTGCCAATCTCACATCGAATACGGAATTTTAGCCTGCGGTAATGCATATTCCAATGCCCTTGATCCCATCATGCAAGCACAAAAACTAATCATAAAAATAATTCTTAAAATGCCACTTACTACCAGCACGGATACTATATTCAATTCCTTCAAGGTTATGGACATAAAACAGCTCTACTCAAGATCCATACTAATTCATTTATACAAAAACAACAAAACACTATACAAAGCTACACAAACAATACACAATACCCGAGCCAAAAACAACGAACTTCTCCAAACTCCTTTTTTCAAAACCACCTTCGGGCAAAGACACTCTAAATACATAGCTTGCAAACTATACAATACACTACCAACTACGATCAGACAAACTGACTCCTTTACAAAATTCAAACAAGATATTAAAAAATGGATTATAAGTATTGGACGCCTCACTATTACAAACATCAGTAAAATAAATCACACATGGACAAAAATAACTATTCACATACAACCTAACCCTTAGAAAATAAATGAAAATAATGGAATCCTGTCAAATTGACCTTTAAATAGATTAGGCAGAATTTACCTCTCTACTTCATCTCCAACATTTATAAAATAACTCTCTTTAAAAGATTTACCACCCTTCCAATCACCTTTCTGTTTTAATTCTATTCAAAGTGATATGTATTTTACCTTAAATATTCTTGTAACTACAATATTCATTTATATACCTGTACGCCTGTCTCGAGACAGGTATACCCTAGTGAGACAGGCATATACATAAAACCATTGTAAATATATTTTATTATAGATAAATAAATAAAAAAAAAATTAAAAAATTTCTGACCTTAAACTCATTACATATAAGTTTGAAGGATAAAAAAAGGTTTTGAGGAACATAGAGATATTGTATGTGGGTTTTATAAGCGCCACCCCGTCCTATTAAACCATATTGTACATGTACATGCATTTTCAAATATTTTTAAATCAAGCATAGTTGGTATGCTCGATTTCAAAACCACTATTTAAAAAAAAATTCCAACCTACTTTAGCTTGTACCCATACTTCATAATTATATATTATAACCCTGATGAAGTTTTTAAGGTAGGTAGGTACTACCGAAACTTGGCCTGCGTCAAAAATATTACCTAATAAGGATGAACTCTCAGAATTGACCTGCTGAAATTCACCATTCAGAATCAAAACGTTTCTTTATCAGTATTTGGTGATCAAATTTGAATAGCCAGGTAATTCCCTATCTTCCACTTCCCCATCTCTTTCCCTTCCCCACTACCTTCAGCTTCACAACATACCCCAAATGGGAATGCCATAGTCCCACTGGCTCAGGATAGTTGGGACTTATGCGGTATTCACGTAATAAAAATAGAAAAAAACTTCAGTATTTTATTTTAAAAGTATAATATAGATACTCACCTATTTTTCTGTGTACGGGCATTTTGTATGGGCGTTGCCAATTTATATATTATTACAGATTGGCACTATGTTTTAATCCATCGATGTTTTTGTATCCACAATTTCTACAGTAGCGGCGCCCCCGACTGCAAAAGATTTTATTGATTTATATTAAATTTGATCGGACTTTCAAATCGGTTTTGCGGCTTCGTAAAGAACATTGATGAATAACACATTTTCATTAAGATGTTTTTTTTTCATGTTCATATGACTTAAATTATGATTCTTTTTAAAATGATAATTCAAGAAATAACTCAAGTCAACTCGAGCAAATCAACGTTAAACAAAATATTTATTTAATCATCGAAGATATATTAACAATTTTCAATCGAAAAATATTAATATTTTTCGATCGAGAGTTGTTTAAACAGAAAAATCAGAAAAAGAGGGGATAGGGTCGGATTACCTCGGCAGAGCAAAGCCCAGGTCAGGCTAAGATCCTACGTTTAATTCCTACATGAGACCGAATTTTCTGATTTTTCTGTTTCACATTTTTCATTTGAAAGTTGTTAATATTACATTCAATGATTAGATAAATATTAAAATTACAGAATTACTCTTGATCCTAAATTCAAATTTGATGTACACACTCACGACGTTAAGTGCAAATCACTTAAAATGATGGGATTTATTCACAGAATATCTATAAATCTCTGAAAACCCTTCAAAAACCCTCAATCAATTCTAACCCTTTACAATGCCTAAATTAGAAGTGAACTTGAATATGGAACCACTATTTATAGCATTACTGCAAATATGAAAACATTGCAGAATCGGTTAAAAAAAATAATAAGACTTATCTTTCAAATGTGGTGTATAGTCTATATGACCATCTTAGATCTTGCTTTAGTACATCAGTCTTGATTACTTCAAGATTAACACTTATAATTAGAAGGCAATTGTTTATATCTCATCTAAAATCTCTACATATTATAAATTAAAGTCCTCCGCCGCGTCTGTCTGTCCGTCTGTCCAAACGGATTCACACGGATTTTCATGCAGTTTTTACCAATATATGAAGTGATTCATGAAGAAGGTTTAGGTATATAATTTGACAAGGGTTTGTACAAATTGAAAGGAGAATGTCTGTATGTGGTGGACGATCGGATTGGCAAGCAGGCGGTGTGTATTTGATTTGTATGCAAATCTACAGTTTTATGCCGAGGTTGATAAAATTTTGCACACAAGTGGAAGGTCACGGTCTACATTTGATTTCGAAAACTCTGTGTAAATTACGGGCATCGCCGGGGACTTAAGCTAGTGTTTAAAAATAATTGACGGCCATCTTGAAACTACTATGTCTTAGCAATATTGAAGTAAATTTTCCCAATTCCCATTATTCAAGACGCCATAGCATCTTTCACCTAAATGCATTTAAAAATAATATCGCCTTTTTAGCCCTCTAACCCAAATGTGTAGACTATATAATAAGATAGTGTGATGAAGTATACATTTTGTCGATAATTTATACGGATTCAGAAAAAATGTTCTGCTATGCTAAAAAATCGCAAATCATATTATGTAATACTTGTATTCCTTAGCCCCTTTTTGAATTATTTGTCATTTGAGTGAGATTTTATACAATTTTGTATTTTATTTTTTCTGTTGAGCGTTTGGTTTTCTAAACTTTATTTATTTCTCACGTAAGCAAAACATCTGTAAAAACCCAGTTTAAATAAATAAATTTGAGATTTTACTCAATAAGTTATCCCACTACAAAATATTGAAATTAATTTTAGTTTCTTATTACGTTTTCATTAAACTCATGAATAGACGAGCTAATCAATAACCAAGTCTTTAACATTGACCTTCTCCTGCTCTGTATTAAACAGAGCTAACTCCAGATTCCACTAAGTTAACCTATCTCTTCTGTAAACCTTCAATCGCGGTGTTGGAGTATAAATACCCGCCCAAGAGATCGGTAAACAAAAATAAACCCAGCCGACAAGAATTGGGTTATTTTGTGACGTTCATAAACTGTCCCACTTCTGGCCTATTTCTTGTGATTGACCATTGCTACCGGAGATTCAAATGTATTGCTAGTATTCAGCTATTATCTGCGAATGCAATCTAATTTAATGGACATACATATTATAATATTACGTGTTGACATTTTAAAAATATTATATTAATCAAATCGCAAGAATCCTAACGAATTATTATTTTGAATATACGACTATTCACATGAAGCTACACAATTATTAGAGGCGACATTGCGTACTAATATTTTGACAAAACGTGTACCTAACATCACTAGCGATAATCGGTGTGCACTGTGATTAGACCAAATTTTGAAGAGTACTTTGAAGAATCAAATTTCGCCATAAGTAAATTTTAATCAATAATTTGAAGTGTATGGAAGAGCATCTCTCCAATTGTGCAATGTGCATTCTAAGACAAAGAAAGCGTTGGTAGACATGGGTCGCAAGGATAGAAGGGAAAAAGGGAGAAGTGCGGGTAGAGCCTGGAGTCCTACGAAATCATTGGTATGCTGTCAAGACGTTTTTACCTATGCAGCCCAAAAGTAAAAAGAATATTGTTCAACGCTTTCTGTACCTCGCTGTATACATCAGAACTGTGGGTTGACTACACTGCATCCCAATGGAACAAGTTAAAGGTTGCTTACAACAACGCATACCGTCAACTTTTCCGCCTACCGAGATACTGCAGTGCTACGGAAATGTTCCTGGAGGGACGAGTGCACACTTTCCGAGCACTTCTCCGCCACCGCATGAGAAGTTTATGGCGCAGACTACGCCAATCGAAGAATGCAATCATCACCGCCATGACTACCTGGTTGGAGTCCCCCCTGATGGCCCTCTGGAGACGGGAGACGATAAAATACCCTCCGTAAACAGCTGCATGAATTAATTTTACTGTTTATTATTATTTTTCTCATGTTGTTCATGCTTATTCGTTTTTTTATTTTTATTTTATTTATTTATATGTTGTTATTTACTTTATTTTTAACATTAACCCATTTTTTGTTTCAAAATATGGAATGTATTGCATTGCACTACCCCTGCATACATTCTGGAATAAACTTTTATTATTATTATTATTATTATAGGGAAAGACAGTCAAGACCGACGCGGGAGAGAATGGTATTACACGGGTGGTGGTAGAACACAAAGCATGCGTACCCCACCCACAGTCGAGTTCGAGAAAATGATAAATGATTCGCAAGATCTGTATTCCTCCACCCGCCTCATAAAACTGGATGTGAGACGAAGAAAGCGTAGTGACCAGATGCGGCCAATGGCTAAAGAACGGAGACAATGTGCTGGCAGGAGACTTGGTAGGAGACAAGACTAGGAGGGTCTGAGCTACTGAACGGCAGAAGCTGCCATCGAGGACCACAGCAGTAACACCAAGATAGTTACAAGAACATTTAACAATGACGATGAGAACAATGGAGAAGCAACACCGAACCATACGATCACTAGTTACGATTTAGATAGTATACCTATGTAAGCACTAGTACAATTAAGATTACGTATTAAAACTTAGCCAAACCTAAAATCCTGAGTAAGATTAATTTTTTTTCAATTTTATCATTTACTCACAAATAATTGCCTAAGTCGCCTCGAAAATCAAATAAAATAATATTGAAATCTAAAATGGCTTGTAATTTATAATTTCAAACACAAATAAATAAAGTAGCGCATAACCTTACCTACTAGATAACTAGATATTTGAAATACCCTTTGAATACAAACATAATTTTCAGTTTGGTTGGGTATTTTGGCCTCAAATAGAAAAATAAGATTTGTATGAAACGGGCAGCAACTGGCCGCGCAGCCGTTCGTTTGGAATCGGGACACTAACAAAAACACTCCTTATGTAGATAGCAATGAGATCTAAATTCCCATTTAACAGAAGCCGCCTGGTTTGATTTATGAAAGAGAAAATCATCACAAAAAGATTGTTTTTTTTTTTTGCGAAGTTCAGGCACAAATATTGAAATATTTTAGGATCATTTTCTAAAGAACTTAATTTTCCACATCATACGATAAAACCGTAACCGAAAAAGGAATCGTAATCGTAAGAGATTTTGATATTTAAAGCAGTTTTTATAGACCTGATACTTTATTTTTTCTGGGCTTATATTTTTTTTAAAGGACACATAAAAAAACGCTCGATTATTTCAAAAGCCAAAACATTTTTTTTACCACACAGGAGGCCCAGAGGAAAATAATTTCCCTCAGAGTCTACGGCAAATCTTTGGGGATGCCGTTTGGAGAGTTGTTTAAAGGAAAGGAAGGAGAGGAAGTTCTGGGAAGGAAAAATGTAAGAGGGGTGGGTAGGAATTTGGGGGTCAGTGTGTCCAAGAGTGACGGACGTATCCGACACATTCTCCCATAGCGGTGCAAGACGATGGGTCGAGAGAGTCCTACTGGAGCGGCCAAATAGTTTCCCGCAACCAGTCTCTCAGCCGATCCGGCCCGCCACGCATTAAGTGGGCAGATGCAACCGCCGCCAACACCTAGATAAACTTCACCCCATAAACCCGGGCACCCCTGCTAAGTCACCAAACGTAGCGACCTATTTGGGGTAACCTATGGCAGAGGTGTCGGTTATCTAATAAATGATTCCCAGGGAGGCGGTAATAATAGCATAACCGCTTCCCAAATTTATAGGTTCTACCTTGGATTATTAAAGCATTTGAAATATTTCTAAGTGACCAAATTTTCAAACCAAAAACACATGATTTTGCAATACTTAGGAGGTTTTGCACTTCAAAGACTTTTCATAGGCCTGATACTTTATTTTTTTCCTAGGCTTATAAAAATATCAAGGTTTTCAAAAAATTCTCGATTATAGCAAAGGACAAGATGTGTTCTACTCGCAGTATCTAAAGCACCTTTAATATTAATTTCTAAGCAATCAAATTTTCGAACTAAAAACCCCAGATTACGCATCACCGCCTAAAAAATACAATTAATTAGGTTTTTACTTAATAATTCTTGAATAGGCAAATAAAAATATATTACATTGTATTAATATTACCGTAATTTTGAAGATTTGGCATCTCTTAGAAGCTGGCACGAGTCGAAGTGAATATGTTATAAAAGTTGTAAAACCATCAAAGAGATTTTTAGAGTAGGTAGTGTTAAAAACGCGTTTTAAGTTCTTTTGACTTTTCAATGTATTCAAGGCCAAATTTTCATTTTTCTTACTGTACTGATGTGACATCTTTGAAATGGACAGCCTCGAACATCGAATTCATTTGATCTATCGTGTCATTCATTTCGTCTGCCATAAAAATAATTATTATGTTTAGTGTATATTGACAACATCCACACAGCGGTAAGATCCTTATGTCTGTGACCAGAGATCGCGGTTTATCTTCTACTACATCTACTACACTATATAAAGAGGCAAATTTTGTTTGTTTGTTTGCATTTGTTTGTTTGTTTGTTTGCATTGAATAGGCTCCGAAACTACTGAACCGATTTGAAAAATTCTTTCGCTGTTGGGAAGCTACACTATCCGTGGGTAACATAGGTTATATTATATTTAAAAAAAAAAATAAGCATCCTTACTAAAACTTCAATAATGCAACCCAAGGTGTAAAAAAATTACCTAAAATATTCTTTACATCGCGTGCGCTGCGAAAACTATTGATGATAGAATAAAATAATGTACTACGATTTTGTAGAACACATCATTATTTACAAAGGTCGCAACAGCATATGTATAACTATTATGGTTATGCCACAATAAGTATTCTTTTATTTTTAAAATTTAATTAAAATGTCGCCGCTTGAAAAGGCTCTTTATTTGTATCTTGGTTTTAATCCTTATCAAAATAAATTACTTCATATTCAAGACAGCTTCAATACCTTTATTTAACTTTTTGAATTTTTCAATTCGGATATTTAATTAGAAAGATATCACGAGTTTAAAAATGTTAGTATTAGAAAAAAGTTTCGGCTACGGGCCGGGCGGGAGAAGAGTCAAGAAATGAAGTGCCAGGGGGGTTGGCGGGACGGGGGAGCAGGAGAGCGGTGGCGGGGAAGGTGGAAGTGGAAAGCTGGAGGGGAACGTACGGGAAAGGACATGCAAGGAGTAACATTTTATTTATTTGAATATGGCATTGCAACGCATGCCGGGAAACAGCTATATATTATAAAAGAAAGTAAAAAAAAAACGTGCGGATCGTAAAAACTCAGAAACGAGTCCCGGTACGATCAAGGGAGTTATATGGTGTGGTAGATCTCTATCCCCCCTAGGGAATAAGGGTAACCGTTTTTACCTAAAGGGCGTGCTTTTAAAGATATAAGGGGTGGAAGTTTCGCCCTCTTGAAATTTCGAGAACAATCTTCCGGAAAGTTCTAGAAGGTTCCATAGAGCTCTAGAAAATTCTAGTAGGAGTGGCAGAGTATGTCGTGGAATTTTCGGGAATAGGGAATCGGGAACATCAGTGTGGAACATTCCAGAACACTCTCGAATGTTGTCCTGAGCGAAGCCGGGTAAACCAGCTAGTAAAATTATATATTTGCGCTTCATTCCAGAGTAAAACAAACTTATTCGAAATTCTGCCTGAATGGCTTTATTTTTAATATTTTTTTATTCTTATTATTATTAATTATAAGCACCCGTTAAAACCCTTTCCAACGAAGTTTGTCAGCAGGTCAACTTCACAATACGAGTATAAAACTAAAGCACGCATGCATATAACGAGGAAACACAATTTAGAAAATAGATATAGAAGCTTAAAATTTCGTCGTTTCGGGAAGTAATTTAACCACCTACAACTACCTTTTAACTAAAAATATATGTTATGAAACCATAAGAATCCTACTTTAATATGTGTATGGATGTATGGATGTTTGTTACTCTTTCACGAAATAAATACTGAACGGATTTTAATGAAACTTTACAGTAATATAGCTCATACATCAGAATAGTCTATAGGCTATAACTTAGAGCTCTGGCATTATGAAATTTGTATACAATTATACGTTTATTGTCCAGACGAAAAGTAAAGCGTTGCTACGTAATTTTTTGTTATGCGCTGTCATTTTGTTATTTGTTTAGGTTGCTACGGAGATCCCTTTGATAGTTAAGATTTACAGCGCGTGTTTGATTGTTTTTTTTTTTTTTTACATTAACTCCACACAGGAGGCCCTGAGGAAAATAATTTCCCTCAGGGCCTATGTCATCTTTGAGGATGCTATGTGGAGGGAGGGTTTGAGGAAAGGAAGGAGTGAACATGGGTCTTGAAGAGACCCATGTTGTAGGAGGGAGGAAACACAGAGGCCGGTAAATCGTTCCACATCCGAGCTGTTGAACTCAAGAACGAGTCGTAAAAACGACCCGTTCTCATGTGACTAATGTCAACCGTGTACAAATGTTGGGCGCGTGATTGACGTGTTTCCCGACTATGCACCGGTGCCGAGGGGATAAACGACGCTAGTTCCTCGGAGCATTTTCCATTGTAATACCGGTAGAACAAGGACAGCATTCCCACCTGACGCCTGTGCTCTAAAGATTGCAATCCATCTGTTAAGATGGGAGAATCTATCAAACGGAAAGCCCGTTTCTGCACAGAGTCAAGGTTTTTTTTTAGGTATTTTGGAGCTCCAGACCAGAGGTGGCTGCCAAATTCAACCGTGGGGCGCACTTGCGATTTTTACAGGGTTAGCAGTTGTGTACTATTAAAGTATCTGCGGGCCCTGTACAGTACGCCCAGTTTCTGAGAGGCTAATTTAACTCTGGTTTCGATGGAGACCCCATACCTGAGCTGGTCACTTAGAGTTACACCAAGCATATCAATGGAGGTCCTGTTCGGAAGAATGCTTCCGTTGAAGGAGACTAGATTATCATTTCGATCCCTTTTAGACGTTATCAAACATGATTGGGTCTTTGAAACATTAAATTGGACGAGGTTATTCTTACCCCAAGAGAAAACACTCTTGAGGTAACCGTCCATTCTCTGCTTCAAAGCCCTCCGAGCGATTGGGGTTTGTGTGCTCTTTCGAGGCTTGTCAAACAAAAAGCTATCATGGACTGTACTGTCATCCGCGTAACAATGAATCGGTGCACATGACAAGAGGTCGTTGATGTGCAACAGAAACAAAGTCGGAGACAGAACCGATCCCTGTGGGACGCCAGCATTTATCGAATGCGAGGAAGAGGTGAAACCGTCAGCAACCGCCTGAATCGACCTCCCCCTCAAAAAGTCGGCAATCCACGCACACAAGGATGCGGGAAGTCCGTACGAACGCAGTTTGTTGACAAGCGATCGATGCCAAACCCGGTCAAAGGCCTTGGAAATGTCCAGTCCAACCGTTTGGGTCTCACCAAAACGTTCCAGGCACCGTCCCCAAACATGCGTCACATACGCGAGAATATCACCGCACGAGCGGTTCCGCCGGAATCCGTATTGACGGTCATTAATAATTTTGTTCTTCTCGAGGTATGTGAGCAGTTTGTCGTTGATCACACGTTCCATCACTTTTGACAGAACAGATGTGATCGCTATGGGGCGGTAGTTGGCTGGGTTGGAGCGGTCACCCTTCTTTGGAATGGGGTGAATGATCGCTTTTTTCCAACCAGATGGCACAGAGCCAGACTTCAGGGACATCTTGAAAAGCTTCGTCAAAATTGGAGCTATTTCTACAGCGCACCTCTGCAATACCAGGGCAGGAATTCCGTCAGGCCCGCTAGCTTTTTTAACATCAAGCCCTCGTAAGACTTGACGTACATCCCGATGCCGGAACCTCAGC
Organism: Limnephilus lunatus; assembly: GCA_917563855.2. NCBI lineage: Eukaryota > Metazoa > Arthropoda > Insecta > Trichoptera > Limnephilidae > Limnephilus > Limnephilus lunatus. Next base: position 35,533,103 of record OU830594.1, read on the forward strand.
TTTTTCATACGATAACCGCAATGAGGAACCGATGGCGGGGTAGCACCTTGATCATCGGGGGTCGAGTTTTCCGCGAACATTTTGCCTAATAAGTTAGCCTTTTCGGCGGCGGTATTTGCTAGAGAGCCGTCAGGTCTGGTAAGAGGTGGCAGACTGGGTTTGCAGAAATTGCGACCTATTGAGCCCGCAAGCGACCAGAACGCTCTGCTGGCGTGCGGGCAGGCAGCCAGCTTTCTGCTGATCTGCAGGTCGTGCTCGAATTTTGACCTGTTAATGATCCTCTTGCATTCCTTTGCCATTTTGTTATATACTATTCTGTTTTCGGACGTTCGAGATGTGTTGTAGGCTCGGTAAGGCGCGTTTGTTACGATGAGGTGGTAGGCTGTGGGGGCGGGAGGGGGGAAGGGGTCGGGGGGTTTTGGGAGGGGGGGGGGGCGGGAGTGGCGCGTGCGAAGCCGGGGGCAAAAGCTAGTGGGTAATATTTTACTAATCTTGTGATGCTGTCTCAAAACATGAGTGTATCTACACGGCAAAAAAACCTAAAGCGTAAGCTCAGGCATCATGAAGCTTGCACACCTTTTCCGGTCTGCATTTTCTTGGTTAAGGCAATGGTTTTCAGTTCGCAAAGTTATTTTCACACCAATTGAGAGGATCATCTGCGCGGCCTTTTTAAAAAAAAACTAAATTTGGACTTGAGGCCAAACTCAATAATTATTTAAAACGGATATGTACCACTTTATTAGTTCGTGTTTATATTTAAATAGTGAGTAGGTCATTTTTTGATTTATCTTTTTTAATTTTATTTCAATTGGTGACGTTCTCCGTCTGTATCATTATGAACTTCTGCATTTAATTACTATTATTACATAATTATTATTATTATTTATGTACTGAATTAATGTATTAGTGTCTGATTTTAATTTAAAATAAGTTGTGTTCTGTATAATAACCAGTGGAAATTCACTATATAACTTTTTGCAAGATATCTAAAATTTCTTTTGCCAAAAGTTGATGCTCTCTGGTTCTAGTATCTCGAGCAGTTTGGACATCGTCAAGAGCATTTATGTGTTTGAAGAGGTGTGTTATTATATTTTTGGCATGTTTATTCCATCCGAGCTGTTAGTTTCTGAGCTTTAAAAATTATCATTAACTCGCAAATAATTGCTAGAGGTGCCTCTAAAATCACTAAAAATCAATTAATGTTATCATTTTCAATTTGGGAGGCGGGTATGAGTACCGCCGCCGCCCCGGAACCGTTTATTGGATGACCAACACCTCTGCCATAGGTTACCCCAAGTGGTTATCTACGTTTGGTGACTTAGCAGGGGTGCCCGGGTTCATGGGGTGAGGTTTGTCCGAGTCTTGGCGGTGAATGCATTTGCCCACTAGCTGCCGGGCAGGTAGGATCGGGAGAGACTGGTTGAGGGAGATCTTTTGACCTCTCTAGCAGGACTCTCTCGGAACATTGTCTTGTACTACAGTGGTAAGGATAGATTCATACGTCCGCCGCTCTTAGATACCTACACCGACCCCAGATTCCTACCCACCCCTCATACCTTTTTATTTTTACTTTCCCAAAACTTCCTCTCTTTGGTTTACTAAAAAGACCCACGACACAGCATAAACAAAAATGAGAAAGGCCCTTAGGGGAATTATTTTCCTCACAACCTCCTTCTACAACTTGGGTCCTGAAGGAAGACACAGAAGCCGACAAATTGTTCCTAGCCAAGCTAATAAATAATAATTATTTATATTTATAGATTTCACCCCACGTTAAAGAAAATAAAATAAATAAATACTGTACCCCGCCGAAAAAAAGACTGCTGAACTTTTGAACTCTGATGTCGTAGAAACGACCCGTTCCCGTGTCACAAATGTCGAGCATGTACAAATGTTGGGCTGTCGTTTGGTATATGTACCGGTGCCGAAGGGATCAATCTTCCATTGAAATATCGACAGAACAAGATTAGCGTTCCCAACTGTGCTCTAAAAATTGAAATCCGTGTGTTAAGATACTGGAATATATCAAAGAGACCGCCCGTTTCAATGGTTTTTTTCTCGTATTTTGAGGCTCCAGACCAGAGGTGGCCAAATTCAGCACAGTTATACAGCACACCCAGCTTCTGAGATCCTTGACTATGATCACTTATAGTTGAACTAAGTATTTCAAGGGTCATCCATATATCCAGTAAGGATATCTGTTGGTAAGATTGCTTTCGTTGAATTAATAAACTTTCTTCATATTTCAGTCTCACAAGAATCCAAAGTAACCGAGCGATGTATGGAAAATAGTGGGGACTATTAATGTGAGGGAGCGGCGGGAAACGGATGCGAGAGACGTTGGGAAGAACTTTTTAGAGGATCTTCCACTCTTACGACATAATAAACTATTTCGGCTCATTTAATGATGTGAAAATAATTATTTTTCCATACGAAGCAAACACTTAGTTCCATATGTTTTCCAAACGTAGCAAACACAAACAAATTCGACAGCCAAAGACCACTTAGCAACAATTGTAAAAAAAACCCATATATTCGAATAAAATCATTGTAGACCACCCCTCTTCCCCTAACCCATATTCGTGTATATAAACCGCGATTTATGAATAATTTGTACCAGTCTGAAGATGGCCTTAACAGACCGAAACCGGTTACGGTCAAATAAAAAGAAATTGAAAAAAGTTTTATATTCGTTTTATTATAATATATTATAATGGAATTCCACCATGAATTGTCAGTCTCAAAAATAGATTAAATTCAGTGACCTTGTTTTACTACTACTATTTATTAATGCTTGTGTACACTTGCTTTCGCTTGTACATAAGCGTCATCGGTACTGTGTAATATATATGTAGACAATCGAATCATACTTTTTGACACTAAAAAGGGAGTAAGTTTAAATTGTTTTAAAAAGGGTTTAAAAAAAATTCTGAACAACTTTCTGAATTCCGTTTCTCCAAGCTCGAATGGATTTCAATTCTATCAGTTTCATTGGTTTGCCTAGGTTCATTAATAAGCCAGTAATTATGCATAATGAAAGACGTTATTCAAAAGGATTGTGCGATTAATTCAATATCGTAATGATATAGGGTTTTACCTACCGACCGCGAAAGGTTGAACTCACGAAAACTTATGTTGCAACTTTTGCATTTCCTGCAGCCTTCTTCAGAACATTCCCTAATAGGCAGATAGTAAATGGCAAATGGTAGAGCTTGCAAACAAACTGCTATGTGGCAGCTTTACATGACTACTTACTTGTTTTCTTTAAAACTATAATAAATGTTTCATAAATAAATCCAATGTTTTACTTGTAAGGTAAGTAAGAGTAAGAAAATGCATTAGATTTCGAAACCGCAGTGACATAATAATGACTACGTCTGTGGATATTTCAAAAGAAAAACCCAGTGCAAAATTAAAAAAAAAGACAATTCAAACTTATTTCCACCTCATTGGGCATTTCATGTTTTCTGCAGTGGTTCTGCGTGGAAGATATTAATTGCCTATTTATGTAATTACATGCGAGCTAGGTATTATAACCTAAAATATTATAACCAGGTGGGTCACGAAAGTGTGAGATTTAAAAACTAATATTATTTCTGAATATTTCCATAGCTTTTTTTCTAATTCGTCCCTACCGTAATCTTGATTTCCTAACAATAAAACATAAATTATCGACATGACGTTTGCTGAATACGATCAGTGTCGTTGGTAATGGCATTGAAGTGACTAAGCCAATATTTGGCAGCAGCCGGGATGGCTAAGGGCGCACACAGTGGGCAGTGTGGGCACGATCAACTCGATGAGCAATAAAGCGTCTTCTGTCTGGCGGGTAACTGTAACTACGTATGTGCATTCCGTCACCCAACACTTCGGAACCTTCGAGTTCCGAATTCTAGTCTGAATTGCTGAACCATTTGATAATTTCGATTTTAAAAGACTAATGAAATACGACTTGTTTGCAGATTGGTAGGTACATGTAAAGAATAGTCAAATTTAAGTCGATCTGATATATATTTTTTTTATTTATAGCCAACTGTGATTGTTTTTGTGGCTAAGTAACCAGCTGCACAGTCCGTCTTGTTTTCAAGATGTTTTATTTTAAATAAAATAAAGCATTTGGAATATAAACACTGTTAGACAGAACCACATGATCTTTATTCAATTTGAGAGTTGGGTATGGGCAGTATGGGTACCGCCGCCCCAGAAAGATTCATAGATAACCAACATCCCTGATATTTATTTATTTATTTATTCTTAGTATATTTACAATAAGACTCCCCAAGGGTTACGCTACGTTTGGTGACTTATCAAGGGTACCCGGATGATGGGGTGAGGTTTGCGTGGCGGGCCGGATCGGGAGATACTGGTTGAAGGAGACCATTTGGCCTCTCCAGAAGGACTCTCTCGACCCATCGCCTTGTACGTGTCACATTTAAAATTGGAATTAATATTTCGAATAATAATTCAGAGGCGAGATAAAGCGGGTATATTCAAACAGAGCGCATGGAAGAAAGTCCCCTGCATCAGTTCCCCGGGGGCACATCTGTGCTGAACCAAGTGACTCCCTATGCCGATGACTTGCTGAACAATCTCAGCATCCCACTTTGACCCACCAAGTATTTTTCAAAATCTGTCTTAATTTGTAATATAATTGAGACTCCTGTGTTGTGGTCACGTAACTTCTTTCTTTATATTCTTTAAAAAAACATCTAGAAACTTCATTTCGTTTTCTTTATATGTAGGCCGATTAGGGCTATTAAGTTAAAATTGCAATAAAGAAAGTAATTACGAACGGAAAGGTCTCGCAATAAATTAGTTCTAATGGGACCAATGGCTAATGAAGACAAAGCCATGGGCAGGTACCTAATCTTATTTTTTTCCTGTACTTACGCAATACGTAAAGCTGACAAAGGTAACGTTTCAACAGTGCTGGCTACAGTTTTTTGACTTTAAAATCGTTGACTGTTTTTAGTTGATGGATTAAGAGTAATTTATGAAATATATAGCCTAAAAACATGTGTAATTTATTATTAACAAAACTTATGCAACCCAAAAATACGCCAAATGATACGTTCGTGCCATGATTTGCTGCAAATACAATAATTTTCTTCTTTAGCACGTAGCTTTAACTTTGTGGTTATCCACTATAAATTACTTTGTTCAAACCACAATATTTTTTTAAAATAGTAACGCCGGCGGGTTTCTTCCGGTTCCTTTCTCAGTGCAAAATATATACTAACATTACAAAATAATGGATGAACATATATTATTAAATGGTGAAGTTGGGTGAAGGCGTGGCTAGGGATTAGTGAAGAGTGGAGAGAGGAGATATAACGGACGGACGGCGAATGGGAACATATCTTAGATGGGATAAAAATAAGATAATATTTTTTTGTTTATTGACGATAGTCTCATTATTATTAATGGATTTCTTAATTTCTAAGTTATCAAAGCGTTTTCCTTCGTTATTAATATGGAGAATATTTATTCTTGTTTGCCTTAATTCAAAATCATTTTCATTCACAGCAGTTTTGTCTTCAATTGTTCGTATTTTGAGAATGGTTCATTTCTCCGAATCGTCATTTTGTAAAAGGGATGTGTAACTTGTTGCTCAAAATCTTAAACCCTTTAGTTAATTCGAAGTAACCATTTCCTTCCCACAATGCCATCCCTAATCGGTCTCAAAAAATCGCCAAAGTAGTGTCGACAGTTTCCCTAGTTGAACATGTGTAATATAATCGGGGTATTTCGTTTAAGGTATCGAACAATGTATAATCCATTCAAATAAAGACAGAAATTTTCATAAAACAACCAAAACTTTCTACACTGTAAATTAAAATGGAATATAAGTCCTCCTTGCACTTCGTTGCGCAAATAGTCTTAAACATCTTCCAAAGGCATAAATATCGTAGAGTCAAACAATTAAATTAACAATAGATTCGAAACGTTTTTTTTTTAATACTTTTACTTTATGACACAAAAAAATGAACAATGCGGTTAACTTTAAATGAAGCAATAATTTTACTGATCACTTTCGTTTTTATCAACGTATTACAATACCATTACTTTAAAAAAGTTCCCAGGCTGTGTTAATATCCCTGCTAAGCCAGCTACATAGGTTGCAATTCAGATAATCCGGTTTTAGAAAAATCCGGTTCCAGAATCCGGATTTTTCCGAATTCCAGATCCGGAATCAGAATACGGTTTTTCAAATATGAAATTAGAATAATCCAGATTAGATGTTTAAAAAGAAGGTTAATTGCATTATTATCCTACGAAATAAATTAGTTTAGCGGGATAAACACAGTTATTATTTA